>JAGTTD010000024.1:11130838-12510838 GCA_018398585.1 Simmondsia chinensis
ATATACACAAACACAAGTTGGATATTCACCATCAAAACCAAACATACACAGTGTATGGTTCCTCCTAACCCACTAATTGCTTAAAAAAAAGTCTACACAAGTAGATTTTACAGCATTAAAACCAATCATACACCGTGTATATTGATCATACACCTTTATTACTCAACATACACAAACACAAGTTGGATATTCACCATTAATACCAAACATACGCAGTGTATGGTTTCTCCTAACCCACTAATTGCTTAAAAAAAGTCTACACAAGCTGATTTTACACCATTAAAACCATTCATACACAGTATATGTCGATCATACACATTTATTACTCCACATACACAAACACAAGTTGGATATTCACCATTAAAACCAAACATACACAGTGTATGGTTGCTCCTAACCCACTAATTGCTTAAAAAACGTCTACACAAGTTGATTTTACAGCATTAAAACCAATCATAGATAGTGTATGTTGATCATACACCTTTATCGCTCAACATGCACAAACACAAGTTGGATATTCACCAATAAAACCAAACATACACAGTGTGTGGTTGCTCCTAACCCACTAATTGCTTAAAAAATATCTACACAAATTAATTTTATACCATTAAAACCAATCATACACAGTGTATGATTGATCATACACCTTTATTACTCAACATACACAAACACAAATTGGATATTCAACATCAAAACCAAACATACACAGCGCATGGTTGCTCCTAACCTACTAATTGCTTAAAAAACGTCTACACAAGTTGATTTTACACCATTAAAACCAATTATACACAGTGTATGTTGATCGTACACCTTTATTACTCAACATACACAAAGACAAGTTGGATATTCACCATTAAAACCAAACATAAATGGTGTATGGTTACTCCTAACCCACTGATTGCTTAAAAAAAGTCTACACAAGTTGATTTTACAGGATTAAAACCAATCATACACTGTGTATGTTTATCATACACCATTATTACTCAACATACACAAACACAAGTTGGATATTCACCATTAACGATAAACATACACATTGTATGGTTGCTCCTAACCCACTAATTACTTAAAAAACGTCTACACAAGATAATTTTACACCATTAAAACCAATCATGCACAGTATATGTTCATCATACACCTTTATTACTCAACATACACAAACACAAATTGGATATTCACCATCAAAACCAAACATACACAGTGTATGGTTGCTCCTAACCCACTAATTGCTCAAAAAATGTCTACACAAGTTAATTTTACAGCATGAAAACCAATCATACACCGTGTATGTTGATCATACACCATTATTACTCAACATACACAAACACAAGTTGGATTTTCACCATTAAAGCCAAACATACACAGTGTATGGTTGCTCCTAACCCACTAATTGCTTAAAAAACGTCTACACAAGTTGATTTTACACCATTAAAACCAATCATACACAGTGTATGTTGATCATACACCTTTATTACTCAACATACACAAACACAAGTTGGATATTCACCATTAAAACCAAATATACACAG
Source organism: Simmondsia chinensis (assembly GCA_018398585.1). NCBI lineage: Eukaryota > Viridiplantae > Streptophyta > Magnoliopsida > Caryophyllales > Simmondsiaceae > Simmondsia > Simmondsia chinensis. The sequence continues at coordinate 11,132,368 of JAGTTD010000024.1, forward strand.
TGTATGATTGCTCCTAACCCACTAATTGCTTAAAAAACGTCTACACAAGTTGATTTCACAGCATTAAAACCAATCATAGATAGTGTATGTTGATCATACACCCTTATTGCTCAACATGCACAAACACAAGTTGGATATTCACCATTAAAACCAAACATACACAGTGTGTGGTTGCTCCTAACCCACTAATTGCTTAAAAAATATCTACACAAGTTAATTTTATACCATTAAAACCAATCATACACAGTGTATGATTGATCATACACCTTTATTACTCAACATATACAAACACAAATTGGATATTCACCATTAAAACCAAACATACACAGTGTATGGCTGCTCCTAACCTACTAATTGCTTAAAAAATGTCTACACAAGTTGATTTTACACCATTAAAACCAATATACACAGTGTATGTTGATCGTACACCTTTATTACTCAACATACACAAAGACAAGTTGGATATTAACCATTAAAACCAAACATAAACGGTGTATGGTTGCTCCTAACCCACTGATTGCTTAAAAAAAGTCTACACAAGTTGATTTTACAGTATTAAAACCAATCATACACAGTGGATGTTGATCGTACACCATTATTACTCGACATACACAAACACAAGTTAGATATTCACCAATAAAACCAAACATAAACAGTGTATGGTTGCTCCTAACCCACTAATTGCTTAAAAAAAGTCTACACAAGTTGATTTTACTGGGTTAAAACCAATCATACACAGTGTATGTTGATCATACACCATTATTACTCAACATACGCAAACACAAGTTGGATATTCACCATTAAAGCCAAACATACACAGTGTATGGTTGCTTCTAACCCACTATTTGCTTAAAAAACGTCTACACAAGTTAATTTTACCCCATTAAAACCAATCATACACAGTGCATGTTGATCATACACCCTTATTACTCAACATACACAAACACAAGTTGGATATTCACCATTAAAACCAAACATACACAGTGTATTGTCCATCATTACCCACTAATTGCTTAAAAAAAGTCTATACGAGTTGATTTTACACCAGTAAAACCAATTATACACAGTGTATGTTGATCATACACCTTTATTACTCAACATACACAAATACAAGTTGGTTATTCACCATTAAAACCAAACATACACAGTGTATGGTTGCTCCTAACCCACTAATTGCTTAAAAAACGTCTACACAAGTTCATTTCACACCATTAAAACTAATCATACGCAGTGTATGTTGATCATACACCTTTATTACTCGATATACCCAAACACAAGTTGGATATTCACCATTAAAACCAAACATACACAGTGTATGGTTGCTCCTAACCCATTAATTGCTTAAAAAAAGTCTACACAAGTTGATTTTACAGTAGTAAAACCAATCATACAAAGTGTATGTTGATCATACACCTTTATTACTCAACATACACAAACACAAGTTGTATATTCACCATTAAAACCAAACATACACAGTGTATTGTCCATCATTAGCCACTAATTGCTTAAAAAAAGTCTATACGAGTTGATTTTACACCATTAAAACCAATCATACACAGTGTATGTTGATCATACACCTTTATTACTCAACATACACAAACACAAGTTGGTTGTTCACCATTAAAAGCAAACATACACAGTGTATGGTTGCTCCTAACCTACTTATTGCTTAAAAAACGTCTACACAAGTTGATTTCACACCATTAAAACCAATCATACGCAGTGTATGTTGATCATACACCTTTATTATTCAACATACACAAACACAAGTTGGATATTCACTATTAAAACCAAACATACACTGTGTACGGTTTCTCCTAACCCACTAATTGCTTAAAAAAAGTCTACACAAGTTGATTTCGCAGCATTAAAACCAGTCATACATAGTGTATGTTGATCATACACTTTTATTACTCAACATACACAAACACAAGTTGGATATTCACCATTAAAACCAAGCATACACACTGTATTGTTGCTCCTAACCCACTAATTGCTTAAAAAACGTCTACACAAGTTGATTTTACACCATTAAAACCAATCATACACAGTGTATGTTGATCATACACCTTTATCACTCAACATACACAAACACAAGTTGGTTATTCACCATTAAAAGCAAACATACACAGTGTATGGTTGCTCCTGACCCACTAATTGCTTAACAATCTTTTACACAAGTTGATTTTACACCTTTAAAACCAATTATACACAGTGTATGTTGATCATACACCTTTATTACTCATTATACACAAGCACAAGTTGGATATTCACCATTAAATCCAAACATACACAGTGTATGATTGCTCCTAACCCACTAATTGCTTAAAAAATGTCTACACAAGTTGATTTTACACCATTAAAACCAATCATACATAGTGTATGTTGATCATACACCTTTATTATTCAATATACACAAACACAAGTTGGATATTCACCATTAAAATCAAACATACACAGTGTATGGTTGCTCCTAACCCACTAATTACTTAAAAAAACGTCAACACAAGTTGATTTTACAGCATTAAAACCAATCATACACCGTGTATATTGATCATTCACCATTAAAACCAAACATATTAAGTGTATGGTTTCTCCTAACCCACTAATTGCTTAAAAAAAGTCTACACAAGCTGATTTTACACCATTAAACCCATTCATACACAGTATATGTCGATCATACAGATTTATTACTCCACATACACAAACACAAGTTGGATAATCACCATTAAAACCAAACATACACAGTGTATGGTTGCTCCTAACCCACTAATTGCTTAAAAAACGTCTACACAAGTTGATTTTACACCATTAAAACCAATCATACACAGTGTATGTTGATCATAAACCTTTATTACTCAACATACACAAACACAAGTTGGATATTCACCATTAAAACCAAACATACAAAGTGTATGATTGCTCCTAACCCACTAATTGCTTAAAAAACGTCTACACAAGTTGATTTCACAGCATTAAAACCAATCATAGATAGTGTATGTTGATCATACACCTTTATCGCTCAACATGCACAAACACAAGCTGGGTATTCACCAATAAAACCAAACATACATAGTGTGTGGTTGCCCCTAACCCACTAATTGCTTAAAAAATATCTACACAAGTTAATTTTATACCATTAAAACCAATCATACACAGTGTGTGGTTGCTCCTAACCCACTAATTGCTTAAAAAACGTCTACACAAGTTGATTTTACACCATTAAAACCAATTACACACAGTGTATGTTGATCGTACACCTTTATTACTCAACATACACAAAGACAAGTTGGATATTCACCATTAAAACCAAACATAAACGGTGTATGGTTTCTCCTAACCCACTGATTGCTTAAAAAAAGTCTACACAAGTTGATTTTACACCATTAAAACCAATTACACACAGTGTATGTTGATCGTACACCTTTATTACTCAACATACACAAAGACAAGTTGGATATTCACCATTAAAACCAAACATAAACGGTGTATGGTTTCTCCTAACCCACTGATTGCTTAAAAAAAGTCTACACAAGTTGATTTTACAGGATTAAAACCAATCATACACAGTGTATGTTTATCATGCACCCTTATTACTCAACATACGCAAACACAAGTTGGATATTCACCATTAACGCCAAACATATACATTGTATGGTTGCTCCTAGCCCACTAATTACTCAAAAAGCGTCTACACAAGATAATTTTACACCATTAAAACCAATCATACACAGTATATGTTCATCATACACTTTTATTACTCAACATACACAAACACAAATTGGATATTCACCATCAAAACCAAACATACACAGTGTATGGTTGCTCCTAACCCACTAATTGCTTAAAAAATGTCCACACAAGTTAATTTTACAGCATGAAAACCAATCATACACCGTGTATGTTGATCATACACCATTATTACTCAACATACACAAACACAAGTTGGATATTCACCATTAAAGCCAAACATACACAGTGTATGGTTGCTCCTAACCCACTAATTGCTTAAAAAACGTCTACACAAGTTGATTTTACACCATTAAAACCAATCATATACAGTGTATGTTGATCATACACCTTTATTACTCAACATACACAAACACAAGTTGGATATTCACCATTAAAACCAAACATACACAGTGTATGATTGCTCCTAACCCACTAATTGCTTAAAAAACGTCTACACAAGTTGATTTCACAGCATTAAAACCAATCATAGATAGTGTATGTTGATCATACACCCTTATTGCTCAATATGCACAAACACAAGTTGGATATTTACCATTAAAACCAAACATACACAGTGTGTGGTTGCTCCTAACCCACTAATTGCTTAAAAAACATCTACACAAGTTAATTTTATACCATTAAAACCAATCATACACAGTGTATGATTGATCATACACCTTTATTACTCAACATATACAAACACAAATTGGATATTCACCATTAAAACCAAACATACACAGTGTATGGTTGCTCCTAACCTACTAATTGCTTAAAAAATGTCTACACAAGTTGATTTTACACCATTAAAACCAATATACACAGTGTATGTTGATCGTACACCTTTATTACTCAACATACACAAAGACAAGTTGGATATTAACCATTAAAACCAAACATAAACGGTGTATGGTTGCTCCTATCCCACTGATTGCTTAAAAAAAGTCTACACAAGTTAATTTTACACCATTAAAACCAATCATACACAGTGGATGTTGATCGTACACCATTATTACTCAACATACACAAACACAAGTTAGATATTCACCAATAAAACCAAACATAAACAGTGTATGGTTGCTCCTAACCCACTAATTGCTTAAAAAAAGTCTACACAAGTTGATTTTACTGGGTTAAAACCAATCATACACAGTGTATGTTGATCATACACCATTATTACTCAACATACACAAAAACAAGTTGGATATTCACCATTAAAGCCAAACATACACAGTGCATGGTTGCTTCTAACCCACTATTTGCGTAAAAAACGTCTACACAAGTTAATTTTACACCATTAAAACCAATCATACACAGTGTTTGTTCATCATACACCTTTATTACTCAACATACACAAACACAAATTGGATATTCACCATCAAAACCAAACATACACAGTGTATGGTTGCTCCTAACCCACTAATTGCTTAAAAAACGTCTACACAAGTTTATTTCACACCATTAAAACTAATCATACGCAGTGTATGTTGATCATACACCTTTATTACTCGATATACACAAACACCAGTTGGATATTCACCATTAAAACCAAACATACACAGTGTATGGTTGCTCCTAACCCATTAATTGCTCAAAAAAGTCTACACAAGTTGATTTTACAGCAGTAAAACCAATCATACACAGTGTATGATGATTATACACCTTTATTACTCAACTTACACAAACACAAGTTGGATATTCACCATTAAAACCAAACATACACAGTGTATGGTTGCTCCTAACCCGCTAATTGCTTAAAAAACGTCTACAGAAGTTGATTTTACAGCATTAAAACAAATCATAGAAGTGTATGTTGGTCATACACCTTTATTACTCAATATACACAAACACAACTTGGTTATTCACCATTAAAAGCAAACATACACAGTGTATGGTTTCTCCTAACTCACTAATTGCTTTAAAAAGGTTTACACAAGTTGATTTTAAACCATTAAAACTAATCATACGCAGTGTATGTTGATCATACACCTTTATTACTCGATATACACAAACACAAGTTGGATATTCACCATTAAAACCAAACTTACACAGTGTATGGTTGCTCCTAACCCATTAATTGCTCAAAAAAAGTCTACACAAGTTGATTTTACAGTAGTAAAACCAATCATACACAGTGTATGTTGATCATACACCTTTATTAATCAACATACACAAACACAAGTTGGATATTCACCATTAAAACCAAACATACACAGTGTATTGTCCATCATTACCCACTAATTGCTTAAAAAAAGTCTATACGAGTTGATTTTACACCATTAAAACCAATTATACACAGTATATGCTGATCATACACCTTTATTACTCAACATACACAAACACAAGATGGTTATTCACCATTAAAAGCCAACATACACAGTGTATGGTTGCTCCTACCCACTAATTGCTTGAAAAACGTCTACACAAGTTTATTTCACACCATTAAAACTAATCATACGCAGTGTATGTTGATCATACACCTTTATTACTCGATATACACAAACACAAGTTGCATATTCACCATTAAAACTAAACAAACACAGTGTTTGATTGCTCCTAACCTGCTAATTGCTTAAAAAACGTCTACACAAGTTGATTTTACAGCATTAAAACCAATCATAGACCGTGTATGATGATCATACACCATTTTTACTCAACTTACACAAACACAAGTTGGATATTCACCATTAAATCCAAACATACAAAGTGTATGGTTGCTCCTAACCCCCTAATTGCTTAAAAAACGTCTACACAAGTTGATTTTACACCATAAAAACCAATCATACACAGTGTATGTTGATCATACACCTTTATTACTCAATATACACAAACACAAGTTGGTTACTCACCATTAAAACCAAACATACACAGTGTATGGTTCCTCCTATCTCACTAATTGCTTAAAAAACGTTTACAAAAGTTGATTTTACACCATTAAAACCAATCATACACAGTGTATGTTGATCATACACCTTTATTACTCAATATACACAAACACAATTTGGATATTCACGATAAAAACCAAACATACACAGTGTATAATTGCTCCTAACCCACTAATTGCTTATAAAATGCCTCCACAAGTTGACACCCTTAAAACCAATCATACACAGTGTATGTTGATCATACACCTTTATTATTCAACATGCACAAACACAAGTTGGATATTCACCATTAAAACTAAACATACACTGTGTATGGTTGCTCCAAACCCACTAATTGCTTAATAAAAGTCTACACAAGCTGATTCCACGCCATTAAAACCAATCATACGCAGTGTATGTTGATCATACACCTTTATTACTCGACATACACAAACACAAGTTTGATATTCATCATTAAACCAAACATACACAGTGTATGGTTGCTCCCAACCCATTAATTGCTTAAAAAATGTCTACACAAGTTGATTTTACAGCAGTAAAACCAATCATACACAGTGTATGTTGATTAGACACCTTTATTACTGAACATGCACAAACACAAGTTGGATATTCACCATTAAAACCAAACATACACAGTGTATTGTCCATCATTACCCACTAATTGCTTAAAAAAAGTCTACACAAGTTGATTTTACAGCATTAAAAAAATTCATACACAGTGTATGTTGGTCATACACATTTATTGCTCAATATACACAAACACAAGTTGGATATTCACCATTAAAACCGAACATGCACTGTGTATGGTTTCTCCTAACCCACTAATTACTTAAAAAACGTCTACACAAGTTGACACCATTAAAACCAATCATACACAGTGTATGTTGATCATACACCTTTATTGTTCAACATACACGAACACAAGTTGGATATTCACCAATAAAACCAAACATACACTGTGTATGGTTTCTCCTAACCCACTAATTGCTTAAAAAAAGTCTACACAAGTTGATTTTACACCATTAAAACCAATCATACACAGTGTATGTTGATCATACACCTTTATTACTCAACATACACAAACACAAGTTGGATATTCACCATTAAAACCAAACATACACACTGTATGGTTGCTCCTAACCCACTAATTGCTTAAAAAACGTCTACACGAGTTGATTTCACACCATTAAAACCAATCATACACAGTGTATGATGATCATACACCTTTATTACTCAACATAAACAAACACAAGTTAGTTATTCACCATTAAAAGCAAACATACATAGTGTATGGTTGCTCCTAACCCACTAATTGCTTAAAAATCTTTTACACAAGTTGATTTTACACCTTTAAAACCAATTATACACAGTGTATGTTGATCATACACCTTTATTACTCATTATACACAAGCACAAGTTGGATATTCACCATTAAATCCAAACATACATAGTGTACGATTGCTCCTAACCCACTAATTGCTTAAAAAATGTCTACACAAGTTGATTTTACCCCATTAAAACCAATCATACATAGTGTATGTTGATCATACACCTTTATTATTCAATATACACAAACACAAGTTGGATATTTACCATTAAAATCAAACATACACAGTGTATGGTTGCTCCTAACCCACTAATTGCTTAAAAAACGTCTACACAAGTTAATTTTGCAGCATTAAAACCAATCATACACCGTGTATATTGATCATACACCTTTATTACTCAACATACACAAACACAAGTTGGATATTCACCATTAAAACCAAACATACGCAGTGTATGGTTTCTCCTAACCCACTAATTGCTTAAAAAAAGTCTACACAAGCTGATTTTACACCATTAAAACCATTCATACACAGTATATGTCGATCATACACATTTATTACTCCACATACACAAACGCAAGTTGGATAATCACCATTAAAACCAAACATACACAGTGTATGGTTGCTCCTAACCTACTAATTGCTTAGAAAATGTCTACACAAGTTGATTTTACACCATTAAAACCAATTATACACAGTGTATGTTGATCGTACACCGTTATTACCCAACATACACAAAGACAAGTTGGATATTCACCATTAAAACAAAACATAAACGGTGTATGGTTGCTCCTAACCCACTGATTGCTTAAAAAAAGTCTACACAAGTTGATTTTACACCATTAAAACCAATCATACACAGTATATGTTGATCGTACACCATTATTACTCAACATACACAAACACAAGTTAGATATTCACCAATAAAACCAAACATAAACAGTGTATGGTTGCTCCTAACCCACTAATTGCTTTAAAAAAGTCTACACAAGTTGATTTTACAGGATTAAAACCAATCATACACAGTGTATGTTGATCATACACCATTATTACTCAACATACACAAACACAAGTTGGATATTCACCATTAAAATGAAACATACGCAGTGTATGGTTGCTCCTAACCCACTAATTGCTTGAAAAACGTCTACACAAGTTGATTTTACAGCATTAAAACCAATCATACGCAGTGTATGTTGATCGTACACCTTTATTACTCAATATACACAAGCACAAGTTGGATATTCACCATTAAAACCAAACATACACAGTGTATGGTTGCTCCTAACCCACTAATTGCATAAAAAACATTTACATAAGTTAATTTTACACCATTAAAACCAATCATACACGGTGTATGTTGATCATACACCTTTGTTATTCAAGATACGCAAACACAAGTTGGATATTCACCCTTAAAATCAAACATACACAGTGTATGGTTGCTCCTAACCCACTAATTGCTTAAAAAACGTCTACACAAGTTGATTTTACAGCATTAAAACCAATCATACGCAGTGTATGTTGATCATACACCTTTATTACTCAATATACACAAGCACAAGTTGGATATTCACCAATAAAACCAAACATAAACAGTGTATGGTTGCTCCTAACCCACTAATTGCTTTAAAAAAGTCTACACAAGTTGATTTTACAGGATTAAAACCAATCATACACAGTGTATGTTGATCATACACCATTATTACTCAACATACACAAACACAAGTTGGATATTCACCATTAAAATCAAACATACACAGTGTATGGTTGCTCCTAACCCACTAATTGCTCAAAAAACGTCTACACAAGTTGATTTTACACCATTAAAACCAATCAAATATAGTGCATGTTGATCATACACCTTTATTATTCAACATACACAAACACAAGTTCGATATTCACCTTTAAAATCAAACATACACACTGTATGGTTGCTCCTAACCCGCTAATTGCTTAAAAAACGTCTACACAAGTTGATTTTACAGCATTAAAACCAATCATACACAGTGTATTTTGAACATACACCTTTATTACTCAACATACACAAACTCAAGTTGGATATTCACCATTAAAACCAAACATACATAGTGTATGGTTGCTCCTAACCCACTAATTGCTTAAAAAACGTCAACACATGTTGATTTTAAACCATTAAAACCAATCATACACAGTGTATGTTGATCATACACCTTTATTACTCAATATACACAAGCACAAGTTGGATATTCACGATTAAAACCAAACATACACAGTGTATGGTTGCTCCTAACCCCCTAATTGCATAAAAAACATTTACATAAGTTAATTTTACACCATTAAAACCAATCATACACGGTGTATGTTGATCATACACCTTTGTTATTCAAGATACGCAAACACAAGTTGGATATTCACCATTAAAATCAAACATACACAGTGTATGGTTGATCCTAACCCACTAATTGCTTAAAAAACGTCTACACAAGTTGATTTTACAGCATTAAAACCAATCATACGCAGTGTATGTTGATCGTACACCTTTATTACTCAACATACACAAACACAAGTTGGATATTCACCCTTAAAACCAAACATACACAGTGTACGGTTTCTTCTGACCCACTATTTGCTTAAAAAACGCTTACACAGGTTGATTTTACAGCATTAAAACCAATCATAGACAGTGTATGTTGATCATACACCTTTATTACTCAACATACATAAGCACAAGTTGGATATTCACCATTAAAACCAAACATACACAGTGTATGGTTGCTCCTAACCCACTAATTGCTTAAAAAACGTTTACACAAGTTGATTTTACACCATTAAAACCAATCATACACCATCATTACTCAATATACACAAGCACAAGTTGGATATTCACCATTAAAACTAAACATACACAGTGTATGGTTGCTCCTAACCCACTAATTGCTTAAAAAACGTCTACATAAGTTGATTTTACACCATTAAAACCATTCATACACAGTATATGTTGATCATACACCTTTATTACTCAACGTACACAAACACAAGTTGGATATTCACCATTAAAACCAAACATACACAGTGTATGGTTGCTCCAGACCCACTAATTGCTTAAAAAACGTCCACACAAGTTGATTTTACAGCATTAAAACTAATCATAGACAGTATATGTTGATCATACACCTTTATGATTCAACATACATAAACACAAGTTGGATATTCACCATTAAACCCAAACATACACAGTGTATGGTTGCTCCTAAACAACTAATTGCTTAAAAACATCTACACAAGTTGATTTTATACCATTAAAACCAATCATACACCGTGCACGATTGATCATACACCTTTATTACTCAACATACACAAACACAAATTGGATATTCACCATTAAAACCAAACATACAGAGTGTATGGTTGCTCCTAACCCACTAATTGCTTAAAAAAATTCTACACAAGTAGATTTTACACCATTAAAACCAATCAAATATAGTGCATGTTGATCATACACCTTTATTATTCAACATACACAAACACAAGTTCGATATTCACCATTAAAATCAAACATACACAGTGTATGGTTGCTCCTAACCCGCTAATTGCTTAAAAAACGTCTACACAAGTTGATTTTACAGCATTAAAACCAATCAGACACAGTGTATTTTGAACATACACCTTTATTACTCAACATACACAAACTCAAGTTGGATATTCACCATTAAAACCAAACATACATAGTGTATGGTTGCTCCTAACCCACTAATTGCTTAAAAAACGTCAACACATGTTGATTTTAAACCATTAAAACCAATCATACACAGTGTATGTTGATCATACACCTTTATTACTCAACATACACAAACACAAGTTGGATATTCACCATCAAAACCAAACATAAATAGTGTATCATTGCTCCTAACCCCCTAATTGCTTAAAAAAAGTCTACACAAGTTGATTTTACAGCATTAAAACCAATCATACACAGTGTATGTCGATCATACACCTGTATTACTCAACATACACAAACACATGTTGGTTATTCACCATTAAAACCGAACATACACAGTGTATGGTTGCTCCTAACCCACTAATTGCTTAAAAATCGTTTACACAAGTTGATTTTACACCATTAAAACCATTCACAAACAGTGTATGTTGATCATACACCTTTATTACTCAATATACACAAGCACAAGTTGGATATTCACCATTAAAACCAAACATACACAGTGTATGGTTGCTCTTAACCCACTAATTGCTTAAAAAAGGTCTACATAAGTTGATTTTACACCATTAAAACTAATCATACACGGTGTACGTTGATCATACACCTTTGTTATTCAAGATACGCAAACACAAGTTGGATATTCACCATTAAAATCAAACATACACAGTGTATGGTTGCTCCTGACCCACTAATTGCTTAAAAAACGTCTACACAAGTTGATTTTATAGCATTAAAACCAATCATACGCAGTGTATGTTGATCGTACACCTTTATTACTCAACATACACAAACACAAGTTGGATATTCACCATTAAAACCAAACATACACAGCGTACGGTTTCTCCTAACCCACTAATTGCTTAAAAAACATTTACACAAGTTGATTTTACAGCATTAAAACCAATCATACACAGTGTATGTTGATCATACACCATTATTACTCAACATATATAAGCACAATTGGATATTCACCCTTAAAACCAAATATACACAGTGTATGGTTGCTCCTAACCCACTAATTGCTTAAAAAACATTTACACAAGTTGATTTTACACCATTAAAACCAATCATACACCTTTATTACTCAATATACACAAGCACAAGTTGGATATTCACCATTAAAACCAAACATATACAGTGTATGGTTGCTCTTAACCCACTAATATCTTAAAAAACGTCTACATAAGTTGATTTTACACCATTAAAACCATTCATACACAGTATATGTTGATCATACACCTTTATTACTCAACATACACAAACACAAGTTGGATATTCACCACTAAAACAAAACATACACAGTGTATGGTTGCTCCTAACCCACTAATTGCTTAAAAAACGTATACACAAGTTGATTTTACAGCATTAAAACTAATCATAGACAGTGTATGTTGATCATACACCTTTATTACTTAACATACATAAACACAAGTTGGATATTCACCATTAAAACCAAACATACACAGTGTATGGTTGCTCCTAACCCGATAATTGCTTAAAAAATATCTACACAATTTGATTTTATACCATTAAAACCAATCATACACCGTGTATGATTGATCATACACCTTTATTACTAGACATACGCAAGCACAAATTGGATATTCACCATTAAAACCAAACATACACAGTGTATGGTTGCTCCTAACCCACTAATTGCTTAAAAAAATTCTACACAAGTTGATTTTACACCATTAAAACCAATCATACATAGTGCATGTTGATCATACACCTTTATTATTCAACATACACAAACACAAGTTCGATATTCACCATTAAAATCAAACATACACAGTGTATGGTTGCTCCTAACCCACTAATTGCTTAAAAAACGTCTACACAAGTTGATTTTACAGCATTAAAACCAATCATACACAGTGTATTTTGATCATACACCTTTATTACTCAACATACACAAACACAAGTTGGATATTCACCATCAAAACCAAACATACGCAGTGTATGGTTTCTCCTAACCCACTAATTGCTTAAAAAAAGTCTATACAAGTTGATTTTACACCATTAAAACCATTCATACACAGCATATGTCGATCATACACCTTTATTACTCAGCATACACAAACACAAGTTGGATATTCACCATTAAAACCAAACATACACAATGTATGGTTGCTCCTAACCCACTAATTGCTTAAAAAATGTCTACACAAGTTAATTTTACAGCATGAAAACTAATCATACACCGTGTACGTTGATCATACACTTTTATTACTCAACGTACACAAACACGAGTTGGATATTCACCATTAAAACCCAACATACACAGTGTAAGGTTGCTCCTAACCCACTAATTGCTTAAAAAAAGTCTACACAAGTTGATTTTACATCATTAAAACCAATCATACACAGTGTATGCTGATCATACACCTTTATTACTCAACATACACAAACATAAGTTGGATATTCACCATTAAAACCAAACATACACAGTGTATGGTAGCTCCTAACCCACTAATTGCTTAAAAAACTTCTACACAAGTTGATTTTACAGCATTAAAACCAATCATACACAGTGTATGCTGATCATACACCTTTATTACTCAACATGCACAAACACAAGTTGGATATTCACCATTAAAACCAAACATACACAGTGTATGGTTGCTCCTAACCCACTAATTGCTTAAAAAACGTCTACACAAGTTGATTTAACACCATTAAAACCAATCATACTGTGTATGCTGATCATACACCATTATTACTCAACATACACAAACACAAGTTGGATATTCACCATTAAAGCCAAACATACACAGTGTATGGTTGCTCCTAACCCACTAATTGCTTAAAAAACGTCTACACAAGATAATTTTACACCATTAAAACCAATCATACACAGTGTATGTTGATAATACACCTTTATTACTCAACATACACAAACACAAGTTGGTTATTCACCATTAAAAGCAAACATACACAGTGGATGGTTGCTCCTAACCCACTAATTGCTTAAAAATCTATTACACAAGTTGATTTTACACCATTAAAACCAATCATACATAGTGTATGTTGATCATACATCTGTATTACTCAATATACACAAGCACAAGTTGGATATTCACCATTAAAACCAAACATGCACAGTGTATGGTTGCTCCTAACCCACTAATTGCTTAAAAAACGTCTACACATGTTGATTTTACACCATTAAAACCAATCATACATAGTGTATGTTGATCATACACCTTTATTACTCAACATACACAAACTCAAGTTGGATATTCACCATTAAAACCAAACATACATAGCGTATGGTTGCTCCTAACCCACTAATTGCTTAAAAAATGTCAACACAAGTTGATTTTACACCATTAAAACCAATCATACACAGTGTATGTTGATCATACACCTACATTACTCAACATACACAAACACAAGTTGGATATTCACCATCAAAACCAAACATAAACAGTGTATGGTTGCTCCTAACCCACTAATTGCTTAAAAAAAGTCTACACAAGTTGATTTTACACCATTAAAACCATTCATACACGGCATATGTCGATCATACACCTTTATTACTCAACATACACAAACACAAGTTGGATATTCACCATTAAAACCAAACATACACAGTGTATGGTTGCTCCTAACCCACTAATTGCTTAAAAAATGTCTACACAAGTTAATTTTACAGCATTAAAACCAATCATACACCGTGTATGTTGATCATACAACTTTATTACTCAGCATACACAAACACAAGTTTTATATTTACCATTAAAACCAAACATACGCAGTGTATGGTTTCTCCTAACCTACTAATTGCTTAAAAGATGCCTACACAAGTTAATTTTACAGCATTAAAACCAATCATACACCGTGTATGTCGATCATACACCCTTATTACTCGACATACACAATCACAAGTCGGATATCCACCATTAAAACCAAACATACACAGTGTATGGTTGCTCCTAACCCACTAATTGCTTAAAAAACGTCTACACAAGTTGATTTTACGGCATTAAAAATAATCATAGACAGTGTATATTGATCATACACCTTTATTACTCAACATACACAAACACAAGTTGGATATTCACCATTAAAACCAAATGTACACAGTGTATGGTTGCTCCTAACCCACTAATTGCTTAAAAAACGTCTACACAAGTTGATTTTACAGTATTAAAGCCAATCATAGACAGTGTATGTTGATCATACACCTTTATGACTCAACATACACAAACACAAGTTGGATATTTACCATTAAAACCAAACATACACAATGTATAGTTGCGCCTAACCCACTAATTGCTTAAAAAACATCTACACAAGTTAATTTTATACCATTAGAACCAATCATACACAGTATATGTTGATCATACTCCTTTATTACTCAATATACACAAGCACAAGTTGGATATTCACCATTAAAACCAAACATACACAGTGTATGGTTGCTCTTAACCCACTAATTGCTTAACAAGCGTCTACATAAGTCGATTTTATGCCATTAAAACCAATCATACACGGTGTATGTTGATCATACACTTTTATTATTCAACATACGCAAACACAAGTTGGATATTCAGTATTAAAATCTAACATACACTGTGTATGGTTGCTCCTAACCCACTAATTGCTTAAAAAACGTCTACACAAGTTGATTTCGCAGCATTAAAACCAATCATATACAGTGTATGTTGATCATACACCTTTATTACTCGACATACACGAACACAAGTTGGATATTCACCATTAAAATCAAACATACACAGCGTATTGTTGCTCTTAACCCACTAATTGCTTAAAAAACGTCTGCACAAGTTGATTTTACACCGTTAAAACCAATCATACGCAGTGTATGTTGATCATACCCCTTTATTACTCAACATACACAAACACAAGTTGGATATTCACTATTAAAACCAATCATACACAGTGTATGGTTGCTCCTAACCCACTAATTGCTTACAAAACGTCTGCACAAGTTGATTTTACACCATTAAAACCAATCATACGCAGTGTATTTTGATCATACACCGTTATTACTCAGCATACACAAACACAAGTTGGATATTCACCATTAAAACCAAACATACACAGTGTATGGTTGCTCCTAACCCACTAATTGCTTAAAAAACGTCTCCACAAGTTGATTTTACAGCATTAAAACCAATCATACACTGTGTATGTTGATCATACACCTTTATTACTCAACATACACAAACACAAGTTGGATATTCACCGTTAAAACCAAGCATACACCGTGTATTGTTGCTTCTAACCCGCTAATTGCTTAAAAAATGTCTACACAAGTTGATTTTACAGCATTAAAACCAATCATAGGCTGTGTATGTTGATCATACACCTTTTTTACTTAACATAAACAAGCACAAGTTGGATATTCACCATTAATGCCAAACATACACCTTGTATGGTTGCTCCTAACCCACTAATTGCTTAAAAAAAGTCTACACAAGTTGATTTTACATCATTAAAACCAATCATACACAGTGTACGCTGATCATACACCTTTATTACTCAACATACACAAACATAAGTTGGATATTCACCATTAAAACCAAACATACACCGTGTATGGTAGCTCCTAACCCACTAATTGCTTAAAAAACGTCTACACAAGTTGATTTTACAGCATTAAAACCATTCATACACAGTGTATGCTGATCATACACCTTTATTACTCAACATGCACAAACACAAGTTGGATATTCACCATTAAAACCAAACATACACAGTGTATGGTTGCTCCTGACCCACTAATTTCTTAAAAAATGTCTACACAAGTTGACACCATTAAAACCAATCATACACAGTGTATATTGATCATACACCTTTATTATTCAACATGCACAAAAACAAGTTGGATATTCACCATTAAAACCAAACATACACTGTGTATGGTTTCTCCTAACCCACTAATTGCTTAAAAAAAGTCTACACAAGTTGATTTTACACCATTAAAACCAATCATACACAGTGTATGTTGATCATACACCTTTATTACTCAATATACACAAACACAAGTTGGATATTCACCATTAATATCAAACATACAGAGTGTATGGTTGCTCCTAACCCACTAATTGCTTAAAAAACGTCTACACAAGTTGATTTTGCACCATTAAAACCAATCATACACAGTGTATGTTGATCATACACGTTTATTACTCGACATACACAAACACAAGTTGGATATTCACCATTAAAACCAAACATAAACAGTGTATGGTTGCTCCTAACCCACTAATTGCTCAAAAAAAGTCTACACAAGTTGATTTTACTGTAGTAAAACCAATCATACACAGTGTATGTTGATCATACACCTTTATTACTCGACATACACAAACACAAGTTGGATATTCACCTTTAAAACCAAACATAAACAGTGTATGGTTGCTCCTAACCCACTAATTGCTTAAAAAAGGTCTACGCAAGTTGATTTTACAGCGTTAAAATCCAATCATATAGGGTGTGTGTTGATCATACACCTTTATTATTCAACATACACAAACACAAGTTGGATATTCACCATTAAAACCAAATATACACTGTGTATGGTTTCTCCTAACCCACTAATTGCTTAAAAAAAGTCTACACAAGTTGATTTTACACCATTAAAACCAATCATACACAGTGTATGTTGATCATACACCTTTATTACTCAACATACACAAACACAAGTTGGATATTCACCATTAATATCAAACATACACAGTGTATGGTTGCTCCTAACCCACCAATTGCTTAAAAAACGTCTACACAAGTTGATTTTATACCATTAAAACCAATCATACACAGTGTATGTTGATCATACACCTTTATTACTCAACATACACAAACACAAGTTGGATATTCACCATTAATATCAAACATACACAGTGTATGGTTGCTCCTAACCCACTAATTGCTTAAAAAAAGTCTACACAAGTTGATTTTACACCATTAAAACCAATCATACACAGTGTATGTTGATCATACACCTTTATTACTCAACATACACAAACACAAGTTGGATATTCACCATTAATATCAAACATACACAGTGTATGGTTGCTCCTAACCCACTAATTGCTTAAAAAACGTCTACACAAGTTGATTTTGCACCATTAAAACCAATCATACACAGTGTATGTTGATCATACACCTTTATTACTCGACATACACAAACACAAGTTGGGTATTCACCATTAAAACCAAACATAAACAGTGTATGGTTGCTCCTAACCCACTAATTGCTTAAAAAAAGTCTACGCAAGTTGATTTTACAGCATTAAAATCCAATCATATAGTGTGTGTGTTGATCATACACCTTTATTATTCAACATACACAAACACAAGTTGGATATTCACTATTAAAACCAAACATACACTGTGTATGGTTTCTCCTAACCCACTAATTGCTTAAAAAAAGTCTACACAAGTTAATTTTACACCATTAAAACTAATCATACACAGTGTATGTTGATCATACACCTTTATTACTCAACATACACAAACACAAGTTGGATATTCACCATTAAAATCAAACATACACAGTGTATGGTTGGTCCTAACCCACTAATTGTTTAAAAAATGTCTGCACAAGTTGATTTTACAGCATTAAAACCAATCATAGACAGTGTATGTTGATCATACACCTTTATTACTCGACATACACAAACACAAGTTGGATATTCACCATTAAAACCAAACATACACAGTGTATGGTTGCTCCTGAACCACTAATTGCTTAAAAAACGTCTACACAAGTTGATTTTGCAGCATTAAAGCCAATCATACACAGTGTATGTTGATCATACACCTTTATTACTCAACATACACAAACACAAGTTGGATATTCATCATTAAAACCAAACATACACAGTGTATTGTTGATCATTACCCACTAATTGCTTAAAAAAAGTCTACACAAGTTGATTTTACAGCATTCAAAACAATCATACATAGTGTATTTTGGTCATACACCTTTATTACTCAACATACACAAACACAAGTTGGATATTCACCATTAAAACCGAACATGCACAGTGTATGGTTTCTCCTAACCCACTAATGACTTAAAACCGTCTACACAAGTTGATTTGACAGCATTAAAACCAATCATACACATTGTATGTTGATCATACCCTTTTATTACTCAACATACACAAACACACGTTGGATATTCACCATTAAAACCGAATACATTGGATTGTCGCTCCTAACCCACTAAATTAGGATACCTTAACGACAATGTCAATAAATGATCATTTTACCTTCAATATCTGATCTGAAAGCCGTGAAATGTGTGTCATGACTCAACCTTGAACCTACAGCAATGCCACGAAGCTTCAAACACGATCTTACCCGGGCTTCTTCTTCTTCTTCCAAGGGCCCAATATAGCAGAACGACAAACGGAAGATGAAAAAAATGGAGCTTGGGGAATTCAGATTGAGAGAAAAATAACAAAGAAGAGTGAATAAGAAGTGAGTAAATGGGCGGGAAGTGAGAAGGGAAGGAGAGAGTAAGGAACAAGTTATATGACATAAAGAATATATACTTTTGCATTAAATGAGAAGAGAGAAAATGGATGGGGAGGGGGTAAAGTAAACGGCTGGGCATTAAATGAGGAGAGAGAATGGCAGAGAAAGAGGACGGGTGGGGAGGGTAGGGGTTGGAGGGCATTTTTGTCCAAAAAGGTTTATTTAAGGCTATGGGGATCTATTTAGGGTTAAATTAAGAGAGGGGGGGGGGGGGGGGGGGGGGGGGGGGGTCTAAATCTGGTGATTTCCCCAAAAAAAATAACATTATTGAAATCCTGAGATTCCCGATAGTTTAAATATAATTTAACTAAAATATATATTATAAAATTAAATATAACATGATAATAAAAATATAATTAATATATTTAATTTAATTTATAATTTATAATTTATTAAAAAATTAAAGAAAAAAATTTAAAAAAAGCACCATTTGGGTAAATAAATTTGCTAAAAAAAATATTCCTGACATATCCTGCCAGTTTCCTAAAAATAAATTTTTAATTTGTTAACATTGAGGCCATTTGGGTAAATATTTTATAAAAATGATCATTTTTGGTAATATTTTTTTTATTTTTATTTTGGGCCATTTTGGGCAATGGTTGTACATATGTGTGTGTGTGAGTATGTGTGTGTGTGTGTATACATATATATATATATATATATATATATCAATTCTAATAAGAGCGTCAGAGGATGAGATGCCACCTTTTCTCCCATGCCCCTTCTTTTTCCTTCTCCCTGAGACTAAAGTCTCATTTTGGTCACCAAAGTGACTAAAAAGGATAATTTAGTCACTCAACTCAAAATTTGGAAGATTTAGTCACTCAACTCAAAATTTGGAAGATTTAGTCACTCAACTCTTAAAAAATATTCCATTTAGTCACCCAAGTTATTTAAAATTGGATAAATTAGTCACCTAACTTAAATTTTAGAAGATTTAGTCACCCAACTCCTAATGAAAATCACATTTAGTCATCTAAGTGATTTAAAATTAATTAAATTCATTGCTTAAATAGGGGTAGCATAAGAGTAGCGGATGTGGTAGCATAGAGTAGTGCGGTGAGTGACTGGTAGTTTAAGATTTCTAGGCAGTCATAACCCCAGGTAGTGCACTTATCTGTTGTTTAGTTGCTTCCCGATTTTTCGTCTATTATTGGCCATGTAATATTTGCTTTACTATGTGCCTTGTAGTTATCTTCTGTGGGGTATACTTTATACTGCTAGTTTAATGTGGTGTCCTAAGCTGATGCTTTGTGGCTTCCATGGTTTCCAGGATACCAAGTTCTCATGACAACTCGATCTTCAGGATGGGGGTCCTCGAAAACGGCCTCTCTTCCACCCGAAAGGGGGAAGGTTGCATACATCCACTGCCCCCAGACCCTGCTTCGTGTGGGAGCCCCTGTAGTACTGAGACTGTTGTTATTGTTGCTACTTAAATAAAAATAATAAATTTAATCATATTTTTTGGATAACTTATTTCGCTGGGATCTAATTTTGTAACTTCATTGAAGTTTATCCATCTTTTTTTTTTTAAATAGCCGTTTGTCTTTTATTTTGTAATCAAATTTATCCTTATTTGATCGTAAATATTGAATAAAAGTTAAAAGATAAATAATTAATTTTGCCATAAAATAAAATATAAAAATTATTTTAAACAAAAAAATAAAATATTTTAAATATACTTATAATTATAAAAAAAATAAAAATAAAAATATTTATCTATATTAATACTTTATTAAAACTTCCCTCCAAATTAATCAAAAAATCAAATTCTCCCCAAAATCCATTTTGAATCAAAACCTCCTACTAAAATTTATTTTTCTGTGAATTTCATAATCTCTTTTACACATAAATCTTTTGATATTATGTACCTCTTTTTTTATTTAAAAAAAGGAACCATTTTATTTAAAAAATATTAATAAGCGAAAGCAATTTTTATTAATGTTGTTTAATAGTTTATAATTTATCTTCTTTGTGATATTTTGATATTGTTAAAAATGTGGTTATTTATGCCTTTCACACTAGTAAATATAATTAGCAAAAGATTATATATACTGTATTATCAATTTTTATTGTCAAAAAATTAATTAAAATAGCCATAACAGTTCAAAAAAATTCATATATTTATAATTTATCACGTCCTATAAATTTTAGTACTCAAATTAAAAATATTTTATATTTTTCACTTTGCTAATATTTTATCATTTTAAAAAATATATAAGTCATTAAAATTTTTATAAGTATTAAATTTGGTATTTTCATATTTGAGTGGTGGATTTTATCATTTTATAATCACTTAAGTCATCAAAATAGATTTTTTAAAGTTGGATAATAGAGTTTTTTCTAAAATTTGATTTGGGTGATTAACTTGTCCATTTTAAACTACTTAAGTGAATAAATGAGATTTTAATTAAGAGTTCAATGACCAAATCTTCTAAAATTTGAGTTAGGTGAATAACTTGTCTAATTTAAAATGACTTAGTGTAGGAATATATTACATTATGAAAAGTATATATTGTATAGGTTAAATATGTAATGTTTCCATATATTATAAGAGATTGTATTCATTATAAATACGAAAGAGGGCCTCCTCATTTAGGGTGTCCAATTTCAAACTTTCACTTATGTGACTAAATGGAATATTTTTTAAGAGTTGGGTGACTAAATTTTCTAAATTTTAAGTTGGGTGACTAACTTATCCATTTCTAAATGACTTGGATGACCAAATGAAATATTTTATAAGAGTTGGATGACTAAATTGTCTATTTTTAGTCACTTTGGTGACCAAAATGGAACTTTAGTCTGAAAACAATGTTACAAAATATTATGGATAAATATTGAAGAGATCTTTGGAACTATTAATGAACAGCAAAGTGACTTCTCCCAACGTCTAATTTCATCAAACATACCCCCCTGAATTATTGGTCAAAATCAATAACCCCCCTCCCCCAAAAAAAACTTCTAATTTCATCAAAATACCCTAAACTATTAATTAAAATCAATTTGATCCCAACTTTTAACCTTTTTACAAGATTTAAAATAACTTATCTGAATATCTAATTTGTGTATCCAATATTATAATAAAAAATTATTAAATTATAAAAAAATGGTATAAAATTATCTATTGTTTTATAAATTAATTATTTTTGTTATATATATTAAATACATAAATCAAACAAATAATTAAAAGTTTACGAAAAAAAAAAAGATGAACCACCATCCCCTTGTGGAGCATCGGGTCATGAAAAATATAGGCTTATATTTTTAGCAAAAGATAGGGTTATTTACAAGAAAGATTCTTATACTTTATAAATTATGTTAATATAGTCCTTATATTATTAATTATGTCAATTTAATTACTGTACAAATTATATTGTGTTAATTTAGTCTCTAGAGTAAAAATTAGCATAGAGTTAGTGCCATAATCTTTGCCTTATTTGGCAACTGCATAAAGGAGGTAAATAGGGGTAAAGAGAGGGAGGATAAGATAAGATTCTATCTTTATTTAGATTTGTTAAATTAAAAGGGGGTAAGGATAAAGAGAGTTATAATTAAAATAATGATAAAATTATCCAAATTTTTTTAAATACTTAACTTACCCCACTTTATCCCCAATTTAGGAGGTTAAAGAAAATAGGGGTAAAAGAGAGTAATGGGGAGTAAGCTTTTACCCCACATTATCCTTAAAAAATTTTGCCAAAACAGGAGTAATAATTTACCCCTCATTACCCTTACCCCCCTTTGCCCTCCCTTTACCCTGTTGTCAACTAGGTGCTTAATGCTCGAGTAATGGGTAAGTTTAAATTGAGTTAGCGAATATGTTTATATCGGATCATTTGCATTTTACGTAACCAAATCATTAAAACTTACGTCATAATTGAACTTTAATTTTCACTGTAAAACTAAATTAATACAAATAAAAGTATGATAACTAAAATGGTACAATGAGTCAAGTACACAAACCTTTTGGGTAAATAAGTCAAAATAGTTTAAATATTAAAAATATACTTAAATGTTAAAATTTTTTTCTTTAGTAAAATTTTAACTATTAAAAAGTATATTTAATTTATACAATAAAAACAATTTTATATCATTTTTAGTATTTAATAATTTTTATCATGATATTTTTTATACAAATTAGATACTTAAATATATCTTTTCAAAAATTTAAAGTTGGTCCAAAATTGATTTCAAGTAATAGTTTGTGAACATTTTTGATGAAATTAAAAGTTAGAAGGGTTAAATTGATTTTAGTTAATAGTTCGGAGATATCTTTAATGAAATTAGACGTTGGCGAGTCATATAAATTTTGACCAATAATTGGGAGAATATATTTGAAGAAATTAGAAGTTTGGGAGGGTCATATTGATATTAATCAATAGTTCTAAAGGTCTCTTTGGTATTTATCCTATACAAAATAAGTGCAATGCAATTTGATAAGGACATGGGTTTCATCATAGGTAAATGGGCTCTTGGGTTCGAGGCATTTTCCCCCCAGTGTAATAATGATCTTACCACTTTAAAAATAATGATAATATTAACAAAATAGGTAACTGAAATGATTACACGACAACTGAAAATAATGCAGCGACTGAAGTTCTTGTGGCAATTGGTAATAAGACCACGAGAGGAGTAACAGAAAAAATAATGCCGCCACCAAAAACTTGGTAGGTTTAATCGTAGTAACTGAAATTATGACATGTAAGGTAAAAAAATGTTAATCTCGTACATTAAAGTGAGGGAAAAATCTACTCTTCTATCTCACTTTGTGAAACAAACTTGCTCTAGATCTCAAAAGTTTCAACCAAACCCTACTGAGAGATGAAACAACTAACACAGATGTTACAGATGAAACAAATTCTCATCAAAAGAAGGAAACTCAGTCCACCTAGTTTCACAAAAGCAATATGCAATCAACCAGAATCTGGAGACATCATGATACAGTGATAAATGTGTTGAGGCAAATACGGTTACATCAAGCTGCCCACCTGGGAAAGTAACCTACTAAATAAGACTGCGTAACCTGGTTGATACATCATAAGACACACTATTCAAGAATCCTTGGCAGTAGCACCAGCAGCTTGTCGCAGCCTCCTTTGATGCACGTCCCAGTTATAAACACGAGCAATCGTAACCTGGTTGATACATCATCCGGTAATACTAGGATAAAGATTTAGGCTAGCTAGCAAGTTATACAAGATAAATCACGAATTCCAGGGACAAGAAATCAAGGGTGAGGCCCAACGACAAGTTCTAAGTTTAAATTCACTCATCCAAACTCCGTTGAGCTACCCGAATCAGAAGTTTCAAAAATGGGCAAAAATCGCAGTATGTTTCAGAAAAAGGAAAAGAAAGGCATTAAGGTAACCACAAACATTGTCAAGATGATTTGGAGGCCAAACAATGGCAAATGGTTATAATTACTAACATAGTGTGCATTTCCAACTGTTATCTTCTAACTTCCCTCTAAGCTTTATGGCAAGGCAACCAATATCATATGAAGGCCCCTTTTTTTGTTCTTTTTTCCAAAACACATTTACCTCTTTCATGTACTTCTATAACATGGTGTCCTTTTCGTTCATTTTTCTGACATGATTTTCTAATAGGGGGTTCAGGTATGAATATAAAGCAACCTAAAGCAACACAAAATCAATTAAGTTGCAGACCTGTTCACTTTCCAAAAATGCCATACCTGTGTTGTTGTTACTTGATCCCTCAAAAATTGCAGGTCACCGATCAACACATCTAAACTTCCCCTAGCATTTTCCAGATTTTTCTGTAGAAGGGCTTTAGCCTGCAACAGAATTATATACCAATTTGTTAACTGCAATACAAGAGAAGGTATTGTGGTGAAGAAAATGTAAAATGGTATTCAGAAGGTGTTGGACCTCGTCGCTTGAATACTCCAGCATCACATTGGCTCCAAGCCACAAGCACACTGAGTCTGTTTCATCGATACGAGCTCGTGAATATATGCCTTCTGATACCTCGAAATCAGCCACTAATGGCTGCACAACTCACAGTAGAGCACATAGATTCAGCATTTTGATGTAATATAACAGGATGCTGTTTACTACTCGTAATTTTCTTTATATGTTGGTGTATCAATGTGCTTCAAAATGTTAATTACAAAATAACTCTTGCAATGAGAGGAACCACTTGGAATCCTTGGTACCTAAGATCTATCGGTATATAGAAACATGGGACCTAGGATAAATACAGCACAGAGACTGAGAAGGAAAAGAGAATAGAGAAAGTTAAGGCCTTGTTTGCTTCGGCAGAATTATTCTTCCATCTCCATCCAGGGAGGGAAAGTCAATTTCTCCTCTCCTTTAACCTCGAGGAAAGAAGAAGTTATTTTCTTCTGTAGCCTCCACTTCTACACATACTACACTTCAACCACAATCAAGCTGTGCGAAAACCTCATATAAATTTGAAATTATTTTCCTTATCTACACAAACAAAAACTTAAAGAAAAAATATTTTCCATTGGATATATTTAAAAAAAAAATTCCAGAAGGAAAGTGAAAATATGGGGCCTAAATTAAGGATGCTCAATCAACAAATACGACCAGACAACATATGTTTGTGATGAATCAAAGATAAAGAACAACAAGCTCAGTTCAGCTATGACTTCAATTTCTGCCACAAAAGAGCTTGACTATAGCCATGTTTGGCATGAGCTGCTAGCTGTTGGTGGTCAGGTGTTAGCAGTCAGGACATAGCTAATAGCCATTAGCAGTTGCCTGATTGGTGAGCCGTTTTTTAATATATATACAATGTAAGGAGGTAAAACATTGCCCTAAGTAGGTGATCAACATTTGGGGGAGGGAGAGATGAACTTCGAACACAAGACCTCATGCTTTAGGGGGGCATAGCCTAACCGCTAAATTAAATCCAACAGTTCATAGTTAAACATTTGCTGATGAATATAATAGTTATTTTAGTTAGTTTAGTAATGCACAATGACACAAGCAGACATGACTTATTAAACATTTATGAGTCAGGTACAGCAGTTGTATGGATTAACGTCTACAAATCTTCTAATTTAACATTTAAAGTTGAGAATAGTTAAAATTAGTCTGATCTTAATTATTCCATTCTAATACTTTTTACTCTAAGCTACAGTTCCAACTCTAAATTGGGTTATATGCTACAAAAATAATTCTTTGGCAAACTCGTATTGGAGCATCTATTTGTATATCGGTGTCTTCACTAGCCGACTCTTGTCTGCAGTTACCCCCCTTCGTGTTTTCCCTAGAGTATTCCTTGAGTTTTGCTTCGTACGCTAGGCATTTGTTATGTATTGATATAATACTAAGTTGTTTTCATGCTTTTAGGCTCTATGGTGACATGATGACACGCTCCTCAGGTTGGGGGTCCTCGGAAACAACCTCTCTTCAGGGTAGCACTCTAAAGGGAAAGGCTGCGTACACCCCCCCCCCCCCGGGACCCTGCTCATGCGGAGCCCTTGTGACACTGGGACTGTCGTTGTTGTTGTTTGTATGCTACAAAAATAAACCAACAATACATTGTGTAATTTGAAGAAGGGTATGTTAGTAGTTTAACATGTCAGCAACTAAACTCCAAACTCTAAACATTACCCTATAAAGTGGGTTATATAACTTTTACCGAACATATACTTCAGTTGTTAGACAGCTATTTAAAAGCTATGAAAAAGCTCTTCCCAAACATAACCTGCATCTAGCATTGACATTATGCATTGATGGCTGAAGACCATTAGGACCAATAATTGAAACCAAACAACATAAAGCCTAGGAGATGACCAGAATTTTCAGGAAGCCCAGTCTAGCCTGAACCATGGGAAAAGGGCAGAAATTAGTGACCTTGGGGCGCAGATGCTTCTCAGAATAAAAGCAAATCAGACTGTCATAAAGGGAGATGTAACACCAGGAGAAAAGCTCTAATGTGTAGAGATAGGTACACAAGACAGGACAAGGAAGAAGAATCTTTCTTTAAACATTGTAGGCAATCAAATTGCAATTTGAGGTCACGTTTCTCTCATGATTAGATTACTGCAGAAGCGCACGTTATGTAACAAGACGTTGCAATCAGCTTTTAAGGGACAATAATTTATTTTAAACTTTATACTTGAAAATATTTGAATGAGCAACCATACAATTATAGTCAACGACGTGTATAGTGCAAAACTACCAAAGTTGAGGCCCTACAATAAGAGGTTTCGAAACCCCCACCCCATTTGCCAAACAAGCCATACAATAAAAATTCAACAACCCTAATAGTCTTCAACATACATATTCTTTTGATTGAAACATAACATATTTATAAGAATCAGTTGATATAAAATGCATATCCACCTCAGAGGCCATTACAAGTCTACTCTTGGCATGATGATCAATCGCATATCAGCTAGCTTAAAATCCGTTTCACAACAATCATTATATTAGGCAAAACCCTATTAGATTCCCTATTCTAGTGAAATGACAAGAGAATTTCACAATTCCTAAATTCAGTTAAATAATGACAGCTATTAGATTCCCAAAGAAATCATACTGCAGAAAGCAAGTAAAATATCAGAACAATTTCCTAATGATTATGGCATCAAATTGGCAAATAAAGAGAAATGAGCCAAAACAATCAGTTGAATCTGCCAAATAATTGATCAAACTATTAAGCTTCAAGTCGAGCACATTGTTTGATTATCACCAAGATACAGCCAATGCAGGTTGACTAACCACCAAGTTCTCCACATTCGAGTGTGCATCTACACAAAGTCACAAGCTATTCTTATACGTTCCCAATTGCAAGATAGATTTACAGTCAGTCTTCTCAAAACACTCATAGTCATCATAGATGAGTAATACTCACCATAATTTTCACCACTAGTCTCTCATTCTAATGCATAGAGGCCCCAAGAGGCGGGGTCGTCCTTTTGTTGCATGTAAGTGGGGTTGGTTTGTTAAGGCTAATTTCATCTCTATTTAATAGGACCATCTTCCACGATTGGTACATATATGTTGTGCACTGGGCCACCATAAGTTTTCCTTTTTACACTGAACAAACTGCTGAGAATCCACGTTACTAATTCCAAAATCTATGCTATAAGCTATTACATACATGTTCCCTTCTGTGGTGGCCGCAGGAAAGGCGGGGGGTTTGTTTCATATTAAAATACTAGATCAAAAATATTGCAACTGAAACCAGAACAAATCCATTATTTAGATTGTTCAAACTAGACATGTGATTTGGTAGATAAATCTTGGTTTATAAAACAGAGCTTTATGATAAAAGCAAGGAGCTCAAGTAAGCAACAATGCATCACCATCTAAAATATTAAAATAGAAGAAGAGTACCAACATATATTGCAACAACAAACCTCGCCAGTGCCCTTCCTCGCTTCCAGAGAAGCGACTATGTCCAAACATTTCTCGATATCAGGAATCTTCGCCTAAATGCACATAAGAAGTAACCAGCTCTTAAAATCAAGAATGAACAAGGCAGAATAAATTTCCAATGTAATTTTATGTCAAAAATATCGTAGATGAAAGCAGAATCTCAAATTGGCAGGATAATGGGCGTGTGACATTTGAGACACTTTACTTAAGAATCACTAGTTCAAACATAAACATAGCTATTGCAGTTACTTTCATATCTCAAGACATTCCGTGCAACAATTTATGAACCCCGAAATATTCTCTTTAGATGACACCAAATTAGGTAGTATTAGCCGATGCTTAAAGAGATGAAAATTCCAGCACCGCCATTACCCACCACCACCAACAACAATAAAAAACCCAGCGCCTCGAGGGCTCCCGCATATGCAAGGTTGGGGGGGATGTATGCCGCCATACCCCTTTAGGGTGCTACCCTAAAAAGAGGCGTGCCCGAGGACCTCCAACCTGGAAATCATAAAAACCACAGCACATAGATAGAAAGCATAGAGCGTAAAGCATAACGCATGAAGTAGCGATAACAATAAAGCAACCTAGCGACAAAGCAACAAGCAATTAACACACAACAATAGCAAATAAAATCAAAAAGGCATACATATAAGTCTATGGGTGCTAGTATGATCTTAGTTGCGCTCCTCTTTCCTAAACCGCAATATCAGATACACCTATGCTGGCCCTCCATTCCGCTCTATCTAGGGCCATCTCTTCATTTAGGTTGAGGTGGGTGAGGTCATGTTGAATCGTCTCCATCCAACTCTTCTTTGGCCTGCCTCTCCCTCTCCTTCCGCTTGTAGTATGGAGTTGTTCACTTCGCCTGACATGGGCAGTGGTTGGTTTCCTCCTAACATGCCCAAACCACCGCAGATGTTGCTCCCTCAACTTATCTTCGATTAGGGCGTGCTTCTTACAACGCCATTCCTGATCTTATCCTTTCTTGTTTGTCCTCACATCCACCGCAGCATCCTCATCTCCGCCACCTTCAACTTCTGAGTATGATGCCATTTGACCAGCCAATACTCCGGACCGTATGACATAGCCAGCCTTACTACCGTCTTGTAGTATTTTCCCTATAACTTTAGCGCAAACTTTCTATCGCATAGTATCGCAGAGGCCGACCTCCATTTATGCTAGCCTACTTTAACCCGGTTGTTGACATCCTTGTCAACTTCACCGTCCTGCTGCACTATGGAACCCAGGTATTTAAAACAATCTTTTCTCGGCATGCACTCCGATCCAATCTTGACGTCTTCTGTACTTGACCTAGTTGAGGTGCAGAACTTGAGTTCCATACACTCGATCTTGGATCTACTGAGTCGTAAGCATTTCGATTCTAAGGCCGCTCCCCAAAGTTCCAGCTTTTCATTCACCTCTTCACGAGACTCCCCCGCTAGAACTATATCATCTGCAAAAAGCATGCACTAAGGCGCACCCCCTTGGATGTACTCAGTGAGCTCGTCCATAACTAGAATGAACAAAAAGGGGCTCAAGGCCGATCCTTGATGAATCCCAACTGTAATGGGGAAAGCGTTTGTCTCCCCTGCCACTGTATGCACATTCGTTAGTGCGTCCTCGCACATATCCTTAATGGCTCGAATATAGTACTGAGGAATGACTTTCTCCTCCAAAACCCTCCATAAGACCTCTCTTGGCACTCTATCATTTGCCTTCTCCAAATCAATGAAGACCATATGCAAGTCCTTTTGTCTATCTCTGGAGATCTCTATCGTTCGCCTTAAAAGATTGATGGCTTCTGTAGTTAATCTACCAGGCATAAATCCAAATAGGTTCTCAAACACCCCTGTTTGTTGCCGTAGCCTTATTTCTATGACCCGCTCCCATATCTTTAGAGTGTGGCTCATTAGTTTGATTCCCCTGTAGTTGGCACAGCTCTGGATGTCGCCTTTATTCTTATAGATCAAAATTAATTTGCTCTTCCTCCACTCATCAGGCATCTTCTTACCTTAAAGAATTTGGTTAAATAGTTTGGTTAACCAACTGATGCACTTCTCTCCGAAGCATTTCCAAGCCTCAATGGGTATTCCATCTGGACCAACTACTTTTCCCTTGCCCATCTTTTTCAAGGCTTCCCTGACTTCTTTAGGTCTAATCCGCCAATAGTAGCAAAGGTTCTGATGCTCCTCAGATGTTTGTAACTCTCCTAGGGATATATCTCTATCCCCTTATTCGTTGAATAAATCGTGGAAGTAGACTTTCCACTTAGATTTAATTCGTTGCTCATCCACAAGCACCTGTCCATCGTCCCCCCTTTATGCACTTTACTTGAACCAGGTCCCTAGTCCTCCTCTCCCTCGCTTTTGCAATTTTATATAGGCCCCTAGCTCCCTCCTCCATATCCAACCTCTTGTAAAACTCCTAGTATGCTTTGGATTGTGCTTCTCTGACTGCTATCTTTGCTTCGTTCTTGGCCTTTCTGTACTGTTATTTCTTATCATCATCTCCACTTCGATCCCACTCCTTGAAACAGTCTCGCTTGGCCTTAATCTTCTCTTGGACCTCTCTGCACCACCACCAAGACTCTGTGGTCTGGTGCCCCACCTTTTGACACACCTAAGACTTCGTGTGCAAAACCTCTAATCTTTCGGGCCATTTGGTTCCAAATGTGGTCTATATCCCCCACTAAGTCCCTCCAACGAGTGCATGGTTGCGCCGGTTTCTTAGTTCTCTTCACCCTTCTCTTGGCCTTAACACATTAGCACGCAATACCCTGTGCTGTGTAGATAGGTCTTCCCTGAGGATAATCATGCAATTCCTGCAGTCTTTTTGAGCCCTCTTCCTTAATAGCATGTAATCAATCTAAGTCCTTACTTCACCGCTTTGATATGTGATGAGGTTCTAATCCCGCTTTTTGAAGAAGGTGTTGGCAACCGTTAACTCATAAGTGACGGCAAAGTCTAAGAGAGCTTGACCCTCGGGATTCCTGGTTCCAAAACCAAGGCTTCCATGGTAGGATGCATAGCCATCTGAGGTCACTCCCACATGTCCATTGAAATCACCCCCAATCGCTACTTGTTCGCTCTGGGGTATGCCTTGCATCATTACGTCTAAGTCCTCCCAAAACCTAGCTTTCTCCAGCTCTATTAACTCAACCTGTAGTGCATAGGCACTTATAACGTTCATTATCTCCCCATCTAAAACCAACTTGATATTAATGATCTTATCGCTAATCTTAGTGACTCCCACTACTTTGTCCTTAAGGTCGCTATCCATAATAATACTCGCTCCATTCCTCGCTCTGGCTTTGCCTGCATACCACAATTTATATCCTAACACATCCCTGGCTTTTGTGCCCACTCATTTAGTCTCTTGAAAGCAAAGGATGTTGATCTTTCTCTTCATCATCATTTGGGCCACTTCAAAACTCTTCTTTATTAATGTGCCGACATTTAACGTCCCAAATCGCAGGCTTGCCTCAACTGGTTGACTCACCCTCCCCCTCTCCAACCACTTTGGAGATGGCCTTAGGTTTTGAGTTCTATAAATAGAAGAGTTCACCAACTAAACTCTCAATAATCACAGTAAGCAAGCACACAATCACAAAACAGGGCATAGTTGACACATAATAGCAACAACACTCAAAATCACGAAGTTCAGAAGTAGAAAAGAGAAATCAAATGATACCCAACAAACTTAGCACAAATTCTCATACAAGAGAGATCTAACCTGGGATCGGTCGGCTATTGCTTACCTGGGACCGGCCGCTACGAGCCATGGAGTGAGGCTGTAGCGGCTGCGGTGTTGGGTAAGGGTCAAGGTTGGGGTTAGGTTTGGGGTTGCTAGGGCTAGGGTTGGTTGGTTAATAGGTCAGGGTCCGATGGCGGCTGGCTTGGTGGTGGTACGGTCCAACGTTGGTGGTGGCCTCAGTCAGTGTATAAAAAGGCGCGCGTGAGGCGAAAAGCAGCTCCCTTGCCTCGCAGGCCTCAGGCGAGGCAACTTCAACGAGGCGCGCCAAGGCATGCTAAGGCGCACGAAGTGCTGAGGCATGCCTAGACGCACCTTTTTTTTGGTATATTTTGCCTTAAATTTAACATATTATTATATTATTTGTGTTTTTGTATTTTGTTTATTATGTGTGTAAAAGATGGAGTATTATTCCTTGACTTTTAGATACTACTAATTCTACGAGGAACAAAAAGAGAAAGAGAAAAGAAGATACAAGGGAAATATCCAGAAATTTTGGAGCTTACTACCGCTTACAGTATCACCATCGATAGGTACGTCACTGTATTTATTTGGTGGCAAATTAATTTTTTTTAAAATAAACATACACTTATTTCAATACTAAAATTAAATCTTATTTCTAAACATTATTCAACTCATCTCCTGAAATCTTAACCCATCTTCTAAAACCCAAACTGTAAACCGAACCCGTATCGAAACATTATCCAATCCAATCTCTTAAAACCCTAATCTTAACTCTAACTAATATCTAAAAAGTAATCTTAACCCATTTTTCAAAACTCTAACCCAAATAATCAATCTTTCCCCTTTTTCAAAACCCTAACCCACTCCCCCTTGATAGCACCACCAACTTCCCTCCACCGCCGCCCACACCAGCCGACCATCCCTTCCTAGCCGGTCGAACTGTTCGACCCTACCAGTGGACAGTGGGACTTCAATTTTCGAGCCCCTCCTCTGCCAGCTGTTCGACATCCCTAACCCAAGCCTCCAACTGTTCGAACCCCTTGTAAACCTAACTAATTTTGTGTGTTTTAAGCCCCTCTACCCACCTATAAGGTTGAAATTTGGTGCTGTTGATCTGCAACTTTCAGCCATCATCTCCATTCGATTTTGGTGCAATTTTCAGATTCTGGTATGATTTGGTATCATTTTAGTTCATTTTTTTTTTTAGTTTAGGTACGAGTTTGGTGTGTTTTTGACATTGTGTGTGTGTGTGTGTGTGTGTGTTTTTTTTTTCCAGATTTTGGTGTGATTTTTGTATTATTTTAGTTCATTTTTTTCAGTGTAGGTATGAGTTTGGTGTGCTTTTGACATTTTGAGTGTTTTTTTTTTTTTTTTTCCCAAGATTTTGGTACGATTTTTGTATCATTTTAGTTCAATTTTTTTCAGTTGAGGTATGAGTTTGGTGTGTTTTTGATATTTTGTTAAGTAAGATGATTTTATTTTTGTATTGTTTTAGATTATAGTATTATATAATGGAAATGGATGATGCTGGTGCTAATGTCTATAACAGTGAAAGGAAGAATGATATTGGTTGGAAATACGGCTATCTAGCTGATCCCAAAGTTAAAAATAATGTAAGTTGCAAATTTTGTCCAATGGTAGCAAAAGGAGGGATCCATTGATTGAAGAAACACCTTGTGGGAGGTTATTAGGACATAAGACAATGCCAAAAGTGTCCTAAACATGTTAGAGAGAAGGTTAAAGAGTACATGGAAAGCAAAAAAAAAAAAACTAAAAGAATAGTTGAACTTTGTGCCCTTGGAAGATCAAATCCTTTTAAATGATGATGAAGAAGATGAAGTCTTCATGACTTCGACTGAACATAAGGGAAAAGGCCGGCCAATTCAAATCAAATGCGTGCCTCCAACAAAAAAGCAAGAAAAGTTGGTCCAATGGATGCCTTTGCTAAGCAAAAACCATCTGCAAGTGACGGGAAGGGCCCACAATCAACCATTAATTAAGCCTATAAGAAAGAAAAAAGAGAGAAGGCTTGCATTGAAAAAAAAAAAAAGAAGTTATCTATTTCAACTTATCTTTTTCAATAAGACTTGTATATTTAAGATATGCGTCTTTCTACATATTTAAAAAAGAAGTTATCTATTGCAACTAAAAAAAAGGACTTAATAATATATGTCAACTAATAGTGATAGATGATGGCGGTTGTCAACCATGATGGTGGAGTCGCTCATGGTGGTGTCAAACAATGATGATGGATGACAACAAGCCTTATTAGTAGGTAATAATTTCTTGATCGGAAAAAGAAATATTATTAAGAGAGAAAGAATGTACAAAGAGTTAAAGATAAGGTATCCTCAAACATTGAAAAAAGCCCAAAAGATTAATTACATAAGACCCTCCAATTCCTTTGCAAATCGGTCAAAACTATGTTAGTGAAGCACCTGAAGTTATTTGTCCAAAAAGCTCCCAAAAAGCCACCTTATCCCATATAAAATTTGCCAGTGTATACGGATCTTTGAAAATCCTAGCATTCCTTTTTAACCTCATACACCAAAGAATCACAATCTTGATAGTAGAGAGTAGGGATGGCAATGAGGCAAGTAAAACCCATTATCTGCAGGTACACCCCCCCCCCCCCCCCCCCCCCCCCCCCCCAATTCTCTCTTTTTTGGTGAGGGTAATGAGTATAAATGAGGTGGGTAGCGGGTACAAGTTGGATGTACCTACCCCGTACCTACCACAAGTATGGGGCGTGTGTGGGTATTAGTGTTGTATATGCCTCGCCTCACCTCGCCTTATACCCACTGCATTTTGTATCTAACTAACTTTCAAATTAAAAATTATGTGTTTAAATTTAATTATCTAAATTATTTATCAGTGTTATAAAAATATTTTAATTACCTAAATTATTTATCAATGTTATAATAAATATGCTCAAATTTTTAAAAATAGTATTAAATAATTAATACGGGGTGGGTATGAATAATCGTTTGGTACCTATATTGGAGCGGCTAATAAATATTCATTGGATACCCCCAGGTAATGGGGCGGGTATCGACTTGGGTTTGTACCCGCCCACTTCATACCCATGACAGGTAATTTAGGCCCGGGGGGGGGGGGGGGGGGGGGGGGGTTGTTGGGTGTTGGAAGAGTATGAATTTGGGTGGGGGGTACGGGTATGGAGGAAGCATCCCTCATGGGGGGGTGGAAGGGTATGAGCGGGTACGGGTATGGAAGAAGCATCCCTCGTACCCGCCCCGTCCCATTGAGAGCAACATTAAGACGTCTTTTCTCCTTCTTATGCCATGGAACTTGATCAGAAGGGTGCTCTAAACCGTCTTTGAGGCTAACCCACGTTTGGCCAAAAAGTGAGCGAAGTCCACACCATAAATCTCAAATCATTGTACAATACAAAAATACATGATTGTGTGTTTCCCCACTCTAGAAGCACATGACATAGAAGTCTAGAGACAACGCCTTGAAAGGACTTCGTTTCTATAGACAATCTTGAGTATTGAACTTGTTAAGAAGTAAAGATCACAGAAAGACCTTGATTCCAAAGGGTACCTCAGCTTTCCAAACATAAGAACATAAGAGCCAAACCAGAAAATGATTAAGTAGTGTAAGATGCTGGAAGAAAAATTTGCCAAACCCATCAAACAACCAAATCCTCCAATCAAGCACAGAAGATGAACATACTTTGATCCAAAATGTGGCTCAACTGTGCAAACTCATGTAACTCTCTTGTGAGATTGCTATGAAGGTTCAGGTTCCGAGATAGTGAGTCACCTTGTTTATTTGTGAAGAAAGCTATTAGGGCCTGATGAGCAGTGGATAATCTATGTAAACGTGGAAATTGATAGCGAAAATAGTATTCCCAGCCCATGTATCCTCCCAAAATTGAACACGGTTACCTAACGCAATAATAAGACAAATGTCGGGAAGGAAAAAAGGTAAAGTTGTGTTACACACTTCCATGGGAGGAAAAACCGACCACATCCACCAACCATGCATCCCACCCATTCTCTTGGAGACCATACTTACATTTAATCACCATATGCCAAAGGGATTAGGTTTCCAAGGGAAATGCCATTTACCAAGAAGAGACACATTAGAAAACACCCAAATTTCCAATACCCAATCCCCCCTAATTGTGCGGCATACAGACTCTGACCATACTAACTAAATGATCTCGATGATCCTCCTCTACCCCTGACCAGAGAAAATCTCTTAGATCAATATGCTTCACAAATAAAACAAAAATCCTAAAGAGAGACATGTAATAAATAGGAATATTGCAAACACAGTTGCAGGATACTTTGAAAATACCAACTTTTCAAGCTTCAGAAATGCGATTCAGAGTTTCAAAGTCAGATTACCGTTTCCAACGCATATCAAACTTGACAGAAACACGATTCAAACAATCAGGGAATCATTTTGATAAGAAGATACTTATTTGATTATTTGTTGGCAAATAATATCACTTGATTCTAAAAAATTATTGAATTGCGTGGACATGTTAGAGTCAATTGTCTTGATTTTATTCATTGGAATATACACTTAATTTTCTTGGTCATTGCTTAATGTTGACTATATTTTGATATTTATGCTTTAATGGCTTAATTGATGGTATTTCATTAAATTTTCTTATATATCTAATATGTATTACTATAAGTGCTCCCTCCATGCTCCCAACTTTAGAAACTTCTATGATTGGTCGCTCCCCCATTTCCGCTCCCGCTCCCGCCCCCGCTTCATGCAACTAAGGATTGGATAAGCATAAGATGACCCCCTAGAGAAAATAAAGCAATCTTCTAACCATCCAATCTCTTAGCAACTTCCCCAATCACAAGCTTCTAAAAGCTAGAAGACATAGAATTACCACCTCATGGGACACCTAGGTAGGTAAGCGGCAGCTATACACCACACAACCAAAAAAAAGAAGAGTCTGTAGTTATGGTGGAGTCATCTAAGTTTAACCCCGGATGCTAGACTTAGCCAAATTGACTTTAAGACCTGAGAATTATTTAAACATCTGGATGATTATCAAGCCATGTTGCTAGAGGTGGACCGTGGTAGCGGCAAGCCATGGTGGTGGGTGACGTAGGTGGACCATGGTTGCAAGGTGAAATTATGGAGGTGGAAAAGCATGGTGTGTTGGGTGGTGGAAGTGCATTATGGTGGTGGTGACTCATGGTAGTGGATGGTGATAGAAGGAGTAGTGACCATGATGAGAGGGTAGTTGTGACTTGTGAGTCATGGTGATCAGGGGAGAATCATGATAATGCCTAGATATGATAGTAGCCGATGGTGAGTGTAGCGAGTCATGGTGGTGGAAGGGGTGGTGGTGGGTGTGCGTAGTGGTGAAAGTGAAAGTGGCTCATGGTGATGAAGATAGGCTAATAGTCTTTTAAAACATTTTCTTGAATAAAATGTAAAAAAGATCTAGTTTTGCATCCTTTTTTATGTAATTATAAAGCACTTTTTATCTTCCTATTTAAACTGTGAAAAGGATGTAAAAAGCTTGTCAACCAAACACAAGCATTCTAGTGAACTACAGATTTTTTACAAGTTTAAGCTATTAAAGGCTAAACCAACACAACCTACATATATAACAAACATGGAAAAAATGATATAAATTATGCTAGCGAATTATGGCAAATATGGCATAAAGGTGACCCATACGAGGACAAAGGTGGGAAGAATGCTCGAATGACGACATGAGCAAAGATGCTTTCTACAATCAACTTAAAGATGGCCGATAAGATGAAGTGGAGAACCATTATTCCTTCATATCGTTATTTGGGTACTCTTTATTTCAAAACTATAACCAAGTCCTTCACATACTTCTATAAATAGCCTACTCAAAAACCATAGGAGCCTACACGTGCAAACGCCACTCACCACCATCCGCATCCTTGGGTGATCACTCTTGCAGACTACCATAATGATACTTCGTATATTTCCAATTTTATTTCAATACTTCATATTTAATCTTCATTTAAATATCAATATTTTTTTTAAAAAAAATTTTATACATTTATCATTAGAGTAGGTTTTCAATTGCTTGGTTTAAATTACTTCATTAATACTATCTTTGCATGTCAGCTCTTCGGTCCAGCCCTGTCTAGCATAAGAAGAGGTAGTCACAGTCCTTCATTGGCATTGAGGAACAAAAAATATTGAGTTAATTACCTTGAGCCTATGGGGTGAGCATTCCTAGCCTTGTCAAAGTTTATACATTGAGCATTTAACTACATTGGTCAACCTTGTATAATTCACAATGTGAAGCTCTTAAAGACGTTAGTAAGATATTTTGTACATTATAGATGGCAACAATAGTCAAGACAATATTCTCTAAAGATAGGCCTAGTAGCCTATGTAATTTAATCCAATAAAACATATCTAATTAATGCAAGTGAAGTTAGCATATTAAAAATTGAAACACCTAATGATGCAGGAATTAAATTCGAATCTTCCTTTCTAATAAATATAGTCATATCTGTATTAGGAATATCCAGCATTATTAAGCGTTTTTCAATTTTCAATATACTTAGTTCACTTGTATTAATTATCTTGCATTATCAGATTCAATTTTCTCACTTGTTCGGGCTCTAGGCCTATCCTTGGTTGAGACTATCCTGATTATACTTGCTACCTTAGTTTACAAAAATCTTATAATTTCAGTAAGTTGATTTTGGGTTAACTACCACCAACACGGCCACACCACCCTAACTTTCATGGGCTGACCAATGCAGTACTCGAGGTATAAATTTCGACAAGGCTGACCAACACTCAATCTAAAGGCTCAAGGAAATTAACTTGATATCCATATTCCTTAATGACAACTAACGCTTAACTTTCTTCCTTCACAGAAATGTTTATTTTCACTGATTAACTCTCTACCCTATACACTATGCAAACTTCTGCTACAAGTAACACAAACTTCAGGCATCCACTCAACCACCATTTAGCTCAAGTTGACTACCTCCCTTACTAAAGGCATTGCTTACACCAAAACATGAGGAATGGAGGAGGGGGGCTCCAGTGGGCCAACTTGTAGAGCAAACACCATCAAAAATAAATCACATGGTTCAATTAACATCCTAAACTCACATATCTATAATCATTTGAGAATAAATGGAGAACTAAATGCACAAGATTCACACCAAAGTTAGATGGTGAGGGTTAGATGTGCAGAGCCTTATCCTGATATCCAAGGGATAAATAATGGTGAATACATGCTAATCAGTTGAAATAAGGGGATTATTCATAAGGGCCAAACAGAAATATGAAATAGTATGTTTCAGCAAAAGGTATCTATTGTATTAAGAATGTGAAGGGTATCACTTATTCATCACGGTGGGGCATTCAGAGGGATAGATAGTAGTTTAAGGAAAAAGGATAAAAGGAACTGCAAGGACAACAAGAGGTCATGTGATTTCTTAAGAGAAAACTTTGTGAGGACGTGAGAAGGGAGGAGGATACAAGCCTGGAGAGATGGAATTTTATTTTTTCATTTTCAAGTGATCCCAGGTGCTGAAATGGGAGTCCGTACTTTGTTCAGTGAAGGTTTGACAATGTACAAAACGTCATTTGAAGTTGATAAGAACAATAATGGAAGCTGAGAAATGAATTCAGTTACTCTAGGTAGCAAGTACAGGCGTGTTCCCCATTGCTTTTGTAAGTGCTTTTGGAAAAATTTTAAGCACTTAACCAAAAAAAAAAAAAAAAAAAAAAAAAAAAGGAAAGACGTTTGGCAATGTGGCGGGAAATTTTTTTTTTAAATCAGCTTTTTTTAAAAGCTAGGGAGGTGTGCTTTTCGAACAACACATTTTGGAAAAGCACGTTTGAAATTGAAAAACAAACGTACCCTATTAAGAGTTACAAACTATCCCAAAATTAAGCAGCCTGGTTTTAGGAACTGAAAGTGGTACCTGAAGGTCCCTCTGCTGAGCCAGAAGTTTCATCTCCACCAACTTGTATTGTTGAAGCCTGGAAACAGTTCAGCAGCTGGGAATTATCCTCTTACATTAATGAATCGGAAAGATAATACGCTGGATTCTGGTTCCAGATTGTTATATGCAATTGACATAAGATAGCGCTCCACAAACCCACTGGAGAACTTTCACTTTCTTGTGATGACTTAAAGAGCAAAACTGTTATATAATGATCATGAAAAAATAGCAAGAGAATCATATGATGCTGCTATAATAATGCAAGGAAAGAGTAATTGCAGATTTTCTAGTGAGAGGATGTTCATGTAGTCCCTAGATGAACTCAACATTGAAACTCATAATCTTTCCTATCTTAATCATGGATTCAGGGCAGAGTCCCCAGCAGCATGCAGCTTTTGCCCCATATACTTCGGCATGTTTTAAGAGTGTTCAAACATAAACAACAGATGGAAGCAGGATTCAAGTGGAGATTACTACATTCTAGCAGAAGCAACCAATCCTTCAAGGAAGGTATCAGAGTGCCAATACTTTTGACTCTGTTTTTTTGGGAGAATCCTTCACCAATCATATTGCTATCATTACCTACATGAGCGGCAACAATGAACTAAATAGCAAATAAATTCCTCTGTAGAACTGACTTCCTGAAGTGATTTTCGTTCATGGGAGTGAAAACCCTTTCCCATCCTAATCTTGAATCTTCGGTCTCACCTTACTGTCAACTGACCCAATCATTAATCCGATACAAATTCATATGATGCTATTATTTTTTATTGAATTTAAGAAAATATACTTTTGATTGAAATTTGATTTTTAAGTAGG
This sequence comes from Simmondsia chinensis, assembly GCA_018398585.1. Taxonomy (NCBI): domain Eukaryota; kingdom Viridiplantae; phylum Streptophyta; class Magnoliopsida; order Caryophyllales; family Simmondsiaceae; genus Simmondsia; species Simmondsia chinensis. Next base: position 11,174,398 of record JAGTTD010000024.1, read on the forward strand.
AAAACAACTTTCTTCACACCAATCAGAGCCCGACAAATAAGGCAACAATAGAAATCAGAGCTGCTCCAATAGAAGTGTTGAAGCAGAGAATCATTTCACTTAAGCTTTTGAACAATCAGTTCTTTGACACAGTATTAGAGGCTCTTTAACCAAGAGGTATAAGGTTCAAATCCTAATTGACCCACTTCTAATATTAATCTAATTCAAGCAATGTGTGTCTATGTATTATCCACGCTCCTAACTCAATGCTCATTCGCACGAGGGGCATGTTAGAGTAGTAAAACATTTTTGTACCTTGACATCACAACCAAAAATTTTTAGATAGTTGGTTCATCAACAATGAGAGAGACATATCAAACACAAATTAAAACCGTTAGTCTCTCATGTTTTTAAGTTTGTTCAAATTGGTCCCTCGTCTTTTCATTCTTACATAATTGTGATCACCGGGTGAAGGACTAATTATGTTATAAAATAAAACACTAGAAACCAATTTGAACAAAAAAAAAAAAAAAAAAAAAAAGATAAGAGACTAATTTGAACAAAGTTCCAAACATTATGGACCATTATCAAAAGAAAAAATAAGACTAATTTGAACAAATTTAAAAACATTATAATCAACGTTGTAAATAACTCAATCAAAAGACAAACCACAACATTTCATTTTACCATTTTCCTTTTTTGGGCAAAATCAACTAGATCAGAGCTCACAATGCAAAGTTCGTCCCTTATCTTTTTAAATCTGACCTAATTTTGGTCACAGGTTGGTGATTAATTTTCTTAGACAATAAAATATCAGGGACCAATTTGATAAAAAAAAAAAAAGACAAAAGGCTAATTTAAAAAATTACAAACGTTAGGAATCATTTAATGGGCTAATTTAAACAAATTTAAAGACGTCATGACCACTCGCGTAAACAACTCAATCAAAAAACAAACCACAACATTTTTTGCCCTTTTCCTTAATTGGGTAAAATCAGCAAGATCAGAGCTTAGAATGCAAAGTAGGATGCAAAGAAAAGAGTGAAGAAACAAAGGAGTACCTTTCTTGAAGAAAAGTAAGAGCAGAGTTGACGTCTAAACCAGATTGATCTAGGTAAGTTTGCACATCTTCTACGAATGCTGCTCCCGGAATTCCTCTCCTCTCCGACACCGCCGCCGACGATGATGACGCCGGCGATGCCTCCGCCATCACAATCGACTCTAATCAAACACACAAGCACACAGACAGAGAGAGAGAGAGATAGAGGCGCAGGCCGCGGGGGGGTCGGTGTTTTTGAGAGAAGTTTTTGGCAGTAGCCAGTACAAGGGAGGGCGGGGGTGTTCATAACCCCACTAACGACGTCGTTTTATTGCTAAGGGACTTTCAGGGCCTTCGTTATGATCGTGGTTGGTGGCGTCTTGCTTTTCGTGTTCTCGTTTCTGGGCCGCGAAACTGGGCCCAGTTAATATTTGTTGGGCTTTAGTAGAGTTTTGTTTGGAATCCATTAAGTTAGTTACCCGAGATATTGCATTTTGATTGAATTTTAATAATATATAATAAGATACTTTACCCACTAGATCCTCACCTCAGTGGTTGAAGGCAAGTAAGAAAATAGAATATTATTTTAGACCAAAAGGTCTGGAGTTCGATTCCCAACTTGAACTTTTTCATGAGGAATCCTTGACTTAATTGGCTCATATGGTGTGTGGGTCGCCACATGGGTCGGGATTTACTAAGTAACCGGGTTCCTCGTTAGCAACAAAAAAAAAAAAAAAAAAAAGAGGATACTTTAGAATTTAAAAATTTTATTCATTAGATATCCCGACTAGAAATTAGGTGAACTTTCAAATGAGCAGTTTGTTTTCAGCTCAACCAGTAGAGAAACGGTTATTGTAATATTGTTAGTGTTTGACCAATATTTAAAAGTATTTTTCTATAAAATTAACAAAAAGGATATTAATAGAACTATTTTATAGTTGAAAATAATTACCCAAGAAACATTTTAAATATTTAACATTTTTTTTAAATCTTTAAAATATTTTTATTATTTAAAATATCTTTTAAATATTTCAAGAAACTAATTTTTAATGCTTTAAAATATTTATATTTTTAAAAAATTAAAATGTTTTTTCAATATTTAAAATATTTTTATATATTAAAAATATATTATTAATTATTAAAGTATTTTTTTATATTTAATATAATTTTTAAAATATATAAATTAATTTTTAATTATATTAACAAACTTAAATATACCTAAATTAAATTTTTTCAATTGTTTAATTTCTGCTTAAAAGAAGAAGCACCAAATTTTTATTTCTATGTAAAAGTAGAAAAACGGCTTCTGCTTTTAATGAAAATAGCCTTTTTATGGTTGCCAAATACTTTCCAAATATCAGAAAAGTGTTTTTTTCCCAAAAAAATACTTTTTTCCCAAAATAAACTAAGCCAAATAGGCCCTTATTGGAAACCTATGAGTTTTGTGTATCTATTACATGTTTGGCGTTTGGATTTCTACGTAAAAATTTGTCGAATTTCAATAAACAATCACAGGATTTTAGTAGAGATTACCTATTTATAATTAGAGGTATATGTCACTGTTTCATTTGTCTTATGTTACATGTATGGTCCCCATGAATCCAAGGAAACAAACTTGCCCAATGACTTACGACTAAAGTTTGAACTGCACGTGATTGATCTCAACCAATCACTTCTTACAAGTGTTGATAGTTTTGGTGAATTTGAAGTCAGTTTGCAACTTTTATGTGGACTCAGCCAATACTTCAATTAATGATACTTATATATATAATTTTTTTATGAATTTTTCCAATATGAATGTTATGAGAAAATTAAAGATATAAACCCCCCTTAAGAGGCCTTTGGGGTGACGGAGCAATCCACAAATACCACCTAGGACGCTTAAAAGTTTAGAAATGTGGTGTAGATAAGCTCAAGAGCTCGACATCCTATCTTGAGTTTGAGTTAATCAGGTCTATTCCTAACACCCTTGGCTCAAGCAAAATCAATTAGATCTAGCTTAAGAAGATTTGAGTGTAATGAACCATTTTAAAGAAATTAATGTAAGACCAAAATTATAAAGCTTAAGGCTAGGCCGTCAAAGCATTAAAATAATAACTCAAACCTAAATTCATGTGGTTCACCAAGACATAAAAACCGATGATATCAAGCTTAAGACTTAGCTGTCAAATTCTTAGATTAATGGCACTGACTTACTTCACCTAAAGGAATAGGGAAAGAAACTATGGTAGAAGGAATTACCTTCTCGAACACCGTTGCTATGAACTCATTATATTTGCAGAAGTAAATGGAACTACAACTACGCCTACTTCTAAAAAAAAAGAAAAGAAAAGGCACAAGAATACTATACAAAAAAATTGAAGAGTTTTCGTATTAGTGTTGGCCCCTCTTGCTAAATCTTAGGCTCCCTTATTTAGAGAAGGCATGTCAATGGGGCATGGTGGTAAGTGAGGTGCCTTCTCCGTACTCGTATCTGCCATCCAAATCCATACCCATATCCACCATGGGTATAAGTTGATACCCATACCCAGCTCGAAGGATACAAATCCATATCCATACCTTCCCCATTACCCTTGGGTATCCATTACCCGCCCTTACCTGACATAATGTGGGTACCAAACAACCATACATACCTGCTCGTACTAATTATTGAATTTTATATTTTAGAATCTAACTATAATTTGCTCTAACATTTGACACAAAATTGAATAATTAAATTAAATATGTTTTTTTTATTTTTAAATAAATAAAATACAAAGCACAAGGGGAGGGGCTGGGTGGAGCGGGGGGTAGGACGGGTACAACATCATACTCGTACCGCCCCCATACTTGTGGCGGGTACACAAGGATAACGGGGTTTACCTACCTCATTGCCATCCCTAATTTAAAGTGTATGAATTCTAATTGATGCACCTTGTTTGGCACCAAGCGCACCCCACACTATGGGGGTTAAACTTCTATGGTTTGCCTAGGCTTAAATAATGCTCATAAAACATGTGTTGAGGTCAAAAAGCCTCTCCTCCCACGTTTGTACACTTCTTTGCTACAATGCTTTTGATAATTGTCTTGAATTAAATGCTGACTTTCCTGCAACACTTTTGGTAACCACCTTGAGCTCGAGTTGTGATCATTTTGAAGATATCCCAGCATCAGCCTTGAAATAGTCATTCCCTAAGGATTAATTTTCGTGTGACAAGGTCATGCGTTTAATCTAAACAATACTATTTCCTGTCCTCGAGTTTATTATGCAAGCTAATGGTTTTGTACATGATTGGCATTTGCTTCATTAATCTATACAACGTTGTTCCCAAACCCTTGAGATTGTTGGGTAAACAATCATATAAGCACTTTTCATCTAAAATCTACCGAATATTTACAGAGGATAGTAAGGTGATAAAATTTTTTGAACCTCAGGTAACGTTTTCAATGTAAGCGTAAAATTTGATATACATGTGTAATTTGAGTTTAATAACATAATACGAGGGGTTATTTTCTTATATTGAATGTGCACAGGGCGAGTTGTGTTTAATATCAAAATTTATGAAGCTAATTTGAATATAGAAGGGGTATGTCATACATAGTAATTTCAGGGGATCTTTTCATTACAAATTCATGAGCTATTTTATAAAATTAAAGTGTAAGAGATTAATTATGTTTAATCATAAAATTTACATGATGTAATGTGTATAATTAAAACTACAAACGGTTTACTGTTTTTAGTAAAAAAGTTCATGGGGTATTACCATATTTGCCCTACAATTTGTTATGGGATTTAAATGACTTATAGATTTGGATAGGATATCTGCTCCACCCAGTGAATTTGGATTTGAGTTAAATTTTAATGAAATAAATGATTTTTTCCCGAATTTGGATTGAATCATATTTTTGTGGGTTAAACATGGATAGAGGCAAATCTTGTTGGAGAAATTCCTCACGAGCCAGGAAACCAAACGATCTCAGGTGTCGAGGCTGTGTGATCACTTTCTTTAAGACTTATTTCGGCATAATGAAATAGTCTCAGAGATATAACGACAACCAAAAATGAAGTGAGAGTGTGTGTAAGAAGGAATAGAAGAGATATGAAAGAGAATGAACTTGCAAAGCATTTTCACAATTCTTTCTTATGAACTCAACACAAGTGTTTTTACACTCTTTTCATGTAATTTTTGCATAATCATCTTCCAACAAAATTGGGGATATTTATAGAAAGAATGATGTATAAGATGTCCCAAAATTGATCCAAAATCAACCGCCAAAAACAAAAAAAAAAGCATAAAGTAACAGTCAAAATTACTCTGTGTGTCGAAGTTGTATGTCGACACAACATCAACACACAGCTCACTATAGAGCTGTTTGTCAAAGTAAGTGTCGGCAATTGCTTCAACGCATAGGGTACTGAAAGATTGTGTGTCGAAGTGAGTGTCAACACTCACTTCAACACACAGCTGTTCTGAGACCTGTGTGTCGACACACAGATCCTCGAGAATGTTTCTGTAGAACTGTGTGTCGACACATTCAACCCATGTGTAAACATACACCATACTTAAGCCAAAATACATTAAAACAAGTATGAAACACTTCTCAAATACTTCATTAAACACTTAATTTTGAAAGTACATCAACATTCCCCCACCATTTTCAAAATACATTCATTCTCATATTACAACATCTCAAAATAATAGGAAGTCTTATTATGCATCAATGGGAGTGTCTTCCGATTAAACCCTCACCTAGTGAAGATACATTATAGTTAATCGGAACGAAAATGGTAGAATAAGCTTTCAACCACAAATCCCATTTGACTAACCGAATACATCTCCACGTACAATACTTACTCCCGACACACATACTCATCTCCCAGATTGACACATTTGTGGCATTATGTCATGTACCCTTTATGAGTGTTTCAAAGCCAAACCCACATCATTAAATCACTCCTTTGAAGCAGCCAAACTTCACACTCACTAAGGTGGACACTATTGATCATGTCCCTACACCATGACATTCAATAATTATATATACTCGGGTCCATTAAGAGCATAAGCTCATCCTCTTTATTCCTCTATCATAGGTTACCAAGCACTTCACACGCGGGATGTAAATTTCTCTTTTAGTGCTTGCAGTGACAGGGATGACAGAACTCTCTCATTGAACCCAAGACCTAGCATTGTACTAGGCGTCGAGTTAAGGATCCATCATGGACAACTTAAATAGATGGTTTTCAGCCCCATCCCTTCATTTGTTTTCAAAACCAAGTCTTTAGCTAGATCTTTCGTAAACGGATCTGCTAGATTCTGACTTGTTCACACAAAGTCCACAGTGATGACCCATTCTCGAATAAGTTGTCTCACTATACTATGTCTTACACTAATGTGTCTGGACTTTCCATTATACACCTTTCTATAAGCCTTTGAAAGTGTAACCTAACTTTAACAATGGATACAGATAGGTGAGATCGGCTTAGGTGAGAGCCTTTAACCACTCGGCTTTTTTTGTTGCAGACGCAAGAACTATGAACTCCGCTGCGATAGTGGAGTCTGAATACACGTCTATTTCTTGGAACCCTAAGAAACCGCACCCCCACCAAGCAAGAAAACCCATCCACTTGTGGATGCATGATCTTCTACATCGGAGATTCAGCTGGCATAAGAGTATCTTTCAAAAATGGGAGGATACCCTCAGAAAGAAATACCATAGTCCATGGTTTTCTTAAGATACTCCAGTACTCTATATACTGCATGCCAATGTAATTTGCTCGGATTGCTAGTATACCTACTTAGCTTTCCAATAGTAAAGGCCATATCGGGCCTTATGCTAGTCATGGCATACATAAGACATCCTATGACTATGGCATACTCCAATTGTGACACTAGAGCTCTCTCATTAGTTACAAGTTTCACACTTAGATCCATCGGTATAGACATAGGTGCACAAGCACCAAAGTTGAATCTATTCAACACTTTTTCAATGTAGTGAGATTGTGTCAAGGATAGTGTGTCACCACTTCTTATTATTCTTATACCAAGAATAACCTTTACCTCACCCATGTCTTTCATGGAAAAGTTCCTCAAGAGAAATTGTTTAGTTTTCTCTACTTATTTAGAACAACTTGGTCAAACTTTTGGTGCCATTGTTTAGGGGCTTGCTTTAGTATGCGGAGATCATATGAGTTTGCATATTTTCCTCTCTTGGCTAGGAACAACAAACCCTTCCAATTGTTCGATATACAATTCCTCTTCCAGCTCACCGTTAAGGAATGCCGTTTTCATATCCATTTGGTGAATCGCTGCTTATAAATAGAGGTAAGAGCTATTAGTACTCTTATTGTCGATATCTTTGCCATCGGGGTATAGATATCAAAGTAGTCTATACCATGTTTTTGGATAAACGCTTACTCACCAACTGGGCTTTGAACCTACCAATAGTTCTATTGACTTTCATCTTCTTTTTTGAAGATCCACTGACACCCTATAGGCTTGTTCCCTCGTGGAAGATCCACTAAAATCTAGGTATTATTACCTATGTGGAGTCCATTTTATCATTTACCGCCTCTCTCCAAAAGGAGGCATCATGAGACTTCATAGCATCATCAAACGTCATAGGGTCTGACTCCATGACACAACAATATGGAGTTACATGGTCCACATTGTTTCTAGTAGCTTCTACCAAAAACGTGTAGAAGTTCGGTTCGAAAGATTTCTCTTTCCTAACTCTTTTGCTTCTTTGGAGTTCTATTATCGGGGATTCCTTCCCTCTCATGTTGGTCTCCATCATATGACATAGGAGTGTCATTTTCAACCTGTACATTATCCCTCGGTCTAGGAATAGAGGTAAATCAATTTTCATCAAAAATAGCATCTCTCGATTCTATTATGGTGTTAATATTGATATAGTCATTTGATTCAATCACATAGAACTGATAGGCTTTACTATAAGCCGCATATCCTATGAATATAAAATTGATGCCTCTCTCACCTAACTTTTTCTTTTTAGATTCAAGAACTTTAACGACGGCCGTACACCCCCAAACTTTGGGATAGTTCAAATTCGGTGCTCGTTTGTTCCAATGTTCATACGGGTTAATCTTACTTTTTCTTTAGGAACATGATTCAAAATATAACAAGCCGTAAGCATGGCCTCACCCCAAAATCCATCACTGAGTCTAGAATAAGACAACACGGCATTCACCATTTCGGTTAAAGTCTAATTTTTCCATTCAACCACACCATTTTGTTGTGGCATATAAGATGCCATGACCTCATGTACTATTCCCATGGTTTCAAAATATTTGGGATCATAATATTCCCCACCACAATCTGATCTAAGGTGTTTCACAATGTAGTTCAATTTTAGCTTTAAACGCTTTAAAATTTTCAAGTGATTCATCTTTATAATTTATTAGATACACATAACAATATCTAGAGTAATCATCTATAAAAGTTATGAAATATTTCTTTCATCCTAAAGTCAGAGTGCTCTTAAAATCGCACAAATCACTATGTACTAAATCAAGTAAACTTGTTTCCCTTTGGACCGAAGGAAACGGTAGTCTTGTTATTTTCATTAGCATACATGTTTTACATTTATTATTAACTTTTTCAATATGGGGAATTAATGATGAGTTTTTCATTTCATGCATTATATGAAAATTAACGTGACCAAGTCTTTGATGCCAAAGAAACGAAGAATCAAGCACATACACAGAACTGATAGTTTTATTATTCACATTAAGTTTGAACATGCCTTCATGCAGGTAACCCTTTCCAACAAATGCCCCCATTTTAACAACATTAGTTGGCCTCAAAGACCAACTTGAACCTGAACCTATTTAATAGGCTACCATATGCAAGGTTCTTTTTTAAATCCGGGGCAAAGCACACATCTGTCAAGGTAAGGGTTTTTCCTGAAATGAAAAGTAATTCAGCCTTTCCCTTGCCTTTGACCGATATGGTTGCTCCATTGCCCATAAACAACATAGTTCCATTGTCTATGGGTTCAAACACTTTGAAGAGCCTCCTATCTTTACAAACATGTTTTGTAGCCCCCAAATTAATCCACCAAGAGTCATCATCTTGGACTAGGTTGATCTCGAATATGATCACCACGAAATTATTATTTGAATTTTTGGTGTGATGATCTAGCCCTTTGCCTTTTTTGTTCTTAAGGCGATAACAATCCCTCCTCAAGTGAACGGGCTTCTGACACTCTCAATAGACAGGCTTTGGCCTCTTGTCATCATGTTTCTTTTGGAAGTGTCCGGTTTGTTTTGGTCCCTTGCTCGATTGTCCTTCTTCCATGACATTCATCTTTCCAATGTCACCGGGGCAATCTTTATTCTCGTCTTGCAATTTGTATCCTTCTTCAATGCAAAGATGGTTTGCCAATTCCTCGATAGACATGTCTTCCTTCTTGTGTTTTAGACTTTTCTTAATGTCTCTCCAAGAGGGCGGAAGTTCGTTTATCAAGGAGAAAATTACAATAGTGTTGTCCATGTTCATGTTGTATTGTTTAAAATGGTTAAATATTGTTTCTATTTCATGAAATTGTTCCATTACCGGACGGTTATCAACCATTTTATAACTATTAAATTAACTAACCAAAAACTTCTTACTTGTTGTGTTCTTCGCAATGTATCGTGCTTCTAGAGTGTCCCATAATTCCTTGGCGGTAGGAACATTGGAGTACATGTCAAAGAGAGCATTAGTCATGCCGTAAGGATGTGTTCCCTACATATGTAGTCGTCGTTCTCCCCCTTCAAAGGGGCATGTTGCTCGGACAGTGTCTCCTCCTCATCAGTTGGAGGATCATGAATTGGTGTATTCAGGACATACACCATATTGAGAGTAGTAATAAGAAAATGCATCTTTCTTTGCCGGCGTCTGAAGTTGCCACCATCAAACCGGTCCAATTTCACAAAGTTGGCTATCATCTCTCGCAATGAAGAAGCCATCCTAAAGCAAAAAAATAAGTCTTAAGATTGTTGGAGAAATTCCTTACGAACCAAGTAGCCAAATGATCTCAGGTGTCGAGGCTGTGTGATCACTTTCTGTAAGACTTATTTCGGCATAACAAAATATTCTCAGAGACACAACAAAAACCAAAAATGAAGTGAGAGTGTGTGTAAGAAGGAATATAAGAGATATGAATGAGAATGAACTTGCAAACCACTTTCACAATTCTATCTTATGAACTCAACACAAGTGTTTTTGCAATTCTTTTCATGTAATTTTTGCATAATCATCTTCCAACAAAATGGGGGACATTTATAGAAAGAATGATGTATAAGACGTCCCAAATTTGATCCAAAGCCAATCGCCAAAAATGAAAAAAATCGCGCAAAGTAACGGTCAAAACTACCTTGTGTGTCAAAGCTGTGTGTTGACACACACATCAAAACACAGCTCACTGTAGAGTTGTGTGTCGAAGTAAGTGTTGGCACTTGCTTTAACACACTGGGTACTGTAAGACTGTGTCTTGAAGTGAGTGTCGACACTCACTTTAACACACAGCAGTTCTGTAAACATGTGTGTCGACCCACAGATCCTTGAGAACGTTTCTGCAGAATTGTGTGTCTGACACATTCAACCTATGTATCGACACACGCCATACTTAAGCCAAAATACATCAAAACAAGTATGAAACACTTCTCAAATACTTCATTAAATACTTAATTTTGAAAATACATCAACAAATCGAGCCCATTATCATGCTTATAGATAACAGGGTAGATGGTGGGTAAGAATTTTAATGACGGATACATGTAAGGGGGAGGCACCCCATACCCACCCCCATTCTATAGGTTCATGTTCCATGTGGCCCAAAATACTCTTTATTTTTGTTAACTTTTTCTTTTATTAACAAATATTATGTTTGGGTTTAAAGTAACAAACTCTTTTTCGTGTAATACATGGACACTTCTGTCTATTTGTTAGACTTAGTCACTAATGCAATGTTTTTCTTATAACTTATAAACTTTTATTTAAATATACTCTTTTTTTCATAGTTTTTGCATTAAAACTTGAACAAATTTACTAATCAATCTACTTTTGTCTTTTTTTTTTTAGTTTAACAAATGTTGTTTCATAATGAGTATCTACAACATATATATACATATTTTAGAGTTATTTACATTTTAATACCCTAACGTTTTTGAAAATAATAAAAAGGACTATGGCCTTTTTGAATTAATAAAAAGGACCTTAAGTTTTGGTTTTATTAATAAAAAGGCCCATCTTTGGAGCGATGAAGTCATTTTTTATTGACGGAGCTGACTTGACAACTGTTTCTTTATTAATTCTACAATAAAATGCAAAAAATACCTTTTAATAACCATATCTTTAATCAACTTAAGCGAAAATAGATGCTTTCTATACAATACAACATGTCAAATTTCGTGCCTCTAAAGTAAGAATAAATATATTGAATGGTACTTTTGTCATTTTACTATAGCATTAATAAAAAAAAAAAGCAGTTGTCACGTCAGCTCTGTCAATAGAAAATGACGTTATCATGCTGCAGAGGCGCATTATTATTAGTATGACAAAAAAATTAACGGTCTTTTTATTGATTCAAAACAGTCCTGGTCCTTTTTATATTTTCAAAACTGACATGGGTACTAAAATGTAAATAAACCTACTATTTGTCGATAATTAGCGGCAAAAATCGCTATATAAGATAGACGCACCTATAAGAGCAAAGCTTGAGCATACAAGCATAAAAAGCATGCAGTAGAAAAGGCAAATGCAAGAACATCACCAACACTAGGTAAAACATTAAACATGAGATAATCCAAGGCACCTATATGAAGCACCTGAGTAAACTAAAGCTCTGAAGCCCTAACTCCACCATAAGATCGAGAGAGGGAAAAGAAGCTCACTGACAAAATTTCTTGTCACCCTTTTTTTTCTACCTGTGCAAATAATTTAGTGTTAGACTTATTCCTTGTTCTAATTTCTCAAATAGCTTGACCATGGCCGTGTCGTTTCCATCAAAACATATCTCAAGGTTCTTACCAAACACCCACGCTTGCTCTGCATATTGGATTTTCCTAGGAATAGTATCCTGAAATTCAGATTTATTTTATAATATTATTTTATTAATGAATAAAATTGTTATTTCAATCATTTTCTTATTAAATCCAGATTGACACACTGAGTTGGACCATGTAAGTTGCTTGTTTCTAGACTACTATCGGAGATGAGTGATTCATGTTATACTGTTTCAACGACGACTCTAAATCTTGAGAGTATTATGCATTTTTTCATGGAGCATTAGTTACTTTGGTGTACGATAAGTAAGGTCTAAACGCATTACTGAATTCCCACATACTCTGGGTAACAGCGTGAAGTGTGACAAAGATCAGGTATTCAATAGGGAATCTACTGTCTCTTATGAGATTTAGATGTCCCCTTAGTTGATTCGCAAGTATTTGAATAGTTTGGAAACTTTGGCCAAAGTATTCCAAGTGTTTGACATTTGGAATTTATATTATGAATATGTTCAAGTATAAATGAATTATTCAATGAAGGGCGAGTCAGTAACTAATGGAGAAGCTGTGAGAAGGATAATGGTAGTAGTTATAATTATTCTTCGTCATGGATATCCAGTGGAGGAGTTGTTGTTATCAATACAGTCTATTAGAAAAATACCGAATAAATGGTTTAAGTCTGGAGTGCATTGAGATTTATTTAGTGGAATTAAGTATTATTAAATGGTAATTTATTATTTCATGGGATGATTAATTTAACCCATTTAGAGCTAGATTTAAATTGTCCCTGAGGTTTCTACGCAAACCTCTGTATTTACTGCCATCGGAAAAATATTAAAGAATTCACGAGATGAATTAATTTATTCATGAGATAAGTAAATTTAATTTTGCCAAACATTATTCATGAGATGAATAAAAATTAAAATTATAAATAAAATAATTTTGAAAAATTAAAATTCAATGAATAAATTTTTACATATGGGAAACAAAGCAAAAAAAAAAAAAAAAAAAAACAAAGCCTGCACACCTCTCGTGATCCACGACTTCGAGGACAGGCCAACCAGCATGCGACACGTGTCGCGTGCTGCGCTGCCCAGGGGAGTAATCCGCCTGCCCCTGGCTCGACCAATAGGCGTGCGACACGTGGCACTCGTTTTGAATTAAAAAAATCATGCGATTTTGAGCGGTTTGTACAGCCCGACATTTTGTATTTTATTTACATAAAATGTTGCATTTTTTTTAAAATAGCTGGGTTGTTTCAGCGAATCCCACATCGATAATTTGGTTATTTTTCGCTCCGGTAACCTACTATAAATAGAGGTACCTATTCCAAAGGTTTGGTATTCAATCAAACAAATTATTTTGGGTTTCTGAAAATTATTTCGGAGATCTAATTGGAGAGAAAATTTTTCGTTAAAATTTTTCTTTCCTCAGTTTAATATTTTTCGGAGCCCACCCTCCGAGCAGCTCAAGGTCATTGCATAGAAGATCGAGGGGTCTCGATTTTCAAGATTATTATTATTTTCTAGTTTTCTTTATTTGGAGCAAATCTAGGTATATTTTCTTTCCTTCACTTTTAGTTTTACGCTTTTCTATTTATTTATAGTATTCATTATTATGTCTGTTCAAGTTTATGTATTGTTATGAATGTATTAGGGTAAAAGTCCTGTAGATCTAAATTAAGAATTTAAATTTGTAGATTTAAAATTAGGAATTTTAAATCAACCTTAGGTTTAGAATTATGAATTCTGAACCCGTTCTGCTACGTAAACTTTATAAAATTAAGGAAAATTTTTAAAATTCATCCCAATAACTAGTATTAGGGCAAAAAATTTATAGAGATAAACCTATTCCCGAGAACTCTCGCACGTGAGGTGTCACGAAGTGTGGCTCTCCGACCGGAGGCTTAGGTAGAAAGAAGAGTCTCTTACTTTAAGTGCTTTAATAGGTACCCCTTGTTGTGACCATAGTTGAAAAATTGTGAACCCAATGATCGGTATCCGAGTTTTTTTTTTCCAACAAAAGTTACTTTTTCCCAACAATTGGTATCAGAGCCAGTCTTTAATACATTCATAATATACATAAATAGGTGTAATAAGGTCAAAATATATAGATTTGCGATTTAATAAAATAGAGATTTTATTAAGAAGGAAAGGTTCTTTAAAGTAATGATTTACATTGTATAAATCATTAAAGAAAAAATTGCTAATTAAATTTTTTCTTTCACTGTAACAATTTAAATTGGTTAAAAGAATTAATATTTAACTAAGTGATTTAAAGTAATGACTTAAATTTTTTAAATCATTAAAAGAGTTAGTAGTTAACTATGTTACTTAAAGTAACGGTTTAAATTATTTAAATCATTAAATAATTAATCATTGATTCGGATCTAACAACCTATAAGTTTTGGATTATATAACTTGTATAATGAGATTGTGGATAAAATTAACATAATGAGATTAGATTTAATTTTTTTAATTAAATTTTTTTTATTAAAAAAATATAATAAATTTTGTCAGCAGACGCTTACGTCATGCTGACATCAGCACCTGCTACTGATGTCTGACGCCAGCAATAAAAAAATAAAAAAATATTAAATTTTTTTATTATTTTATTTTTAGGACGTGCAGACGTCAGTACTAATTTACATAATAATTATAAATTAATTATTTTATTAATTAATTTCTTTTAGAATTAGATTCTAAAATAGATTATAAGATAATCTAAGTTGTGGATCAGTATTACTTTAAATAAAGGTTATTTAAATTAGTTTTAGAATATGATTCTAAAATAGACAATAATATAGTCTAATTCAATATTATTTTGAAATAAAAGTTAAATTTTATTAATTAAATTTTAGAATAAGAATCTAAACTAGACTATTAGATAGTCTAAGCTTATTTAATTTTTAGAATGAGATTCTAAAGTATACTATGTGATAGTCTAAATTTTAAGCCGTTATTGATTTTAAATGAAATTAATTTTTATTAATTAATTTAATTTTAGAATTAGATTCTAAAAAAAAAAAAAATAGATTATGAGATAATCTATATTTATGGTACTATTTGGATAAAAATTAATTTCTATTAATTGATTGAATTTTAGAATGGGATTCTAAAAGGTAGATTATGTGATAATCCAAATTAGATGTTGGCATTGTTTTTATTAAAATTAATTAATTAATTTTATTGGTTAATTTTAGAATGTGATTCTAAAGGGGGTTATGAGATAATCTAGGTTGTAAGTGCAAGTTAATTAAAAACCACTAGTTTTAAAAATCAAGTAGGGGCGAGGTTTCAATTGTTGTAATCTCACTATCTCCATTACCGGTCTAGCAGTATAGTAGATCGATAGACCTCCTTGTGGAAGATGTCGGTTAGGGTTGGACTTCTATTGGGATAAACCAAAGTGCAAAAAAATGATGCGACCACCCTGCCCTAGAGTATTTCGTGTGTTCGTATGGAGGTTTAGGTACTGGTTTACACTTGACTAGCATGGTGCATTAGCCTCCCCGAGGAGCTTTGTTGTGTTATGTTAGAGACTAAGGTAAAGTGGTGAGTTAATCATGTTTAGTAAGAGTTTTAAGAAAAAAGGTTAATTGAGAATAGTTCTCACCCGACCTAGCTTCGTGTGACCCCGCTGCCGGGGAGTACGGAGTGGTGTGTTTGAGTCATCATTGTATGCATGATAGTACAGTTTGGTGAATATCTAACTTATTATTTTTGCTAAATTAAAAGAATAGATATCACTGTATTATACATGACTCTTATTAGACAGTTACACGAATATTTGCATTTACAATATTTTGAAATGGATACGACTGGTGAACTTCACTTTATTACTAATGCATAATGAAGTCATTGGACCAAATTACTTTGCCTAGAAAATCCAATTTAGACTTAGTTATTACTCACAAGGGACCTACTAGAAAGAAGGGAAAGGGCAAGGCTGCTCTTATAGCAACGAAGTCCATAAAAAAGTCGGCAAAATGAAAGCGTTTTTTTTGCGGGAAGAGTAGCTGCTGGATGAAAAACTGCACTAAGTACTTAGCTTCTCTCCTTATAAAGACTACTAAGCCATGTGGTGAAGATATGTTGATATCTCACTTAATTGAGTCGTGCATAGTTGAGAGTTCACTAGGTTCCTAGTGGGTGGACTCAGGCTCAATTGACCATATCTGTACTATGTTGCAGGGGCCAGGCTAACCAAAAGGATGCATGATAGGATCTGTACCTAACGGTCAGAGACAATATAAGAGTAGTGGTCTTAAGTGTAGGAGATGTTAGCTTAGTCTTTAGTGCTAGAGTTTTTTGATTTTAAAAGATTGTTTATTTGTAGCTACTCTACACAGGAATTTGATTTCTGTACCTCGTTTTATAAATAATTGTTATTTAATTGATTTTGATTATGAACCTTTTAATACGAGAAATAAATTTGCAAATAATACATGTATAAATGGTTTATTCATGTTGTTTATTGATCAAAACTCTCATATTTGTTTAAAAGAAGCTAACACAAGCTTACTTGTTCGATCTCCTAAAAGAAAACACATTGAAAGGGATAATGCCTACATAAGGCACCAACATTCAAGTCGCATTAATTCAAATAGGATCCAAAAACTGGTAAAAGATGGACTGATAGAGGCTTTGGACTTAAGGTCATTACCAGTCTGCGAATCCTACATAGAAAGAAAGATGACCAAGTCTGTCTTTAAAAGTAAAGGCAACAGGGTTAGTGACTTGCTTGAGTTGGTTCGCATAGATGTGTGTGGATCAATACATGTTCAGGCAAGATGCGGGTATGAGTACTTAATCACTTTTAGTGATGATTACTCAAGGCATGGACATGTTGACCTAATGAGATAGGAGTCGGGCGTTTTGAAAAATTCATAGAGTAGAAAGTTGAAGTTTAAAAGCTATTAAGTAAACAAGTTAAGTCACTTCGATCAGATTGAGGTGATGAATATTTTTCGGGTGAATTTCTGGATTTCCTAACTGGAAATGAGATTTTCTATAGTTCTTTTAATTAAAAAGGTTTTTGTAAATACAATGCAAAATACTTAGAGAAGGATTTTGCAAGTAAACTACAAAAGCAAAAACAAAATAGTATTAGAAGAATTAAAAGAAAATGACAATAATTATGAACAGCTGGACATAATTCATGACATAGTGGATGCATTAGATGCGCCTACTGATAGGAACGAGAATGTTCCAGGTACACAAGAGCTTAGGTGTGGTGGGAGGATTGTCAGGACACCTGACAGGTTCATAGCAGGAACTACTAGTGGTTGACCATGGCATTGAATTTGATCCTTTTAGTCACAATGAAGTAATTAAGTCTTATAGTTTTGCGTAATTGGTTGAACAAACCATGCGTGTACAAACGACATTAAGAGGAAGTAGTAACTTTCTCAGTATTGTTTGTCAACAATGTACTACTCATTAGGAATGATGTGGGGGTGTCATTAGCTGTAAAGACTTGGTTGTCATGATAACTCAATATAAAGGACATAGAAGAAGCTAGCTCTACTCTTAGGATTAAGGTCCCGTGAGGTCGTAAGAGTAGGAAGTTGGGTCTTTCTCTAGCCTCTTAGATTGACAAAATGTTGTCAATGTATTGTATGGAGGACTCTAAGAAAGATTTTTTACCTTTCAGGCATGGAGTCCCTTTTTTTTTTTAGAGCAGTGTTCTACGGTACCTCAAAAGGAGGAACAGTTGAGGAATATTCCGTATGCTTTGGTAGCGGGAGCCTCATGAATGCCATGCTGTGCACGAGACCAGATATTTGCTATACTGTGGTATAGTGAGCAAGTGTCAGTCTAACTCGAGTCCGATGCACTAGGTAGCAATGAAGCGTTTTTTCTAGTACTTAAGAAGGACTAGAGATTATATGCTGATCTTTTAAAGTGATGAGCTGGTTCCAGTTGGATATATTGTTTCAAGACTTCCAGTCAAATATATATGCCGAACGTTCGACGTTCGTGCATGACTTTATCCTTGGAGTAGGAGCCATTAGTGGGAGGTATGTCAAGCAGTATTGTATTGCTGACTTCACCATAGAGGCTAAATACGTTGTAGCTTCAGAAGCTACATAGAGGGCAAGTTGATTCAGATAGAATAATTGACCGAGTACACTCTTGGTTCATACACAAAAGAGATGGGTATAAAGCTTGTCATAAATTGGATTTAGGACAAGTGGGAGATTGTTAGGAATAGTGTCCTGAAATCCAAATTTATTCTATTAACATTATTTTATTAATGAATAAAATTGTAGTTCCAGTCGTTTTCTTGTTAAATTTGTGTAAGCGAGCATTTATAATGCATGTGATTTTCTTTTTGGAAACACCCATAAGATGGGTGTAGTCCTCAGACTATAATTTACATGTTTGTTCTAAGTGGTTTATGAGATTAACCCACAGATAGACTTGGAACAAATGGTATGGATTGTTGTTTGAAAGACTCGTAGTTGAAGACAAATCTGGACCGCCTGTATGCTAAGACTATAATGTGACACCTTAGATGACTTGTCTTGGTCATGTGGATGGTGATCCAAAAGTGTTATGTTAGTGTGTTTAATAAGATTGACACACTAAGTTGGACCATATGAGTTGCTTGTTTCTAGACTATTATTGGAGATGAGTGATTCATGTTGTATTGTTTGAACGACGACTCTAAATCCTGAGAGTATTATGGACTTATGCATGGAGCGTTAGTTACTTTGGTGTACTATAAGTAAGGTCTAAATGCATTATTGAATTCCCACATACACTGGGTAGTGGCGTGAAGTGTAACAAGGTTTAGGTATTCAATAGGGATTATACAGTCTCTTATAAGATACAGATGTCCCCTTAGTTGATTCACAAGTATTTGAATAGTTCGAAAACTTTGACCAAAGTATTTCAAGTGTTTGACATTTGGAATTTATACTATGAATATGTTCAAGTATAAATGAATTATTCAGTGAAGGGCGAGTCAGTAACTAGGGGAGAAGCTGTGACAAGGATAATGATAGTAGTTATAGTTATTCTTTGTCATGGACATCTAGTGAAGGAGTTGTTGTCATTAATACAGTCTATTAGGCAAATATCGAATAAATGGTTTAAGTTTGGAGTGCAGTGAGATTTATTTCTTGGAATTGAGACTCATTAAATGGTAATTAAATTATTTCATGAGATGATTAATTTAACTCATTTGGAGCTAGATTTAAATTGTCCTTGAGGTCCCTAAGAAGCCTCTGTATTTATTGCCATCGGAAAAATATTAAAGAATTCATGAGATGAATTAATTTATTTATGAGATGAGTAAATTTAATTTTGCCAAACATTATTCATGACATGAATAAAAATTAAAAATTAAAAATTAAATAATTTTGAAAAATTAAAATTCATAGAATGAATTTTTTACATGTGGAAACTAAGCAAAAAAAATACAAAACCTGCACAACTCTCACGATCTGCGACTTCGAGAATGGGCCAACCAGCGTGCGACACGTGTCGTGCGTTGGGCTGCCTAGGAGGTAATCCCTGTGCCCCGGGCTCGACCAATAGGCGTGCGACACGTGGCATGAGTTTTAAATTTAAAAAATTGCCCGATTTTGAGCGGTTTGTAGAACACATTGTTTTGTATTTTATTTACATAAAATTTTGCGTTTTGTTTAAAATAGCTGGGTTGTTTCAGCGAATCCCATATCGATAATTTGGTTATTTTTTGCTTGGATAACCTGCTATAAATAGAGATACTGTTAAGTATCAAGAGGGATCTTGATACTTAACCTAAGAGAGAGAATTGAGATGAGAGAAAGAAGGGAAAGGGATGAGAAATAGAGAGAAAATATCAAAGATATTTTGAGTTTTTTTGTTATTGGATGATAGATTCTTACATCATACTAGCTTCTTATAGCAATTACAATGCTTAACAAATGCCGGACACAGCCCAAAGACCACAACTAACTTTCCCGCCCAATTACAACTTCAAACTCAATTTCCCACTAAACACAATTTTGCTAGTTACATGCTCGGGACATGACAATTCCCTCCTCTTCAGTTCATTCTTGTCTCAAGAATGGAATGAAGGAAATTGGGACTTAATAAAGCTACAATTTTCCCACGTAGCTCGTGCAGAGCCTAAATTGGTCCATTGGATCAAAACTTGCTTAGTATAAACTCCCTGCTGCTGCACCACCTGATTGTCAAGGATGACTTCAGGTTCTAGGATCAGCTGCCCATCAGTCCTAGCTTACAAGCTTGCTGCTGACCCTTGATCAGTACCAGCAACTTCTTCTGGCTTGGCTGATACTTTTTTCTTCTGCAAGGAGACATGGAAAACAGGGTGAACTAAGCAATCCGGAGGAAGCTCCAACCTATATGCTAGCTTCCCAATTCGTTCAAGGACCTTGTAAGGGCCATAGAATCTGGCTGATAGCTTGATGTTCTTGTGTATAGCCACTGAGCTCTGCCTGTAAGGCTGCAATTTAAGTTAAACCACATCTCTCACATTGAAGTTTCTATCGATCCTCTTCTTATCAGCATAAAATTTCATCCTAGCTTGGGCCAACTGCAAATTATCCATGAGCTGTTAAGCTAGCTGAAGTCTTTGCTGAAGTAAATCATTGACTCCTTGCACATGAGATACCACACCTTGATTAAGCAAGGGAGAATGAGGATCATACCCATAGAGGGCCTTAAAGGGAGTAGTCCCCAAGGAACTATGAAAGTGGGTATTGTACCAATACTCAGCAAGGGAGAGCCATCTGTGCCATTGTTTGGGATGTTAGAATGTCATGCCACGCAAATACTGCTCCACACACTGATTTACCCTCTCAGTTTGCCCATTCGACTGTGGGTGATAAGAGGAACTCAAGGCCAATGTAGTGCCCAACAAGGGAAACAGCTCACGCCAAAAATTGCTGGTAAACAACTTGTCTCTGTCTGATACTATTGTCAGAGGAAGCCCATGAAGTTTGTAAATGTGATCCAAAAATAGCCGAGCAAGCTTCTCTGTAGTAATGGGATGATGAAGAGCAATGAAGTGGCCATACCGAGTAAAACGATCGATGACCACCCAAATAATTTCCTTGCCTTCAGATTTGGGTAGTCCCTCAATAAAATCCATGCTAATGTGAGTCCAAGACCCCTCAGGAAATGGTAAAGGCTGTAGCAATCCTTTGTAAGGTGTGTGCTCAACCTTAACCTGCTGACAAGTATCACATTGATGCACAAAGTCATGAACCTGCTTCTTCAACCCGGGCCAATGGAAATACTGCCTGACCCTCTGATAAGTGCCTTCCATTCTAGAGTGACCCCCCCATGGGGAGTCATGTGATGCCGCAATAATCTGGTTCCTCAGTCCACTGTTATTTCCCACATAAATCTTGCCATTAATCCTGATTATGCCTTTACTAATAGAAATGATGGAATCAGGACTAGCAGACAAGGGCTGGATGCAGTGAGGGACCAGGATTGGGAAAATTCATCAAGCTCATAAGACTTGATCACTTCTGTCATCCATAGAGGTACTACTTGAGTGACTGCAGCACATTGAGCTTCCTCTATTCTTTCTACTCTTCCTTCTTCTGCACGTCTGGAGAGTGCATCAGCCACGGTGTTCTCAGGTCCTTTTTTGTACTCAATGGTGTATTCCAACCCCAACATCTTCATCAAGCCCTTCCTTTGAACCCTGGTGGTGATCCTTTGCTCTAACAGGTATTTGAGGTTTTGGTGGTCTGTTTTGATCACAAATTGATGACCCTCCAAATAATGACGCCATTTCTGCACAGCTAGGAGTATTGCCATTTACTCCTTCTCATAAATGGAAAGCCTCTAGTTCTTAGGTCCCAAGGCCTGACTTAATTAAGCCAATGGTCTGCCTCCTTGAGAAAGCACAGCACCTATACCCATACTGCTTGCATCTGTCTCGAGAGTGAAGTGCTGATTGAAGTCGGGCATGGCTAAGACTGGTGCCTGAGTCATAATCTTTTTTAATGATTCAAAAGCCTCCCGGGTTGAATCCTCCCAATGGAAGCTGTCTTTCTTCAACAAATCTGTCAATGGTTTGGCAAGTAAACCATATCCCACAGTGAACTTACGGTAATAACCTATTAAGCCCAAGAATCCCCTCAACTCCTTAAGTGTTTTCGGCTCCGGCCAGCTCAACATAGCTTGAATTTTACTGGGATCAGTAGCAACACCCTCAGCTGAGATGATATGACCTAGATATTCAACCGAAGTTTTGGCAAAGGCACATTTGGAAAGCTTAGCAAACACCTTGTGCTCTCTCATGGCCTGAAAAACTAGCCTTAGATGCTCCAGATGTTGCTGTAGTGTGGGACTGTAAACCAATATGTCATCGAAGAAGACAAGGACAAACCTCCTCAAACAAGCCTTGAACACTTTGTTCATCAAAGCTTGGAAGGTTGCTGGTGTGTTGGACAGCCCAAAAGGCAGTACCACAAATTCATAGTGGCCTTGATGGGTCCTAAAGGCTGTCTTGTGAATGTCTCCTTCTTGCACTCTTATCTGATAGTACCCCTGTCGAAGATCTAGCTTGGAAAATTAAAAAGCTCTAGAGAGTTCATCAAGCAAGTCATCAATGACAGGGAGTGGGAATTTGTCTTTGACTGTAAGGGAGTTCAATTGTCGGTAATCAATACACATTCTTGATGTGCCATCTTTCTTCTTCACCAAAATCACCGGAGATGCAAAGGGGCTGTGGCTATGTCTTATGAACTTGGTCCTTAGCAATTCATCAACCTGGTGCTCAATTTCATCTTTTTGAGAATTGAGTGATCCAATCCCCTTTTGGGAGGCAACTCTTCAGGCTATTCAAATAGATCTCGGTATCCATCCAATAGGACATTCAAAGGACCTGTGGCATCCTCCTGATCAGTTCCTCCAACCGGAGCAATTGAGTAGAGTTGGCCCACCCAATGGTAATCACTTTTCTTGAGGACCTTCTGCAGCTGCTTGCCTTTCATGTGTTGAAGTTGTCCTTGCTCAACTATACCTTGCAACTTGATCTTGAGACCATCTTTCTCAAAGGAAACTGCCAATTGTGAGAAATCAAAGAGTATTGGACTAAAAGACTTCATCCAATCCACTCCTAGCACCATATCACAGCCCCCATGTCTCAAAAGTCAAAAATCATAACAAACTTATGTCCTTGCATTTTCCAGCTGAAATTCTTACATTTAGTGTGAGTTAAGAGGGAGTTACCATCAGCCATAGTCACGGCTAGAGGTGGTTTTAATGATTTCTTGTCCCACAGCTCGCACAATCTTGGGATCAACAAAGCTGTGTGTACTCTTGCTATCAATGAGTATCAACAAGGAATGTTGTCCTGCAACCCCTTTGATTTGAATGGTGTTATGAGAACCAGAACCTGTTAAAGCTTTCATGTAAATGTAATTTCTTGCATTGGAAGCACTGTCACTCGAATCAGTAGCTGGAGGATTGGGATCTGGTGGTCTGACTGGCTGTCAAAAGGGCTGTTGGCTAGTTGGAAGGAGAATTCCCCCACCAAGCTGCTGCGATTTACTCCTCCTTTGCCAATCAGAGTGATGTTGAGAAAATTGGTGTGATAGATTCTCAATTTTCTGATCCAACCACTGAGCTTGATTGTCCAACTTCTACTCCATGTCTTGCTAGAAACTCCGGAACATGTTCTGCATCATCTGCATTCCCTGGCCATTACCTCCCTCGGCTCCAGCAACAGCAGCATAAGTAGGGATTCCACCAGATGCATTTCCAAGTTCCACATTAGGAGCGGCATTAGCTGCATTGGTAGCTGCATTGGAACGAGTAGTAGGAGGCATATTCGATCTTCTTTTTCTAGCCAGACTTGAATTAGGTCCAATTCAGTTGGTAGGCGAACAAGGAATGCTCAATCAATAGAATTGGAGTGACAATCCGATCAAATTGCCTAGCTCAAGGCTCTGATACCAAATGTTAAGTATCAAGAGGGATCTTGATACTTAACCTAAGAGAGAGAATTGAGATGAGAGAAAGAAGGGAAAGGGATGAGAAATAGAGAGAAAATATCAAAGATATTTTGAGTTTTTTTGTTATTGGATGATAGATTCTTACATCATACTAACTTCTTCTAGCAATTACAATGCTTAACAAATGCCGGACACAACCCAAAGACCACAACTAACTTTCCCCCCCAATTACAACTTCAAACTTAATTTCCCGCTAAACACAATTTTGCTAGTTACAAGCTTGGGACATGATAGATACCTATTCCAGAGGTTTGGTATTCAATCAAACAAATTATTTTGGGTTTTTGAAAATTGTTTCGGAGACCTAATTGGATTGAAAATTTTTCGGAGCCCACCCTCCGGGCAGCTCGAGGTCATTACTTAGAAGATCGCGGGGTCTTGATTTTCAAGATTATTATTACTTTCTGGTTTTCTTTATTTGGAGCAAATTCAAGTATGTTTTCTTTCGTTCACTTTTAATTTTTTGCTTTTCTATTTAGTTATAGTATTCATTATTATGCCTATTTAAATTTATGTATTGTTATGAATATATTAGAGTAAAAGGCCTGTAGATCTAAATTAAGAATTTAGATATGTAGATTTCAATTGTGAATTTAAATCTGTTGATTTAAAATTAGGAATTTTAAATCAACCTTAGGTTTAGAATTATGAATTTTTAAACCCGTTCCACTGCGTAAACTTTATAAAATTAGGGAGAATTTTTGAAATTTGTCCCAACAACTGGTATTAGGGCAAAGGGTTTATAGAGATAAATCTATTATCGGGAACTCTCGCGTGTGAGGTGTCACGAAGTATGGCTCTTCGACCCGGGGCTTAGGTAGAGAGAAGAGTCTCCTACTTTAAGTGCTCTAATAGGTACCCCTTATTGTGATTATAGTTGAAAAATTGTGAACCCAACGATGGGTATCAGAGTTTATTTTTCCAACAAAAGTTACTTTTTCCCTACAGATTTTTCCAATGTCTTCTACCCTTTTATGATCCAACCTTACCCAATCATAAACCATGACATTAACTTCCCCACTGCTTTTCTCTTCTTGATCTTGCCTTTAGGCTAAGCATCTCTCTCCACCCTACTCCCATTCGTCAAATCCTTCACAAAATCTTGAAGGTCTCTCTTGGACTGCTCTCTATTTCTACGCTTTGCCACTCTCCGTCCCTTTTTAGAAAAGTTAGAGATCGGTACCCCCGCTATCATTCTACCCTTCTTTTCCCAGCTTTGCTTGTTTCCGCCCTGAGCGGCATTGGTGAACTCCTTAAAAAAGCCTTTTCATTAGAGCTTAATTCATCACTTATTATTCCCTTACCATTGAACTCTATCCTAGCAATGCTAAGGCTTTGAGGTTCAAAACTTGGTGGCAAATTTGGCCTTAAGGACACTTCTTCATTATCACTAGAGGAACCCCGAGGTCAATTATGAGAGAAGGAATCTGGGACTTGAGAATTTGGGGTAAGAACAACATTGTGCCGAGGTAAGGGAAGAGGACGGTGTTGGCTAGGCCATGGAAGTTGGGATTATGGTATCATCTTACAAAATGGGCTTAGTAAGGGGTCCCATACTCACCTACCAATAAGATGTCCACCAAACTGAAGAGTTAGCTTAATCACACCACCACAAGCTATGCTATGATGAACTTTACAAGCAGAGAACTCCTCTCTAACCATGCTTTCCATTCTTGAAGGTGGCACAAGGGATGTCCTTAAATCCCCCAGTGCATAAACAACATGAGATTGCTTGGACGTAATTTACACTACTAAACTTGATGAATTATTTATTGGCTCTGAACAACAACAAAATTGACTTTGGGTAACACTTAACTTACAACATTTGTTCAAAATGTTACCATAGATAGTGTTTATGTAACACCTTTTTTATTGTTACATTTGCATCGTACCTAATGTAACGCTTCTAAAAAACTGTTGCATTTGTTTGATATCTAGTGTAACACTTAAAAAAATTGTTACAAAAGCCATATTATACGTAACACTCTTTGTAAAGTGTTACATTTGTTTGCAATTTGTAACGCTTTTGAATCCGTTACTTAAACACATCTAACTTTTTAATATTTAATATTTTGTGCTTTGACGCATGAAAATCAAATTAGCTTTAAGATCAAATTTTGATGGTAAATTACATATTATTACTATAAGATTTTGTGTATTAATTATTACACAGTATTTTTGTCCAAAAGTTACATATATTTAATAAAATAGTTAAAATTACGATATTTACGATTATAAAATTTGTTATTATTTGTTAGTACACTCACAATCCTTTTGCTATTGCCCTCATCATGCACGAATTGTAATGTTCTAACCTTATTAATAAAACTATTCTATCTTGTTATACACCATTATTTAGACTGTTTTATTAAATATGCTATATTTCAATCCCAAATAACATTTAATAAAACTTGTTAAATAAAAAAAAATTGTATAGTAAATTTTAGAATACTAATTTATAATTTATAAAATCTTATTAAAAAATTTATTACCCAAAAATATGCTTTCCCTCTAAAAACATTCGTTCTCTCGCTAAAATTATTTATCCCCTCTTCTAAAAAAATATATATATGAAAAAACTCCCCTCGTCTCTCCCCCTCTCTGTCTCAAACCCTCCCCTACAACAACAACAACAACAATAACAATAGACCCAGTGCCACAAGGGCTCCTGCATACGTAGGGTCGGGGAGGGGGGGAGGGGGATGGATGTACGCAGCCTTCCCCCTTTAGGGGGCTACCCTGAAGGGAGGCTATTTCCGAGGACCCCCAACCTGAGGAGCGTCTCGTCAGTGGAGTATGGAACCTGGAAGCATTAGAGCACCGTAAAATTAGAGGAGAACATAGCCCAAGTGCAACATAGCACAAGCTAAGCCCTATGCAAAAAAATACAATAGAGGTCGTTGCTGGCACATAGTCAGCACGTACGCAAATACACAAGAGCACCAGTACACAGATAAGCAAATAGACGCGCCTATGCTCAAGAGCACCAGCACATAGATAATCTCAAACCCTCCCCTCTCTCTCAAACTCAATGCTCTCTCTATTCGACTCTTGCTTGTCCTCCATTGCCGGTGGTTGCTTGTCCTCCGTTGCCGCCATCCATAGTCGTCTCTCTGTCCACACCTCTCCCTATCATTTTTGGTGATTTTTTTTTGTGGTTGATTTTTCATATTGTTGTTGGTTATGTCTAAAAATTGAACCCTAAATCTTGTTTTAAGGTCAAATAATCCGAACTATAGAAATTGATTTTTCATTCATTTTCTTGTTAGTTTTTCCTTTGAGTTTTGTTTTCATGTTATTGTTGGTTATGTCTCAAACTTGAACCCTAGATATTGTTTTAAGGACAAAAAATCCAAAATCCAGGTTTTCTTGTCAGTTTTTCTTTGATTTTTGTTTATTTTTCATGTTATTGTTGGTTATGTCTCAAAAGTGAACCCTAGAAATTGTTTAAGGGTCAAAAAATCCGAACCCTATATATTATTTTGTCTTCTATTTTGCGCCTCTCTCGCTTACATTTTGCTTTCATCTTTGGTAGTTGTCTCTCTGATTTTTGTTGATTTTGCATATCCTTAATGTTTATGTGTTAAAATTAAACCCTGCACATTATTTTCAGCTCTTATAATCCACTAATTTCTCCTTTTTGTCAAAATTACTGAATTATATTTTGTTAAAATAAATATTATTGTACAAAGATGAACTTGGACAAAATTAAAAGGTAACAATATTAATATGATAGAAAAAGTATATCAACTATTGAAATAAGTAACCTTAAAATGTATATCTTAATTACTTAGATAGCATATGTATTTATATATACATTATAAAACTAAAAATACAAGTTAGGAAGTAGGCTTTCTCTGCAAAGATGAGAACTACTAAGGGTTAAATGTCAAGGAAAAATAGCATAAATAATGATAGAGGAATTATAAGGAATTGATCACGTGAAGTAAATTTAAGGATAATAGCGCTCGACCAACAAACCAAGGGTATCATACTGCTGCAGGTTCACCTCCTACAATATATCAAATTATTAAATCTTATATCGGCATATACATGTTTTACAGGTTGGGTAGTAAAGTGTCATGATTCTTGAGATGGGGGGTTTATTAGTAATAAATCCTTAATAATAATAGGCTTGTAATGTCATTACAATAAGTCATTTAGAGTGTTATATTGTAAGTTGGTC
Organism: Simmondsia chinensis; assembly: GCA_018398585.1. Taxonomy (NCBI): domain Eukaryota; kingdom Viridiplantae; phylum Streptophyta; class Magnoliopsida; order Caryophyllales; family Simmondsiaceae; genus Simmondsia; species Simmondsia chinensis. Next base: position 11,202,584 of record JAGTTD010000024.1, read on the forward strand.
ATTAGAGTAAGTAACTTGATGAATGCTAGTTAAAGGGAGTTATGTAGTGGTGGTTAGTAAGTCAAAATGTTAGCTGCTCTTAGTCAAACTTGGTGGCTAGCTGTTTAGGTCGGTTGGAGCTAGTGTCTAGGTGCATTGTATGGTGATCTTGCCGCCTCTTGTCTTGCTTAGTATAAGTGGCTTAGCTACTCTTGTAATCTTCATTAGTTGAATGATATTGATCTCTTCTTCCTAAATTCTCTCTATCTTGATAGAGAAAGGGGAATGAGGAGTCTTATTTGACTTCTAGTTTTCGTTGTCCAAATAGAGTTTCTAGGAAATACAAAAACCAATATTACATAACTTTATTTTCTCATTTTTTGTATCTACTTTGAGTAAGTTTCTTTAAGTTTTGGCAAGACATACTCGAGATAACATCTAATCCATGACTAATATGCATTATGCCTCTTATGATTGTTTTGGAGTGTTTCATTAGAAAACATATAAATTTGATGACTTTTATTTTAAGCAAATCTTAAATATGAGAAGTTGGAAAAACTTGCCAAGATATAGGCCTGAATATGTTAAAGGAGTGGAGGAATTTGTCAAGGATGCAACAACCAACAACAATAAAATGTGTTGTCCGTGTAAGAAGTGTAAAAGACGCTTCCTGGTTCATAAAAATGGCGTGGAAGATCATTTAATTGTTGATGGTTTTGTTGACGGGTTTGAAGATTGGCTTTCAAGTATGGAGAACTCACCATCAATGCATAGGAAGGGTTGCACAAGTAGTGGCGAGATACGAGATGCTTGTAATGACGTTGAGGGGTTGTTACACGATAGATTTAGAGGTGTAGTAGAAGGCCAAACTGAGGAAGCAGTGAATGAGATGAGTGAAGATGTAAAGAAATTCTATAAGTTGGTTGAGGAAGGAAAGCAACAACTACATCATGGCTGAAAAAATCATTCAAAACTTTCTTTGACCATCTGACTTGACCTCTTTAAGTTCCTGCATGGGCTAAGTAATATAGCATTTGCTGATCTTTTAGACATGATCATTGAGGTGATTCTTGATATAAACATACCTAAATCTTTCAACGAAGCCAAAAAAATGGTGAATGATTTAGGGCTTGATTACAAGAAGATCCATTTGTGTCCCAATGATTGCATGCTATTCTTGAAGGAAAATGAACATGACACTTCTTGTCATGTTTGTGGTGCTTCGAGGTGGAAAGTGGATAATGGCCATCAGGCTGATAGTAAAGTTCCAGCCAAGGTTTTGAGGCACTTTCCTTTAAAGCCTAGACTGCAGAGGTTGTTCATGCGCTCTGAGATAGCGAAGTCAATGGTTTGGCATGATAAGGAGCGTCCTAAAGATGGAATTGTAAGGCTTCCAGCGGATGGTGTAGCATAGAAAGGACTTGATTCTTTACATAGACTTTGCACAGGATCCACGAAATATAAGGTTAAGACTTGCTAGTGACGGATTCAATCCGTTTAGAACAATGAGCATTTCCTATAGTACATGGCCAGTTGTCCTAATCAACTATAACTTGCCGCCGTGGTTGTGCATGAAGCCATAATATTTCATGATATCTTTATTGATTTAGGGCCCTAATTCCCCAGGAAATGATGTTGATGTTCACATGCAGCCATTGATTGAAGAACTAAAAGATTTGTGGGAGTGTGGATTAGAGACTTATGATGCATTTAACAAGCAGATGTTCACCATGCATGCAGCGTTATTATGGACTGTAAGTGATTTTTCAGCATATGCAATGTTGTCTGGTTGGTCTACAAACGGGAGATGGGCTTGCCCTTGTTGCAATCACGAAACTTCATCTAAATACTTGAAACATAGTCGAAAACACTGTTATCTTCTTCATCATAGATTTTTAGACATAAGTCATACATGGCATCGAGATGAGCGATCATTGATCGGTGGAAAAGAGGAGTTACTTGCAACTTTCCCCTTGTCCGCAATTGAAGCCTTAATGGAATTGTCTGATTTTAACAATAAGTTTGGGAAAAAGCGATAAAAGCAGAGAAGATATGACACTCCATGGAGGTCCATATTCTTTGAGCTTCCCTACTGGGAGCACAATCTATGTCACCACAATCTTGATGTGATGCACATAGAAAAGTTTATATGTGACAATGTGATTGGGACATTGTTGGATATTCCTGGTAAGACAAAGGATCATCCAAAAGCTCGCCTTGACTTGTTGGATTTGGAAATAAAAAAGCATCCCCAACCTATTTTTTCCGAGGATGGTCATAATGTTACACTATTACTTGCAGACTATTCAATGGGAAATGAAGCTAAAGAAATTTTTTGCAAAGTCCTAAAAGAAGCAAAGTTGCCCTATGGTTGTGCCTCAAATATCGAACGATGTATGCAGATGAAGGAGAGGAAGGTAACTGGATATAAAAGTCATGATGCTCATGTTATACTGCATTATTTGCTACAAGTCGCTGTTAGGAAAGCTATGCCTAAACCCGTTGCTATGACTTTGATTCGATTGGGAGCCTTTATGAGACGTATATGCAGCAAAGTTATCAAGTTGGAGGAGCTAGACATTCTGGATCAAGAAATTAAAGAAATACTTTGTCAATTAGAGAAGCATTTCTTGCCTATTTTCTTTGACATAATGGTTCACTTGCCAATCCACTTAGTAGATGAAATTAGACTTGGTGGACCAGTACAATACAGATGGATATTCTTTGTTGAAAGGTATTCAGGAAAATTGAAGTCATATGTTTGTAACAGGGCTCATCCAGAGGGATCCATAGCCGAGGGTTATTTAGTGGAAGAGTGCTTAATAATTTGCTCTAGATACTTGCATCATGGGGTGAAAACTAGATTAAATAGGTGTTCATGGAACTTTGGAGGCAATGATGATCTTGTTCAAGGAAAAGCACCACTTTTTCCTAAAGTGGGTCGTCCTATAGGAAGCAAGAGAAAGCAAAGAGGAAACGAAATCAAGTTGAGTTGTAACACCATGGAGCTTGCTCACCGATATGCTGTATTCAACTCAGATTGTGCAGTAGTTCAAAAATATGTTGAGTAAGACACTATGATACCGCTCTCTCTCACTCTCTCTATACATAGATATATTTAGCCTTTTTGTTAATTTGTTTAATTCTTTTGTTCACTTTATTTTATGCAGTGCCCATGAACATTTGATTAATAGGCAACGTGGGAAACTGGCGTGGATGAAAGCACAAGAGCATAGTAATGGCTTTTTTAGGTGGTTTCGGAATGATATTATCAATAAAGAAGTACTTGATTATATCTTTTGGCTTGCTAAGAGCCATAATCGGAAGGCTAAAAGATATAGTGGCTACTTTGTAAACAGATATAGGTTTAATAATAGACAACATGACGCTAGGTGCAAGACTCAAAATAGTGGAGTCACTTTGATAGCAGCCACACCTAGTTTTGCAAGCTCCAGGGACAAAAATCCTATTGTTGGGGAAGTCACTTACTATGAATACATAACAGACATCATTGAACTGGACTTTTGGTCAAAATTTAGTGTGGTCTTATTTAGATGTGAATGTACCAAGGGGAGAATGACGATTATGGTCTTACTCGTGTCAATTTCATCAAAAAAGGTTTCTCAAGATGATCCCTTTGTTTTAGCATCTTAAGCTCATCAAGTCTTTTATGTGCAAGATCCTATGGAAGATCAATGTCATTATGTCATGAAAAGAGTCCATAGAGATTTATTCAACTTTGAAGAAGACGTGAGTATGAACGTAGAAAATACATACTGGAGGGAGACTGTTGATTTTGGATTGGATTTCGCCTCAGCCGATGATGATGAGAACTTCACCGAATTAAATGAACATGTCAATGCCACAACATTGGACTTCGACAACATCTTAAATGCCAATGCAAATATATGTGAGCCAGATTATGACTCTGATTATGATGATACATTATGGGATTGGATGTATCCAACTGAATGAGTTGTAATTGTTTACTAGTTTATGTTGTTAGTGACTTATAAGAATTAGATATCGTGTTTTGATTTTGCTTGTAATGACTCGCATTTGATGTTTTGGTAGAATTTGTAATGGTGGATGCTTTAGCATTTGTTGTGTGTTTCTATTGTTTAATTTTTTTGCAGCATTTTAATGATGAATACGAGAAAAAGCAACTCCCAAGCAAGCCACATAAATGAGTATGAGAGAAAAAAATGTGAAAGGATTAAATTAAACAACTAGACTTTTGAATCAATGGGGCTTCCAGAGTTGGTTACTTTTGTATTCAACAATGGCAAACAAAAACACGTGCAAATAAACCTCAAAAATTGTCATGCGGCCGATGAAGAGTATATGCCCAACGAAGAAGATGATGAAGAAGATAATGAACTTGAGGGAACTTCTGTAAAGGTAATCATATCTATTGTTACAATTTTAATTTATAGTACGAAAAATTTTATTTTGCTAATTTAAATTTGTATTTGGGGTATCTATAAAGAGCAAGAAATCAGTAGCCCAATCAAGAAGAAAAACACAAGCCTCGATTCCGTGAATGTAAATTGAGGAATATTTAGCTATGTAAGAGAAATTGAATGACCAGCGATCATTGAGCAATCGAGTGATAAATGCTAGAATTCCCATTGGACTTGGTTCACCCCAGCAACAGGTTGTTTTTTTTTTTTTTTTTTTTTTTTTTTTTTCTCTTTTATAGTTCCAAGAACAATATTGTTTTTTGTTTTTATTTATATTATTTTTGCTATAGATTTTCATTGAATATTATCTACTATTTATTTTTGGTATGTCTGGTTACCCTCATGACCAGAAAAAGTCTATCATTTAGTCCATCGATTTCATTTAACACGAATCAATCTGACAGCATGTTAGTGAATGCTGGAACTGGTGTAGGGCATTGTCCACAAAACGAGCAGATTCCTATTGGCCAAAGTTCATCTAGTAGCAAGCATGTAAATGTCACAGAACAATCATCCAACCAAGTAACTACATCCCAGCATGCTAATCCCAAGCGAAAGAAGAGTACAAAGCATAGAGGCCCTACTATGTTATTTCATGTGTATGCTCGCAAGCTCAGTGAGCATCCTGTTATAATTCTCAATGAAAACAACCAACCAGTTGGGCCTACCGATGACATAGTGAATGAATTTGCGAGATTCTTGGGAACTATTGCTTGTGATCATATTTGGTGCCCCCTACATTGTCTTGATTGGCATCAAGTTAAAAACAAAGACATGATTTTGGAGGTTGTTCATGTATGAAAACTTATATACCCTATAAACATTTTTAGCTTATCATTTTAATATACGATGCTAATTCTAATTCTAAGCTTGTTTATCTTGTAGAGTAAGTATATAATCCCTAAGTTAGCTGATGGGTACATATTACATTATGTTGCTTGTACGGATTGGGAACATAGGTAGGAAAATCGTCATACGGACCTAGTCCCTGATGAAGACATGGAGGAGGTTTTCAAATATTGGGATTCTCAACCTATGAAGGTGTAACTTTTCTTTAGTTATTATTTTATAACATTATCTTTGCTTTCAAATTAAAGCTTAAACCATTGTTTTTCCCATTCTGTTTCGGCTTTTAGGATCGCAGTGAGAAGAATAAAGAAAGCTGTAAAGTACAAAAAAAGTCACACTGCAGGTCCAAAAAGCCTTGCAAGAATTGAAGAGAACTTAGTAAGGATGTATAGTACATATGTGTTTTGATAGTTTTGGATTTTATACGACTTATGTTAATGGTAACTATTCATAAACTGATGTAGAGACAAGAAGATGAAAATGAGATGCCATTGTCTCGAAGAAAGCTGTTTGAGGTGACACGAGGACCAAAGAAAGGTCTTATTATACCAATTATGAAGATACTCAAAACAAAATTGTAAGAAGCATATTTTGCTATATATCTTGCACTAATATATTCGATGTGCTAGGAACAATATTGTTTAGGAAATATGGTGTGCTAGGAACAAGATTGTTTTTGAAGGTGGCTGTTGGAATGAAAAGGATGTCTTTTGGTCGATCAAACTTTGTGTTGGTTGGTTTAAAGCTTGGTGCAATTCCTTTCCATTTTCCCCTGTTGAGTCCGCTTGTAACATCGAGTGCTTTAGGTCATGTAGTGGGTCTAAGTAGGTTCTCATTGCTGGTGTCCCAGTCTCTGTTATGCTTTAGATCTTGGCTGTTGGCCATGTCTTGGCCCCTTTATTTTTGTTTGTGCAATGTGCTGAGTATTGGTGTGCTTTTGTGTGGTGCCTCTGTTGCTTCAAATGTCTTGCTTTTGGGATGGGGTTTACTATATGATTTATGGGTTTGCTTAGGTTTTTATTGTAGTGGGTTTTGTAGGTTGCTTTTGTCTTTCATTCCTTTTCTTTTGGTTTCTCCCCTCTTGGCATGATGTTGTGATTCAAGCTAATCTTGATCATAACCTAAGAATAAAGGAGGGATAATAGAGTTTAGATGAGAAGAGAAGCGAAAAGCGATGAGAAATAGAGAGAGATATTAAGATGAGAGAGAGAAAACAAGGATTATCATTCATCAATATGAACTACAAGAGGAAAACTCCTACTTATACTAGCATGAGACTAAGTAGGCTAATACCAATACAAGGAACCAAGACTACCTTCCTAACTGACTTAACTAACTATCCTAGCCGCCATTCTTGACATTTGAGCAACTAACATTAACTTACTAAATCGCTCCAAACCAACTACTACAACTACGATCCTCCAATACAAGAGTGAACACGACTAATGCAATAAAAGAAGTACTAAATTGCCTAATCCTAATGACTTAGCTATTTTATTACAACCAATGAACTATTATTATTTAATTCCATATATCCCATTTCTTAGAATCATGACACATGGTTCTCGTCTTGCTTTTGAAAGTCGTCAGTTTTTATATCATAAGTTTTTTGCTAATTATTAGAAAAAAACCTGATTAGATTTTTTTTTATTATGTACTGTTTATTTTTGGCTTGTAAATAGGAACGGATGAAGGTAGTCGAATCAGAATTTGAATCTCAACTAGATCACGATGTTCGAACAAAAAGTTCTTTTGAAAAAGTCATGTCCAAGGAAGATGATAGACGCAAGCGAGTATGGCTCAAAGGCAGCTTAAATCAAAGAATATCAGGGCATCTAGTATTCCTATGCCCAAGGAGCTTGTTCAGTCCATACGAGACACCGTGGTAGAGGAATTACAGAGAGATTCAGAAGCTCAAAAGTCAAAAATGGCGGAAAAGGTGATAGCAATGGTTTTATCGAAAATACAAGATGTTGTCCCTAGTTTGGACATCACTCAAATGGTACAACAAACGGTTGCATCAGCTCTTAGTCCTACAAAATCTAAACAGGTATGACTTTATTTACTCTTAATTTGTGTTATTGTTGTAAAGAAAATGCATATTGTCGAACTGGGGACAAGTGGATAATGTTGGAATCATGCATCTTTTGGGAGTGCAAAGATTGAAAAATTGTTTTGAAATTTTGAGTTAGAATTAAAAGTGGGTGACGAATGGGGCATGTTGGGTGTTATGTTTTAGTTTATGAATTTGGTTTGTTTCTAATTTTTTCAAGTTTGTTTAAAATCTCATGTGGGTTTAGGGAAAAATGTAGCTGTAATGACTGATGTTTGGTGCGAGTAAATCGGGTACAAAAGTTTTTGTAGTTTTTTAAAATTTTTGACAATTCACAGCAAGTCACGGCAAGTGACTATAAAAATTCTAAACTTTGAGCTATATGGTCGGTGTTAGAAATCTCTTCTATTTGATTTTTAGCTTTTAGAGTTTATTAGGTTCTTGTTAAGTTATTGGCTTTTTTGAGTTAATTTTTGTTCCCTTTTGGATTGTAACTCAATCTTAGATTCTTGCTATTGCTTTTTCGGTGCTTAATTTGCTTGTGAATTTGTTGTTTTGAGCTCCCAAGAACAAGCTCGATGTGTTGTTTGATTTGGATGTTGGGGTTCCCCAGTTTTCAATCAGTGTAAATTCATGTTCATCTAGACCAAAAGCTAAAATAAAACTGGTTTTTGATCTGCAAGTCCCTCTCTCTCTATCGTTAGGGCTTTCCTCTTATGCATTAATTTTTGGGGTTTCACTAAATTATCTAGTCAAAATATATCTTTATGTTAACAAGTACGGTAATTGTTTCTTTTGCTTGTTTCTTATGTTTGTTGTTTCTTACACTGTTAATGAATATAACTACTTCCAAATATCTTATAGAAGCATGTTCGATTTTATAATAGTTGAAGCATGATATAATATAAATAGGTTGTTTAGGAAGTAGATTTTGATACTTGTGGTTTCAACTAATTAATAATAAGTGTGCCTTATGTCCAATTTTTTAAAGCAAAGTTCAAATGATTCTCCTTTTGTCCTTTCATGTAGGGGGATGACTCTTTGCCACGAGGTGCTGAATAGAGCTTTGACTTTGTTCTATTTGAAAGTGTGTGAATATCAAGTTTATTGTTGGATATGATAGAACTTTGTATTTTGGGGACATCCTTTTTTAGCATATTCCCAATGTAATATGAAATGTCTTATTTTGAAACTTTTCATTTGAAGTTGTGGATTGTTATCATGTATTTTGGACAAAAGGGTTGTGTATTTGGATATGAAGTTTGATACTTTGCCTATATGGATGTAAAATATTAGGTATGAAACAAAATATTTGCATTGAGCTCATAATTGTTGCACTTGATCAAGTTCTTTTACTAATGATAAGTAACATTTATCAATGTAAACTTGTTACATTAAGTCCTTAATTAAAGTGTTACTTTTGCAACAAAAGATTGTTACATAAGTTTATAAAAGTGTTACATTAGCTAGGTGAACTGTTATATATAGTCTTTAATCACATGATTACACTAGGATAAAAAACTGCTACATTAGGCCTATTATAACTGTTACCTAAATTTTTCTTGAAACTATTACATTAGATGCAAAGCTATGGCAACACTATTGAAAATGTTACATTAGGTTGAAAAATCTGTTACATTAGGCTAATGTAACACACCCCTAATGTAAGAATCAAAAAAGTGTTACATAAGACCTAAGGTAACAGTTTTACGAGTTATGGTAACACTTTTTGTGTGTTACACATGGTCACTTTTGTTGCGGGAAATATTTCAAAATATTACTCAAAATTGACTAGAGTAACGCAGCGGAATACATTTATAATTCATAATTCTAAATCTAAGGATCTCTAAACTAATATATTCATAACGACATAGAATATCAAAGCATAATTAATAAGAAATTAAAATATAAATAGAAATGTGAAAATTGAAAGAAAGCCTAAAAGAAGGCAATCAGGAATACTTGGAATGTGGACCACTAATATTGCCCAGGAGAAACTATTAAGACTGCAAGACGTTCTCCGTAATGACCTCTTGACCACTCTGAGTTGGGCTCCAAAAAATACATACTTTAAATTCTCAGAAAAACAATGTTTTTGGAATACTAAAGATAATATCAAAAACTCCTATTTATGATAGGCTATGGGATGAAATACTTCACTATACCATCAGTGTGGGATTGCTAAGAAAACAAAACACATTTTTTAACACTACACCGTTCAATACTCTTACCAAACGTGTTCAGTTTCGCCACCCGAAAATGCCACATGTCGACCTCTCATTGGCGCATCCAAAAATGTGTTGATAACCACGTTGTCATGTACTGGGTTTGGGAGAGCGTGATATGTGTCCCGATTTTATTCATCCACAGTAGTTGCCAAGGATAGCCGCATTATTTGATCCAGGGCACAAGATGTGTCGCGCTGTAATTGGTTAGTTTTCTTTATCGCTATATTAGGTTGTTTTTTACGTTGTTTTCCTTTTCCGTTTTTATAAATTCTCACATGAAAAAATTCATCTTGTGAATTTTGTTTGGCAAAATAATTTAGTCATCTTAGTAATTTACTTTAAATATTTTCAACCAGTGGTATTATTAGAGGTTTGCGGAGGAACCTTAGAGACAATTTAATTCTAGCTTCAAATGGGTCAAATCTAAGAACCAAAACTTGATAACATTGATTTCAATTTAGTAATAATTAAGATCGACCCCTCTATTAGATACCCATGAGAAAATCTATGATACAAAACATAATTTTTGTATTAATTCTAATGACAATCACTTAGAGTACTTTGGCTAAATATGCTGTAATTTCTAACACTTGCAAATCTACTTAAGGGGATAACTATGTTTCAAAAGAAACCACCATAGATTCTATATTGAATATTTTGTTCCTACTACACTTAGTATTATCAAACGACATACAAAGGATTTTGGTTCACTCAATGAGATCTCACTTTTGGGTACATCAAAAAGAAACACACACACTATGTGCACGAGTCTGAGATAATCTCAAGACTTACAATCATCATCTTTATAATGTGAATTAGCTATTTCTAATAGCAGTTAAGAAATAAAATAATTCATGTGGTCCAATTCAGTTTTTTAATCTTAGACACCAATATGATACCTTTGGATCTCTATCCACATGACCAAGATAAGTTAGCTAGAGTATCATGTTAGTCTTATCAGACAGGTTGTCCAAACTTATCACTAACTATGAACTTACTTTGACAACATATCATAATTTTGATTTAAGTTTATCCATGGCCCAATCTTATTGACTACTAAACCAAATTTTGACATGTCTTCTTGGACTGTGCCATCTCATGGAACGTTTCAGAAAAGAGTCACATGTATTTTTAACTCGTAAAATACTATCAGACTTTAAATAAATAAAACAACTTCTATTTATTAATTATTAAAACTAAATAATTGGGTTTTTAGGACACTGGTTCCAACAATCTCCCACTTGTCTTAAATCCAATTAGTCTTGCATTGTATAACAATTTCCTAAGGATCTATCAACTCATTGACTATTACAATTTCAATGCTGATGTCTCACCGCATCCCTCTTTTGCTCAGAAGCTTTGATCTACAAGGAACCTTCTGAGTCATCAAGCCTAGTTTACAAACTTCTTAAACTGTCAAGTATCCAACTTGCATAGTCATCTAATGACTCCCACTTCTAGGGTAAACATAAATTTTGATGTCAAACGTCTAAAATCCTTTTTAAAACATGCAACCTATGATAAACCCAACATCCTTTCTTTGAATCTCCTAAAGTTTGATCCTAAGAATGTAGTATGCTTATCTTGATTCTTTCATTTTGAAATAATTGGACAATCAAATCTTAACAACTAATAACAATCCTAGACCATTCTTAAAGGGCAGGACACCATCTATATACAACACTTAGAAAGTCATTGCTTTATAGTCATGTCAGACATACACTCATGGTTCACTAACCGTTGGTTCAACTCCATAGGATTTGATAGGCGTCATCAAATCCACTATTAAATGAGTAAGATGCTTATTTAAGCCTACAAATAAACTTCCTCAGTTCTTATAGTATATGCTCTTAATTCTTGGCAACAAACATGTCCGGATGTATCATATAGAGGCCTTTCTCAAGATGACCATTTAGAAATGCCATCTTGACTTCCATTTACTATGTCTCATCTTTATAAGATGCAATGGATAAGAGTATCCTTATGAACTTAAGCACTAGCTAGAAGGTTCTATTAGAGACAATTCCTTTCTTTAGGGTATAACCTTATACCATCATTCTATCTTTGAAAGTCTTTACCTTCCCGTTCATTCCTCTCTTTTCTTGTAGATCCATTCAGAAACAATCTAATAGACTGAATGCCTTTTGATAAGTCCAATTCTGTATGCATATATTCATATGATTTCGGTTTAATTTATTTCTATCTTGCATCTATTTTCTATTGATTTTTCTCTTTTTTACTCTCATTGTTATTACATTATAATAAAACTCATTTTATGCTAATTGTTGCTAGGATTGGGTGGCCAAGCTAACAAAGCAAAACAAGACTTGAAAATTGCAAGCAAAGGGTGGCAAAATGAACCAATCAAAGCAAGCTTACCAATTTGCCATCAAATTGAATTGAAAAATGGTGAAGGTGGGCAGCAAAGAAGTGAAAAGGAAGCAAGTATGCAATGAACAAGTGAAGAAATCAAGCAAGTTGACACAAAAAATGGAAGTGGGCAGCAAAATAAATAAAGGAAGTAAGTGGATTGAATTTTTTTAAATCATGAATGAACCTATGACGTAAGCACAGCAAGTTGAACTTGTGGTAGAATGCTATAAATAGAGGAAGAAACAAGAGCTTAAGGCACCAATCAATTCATTCATCTAAAACATCATAAACACAAGGTTTTGGACTAGAAGAGGGGGGAAAAAAACCCAGAGAGTTTGGTTTGTTGTTCTTCATTTCCAAGTTTTGTCTATCCTTTTCTCTTTAGTTCATGGCTTTTGTTTTAGTTTTGCTTTATATTATGTTAGTCATGAACTAATTTAGTTTTTCCAAGGCTACATGTAGCCTAAGTTGTAATTTACACTCTTTTCTAGTTCAAAGTATTCTATGTTTATTCCATTGTTGAAGTGTTTACTATTGTTCTTCATGTGTTTTGAGTGCTTGATCACCATTTAAAACTTTTAATGATCCATAATGAGTCCGAGAGGAGATTTATGATGACTACTAAAGTAATAAACATCATAAGTTGAGCGAATGCTAGAGATATATTAACGTGATTTATGTGGTCTTGTATGTGAAAACCATAAATCTTCATAACTCTTTTCTCATTTAAATTCACGCAAGAGATTGATGAGTTAGTAGGTAAAAGAGTATGCTAAGTATGGCTCGAGGGAGAATATTTAGTAAATTAGGGTTTTCAACCATCAGCATGGATAAAACAACTTGAACACTGAGAATAAAAAGTCGTATTGATGCAACTAGGTGAAATTGGGTGCCATGGTTTTAAAATCAGCCAAACTTAAAGATTGTAGTTTCTTAATATTTCATTTGTTTCATATTGAAAACCTTAAAATTTGGTCACTTAAATAGCACTAGAACTACTAATTGTAGTGATCATTCGGTAAAACAATCATCGTGGGAACGATACTCTACTTACTCTTTATTACTTGAATCGACTTAGTATACTTGCTAAATAATCATGCATCACCTTTGTACTCCTTTACAAGATCCTAGAATTTGTCAAAATACATTTATTCTAACTCAACTTTAATTGCCTTAACCTATTGGTTTGCATCTTCATTCTTAAGAGTTCTATTGTAGTTTAAAGGATCAAATTCATTATGTTCAACCGTTAAGGCTAAAGATATGATTCTATTAGGTGCCCTGACCATCCTTCCATTACGTCAAGGCTGTCATGTACTCTGTGTAACCTTAAAATTGGCTGAGGATGTACCAAATATGTTAGCCAAACTCTATGTTGTATCAAGCTATTGAGATACAATATCTCATATTGTCTATTTATCTAACATAAGCTCACAAATAAACTAATATGGCTAATTATAAAACTTCTTACATAATGGACCTTTTGGTATATAGACTTGACTTATAATATGAATCTTACCATATTTAGTAACACACTACCGATCCTTCCCACAACATCTTGCATTAAGGGCAAAATTATGAACTATCTTTACCTAGATGATCCCAACTTTTGTCTTAAATTCTTTGAACTTTTCAAAAAATTCAAATCTTAGTCCTCAGAGGGGTGTGTGTGTCTGTGTATATCTATACATATATATAGCATTTTCACTCGCTTGAACATCCACCAGTCCACAAACATTTTATAAACAAGTTGTAGCAATTTAGTGGCTTTATTGCCTTTACTCTTAAAGTCTCTTATGTGACCATTCCCTCAAACATGATTCATAGTCTAGTAATCATTTTAAACCCAATGATACTATGAGACCATCTCAAACTGGTTTTTAAGTTATATTAAATTGATTCAACCTAAGTTCAAGTGCCACCTAAAAGCCATGTCTAATTTAGAAAATTCTTCTTTTATATGATAATGCAGCCCCGCTTGTATTAGAATAAGAATTGACAGTAGACATAATTTTGATTTGTAAAAACTATCTGCCAATTTACCTAACAAACCTTTTATTTACTTAAAGATCAATTTATTCACGAAAAATAACTAAAAACTATACTAAAGCAAGTAGTAAATAAAAATCAAATTTCTAAGAAAATCGGTATATAAAGATAGTTACTCAAAATAAAAACCATATTCCTTAGCTTAAATCACTATCTCTTGGTTCCCATACTGACACTTGTACCACCTTCAAGTGAAGGATACAACTTGCCATCTAGAGGCTTCCTAGTTAGCTTAAACTATGCAACAACTTGTAGATGTAATTAGTTGATCTCGAATCTACTAACTGGGACTCTCGTGCACTTTCAACCAATCAAAATTACAGCGAGCAAGATATCCATCTTCATGGCTTACCAGTACTTGCAACAAGAGTAGCTAAGTACCTAGGTAACTCATTTTACTAAAGTATAGTCCTATTACAAAAGAAATAACATAATTTTACCCTTTATAGGTTCCTAATTCTTTGGGATGGATGTTTATGCTAAGTGGATGCTTCCCTTCGTACTCATGACACTTTTTCTCCCATATTGTACCTTCATCAGTTTAGATAACGAGTAATCCCTATTAATCGACGTATTTATCCCAAATTAATCGAAAGATCTTAATAGTAAGTCATGATCATATCATGTTGATATTAGCTATCAATATTTGAGTCAGGTATTGCAATTCAATTAAATAAGCTATCATCATAATAACACGCCCTTAAACTCAAGTTACTTAATATAATCAAGTGTCAATCATCTTTCTTATAAACTATTCTCATCTCACCTATTCAGCCCAAAAAACATTTCTTCCAAATGTGTGAGCGTATCTACTGTAGTGGACCCTTCTAAAGTATCTAATCCTAGAGCACAATCGACACCTAATGTCTAAATATGGCATCTAACTAACTCATTGGCCTTGGCTCGTGTTCAAAATGTTGTTTCAACTTATAAACATTTTAGCAGCAAACTAGAGAACTCTGAGCATAGACTAGTTCTCCTCATGCACTAAGACATATCGATTGTTCTCTCGAGAGCATAAGAGAACAAAAAAATTACATAAATGTCAATATTAATTACAATGCATTACTAAAACAAAACAAGCAGTCTAAAAAGAAACTATAAATAAGTCATGAAACATACATGAATATTTTTCTTCCTTTTAATAAGCAATCAAAGTATGGAGATCACAATCCCACACTTACATGCATGCCGTGGTGATCCAGCCAAACAACCTAATAGTCCCGGGCGGCAGGTTCGCATCAAGATATTAGCAAGGTGAGAACATTTCTCGATTAATACGTTTTCTTATAAACTCTTACTAACTATAATTAACACACCACACTTCCCTTAGCCTCTAAGGTCATACGACAAAGCTCCTTGGGGAGGCTAATGTAGCACCCTAGTTAAGTTTACTCCACTACCTAAATTACATCGTGGTGACACTTAGTTTTCTACACTTTAGTCTATCTCTAAAAAGTCTAACCTCTTACATTGCAAATGAATGCACTTCTCAGAGAGTAGTGTCCACCTACTATATTACTAGACCAGTAACGGAGGCCATGAGCGTTCATCTATATAAGCTCACTCTTACTTGATGTTTTGAGTTACACTATCCTTTTTTAATTATTTTTAGCGGACAAACAAAATTACGAAATCCACATAACCATTCTTTGTTTATGCAACAACGACCTAACCAATCTACTCATTACTCCTTGATGGCGGGGTCATACCGCGTTATCAGTAAGGTGAGAACTATTTTCAGTTAATATGTTTCGTAAACATAATTAACTCATAGTTCCTAGCTTTGGCATTTAAGATAATACTACAATGCTTCCTAGGAGACTAACATACTACTCTAGTCAAGTATATACTCTTGCTTAGACGTTGGTACAAGTGAACAAGATACTCCATGGCAGCGTGGATGCATCTATTTTTCTTGTACCTCAATCTATTCTAAAAAAGTCTAACATTGTATTCCATAAACAAACACCCTCCTCGAGGAGTAGCGTTTATCTACCATACTAGTAGATTGTCAGTGGAGGCTGTGAGGACTCAACTCCTTAACTTTGCTCCCACTTGAAATTTTAAATGATGGATCTTTCTTTTACGTTTGATTATCTCATAATTATTATAAGAGTCATATTCTAAATTTTATAACCCCATTAAATTATATCCAAATCGCATTAGATTCCTTCAATTATCCAACCTACGTATAACTCTAATCTTATTAGATATTTTATAAGAACTTTTCTTTTCAAATTATCAAACTATTGGATTTCTAATTCTATTAGACTTATTTGAAAATATTCTCCCAATAAATGAAATAAAATATTTCATAAAATTGAGATATTTAAATAGCTTTCTAACTTTATTCACGTGAAATGTAATGATTTAACTCCTTTAAATAATACTAAATATGTGAAAAAAATTTAGTAACTGTCATGTTATCTAACTACATTGAATAACATTACTTAAGCCCTTACAAGGTTGGGATAATTAAACAGATTTCTAAACACATTTAAAAGTGATTATTGTATAATTCTTATTAGAATCTCATACTAATAAATTATTTATTATTTAAAATTTTAAAATATTTTTTTCTTGTTGACATCATCATTTGACAAGCTGACGTCCACAACCTACTGACACTAGCATATCGTTGACGTCAGCAGCTCCAAAAAGGCATATATAAATAAATAAAAAATAAACTATGATTTAGATTTTAATCTCATTAGATCATAATATTTTTGTTGAGAAAAAAATTGAAATTTGCAAAATATGAACTTCTCTATATACGAGGTGTACATAGGTTTTATTAATTTAGGAAACGATCCTATTTAAGGTGATATAAACCCTTAAGTACATCTCCCTGAGGAGAATACCACTTGATTCTGGCTGATGATATGTTTATTGTTTTAATCAATTGACTAAGTGACTAGACGATTAATTGATTTAAGTCTATGAGACATGTTTTAGTTTACAACTTGGAGGTCATTTGGGTCTAGTCTTGTCTTGGGAGCCATTTATACTTGTGTTTGACTCGATAGGTGTTTTGGATTTAGACTCGACTAGGAAGTCTTTTTCTTTTTGGACTGAAGTTTGACTTGGGTTTAGGTTCGACTTGGAAATCATGTTGAATTTGATTTGACTTTAGTTTCGGTTTGACTTAGAAATTTGAATTTAGGTTTGGTTTGAGAGTAATTTGAATTTGGGTTGATTGGGAAGTAATTTTAGATTTAGGTTTGGTTGGAAGCAATCTCCGTTTGTTTGACCTGAAGGTAGTCTTGAATTTTGGTTTGACCGGGAAGTCATTTTAGATCTGGGTTTGACCTGAAGCTCATTTGGATTTGGGTTTGATGCAGGCTTAAAATATACTTAAATGTCATTTGAATTTGAGTTCAACTTGGAAGACATTTTGGTTTAGACTTGGCATTGAGGATTTGAAATTGTCGTGGGATTCACTTTGAATTTGGGTTTGACATAAAATTCAACTTGGCTTTGAAATTTGAGTTTGAATTTGACGTATGAGTCATTTAGTACTTAGGTTTAGCGTGGAAGCTCATTTGAATTTGAGTTTGGCATAAAAGTCAATTTGAATTTAAGTATGACGTGTAAGTCAATTTGGTTTAGGTTATTTTGAATTTGAGTTTGAGCTCGATGAAGATAAATTTGGATTACGAAATGAAATTTAATTTGGTTTAAGTTGACATTGGAGTCATTTTTTTAGAACGTGGTTTAACATGGAAGTCTTCTTGGAATTTGGGTTCGATATGAAAGTTGTTTTAGATTGAGGCTGGACATAAAGCAATTTTGATTTTAGATTGGATAAATTTAGTCAACTAACTAGAGTTTTGACATTATATTAATCCCACGAGAGAAAAAAAAAAGTTATTTTATTATTTATGCTACTCCCGGCATATGTTCCCTGAGTATCCGTTTAAGAGATCAAGCCATTCGTTGTTTGATTTTGTGTTAAATTTAGTTTCAGTTGAGATTAAATTTGATTTAAAAGTGTTGGTCCCATTTAGCATATTCGGTCCAACTCATTTGTATTTTTCTTTTTTATTTCTATTTGAATTTCGAGCTCAATCTTTCTTTTTTTATTATTTTGTACCATGGTTAAATCAACCTTAATTTCAGGTTATTCTTGGTCAAATCATATGAGTCCAGCATTTCATGTTGACGTTGTTCCAAGAATAGAACATCAAATTTTCCAAATTGATTTTTTTTTTACTTGTAACCGCATCCGATTCTTTATTTCGGGTTTCCTATATATCCTTTTAGGAATCATGTTAACATAGTTTGAAAAATAGATCAGATTTACGATTTGATTTCAAGTATTTGTAATTTTACTTGATTAATTTAATTTTTTTCTTGTTTTACTGAAGCATTTTCTTCTCCGCCTTCTTTTTTATTTCAAATGTTTTGCGTTTTGTTTTTTATCTTTCTCATTTTTTAAAGAAAAAAAAGAAAAAAAAAAAGAAATAAGAAAAGGTTGGGAGAAGGGGAGGTACGTACAGTACCAACCCCTTTCTTTTTTTAAATTTAAAATTTCCTTTTTTTTAAAGGAGAAGGGGGGAAAAAAAAAAACAAGGTTTTACGAAATCGCTAAGCAGATTTCACGAATTCAGAGGAGTTCAATAGGAGCCATTAGGTTTCGAGGACCTGAAAGAGTCCCAATTTAAATATCGGAAACCATGAAGTTTTATGGACCGTAGAGAGTCTATATGAGTAGTGAACTCGACATAGAAATTGCCCTTTTTTTCTAAATCATCGTCTAATGTAGGATCATTTGAATCCATCATAGGTTAAACATTCCATTTCGGACCACACCCATGCAAAATCCTTCGACTCTATTGTGGGTTTAAACACCCCTGTACATGATTTTTCAATTTATCGCGGTTTAAAATATTGCCCTTTCGAGCCACGCCTACGTGGAATCTTTTGATTCTATTGTGGATTTTAA
This sequence comes from Simmondsia chinensis, assembly GCA_018398585.1. Lineage (NCBI taxonomy): Eukaryota > Viridiplantae > Streptophyta > Magnoliopsida > Caryophyllales > Simmondsiaceae > Simmondsia > Simmondsia chinensis. The sequence goes on from JAGTTD010000024.1 coordinate 11,221,526, forward strand.
CACCCCCACATAGGAATTTTTAATCCATTATAGGTTAAAATACCGCCTTTTCGAGCCATGCCCACGTGGAATCTTTGGAGTCCATCGTGGGTTTAAACATCCCCACATAGGATTTTTTAATCCATCATAGGTTAAATTGCTGCTCTTTCAGGCCACACCCATGCAGAATCTTTTGATTCCATCATGGCTTAAACACCCGTACATAGGATTTTTCAATCTACAACAACAATAACAACAGTCCCAGTGCCAAAAGGGCTCCCACATACGTAGGGTCAGGGGGGTGAGTGTACGCGGCCTTCCCCGTTTAAGGTGCTCCCCTGAAGCGAGGCTGTTTTCGAAGACCCCCAACCTGAGAAGCATTTCATCATGGATGCATAGAAGCCTGGAAACATGACAGCAACATAGTACTAGAGCAGTATAAGGCAGTATATAGCACAAACCAAGCACTATGAGCAAAACTCAGTGGCAGGTAACTGCAAGTAAATAGTCCACACGTACGCAAGTGCTCAAGTGCTCAAGTATACAGATAAGCAAATAAGTACGCCAAAGAGGAAGTTAAGATACCTAGTACATGCATTAATAAGATGTACTACTCTAAGCTACTACCTTGGCTACCCCTAATTCTATCTAATACCATCCCCTCCTGTAGGTTTAGGTGGGTGAGATCCTGTCAGATCGTCTCCAACCATCTCTTCTTTGGCTTGCCTCTCCCTCTCCTCCCTAGCGTAGTATGGATTTGTTCGCATCTCCTGACTGGAGCAGTGGACGGTCTCCTCTTAACATGACTGAACCACCTCAAATGCTGCTCCCTTAATTTATCCTCAATCGAGGCCATGCCCAGTTTGCCTCTTATGACGTCGTTCGTGATCCTATCTTTCCTTGTGTGTCCGCACATCTACTGAAGCATTCTCATCTCTGCCATCTTCAACTTCTGTTTATGATGTTTTTTCACTGGCCAACACTCCGCCCCAGAGGACATTGCCGATCTTACTACTGTCTTGTAGTATTTTCCCTTTAGTTTTAGTAGAAACTTTCTATCACAGAGTATTGTGGAGGCCATCCTGCATTTATTCCAGCCTACTTTAATCCGGTTGTTGACATCCTCATCAATTTCGTCGTTCTGTTGAACCATAGAACCCAAGTATCTGAAACTCTCTTTTCTCTGTATGGTCTCAGATACTATCTTGACATCCTCTATGCTAGGTATGGTAGATGGATCAAACTTAAGTTCCATATACTTGGTCTTGGATATGTAAGCCCTTGATTCAAGTGCCCTTCTCCACAATTCCAGCTTCTCGTTTACCTCTTCTCGAGACTCCCCCACCAAAACTATGTCATTTGCGAAAAGCATGCACAAAGGTACATCTCCTTAGATGTGCCTAGTGAGCTCATCCATTACCAAAATAAATAAGATTTTTCAATCTATTGTAGGTTAAAACATTTTAAAATTTAGGAGAGACATGAAAATTTCGTTTGAATCCCATTAGAGGTAAAAAATCAATCTTCTTTTTTTAGAGTAAATAATTTAAAATCATGGGTGGATAATAAAAAAAATCAAGAATAGAGGACCGAATCAAAAATACAGAGTAAACTATAAATTGTTAAACAGAAAAATTGTATAACTTGTATCAATAATTTGAGTTTCCAGAAATTAATACAAACAAAAAAAGTTTTTATTTTTATTTTTTTAATTTACTTCTGTCTCTTTTTCTCACCGTCTTTCTTCTTCTTCTTCTTTTCTCCTCGTTTTTTTTTTCCTTTCCTTTTCGGAAAACATTTTTTTTACTCTTTTTTTGTTTTCTTAATTTCCTCTTCGCTCTCTCCTACCTATGTATTTTTTTTTTTTAATTTAGTGATTTGGCTCTTCCTATATAGAAGTAATAACCTCCCCTCACCACCCCTTTGTAAAGGGATTATGGGACAACGCATGATGCCCTCTAACTCCTTTTTTTTTTTTTTAATTTTCTTTTTAAGTGCAACCTCTTTTTATTTGATTAGTTAGTGGGTCTATAGCTTATAAGTCATTAACCGGGGACAATCTCCCCTTTTTTAGGCCTATTAAAATTTGGGTCATAGCCACCGTGATTTTGGAGCATTTTCATATTTAGAGTATAAACTTTAATTAGCATAGGTCTGCCTATAATAATTTGAGGTTGATCAATAATTTAGCAAATTTTTTTTTAAATAAATATCAATTATATGACTAATATTTTAAATTGTGAAAATTTCATGTTTAATAATTGCCCCTTTGAGTGTTGTGCTGTGACCCTTTAAATGCGGACAAGACTCGACCTTGTAGCTGAACTTGTTACACATAACATGTAACTCAATTTTGATGAGTGTGTTTGATTCTCTAGTTTGTGGAAAATTCAATTGGGTTGGCCTTGAAGTTGGAATAAGGTCATCGGGGAAAATGCCTTTTTCTTATGAAGTTTGGATTTGAATTAGAATTTACTTGGGGGTTGAACGTGGCATGATAGCTATTTGGATTTTACTTTGAAATCCTTCGGAGATAGGTCATGCAACTTATTTAAGATTTAGTTGTTTGGGTTGAGTTGAGCTTGTTTAACTCGTTGGCTCACTGCCACACTTGGGATTTTAACAAGGGGAAAAATAATTTTTTTATTACCAGGACTGGCTCTAGTTCATGACTAGACTGCCTATGTACCCTTTTAAAAGGGATTAAGCCATCAGTAGTTCATTAAAACTCAACTACCCAGACTTTAGCTCTTTTGTTTTTATTTTAAGCGAACAATTTTTTTAAAAATTTTCCATTGACACAAGAGTATATAACCATGCCTCAGTATTTGAAAATTCATAAGTGCCTTTCGAATAGACCTTTGTGTTGACAGATGGTCCCTCCTACTTTGGCTCGAACTTGCCTCGTGCCCCCTTGTTTTTAACAATTAGTTGCATGACTGTGAGGACTAAGTCACCTATAGAAAACGAGTAAAATTTTACCTTTCTGTTGAATGCACCAACAACTTGAGCTTGGTAGACTTCAAGTCTCCGTTGAGCAACTAGTCTATGCTTGTCCAAGGCTTCAAGCTCAGTTAGCCTGATCTTGTCATTCTCGTATGGGTTAGTGAGCTGAATGGCTACTCTTAAAGGAGGCAACTGTATTTCTAAAGGTAAAACTGTATCTATCCCAAACACCAAACTAGAAGGTGTGCATCCTTTCGCATTTCGGACTATAGTACTGTATGTCATAGAGCTTCAGGTAGTCGCTCATGCCAATCCCTTGTTCTAGAGACCATTTTCTTAAGGATCTTGCATAGGACCATATTGAATGCTTCAGCTTGACCATTGGGTGTTGGGTTATAGCTCGATGAAAGGCTGTGTATGAACTCGTGCTTCTCGATCAATTTAACCACCGGTTGACTTTTGAAGTAAAGGGCATTATCGGAGATTATCTTTGATGGAACCCCATAGAAATAGATTAAACAATTTCGAATGATGTCAACAACCTCCCTTCCCCCACTTCCCTTAATGGAATAGCCTCGGCCCATTTTCAAAAGTAATCCATCCCTGCAAGTACATATTGGTGTTGGCGGGATGAAGAAGGCTTACATGGACCCATAACATTTGGACCCCATGCATCGAATAGCCAAGACAAAATGCTTGGGAGTAAATGTTTTGGTGGCATGGATTTGACAAGTACGGCAAGTCTTTGAAAATTTCATTGCATCTTGCACCATAGTTGCTCAATAATATCCTAACCTTTTGACTTGATCAGCGAGCTTTGGTCCCTCTTGGAGAGCACCACAAATACCAGAAAGTGTTTCACTAAGAGCGAGGGCGGCCTCTTCTTTTGATAAACACCACTGCAAGATTCCATTGAAGGACCTTTAATACAAAGTGTCATTTTTCAGCACAAATTTAGGTGCTAGTCTTCTTATCTCCGGCCTCTTCTTTAAGTTAGAAGGTAAAATACCGTATTGCAAATATTCAATCAAAGTTTGTCGCCAATCTGGCTTTTCTTTGCTTTCATCAACAGAGACCGAGTATACCATCTCTACTTGGTCTAGACGATCCGCAACAGGTATCAACAAGGGACGCTCCCCAACAATGACTTGAATTTCTCTTTTTCCGGGAAGAGTTAGGGATACAACACGCTTTGTAGGCATCAACTTTGTCATTCTCAAACATCGGCACGTGTGACACCTTAATATCATAAATTTGCTGCATCAAATATTTTGCTTTAGTACAAAGGACCTAAATTTGCATTTCTAATTTCATATTGACCATTTATTTGCCTGACGATCAGTTGAGAATTGCCAAATGCTTGCAAATAGTCGATAAGCATTTCAATGGCCATTTCGAGACCAATGATGAGTGCCTCGTACTCAGCTACATTGTTAGAGCAAAGTTCAATCAAGGCAAAGGAGTAAGGAATGAGTCCGCTACGGGGTCTGACTAAGACAATGCTTACACCTACCTCATCTTGCTTTGCTGCTCCATTAAAATACAGTTGCCACGATATCATCTCTACATGAAATACCTCTTCATTCTGCAAGTCATTTGGAAATTGTTTGTCATAAAGAGCTGGATGTGCTACTAAGAAATCAACTATAACTTGCCCTTTTATAGCCTTTTGTGGGGTAAATTTTATGTCAAATGGGGCTAACAACATTGCCCACTCAGCCAATCATGCTGACAACACTACTTTTGACAATATGTGTTTTAGCGGGCCGATCTTCGAGATTAAGGTAATTAGATGAGACATAAGATAATGCCTCAAATTTTACCCAGCAAACGCCAACGCTAGGCAAATATTTCGATGGACAAATAGTTGTGTTCTGCCCACACTAGAGTTCTACTAATATAGTAAAAGGCATTTTCTTTTCCTTCATTAGTCTTTTGTGCCAACATTGCTCCAAGGGATCGTTCAAGTGTCGCAGTGTACAATATCAAAGGTCTTCCTTGAACAAGTGCCCTCAAGATAGGTGGTTTTAGTGGATGTTCTTTGATACTATCAATGCATTTTGACAAGTTTGGTCCCAAACAAAGGGAACATTTTTCTTCATCAACCTCATGAAGGTTGGCATCTTCCTTATAGATTAGAAATAAAACGTGTGATATAGGCTAGTCTTCCTTGCAAACCATGAAGCTCCCCTAAATTTGTTGGGGGAGCTATCCCCACAATTACTTTAATCTTGTCAGGTTTAATTTCAGTTCCTCAGTGTCTGACCACAAAGCCAAAAAATTTTCTTGATGTGACTCCAAATGTGCATTTTAACGAATTCATCTTCAGCTGATGTTCTCGAATTTTATTAAATATCATTCGCAAGTCATCAAGATGATCTTTCCTATTTTTGGTCTTCACAACCAAGTCATTAACATAACACTCAACAACTTTATGCAATATGTCATTGAAGATGACAATCATGGCTCTTTGATAAATTGCCCCAGCATCCTTCAAACCAAAGGGCATCACAGTGTAACGTAGACTCCTTGTGGCATGCGAAAGGTAGTTAAATACTCATCTTCTGGGTCCATTTTGATCTGGATGTAACCAGAGAAACCATTGATAAATGATAATGCACTAAACCCTGTGGTAGCATCTACCAAGAGCTCAGTGATTGGTAATGTGAATTCATCCTTAGGGCATGTGTCATTCAAATCTCGAAAGTCCGCATAGATGTGAAGTTGCCCATTCTTCTTTCTCACAGGCATAATGTTCACAACCATGATAGGTATTGGACTTCACAAATAAAACCGGATTCTATCAATTTATCCACCTTAGCCTTTGTTAAAATAATCAACTTAGGTCGGAAGCTGTCGCTGCGATTGTTTCTTTGGTGTTGTGCATTTGGACATGGCCAACTTATGCACAGTGACATTTTGATCCAAGTCCGGCATATCTTGGTAACTCTAGGCGGACATCCTTATATTGACAAAGCTATTTTTCATACTGCATCTTTTCCTCGGGAGACAGTAGGGTGCTAACAAAAATTGGTTTCAGATCCTCATCAGTTCCAAGGTTAATTTCTTGAAGCTCATCAATAGTTGCTTGGCCTCCATCTTCTAATTCTAGTGGAGCCGGCTTAACTAGTTCAATGAATTCTTGTTGGGCGCTTTTGGACATTTGGAGTCACATGATCTTCTTGCTAAGAATTACTTTCGTCATTGAATGCCATTTCATCATGAGTTGCATTACATGATAGTTCATCTCGCGCCAAATTGGGAAAGTTACAATACTCGAGTCACTAATAATCCACCTTGTCTAAAATGGATGTAACGTTAACTTGTGTGGCTGGTTCATTATCGATGTCGCTATATTTGAGGATAATGGACTTCAGCTGTTTTTTCTTCCTCAATCTTAATCCCTTGGCTCTTCTCATTTTGATCCTTTTAGGATTTGTACCAAAAGGTTTTCCCATTCTCTGAAAGACTGAGACACGAGGTGGTGTTGGCTCATCCTCTTTGCAGATTTTTTGTTCTCGTGTCGTTAGAGTTATAGGTTTGGCAACATACGCCTTATCCCTGGCTTTTCTTATTGTTATCCTTTCCAAAAGTTTTTTCCAATCTCCGAAGTACTGAGACATGATGTGGCGTTGGCTCATCCTTTTTGAATATTTCTTGTTCTCGTGTTGTTAGAGTCATTGGTTTGGCAACATACAGCTTAAGAACTTCGCCCTCTTATGAAATCTGTAATCTGTTGGTAATATCATTGGAAGCAAGCACTTCAAGGTTTGTAACCTTATGTGTATTCATTTTCCCCGCATCAACTGGGACGTTCTTGGCACCATGTTTTCCTGCACATACCCTGAGTTGGGGCAAGCAAATTTGGATATGTCGTTGTTAAATATAACCCTCTAATGTGCTTTTTTCATACCCCCAAAAGAGGTAGAGATGACCAAACCCTTAATTTTCGCAGAGGACACGTGTAGCTTATCACGAGGGTGTTCATAATATTCTCAACTGGAGTTAAAGCTATTCCCCCAATCTTTCTTTTCTCCTTTGGGACAAACTTGAATAGCATTCTGGATTAAGAGGTTTATAAAGTCTCTTCTTCACCAAAATGAGCCCTTCCTAACCCAGAGCTATCAAACTGCTAATGAGTCAAGGACTTTGAATTAGATTGCACCTTAGGAATTTTTCCTTTTCCCTTCTCAAGCCTCCCTTTCATAAGCGTATCATTGGTTGATAGATAAAAGTTAGCATTAGCATAGTTAGCATCCTCCCTGTGGAATGGATTAGGTCTTTATGAATCATTCTCTAAATCCCATTTTCATCTATATATTTAAGGAACTGATGAAGCATGGAGACTATAGGTTTGCTATTGTGGAGCTATGGTCAACCCAGTAGGGTGTAGTAGGACACATCTGCATCTATAACATGGAAAAAGGCATCCTTATAAAGGTCATCGAATTCTACTTTTAGTGCAATAATGCCCTAAGCTTTTTGCCTTACTTGATTAAATCCTTGAATTGTGAGCAAGGTTGGAGATATTAACGCCATAGCTTGTAGTGCCCTTAGAGGGAGAAGATTAACTATGGAACAATAGTCAAGCAGGATTCGGTTTAACACTTTGTCTTCGATTAAACTGGTTATGTGAAGTGTCTTTTTGTGATGTTTAGCCCCAAGTTGGAGGTCTTCATTAGAGAATGTGATACATGCCATGCACGAGGCACATTTATTCGTCACAAAATTGTCAACCTCAACCCAATCAACTTTACTTTTGTAATTATTGGGATCCATTAGAGCTTGGATGGGTGCTCTTCTCAACTCTTTCGATAGCTAGAGTGCAACATAAATACTTAATCGAGCAGAAGTTCATTTTAAATGGGTAAGAACTTCATATTGAATGCTTTCATGGTACGGCGTGTCTTACATTAAGAGGGACCGGAATAGGGAGATCCTTTCTTGGAAGTGCTTTCTCATCTGCAAGTATGGATAAAATAGGACCCTGCTGTAACTGTCTCTTCATTTACCCGTCAACATAAGGTGGCATCAATGTTTGACTTGCTGATTGTGTAGGCTCTTTATTCTTCTTGACTGGCTTTGGCGCATGCAACTGGAGGCCTACACGAAGAGTTATTTCGTTAACTTTAGGATTTACTTCCCCGCCCTCCACTTTTTCCACAAAAATCACCATGTAACATGGAGCTATTACCCCTTGCTCCTCATCCTCATCACTCGAGGAACCTTCTCCAAGAAACTTCTTTGGGAAGTAGTCCTTCAAAGTCACAGAGACCCTAGCAGGGGAACGTACTCCTCATATGAAACTAGTTGATATTCTATTTGGCTTTCTTCTTTCTATTCTTCTTCTTGTTCTTCCTTTTTGAAGGCCTTTGTCCTCAGATCTTTACACTTGGTGGACTAGAGCTTTGGGCGACCTCTTTTCTAAACACCCTCCTACTAAAACATGTTTTCCACCCATACTTTTCATCATCACCATCTTCAGAGTTAGAATCCCAAGCCTCTGGTTCGATCATAAGTTCATAAAGACTAGGTATGGCTATTTCAGGTGGAGGCATATCGAGATGAGCCCATTGAACTGTGACTTCATCGTCAACAATGAAATGGACTTACATAGCACCAAGAGGTAACTCCACTGTTGGTATATTTATGCTTAAGGGGTAACTAAGCACCTTCTTCGTCCTCTACCCATGATGTTGTATTAGATGAAGCCATTGTCCCCTTGGAGGACGTTCCAACTTCGATGTTAATCTACCCTTTGTTGATGATAGCTTCGATTATGTCTTGAAGCACATAACAATCTTTAATCAGATGTCTTTCAATCCAGTGGTGAAGGCAATAATTGTGGTTATCGGTCTTATTGACTTCATCTAGAAGTTTTGGCTCAGGGAGAGTAATTGCTTTTGCAGCTATCAACTCATCGAAAATACCCTGCATATCATCATTATCAAAGGGGTACTTTTTCTCCTTTCTTTCTTGGAGAGTAAGCTTCTCAACTTGCTTGCCTTTGCCCTTATCCATTTTCCTATCCATAACAATGTTTGCTTTCTTAGTTGTCTTGATGCAGGTGGCCATGGCTTCACCCCATTTTACTGGCGTTTTATTTAGTCATTTTCTTTCATCTATCCGGGGCTTATGAGAAGCATTCTTCCATCGAGCAATTTTCCTTTCAACATTACAAGCTTTGGGAATGAGCACATTAAAACTTTGGGGCTCTACAGTAAGAAAAAATGTAGCTATCTCAGGCTCAAGGTTATTGGCACACATCTGAACTACAAAGTGTTTGCTCAATTTCTCGGGATATTGGAAACTTAAACTCCTCCATCCTTTGATGAAGTCATTTACTCTCTCATTTGACTTTTGAATTGCATAAGCTAGGTCCATTATTGACACTTTTTTCTTAGAACTCTTGAACTGGGCTAGAAACGTCTTTTGTAAGTCCTCCCAAGTCTAAATTGACTCGGGTTGCAATTGAGTGTACCATGTAAATGTCGATCCTTTTAGGAACTGGACAAATTGTCATCAGTAAGGCATCACTCAAGGCTGTTTCGCCACATGCAGAGTGAAAGTGGGCCAAATGCTCTTGCGGTGACCCATTGGCCCCATCAAACTTCTCCAACTTCAGTTTCTGATACCCATAAGGGAACAACATTGTATCGTAGAGTACCAGATGTGGCTTCGGGTGATCCAGAACAGGTAGGTTTATAGATGGCTGGTATTCCTGTATCCCTTCAGCTATCATGGCTTTAATGTTTTGTTTTGTCAACTTAGACTGCTGACTCCGAGCTTTCTCTTATGATTATGGAGCTCGTGTTGATGCACTAGCTTGATTGGCTACTTGCGCAGCGAGCATGGAAATTTCAGCCTCCTTTTAAGCAAGCTTTCGTTGCAATTCCTATAATGGCTCCTCCATGCTTGTGGTGCCAGTCACTAAAATAGGCATATCTTTTGACTGATCATGGATCCTCAACATTTCTTAAAACTCTCTTGGAAAATCTTCGACGAAAATGGAATTTATGTCTTCATAATTAGAGAGCTTGTGTCCTCCATTAGGCTGGTCGGTCTCGCCTGGCTTGTGAATACCATTCATATATTGTTGACATAGTCATTGACCGAGTTGTAGGACCTATAGAGGATCTCGTTTCCTCAAAGGGCATCACTCCTTTCGAACTTAAGCCACTAGAGCCTTTAGATTTTATCGGTATGCTCTCTTCCCCTTTCTTAAAGGCTTTAAGAGGAACAATCTTTTGATTCTGGAGTGTCTTTGTCCTTGCATCAGCTGGTTTTGGGTTTGAAGGCATGGAGGTTTTAGATGACCCTTCGGGAAAATTCACCACTAAGTCTGCTTGGGAGATTGTATGGAGTAGGAGAGAAGAGACACCATTCATCATCTTCTGTGGTTACAGATGTATATTCCGAGACACTCCTTTCTTCTATGGATCACTTCCTAGAAGCGACTTTGGACTAGAGACTGTCTTCTACGTTTTGGAGCACTTGGAGCTCAGGGTGCTTGTGTTCTCTGTGGCCTAGCTGATGAGACCCATGAGAACCTCTTCTTTGCTTGTGATTTTTCTGCGTCGGTCTGGAGTTCCATCATCCCACGTACATATATTGCATGGCCTACCCTTCCTTGGGATGATCTCATCACTTGGGCTGCTCAGCACCCCAGGGGTCGAGAGATTGGCACCATCATTACTCGACTTTGCTTTTCAGCGACAGTGTACACTATCTGGTATGAGCATAGCCTTTGGGTGCAACGCTCTCAATCCAGATCGGCTGCAATCGTGTGAGAAGAGATTACGGGCTTAGTCAGGAGCCGCCTTCTTGCGGCTCCCTCGTTCAGAGGAGCTCATCGCCATGCAGATTTGCTTCGACAATGGGGCTTTGAGCCTTAGTTTCTTCTTTGTTTCTTTGTATTTCTTGGTTGATGTATGAACTATGTCTGGACTCTGTTTTGATGTTGGTTCATTTTTGTAGGCTTCGGCCATGTCCAGGGGTATGTCCCTTGTAGCTTGTAAAAACATTTCTTTCTCTTCTATATATTTCGCTGAATTACCAAAAAAAAAAAAAAAATAAATAAATAAAAGTTTTTAACCTTCTTTGTTTTTGGCTGGATCCTCCTCAACATAGGAGGTGACCATGACTTGCTCCACCAACCCCAAAGTGATTGGATTAGAGCTGATGTATATTTGTTCATGACGTTAATGATAGGCTCCTTGGTAGATTTACTCACTGTGAATTTCTTCACGGTGTCTGGGAGCTGCCTCCACGAACTTCGAGGGAAAGGTAAGTGCCAATTTTTGGTTGGCCTTCTTTGTCTATCTCTTCCTTGACCTTCTTGCATTTTGCTTAGCACTCTTTGTTTCCTTTCTCTAGACTTTAGGCTTGATTAGAGCATGTATAGAGACGGATGTCTCATCCGCTTTGTCCAACAGTTCCATGGAGATCTTCAGAGGGATTTTAGAATTAAACGAGCTCGATCCCACCAATCGGAGTACCGTAAAGTTCTTCTTTTTGCTGACAAGACCTCCTTTGATCATGAGAGTGGTCGGGAGCTCATTGAACATGACAATCACTTTTGGTGCCACGGTTCCCTACATAGTATGAATCTATTATGTGCCCTGACTATCCTCCCACTACATCAAGGCTCTCATGTACTTAGTGTAACCTTAAAAATGGCTAAGGATGTACCAAATAATGTTAACCAAACTATATGTTGTACCACATTGTTGAGATACAACATCTCATACTGTCTATTGGTCTAACATAACCTAACTAATAAACTGATATGGCTAATTATACAACTTCTTATATAACAAATCTTTTGGTATGTACACTTGACTTATAATATGAATCTTGCCATATTTAGTAACACACTACTTATCCTTCCTACAACACCTTGCATTAAAGAAAAAAATTAAGAATTGTCTTTACCTAGATGATCCCAAATTTAGTCTTAAATTCTTTTGAACTTTTCAAAAAATTCAAACCTCATTATTCATATATATATATATATATATATATATATATATATATTTCACTCGCTTGAACATCCACTAGCCCACGAACATTTTATGAACAAGTTTTAACAGTTTATTGGCTCTATTGCGTTTACTCTTAAGGACTCTTTTGTCACCATTTCCTCAAACATGATTTGCAGTCTAGTAACCATTTTAATCCAAATGATCTTATGAGACCATCTCAAACTAGCCTTTTAGTTATATTAAATTAATTCAACCTAAGTAACTGCCACCTAAAATTCATATCTACTTCTGAAAATTCTTCTTTTATATGAAAATGCCGCCCAGCTTGTGTTAGAATTAGAATTGCCACTAAACATAATTTTGATTTATAAAAATTATCTAGCAATTTACCTTTTTTAAGAAACCTTTTATTTACTTAAGGATTGGTCTATTCACAAAAAAATAACTAAAAACTATATTGAAGCAAATAGGAAATAGAAATTAAATTTCTAAGAAAATTGGTACATAAAGATTGTTACTCAAAATAAAAATCGTATCCTTAAACCAATATCTCTTGGTAACCATAGTACCACCTTTGAGTGAAGGATACAAGTTGCCATCTAGAGGCCTCCTAGTTAGCTTAAACTATGCAACACCTTGCATATGCGATTAGTTGATCTGAGTCTACTCACTAGGAATTTGGTGCACTTTCAACCAAGCACATTTAGAGCAAACAAGATATCCAATAGCTTGTCTTCATGGCTTACCAGTATTTGCAACAACAGTAGCTAAGTACCTAGGTAACTCATTTTACAAATGCATAGTCCTTTTACAAAAGACATATCTTAATTTTACCCTTTATAGGTTCCTAATTCCTTGAGATGGATGTTTATGTTAGGTGGACGCTTCCCTTAGTACTCATGACTCCTTTTCTCCCTTATTGTACCTTCATCGGTTCAAATAATGAGTAATTCCTATTATTCGATGTATTTATCCTGAATTGATTAAAAGACCTTGATAGGCAAGTCATGATCATATCAGTTGAGATTGGCTATCAATATTTACGTCAATTATTGCAATTCAATTAAATAAGCTATCATCATAATGACACGCCCTTGAACTCAAGTTACTTAACATAATCAAGTGTTAATCATCTTTCTTTATAAACTATTCTCATGCCACCTATTCAGCCCGCAAAACATTTCTTTAAAATGTGTGGGTGTATGTACTGTAGTTGACCCTTTTCAAGTATCTAATCCTAGAGCATATTCAACACCTAATGTCTAAATCTAGCATCCGAATAACTCATTAGCCTTGTCTAGTGATCAAAACGCTATTTCAAATAATAAACATTTTAGCAGCAAACTAGTGAACTTTGAGAATATATTAGTGCTTCTGATGTACTAAGACATAGCGATTGTTCTCTTGTGAGCATAAGAGAACAAAAAAATAACATATATACAACAACAACAATAATAGACCAAGTGCCTCAAGCGCTCCCCCATAAGCGGGGTCTGGAAGGGGTGGATGTACGCAGCCTTACCCCTTCAGGGTTTCTGAGGACCCCCAATCTTATAGGGTTGGCAACACAAGGACTTCCCAGGAAGTCACCCATCCTGGTGCTACTCTCGCCCAAGCATGCTTAAATTCAGCGTTCTAATAGGATCTAGTGCCTTAGTGCCTGGTAAATGAACCCTAGAAAAATAAATTACAATGCCTTATTAGAACAAAACAAGCAATCTAAAAAGAAACTATAAACAAGTCATGAAACACACATGAATATTTTTCTTACTTTTAGTGACCAATCAAAGTATGGAGATCACAATCCCACACTTAAATGCATGCCATGGTGACTCAGCCATACAACCCAACACTCCCTAGCGGCGAGGTTGCATCAATATATTAGCAAGGTGAGAACATTTCTTGATTAATATGTTTTCTTCTAAACCCTTACTAAACATAATTAACACACCAGAGCTCCCTTGGCCTCTAAGTCATACGAAGAGCTCTTTGGGGAGGCTAATGTATCACCCTAGTCAAGTGTAATCCACTACCTAAATGGTAGTGTGGTAACACTTCGTTTCTTGCACTTTAGTCTATCTCTAAAAAGTCTAACCTTGGACATTGCAAATGAATGCCCTCCTTAGAAAGTAGCACCTACCTTGGGCCAAGTATACTACCTTAAGCCTGCGCCAATACAAGAGTGTACGGATATGATGATAAGTGCCCTCAACTCCAGAATTACCACCTTGGGCCGAGTCATGAAGCCAAAGGAAAAGAGAACGGTGTAAATCGAGGTCAGAGCCCACCACCAATCAATTGTGATAGTGAAGATGGCCTTGTTGCCAAGAATACCAAGAATGAGATTGTTTAGGGGAAAATTTTAATTTCATAAACTAAAATAGCATACGACGATCGTATCTAGCTAGCAGAATCCCAATTTAAAATTCCCTAATTTTAAATACATACAAGTCTTTATCTCTAATTAGACATAACAATGCATAGCATAGATGGCGTACCTATGAAAAGCAATTAAATACAAATTTGAAAGTATAAGTCAAGAAATCTCATACCTTTTTGCAGACTCCAAGTGCAAAGATGCTCCAACAATACCTTCGTGATCTTCTCCGCAATTCCTCTTTTAGCACCAAATGAGTGGGCGACGTGAAATCAAGCAATTCTTAAAACATTTTTTAAGAATTAATTGGCAATAAGGTTTTCTTCTTTTTAATTCTATAATTAATTGAGAGAAAAATTGACCGAATGAATTAAACCCGAATGAGCCAAACACTCATATTTATAGAAGTCTCAAAACCTGACTGATTCCATTTGAAATATAAAATAAAATGTAAAACTGTATTTTAGTTAGGATAAAATACCAAGATACAACAACAACAACAACAATCCCAGTGCCTCGCGGCTTCCACAAAAGCAGGGTCTGGGAGGGGTATATGTACGCAGCCATACCCCTTCCGAGTGGAAAGGAGACTGTTTCCGAGGACCCCCAACCTAAAGTACAGGAGCGCCTGCAAATAAAACCATCAATTTATCGCCAAATGAATGAAGGAAATAGACATGCAAGCATTTAAGTATGTATGTAAGCCAAGAAAACAGCCGAGTCATCAGAGAATAAACTAATCAGCATATAAGTGCACCACTTGCGGCTATGACTGCCTAGGAATCTTAAACTACAAGTCGCTCGCCGCCCTATTCTACGCTGCCACATCCGCTACCCTTATGCTAGCCCTCCATCGTGCCCTATCTGAGGCCATCTCCTCTCTCAGGTTTAGGTGGGTTAAGTCGTGACGGATCGTCTCCAGCCAACTCCTCTTTGGCCTTCCCCTCCCTCTTCTACCTAGCATCGTCTGAAGCTGTTCACACCTCCTGACTGGGGCTGTAGTCGGTCTCCTGCTAACATGTCCAAACCATCTTAGGCGGTGCTCCCGCAATTTATCTTCGATCGAGGCTACACCCAGTTTACCTCTTGTTACATCGTTCCTAATCCTATCCTTTCTTGTGTGGCCACACATCCAGCACAGCATCCTCAGCTCTGCTACCTTCATCCTCTGTGTTTGATTTTGTTTTATTGGTTGACACTCTGCACCATATAACATAGCAGGTCTTACTACCGTCCTATAGTATTTTCCCTTTAGCTTTAACGGGAACTTTCTATCACACAGCACCCCGGATGCCATCCTCCACTTCTGCCAGCCTACTTTAATCCTGTTGTTGACATCCTCATCCACCTCGTCATTCTAGTGTATCATGGATCCCAGGTAGGATAAATTACCAAGATAATCATCCAAAATACAAAATATCGTGTGTCCCTTTTTTCATTTGTTGTAGGGCACCACGTGGCACCTTGCCATTGGTTTGCGCTGCGGGTGACGGCCCTCGTGTCGCACGCTGGTTAACCAAGGGGGTGACGCAGATTGCCCCACTGGCCAATCAGTCGCATGTTGATTGGCCTGTGCACTTTTTTTTTGACCTTTTTTTATTTTTCTTGTAAAAATTCATTAATTTTTGGGTTTGTAAAATATAATTTTATTTAACTCTTTGAATAAAATAATTCATCTAATGAATTCTTTGGTTTCTTTAGGTGCATAACTTAGAGACTTGCACAGGGACTTTAAGGCTAATTTCTTCCTAGCTCCAAATGGGTCAAATTTGATTACCATCTCAAAATAACAACTGATAACTATTTAGTAAACTTAATTCCCTAAATAATTTTACTTGCACTCCAAAAATAAATGTATTACTCATTAAATTTTTCTGTAATAGTTTACTCACAATTGACTGAGAAAAATAATTTAAACTACTATTTTCTTCTTAGTTCCCAACTCATGCTTCTTGTATAATTCCCTAATACAAAAAAAAAATACTTCTGTATTAATTCCAAATGTCCAACATAAGAAATGCTCTGGCCAAAGTCTTTGGAATTAATTGGAATACTTACGAATCAACTAAGGAGACATTTTAAAAGGTGGATTCCTAGTAAAATATCCATTCCAACCACTCTTCATGTCATTGCCCAACAAACATAAGATCCTAGTTAGACGTAATAACCTCAACTTTTTAGCGCATCAAAGCAACTAACATTCCATGTAAGAGTTCGAACTATTTCCCAGATTAAGAGTCATTGTATAAACAAAATATATGAGTCACCCTCTTCTAATAGTAGTACAAACACGAGCAAATCACGTGGTCCAATTTAGTGTAAATATCTCATTAACATAACATTTTGGATCACTATCCATATAACCAAGAGAAGTTATCTAAATGCCATGTAATAGTTTCAGCAGAAGAGTAGCCCAAACTCATCACTGACTATGAATTGACTATTAAATAACATTCTTATGTGTTATTTAGTCCCTTTGTGGCCTAATCTCATTATCCACTAAAAACAAATATCACAAATGCCATTTATTGACTTAATCCATCTTATGGTACATGCTTTGATAGAAAACAGCATCACATTCATAAACACTCGTAAATTAAATGGACGATAATAAAAAAAACACTTTTATTCTCTAATAAAAAGGTTTACATAAATTAGGTTCCTTATTTCACCAGCTCTAACAATCTTCCACTTGTCCTAGACCCAATTTGCCATACAACACATTCCCATCCTATCTAAATGAGACTCAAACGACTTTTTAGTCAAAGTTTTTGTGAAAGGATCTGCCAAGTTGCTTGAGGTATCTATCTTCAGAATTGCAATCTCCTCTTTCTCCACATAGTCCCAAATGAGGTGATACTTTCTTTCGATTGCTTGGACCGATTGTGCTTCATGGGATTCCTTAGAGTTAGCTACCGCATCCAAGTTGTAACAACAAATGGCAAGAGGTGTAAGCTGCTCCTTAATTACCTTAAGCTCCATATGGAGCTTCCTTTGCCAACAAGACTCGTTGGCAGCTTCTGAAGCCACCACATATTCAGCTTCCATGGTGGTGTCAGCAATACAGGTCTGCTTGACACTCCTCCAACTTATGGCTCCACCACCGAGGGTAAGGACATAGCTAGACGTTGAACGTTTAGCATCCATGTCTGACTAAAAATCTAAGTCAGAATAGCCCACTATTAGTTCGTCTCCATGAAAAACTAACCTATAGTGTCTAGTCCTTCTTAAGTACTTGAGAATATGCTTCACTTTCTTCCAATCCATTCCATTTAGATTAGACTGATCTCTACTCACCATACCAATATCAAAAGAGATATCAGGTCTAGTATACAACATAGCATACATAAGGCTTCCAACAACTGAAGCATATGGAATATTTCTCATATATTCTTGCAGTCCGCCATGTTGAACTTAGAAAATACCTTGTCTATGTAGGCAGCTCGAGATACGCCCAACATCCTATTCTTACAATCTCGCACCTAAGAATATAGCTGGCTTCTCCTAAGTGTTTCATATCAAACTGACTTGACAGCCAAATCTTAACAACTGATAATACTCCCCAATCATTGCCAATGAGTAGGATGTCAACCACATACAATTGCAGGAAAGTCACTACTTTCTCTATATTGCGTTTGTGCATGCACTGTTCATCAACTGATTGAACAAAATTGTAGGACTTAATCACTTCATCGAATCTCTTAGTCCATGAGTGAGATGCTTGTTTAAGTCCATAAATGGACCTTTTCAGTTTGCATACCATATGCTCCCGATTTTTACCAATGAACCCGCCTAGTTGTGCCTTATGGATGTCTTCATCAATACTGCTATTCAAAAAGGATTTCTTGACATCCATTTGCCATATCTCATAATGAAAATGAGCTGCAATGGATAAGAGTATCCTAATGGATTTCATCATGGCTATTGGAGAGAAGATCTCATAATAATCGACACCTTTCTTTTGGGTATAACTTTTAGTAACCGGTTTTTACTTGAAAGTCTCTCCCTTCTCGTCTACTCTTCTCTTCCTCTTATAGACCAACTTACAACCAATAGGTTTAATGCAAGGTGGTGCCTCTACAAGATTCTAGACTTGATTAGAGTACATATATTCTAACTCAGCTTTAATTTCTAAGAGCCATTGGTCAGCATCCTTGTCCTCAAGCACCTCATCATAAGTAAGAGGATAAGATAAATCATTTGATCCAACCATTAAGGCACTGGACATTAATCTGTTTGGTTTCCTAACAATCCTCCCACTACGCTGAGGCTCTTGTGTACTAGGAATTGCCTCATACACCTACTTGGTCTTGAGAAATATCAAACTGTTTAGAAGTAGCATCATTCTCAATTAATTCCTCTAGCACTATTTGACTTTTACTTTTGTAGTCCATTAGAAAATCCTCCTTAAAAAATCTGGCATTTGTGTTAACAAACACCTTTTGGTCTAAAGGACATAGAAAAGACCACCTTTGTACCCATAGGGTAGCATTCAAATACAAACACTTCTATTCTATACTCCAACTTGTCCAGGTTCTTTCTCAACATATGTGCTGGACATTCCCAAATATGAAGATATTCTATACTAGGCTTGCGCCTAGTCCATAACTCCACAGGTGTTTTAGGAACCGATTTCGCATGAACCAAAATAAGAATATGAGATGTTGTTACTAAGGCATAACCCCAAAAGGAGATCGGTAAAATAGCAAGACACATCATGGACCTTACCATCTCCAACAATGTTCTATTTCTCCTTTCTGCAACTCCATTCTGTTGCGGTGTACCCAATGTAGAAAACTGGGATCTAATCCAACTTGTAGTCAAAAAATCTAGAAACTCTCCTGAAAGGTATTCACCACCTCAATCCGATTGAAGTGATTTGATGTGTTTACCTGTCTGATTCTCTACGTCAACCTTAAACTCTTTGAACTTTTCAAAAAAGTTAGACCTCTATCTCATAAAGTAAACATAATTAAACCCAGAGTAATCATCAGTAAAGGTGATGAAATACCCATACCCTCCTCTCGCCTAAACATTTTTTGGTCCAGAGACATCTATGTAAACCAGCTCAAGCAAGTCACTAACTCTATTGCCTTTACTCTTAAAGACGAACTTAGTCATCTTTTTTTCTATGCATGATTTGCAGACAGGTAAGGACTTCAAGTCCAAAGATTGAGCTAATCCTTCATTCATTATTCCATGGATCCTACTAGAATTAATATGACCAAGGCATTGGTGCCATTGGAAGGCATTATCTATTACATGATTATTTTTTAAGAGATACACTTATTGTACTAATGTTAGATTCAACATACAATCAATAGAGTTTTGATCAGGCATTAAAATAAACAAACCATCAACAATAGTAGCTTTGCAAATAAACAATTTATTATGCTTAACGATAAAAATAATTCCAAAACTAACCCAATATCCATCATCAACTAACTATGACTTGGAAATCAAATTCTCGCATAATGTATGTACATTAAGATGTTAGGAATGATGTCCTGAAAATCCAAATTTCTCCTGTAAATGTCACTTTATTAATAAATAAAATTGAAGTTCCGGTCATTGCTTTGTTAAATTTGTGTAATTGAGCATATATGGTGCATGTGATTTTCTTTTAGTAACATCCATGGGATGGGTGTAGTCCTCAAACTACAATTTACATATTTATTTTAAGTGGTTTATAAGATTAACCCACAGATAGACTTGGAGCAAATGGAATGGATTGTTGTTTGAAAAAGTCATAGTCAAAGACTAGTTTGGACCACTTGTATGCTAAGACTATAACGTGACACTTTAGATGACTTGTCTTGGTCATATGGACGATGATCCAAAAGTATGATGTTGGTGTGTTTAATAAGATTGACACATTGAGTTGGACCATGTGAGTTGCTTGTTTTTAGATTACTATCGAAAAATGAGTGATTCATGATTACTGTTTAAGCGACGGCTCTAAATCTTGAGAGTGTTCTGGACTTATGTATGGAATGTTAGTTACTTTGGTCTATTATAAGAAAGGTCTAGACAAATGACTGAATTCCCACGTCCACTGGGTAGCGGCATGAAGTGTGACAAGGATCACGTATCCAATATGGAATCTACAATCTCTTCTAAGATACAGATGTCCCCTTAGTTGATTCGCAAGTGTTTGAATAATTTGGAATGTTTGGCCAAAGTGTTCCAAGTGTTTGACATTTGAAATTTATATGTGAATTTGTTCAAATATAAATGAATTATTCAAATAAAGGGCAAGTTGGGAACTAATGGAAAAGCTGTGAGAAAAATAGTGGTAGTAGTTATATATATTTTTGTCATGGACATCTAGTGAAGGGATTGTTGTCATTAATACAGCCCATTTGGGAATTATCGAATGAATGATTTAAGTCTAGAGTGCAGCATTTACTTTTGGAGATCTAATTAGATCGAATTCATGCTCCGGTATCCCACTATAAATATGGGTACTGATTTCATGGTTTGGCATTCAATCGAATTAAAATTAAAAGGTTTATGGAAGTATTGACTTTCAGAGATCTAATTGGAGAAAAATTTTCCTTTAAAAATTTTCTTTCTTTAGTTTAATATTTTTTGGAGCCCACTCTTTGGACATTTTGAGGTCATTGCATAGAAGGCTTATGGGTCTCGGTATTCTCGGCGTTCTCAATTATATTTCTTGTTTTCTTTCATTTTGAGCATTCCATGTATCTCTCTTTCCTTTCTATTTTTAGTTTTTCACTTTTCTATTTATTTACAGTATTCTTATTATGCTAGTTTTAATTCATGTTATTGTTATGAATATATTAGAGTAGAGGCCTGTAAATTTAAATTAGGAATTTAAATATGTAAATTTAAACTTAAGAATTTTAAATCAACTTTAGGTTTAAATTTAGGAATTTTAAACTTTTTGGCTGTGCTAGTTTAATAAACTCAGGAAATTTTTTTGAAAATCGTCCCAATAATTGGTATCAGAGCTAGTTTCAGATTACATTCATAATATACGTAAATCGGTATAATAAGATCGAAATAAATAGACTTGCGATTTAATAAAATAGAGATTTTATTAAGAAGGAAAGATAGCTTGATTTGATTTTGATAATAATCAGAGTATCGATTTAAATTGTTTCAATCCATAATGAATTAATAGTTGCTTCATATTTGTCAATGTAAATTTATTAAAATTACATTCATATTATTTTTATAATGAGATTAGGCCTATTTGATCATGATTTATGAAGTCAAATAAAATTGATTTAATGAGATTAGATTTAATTATTTTTTTAAATATAAAAAATTAAAAAAATTTGCTAACACTGACATTAGCTGCTCACGTCAGCCCAGTGTTGATGTTAGCAAATTTTAATTTAAAATTTTGTTTGGGACGTGTAGACGTCAGTACTAGTTTATATAATAATTAAAACTTAATTTTTTATTAATTAATTTAATTTTAGAATGAGGTTGTAAAGGAGATTATTAGATAATCTAAGTTGTAAATGTAAGTTAATTAAAACCGCTGGTTTATAAAAATCTAGTGGGAGTGAGGTTCAATTATTAAAACTTTATGGTCTTCATTACTGGTCTAGCAGTATAGTGAATTGGCATCACTCCCCGTAGAGGTGTTGGTTTGCAAGTTGCAGGGATAGACTTCTATTAGGATAAACCAAAGTACAAAGAAGCAATGCCACCACGTTGCCGTGGAGTATTACTTGTATTTGCATGGAGGTTTAGGTAATGGTTTACACTTAACTCACGTGATATATTAGCCTCCCCGAGGAGCTTTGTTATGTTATGGTAGAGACTAAGGAAAAGTGGTGAGTTAGTCGTGTTTAGTAAGAGTTACGAGAAAACATGTTAATTGAGAATAGTTTTCACCCAAACTAATTTCGTACGACCTCGCTACTAGGGGGTAAGGAGTGGTCTGTTTTAGTCATCACTGCATACATGATATTACAGTTTTGTGAATATCTGACTTATTGTGTTTGCTAAAATAAAAGAATAGATATCACTACATTATACCTAACTCATGTTAGGTACTTACATAAATGTTTGCATTTCCAGTGTTTTAAAATGGATATGGCTGGTGAATTTCACTCTATTCTAATGCATAATGTACGAACTGGATGATGTGTTTTTTTACGTCTATCAAAATTTAATATTTAACCCTATCTACTAAACACATCTAAATTGAAGTGTAGGGTGAGAGGGAGTCAAACCAGAGGGACTAAGACTATGTAAAGTTATTCTATGACCTAACTTGATTTGAATAAAATTGAGAGTTTTTATGTTAATTAATCTAAAAAACAACGATTAAACTAAAATAATCTACTTCTAAATGGAAAGTGTATTAAATTGGAACCTAGGGTTTCGAATCTGTCATTAGCCAATTATTTTTGCGTTAACCTTTAAATTGGGATTATTGATTGTCACACGGGTAATGGTTTAGGCTACAAGCTTCAACCTACTAAGGAGACATTGTTAGTATCGCGTATTGACCCTATCTAACTAAAGCATAAGGAAAATAGGCTCTACCTAACATATTGTTAATTATCACGTATTAACCCTATCTAACTAAAGCATAGGAAAGATAGGCATTAATTAACAATTCGGTTAATACTATTGCTTGATTCAGCTCAAAGAATCAATTTATAATTATCAACATCGATAATCAAAGGTTACAAACTCAATAATTATCTCAATTGAATAAACTTTTAATGCACAATACTTCAAAGTATTTCTCACAATCAAGTAAGAGAGCTCCTGGAGCAGTGCTGCTAGTCCCAAAAAGCCAAAATAAAAACAGCGCCCCCAAAACAGAGCTAAAAATCAAGCTTAAATCCTTCCCTAAAACCAACTTTCTCCCCTCGCTAAACCCTACATGTACTGGTGTGGGCTGGACACTGGTGGTGGGCTTGAGATCAGAGGTGACGATTGGGCCTGGTGTTGGACTGAGACAGGGGTGCTGGGCTAATGGGGGTGAATCGAGGTTGAAGGTGTCGTTGAGCTGAGGCTGGAGGTGCGTTGGGATGGTGCGCTTGGACTGGGTCTGGTTCGGTGGACTAGTGTTGATTGGCTGGGCTGCTGCATCTGTTGGTGGTGATGGGTTGAAGGTGCACAGGTCTGGTGAACGGGACGCAGGGCTGAGGTGTGGGTGCTGGTCGGAGCAGGCCGCGCTTATACGTTGTTGTCCCGAATCTCAATTGACTTGATTTAATTATTTATGTGTCAAATTTATCTTATTTGTACTAAAATTTGACAATTTCTGGAACTTTAATTTCAAACCTGTTAAACATAAAAATTTCCAAAATGAGTGTAGAACTATAATTAAATAAGTATAAAATAATTAAAATAACAATTAAAAGATGAGTAAATATGAGACGCATCACTGGACCAAATTAAGTTGGACTTAGTTTTTACTCACAAGGGTCTTGAGTTTGTTGTCACTTAAGCTTGCCTACCAATGCCCACTTCTAATTGCACAACTACTGAACGAGAGCGTTATAACGTTGGCAGGGGGCTAATGAGTTAGCCAAGTGCTATATATTGACCTCAGTATCAGAAGTACTTAGACATCATATGCTTAAGAAGTAAACAATAGCTGAGATGATTGAACATTTAGGAGAAATGTTCGTGGAGTGATATAAAGCAGCGAGGCAAGAACTCATAAAGGAGTTGCACAACATGAGGATGTTCGAAGGAATACCAGTTGAGGAACACATCATGAATTTGATGACGTGTTATTTTGAACTGGAGATCCTAGGAGTTGAGTTTGAAAGTCAAACTAATCTGGATATCATCTTTAGTTTTCTGTCCAGCTCATTCGCTCAGTTCAGGCTAAATTTTTATATGAACAACAAAAATTATTCGCTACCTGAACTAATGAAAGAGCTACAAGCAATAGAGGACTTGATGTAGGGCATGAAGAGTGTCCAGGAATTGAGGATGAGTGATAGCTGAGCAAGTCAAAGGAAAGTGTTTCCTTTACGGAATGGGCCACTGGAAAGGGAACTGCACTAAGGACTTAGCTGCACTTCTTGCAAAAACTACTAAGTCATCTGGTGAAGGTATGTTGACATCTCACTCAGTTAAGTTATGCGCAGTTGAGAGTCCACTAGGGGCTTAGGCTAACCAGGAGGTTGCATGATGGAGAGGTGTACCTGACGGTTGGAGGTGGTACAAGAGTAGTAGTCTTAGGAGTAGGAGATTTTAACTTAGTTTTTAGTGGTAAAGTTTTAATTTTGAAGAATTGTTTATTTGTACCTACACTCCTTAGGAATTTGATTTCTGTGTCGCGTTTAGTGGATAATGGTTATTCAGTTAATTTTTATTGTGAACCTATTATTATACAAAATAAATTATTTATTTGCAAAGGTACATGTGTGAATGGTTTATTCATTTTATTTCTTGATCAAAACTCTAATATTTGTTTAAATAAATCTAACACAAGCTCACTTGTTCAATCTCCTAAGAGAAAACAACCTAAAAGGGATAATGCCTTCACATGGCACCAACTTTTAGGTCATATGAATTTGAATAAGATCCAAATACTTGTAAAAGATGGACTGATAGAGCCTTTGAACTTGAAGTCATTACCAATCTGCGACTCCTGTATAGAAGGAAAGATGACCAAGTATGTCTTTAAGAGTAAATGCAATTGGGTTAATGACTTGCTTGAGCTGGTTCACACAGATGTGTGTGGAATAATGTACCTTCAGGCAAGAGGTAGATATGAGTACTTCATCACATTCACTGATAATTACTCAAGGTATGGATGTGTTTACCTAATGAGACATAGGTCGTACTCTTTTGAAAGTTCAAAGAGTACAAAGCTGAAGTTGAAAAGCAATTAGGTAAAAAAATTAAGTCACTTCAATTAGATCAAGGTGGAGAACATCTTTCTGGTGAATTTCTAGATTTCCTAACTACAAATGGGATGAGATCTTAACTTTCTGCTCTGGGTACACTGCAACAGAATGGTGTTGCAGAAAGAAGGAGTAGGACATTGTTAGAGATGGTAAGGTCCATGACGAGTCATGTTACTTTACCATCTCTTTTGGGGTTATGCCTTGGAAACAATAGCATATCTCTTAAACTTAGTTCCATCTAAGTCAGTTCCTAAAACACATGTGGAGTTGCGAACTGACGAAAGCCAAGCCTAGGGTACCTTCATATTTGGGGTGCCCAGCACATGTGTTGAAAAAGAATCCTGACAAGTTGGAATCAACGACAGAGGTGTGCGTGTTTATTGATTATCCTAAAGGAACAAGGGTTAGTCTTTTCTACAGCCCTTTTAAACAAATTTTTTTTTTAAATACGAAATATTTAGAGGAGGATTTTGTAGTAGACTACAAAAGCAAAAAAAAGAGTAGTTTTAGAGGAGTTAAAAGAAAATGACACTAATTCTGAACAGTTAGACGCAACTCGGGACACAGTGGATGTATTAGATGCACCTACTGATGGGATCAAAAATGTTCCAGGTACATGACAGCCTAGGCGTAGTGGGAGGATTGTTAGGGCACACGTTAGGTTCACGGCGGGAGCCTTAATGATTGACCATGATATTGAATCTGATCCTCTTAGCTACAATGAGGCAATCAAGGAAAAGGATACTGACTAGTGGGTCTTAGCAATGAAATATGAAATAGAATCTATGTATTCTAATCAGGTCTGGAATCTTATAGAGGCGCCTATTGGCATTAAGTCCATTGGATGTAAATGGGTCTACAAGAGGAAAAGGGGAGTGGACGGAAAGGTCGAAACCTTCAAGGCAAGGTTGGTTGCTAAGGGTTTTACCCAAGAGGAAGGAGTCGATTATGTTGAGACCTTCTCACCAATAGCCATGCTAAAGTTCATAAGGATACTCTTATCCATTGCAGCTCATTATGATTATGAGATATGGCAAATGGATGTCAAATGGCCTTTCTAAATGGTTGTCTTGGAGAAGACATCTATATGGTGCAACTAGATTGTTTCATTGGAAAAAATTAGAAGCATATGGTATGCAAACTAAAGAACTCCTATATGGACTGAAGCGAGCAACACGCTCATTGAATATTAGACTCAATGAGGCGGTTAAATCCTATGGGTTTGAGCAATTGGTTGATGAACCATGCGTGTACAAACGAAATCAAGAGAAAGTAGTGACTTTCTTAGTATTGTATGTCGATGATATACTACTCACTGGAATGATGTACGTGTGTTGTTAGCTGTAAAGATTTTGTTAAGTCAGTTTGATATAAAGGATTTAGGAGAAGCCAGCTATATTATTGGGATCAAGCTTTTACGAGATCGTAAGAGTAGGA
This sequence comes from Simmondsia chinensis, assembly GCA_018398585.1. Taxonomy (NCBI): domain Eukaryota; kingdom Viridiplantae; phylum Streptophyta; class Magnoliopsida; order Caryophyllales; family Simmondsiaceae; genus Simmondsia; species Simmondsia chinensis. The sequence continues at coordinate 11,248,111 of JAGTTD010000024.1, forward strand.
TGTTGGGTTTTTCTCTTATATTGATAAGATGTTGTTAAGGTATCACATAGAGGACTCCAAGTTCCTTTCAGGCATGGAGTTGCTCTTTCTTTAGAGTAGTGTCCTAAGACACTTCAAGAGGAGGAGCATATAACGAATGTTCCATCTGCTTCCACTGTGAGAAGCCTTATGTATGCCATGTTGTGCATGAGACTAAATATCTGCTATGCTATTGGTATGGTGAGAAGATATCAGTCTAACCCAGGTCCGATCATTGGGTGACAGTGAAGCATATTCTCAAGTACTTGAGAAAAATTAGAGTTTGTTTATGCTAATCTTTTAAAGTGACGAGCTGGTTCTAGTTGGCAATATTGATTCATATTTCCAGTCAGAAAGAGATGTTAGACATTCGAAGTCTGGATATGTCTTGACCCTTGGAGGAGGAGCTATAAGTTGGAGGAGTGTCAAGCAGTCTTGTAATGCTGACTGCACCATAGAAGCCGAATATATTGCAGTTTCAGAAGCTGCAAAAGGAGGCTTATTGCCTTAAAAAGTTCCAGATAAATACGACAATAACCTTGCAGATCCTTTTATAAAGACTTTGACTCAAAAGACCTTTGGATCACGCTTAGAGGGAATGAGAAGAAAGTGTATAGTAATTTGGATTTAGTACAAGTGGGAGATTGTAAGGAATGGTGTCCTAATCCAAATTTGTCCTCTAAATGTTACTTTATTGATGAATAAAATTGGAGTTCCAGTAAGTGCCTTGTTAAATTTGTGTAATTGGGCATATATGGTGCATGTGATTTTCTTTTAGTATTTAATTTATTAATGAATAAAATTGAAGTTCCAGTAAGTGCCTTGTTCAATTTGTGTAATTGAGCATATATGGTGCATGTGATTTTCTGTTTAGTAACATCTATGAGATGGGTGTAGTTCTCAGACTATAATTTACATGTTTGTTCTTAGTGGTTTATGAGATTAACCCACATATAGACTTGGAACAAATGGTATGGACTGTTGTTTGAAAAACTCGTAGTTAAAGACAAGTTTTAACCACTTGTATGCTAAGACGGTAACGTGGCATTTTAGATGACTTGTCTTGGTCATGTAGACGGTGATCCAAAAGTGTTATGTCGGTGTGTTTAATAAGATTGACACATTGAGTTGGACCATGTGAGTTGCTTGTTTCTAGACTACTATCAGAAATGAGTGATTCATGACATACTATTTGAACGATAACTATAAATCCTGAGAGTATTCTGGACTTGTGCATGGAATGTTAGTTAGTTTGGTCTACTATAAGAAAGGTCTAGACAAATAACTAGATTCCCACGTACACTGGGAGCGGCGTTAAATGTGACAAAGATTAGGTATTCAATATGGAATCTACAATATCTTATAAGATACAGATATCCCTTCAGTTGATTCGTAAGTGTTTGAATAATTTAGAATCTTTGGCCAAAATGATCCGAGTGTTTGGCAATTGGAATTTATACTGTAGATTTGTTCGAATATAAATAAATTATTTGAAAAAAGGACGAGTTGGAAACTAATGGAAAAGCTGTGAGAAAAATAATGGTAGTAGTTATAATTATTTTTTGTCATGGACATCTAGTGGAGGGGTTGTTGTCATCAATACAGTCTATTTGAGAATTATCGAATAAATGATTTAAGTCTAGAGTGAAGTGGGATTTATTTAGTGGAACTAAGTTCCATTAAATGATAAATAAATTTTATCATGAGATGGTAATTAATTTAACCCATTTATGGAGCTAGATTTAAATTGTCCCTGAAGTCCCTGTGCAAGCCTCTCTTTTTATTGCTATTGAAAAAATATTAAAGAATTTATGAGATAAGTGAATTTAAATTTGCCAAACATTATTCATGATACGAATAAAAGTTAAAAATTATAAAATAAAATAATTTTTTAAAAATTAAAATACTAAGATGAAATTTTAAATGTGGGAAATAAAACAAAACAAAACAAAAAAAGGGGAAAACGCGCATAGGGGTTGCGATCCGCAACTTTAGTATCTGACGAACCAGTGCGCAACACGTGGACGTAGCCCTGGCTATCTGTGCCTGGGTGCACGGGTGAATGGATTTGTGACACATGGCACGCATTAGCTATTAAAAATGCGGTTTTTGGACTGGGTTTTTCAACATCGCTTTGAGCCTATTTTCAAAGTTTTTATTTGTATTTGCTGCGTCCCACATCGAAAAAAGACCTTTTTCTTACTCCGATATCCCACTATAAAGAGGAGTACTGATTTCATGGTTTGGCATCTAATCGAATTAAACTCAAAGATTTCTGAAATTATTGACTTTTGGAGATCTAATTAGAGAGAAAATTTTCCTTTGAAAATTTTCTTTCTTTAGCTTAATTTTGGAGCCCACTCTCTCGGCATTTTGAGGTCATTGCATAGAAGGCTTCTGGGTCTCGACATTCTTAGTGCTCTACATTATATTTCTGGTTTTCTTTTATTTAGAGCAACTCCAGGTATCTCTCTTTCCTTTCTCTTTTAAATTTTTTACTTTTCTATTTATTTACAGTATTTTTATTCTACTAGTTTTCATTCATGTTATTATTATGAATGTATTAGAGTAGAGGCCTGTAGATTTAAATTAGGAATTTAAATATGTAGATTTAAATTAGGAAATTTAAACCAATTTTAGGTTTAAAATTAGGAATTTTATACCTTTCTGTTGCACTAGTTTAAAAGACTTAGGGAAAATTTTTCAAATTCGTCCCAACAAAAAACAGTTCTTTAAAATTAAAACTCTACTCTAAAGACGAAGCTAATATCCCTCACTCCTAAGACCTGGACCCACCTTCCGTCTCCTACAGTTAGGTGCAACTCTCCATCATGCAGCTTCCTGGTCAGTCTCAGTCCCTGTAAAATATTGTAGACATAGTCAGTTGAACCTGAGTCCACACACTAGGAACTTGGTGGACTCTAAACGACACATGACAAAATCAGATAAGATGTCTGCATACCTTATCCTGATAGTTTCTTTGTTTTAGCAGGAAGACTTGCTAAGTATTTAGGGCAATCCCTCATCCAGTGGCCATCCTTCCCATAAAAGAAACACTTTCCTCTTGCTAATGGCTTCTTTTTCATTCACTTAGCTGCTACACTAGCAGATTGCCCTTGTTCTTCATCTTTCCAGACTTTCTCTTAGATGGTTTCCTGTTCCCCATCTAGGGTGATACATTAAATGGACAGTCCCCTTAGCCCTCGTCATCCCTCAGCTACTTGCAGCTCTTTCATCAATTCAGGCAATGAATAATTTTATTTTTCATTGTACAGTTTAGCCCGAATTGAGTGAAGGACTCTGCCAAGGAGCCAAGTATCATGTCTTGCGAGATTGACTATTAATCTTAGCACCAAGGAATTCTAATTCGTTTAGATAAGCCATCATTTTAAAAATATTTTCCTGAACTGGGCTTCCTTTATGCATTTTCATAAACATGAGCTTTCTCATAAGCTCATGTCGTGCTGCTCTATCTTGCCCACCGAACTTCTTCTTAAGCTGTTCTTTCATTCTGCTGCTATCTTCATCTCAAGCATCTGATGCTTGAGAATGTTATACACAGAAGGCAATATGTAACACTTGGTTGGATCATTGGACATAATCCAGCGCTCATAATGTTCCTTGACAGTAGTAGTGGCATTATTAGCAGGTACAGGGGGACAGGGTTCAGCTAACACAAACTTATGTCCCTCGTGGATTAGCACAATATCTAAGTTTATTTTCCAATTTGGGTAATTCGGTCCAGTAAGAAGGTTATCCTTTAGTATGGAATGCAATGCACCTGCAGTCGTTATGATCACATTGAAAACATTTAAAATAAACCATATGAGTCATGCATCTAACTATGACGTTATTTCTTTCAAAATTTAGCAATCATTATTAATTAGGTATCCACTACCCCTTTTATAACAAAAGGAATGATAATCCAAACTACCCACTCATTACTTCCCGTCAGTGAGGCTGCAACAAGCTTTTAGCTCGGTTGGGAATGTTTCTCTATTATTATATTTTCTTGTAAACTCTTTACTAAATATCAATAATTCACCATTCTATCCTTAGTTTCTAAAATGGTACCGTAGAGCTCCTCGAAGAGGCTAATGTAGTATTTTAATCAAGTGTAAACCATTACCCGAACATCCATACAAGTTCGAAATGCTCCACATTGGCATGGTCGTACACGATTATTTCAACTTCCATTCATCCTGAAGTCTAACCCTGTATTACGCAGATCAACATCCTCTGCAGGGAGTAATACAGACCCATTATAATGTTAGATCAGTAATCGAGACCGTGAGTTTTAAACCTTTGAACCTCACTCCCACTTGATTTTTAAAACAAATTAGTGGAATTTAATTACCTTAGGTTATCTCATAGCCCACTTAGTTTTAATAAGAATGAAATAATTAAATTACTATCCCAATCCAATTAGAACTATTTAAATTAGTCACTCCAAACAAACATGTCGTTAAAACTCCTTTTAATAACAATTTAAGTCAAGGTAGGACTTTAATATTTTTATAAACTCTTTTAGAAAAATATTGATTATCATATAATCCTTTTTAGAATCTCATTCGAAAAATAAATCAACAAAAGAAACTTTTTTTTATAAATTTTGACCTTAGTAGCAGATGCTAGCATCAGCCTGGTTAACATTAGCAGTGATGTCAACAGGTTGCTGATTTAATTTATTTTTTATTTTTTGATTAAAATAAAATTTTTATATTTTAATTAACTATAATCTCATTACATTAATTAAGTTTATCTAATCCTATTAAATAATTATACGAAAAATTTAACCTGTAATGAAAATCCTATTTTCACAACCATAAACCAAAAACTACATAAACATTGATAAATACATTCCTTTTAATTAAATTTTAAAAGAATATATACAATTAATTAAACATATAACAACTTATATGAATATTCAACAATGATTACAACATACTTTTAAATGATCCCATCATAAATTCATATCTAAAACAAGTTTTTCAATTATGCAAATCAATGAGCTCATGCAAATCATGAATAATTAGAGTCCGGCTCTGATACTAATTGTTGGATGGGCAATTTTAATTCCATAAACTAAAATAGCATACAATGATTTTATCTAGCGCAATGGAATCCCAATTTAAAGTTCCCTAATTTTAAATACATACAAGTCTTTAACTCTAATTAGACATAACAATGAATAGCATAGATGATGCAGCCATGAAAAACAATTACATACAATTTAAAGCTATAAGTCGAGAAATCTCATGCGTTGTTGTAGACTGCAAGTGTAAAGATGCTCCAATGATACCTCCGAAATCTTCTCCACAATTCCTCTTTTAGAACTAAACGAGTGGACATCCTAAAATCAAGCAATTCTTAAAATTTTTTTAAGAATTAATTGGGAATAAGGTTTTATCCTTTCTAATTCTCTAATTAATTGAAAGAAAAACCAAGTGAATGAATTAAAACCGAATGAGTTAGGCACCCCTATTTATAGAAGTCTCAAAACCTAACTAATCTACTTATCTTCTTCAATTTGATTCACTTTACACTTGGATGTAATCTGATTGAAATTCAAGTCAACACAAAACCCAAACAACAAATTCACACACAAGATCTCAATCACAAGCACAATCAACCACCAAGAAGAGCAATTCTAGTATATCTTTGTATGTATAATCCTCAATTTATACAAGCATTGCTTTGGAGAACTAGAAGAAGAAAGGGGGAGAACTAGAAGAAGATTGGGGGAGAGAGAGCGAATTCACATAATGCCCAAAGATACCCTAACTAACTTCTAATTACATTATTTATACTAACTAATTAAGGCCTAATAAAGTAGTATTTAGCTGACGTGGCCAATGGCGATGACATGGCACATGACATAGGATTCTTATCAATACCCCCCCAGATGAGATGACCCTTGTCCCCAAGGGTCGAATGTCAGGAAACGAAGCTAGAAGTAGCGAAGGAACTCCCAAGTGGCGTCCTCGACTGCTTACCTGAACCAATGTACAAGGAACTGAGTAGCAGCACTGTGTCGGTGTTTACCAAGATGGCGATCAAGTATGGCTAGAGGAAAAAGCATTGGTGGCGGCGGCCAAGCAGCGGGAAGCAGAATCGATGTAGTAGGAACCAATGGACAACTTTTGAGGAGTGAGACATGTACGGTGTGCTGAATGAATGGATGGGTGAGGAGATCAAGTCTATAAGCATGGGGTCCGACCTGATCCACGATGTGGAAGGGACCGTAGTATCTCGGTGAGAGCTTGTGGTGGCAACGACCCTCCACACTATGTTGATTGTAGGATTGAAGTTTGACCGACACGTAGTCCCTAATTTGAAACTCATGATTGGAACGATGTTTATCCGCGAGCCGTTTCATGCGGTTCTGAGGGTGTATGAGATGGTGTTTGAGGCAATCTATGGTGTCCTCACAGGTGGTCAAACTATGGTCAATAATGCAAATGACGAATTTGCCCAGTAAATAAGGAAGGTGAACAAGAGGCGGCTACCCATAGAGAATCTTGAAAGGTGTAGTATGAGCGGCGTAATGAAAGATGAAGTTGTACCACCACTCGGCAAGTGGTAGCCAACGACTCCAATCCCGAGGGCATTCCCCAGCATACATATGATATAGCTCTCCAAACACCGTTTCGAAACTTAGTATGTCCCTTGGACCGCGGATGATATGAGGAAGAAAGATTTAGGTGCGTGCCTAAATGGCCAAAAAGCTCATGCCACAAAGTACTTGTAAAAATTGGATTGCGATTGGTGATAATGCTTTCGGGTAACCCGTGCAAGTGGTAGATGTGATTGAGGAATAACTGAGCAATATCGGCAGCTGAATAAGGGTGTTGGGTTGCAATGAAGTGGCTGTACTTACTGAGTCAGTCTACCATGACAAAAATGATAGTATAGCCATGGGTGAGTGGTAGACCCTCTATGATGAGGCCAAGAATGGGTTCCGTCTCCTAAGAACAATGTAAACGGTCACAAAAATCGGAAGAAATGGCCGAAATAGCCATATAGAGAATTTTAGATCTAGAGATGCGAGAAAGTGCATCAGCGGCTCAATTTTTTGACCACTTCTTGTAAATAATGTCATGATCAAACCAAATGAGTCGCGACAACCAGAAATGTTGAAATGTAGTCGACAACTTTTGTTCTAGCAAATATTTCAGGCCCTATTGGTTCATGTGAATGAGGAAATGCGTCCCTTGAGATATTTTTGCCACTTATCAATAGCAAAGACCATAGCTAAGAGCAAATGTTCATACGCGAACATATATTGATACTTAATAGATAAAGCTCTGCTAATATGGGCAAACAGTTGACCGACTTGCATGAGTACGACTCCAATACCCGTCCCAAAAGTGACAGACTTAACCACGAAGGCCTGCGAAAAATTAGGAAGAGCTAGCACTGGCATTGAAGTAAGGGCGGACTTCAACCGATTAAAAGCAAGTTCGGCATTGGAAGTCCAACCGAACGAGTCCTTCCGCAAAAGAGCGTTAAGAGGCCAAGCAATTTCCCCATAGTGAGCTATAAAGTGATGATACTAGCTAGATAACCCCAAAGTACCGCATAAATATTTTAGGGTCGTGGAGCAGGGCTAGTTTGCCATAGCCTGGAGCTTGCGGAGGTCAGTAGAAACCCCATCACTGGATCCAAAATGACCAAGGTACTCAATGCGAAGGGCTACAAAAGAGAACTTTAAATGATTGGTTGCATAATGGTTGCTGCGTAACACTAACAACACGCTGTGAAGATGTAGAAAATGTTCGATTCAGGTGGTACTATACACAAGAATGCCGTTGGAGAAAACCAAGGCAAATTTACGAAGTAGGGGCCGGAATATATCATTCGTCACACTTTGGAATGTCGAGGGCACATTGGAAAGGGCGAAAGGCATAATGGTAAACTCATAATGGACTAAGCAAGTACAAAAAGCCGTTTTAGGAATATCGGCTACCGACATCCGAATTTGCCAATACCTGGACTTGAGATCAATTTTGGAGAAAAACGATACACCACCTAATTCATCCAACAATTCCTCGACGATCAGAATTGAAAATTCGTCTTTAACAGTCATCTTGTTAAGAGCCCAATAATCCACACATAGGCGCCAAGAACCATCTTTCTTCTTGACTAATACTACGGGAGAAGCAAATGGGGATGAGCTATTTTGGATCACATCGGTGGTCAACATTTCTGCAATAAGTTTCTCAATCATCCCCTGTTGAAAATGAGGGTAGCAATACGAGTGTAGATTAATGAGGTCGCTACCTTCCTTCAAGGGAATCAAGTGATCGAGACCAGGTCGAAAAGGGGATAACCGAGGAGACTTTGATAAGACATCCTCAAATTCTCACAGTAAATCTTGCACCTCGTTGCTATCGGTTGGTGCACATTCAGAGGCATCAATTTGTGTATTGAACAGTGAACCCGGTGGGACATCCGCCTGTATAGTGAAGCAAGAAATTGTTTTTTTTTTGGTAAGTCGGCAAAATATATAGATGAAAGAAAAATAGTACAACTACAAGGGGCATACCCCTAGACATGGTAGAAGCCTACAAAGATGTGTTCAGACGAAGTCCATGCAATAAGCAACCAAAGTAAACTAAGAAAACAAAGAAGAACTAAAACTCAAAGCCCTATTACCGAAGCAAGGAGGCATGGCGGTGAGCTCCTCTGAACAAAGGAGCATCTTTTAAGCGGCTCCTGACCAAACCCGTAATCCCCTCTCGCACGGCCGTAACTGATCTGGACTGAGAACGTTGTACCTGAATGTTGTGCTCATACCAGAGAGTATAAACGGTTGTAAAGAGGCAAAGTAGAGCTATGATATTGCTAATCTCTCATCCCCTGAGGTGCTGAGCAGCCCAAGTAACGAGGTCATCCCAAGGAAGGGTAGGCCAAGCAATAGATGTACTCGGAATGACGGAGCTCTAGACCGAAGCAGAAAAGGCACAAGCGAAGAAAAGGTGCTCATGAGTCTCATCAGCAGAGTCGCAGAGAACACAAACACCTTGAACCCCAGGTGCTCTGAAGCACATAAGTCGGTCCCAAGTCCAAAGCTGCTTCCGAGAAGTGAGCCAAAGAAGGAAGGAGTGTATCGGTATATGCATCTGAATCCACAGAATGCGATGATTAGTGTCCTCCTCTCTCCTGCTCCAGAACATTTTCCAAGTGGACTTGGTAGTGAACTTCCCCGAAGAGTCACCCAACCACAGGAGGGAATCAGCCACACCGGACTGAGGGCTGAAAACAATCATGTCCCAAATGGGTCGAAGCTCCAAACAACCCTGTGAAAATCTCCATTGATCACCCTCAATAATGTCAAAGACTGGGGAATCCCACAGAAGCCCAGAAGAGGTGAGCAGTTGAGCAAGGAAGCGCTCCGAGAGACGGCCGCATGGCAACCAATAATCAGTCCATAGGGCAATGTCAAGGTCAGTGCCTATGACGTGATAGACAACACTAGAGCAGAGGCGACGGATTGACATAATCTGATGCTAGCACCACAAAGCTGAACCTATCGCCCTAATCACCCAGAAGCTCCTCCCTCTAAGCCGGTTCAGATGAACCCAGTGTTGCCAAGGTGAGGAAGGGTCAAAAAGAAGGAATCAGAAGTGCTTTAGAATCGAAGCTTGGTTCCACTCACCGAGACGATGGAGTCCTAGTCCTCCCTCCTGTCGAGGATAACACAGATGCCTCCAAGCTACCTTCACTCCCCCGGGGTCAGCGAAGAGCCTCGCCAAAGAAACATCTTCCTGATCATCGTCTTCGGGAGCATGAAGACTGATGACCAGTAGACTTGAATAGTGAAAAGGACAGACCAGATGAGCTGCAGGTGGCTAGTGTACGACAGAGAACGAGAGGTCCATAGCCGAATACGGGAGAGCATGCGATCCGGAAGCGGCTTGTAGTCTACATAGCACAGCCGAGTAGTAATGAACGGCACTCCCAGATACCGAACCGAGCACTGCCAAAGGCTGAATCCCAGAACACCAAGAACATCCCACTGAGTCACAGAATCAACTCCTGCCAGAAAAATAGGACTCTTTGCTGCATTCGAGGAGAGCCCCAAATGCATAAGTGTGTCAACCCAGTGCGACGATAGCATGGATGATAACAAAATCGCAGGTCATCAATAGCGCGGGGAAGCAAACCTCGGACACCCTCCATAGCGATGACAAAAAGATAAGGAGAGAGAGGGTTACCTTGACGGACACCTTGACCGGAGTGGAGAAAACCCTCAAGTTTGCTAATGATAGTGATAGAAAAGCGGGCTATAGAGAGGCACTCATGGATCCACCCAACCATGATCTCGGGAATCCCCGTACTCCTCATATGAGCTAGAATAAAATCCCAACGGATCGTGTCAAAAGTTTTGTGGATGTCAACCTTCAGCACACAACGAGGCGTGACCTGAAGGTGATAATCACACATCAAATCCTGTGTCAAAAGGATACTATCAGAAATCCGACGACCCGGAACAAAAGCGATCTGGGCATCATCAATCAGCTAGGGAGGACACCCTTCAGTCTGTTTGCAAGGATCTTTGTGATACACTTATAGATCACATTGTAACAGTAGATGGGGTAGAAATCGCCGAAAGTGGAGGGAGACTCCACTTTAGGCACGAGACAAATCCTGGTGGTGTTTAGAGCGCCCAGCATGCACATTAAAACCAAGAAAGACTGCACAACCCTGATAACTACTCCACCCACCACCTCCCAAGCCCTCTTAAAAAAGAGGGAAGTGTAACCATTAGGTCCCAGAGCCCTATCATCACCAATAGAAAAGAGAGCATCACAAACCTCGACAGCGGAGATTAGGGAGATCAGTGAGCAAGCCTGATCCTTAGAAATGCATGCCTCAAAGAGGTATGAAACATCCTCAATAAGCAGACCACTAGGCTCGGTCAACAGCTCCTAGAAGAAAGTAACGCCAGTACAAGAGATCAACTGCGGATCATATGTGCTCACACCATCGGGACCAACAATTGACAAAATTCGGCTCCGAGCTTGCTTATAGAGGACAGACCGATGGAAGAACCGAGTGCTCTGATCTTCGAGTGAAAGCCACTGGATACGCCACTTTTGACAATAGATGGCCTCCTCATCCCGGCAAAAGTGTGAATACTCACGGAATAGACGACGCTCCTCTAATTGAAGTGTAGGACTCTTAGGGTCCTCATCTAAAGCCCTCGGACCCATGGCCCATGCATCACAGGCCACCCGAACTCTGGGCAAGATATGGCTAAAATGATGGTTGTTGAGAGCCTTCAACACTCTCTTCAACCACTTCTGCTTCTGAGTGAGGTGATGCATAGGAGTACCCTCAACACAAGTGTCCAAGACTCGGCTAATAATGGGGAGGAAGTCCTCATGATCGGCCTAGAAGTTGAAGAACTTGAATGGAAGTCAACTGGAACGACATTCCCCAAGTCCTCTCACAACAATGGCACTATGATCCGAAGTAAGATGTCGAGCAAGGAACTCAGCAGATGCAACAGGGAAGTCCCTAAGCCAACCCTCATTGGCAAGGCACCAATCAAGTCACTTGAGGATCAATCTATCATCCTCAGCACCATTGGACCATGTAAAATCAAGTCCAAAAGAAGGAATAGGATTAAGCTCAGCCAAGGTAATGCACCCTTGAAAATCGTCCATATGAATAAGCCAGCTCTCTTGGCCACCGCATATATCAGAAAGACTAAGGATGGCATTGAAATCCCCAAGAAGGATCTAAGGCTCACCCAGGAGACTGGAGCTAACACTCCGAAGGTAGTCCATAATACCCGACAAGGTCTAGGCTCTTTAAAGCCATAAATAAATGTGGCGAGAAAGCCCACAGCTCCAGATAGATTGGAAACATGACAAGTGAGGAACTGATCACCCCCCCGAATCAACTCAACTCTATAGACACCTGGGTCCCAAGCAACGATAATGTGACACCAAGAGGGGCAGACCCCACTTAAAGGAAATCTCCATCCATCGGCATAGCCAGCAATCGCTGCCTCTACATCAAAAGGCTTGGTTTTGGTCTCAACGAAACCAATGACAGATAATCCATTGGAAGATATCCAATCGTGAACAGCACGGGAAGATTTAGGGTTATTCAGACCCCTAATACTCCAACAACCAAGCACCATGACAAAACCAACTAGGAGGCGATGCGATCCCAATGCCGAGAAGCTGCACAAGTAAGACACCCAGGGGCAACCACGGGGGCCTCGACACATCGGGAAGCGGAGGCGTCCGACAATCTCGCAAACCGGTTTGACACATCGAGGCTTGGCACATTGGCCAACCGGCTCAAAGTACTAAGAATAGGGCAGTAACCCCCGAGAATGGAATCCTGAGCCTCCTCCAACTCAGGAGGGATATCAGCAGAACCCGAAACCCGACCGCCACTCAAAGAAGAGGAAATGGGAACAAAGTCAGCAAAAGTCCTCAGGGGAAGTAAAACCGAGCCAGAAGCAGAAAGGACAGTGCGTGTGTCTGTAGAAATAGCCTTCTCTCTATCATGTGTAACATCCTCCTCCCTAGCGTACATCCCAAAATCCTCCACCTCTCCAAGCATACGCGACCCAAACTCAATCCCACTCCCAAAAACTATGCATGCCCTGACATCCTTAGAGGGAAGCCCCTCCAAAGGGGGCCCATTCCCTCAAGGGACAGAAGATGCACTAGAGGAAAGCCCCTCCACAACGGGTCCATTTCCCCTAGTACAAAAAGTAGGTAACTCACTAGAAGAAAGTCCCTCCAGAACGGGCCCATTTCCTCTAGATGTACTAGAGGGAAGCCTCCAAAGCGGGCCCATTCCCTCCATTGGAAATAATAGGGGACTCACGAGAAGGAAGCCCCTCCAAAACGGGCCCATTCCCTCCACGAGTGGCAAAAGACCGGTCACTAAAGGTAAGCCTCTCCAAAACGGGCCCATCCCCCTAGTGGTAGCATTAGGAGGGAAAGCCCCTCCAAAACGGGCCAATTTCCTCGAGGACAAATCATAGCAGGACAAGAATTTTGCCCGGAATAAATGGGTAGGCCATTAAGGGGCCCAGAAACGTGTGGCCCAGCAGAAAGAGGGGCCCACGGCCCAGAAGTGAGACGTGGCCCAAGATTGGGCCTAATAAGGAAGGGCCCAGTAACAGGGACGCGGAGCCCAGAGAGGGGGAGGGGGGGCGACCCATCTGACCCATTTTGACTTGGCCCAACTCCATGACTTCTGGGCGGAACATCCTCACACCTCCTTATCCCCACATCTTCCTCCTCAACCTGGTGGCCCAAGACTTGACCCATTCAAATTGTGCCCATCCATTGCCTCCCTATTGTCACCTACAACATCACCCGCTACCTCCTTCGGGCGACGGTTGCGTCGGCGGTGTCGTCTCCCGGCCACTCTAACCGTGTTATCCACAAGGTGCTTAAGAATAAGGGTATTCAGGATGGGACACGTGTGCCCAAAAACGCGACATTTGCCAGAAACTTTCGGCATCCCTTCAAACTTGACCGTGATCGGAATAAATCGGTCGTTGCATTCAACCATCAACCATTTTGGGGGTTCAACCAATGCATCGATTTGAAAGCAAATGCAGGCATAGCTCTCCATAGAGCCCTCAATTGTTGGTTGGTCCATGAAAAGAGGTCGGCCCACTCCACTGGCCATCGAGCTCAAAGAACTCTACGACCATAAGGAGGCCAGGAGGCCATGCAATTGGGTCCAAATAGAAATCCGGGCTACGTCATGTGAAGGAGCAAAGTTAGGCCGCCAACACTCAAGAGAGAGATAGTGCCCATTAACAGTCCATGGGCCACCCCGAAGAACAAGATTTGATTTAGCTATGGACTTCAACTGGAAGTAATAAACCTGCTTATCGGCAATAACGCATTCTCCGCCTTTCGATCCCCAAAGGACCTTTTCAAGAGCGACACATCTAGAGTAAGTGACCCAACCCCCGATAATTCCGCCTACAAGACAATGGCTCGATTTCTCAAGCCTCGGGGCCACATCCTCATCTGTGATAGAGTTATAGACCTCACCGTTAACAAGCCGCGGCGGAATAAAACAAAGAGAGCCTCCCATGGGCACAGTACTAGCCACATTAGCCTAAGAGCGAGGACTCAAGCCATTCAAACGAGGGCTACATGAACTCCAAGCAACCGGACCTACAGCTCGGGATGGAGAAATGGGTGCCGTAAGCATGGTGCATTCAATCAAGAAAATCTCAACAAAAATCAAGAAAGGTTCAACACATCACAACAATCAAGAACAATAACAAACTATGGAAGCTTGCAACAACTTTGTAACAATCAAGCAACTACCTCAATCTCCAGCCATCATCAATATTCACCACACAACCGCCAACATCATCATCACCCAAAAGCCACCATGACCACCCCCAAACTAGAAGTATAAGCAACGATGGGGAAAGAAAGATACAACATCAAGACAAATCGAGGATGAACATTGAAGGCACAAAGACCAACCTAAGAGGAGGGTGAATTAGGTTCTTTCGTGATAATTGAAAAATTAAACTTTATGAACCAAAAATTAATATTGAAGACAATGAATATGAAATGAAAAAGTTAAAGACAAAAATAAAAGGGATGCACAAAGATTTTTATGGTGGTTCACTTCTAAACCGGAAGCTAGCCCACTTCTCAAATGACTACTATTAGTCACTTGAGCCATTGACTAAGCTAGATGATTCTTTTTAAAAATAAGCTCAGGATCCAACCTTTACAACCGGTCTTTTTGTACGTAGGCTCAAGACCCAACCTTTTACAACCGATTCTTTTACTGTAGGTTAAGGTTCCAACCTTTGCAATAGAATAAATTAGAATAAAGCAATGAAAGAATTAAAGCACTCAAATTCTTCACTCTTTCAAGAGTGAATTGACAGTTGATCAAGCTTAGCCAAAGGTAAGGATATGCCAATTATGCTCAATGATCAACAATAAGAGAACAAGTGATGCTCAATTAAAAGCTTTAAAACAAAACTTAAAAATAAACCGTTAAAGTGCAAGTATGTAAGAGAACTCTTTATCAAAGAATGCTTAGAGAGTATTGGATATTTTGAACCAAAGCATTCAAGTCTTATTTATAGGCAAATGAGGGCCTATGAGAGTTTAAATCGTTGTAAAAAAGATTAAGAAAGAAATTAGCTAATTAATTTGATTGATTGATGGGATTGATTACTAATTTAGCTAATTAATTTGATTGATTGAATTATTTCAAAATTAGCTAAAGTTTTTGATATAATTTGATTAATTGATAGAATTGATTACCGATTTAGATAATTAATTTGATTTATTGAGCAATTTCTAAATTAGCTAAAATTTTTGAATTAATTTCCCACTTTGTTGTGATTTTGAATATTTGATTGCACAAATCAAGTTAAATCAACACCCATTTAATTTTTATCTTAATTGATTTGATCATGTTTTTTGAAATACCAATCTTGAAAAATATTTTAACTGAAAGGCTAGATTGGTTTAAATTTTGACTTGAATATTTTTCAAATAAAATTTAAAGATCAATTTTTAAAAAATATTTCAAAAACATTTTTGTTAGAGCATCACTTATCAATGTTGAGACTTAGACTCAATTGATATATCCCTATCCTAAGTCCTATACAATAAAAAGAAATAATTTTAAGGCGCTTGGACTCGGATCACGTTCTCTTCAATTTGGATGAATCTTCTCTTCAACTTTGATATCTTTTCCTCTTGATTCATCGTCTTAGAAAGCTTCGTATCAACATGATTAACCTTGATTTTCTTAGTTTTCTTTGAGTCACTTCGAAACAAGATTAGAGCAAACTAAACACTATGACTTACTAAATGGTTGTTATCATTAAAATTACAATATAAATGGCTTTAGGGCCAACAAACATGAACAATATAGCACATCAACATCACGAGAGGGAGGTCAAGCAACTCTGTTTTGCTGCAAAAAACTGGGGCCACCAATCAAACCAAGAAAACACCACCAAGATGCAATTCAAACAACCATGGTAGCAACAATGGAGCAAGTAAAGGTAGAGGTGATGAAATTCATACCAAATTTTGCTTCATAAGAGAAGAAACCCGGATAATAATCAAGAGAGAGAGAAAGTAACGCAATAAACACCACTAGCCCAAGAACCAAGAAAACCACACAACACTCTTACATTCTCATGGCCACATATTATACCGAAGCAAGATGCCGGTTGGGACGGGGTAGCCGTGAGAGCATTGTTGGAAACTGAGCAAATATTTGTACCACGAAGACCCTGAAATATATAATGAAAACCTCAAAAAGAGAGCTTCCTGATCAAATCTTGGAAGTCCCACTGAACTTTGCCTTAAGTACTGAGCCACTGAATGCCCAGGACCATGTGACACCCCGATAGCAGAATAAGTAACATGTCAGAACATAAATCAATACCAGACATAGTCCACAAGAAATTGAGACACAAGCCACGGCATGACACAAGGTTACCGTCGCCAATCACGACAGGAGGGCAGTGGCTGATATCGATAAAACACCCCAGCGAACGACCAAGAGCGTCATCGAGGAAGTTATGGATACTACCACTATCAATCACGATGTGAATAGTACGCTTGCCACAATGACCACGAACGTGCATAGTATGGCAAGTAGTCACACCCTTGAGAGCATGTATTGAAATGAGTGGATCGGGATCCAGATCGGGGTTGGGTGGTGGGTCGGTCTCAGCCTCAAAGTCATCATCAACCTCGGCTAAGAACAATCGAACTTGTTTTCTGGAAGCACGTCTATGACCCAGTGAAAAATTCTCATGACAATAAAAACACAAATTTTTTGCCCCGATGTTCTTCAACCTTAGCAGAGGTTAAGTGGCAAGGGTTATGTAAGGGACCCTAAAGGTGGGGAGGTACGGTAGCGAGGGGTTAGCGTGGTGGGTTTGTGGGCGGTTGAGGGTGGGTAAGGGCATGAGGCCATTTTTTGGAGTTACTAGAACCATCTCTATTGATATTATTGGGTAAGGGGAGGACGGCGCCTAATATTTGGGGGTTTTGACTGGTAATCTGCTTAAGATATGAATAGTTCTTTTCTTGAAGAGGGGCTAACACAATAGCTTCTTGTAACATTCATGGTTTAAACAATTTAAGCCGTCGCGTTAGCTCCTCACGAATGCCACCCAAGAGTACATTAATTTTCTGCCATTCACATAAACCATAATGACTAATTAGTGATTCAAATTGCACAAAATAGTCACATAAATACCCGGTTTGCTTGCGCTTAGTAAGCTCAGATAGTGGATCATTCGCATTATTAGCGAATCAAGCACGAATCTTGACTCCTCATAAGCATCACACCAACTTTTGGCCTCATCCTCTAAGGCTACCCCAGCTAGCATAACTTTACCATCTTTCGGTGTTCCATCCAAACAAAAGTAACGTTCACATTTATGTAACTAGCCCACCACATTACGCCCATTGAATCTTGGAAATTTGATTTTCATAACTCGAGTGAAAAAATGAAAATTACCTCCATTCATTTCAGGAGGAACACCCGGTGGTGGAGATCGGCATGGCTAATCAGCTGTGCGACCTAGATCTCGGGGATAACTTGAGCTCGCCGAAGATGGTGATCAATTGGAGTAACTGCGATGGCCCATGGGGGAAATTTGTATAAATAGGCCATTGACCAAATGTGGCACTTCCTCAAGTGCCCTACTGTTCTGATCTAGCCGATCATCAATAGCGGTACACCCCACGATTAATCGACTCTTCTACCTCATGAATAAAAGTTTGGGATCGAGCACCTTCAACCATTGCTAATCCGAGCTTCAATCAGAGGCTGAGGAAGGGAAGGCTTTTATACCAATGATAGTAATTCAACACATCACAAAATCCAAACAACCAATTCACACACAAGATCTCAATCAAAAGCACAATCAACCACCAATAAGAGCAATTATAGTATATCTTTGTATGTATAATCCTAAATTTATTCAAGAAGAAAGGGGAGAACTAGAACCAGAAAGAGAGGCGGGGGGGGGGGGGGGGGGGGGGGGGCGGCAATTCACACAATGCCCAATGATACCTCAACTAACTTCTAATTACATTATTTATACTAACTAATTAAGACCTAATTAAGTAGTAATTAGCTGATGTGGCATCACTTAGGTGACGTAGAGCTCTAGTGTTGACATGGCCAGCGGAGATGACGTGGCACGTGAAGCTTTGTGTCATAACTCGGATTGTTGCATTAAGATGTAGCTACGACTTGCTTTTACACTTGCGAGTACATGGTTTTACACTCTCGTTAAAACCACATTTAGCTCTCACAACCTCTGTGGATATCAAAATGTAGGTATGTGGTGGGCTATTGGATTGTCATCATCAACAACAACAACAGCAACAGCCCCCAGTGCCTCAAGGGCTCTCGCGTATGTGGGGTCTGGAAGGGGTAGGATGTACGCAGCTTTACCCCCTCAGGGCGGGGCCCTGATGAGAGGCTATTTTCGAGGATACCCAACCTGATAGTTGCTAGTTAAGAAGGGCACGTAAGTAGAGCATGTAAAGCACGTATGCAGATCATGAAGAACATGTAAAGTGTAGAGATCAAGAAAAGCATGTAAGGCATGTAAAGCGTGTGAGCAAATAACAAGTAAGCATGCAAACATATAGACAAATAAGTATGTAAGCAAGTAACCATGGAAACAGGTAAGCATGGGAGTAAGGGAGCATAGCAACCAGGGTAAAAGGGCAAAGCAAACACGATAAGAAGAGAGATATCTACATGCGACACCCTGCGACGAATAGGGAGGGTATAGCGCAAGGAAAGTGTAGGGGCATAAAGAAAGAGAAATTAGAGAGAGAAAGAAAAAGGGAAAGAGAGAGAAAGTAGATAGAGAGAGCTAGCTTACTTGTGCTCCCTGATCCTACACCGCTAAATCGGATACCCCTATACTAATCCTCCACTGAGCTCTATCTAAGGTCATCTCTTCATTTTGGTTGAGGTAGGCAAGGTCCTTTCGAATTGTCTCCATCCAACTCTTCTTTGGCCGGCCTCTTGCTCTCTTCCCGTCTGCAATAAGACGTTGTTGGCATCTCCTTACAGGGGCATTTATGGTCTCCTCCTGACATGCCCAAACCACCGCAGACGTTGCTCCATCAACTTATCCTCTATTGGGGTAACGCCTAATTTACTTCTTATGACGTCATTCCAGATCCTGTCCTTCCTTATATATCCACACATCCATCTCAACATCCTCATTTCTACAACCTTCAGCTTCTGCGAGTGATGACACTTAAGTGGCCAGCACCTTAGGCTATTGGATTCTCATATGCATATATATTACCACCGCATTAGTTTTATACATTTTGAAACCACATCACCAAAATCCCAAAATATCTTATTGATATGTTTGAAAAATGCAAAAAAAATGATATATATGTATATACGTGTGAGAATGGTAACATATCTTTAAAAAAAAAAAAGGGAACAAAAAGGCAACATGTCTTAAAGTAAGAGAAAGAATGGCATCAACTTAATCATGTGTGACCAAAACGACGAGTTGAAAGGTGTTAATATAGTAGTTTGTCTCCCAAGTTTCTAAGTTAGAGGTTCTGGGTTTAGCACTTGTTACAATAAAAATGCGAATTATCGATAAATATCAAAACACAACAATTAAATAATAAGACCGAAGGTTAAAAACCGATTACAATACTGAAGATGCCGCGCCTTAGCAAAAACCATTATCCTAAAAGACAATTTCACCGCTGCTCTGTTGCAGTTAGTATGATCGACGGCCGTCCTCCAGGATTAATGCAATCCGACCGCTAACGTGCACTCGTTAATTGTCGGGTAGGAGAGCCTACGAACTTTGCCCAATGAAAGAGAGAGAGACGCAGATGGGGAGCGATAGAAGAGATTGATTTTGTTGTTGATGGGGATGATATGAAAGTGGTGAAAGGCTAGAGGATTTATAGCAGCAGCATCACCTCCCAACATCCATATTTGAACAATAATAAGGCTTGATGAAACGGTTGCAATAAACGTCCCAACCCACATATTTGAACAAACGGCCACACAGAAATGGGAAACGACTCCAACGCAGTAAAGAGGCACGGTTAATTACAATACAGGTTTTGAAAAATATTTTTTGAAAAATAAATATACCTATTAAGAAAAAGATCACCCACACCCGAGCATAGAGGGCAGGCAGGCGGCGCGCGCCCGTGTGATTCCTTCCATTCTTTCTCCCTTAACTTAATTCAAATACCTGAGTGACATGTATATTTTTTAAGTCAACAAACCTTCCCTCTTTTTTCTATGTGGGATACAAGCTTTAGAATTACAATTTGCTTGTATCTTTTTTCTAACAGCAATCATTGGTCGCCTCCCAAGCGTTGTTTTCCATCTTTCAAGAATAATGTCATACTCCTCATCAATGTAAAAAAGTTGATCAAGAACATAGCAATAGAAAATATGACATATGCTGGATGATTTGACTACTGATGAGGAAAACAATGTCTTTGTAGGGTACTTTTTTGTTGGACATGCACAATTTTAGTGTATGAATCTTGTCCTACATAAAATATTTGGTGGAAGCACATTCATTTGGGTTATTCGGTATATTTTTTATATGACAAGTAAACATTGAATTAGGTCTATTGAAGTTTTCTAATTAAGTATTGCACCCTTAATGACTTATAACTGCGACCTTAATTCTTTATTGAGGCATTAACCATTTTGACATGTGTTCAACCTTGTTGGAGTCTACAAGTTACTCTAATATATGGGTTTGTGGGATTCAACCGAGAAAGCAAAATTGGCTTCTAAAATCACTATCTTCATTCTCTTCCCTATGTCCCTTCCCTGACTACTTATCTGTCTGATAACTAAGCATAATCGGAGCGTATTCTAATCCATTACTCTGGAGTGCACTACATCGGTGGGCGTTGTATTGACCCTGGGGATTGGAGTGCCATTCAGTGCTGTTGTACCGATGCGGGCCATAAACAACTTTAGGGTAGTGATGGACGTCACGGCACGATAATGATATTCATATTTTCATATAAGTTCTAATTACCATCCCTCTTATTTTCGAGCATTTTTGCGACCACCAAATCGTAAATCTTCCGATTGCCATTGTAGTTTTTCATTGCTTCATAACCATATAACAAAATCTTCATTCAATCATTTTCATTATACTCAAAAGTTGTTCATTGCCTAGAATTTGGATCGACCTAGAAACAAGATTGGATACTTCTAAGCACAAGCCGATGAAGGATCCAAATTTAAGATTGAGAATTTAATTGAAAAAAAATTGATTTAGGCATGTCCTATAACTAAGGCTTCGTTGTTTCAGGGGAAATACTCTTCCCCTGAAAAATATTGTCCTTTGGAAAAGGTTTTCTATGAAAAATGCAATTTCTGTCAAGGTTTTCCGTTGTTTGTTTCAACAAAAACGTGTTTTCACATTTTGATACTCTTTGTTGGTTTTAAAGGAATAATCATATATCAATAATCTTATACCTCGTTATATGACAATATAAGTAGCAATAAAATATATTCGAAACTATATAGACTTTGTGTGGTTGTGGAATTATTACTAAGATATCCTAAGGTTTGAACATTTATTACCTATCTTACATTTGAATATATACAATGATGTACCTTGAAGTTGAATATTTTATCACACAGGTATATATCAAAATTTGATTAATTTTTGTAAGAATCTGACCAAGTCTAAAAATACTAAATAATACATAATTACGATAATATTTACAAGTCATGTCAATGGTTTTAGCAAATTACGATAAAAGTTCATCGTACATTGATGTAAACTACTTAAATATGGGAGAAATCATATGCCATGTTAGCATTTTTAAATAAAAAAACATTAAATTCTAATGAGAATACTTATATATTATCAGAATCATGTTTTATTTTAGCTTTTTCTATTGAAAATTTATCGAATTTCAACAAAAGACACTTGGTTGATAAAATTTAAAACTTCGGGGTATCCAGGTGATAAAATATTTAAATTTCAAGGTACCCTTATATATGCATTGAAATTTTATGGCACCTAGGTGACAGATAGTCAAATCTCATGATACTTAAGCGATAATTTTTCTAAAAAACATATGTCAAAAGAAAGTATTTTCTAAAAAAAATATAATCTACAAATAGTTTTTTGGTGCTTGGTTTGATGTAAATATTATTTCCTAATTATAATATTTACCATAGCATGAATTAATAAATATGTTTCAAATATAAAATATTAGACATGAATGAAAATCAAATGGAACATAAATTCACTATAAGATTTGACGTTGACTGATCTTTCTTCGTCCAGTTTTTATCCCATATTATTACCTCTAACGATCTAAGATCCCACCAAGTTTATTTTGGTCTGATCCATATTCGAACCAATATATAGCTTCGAATTTTTTTGGATAATTCTGAATGATGACTTTCCCTCTTTTGAAAAGGAACTCATTTCCCCCATTTGAAGGAAATGGTTTTCCTTCAGGAAAACCTTTTCCATAACAAAATTTGGGCCAAATGACATAAAAAGGAAAAAAAAAATCATTTCCTAGAATGTGGTTTGTCTCCTAAACAAACGGAGCCTAAATGAAACAACCTTGTTTGGAATTTCATCCAAACCAAAATTTGAACACCCGTAATACTTTTCTTCTTCACATACATAATTTTTATCGAATACATTATTCCTCTTATTGAGGTTCCGTTTGGTAGGGGGGAAGCACCCTTCCCCCGGAAAGCGTTTTCCTTTGGAGAAGATCTTCCATGGAAAATGAAATTCCCTTTGAGGTTTTCCATTGTTTATTTCCACACAAAACATGCTTTCATCTTACGATATTCCTTGTTTGTTTTAAATGAAAACATCTTCTACCAATTATCTTATACCCAGTTATATGATAATATAAGTAGCAACACAATATATTTAAAGCTATTTAGGTTTCATGTAGTTGTGAAAAAGTTAGCATGTAATAAAAATAGGAAAATTATTACTAAGACACCATAAAGTTTGAGCATTTATTACCAATCCTAACATTTCAATGTCTACAATGAGGTACCCTAGTGTTTGAATATTTTATCACCCAAGTATCGTATGACAAAATTTGATAATTTTGTAAGATTATAACCAATTCTATACAAGTTATGTCAATATTTTTAATGAAATGTAGCAAATTACAATAATAAATTCATTGAATATTATCTCAACTGCCTAAATATAGCTGAAATCATGTGTCATATTAGTGTTTTTGGCCAAAAATCATCAAAATTGTAATAATAATACTAATTTATTATCAGAATGTGGCTCCATTTTAGCATTTTCTAATAAAATCTATCGAATTTCAACAAAAGGTATCTGATTGATAAAATTTTAAAACTTCAAGATACTTAAGTGATAAAATGTTTGAACCTCAAGGTACTCCAATGTATATATTGAAATATTAAGGTACCTGGATAATAAATGGTCAAATCTCATGGTACCTAAGTGAAAGTTGTCCTAAAAAGTATATATTAAAAGAAAGCATTTTTCCAAAAAAAGTATAATTTATAAATAGTTTTTGGTACTTAGTTTGATGTAAATATTATTTCCTAATTATAATATTCACTATAGCATGAAGCATTGAAGATCTTCAAATGTAAAATATCAGTTGGGAATGAAAACCAAATGAAATTCCATAATTCCCTAGAGGATTTTGAGCTCACTGATAATTCGTCATCCAATTTTTATCCCACATTGTTACCTCTAGAATTCTAAAATCCTGTCTAATTCATTTGGTTATGATCTATATCCAGACTGACGTACCCCCCAGTAAAAGGAAAGTCATTTTCCCCCATTTGAGGAAAAAGTTCGGAAAAGCTTTTTTGTCAAAAATCGCACATCAAACAAAAGAAAAGGGGAAAACTAATTCTAATAATGAAGTTTTCCCCATAAACATACGGAGCTTGAAAAAAACTCCTTATTGGAACTACAACCGTTCTCGTAAGTGGTAAGATACTAAGACCTCGTACCTCATCAAGCATTACAGCCTCTCTTCTAGTCAACAACCTGAAGGGGGAAGGCTGCGTACATCCACCCCCCCAGACCCTGCGTAGGCGGGAGCCATTGAGGCACTGGGTATGTTCCTCTACCTCATCAAGCATTAGGTCTCAAGTATGTGGGGCTCCAATGTCCTCGTAAAAAAAAAAAAAAAATGAGTGGATAATACATGCAAACCAGGATCAATCGGTGTGCACATAAGTTGAGTCGGTTCCAGAAATAATGCTAAAAAATAAAAAAAAATAATGCTGAAAAAAAAATAATTCCAAATCTACTGTTGAACCGCGTTTACAAAATGCGGTTATAGTAAACCGCGTCAAGGTGATGCGTTTAAAATACATAAAAACCGCGTCTATAACACACGTTTTATATTCATGTCAACCGCATTTAAAAAATGCGGTTAACACCATAAGAAACCGCGTTATATAAACGCGGTTTTAACAATAAACCGCATTCCCATAACGAGGTTTTATCACTAAACCGCGTTTAATAAACGCGGTTTATCCGCAGTACACATAAACCCCGTTTTCATCGCTTATAGTCGCCATTATGCCGCAATTCATGATGATCGTCACATTGATCCCATGTTCCTATCAATGAAGCTCCAACATTATAAGTGGAGGTGGTAAGAAATCAGAAAAAGTTATCAATAAAAGGCTATTAATTCAGTAGTGATCAAATAGCTACGACAATGATACTTAAAAATCTCCGACGTATAAAGCAGAAGAAGGGCCGCGGCGGACGACATGACCGGCGGTGAGTAGAGGTGTAAACGAACTGAGCGTTCAATGAACTACTCGTGTTCAAAATCGATTAGGGCTCGTTTGTGTTCATTAGGAGAGCTCGATAGCTTAATGAGCCGAGTTCAAGCAAGCTTGATAAGCTTAACGAGTCGAGTTCGAACAAGGGGTGCTCGGCTCGCTAATGTTCACGAACAGTTTGATAAGGGCTCGATAAGAGCTCGTTAAGGAGCTCGATACGAGCGCGTTAAGGGTTCGTTATGAGCTCGATAACAATTGATATTGGTTCAAAAATAGTTTGATAATAACTTATACAGCTCGGCTCGTTAATTTTAAACTTGATTGGGCTCGACAATGAGCTCGGCTCGACTCATTCGGTTTACCATATTAAACCGCGTTCATATGACGCGGTTTTTTAACGATAAACCGTGTCTTAGTAACGCGGTTTTTGTCATAATAAACCGCATTATTAAGACGCGTTTTTTGAGATATAAACCGCGTTATTAAGACGCGGTTTTTATTTGAACCGAGTTATCAAGATGCGGTTTTTATGGTAAAACAAAACGCGTTTTTATTTCATTTGAAACGCATTTTATTAACACGGTTTACTATAACCGCATTTTGTAAACGCGGTTCAACAACAGATTTGGAATTATTTTTTTTCCAGCATTATTTTTGTTATTTTTTTATTTTTCAGCATTATTTCCAGAACCGACTCACATAAGTTGGTCCAGACTCGTTGATTATCGAAGTAGAAAAGTATTATTTGGTAGGTAGAGAAGTTAGGTAAACAAATTTAAATTTAAAACATTTTTGTTTAAGAACTCAACATTTAAAAACAAGAAGACGTCAACATTAAATTCCAAATACATGAAGGGGGGAAAATGTTGTAGCAGGATTATTTCCCAACGAACCAAAGAAAGAGACATATTAACACACATCCTTATCATTTATCAATTCAATATGTTTTTTTTAGAGAGATTCTTGTGCCATAGCCATCGCATACCCATGTGAATTTAGTTATCAACACAATCCGGCCACATCCTTTTCCATTTCTCCACGCATCATTTCTAATAGTTAAAACTAGAGTTATTTACATCAAAGATCTTTGTACTCTGTTCATTGTGTCAATTTAATCTTTCTACTCTTAATTGTGTCAATTTAAGTCCCATTGTTATTTATATTGTGTTAATGTGATTACTAGAGTAAAATTCATGTTAAGTCGTTCATGAAATTTTTCATGAGTTGAAGTTAAATTGAATCTATGGGCAAATTTGTAATGTATTACTGGCATCTAACATGATTATACCGTTAAAACTTATATCAATAACTTAATTTCAATTTGATCATTAAATTGACATAATGTGAATAGTAAAGGGACTAAATTAACACAATTAAAAGTATAAATACTAAATTAACAAAATAAAAAATGTATAGAGATTTTCGGTGTAAATAACCCTTAGAACAACACCCAGGATCCACAAGAAAAAAGACACAAATTTATTTGACGCACCAGTACACAAAAAAGAACCTTCATATACAACATAAGAACTCATCTTCATTATACAAGCATGAAATGTATTCCATATCCAATTATCAATAAGTCCAAATTGCTGTTAGAATATTTACCACAAAGCAAAAGAAAAGTATATATCTTCAACCATTATTTATTTCGTACTATCATGTACTTTATTTAGCATATTTGGTCAATACTTTAAATTGTATCCACTTAATTCATGTATTACTTAATTGTAGCAATGCCATCCAAGAGGTGTAACAATTTTTATTATCTTGCATGTCCAATGCCCGAGTTGGCTGATACTTCTGTACCAAGACAATGATTACCAATACACCTTTGGACTAGATTGCCATAATTGATAGTACACATGGGAACATTGATACAATTAAAGTGTAAAAATTAAGGGTAATGTTACTATCGATGGAAAGAATATTACTGTTAAAACAATAATGTGACTTATAATAAATATTAGTCACAAATTTTCCTACAATGGCTTTGGTATTAACATTTCTGCTCTCATAATAACATTACCCAAAATTAAATGGACGGATTAAATAAAGTAGAAAATAGTATGAAACAAATACAACTATCTTCAAACTTTCACACATTCTTTGTCTTTCAATACAGAAACAAATTGGAGAAAATGGCAAGCCAAAAATACCTGTATATCCAAGAGATTTATATATCAACTCGACTGTGGCGGCTGACCGCCATGATTATCAACTGCAACCGTAGCTGACGCTCCCGCACTAGAGCTTTCCCCGCTGTCAACGCCTGCGCCAAGGAGAGACAACAACCTCTTCATAGATCGAATCTGCATCTCCAGCGCAGGGATGTAATCCGTTGCCTCCTCTAGAATCACCGGCAATGGCTCCTTCTTGCAACCTGGAACCAACTGCCCGAGAGTCTTCACCTGTTGGCATGATTGTGGTTAAGATTATGTAACTCAATAATAAAATGAGGTTATGACTATGTAACTCAATAATAAAATGAGGTTATGACTCGAGATTATAACTCTGAATTTCAATAGATGAGCACCAGTTTGGATCGCGTGATTTTTCTCTCTGGTTGAGTGAGGGTTTCCGTGTAAATTTTGATGTGCTGTTTTCGTTTGATTTTCGCTTTCGTTATGCTTATTTGTGATTTTTTCCAACATTATTGTCAAATAGGCAACTATCCCAAGAGCTTAAACTGATGGATGAAGGCTCGTGATTGGTTTTATACTTTAACATGCCTCCTCACGCAAATGTTTACCGGATTTGAAGAGTAAATATTGCATAGATTCACATCATAAATTGTGCCTAAATTACATCAATATTGAAAGCTGGGCTGCTGTGATTCGAACCCTTGAAAAACAAGACGTTAATACTATATCAGGTAACCAACTTCTCCAAAAGTTTAAACTTTACTCTTAACAATTACCTTCCTCTGCACAGCCGGCAAGTTCTTCCCTTTCAGCCTCAGAATCCCTACCCGCCGGTTCTTCTCCGGCGCCGGATTGATAGAACTTGCACTCACTGTCTTCCTCCTGTGCTTGTTCATAAACTTGAGCTTGAGCCTGCTTGTCAGAATTGCGCGGCTCCACCTCGTCCTCCCGCGCGCAGCCACTGCAAGTGCGCGATCAGCGGCCTCTCTGACTGCGCGGCCACCGCGAGGGGCGGACGGCGACGGCGAGTTGAGGCGGACGTGGCGGAGCGCTTGGAGGAGCTTCGAGGAGTAAATTTGCTGCGTTGTTTCCGATTTCCATGAAAGATGATGGCTTTCTGTGTTGTTAGGGTTTTGCTCGTTCGATTGTGAGGTTTTGATTTTCTTCTTCCTCCTCCTTGAATCGCGTGCTCTGTTTGCAGTACTGGATATTCGGTTTGACACTCTCGCTTCTTCCATCCAAGTGAGAGAATCAATTAATCGGTTGTGAATTGACAGAAAGATTGATTCGAATTGAATGAATGACGAAGAAGATGATGATGAAAGGCTGCAAAATGAGAAAAGGAGAAACCGTTATTGGTTAGGTTGAGGAAAAGCAAGGATATGCAGAAATTAGATACTGCTGATGCATCAGAAATTAATTAGGTTATTCAGAATCGTAATTAGTTGTAAAAATTGTGATTTTCTCATGAATTAGGCGATCAACAAGGTGAGATTAGCGAATAAAATAGATAAAAGAAGAGAATTAGTTGATTGATTCAGTTTCCGGAAATGATGATTTTAACAAAGTAACAAGTGATCAACTAAGGTCTCATCTGATTGCTAAGAAACAAACGCAGAAAATCAAAATTCATATGAAGTGGACACTTGTTCTTTCCTTTCGTTATTACAAAATTAACAGAAAATGATAATTGAAAATTCCTTAACAATTTTTAATTACTTCATAACACGTGAAGTAACTTACCCAAACTGCTTAAGTTATAATTCCTTTTTTTTGTTTTCATATAGTCTTCAAAGGAAGTGAATACTCTGTATAGAAAATTGACATAGAATTTAAACTTTTAAAAAATACAATATCTACTAGAAATTCAATTCTTGTGATAGACAAATGAGGCCTCATATCAATTTCAATTTCAATGATTTCAAGAGATGCACAACCAACAATAACGTCAAACAAAAAACAATTTCACGGGAACACAGAGATTGAAATTAACGACTGAAAATCAATTAACATAACATCAATATCACTTTCAAAATCAAACCTTTCGAATAAGAAAACCTGCAATTGATTGGCAGAAGAAATCAACAACGAAGGATCAGAGGATAGAGAGAGAAGAGAGGAGAGAGAAGAAACGGGACGGCGTGGTGGTGTAAAGTAGGGGAAGTTAGGCCCTTTTTTTTTTCTTCTTCTCTATTTCACCACCACAAAAGCGATGAGAAGAGGAGAGGGAAATAGAGGGGTGCATGTGCGGGGGAACGGAGTGGGAGATACAATTATGATAAAGTTCTCTAATTATCTTTGCCAAATCACATATTATACTTTTGGTTAAAAAAAAAATTAAAAGTAATATTATTGACATAATAAAATTATTATTGTCAAAATAAGATTGTAGTTTACAAAATAATTTTGTGACTTTTATAGCTTGTAAGTCACATTTTATTCTGTTAATAATAATTTTTGTCATGTTAATAATAACTAGCACTGATAATTTGTTTCCTTGTCAATAATAACTCACAAAAAAATTGTCAATTTTCTATAGAAAATTACCTCAAAAAGTTATCATTTTCACATAATAATTATTATAATTACTTAGTCTTTCATAAAATTAGCTACAAAGGTTTCAAAAATTTCAATTAATTACCTACATTAACGGCGTTACATTTCGCTTCAAACTACATGTGTGCTTTGCATCCCATTATATATTCAATCCGGAAAAAAAATTTCGTATGGACGTTGTGACTCAGTTGGCCAAGGAATATTGCCCTAAAAAATCTTTATATGGAATACGTATTTCGTAATTTCGAATCAATAGAGAGTAAACTAATAATAATAAAAAAACTATATCATGTAACTTCATTCAAAAGTGTGGGTTCTTGCAGTACGCAAGCATTGAATTTTAGATATAAGGTTAAAAACATATTTTAAAGGTCATATTGTTTTACCAATTGAGTTAGAACCTTCACATGGATCCTTTTTTCAGATTGAATATATAATTGGATGAAAAGCACACATGTAATTGGACAGAAAGATAATGGTGTTATTGTAGGTGGTTAATTAAAAAAAATTGAACTTCTGAATGTCATATAAGAAATTAAAAAGTTGTGATGATTTGTTTGAGGTCTTGCTGTTGGTGTCTTGGAGTTTTTTGTCTTTGGGAGTTTTTTGGTTTGTTGGATTGTCGTGTGTAATGGTGTGTTTGCTGGTTTTCTGGTTGGCGTGTTTGTTTTGTTTCCAGTTTTTCTTTTATTTTTAGCCTTAGTGTTATTTAGTTGGTGCTTTGGGGTGTTTTGGGGGTGATATTTTTGTAAGGTGTGATGGTCTTTATATCATCTTCTTCTATTAATAAACCATCAAGTATCTAAAAAAAGTGAGAAATAGCCACTTTTGAAGGTGGTTTTTTATAAACAAGACTTCCAACCTCGTAATATATTAATTTAAAGGGAAAATATTATTTAGATACCATGTGCTTTGAACATCTCTAATTTATGTGCTTTGACATTTCAATATATATAGAGATTTGAGATTTGAAAATTTTATAACAAGATGCCCTATGTTGATAGTTGATGAATTTTTATACAAATTTAACCAATTTTATATAAAAAATGTTCATATAGTAGATGGCCACTTTTAGATGCACACGTTGTGGCAACATTTTTTGGTGAAAATTATTATATCCTAATGACGATACATACATGTTGTCGGAATCATGTTTTATTTTAACATTTTTCAACAAAAATCTGCTAAATTTTGGAAGAATGATACCCGATTGATAAAATTTTAAAACTTCAGCGTAAATAAGTGATAAAATTTTTAAACCTCAAGGTATATCATTATATATACTAAAACGTTAGCACATTAGGTAATAAATAGTCAAAGCTCATGATATGTAAGTGATAATTTCATTATTTTCAATTTTATTAGTATTAAATTCATCATTAAACTTTAACCATATTTTATTTTTGGGTAAATTACAGAAAACTCTTTTATCTTTTATTTTAATAAGAGAGAACCCCCCTCACAAATAAAACCACCTACTAAATCCCCTCATGTTTAAAATTCAAACACTTTGCCTCTAATCAACTTTTTTTCACCATTTTGCCCCTCAAAATAAAAGTGGTTAAGGCCTATTTGATGACAAAGAATTTTTGGGTTTTTCAGAAAAATTTCCCTAAAAAACTAGAAAAATGAAAAATGTGTTCAACAGTTCAGTTTTCTAATTGGAGAAGTTGGAAAATAGTTTTTCAGTTTTTTTTATTCTTTCACAAATTTGAAAAACAATTTTAAACTGTTTTCCAAATTTTCTTCATTAAATAGGGACCTTGTTTTCCGATTTTCCCCCACCCCCTTCACATTTTCACACTAGTCACCCATTTTATAACATTTTTTTGTATGCTCCCATCTTCTCATCCTCTTATGTAAATGACTTTATAATACTTAAGGCTAAATTCCCAATTTAAAAGTGATAAATGATTTTGAAGGCAAAGAATAAATAAGACGATCATGCGAGTTGTTTAATTATAGGCACTCATCTTAATAGAATGTGATAGAGCGGGCTTCAGGGGTACTCATCTTATAGGCACTCATCTTAATAGAATGTGATAGAGCGGGCTTTAGGGGTACTTAAGGTTAGGTTCCTTTGATTAAAAGCGATACCAAACTATCAACTAAGGTAGAGATGTAAACGAACCGTATGTTCAATGGCCCAATCGTGTTCGAAATCGATTAGGGCTTATTCGTGTTCATAGGAGGGTTACATAGCTTATCGAGCCAAGCTCGAGTAGGCTCAATACGCTTAACTAGCAGAGTTCCAATTGGAGGTGCTCGGTTCGTTCACATTCGAGAACAATTTGATAAGAGCTCGATAAGGGGCTTGTTAAGGGGCTCGTAAAAGTTCATTAAGAGTTGATGTTGGTTTGAAAATGATTCAATAATGCTCGATAGTAACTTGAAAAGCGTCAGTAGTGAGCTCGACTAGATAGCAAGCTTCGCTCGGTTTTAAGCTCAATTGGGCTCTATAACAGCTCGACTCTGCTCGATAGTAAGCTCGACTCTACCCGATGAGCCTAACGAGCTGGGCTGAGCCCAGTAGAGTATTAAACACACTAAATTCTCATCGAATCAAGCTCAAACAAGGGTTGAAAAAGTTTGATGAGAGCTAGGCCCGAACTTCAGCTCGATAAGCCTTACCAAGCTTGAGTTCGAAACAGGGGGTTCTCAGCTCGACTCGTCTTCACCCCTATGTTAAGCGACAAAAGTTGATTCCTATATCAGGTTATATATTATTTATGTGTCATTCTCAATTTTTTAAAAAATTCAAAAATATGGATCACTTGAACATATTTTCTAGTTTTATGTATTGCAAAACTACAAAGAGAAAACAAGAGAAGGAAAGGAAAATAGAGATGAAAAGGAAAAGAAAAACTATTTTCTGGTATCAAACAAACTTTATGTTTTTAGGGGAAAAAAATCGGAAGTTTTTGCATTTCTAGAAAAAGGAGCTTATATTTATCAAAATTAAAATTTTAATTCATTACAAAAAAGACATTAAAATTTTATAAATTAAAAAAATATTTTTATAAAAAATATTATAAAATAAACTATAATATCTTTTTAAAAATAATTTCAAAATTAGGTTAATAGATTAAAACTAAAAAAATATGAAAAATAAAAAAAATATAGAAAAATAAGTTTTGGAAAAAGTTTTAAAATATAATAATATTTTTTAACATTGATAAAATTAGATTAATAAATTTAAAATAAAAAGAGTATAGGAATTAAAAATTAGAAATTTTCTACTTTTAAATAGGAATTTTATGTACTTAAGCGAAAGATAGGAGCTTTATATTTGTATACAAAAGATGTAAGAATTTTTTATTATTTATAAAATATAATTATTTAAATTAATTATGATAGTGACATTATAAATTTAGACGACAATAGAATAGTTTTTAAATTTTAAAAAAATACTATAAGATAACATGTAATAATTATTTGTTAAAAATAAAATTTAAAATTAGATTAATAAATTTAAAACTGAGAAATGGATGATACTAAAAATTTGAAAACAAATTATGAAAATTAATTTTTCTTTAAAAGATTTGAAAAATCAAAGTTAGAAATATTATCATATTTTTTTCAAAAATTTTTCAAAAAAAGTAATTTTTCATTATGTGTTTCAAATTTTTTATTTTTTAAATTTTAAATTATTAAATCTAATTTGAAATTATTTTAATGTATTTTATCTAATTATATTTTTCCCAAAAATTTTAAAGACAATTTTTATCTTCTAAACTTATAGTATTATTAATATAATTAATTAAAATAATTATATTTTTATCAATATAGAAAACTCTGTTTTTTTTTGCTAAAAATTAAAAATTCTTAATTTTTGCTTAAAAACATAAAACTTCTTCTAAAAACAAAATCAAACACTTAACCCCTCAATTTAGAAGGGCACAATAGTCAAAAAATTGAATGGGATTTTCTATTTGATTTTTAAAAGTGAGGGGGTTTAATAAGTGGTTTCATTTTTGATAGGATTTTCTGTTATTGAAGCAAAAAATAAGGGAATTTTGCGTAATTTATCCTTTATTTTTCTCTACGTTGAGTAATGCTATATAAGTCTGTATTAGACATCAAATAGTTTTCATTATATCAATTGTTTTCCAATTATCTTCTCATACTTGAATACAAGTAAATAAGGGTATGGTATATACACTAACATGTTGTCTCGAATTTGTAATCTAATATCAGAAAAGATTCTGATATACACCAATTGTTTGATAAATTTGTAGTGTTCAAAATTAATAAAGGAATGTTTATGTTTAATTTGAGAATTCAATAAATAAACGTCCAATTCAATCAAATTCAATAAGCTTAAAATTATAAGTTCGAAAATAGGGGTGTGATTTGTTAAAATTTAATTCTTGAGGGGCTCATTAAGAGTTCACGTAAGGCTCCTTAAAAATAGTTAATGACTCATTAAATACTTGTTAGCTTATTGTTATGGGATTGATAATGGAGCAATTATGGCTCGTTAATAGCTTAATTCAATAGCAATCTTGACTTGCTTATAAGCTCGTTTGACAATGAGCTTGCCCCACTCAATTGGACTTATGAGCTGAGTAAGCAGAGTATTGAT
Source organism: Simmondsia chinensis (assembly GCA_018398585.1). Lineage (NCBI taxonomy): Eukaryota > Viridiplantae > Streptophyta > Magnoliopsida > Caryophyllales > Simmondsiaceae > Simmondsia > Simmondsia chinensis. Next base: position 11,282,239 of record JAGTTD010000024.1, read on the forward strand.
TATAAGCTAAGTAGGCAAAGTATTGAACATATAAATATCCTATCCAATTAAGTTCAAACAAAAGTTCAAAAACTATTAAATTCCACTCAAACTCGAGTTTGAGTAAGGGGTGCTTGACTCAAATTGACTTATTTAGACCCTTACGGTAAGTAAATTATTTAATAATACAGACGTTGAAATAAGACAAGCTAAGCATGACTTCAGTATTAGCTTAGTTTGATATCAAACCTAGCTCGATAAACTTTGAAGCAATATTAGTTAGATGAAGTTCAATCTATTCCGTTGAGATCAATTAGGCTCTATGCTCTGAATGTTGCTCGATTGGTGTATATTTAGTCTCACAATTTGGCTCAAAAATTTCTTATTTTAACTCATTATTAAGCTAGTAAACTCTGCTCTCACACTACTCAATTAAATTGAGTTGGTTCAACTTATTTACATTCTTTTAAAAAAATTTAGTAATGCTTGGAGAGGGGGGATGTCGGATTTGAACTTGCATTTTGGAGTTGGTCAATTGTCACCCAAACTATTGGAATAAACTAGGGACTGACAATTCGACCCATTTACATTATGGCATGAAGGTGGTTGTAGAACATGGTGGGGGGACTAATGGGCCAATGTTGGGTGGGAAAAGGGAAATTAGATGCTTAATTAAAAGGGTCAAAAGTAGGCATTGAGTATTGCTTAAATATTTTAAGAGTAAATCCTTAAAGACAATCTTGGCTTGGAAGGCATATGGCAAAGATGACTAAACAAATCAAAGCTCAATGACATTATTATTATATGATAATGAGTGCCAAGCCACCTTCACCCTCTTCCTTTTATCCTATGGGCATCGTTTTAAGGAAATTACTTGCTTTTAAAAAGCAACAATTAATAAATCATGATGTTTGAGATGAAAAGAAAATCATTATATTATTTAAGATATAGGTCCTTGTATTTTTGTCAAATTAATCTCTGTTGAATTTGTATTATGTTGATTTAGTTTTATAATAGGATTGGTCTTAAGTTTGCGGCAAAGTTTAATGGTCGGGTCAAGGGTGATTTAGATTGGGTCAACAAGTGGACTTGTGTGGGATCATTGGCATTTGATAAGATTGGTCAAAAATCACATCATTAACTTAATTTTATTTCAATATATGACTGTAAATTTTAACGGTCAGGTCAAGGGTGATTTAAATTGGATCAACGGTTGGACTTGTATGGGACCCCTGGCATCTAATATGACCAATTAAAAATTACTTTATTAACTTAACTTTGTTTTAGCATAGGATAAGTTGACACATATAAATTGTACATATACTTTTGGCATAAATAACCCTACATATCCAAAATAAAGATAGAGAACTATTATTTTCATATTCAAATATGTCGTTCTTAGAGTAACTTTACATTCTAATTTAAAAGAAGTTGTTTTTGAGGCTTTACTCTTAATAGCGACTTCTTAGTAAAATCTAGTACTTGAATGTCCCACAGGGGCTCGTGGCACCGCTATAAGTCTTACCTCACAAACAAAAGGAGCAAACAATCTCTATTTAGTATCTAATATTATAGTTTTGCTTTGACAACTCTTTTCCAATGCTCTCCTTACTAGGGACACTTTGAGTCAAAGTGGCATGAGGAGGGGTGCAAGTGAATCGATGAGCTACTCGTAATCGAAATCGATTACAGCTCATTCATATTCATTATGGGGGTTCTATGGCTTTCAAGCAGTGTTCGAGCAGACTCCATGGATTTAATAGTCGACTTTAAAAAGGAGTGCTCGACCTCCTGACGTTCATGAACTGGTTTGATTAGGGCTCATAAAAGGCTCAATGAGAATTCATTAAGGACTTGATAAGAGCTCATTTAAAGCTCAATAACTACTTATTAATAGTCAATAACAGCTTGAAAATAGTTCGATAATAGTCCTATAATAACTCGAAAGCTCAACTTAATAGCAAGTTTGGCTCTGTTATCACCTTGATTCGTCCGGATAACAAGCTTAGCTTGACTCGTTAATGAGCTCGAATCTGCTTGATTAGGCTAAAGAGTTGAGTTGAGCTTTGCACCAAATGTAAGATACTTTATTAAGCTGAGCTCGAACAAAGGTTTGAAAGCTCAACTAGAGCTTAGCTTAAACTCGAGCTCATTAAGTCGTATCGAGGTCGAGTTCAAAAGAGGAGGTCCTCGGCGTGACTCCCTTTGTTTACAACCCTTGGTATGAGTCTTGTGAACTTGTGCCCATTTGTGATAAATATAGGGCGAATATGGAACATCCCTTTGCTAATTGTCCATTCCCTAGCTAATGGACCTGTCATTTCATGGCCTTCTTCATAATCAAGGGCTCCTAAGTAATGCATCATTTGGAGTACCCAAATTACTTCAAATAGGACGATTGCGGTGGTTGGATCCTCTCTATTGGAGTGGCCCTCAAGTAAATTGGTGTGTATCACATATGTCCTAGGCTCCAACTTCAATTTTTATGGTTCTAGGAAACGCAGTCACATTGCTTGTAGTTTTATTGTTTGAGATTGTTTTGGTGCTTGCTTGTTTGAAGGTGCTTAGAATCTGGCAATGCATCGATAATAGTTGTGGAAGTTATTGTTACTAGAGATGGCATTTGGAATTCCATTGAAATGGGCTATAGGAGAATTCTGATTAAGGGTTTTGGCTTGCTCACTATTTAGGGCTATAGAGGTGATATACAAATCTTGTTGCAATTCTACAATTGATCATAAATGTTTGTTAGTCTCTCACTATGTCTTTGGAATCAAGGTTGCTCAATCTTTTGTTAAGGTAACTATGCTATAGATTGGATGGCCAAGTTGGCATATAGTAAGATTTGACGAGTGAGCTTATAGCTCTTGTAACGAGTTTAGGTGCATTATTTCTAATGCACAGAAGTACCTTAAGATGGCTCTCCATAAGAGTTTTCTTATCCCCTAAAAAGATAATTTTTGTACTTGAAGACGACATTTCTCTATAAATAATATGTTTAAAATTACACAAACATAAGATAAAATTTTAAACCATGCTCTTCCTTCTAAACATATTGTTGTTGCTGTTGTTTTTTTTTTAGGTAAGGACAAAGGAAGGCTATGGTCATGAACATGGTCTGTGACCTATCAGGATGTCACGAACATGTTCCGTGACCTGTTAGGTATAGCGTAGCAGCATGTCAAGGTAGTTAAGAGAGTTGGGTGTCATGGTAATGCGCACTGATACGCACGATTTGTGCATGGCTGCCCATGCCTTGTGCATGGCAGCGGAAGTCCCTGCGAGGTGCAGCGCACTCGATGCACCTGCTCTAGGTGTGCCTGAGAGGTAGCCGTGACGAGAAGATTCAGTAAAGTGTCCCTTATATTGTGAGCTGTGTCGAGCATCACAGCCAGGGAATGTGCACTACCTGCCTGTGACTTTGTCAGTGTTAGCACCTTGCTAGCCTTTCTCCAGACTCCAGTCACACAGTCATCAAGTTCCCAAGTCATAGCTGGTGACACTGTTTATGATGTCTGTGACACTATTTGTGTCACAACCCAGTCCAGCAGTTCCAACACTCCTCCCACATTGTCAATAGGGTCCTGGGGCACTGCCAGCGTATCGTAGCTCGCTAGGCTGAATTTAGTTATGCTGTTTGAGGGGTTGTTCTAGAACCTTCTTAATTGAGATATTTTGGATATTTTCTTGTATTTTTCATATTACTTAGATATTTTCCATTGTACTTTTAATTGTGCTGATGTTAAGAAGTATAACTAATGAGAGGAAGCAATGTAATCAATAAATCAATATTACAAGAATTTACTATCTTCTCATCTCAATTTCTATATATTCTCTTCTCATTTAAACTCTCCTTCTTTCTCATCCCAAATTCTATCTCACTATCTCTCTCTCATCTAACCTCTAAACCTCTCTTCCCCATCACAAACCCCAGGTTTCATGAAAAAGGAGAATCAAAGCTTCGTCACCAACCCTAGGTTCATGACAATGTGGTATCAGAGCTGTTTTGATTGGGAACGTTGCTAAGTGAAGAAACACCATACTACCATTGCCATGTCTTCATGGGGAGAGACTTTTGGTTCACATGAGTGGTACCTTGTCATAGAGGAGCAAGAATGGGCTAACAAAAGTTTTCTGTCCTTCCAAGAGAAATATCAGTCTTCTCAAGAGAAACTTCAATCCTCCGTTGATTCAATTGCAGAAACACTCGACCAATTGGTGCAAAGCTATGAGAAGTGCCTCGAACATGACCATGACATTACCCTCGATGCCGTGGCCAATAGCTTGACAATGGCAGTGGGTTCAAAATTGAAGACAGAGTTGGCTATGGATCGGGTGCCAAAATGTTCACTACAATCTCAAGAATGCCATTGTGATATCTTGGCAATGCCAGTTAAACAATCCCTTGAGGAATTGCGTGAGTCATGGTCATAGGTAGCGGAGGAATCAATGAAATTTCAAGAAGTCGATGTTTCTCCCAAGATTGAGGAATTATTTAAGAAGGACACTAACTCGAAAATTTCAAAGAGGCTGGGCACCATTCCATCAAGAAACATCAAAATCAAACAAAAAAAGGGTAAGCACTGTAGACCCACCAATTGCGAAAAATGGGTCACGTTTATTATGGTGCACAAAGAAAAACGACAATTCTTGGCAAGATTTCATCAATCTCGTGCCTTGCAAACATGGGTCGATTATAGTGTCAAAAGATAATAATCGGGTTGAATGGTGACAAGAAGAAGGAGAAAAAGACTAGAGCATGGGGACGCTTTCCCCGAGCTGGAATTGGTACAAGAAGCACACCAGCCTTACGACATCGATCTTGGCAACTGATCCTTGAGAACAAAGATCACTTCAACAACCCCAGAATGGCCTGGCATACCCCGGAAGGCAGATGGTGAACATACACCAAGGAATCGGTTAGCATACATGGCTATGCTAAGCTACGTTCAGAGGTTACTACGCGTAGCTATACTATATGTTAGGGGTGTTATGTAAATGTAATAGGTTGTTTTGAATTTGATAGTAGAATTGTTAGGAATAATGTGTAATGGACTAGTGTATTAGTTAGTTACAACAATGGGTATGTAGCCAAAAAGCATTTACTCCTCTAGTGGTATGGTTGACACGAAAGCTGACAGTCAGAGGTTTAAAACATCGTCAAGCCCAACATCTAGAATTTTATCCTTAAGGACAAGGATGATTTGAAGGGGAAGGGAATGTCACGAACATGATCTGTGACCTGTCAGGATGTCAAGAACATGGTCCATGACCTGTCAGGAATAGCGCAGCAGCATGTCAAGGTAGTTGAGAGAGTCGAGTGTCATGGTAACGCACATTGATGCACATGATTTGTGCATTGCTGTATAAGCCTAGTGCATAGCTGCCCAAGGCCTTGCTGGTGCAGCGCACTCTGTGTGCCCGCTCTAGGCGTGCCTGTGACGTAGCTGTGATGGGAAGATCCAGTCAAGTGTCCCTCATATTATAAGCAGGGTCTAGCGTCACATCCAGGGGATGCACACTGCCTACCTGTGACTTCGCCAGTGTCACTGCCTTGCCAGCCTGTGTTCAGACTCCAGTCACACTATCATCTAGTTCCCAGGTCATAGCCAGTGACACTGTTTACCATGTCTGTGACACTGTTTGTGTCACAGATAAGTCTAGCAGTTCCAACACTCCTCCCACACTGTTAGTAGGGTCTTGGGTCACTGTTAAGGTATCGTAGCTTGCCAGACTAAATTCAATTGTGCTGTTTGAGGGCTGCCCCATAACCTTCTTAGTTTGTTGAGATATTTTGGATATTTTCTTGTATTTTTCATATTACTTAGATATTTTCTAGTGCACTTTCAATCCTGATGTTACAAAGTATAAATAGTGAGAAGAAGTATTCTGTCAATCAATATTACACGAATTAACTATCTTCTCATCTCAATTTCTCTCTATTCTCTTCTCATCTAAACTCTCCTCCTTTCTCATCCCTAATTCTATCTCACTATCTCTCTCTCATCTGGCCTCTAAACCTCTCTTCCCCATTATAAACCCTAGGTTTCGTGACAAAGAAGAATCAAAGCTTCGTCACCAACCCTAGGTTTGTGACAGCTGTCTATCCACAGCTAGACGAGCCTAGTGACTCGAGATCTATTAATCTAGAAATACGCAAACGTTGAGCAATATCAATGGCCATCAAGTTAAAACCCTAAGCTGCTACCCTGTCTGCCACCATGTTACCTCACGAATTTGTGCGAGATATGTACCTCTACAAACCTTTGAAGTAGATCCCAAATATCTTCCATAATGATTTTGATTTGTTAGGGACAATTATATTCTCTAGTTATGGTTCGAATAACTGTGAGATTACCCCCTTCGATATGTAAGCAGGTGACTCCAATTTCTAGGCACTTTCTAATACATCCTCTCGCAACCCAGGCTTCTGCTAGTAACACTGATGCCTTGCAAATATTACCAAAGCCCATCCTAAGATTCTCTCCTCTATTATTTTTGATAATATATCCAAATGTTGCTTTTCACCTCCTTTGGCCCCATAAAAATTCAACTTAGTCAATTCCCTAGAAGGAGGCCTACACCGAACACCTTGTTTATGACCAGTCCCTCTACCAGTCTTGTAGTTAGAGTTCTCGTTAACCCTCCCATCATCTCTCTTGTATCTCCACACAAAGATACTACCTTCCACCTAGGATAGGACCTTTTCTGGACTAGATTACCGACCCTTAAACACTAACTCATTTCTCGCTTTCCACATAGCCATAGAGTTGTCATCATAAGTTGTAGATGTCTACCAACACACTTGTTTGTCTGATTTTTTTAGTTCAGCAACAATTGATGGGTGCCTGAATTGCAAGAAACCCATGTCCTAGAAGGAGGCGCCAACATCGTTTTGTAAATCCACAATTGAAGAAAATGTGGTCTAGACTTTTAGTAGCACATTGAAAATGAGGATAGAGGTGTGGGATATTGATTTCTCGAGACCTTAAGATAGAGCGAGTTGGTTCTTCTAAACATATTGTTGTTGTTGTTCTTTTTTCTTTTGAAACATATTTTGTTTCTTGTAAACCATGTTCATTTTTATTTTAAATATAATATCAATACATTTTTGTCATTTAAAATTACAAAATTTATTACTTAGAAAGGTTGGTTTTGTGTCACATGGGTACTCTGATGTTCATATACGTATTTTGGTAACTAATGGTTTAAAAATTATTTGACATGGGCACCCTTAGCTACAATTCAGAATGTTCGTCAATAATGATAATAGCAAACATGCTTTTGATAAATACATATGTTCCCTCTACTAGATTTAGCAATTTTATGTCACATAACGCTGAGATGGCACATGATTTCAACAATATATATTCGTAAAATCCATAGATTTGGCTAGTTCTTGTCATGATCCTATGAATTTATTTTCCAAAACATTTTCAGGGCACGTATGTGTTGCTTGAATCATGTTCAATTCTATCATTTCCTGATAAAAGTTTTTAGATTCCAGCAAAATGCACTAGATTATGGGTACATGGTGCCATATATATTGGAGTTCTTATTTAATATCTTAAAATGTTAGAATATTCAAATAGCAAATATTCAAATCTCAATATACCTAAATTTCGCATAACAAATCTCTACCAATTGCATAGCTCAATTTAAATTTCTTTTGCCTTTTTTTTGATAATTGAGATTTATTAATATAAATTGATCGAAACATAATCATCTATGCAAGCATGGGCATACATACAAAAACTCCTCCCACAAGAACCCCAAACACTAAAAACGCCCAAGACAAGAGAACACAATAGCCAAACTACAGGCTTAGGAATCCACACGAGTGATGGCCTAGAAGCACCAAGCTACCTCCAACCCACACTGACAAACACAACACAAGTATCAAAGAGGCAAAAAGGAAAGACCCCCGACTTTCTCTGAAACGCTAGATAGCCTACTACGAACCATCCACCGCAATGATGAAAAAGAAACAACCAAGCAAAGGATACAAACCGAAAAAACAGCAAACAAGCAAAGCAATAACTCAGGACGCCAAAAGCAACTCGGCCTAAGAAACACCAAATGGCTGCAGTGCCGCAACACCAAAGAATCCATTCCCAACAAGCTCCAGCAACTCACGGTAACAAGAGACCCAAGAACACACAACCAAGCAATATCAAGGACAACAAACACTACAACCCCAACAGCCCCTAGACCCTTTTGACCCCTTTCGCATTTTTCAATAACTTTAAATTTCTTTTGCCTTAAATACGATAATGTCATATTATTTGCAGGGAATCGCTATTTTTTTGGCAAAATTTATTATTGTTGGTATAATCTTGTTATGTAAGTTTTTAAATTGAAATAAAGTAAATGAATGATCAAAATACAACTCGAATATAACAAAAGTGATCTCCGAGATTACAAAACCGACAATGGCTATAAAATAAAAGTCCTGGTTATAAAAAGAGCACGCGTGTGGCTCACCAAGCCTAGTCTAGGCCCACAAGACTTTACTATGTACAATGACAAGGGTTCTCTAAACTAGACTTTCTATCTCTATTCTTCCTATATGGGATTGAAGTTTTCGCAAGATAAGAAAAATTCAAACACACTAGTTACTACCCCCAAATTTCAATAAGTTTTAGAGGACTGCTAAATTTTACAGGAGGCCCGACCCACGGAGTTGGCATACATGAGATCCACAAATAAACCCAAATGGGGTTCCATCCTAAAGCCAATTGGCAATAGGTGGAGTAACTCACTAGGTTTAAAAATTGATCTATTCACTCTCACAACTCCAATGTGGAATTCTATTACATAGACTCACATGTAGAGTTCTCAATATTCCCCCTCACATGTGAGTTTGCTTCAAACGCACCCCTCGCCTTCTTCGGTATAATTTGGGAATTACATCCAATTGGATCCAAAACTAATCGAAGAGGCTCTCGGTGCAACAAATTCATATGCACCCCTCTCTATGAGAACACGATGTGACAAACAAGACATCGGGATCATCATCCTGCTCTAATACCATGTTAAATTTCATCGGGCCTTTTGCGGCCTAACACACGGAGTTGACACAAATGAGATCCATACATAAGCCCAAGTGAGATTCCATCCTAAAACCAATCTTATACAATGTAGATTGCTCAAAAATAAACAATAATCCCCTCCCATATATAAGTTTATAACTTTTTGTACAATGTTGTATGCATTCTAACGTACTGATGTGAGCAAAGTTTACTTACATGCATCTTTGTCTAGCGTTAAGCGTATTATTTTTTTTTAGGAAAATTATCACTTAGGTGCCCTATGTTTGAATATTTATCACCTATATATCCTGAAATTTTAATATATATAATGAGATACTCTGAGTTTTAAATATTTTATCACCCAGGCACCCTGAAGTTTTAAATTTTTGTCTATCAGGTACCTTTGTCAAAAAATTAATTGTTAGAAAATGCTAAAATAAAACATGATTTCAATAGATATAAGTATCTTGATGGAGCACGTGAAATGAGAAATACGGGTATGGGAAGGTTCATAGCTTTCCCTTTAACTTTATTAATGGATAATAAAAATAAAAAGGGAAAAGGATAGGCTCGATTTCTCACAATCCTAGAAAAGGAGAAACAAGAGCTCGATTTCTCACAACCAGAGTAAAGGAGAAACAAGAGCTCGATTTCTCACACCCAAGGAAAGGAGAAACAAGGGCTCGATTTCTCACAACCAGAAAAGGAGAAACAAATGACACTTCAAAATTCTGAAAATTAGCTATCTCCTAAACCTAGCCTAGACCCCTTTATATACAGGAGGGGTTACAATTCAAAATTCAAATTTAAAATTCAAATCAAATAAAAATTTAAAATCAAATCAGATCACAATAAAATCATATAAAATCAGATCAAAACAAAAATGGAATAAAATTTAAAATTAAATCGCATTTAAATCCCGCATATCTCGCCCTGAATCTCACGTAGAGCTCAGCCACGTCCGGCTGCCGCCAATCCTTCATGATGCCAAGACATTGCCAAACTTGACGGGCGTCGTTCTTCTTTAGCCTGGTCGCCAAGCAATGCGCCAATCACGGACGCGGACCTGCATTTCTCATCTAATCTTGGCGTCCTCTTCATGCCTATTTTCGGCTTCAATGTCCTACTCATCATGACCAGCCAAGGAGTATTTGGCGGCTGCATCATTCTCTCCCGGTTGGAGAGAATTCGCCCTCGAATTCTCCAAGACGTACCTCAGTTGCCCACAGGCCATTTCAGGAAGCGTTTTGAGCTCTGATACTAACTGATGCAGTGCGTGAAACGAGAAATAGGAGTACAGGGAGGTTCACAGCTTTCCCTTTTATTTTATTAATGGATAACAAAAATAAAGAGGGAAAAGAATAGGCTCGATTTCTCGCACTCGAGAAAAGGAGAAACAAGGGCTCAATTTCTCACAACCCGAGAAAAGGAGAAATAAGGGCTCGATTTCTCACAACCAGAAAAGGAGAAACAAATGACACTTCAAAATTTTGAAAATTAGCTATCTCCTAAACCTAGCCTAGACCCCTTTATATAGAGGAGGGGTTACAATTCAAAATTCAAATTTAAAATTCAAATCAAATTTAAATCCCGCATATCTCGCCCTGAATCTCACGTAGAGCTCAGCCGCATCTGGCTGCCGCTAATCCTTCATGATGCCAAGACATTGCCAAACTTAACGGGCGTCATTCTTCTTTAGCCTGGTCGCCAAGCAATGCGCCAATCACGGATGCGGACCTGCATTTCTCATCTAACCTTGGCGTCCTCTTCATGCCTATTTTCGGCTCCAGTGTCCTACTCATCATGACCAGCCAAGGAGTATTTGGCGGCTGCATCATTCTCTCCCGGTTGGAGAGAATTCGCCCTCGAATTCTCCAAGATGTACCTCAGTTTCCCACAGGCCATTTCAGGAAGCGTTTTGAGCTCTAATACTAACTGATGCAGTGCATGAAACGAGAAATAGGAGTACAGGAAAGTTCACAGCTTTCCCTTTTACTTTATTAATGGATAATAAAAATAAATAGGGAAAAGAATAGGCTCGATTTCTCGCACTTGAGAAAAGGAGAAACAAGGGCTCAATTTCTCACAACTCGAGAAAAGGAGAAACAATATAACACTTTAAAATTCTAAAAATTGGCTATCTTCTAAACTTAGCCAAGACCCCTTTATATAGAGAAGGAGATACAATTCAAAATTCAAATCAAATAAAAATTTAAAATCAAATCATATCACAACAAAGTCATATAAAATTCGATCAAAACAAAAACGGAAATTTAAAATTAAATCGGATTCAAATCCCGCAGATCTCATCCTGAATCTAGCATATGAGCTCAGCCGCATCCCAGTGCTGCCAATCCTTCGTGACGCCGATACACTGCCAAACTTGACGGGTGTTGTTCTTCTTTATCCTGGCCGCCAAGCAATGCGCCAATCATGGATGTAGGCCTGCATTTCTCGTCTAACCTTGGCGCCCTCTTCATGCCTATTTTTGCCTTCAGCGCCTTACTCATCATGACCCGCCGAGGAGTATTCGGCAGCTGCATCATTCTCTCCCGGTTGGAGAGAATTCGCCCTCGAATTCTCCAAGACGTACCTCGGTAGCCCACGGGCCATTTCAGGAAGCGCTCTAAGTTTTGATACCAACTGATGCAGTGCGTGAAATGGGAAATAGGGGTATGAGAAGATTCAACTGCCTTCCTTTTAAATTTTATTAAATTGATAACAATATTACAAAGAGGATAGATAGACTCGCTTTCTCACAACTCAAGAATTTGAGGATCAAAATGATACTTTTAAATCTCAAAATTAGCTACCTCCTAACGCTAACTATTTCTCCTTTATATAGAGGAGGTGACAAAAGAAAAGAATTCAATTGAATTCAAATGTACGACAAATAAGGAAAGCGATAAAGTTAATTCAGAAATGAATCAAACTAGCTAAAATCGTCCCTAAAATCTTGACAGTAATGACGCCTCTAGCCCTCTCTGCGTCATGCCTCACGTCCCACCTTGGTACCCTCTTCGCATCCCGCAAATACGACGTCTTGGTGCCATGCCTAAGTGGCTGCATCTTTCTCCCCGGGTTAGAGAGAATTCGCCCTCGAATTCGTTTGGGGATCAACACTGTCACTATCGCCAAAATAAGGAGTGAGGTGCTTGACGTTGAAGACATGGGAAGTCCTCATACTTGATGGAAGTTGAAGACGATAGGCGTTGTCATTGATCTTCTCCAGAATCGCTAACGGACTAATCTTGCAAGCCGTGAGCTTGTTATACTCTTAAGCTGGAGACCTTTCCCATGTCAAGACTGCCAGACCCTATCGCCAACTTGGAACTTGACCTCCCTTCACTTCATGTCACCAGCTGCCTCGTAGTTGGCGTTGGCTTCCAATAACTAAGTTCGCATTTGTTCATGAACGTCTCTGAGTCATGAGATAAAATTCTCCTCCTTCCCATGTGGGCGTGTCAAGTCTGGTACTGGTGTCAAATCAATTGGAGCATGAGGAACAAAACCGTAGATGACATGAAATGGCGCGAACCCTGTACTCTTATTTAGGGAGATGTTGTAGGAAAATTCGGCTTGATGGAGCTTCATTGCCCATCCCTTGGCATTTTTTGCAACTATTCATCGAAGAAGATTACCTAATGAGCGGTTGGTGACTTTAGTTTGTCCATTCGTTTGGGGGTGATGGACTGTGCTGAAGGCGAGTGACGTGTTTGCCATTTTCCACAAAGTTCTTCAGAAGTGATTGATAAATCGAACGTCCCTGTCTAACACAATGCTAGCCGGTAAGCCATGTAACCTGTACACTTCCTTGAAGTAGAGTCTTGCAACATGAATGGCGTCTGCAGCCTTCTTGCATCCGATGAAGTGTGCTATCTTTGAAAATTGATCAACAATGATGAAGATTGAATTAACCTCGACGGTGGTCCTTGGCAAGCCTAGCACAAAATCCATACCAACGTCCGTCCACGGCTGACTTGGTGTCGGTAGTTGCAAGTAAAGCCCAGCGTTGTTTAACCCGCCCTTAGAATTTTGACAAATATGGCAATGCTTGACATACCTCTCAACTTCTTTGCGGATTGTAGGCCAATAGTAGTTGGCGGTGATAAGCTTGAGCGTCTTGTCCCTACCAACATGCCCCATGTTGTGCTCCTATTCTATAATTTTAAGTCGCCAACTTGAATTTGGTACACAAAGCTGATTCCCTTTGAAAAAGAACCCACCATGGATGGAGTATTCAGGAACTGACTCCACCTGTACATCTCGCCAAATGTTGCCAAAAGTGGGATCGTCATGGTACATCTCCGCCATCTGTTCAAACCTGGTAAATTCCACTCTGTTAGACTAAATTTCATCGGCTTAGGGCATATGCCGCATTCTTCATCACGCCTGATTTGTGCTTGATGACGAAGTGAAAAAGTTGTATGTAGCTGACCCACTTGGCGCGCCTATCTGAGAGCTTGTCTTGGCTGTTACTGTATTTGAGGGCAAAGTTATCGGAATACAAGATGAACTTCTGGTTGGCTAAATACGACTTCTAGTGCCTCAAGGGTCGCACTAAGGAGTAGAACTCCAAATTGTAAGTCGAGTAGTTCAACTTACTCCCGTCAAGTTTCGCACTGAAGTATGCGAATGGCTTCCCATCTTGACTGAGTAGAGCACCAATACCAATCTTGGAAGCATCCGTGTGCAGCTTAAATGTCTTTTGAAAGTTGGGGAGGGCTAACACTAGTACTGAAGTATGCAAATGGCTTCCCATCTTGACTGAGTAGAGCACCAGTATCAATCTTGGAAGCATCCGTGTGCAGCTCAAATATCTTTTGAAAGTTGGGGAGGGCTAACACTAGTGCCGCGATCAGCTTCTGCTTGATTTTGTCAAAGGAGACCTCTGCTTGAGGCGTCCAGACGAAGAATAAAACTAAAGAGAAGGCCATTGAACCTTCCCTTACCCCTATTTTCATTCCACACGCTGCATTAGTTGGTATCAAAGCTCAGAATGCTTTTAGAAATGGCCCATGGGCGACTGAGGTACGTCTTGGAGAATTCAAGGGTGAATTCTCTCCAACAGGGAGAGAATGATGCAGCCACCAAATACTCCTTGATGGGTCATGATGAGCAGGGCGCTAATGGTGAAAATAGGCGTGAAGAGGACGCCAAGGTTAGACGAGAAAAGACAGTCCCGTGTCCGTGATTGGTGCATAGCTTGGCGAAGACAGGACGCGATGGACAAAGCTTGATGAGACGCTGGGGGGTCTAACACAGGCGGTTCACAGCTCAGCCAAGATTTGGGGAGATTGGTAGTGAGATTTATGGGCCAAATCAAATCTCCTCCCTTTTCAGTTACTCCTTCCCTAATTTGATGCAAATTTGAATTTGAATTGTAACACCTCCTCTATATAAGAGAGAAGACTAAGCTAGGTTTAGAGAGCTAATTTTTCAGAATTTTAAAGTGTTATTGTGTTTCTCCTTTTCTCGAGTGTGAGAAATTGAGCCCTTATTTCTCGTTTTCTCGGCTTGTGAGAAATCGGGCCCTTATTTCTCCTTTTCTCGGGTTGTCAGAAATTGAGCCTTTACTTTTCCCTCTTTATTTTTATTATCCATTAATAAAATTAAAGGAAAAGCTGTGAACCTTCCCGTACCCCTATTTCCCATTCCCAAGAAAACATTTAAACTTGGAGTGCAATAGAGCAAAAAAGGTTAAACAGTGATGAAATCAAGCGCAATTTACCCAAATTTGAAGACTATTCTGAGAAACCCGACCACATGTGTAAAAGAAGAACTCATCGGATCAAAGTCCTCTCTTATGATTTAAAAAAGTAATTTTTCACAGGTAATACCCCCCCCCCCCCCCCCCCCCCCTCCCCAAAACACACACACACACTCTTTGGCCAAGTAAAGTGTTAACCACATATAAAGGTTGGCGAATCTATGCCATCTTTATAAACTGAAGGGGAGAGAATAATTTTGGGATATCTTTAACCACATCTCCTCTCCTCCTCTCCTTCCCAAAGTCACTACGAGATCTAGGGTGTTCTCAAACGTCGAAAAGCGCTGGTGGTCAGAGTGATGGGAGGATAAGCTGGGATGAACATAATGCAGATTGAGAGAGTCTAAATGTCCTAGTTTTTCCATTATTTCTTTCTTTATTTATCTTAATAATGTGTAAAACTCTTAAGGAGGAGTAGATTCTTTTAGTTTAGGGTTAAAGGATGGGTAGCCGTCCATACCCTATGCACCCCTATGGGGATTTTATGATTTTTATTCGGTTTTTTTTTTTTTTTTTTTTTTTTGTGTGGGTGTGTGTGTGCTTGTAGCAATGTTAAAATCTCCAAATTATTAGCATTTGTCTATGAGCTTATAGGCTAGACCATAACATAACTTGTTTTCACGTGTGTCTAGGGTTGAGGTTGTATCCAACATTGAACACAATCTTTTATATAAATTAATACTTAATTAGGAGTGACAAAGGAGCTTGTTAGTGCTATTGAGTTAATCCCTTTTTTTGGTAAGTTCTCTTGTGATAATCCATGCTACACTAAGGGTGATAAGATGGGTTATGCCCCTAAATTAGTTCATTGCTCTAAGCCCTAACCTAAGTACAAATTCTGGTTCAATATTGAGTTAGGAGCAAGAAAGGAATCAAGTAGTGCTAATGAGATAACCTATGCTACACGTAGGGTGATATGATAGGTTTTGCCTTTAGACTAGTTCATCACCCTAAGCCCTAGTTTAAATATTAACCCATGCTTAGTGCTTGTAGCCTAGGCCTCCTAAATTATTGTAATAATATAATATACTGACAGGACATGAGTAAAGCTACCCTGAATTCATTTCCTAAACTAACCTCAATTGAATTGACACCTGTTATATAGATTTTATTGTTTTCTTCAATTGATTGTCCAAACAATCAACAAAAACCAAAAAAAATTAAATCACTCATTAATAACGAAATCTGAATTAACCCCGATTCCTTGTGGATACAACGCATATACCTAACTAAGCAATAACGATCTCATACCCTTGCAAGTACACGGTTTTGAAATAAACTTTAAAACACATCAAGTTTTTGACACCTTTGCCGAGGAATCGATAGGCTAAGTTAGATTTAGGAATTAACGAGTTCTTCTTTGCCTTCATTTTGTTTATCTTTGTTATTTAATTCTTTTGTTTTACTTTGGGTTGTGGTCAAGTGAATTCTACTCGCTTTTTATATTGTATGCACAGTAGACGCTCACTTAACCTTGAATTGTTACCTTGCTTTCCGAAAATTGAGTTAGTTTTGCCTACCTGGAGGCTATACGAAGCAAGTGTGAATCCACCTCCAACCATGGCCAACAATGCACCATGCACGATTGGGGACTACTTTATTCCCCGAACGTACATTGCACCCGTTTGAGTTACGTTACCCGATGTGGGTAACACAAACTTCGAAATCTTGTCGGGACCATCAACATGCTTCCCACTTTCTATGGGAAGTCAATTGAGAGCATTATAAGCACCTTGATGCATTCATTGAAATTTGTGAAACATGCCACTATCAAGGTGTCTCGACTGATGCTGTTAGATTACACCTTTTTCTGTTTTCATCAAAACACGTAGTTAAAAGGTGGTTGCAGTCCCTTCTAAGGGATGAAATCACCAATTGGGATGACCTCCAACAAAAGTTCCTGATCAAGTTTCATCCTAATGCCAGGACTATGATTGTTAGGCTTGCAGCCAATAGTTTTGAACAAAAAGATCAGGAGTAATTTCACGAAAGTTGGAACAGATTTAAGGAGCTCCTTAGACGCTATTTCCACCACGAATCACCCAAGTGGCCTCTTATGCAGCATTTTTATGATGGTCTTATTGCCTCCAACGAGCAGATGGTTATTGTTTTAAGCGGGGACACATTTAACCAACAAGATGAGAACGAGGTGTGCACGCTATTTGAGTACCTCAGCGAACACTCTCTCGACCAAGCCTCTTCTGTGAGGCTGGTTAGAGGGAGCACATGTGGTGTCTATGAAGTAGCACCCAATGATGACATTAACCTTAGACTAGACGCCCTTAGTAGGAATATGGATCAAATTATGAACTTGCATGCAAATTCTACTAATGTGCCCCTAGTCAATGTAGTTGAGTCATTGGGTGATACTACCCCGTGTGGCATTTGTTTGGGGTGAGGACTATTCTGTGCTTAATGGTTTATACGCTTCTCAATTTCTCGAATACATGTAGGAATAGGTTCATGCAGGTCAAGGATATTCAAGAAATAATGACAAGTCCTCAAACACCTACAATCCCGAATGGCGCAATCATCTGAACTTCTTGTGGGAGCAAAACACTAATCAGGATCAACCTATAAGACAATAGAATCGTGGGTAACATAAACCCTTCCTCATTTTCGGGAGGGCAAAGGTATAATTCTAAACCTAACCACCTTATTTTGCATGCTAACCATTCTCCCCCACCTCCAGGATATTCTTCATAGTTCGAGGAGCATATGCTCCAATTCATGGAGGATACTGCACAACTGATCTGGTCCCATTGCCGCTCTATTACTAAATTAGAGGACTAGATAGGAGAATTGACCCAAGAGCTTCATAGGCAAGAGGATGGGAGATTTCCCTCTCAACCTCTCACAATACCAGTAGGGTCAACTTAATTCTAACTCTAACTTGCTAACTAATGAGCAAGTTAAGGTTGTGTTAATGTCTGGAGAGGGAAAACTTAGGGATGTGGAGGACGAGGTTGAGAAGGAGAGCACAAATCCCTCCCCCACTGCTGATGGAGAGGGACCACAAGATAGGTCATATGAACCTGTTGTCCCTTTCCCTTTGGCTCTATAGGATTAAAGGAAAAGAACAACCCAAAGAGGGTCGAGCTCATAGATGTGTTTAACTATGTGAAAATTAACTTACCGTTGATTGACGCTATTAAGCTCACTCCTTTGTACAATTAGTTCCTCAAGGACCTTTGTATTAAAAAGAAGCGGGCCCAGCACACACTATGAAAAAGGTCTGGCTCACCAAGAAGGTGAGTAGCATACTGGCAACAGGCGCCCTGCCCAAGTTCAGAGATCTCAGGGCCTTTATAGTTCCGTGTGTCATCTAGGAGCGGTACACTAATCGTGCCCTTCTAGACCTAGGAATAAGTGTCAACCTCATCCCTTACTCCGTTTTTAAGGAATTGGGTGTAGGAAACCTTAAGGAAACCAGTGTTACACTTCACTTGGCTGATAGGATAGAACGTGTACCTCATGGGTAGTGGAAGATGTACTTGTCAAGGTTGGCAAGTTTGTCTTTCCTGTTGATTTTATTGTCTTAGATATCGACCCTGCTCCCAAGCGGAAGAACAACACTCCTATCATTCTAGGCCAACCATTCATAGCAACAGCCGACGCTGTAATTCACTCCAGGACAGGAGTGTTGGAGGTTTGTTTTGGAAACATCAAGGGAAAACTGAAGGTCTCGAATATTGTTCGACACTCTAAGATAGAGGACGAACTAGAGTGCTACAAGGTTGATGGTATTGACCCTTTGGTAGAAATATGTGCTCCCGATTCTATTAAAAATGTAAATTACAGTAATGTCCCTCTTTGTATCGATAACTGTGCAGCATTGCCTAAACTTGGTAGGATAGAGATTCGAGACCCCGACGCTAACCATATTCTTCTCCTTGATACTTACAGATCTAAAAACACTGTTGGGTTTGGGGATCATCCCTACAAACTCAACACGATTTCTATGGTAGACATTGCCTTGGATTTTGGTTGACATTGCGGTCTGCACTGCGTCGGACTGAAGATGTTAAACTTAGCACTCTTATGAGGCAACCCAACCTATCTTTATTTTTGTTGTGCGTTTTAATTTGTTTTTTGGGTTAAACTCTCTTTTGTCTGCATATTATTTTGTTATCCCTACGGTGATTACTTTGTTTCTCATTTACTAAACACTTGTACAGTCCATATTTCTAATGCTACTAACAAGTTTATTTAGTATTCTGTTTTGTAGCTTGATATTTCTGACTTCCCTTTTTGGATTTGCTCTACACGCATAGCTAAATATGTCATACCTCAGGTCGTCTCTTTCCTTTCCTTGCTTGTATTTACTTTCGTTGATTGGCATTGAGGACAAGCAAGGTTTGGGTTTGTGGATGGCATGTATGGTGCGAACTTTTGATTGTCCTTTTAGCATATTTTTGTTTAAATGAGCCGAGTCTTTGCATGGATTAGCATAGAATTATGGTGACTTATATTGAAGTTCAAATTTGAGATGTGCCATGATAGTTAGACTATTTATGTAATGAGATTTTTCCTTGATCTGATTGTTGAATATGTACTTTTGTCTTTTAACTAGTTGGAGAGATTATTACTTTTCACCCTTTATCTTATGACAAATTCTACATTTTAAGTTGTAATAGCATAAATAATTTTAGGAATTGGAATCAAGCTCTTTACTCCTAACAATGTTGAAATAAATAGTTTATCTCGTTATCTTGAGTGTTTCTATTAAAAAAAAAAATGTATTAATGCCTGTCAATTAAGTAAGTACCCATGACTTGTTAGTTCTTATAGCCCCTGTGTCTCGAGCAAGTAAGCCCCTAGGGGTGTCTTGACACCTGGTACCTTGAGCCAACTAGATCGGGAGCTGCCAATAAAAGCTCCCTACATGGGCCATAGGGAGTGTTTAAGAAGAATCAACTTCATTAAAGTCAATTTAATAAGCATCAATACCTAATGCAAATGAAATATTTTTAAGGTATATGCTAGTAACGGCTTAGGTTGTGAATTCCTTTGACTTGATCCATTAGGTCCGAGGAGTGCTCTTCGCTTGAAACCTTGAGCCAACTGGATCGGGAGTCACATGTCAAAAACTCATTACATGGGTCCTAGGGAGACATGCCTGACCATGAGTTACTTTAGGATTTGGAAAAAAAAAAAAAAAAAAAAGAGAGAAGAAAACAAAAAAAAAAAAAAAAAGGAAGAAGAAAACAAGAGAGAAAAGAGAAGCCTTGAGATTTCTTTACTTATTAGGGGTGATGTGTTAGGTTAATTAATTGCTTTAATTATCTTCTCTTTCATCTTAAATTTGGAAAGTTTGGACTAAGAAAAAGGGAAGAGAAGTTCTGAGCTCACTCACTAGTAAAAAGACTTAAATCACTAGAACTCGAGTCAAAACCATTGTAATAGTTACAATATATAAAGATTCTTTACTTTCAAGTACACCTTATAATATGCTTGAAAATATTATTCGGAAGTAATTCTTGCCATTACATGTTTGATCAAAAATTTCATCTTTAGCTATCTTGAGATGAATCTTGCTTGAGGACAAGCAATGAGTGGATTCGAGGGATGCTGATGTGCTTTATTTTTACAAATTTTACTCCTAATTCATGCGACATATTCTCCTTTTACATGTGTGTTTTGTTACAATCTAGGCACATTATAAGCTTGGAGTGCAACAGAGCAAACAAAGGTTGAAAACTGATGGAATCAAATGTAATTTACGCATATTTAAAGACTACTCTGAAAAACCCAACCACATATGCAAAAGAAGAATTCATCGTCTCAAATTTTGGTCCTCCGATTTAAAAAAGTATTTTTTTCATGGGATACACACACACACACTCTTTTTGGCCCGGCAAAGTGTTAACCACATATAGAGGCACGCCACCCCTATAAAGTGAAGGGGAGAGATTAATTTTCGGATATATTTAGCCACGTCTCCTCTCCCCCTCTCCTTCTCGAAGCCGCTATGTGATCTAAGGGGTTCACAAATGCCGAAGCGTAGGTGGTTGGTGTGTTGGGAGGATCAAAGCTCGGACCAACGTTAACGTAAATTGAGGGAGTCTCAGTTTCCCAGTTTTTCCATTATTTTGAAGTTTTTCTATTTAGTTTGAGTGTTATTCAAAGTGTCTCAATGTCGTACAATCTTTACTATACATTATGGAGAAGTTCCTCCTCCCTTCATATGCCCTCTGTTGGAGTACTAGTGCAACCGTAGCGAGAATACAACGAAATTAGATACCGAAAAATAAAGCAAAAAATATTGGGAAAATACTGCAGAAAATACAGTGGAAAATACAAGAAAAATACTGGAAAATATTGCAGAAAATACAGTAAAAAAAAGTACAAAAATACTGTTTGAAAAATACTAAAAATTGCAGAAAAATTATCTCTAAAATTCATGAGATATGCAGCAACGTAATTCAGTAAAAAATGCAGTAAGACAGATTAAACACAGCACCCAAATAATACCGAGAAGTGAAGAAATTGAATGGATTATGAAGATACCGTGCTGTGGCAAACAACCCGAGAAATATGGAGGGTAGGAAGTCTCATTGTCATAATTGAATATAAAATCGTCTTTTAGATTATAAGAAAAATGGCTAAAATATTCAAGTATAGCGACGAATGAGAGAGTAATAAACGATTATATCGCGCCGTGGTAAATGCCATTGTCCTTAAAGACGATTTCGCCGCTGCTCTGGTGCACACAGTATAATCGGCGGCCGTCCTCCTGGATTAACGCGAACCGACTCTTAACGCGCACTCGTTAATTGCTAGGTAGAAGTGCTTTGAACTTTGCCCAAATTTTTATAAGAGAGAAAAAACCGAGAGAGAGAGAGAAACTGAGAGGCTGAGAGGGTATATATCTGGTTGTTATAGCTAATGGCATATATATAGCGTAGAAAACGGTAAAAAGCATTAAAAAATGGGTGCAATGAATTCCAACGGCTATAAACGGTAACAAGCATTAAGTCATCGGCGGTAATGAATTCCAACGGCTATAAACGGATGTAATAAATTTCAACGGCTATATTGTCATTTAATTTCCAACTGTCACAATTTTAATAACCCTAAAAGGCTAGTACCGGTAAACAGTTAGTAAATAGGCACGGTTAAACTATTTTCCCATAACACTTATATTTAGCTTATATCATTTTTCCAACACCTTCAAATTCCAAATCCATGCATTCTAAGAGTTGTTCTTCTATTTTCCAACCACGATAATAAAAAGAAAAAAAAAAGCTACATTATTAATGTTACATTTAATAGAATATATAAAAATATCAACCACAAAAATTATTTCTTATCAGAAAAAAAGAAACTTAGCCAAATTAAAATAAAGAAAATATGTATTCAACTATATTATTGAATGTTAAATGATGCAAATAGAGTGGCTTTGATACCAACTGATGTAGCACCTAAAGGTCACACCGTAGCCTCAAATCTCGACAACTCGTGGTGGGATAAGATAGGGTGCTTGAAACCCGTTGATCGTACCCAACGATGCCGGATTAAAAAGGATCAGCAAAAACTTGTTGATTCTGCGAATACTTGAACTATAACCCAAAATGGGGGCTATGTAATTTTTTTTTATTGAACTATTTAAAAATAAAAACTACAAAGATCAACTCAAACAAAATAAATTATTAAATTTATCAAGTAATCAAAAGCTTCCTAAAATAAATAACTAATGGCCTATTTATAAACACTCCTCCCCTACTTGTAATTCAAATTGAACTCTAAAAAAACAATAACATTCCACCAATAATTAAACCTAATATAATAATAATATAATTCAAAAAACCTAAACCTAATTACATAAACCAGTAAAGGTAACCTAATTAAAAATCTAGTTAAAGTTAAATAAAATATCTAATCTTAATTTAACTTGAAAACACTAATGAAATCCTTTGATTCTTGTAGCTGGATTCGGGTCCTCAACGTCCTCGGGTCAAATTTCTCCCTCTCTTGTCTCTATTGGGTTATTTTCATCCCTATTTGTGTCATTCTCGCCCTCTTGGATAGAATTCATTCTCAAATTCCGCCGCTTAGCTTGAAGATAGTTGGCGATGGCAACGGAGAAAATCCAAGGGATCTAATTTGGGTTATAGTAGAGTAGTCCAATGTAGGCTTGTATTAGTTGGTGCTCATGATGGGGGTTGAGTGGATGATTTTTTTTGTTGGAGCTAATATTTTCGGTTTTGGTTGGGACGATGATGTCATGTGGATGATAGGCAAGGTAGGCGTTGGTGGAATTATCGATGGTGGTGGGGATAGAATCTCAATGTCATCATTTATCTCATCATCATAATACATGGGCTTATCAAAGATTTGTGGAGATGAGAAGTCATAAATGGGTTCATCATCCGTTTCGATCAGTGGGATAAAAGGACTATGTGGACTAGGTTGAATCAATGATGGTTCATGGATGGCGGCTAAGGTCGGTGGAATTGGTGGGCGGAATGTGAAATTTGGTGGTGGTGTGGAAGGTGTCTTGATTTTGTGAGGTTGAAAAGGCCATGGTGGGGATGGCGTCGATCGTAAAGCGATGACTCACCAATTTTGATGGCAATCGAGGTGGTGCGGTCTTGGAGGACGATTGACGGTCATGTTGCAAGTCGGCGATTTCTAATGCCAATGCTATCATCTTTTGTATCAATCGCTCTTCTCTCTTCTCAAATTGCTTGAACCTCTCATCCATTGTGAGTCTACGATCCATCGTCCACCTCCTTGGTGGCATGACCCAAAAGAATGGCTTCACTCTAATACCAACTGATGCAAATCAGTTGGCTCTGATATCAACTGATGCAGCGCACTTAAAGGTCACACTGCAGCTTCAAACCTTGACGACGCGTGGTGGGACAGGATAGGGTGCCTCTAACCCGTTGATCGTACCCTGTGATACTGAATTAGGACGAATTGGCTAAAACTCGTTGATTCTACGAATATTCGAATAATAACCAAAAAGAGGAACTATATAATTTTCATTGAACTCTTTCAAAACAAGAACTACAAAGATCAACTCAAACAAAACAACTCATCAAATTTATCAAATAACCAAAACCTTCCTAAAATAACTTATGGCCTATTTATAGACACTCTTACCATACTCTTAATTCAAATTGAACTTTAAAAAAATCAATTAATATTCTAACTATATTTAAATCTAATAAAATAATAATATAATTCAAAAACCCTAAACCCACATATCAATAATGAAAACCATTAAAATCCTAGTTAAAATTACACAAAATTAATAATCCTAATTAAACTTGAAAACCCTAATGAAATCGTTTGATTCGTGTAGTTGGATCAGGGTCGTCAACGCTCTCGGGTGAAATTTCTCCCTTTCCTGTCTTGATTAGATTATCTTCGTCTCTATTTGCATCATTAAATAAAAATATAACAAAATTATTATTTTCATAATTTTTTTTTGATATAGGCATCTTCCATTTCGAAACACCACCAACTAAAGCTATTTTTGTAAAACAATCACAAAGTACATTTCAAATTGACCAAGAATTAATGTCTTAATCCAAGCCACATTTAAAAAGAAGTAAATAATAGTAAATAAAACTATAACAGTAACTTAGTCAAAAACGAAAATGCCACTAAATCTTAGGTTAATGCAAATTTGACACTAACCCAGTTAAACACACTAATGCAAATTTGACACTAGCCGAGTTAAACACACAGTCAAGTAAAGAATTGATAATGAAAACCTTTTGGAAAAAGTAATTGATGTAAGATTAATATTAAGGATGGGACACTTATAAAACATAGGATAGAAGTTGCCCCAACTCCAGTACATACTAGCTATATGAAAATCGACCCCCAAAGTTAATGAGGCGACCAAAACTTGCGAGTTACGGTATAGGAGAGCCTCGACCAATCCTAGCAGCATATATGGAGTAGAACAGGTTTACTATAGAGAATTCTTTGGAGAGTAAGGTCTTTCTTTGTTCAATGCACCATTTAGGTTGAATCATACACTGTATTTATAGACAGTTGGGGGTGACAAACGTATTAATTCTTGGAAGTGTAACGGTCCAAGGATTGAACCACTTAATTGTCTAGCGTATTAAATTTCAACTATGACTATTGTTACAGTACAAAATCATTCTTGGTATTAAATGTCAAAGAACCAACTTTCCCATAAGATAAAGCTGATCGGTAAAGGCTCAGGAATGATTTTATATTCTAGCATGCCCAACCACGCGAATGCCCATTGAACTTGAAGCATGGATAGTGGATAGACCCACCTCATACCTTATGCTTAAATTATGGTAATAATGAAAATGGGTGTAGTAAAAATTAAATCAACCAAAGCTTAAACAAAAGCAAGACTATAACAAATTGTAAAAGGGAATATCATTTTATTTGAATGAGTAATAACTACTTAAATAAAATAAAACATGAAAATAAAAAGCCTAAACATTCTAGCTGCCATCCTAAATGCAAGAGCAAAATAAATGACAAAATAATGGCCATCAAGGCCATTAGTTGGCCGGTTACACCCAGGAAGAGGAGGAGGAGAGCATTTCTTCAATTCTATACTAGTTAATGCTATAATCCTAAGGAATCTTCCAACATGCATGCAGAATACAAGACATAGACAAAATATATACAAGTAAAATACAATAAAATATGCTAGCATTTAACATTCCCTCTCAAGTTGGAGCACAGAGATTCACCATGCCAAACTTGCAAAGAAGAGTAAAATAACTCGAACAACCTAAAGCTTTAGTAAAAACATCAGCAACTTGATCCGTTGAGCGAACAAATGACATGACAATCTCTTTAGCAATTAACTTCTCATGAACAAAATGGCAATCGATCTGAACGTGTTTCGTCCTCTCATGAAACATGAGATTAGAGGCAATATATAGAGCTACTTGATTGTCACAAAATAAAATTGAAGGATCATTAACTGGCACAGCAAGATTAATTAATAAACATCTTAGCCACACAATCTCACTAGTAATATTGGCCATGGAACAATACTCGGTGTTGGCCAAAGAACGTGAAACAACAGTTTGTTTCTTGGACCGTCACAAAATCGGTACCTGACCCAAGAATACAACATAACCTGTGGTAGAACGTCTAGTGGTGGGACATCAGCAACTTGATCCGTTGAGCAAACAAATGACATGATAATCTCTTTAGTAATTAACTTCTCACGAACAAAATGGCAATCGATCTGAATGTGTTTTGTCCTCTCATGAAACATGAGATTAGAGGCAATATATAGGGCTGCTTGATTGTCACAAAATAAAATTGAAGAATCGTTAACAGGCACAACAAGATTAATTAATAAACATCTTAGCAACACAATCTCACTAGTAATATGGGCCATGGAATAATACTCGGGCCTCGACCGAAGAACGTGAAACAACAGTTTGTTTCTTGGACCGCTGAAAAATCGGCACCCCACCCAAGAATACAACATAATCTATGGTAGAACGTCTAGTGGTGGGACATCGGCAACTTGATCCATTGATCGAACAAATGACATGAGAATCTCTTCAGCGATTAACTTCTCACGAACAAAATGGCAATCGATCTGAACGTGTTTCATCCTCTCAAGAAACATGAGATTAGAGGCAATATATAGAGCTGCTTGATTGTCATAGAATAAAATTGAAGGATCGTTAACAGGCACAACAAGATTAATTAATAAACATCTTTGCCACACAATCTCACTAGTAATATGGGCCATGGAACAATACTCGGCCTCGACCGAAGAACGTGAAACAACAGTTTGTTTCTTGGACCGTCGCGAAATCGGTACCCCACCCAAGAATACAACATAACCTGTGGTAGAATGTCTAGTGGTGGAATACCCAGCCTAATCAACATCACAATAACCACGGAACTTGAAACCACCATCTGAGGGCAAAAACATGCCATGCCCCGGTGTACCCTTCGGATATTGTAAAACACGCATAATGGCCTCAACATGAGGATCATGTATAAATTGACTCAGGACATGAACATCATAGCGAATATCGAGTAACAGTGAGAAACAGCAATCATTCCACCAATCTCCTATTTTGACAAGCATCAGAAACCGGATCACTAACTCTATATGCTAACGCATGATTTTCGACAATCAGAATAGAAGCTCGTTTGACCCCTAATAACCTCACCTCATTAAGAATGTCTAGAACGTAGTTTCTTTGACTCAACTTGATCTCTTTAGGTGAACATGGGACTTCTATACCCAAAAAATACTTAACGGATCCTAAGTCCTTAATCCCATAAGAATCCTTCAACGTAGTCTTAACATTAGATATGTGCTCCATATTATTACCCGTAATTATGACATCATCCACATATATCAAAATGGCGATAAACACATTTCCATGGAAAAATGAGAAAAGGGAGTACTTCGATCTAGATTGTTTGAAACCAATGCCAATCAATGTAGAAAAAACCTTTTCATTCCAATTGCAAGAAGCTTGTTTGAGACCATATAGTGACTTACGAAGGCAACAAACCTTCCCTTCATGCTTGCATTCAAAACCCAAAAGAAGTTTCATATAAACCACTTCATTTAAATCTCCATGTAAAAATGCATATTAACATCTAATAGATGTCTTATCCAATTTCATGCTGAAGCAATCACCAAAATAAAATGAATAGTTACTAATTTAGCAACCGGAGCAAAAGTATTATGATAGTCTATACCTTCCACTGGGTGAATCCTTTAGCAACCAAATGTGCATTGTATCGCTCTAAGTACCCATCGGATTTGTACTTCACCTTATACACCCATTTGGAGTCAATTGCCCTCTTTCCATCGGGGAAATTCTCTAAGGTCCAAGTTCAATTTTGTTCCAAAGCTTGTATCTCATTTTCCATTGCATCTCTTCAATGCTTGAACTGTACGGCCTATTGAAATGATTTTGGCTCATCACTAGAAGTGATGGCATTCAAAAGAGAAACGTGAGCATTAGAAAATTATGTGTTAGTAACAAAGTTCGAAATAGGATATACAATACCCGAATTGGCCGATGGAGCGATAGTTAGAGTATGGGTTATAGAAGATGGAACATCACAAATATAATCTTGATATTTCACCAGAACAGATCGTATACGACCGCTTCTTCTAGTAACAATGCCAGCACTAGGCCTGAGGCAATCCTCCCCCCTTCCCTCAGGGACCGATTGTTTGCCACTCGTGCCACCAGCACCATCACTGGCTGAGGCTCTTCAACATGTAATGTGGCCAACAATGAGCCCGCTACGGCTTCCTGTGCAGCACCGCACTGTGCAGGTTCCTGCGGAGGAACCAGTTCAACGTGAATCGGTTCCTCTTCGTAAATATGATCATTTCTAACAATAGTAGCTAAAATTTGTCTAGGTAAATTATCATGAGCAATAAATTGAGAATTATCGGGTTCAAGGAAAGGAAAAACGTGTTCATAAAACCGAACATCTCTTGAAACAATGATCTTGTTATCTTCAACACTATAAATTCTGTAACCTTTTTGACCTTGAGGGCGACCAACAAATATACCTGGAGCAGCTCAGCTCTCAAACTTATCGCGAGATCTATGTTGCACATGGAACTAACAATGACAATTAAAAATCCACAAATGATCATAAGAAGGTTCCCACCAAAATCTCATAAGGACTTTTATTTTTAAGCAAAACCAAAGGTGTTAAATTAATAAGATAGGCAACCATCGAAATACACTCACCCCAAAATCTCTTAGGCAAACCCGCTAAAAAACGAAGACCTCGTCCAACTTCTAAAAGGTGCTTGTGTTTGCACTTAACAATTACATTTTGTTGAGGGGTCCCAATCAAGGAAGTTTGAAATTGAATCCCATGAAGAGCATAGAATTCCAACAAGTGTTCATACTTGAATTCTTGCCCATTGTCACTCCTTACTTGTTTAACCTGAAAACGCAATTGTGCTCCCACCACTCCACCAAAATCCATAAGTATTTTGTAAACCTGGGATTTCTCCCTTAGCAAATAAATCCAAGTACAACGGCTATAATCTTCAACAATAATGAGAAAATACCAAGCTCCTGGAACGACATCATTCAATAGGGTCCCCAAATATCACAATGTATTACTTCAAAACAATTACGAGTCTATGAAACAGATAAACGGAAAGGCAAACGTGCCTGCTTGGCACACTAACAAGAATCAAAAATAAAATCCATCTTCTTAGCATTTAAATGTAGAAAAATAGACAACATAGAAAAAGGAACATGACCCAATCAACAGTGCCACAAGATTGCCTCTTTATTACTCTAAGCTGAAAACGACGAAGGAGCCATGACCAAAGAAGAAGTCATCATCCGAATCTCCAAAAGATGGAGCCCATCTGTTTTTCTACCTACTCCAGTCAGCTTCTTCGAGCAAAAGTCCTGTATATAACAAAATTTTGGGTAAAATTTTAACGCACAATTTCCATGATGTGTTAACTTACTCATGGATAACAAGTTATAGCAAAAATTAGGCACATAAAAAAAAATTGACAATGAGAGTTTAGAAACTCTGACATTTCCACACGGAAAACCATCAAATTTGACCCATTAGGCAACCTAACGAGTCTCACAGAATTATTAATGGCCAGAAGTAGTCGCACCAGTATAGGTAGCACTGGTATCGATAATCCAACTAAAAGAAGTAGTCGCCACTTGACCTAATAGGTTTATACTAGGCGAATCCGTAACAGGTCCCAGTAAGGCTAAAAGCTGCTGGTACTGACATAGGGAGAGTTCAACAACCGGGTTCTCGTCGACCGGATAGTATCTGGTTGGCCGGGCGGCTGCGTCCTCCTCCCAAAGCCTTTGTCCTCCAACCCGGAGGATAACCATTTAGCTCAAAGCACCGTTCCTTAGTATGACCATGTTTCTTACAATGTGAACAAGTAGGAAGGTTAGAACAACGAGTTAAACTTCCCGAAGTGGGTGTGCCACTTCCTGCCATAGTCACGGATCTGGTGTTGGCAGCCAAGGATACCGCCTCAGGGAAAATAATCGTCTCGACTGCCACACTTTTCTACTTCTCCTCTTGGCACAAGACAGAATAAGCATTCCCAACCGAGGTTAAAAGGCTTGGTGTTCATCAATTGGGACCTCACAGTGGAGAAAGAGGAGTCAAGTCCCAAGAGCAAATCTTACAATCTGTCCATATCCCGGACTGCCGCAACAGCTTGGCTAGATCCGCAAGTATAAGGAGGAATGGCAACAAAAGTATAAAGCTCATCCCACAATGATCTTAATTTGGTAAAATAAAATGGTCACGCCTTTGTTTTAATAGTGAGATTTCACGTTTAATTTCATAAATATAGGGAATATTTCCTTAAGAGAAATGTTCATTCAAATCCAACCAAATGTAACAGGAAGTGTCAAAATACACAATACTTGCATTAATTTCCTATGAAACTAAATTGGTAAGCCATGAAGAATCCATCAAATCACAGGCACTCCAATTTTCAAAATCCGGAGAGTTTTCATCCAGTTTGGCAACAGTTCCTTCAAGAAAATCAATTTTATGTTTAGCTTTGAAAACCCTATAAATTGCATGTCTCCAAGCAAGAAACTTGAGCTCAGTCATGAACAAACATAAGCCCGGATGATTCAAAGGATGTAAATAATAAGGAGAACTAGCATCTAAAACTCCCCCTAAAATGACAACCAGTGCCTCAATTTAATTTGAATTTTCTCTAGATATTATGAAAGAAACAACAAAATAATACAATTAAAGCAAGAGACAAAGGGAGTGATGGCTCACTGGGGTTGGCAAGAGGAAGAGAAGAGAACTCGAGATTGCAAGATCAAACCCACTCTGATACCATTCAAAAATTAAATCAACTAAAGCGTAAACAAAATCAAGACCAGAACAAATTGTAAAAGGGAATATCCTTTTGTTTGAATGAGTAATAAGAGCTACAAAGTACTACTTAAATAGAATAAAACAAGGAAATGAAAAGCCTAAACATTCTAGCTGCCATCCTAAATGCAAGAGCAAAACAAATGACAAAATAATGGCCATCAAGGCCATTGGTTGGCCGATTAAACCAAGGAAGAGGGGAGCATCTCTTCAATTCTATACTAGTTAATGCTATATTCCTAGGGAATATTCCCACATACATGCTAAATACAAAATATATGCAAAATGTATACAAGTAAAATACAAGAAAATATACTAGTATTTAACAAGGGCTATTAGGATTTGAACTAGTGGCCATTTGGCCAACAAGGCTCTAATACCATATCAAGGACCCATCTGTCCCAAAAACTTAAGCTGATGGGTAAAGGCCCATGATTTGGCTTTATACTCTAACAATTATATTAGGATGAGAATAACTGATAAATATTAAGTGGGATGATATAACTTAATACAGTATTTTGAAGCATCTCCAACAAAACCAAGCATGAAATAATGGTTAAAAAACCAATTAATCAAAATTAGTAAAAAGATTCACCATAATATCAATGAAATTCATGCAGAAACTTAAATTTTAGAGTACAAAATAGGCTGTCTTAGCTTAAGATACTGAGGCCCTTCTAATCATTTATATATGTGCATATAGTTTACATTAGAGGTAGTTACATGAGATAAGATAGAATTTATATCTACAACTAGTTTACGTCTCAAGCTATATATCTTGCTGCATTATCTTTAGTTACGTCTTCATATACATAGGATTAGCATCACAAGTGGAAAGTTCAAAGATCTTAGGAGATTATACATGATTTGGATTTGGTGCCTTATCTCAACCCCTCAAGCGGGTTTTTTTTGGGGGGGGGGGGGGGGGGGCAGGAGGCTGGGCTTATGCTTGAGTGCATGAAATTGTTGTTGCTAAGGAAACTGTGTGAATATATCAGCGATTTGCGAATTAGATCAGACAAAACCAGTGAGGAGGGAGCCATTAACAACCCTTTCGTGAGCAGAATGATATTAGAGCTCTATGTGCTTTGTTTGAGCATTAGAACTGAATTAACCGTGAGATGAAGGGCGCTGATATTATCACAAAAGAGGACTGAAGTGCGGGGACTGGAAACACCATTATCCTTCAATATGTAAGAAATCCATGTAAGATTACTTGCAGCAGCAAATAGGGTTCAATATTTAGCTTCTACGCTTGACTTTGTAACCGTAGGATACTTCTCTCAGGACCAAGAAATGCAGTTGGCATCAAAAAATACACAAGTACATGAAGTCGAACTTCAAGTTAAAGGGCAGTCGGCCCAATCTGCATTCAAAAACCCAATGAGTTTGAGAGACATGTGAGAAACAAGCTATAGTCCGTAACTAGCTGTATCTTTAATGTAACGCAAGATGTGTTTTAGAGCTTGAAGATGTGCCACAGAAGGAGCATGCATATGGTGCGAGACAAGACTTACTGAATGAGTGATGTCGGGTCTAGTAAAAGACAAGTACTGTAAAGCACCTACAATACGTCTATAAATGCCTGAATATGGTAATGGAGTGGAGGGAGATTGAAGATCAACTTTGAGACTCATGGGTGTTGCTATAGGCCTACATAATAGGAAATAAGTCTCTTTTAATAGCTCATGAATATAGCGCTCTTGGTTAAGAAAAATACCAACAGGAAATAGCTAAACTTCTACTTCGAGAAAATAATGAAGCAGCCCGAGATCTTTAATAGCAAATTCACTACTGAGATGACTCATGATAGCATGCTCTAGAGTCTCACAAGTACTAATAAGAATGATATCGTCCATATATAGGATGATTCAGCCCCACTAGCTAGCAGATGACTTGGTGAGTATGGCTTGGCGCGTAAGCTCGGTTAGCGAGTTCACTAGAAACACAGCTTAAGAGTTTAACGTAGAGTGGGATATTTAGTATTAGATTAATAGATAATTATTAGCTATTTTATATTTTTCTTTAAGTGTTTTATCCTTATTAAATTAGCTCATCTATTTAACCAAGAGGAGAGCTGAGGTTTAATCATTAATTTATAAATATTTTCATTATTTCCTAGAGCTTTCTCCTACTATCACGTTGTGAGAATTTGAATTACTATTTTTTCTCTTTGTTTCGTATTGCTTTTGGAATAGAAATTAAGGGAAGGCTATTGAACATTCTCGTTTCCCGTTAATTTTTATCTACGCGTTGTATCAGTCGGTGTCAGAGCTCATAATGACTTCTAAGATGGCCCGTGGGTGACAGAGATACACCGTCATCCGAGACGTTTACAAGCATGATGTTCAATGACAGAACAAGAGGCGCTTACTTGGAAGAGAAATTTCGGTGCATTGAGCTGTGCTTGATTTAATTGGGAGCGAATCTCTTTCATGCACCTAGAGCTTAGCCTCAAAACCAACCAGGAGGGGGGGCCGAGGAAGACATGAACGATAGCTTCCACAACTCGTTCCCAGAAATTAAAGTATCAAATAGGCGCGTGAGGAGAAATTGGCCAAACACCAGGGACACCGACAACATTGATGATTAGGGGTGGGAATTTGGGCTTCGGATTGAAATTCTGGAGGTCATCGGTGGAGGACTCCTAGAAGATTTCTGGGATTGGTTGGCTGAGGTGGAGAAAGTCCTTGAATTCAAGCAGGTTCTGAAGTGAAAATAGGCAACATTCGTTACTTCCTGGTTATGGAGTAGAGCCGCTGCCTGGTGGCAATAGTTGAAGCATTCCCGACTTTCAACAGGGAAAATTGAAGATCAAGAAGTGGGAGAAAATGAATAAGGACATGAGGAGCACCTTCCTTCCCTACAATCACAACAAGTTAATGTACTAGCACCT
Source organism: Simmondsia chinensis (assembly GCA_018398585.1). Classification (NCBI taxonomy): domain Eukaryota; kingdom Viridiplantae; phylum Streptophyta; class Magnoliopsida; order Caryophyllales; family Simmondsiaceae; genus Simmondsia; species Simmondsia chinensis. The sequence goes on from JAGTTD010000024.1 coordinate 11,315,780, forward strand.
TCAGAGCTAGCAGCAGAGTTCTCGATTTGTAGAGGAGTACACGGCGGTGTTCTATTCCCTAATCGCTAGAAATGAATTGGAAGAATCGGACGAACATTTGGCGAATAGGTATATTGGTGGGCTAAAGGAGTCCTTACAGGAGGTGTTAAACATGTTTGACATCTTTTCAGTCTTAGAGGCGCATCAGAGAGCTTTGTACGTTGAGAAGCAGTAGAGGCAACGTCGAGTTGGAGGAAATTCGAGCACCTAGAGTAATGGGCATGATCAGATACGATCCAGCCCAGTTCAGGCTAAATCGGTTGTCGCCAATACTAGCAAGCTGGGTAATCAGGATTTGGTGGGTAGCTCAAGAATCCGTTGTTTCAAGTGTGGATAAATGAGACATCGTGCCGCTAAATGTCGGAAGGGTGACAGGCTTGGCAAGGGGCCAGTTATTGAAGGGCTCCATGATGAGGATGGAGCATTCATTTAGGAGGAGGTTCAAAAAGAATTAGCGCCAGTAGAGGAGGACACAACAGCAAGTGAGGAGGGCCACTTACTTTCAATTAGTTGAGTTTGCTTTGCGCCTAAAGAAGCAGAAGGAGACATGTGGCTAAGGAATAACATATTTCAGACAATGTGTGTCATTGGCAGGAGAATGTGCTACCTAGTGATTGGTTTGAGGAGCTGTGAAAACATTATGTCTGAGGAGGCTGTCCAAAAGTTGGGATTGAAGACAGAAGTGCACCCAAACACTTACAAGCTATCTTGGCCCAAGAAAGGAAACCAGGTAACTATCTTGAAGTGATGTCTGGTTAATTTCTCGATTAGGTCAAAGTATCGGAATGGGTTGTGGTGTGATGTAGTCACCATCGATGCATGCCAACTATTGTTGAGGCGTCCATCGCAATTTGATAAAGGTGCCATACACAATGGGCGGAAGAACACATATAGCTTTCTCTTTAAGGGAATAAAAATCATGTTGTTGCCCAAGTAGGATGAAGTGCCACGAGTGCTAGTAGCTAAGAAACCGAACTTACAAGGTAGGGCTATGTTCACCAACAAGGTTGGTCAAAACATAGTTGTCTTTGGGTTGATTGGGAAGGAGAGTAAGGTCGAACACGGAGAGGAACCGAGTGAAATTGGGGTTTGTTGAAGAAGTTTGCCGATGTCTTTCCGGAAGAGTTACCGGATGCATTACCACCATTGAGAGACATACAACACTGCATTGCCAAGGGCAGCCTTACCAAGTAGGCCCCACTATTCCATCTAAGTATGAGGAATTGAGGCACCAAGTGGAGGAGCTACTCTCTAAAGGCTTCATCCGAGAGAGTTTGAGCCCTTGCGCAGTTCTTACTCTGCTGATGCCAAAGGACATTAGTTTGCGGATTTGCGTAGACAATAGAGCCATCAATAAGATCACGGTACGTTACCGATTTCCTATTATGAGATTAGATGACTTACTTGATCAGCTACAGAAATTGAAGCTATTTAGCAAGTTAGACTTGAAGAGCAAGTTTAATCAGATCCGCATCTTGCCCGGTAACGAGTGGAAAACTGCCTTTAAGACACGCAAGGGGTTGTACAAGTGGCTTATCATGCCATTAAGATTGTCCAACAAGCCAAGTACGTTCATGCGGTTCATGAATAAGATTATACAGCTGTTCATTAGGAGATTTGTTGTCACCTACTTTGACGATATCTTGATCTATAGCTAAAACCGAGTTGAGCATATGGAGCATCTTAAGGACATATTGAGAACCCTGAGGGTGCGTCACTTATTCTTCACTTTGAAGAAGTGCGAATTCATGAAGGATTGGGTGACTTTCCTTGGGTTCATCGTGTCCAAGGATGGCATAGCAGCTGACAAAGAAAAGATTGAGGAGATTCGAGATTGGTCACAGCCGAAGACAATAGGTGAGGTAAGGAGCTTTCGCGGCTTGGCATATTTTTACAAGAGGTTTGTGCCAAACTTTAATTCAATCATGGCACTAATCACAAATTGCATGAAGGAGAGCTCCTTTGCTTGGACGCTAGCAGCAGCGAATCTCTTTAAAGAAGTGAAGAGAAGGTTAATAATGACAGCGGTATTAGCCTTACCAGATTTTCAAAAGACTTTCGAGCTTCATATCGACACCTCCAAGATTTGCAGTGGCACTGTACATAGTCAAGAGGGGCATTCTATTGCGTATTTTGGTGAGAAACGTGATGGTAGTAGGCTCAACTATTCAACTTATGACATTGTGTTTTATGTTGTGCTTGGAGCATTGAGGCATTAGAAGTCTTTTCTAGCCAACAAGGAGTTCATGATGTATTTGGATAACAGTGGGTTGATGTACATCAACAGCCAAGACAAGCTATCTGATTGACATGTAAAGTTGCGAGTTACATTCAGCTCTTCCGCCTTGTGATCAGACACAAGTTAGACGCATTGAACAGGGTTAGTAGATGTATTGAGTAGATGTAATCTCGTCATATCAAACAATAGGGTTAATTGGCTTTGATTAGTTGGCGAAGCAATACAAGGAGGATCTCGCCTTTGGGGATATTTGGTGGGAAGCTCAATTCGGCTCTGTTCCTAGATATTGTATACAAGATGGGTTTCTTTTTGGAGGAAATTAGCTATGCATTCAAGATTCGAGTTTATGCCTTAAGATCATCCAAGATCAGCATAAAGAGGGGCATATGGGGAGAGACAAGACGCTCTTAGCTGATGAGCGCCAACTACTTTTTTCCTTCGTTGAGAAAAGAGGTTGAGTGGTTCGTTAAGCGATGTCAGATTTGTCAGAGATCAAAAGGCAAGGTGTCCAATGCGAGGTTATACCTACTTTTGCCGATTCCGAGTTAACCTTAGGCGAATATTAGTATAGACTTTGTGCTAGGGTTAACAAGAATGCAAGGAGGTATAGATTTGATCTTTGTTGTTGTAAATAGTTTCTCCAAGATGGCGTATTTCATAGGGTGTAAGAAAGCTGCTGACAAAGTACATGTGGCGGAGTTGTATTTCGAGAGGTATACAAGTTTTTTGGGTTACCAACTAGCATCGTCTCATATAGAGATGTGAGGTTTGTGAATCACTTCTAGAAGACCTTGTGGAAGATGACGAATACATCTCTCGCCTTTAGCACGGTACATCACCCTCTGACAGATGGCCAAACAGAGGTAATAAATCACTCTTTGTGTAACTTACTTCATTGCCTTGTTGCTAAGAATGTCAAGGGATAAGAGCAGAAGTTGTACCAAGTTGAGTTCACCTACAAAAGCTCGATTAATCGGAGCACGAGTTTTCCATCGTTCAAAGTTGTTTATGGCTTTGCTCCCCGATCTCCGTTAGATATGGTGCCAGTCCTTGATCTTACTCATCCTCATACCAAGGCGGAAGACTTCATATCCAACCTACAAGACATTCATGAGCATACCCGAGCATGGTTACTAGAAGCAACCGCCAAGTACACGTTGGCAAGTGATAAGCGCCGCAGGGTAGTTTAACTGCAGGTTGGCAATCAAGTTTGGGCGATTTTGACTAGGGAGCGACTCCAGCATGGGAGTATAACAAATTGATAGCACAAAAGATTGGTCCTTTATGGGTTCTAGATAAAATCAATGACAATGCCTACCGACTACAATTGCCAAGGGGAATGAGAACTTTAGACGTATTCAACATCAAGCATCTCGCCCCGTACTTTGGCAAGAGCATTACGTAAGATCCATTGACGAATTCGAGGGCGAATTCTCTCCAACCCGGGGAGGATGATGCAGCCCACTAGTTGGCAGATGACTTAGCGAGTACGGCTTGGCAAGTAAGCTTGGTTGGCGAGTTCCTTGGAAGCGCGGCTTAAGAGTTTAACATAGAATAGAATATTTAGTATTAGATTAATATATAATTATTAACTATTTTATATTTATCTTTAAGTCTTTTAGCCGTGTTCAATTAGCTCCTCTATTTAAGCAATAGGAGAGCTAGGGTTTAGTTATTCAATTCATAGATATTTTCACTATTTTCTAGGGTTTTCTCTTATTCTCAGGTTGTGAGAACTTGAATTACTATTTTTCCTCTTTGTTTCTTATTGCTTTAGTAATAGAAATTAAGGAAAGGCTCTTGAACCTTCCCATTTTCCGTTAGTTTTCATCTACGTGCTGCATCATAGGAGTAATAGGATAGTCCCCTGAAAGCAATGTAAAGTGAAAAGGGAAGAGTCTGACTTATGAAATTTAAACCAGAGTTGAAGAGAACAGGTATTGAAACATTCAAACCAAGTACGAGGAGCTTGTTTTAGACCATAGAAGGAAGTGTTGAAGCTGACAAACATGATGTGGAAACCAAGAGTCAATAAACCCAGGAGGCTACTCCATGTAGTCGGTTTTCGTAAGATGACCATGCAAAAATGCGTTCTTCACATCTAGTTGTTGTATGCACCAATGAGAGGCAATAGCAATAGCAAGTACAGTACGTATAGTAATAGGCTTGACATCAAGACTAAATACGTGATCAAAATCGACACCTTCCACCTGAGTAAAGCCTTTAGCAACAAGGCCTGCTTTGAACTTTTCAGTACTGTCGTGGGGATGATATTTGATCTGAAACACCCGTTTAGACTGCACAATGTTGGTGTCTAAAGGTCATGGAACTAGAGTCCGTGTTTGATTATGATGTAGGGAATCCATTTCTTCCGACATTGGTTTATACCACCGGGGATCCTCACGTGCTTGTTTTCATGGTACGAGGCTTCTTAACTATATAGATCAACTAGATAAAAGATGACACACATAATCCTGAAGATAACGAGGAGATTGTCATTGTTGCTAAGGCCATAAGGTAAGGGAACTTGAAGTACTACTTGATGTTGGAAAAATGACACAAGCAAAATTGGCCTTGAAAAATTTTGGAACCTACATTAAGTTTGTCCCACATAGGAAAAAGAGGAGAGTGTTTTTCACTTTATATATGGGAGTGTTTTTAGACACTTTAAATTAAGTTAAGGACGAAAAAATGGAGGGGACCATATGCGTGCGCGCCGCCTGCCCGCCGTGCTCGGGCGAGGGTGTGGGATTTCCTTTTTATTGCCGTTTAATTCATGTACATATTAATTGCGGAACCTCCCAATGAATACCATTCTTATCTGCTTTGTTCTCCTCCCGAGGTCTCCATTACTTCCAACGACTTTTCCATGCTCGTGTATGTTGGAGATGACTATTGGGAGTAAGGCATCGCTTCCCAGCAATCCTCTTGAGCACTATATAAACCCATTAGAGGATTCCTTCTAAGGATCAAAAAATCACAGCAAGTTCTCTCTCCTTTCTTCTCTCTTCTCTCTCGCATAAACTTCTTTTGTGCAAAGTTCTCGGGCAATCCTACCCGGCAACTAACGAGTGCACGTTAAGAGTCGGATAGCGTTAACCCTGGTGGACGGCCGCCAATGGTCTGTTTGCACTGGAGCAGCAGCGAAATCTTCTTCTAGGACAGTGGCCTTTGCCACAACGTGATATAATCGTTCTTTAACACTTTTAAGTTTTCAGTCTTTAATTGATGTGTTTAAGTATTTATCTCAAATTCTAACACTTGGGTCAACAGAGGGGTCAACTGGAACGGAAGATGTAGAAGTAGAAGATCTTGTAGGACAACCAGCAGCAACAATTGTAGGATGATTAGAATTATGATTTGCATCAGAAGAAAGCATATACTCAAGTAAAAGGCCTGCCAGAGAACTAGAGCTTAATGTGTCCTTTGGTTGTAAGGTTCTGTATCAAATGATGGTGCAGATTGTTGGTCACCAAAATATTCTGAGAATGCAGAAATTGTTAACTCGGCATCTGAGGCCTCGTGTGATGCAGCCATGTATGGGGACATGGGTTCATCAAATATAACATGATGGGAAATGAAAACTCCATGTGATGGAGGATGATAACATATGTAACCCTTGTGTAAGTTGATATATCCAATGAATGCACAAGGATAAGATTTAGGTTGAAACTCAGAAGAAGTCTTCTTATGAAGATATGCAAAACATCGTCATCCAAAGACCTTCAAAGACGAGTAGTCCGAGGTTTTACCATAGAGCCTCTTAAAAAAAGTGTCCATTTACAGCATAGTAGATGGAAGTCAATTGATGAGAAAAACTGCAGTCAGAAAAGCTTCTGTCCATAAATATAAAGGGATGTCAACATGAAAAGAAGTGCTAGTCCCATTTCAACAATCTGTCGCTATTTCCTTTCTGCCAATCCGTTTAGTTCCGGAGTGTCGGGAGAAGAGATATATTGAGTAGTACCACATCGAGCAAGATGGGATAGGAAATCTGTTTTAGCAAATTCACCTCCACTGCCGTACTGAAATATCTTGATTTTCTTAGAGAAAAGATTTTCAACCATTGCTTGAAACTTGAGAAATATGATATAGAAATCAGACTTGTAGCAGTAAGGGTAATCCTGTTATTTTGGTTTTCAGACATGGGAGAAGATTTTCCTTTTTTTGGTTGATACGCAAAGATTATCTAGGGCATTGTAATCATTTATATACATGCGCATAGTTTATATCAGTTGTATTTACATGATATAAGATAGAATTTATATCTACAACTAATTTACATCTCAAGCTGATATATATCTTGCTGCATTGTCTTTAGTTACATCTTTATATCATAGGATCGCATCACAAGTGGGAAGTTTAGAGATCTTATGAGATGATACATGATTTGAATTTGGTGCCTTATCAAATCCTAATGATGTGCCCTCCACCTATCTCATTTCAATGGATGGAATTTATTGCTAAAGTTGGCCTCAAACTTAATGTTCAACTTAAATATGGGCATTGTTTTTATTTTTATGATAAAAAATTTTCATCTAAAGTATAGTGATAAAGATACTACTTCTCTTTCAGGACTTTTATAAAATTTATTTAGAATTATGTAAAATTTTTAAATTTTATTATCGACTTTGCTTACTTAAAATTTAAAATACAACAATAAAATTTATTTTATAAGCAAATAGAAATATAATAAACGATAAGAGAAGTATGTATTACTGACTATAAAAGTAATGAGCGAACATGTATTGGTATATATATAACAAATATGCCATAATATTTTTTTTGGACAAATACGCTATATAATATTAGTATATATGGAATATAACAATAATATTTGTCAAACATCAAGGATTCTGTTTATATTAATTTTATGTTATTATTTCATACTCTAAATTAATTGACATAGTACAAAATAAATCAAGAAAAACACTATTTGAATGATATAAATACTATTCCTTGCATCAGATAATCATGGGAATTTCAAAGTATTGGTACTCGCAAATGAAACTCCTCAATTATCTATTAAAGGAGAAATGTTAAAGAAAAATAAACGCAATAGGAAGTTGAATTGGCAATATGCATGTAAAGTCGATGTGGACTAAGAAGATAAGAAATTGATATGGCTATAATAAGAAGGGTAAGACACCCAATAAGACACTTTGTTGTTAGGCTTTTGGTGAATCATTTGATAATGTTTAATATATAAATGAGTTGATTATGAGTATTTTTGTCAATAATTATAATGATTTTAATTTGTATACATACATTATGTAAAATATAAATTTTAGAATGATTACAATATCTAATCTATTTTAAATTGCAGTGGATGTATAAGTAATATTATTTAAAATTTAAACAACATTTGTGCATTGCATAGGAGAAAAACTATTGCCATGAATTCCTTTTTTGTTATTGTTTAATCCTAAATCTTGTTTGGATGTAGCACATGTTGGAAAAATGACATAGCTAAGTGGTTTAGGAAATTTATATTGAAGTTCCTATAACCTTGGCCCACATAGAAAAGGAAGGTGAAAGAGCTTCACTTTAAATATGGTAATAAACCTAGACACTTTGATTAAGTTGAGGATAAAAGATGGGTGGAAACCACACCTGGGATAGGCTCGGGCAAAGCTTGGGCAAGGGTGTCCTTTTAGACTTTTATCTTTGGAAAAAGGGATTCATGAAGCTCTTAATCTCGTAGCTTCCCAAGATCAATACTACTCACTGGCTTGTGGCTCTCCCGAAGCTACAATTACTGCATTGCTATTTCCAAGGTTCTTGACAGTTGGAGGTGTCTATTGGAATGCAACACCTCTTCCCAATAGACACGATGATCAATATAAAAAGCCCCTAAAGGCAAAAGGTCAAACCATCCAAATCTTGAACAATTCTCTCTTCTCTTTTATCTTCTCTTCTCTCTCTTTCTCTCATCAAAATTTTCTATATCCTCGAGCAAAGTTTCACACACCTCCATAAAAGCCCTTTAAATCAATTGAAAGATAAACAGAACTACCTGAGCTAGTTCACAATGACCTAGGAGATTTAGAAAATTAGATGAGTGAAGGTGGAAAATGATACTAAATAACATTCTTAGACGATTACTTTAGATACACTATAGTATATCTCCTAAGTACTAAATAGGAAGGAGAAGAAATGTTCTTAAACTACAAAGATGAAGTTGAATTTCAACTAGGTTGAAAAATAAACAGGCTTAGGTCCTATATAGAATGTGAATATGATCCAACTTCACTTAAGCACTACTATGAGGAAAGTTGGATAATATATGAATGAACCCCTTCTTATCAGACTCAATCTAATGGTTTCACTGAAAGGAAAAACAAAATAGAACCATAAAAAGCATGATGAATGGCATGCTCATTAATTTTGGACTACTTGATAACATGTGAGGGGAGGCTATTCTTACTACTTGTCATGTACTAAATAAAGTCCCTCATAAAAGGTTAGATAAGACCCCTTAGGAATTATTGAAAGGTCATATGCCCCTAACTTAAAATACTTGAAAGTGTGGGGATGTGTGGCCAAGGTCGGATTACCTGATTTTAAACTAAATGAAATCGGACCAAAGACTATTAAGTCAATTTCATCGGATATGCTTATTACAATGCTGCTTATAGTTTTCTAATCAAAGGAACCAATAATTCATATGCATGTGTTAATATTGTTGAATCTAAAGACGTTGAATTCTTTCAACATATATTTCCCTTAAAATCTAATGATGCACAATCTATTAATTTGCCTTCACACACAGTGGCTATTCACAATGATCACACTGCACTAACGATATAGACAAAGAGCTAGGAAATAAATCAGCTTTAGACCTGACTTTGTAATTACTTTCCTAATGGAAGAGAATTTGATAACTGAAGAAATTATAAGTATCTATATGTTTGAAGACGAACCCAAAACCTATGAAGAGGTCATGAAGTTGGTTGACTCGACTTTTTTTTTGAAAGAGGCCTTTAATAGTGAAATAGAATCAATTCCAAATAATCACACATAGGAACTAGTAGATCTTCCTAGAAGTTGCAAACCAATTGGTTGTAAGTGGGTATTTAAAAGAATGATGAAGGTTCATGGCTCAATTGATAAATTTAATGGCTCAATTGACAAATTTAAGGTAAGGTTAGTAGCTAAATGTTACACATAGAAAAGGGGGACTGACTATTTTGACACTTGTTCACCAATCACAAAGATAACTACAATTACAACTCTGTTTGCCCATGAATCTATTCATGACTTGGTCGTGCTCCAAATGGATGTTAAAACAACATCTATTAATGGTGAATTAGATGAAGAGATTTATATGGAACAACCTAAAGGTTTTGTTGTTCTAGGACAAGAAAAAAAAAGTTTGCAATCTTGTAATATCTCTATATAGCCTCAAAGAGGAACCAAAACAATGGCATGAGTAATTTAGTAGCACACTGATTGTTAACAATTTCTACCTAATGGAGACTTGTTTGTATATTCTAAATCTAATTCAAATAGGAGTGTTATCGCATGTTTGAATGTTGACGATATGTTAATTTTTGGCACAAACTTCAATGTTGCCACAAAGACGAGTTTTCTGAGTTTCAAATTTGATGTGAAAGATACGCATACACCAGACGTGATTTTAGGAGTTAAGATTACTAAAACTTCTGAAGGCATAACCCTTAATCAGTCTCACTATGTTGTAAAGATATTTAGAAAGTCTAATCTGCTTAATGTTGATCATGTAAGAACACCTTATGATCCCATAATACATTTGACTAAATATAAAGGTATTGCTATATGCCAAACTAAATATGCCAAAATCATTGGTAGTGTCATATTCTTGATGAACTGCACTAGACTCGACATTGCATATACGGTGAGTAGACTTAGCAGATACACTCATAACCGTAGTCAAGAGCATTGGAACACACTAAAAAGATTGCACTTATTGGGGACTTCACTTCACTTCACACTAAAAAGGAACCATAGTGTCATGTTCATACACACTAAAAAGGAACCATGAATTAGGGACTTCACTTCACAAAGTTTCCCGCTGTATTGGAAGGATATTATTACTCTAATTGGGTGTCTAATAATAATAAACTAATTCCACTAGTGAGTATGTATTTACACTAGCTGAAGGTGCTATATAGTAGAAATGTTCTATGCAATTGTGTACAACCACTTCCACTATGAAGTCGAGTAGCTGAGAAGCTTATTAGGAGACTTGCCATTATAAGGGCAGCCAGCTAAGTTGCAATTCTTGTGGCAAAGCATAAAGCATAAAATGGCAAGATGAGACATGCATAAAATCATGAAGGATCTACTTGAAAGTGAAGTGATATCACTTCTGAAAAGAACATTGTGGATCCATTGATAAAAGGCCCGTGTCTTAAAATGTTTGTAGAAACATTGAGGGGAAAGAGACTGAAGTCTATATGCGAATGAACTGTAATGTGTCCAACCTAATTTTTAACATGTTCAATGTGAAAAGTCATAGTTCAATTTAAGGAGTGCACTGCATTTTACTATTCCCTCCTTATGATGTCGACAATCCTAGGATAGATCCATAGCCATATATTTAGTGGCGTGACTAAGTTCGCACTTGATGAATTCTATCAATATGTTACTAAGGTGGTGAGGTTGAGCTTTGGCTCTTAATGGACTCATAACCATATGATTGGTGGTATGTGGTAACACACACATACACTTAGTAAAGTCCACCTATGGAGGTGTGGCAGTGTAGCCGCTTCATATGAATGATGAAAACTTGTCTTTTAGAGCACCTATGAAAATCCAGGATGGGGCACGGTTGATAAATGCGCCAAACCACAGGAGTTGTCAAAATTTTGAGTTTGATGTGTGTCCATGCGGCGGACTATACACTTGTAAAGTTCAAGATGAAAGTCACCTTACAAGTTGTTGGTTCTAACTTGGTTTACACTAGGTAATAATTCAAGTCACAAGACATCGACATTGAAATACTAAACTATTCTTTGCCAAACTTTTCTTCTTTCTTTCTCACTGACTTGTATTTTTTGTAGGGAATTGTTTGAAAAATGATGCAAGTTAGGTGTTTAGACTTGTAAAGATCCATGTTTCACCTTTACTAGGCTCGTTTACTTGTTTATAGATTACTGTCAACTTAATCATGAATTCCTTTTCTACAATACCCCAATGTCTTAAAGAGGTTGCTCCCACCAAAGCAAGGTTTGGGGAGGGTAAAATGTACGCAATCTTATCCCTACAGTGTGCTACATTGTGGAAAAACTGTTTCCCCAAATTCCTTTTTTGTTATTATTTAGTCCTAAGTCATGTATGGATGTAGCATGTGCTTTTTAGTTAACGAACGGAAGAGAGAGGTCAAGTGTGTAATACATATTAAAGAAGTTGTCGACTTTCTCTTAATTTATTGGCCACTGTATTTTTTTTGGACAATATTTATACCTGTATAATAACAGTGTAGATAATGCTAAAATATACGTAGTTATTGAAGTATCCTCCAATAATTAATGCTTGGATATTTTGCAATTTGCAAAATTTATTACGAAATTTTCACATTTTGCAAAAAATTCCATAATTTACACGCTGTAGCTGTCAAACAAAAGTGAATGCATAGTGTCAAAGAAAATGCTTTAACACACCAATAAAATTTCGTCCAACAAAAAAAAAGCACCAATAATTTTAATAGGTATCATCAAATTGTAAACTAATTATAAAAAAAAATATATATGATTTTGAGTCAATATATTTATGGAGTTTGATAAATTATTTTTTATCCTATATTAATTTTTGGTCATTTTTTTAATTTCTTAAAACCTCTTTAACTTAGATAGCAAGGAGTAGGTTAAACTTAAAACCTATTATTATAAATATAAATTTATCTTTATAATTTAATATTTTATAATCTACAATATAACCTCTTAAAGTTAATAATCTTAAGGCCATCTAAACTCTATTAATTTACCAAGATATCAATTTATCCATAAAGTAATAATTATTAATTTACAAAGATTGTTTTATTATTATTATTTTTTTTTTTTTTTGGCTTAACAATAAACATACTATATTTAGTTACTTATCGAGGTCTGATAAATTCTATTTATTACGTCAAGTGACCTAGTAAGATTCAAAGTACTATAATATATTTTATAAATATTTTAAATCAACTACGTAATTAGTCATAATTGATTGTTAAATCAAATTAAGTTGATTTAGCAAATTCATATTTTTGGAAAATGTGCGGCTTTAGTGGATTATATCCAATTGGTAACTACTATTTTGTACTGATGCAAAACACATACAGAAAAAATGAATTTATATTGAATTTAATTACATAGAGGGGAAATTTTGGTAATTTTTTTTTTCTTGATTTTGAAATTTGTCATTTCGTTTTTAAAAAGGATACGAAAGTATTTCCATTTAATTGGATAATTTACTAAAAAAATGGTTAATTTACTAAGGTTAAAGTGGACAATCGAATAACAATAAAAGTTCAAAAATAATATAAAATCACAGATTGCAATTTTATAACTAAAGATACCATAAATAATAAGATAATGTGTTTAATTAAATAGTATCTATTTTGATTCAATATAAATTGTATACACTTGTGTAAAGTATGGTGAATACATTGGATTTTTATGCTAATTATAATTCAATGAATTCTAAATTTAAATATAGAGATACAATATACACTTTTTACCTAATTATTAATTTATAAAATATTTGGGACCTATAACATACAAAGAAAATATTTAAAATATATTATTTCATAATTTGAAGGATATTATTAATTTGGCACATTAATCACGTCGAGAACGGACAAATTAATTTTTTAAAAGAAATTATTAATTTGTTGAGTATAAATTTAAAGTGATTTTACTGTATTTGTTTTGAAAGTTGTGAATCAAAAATAATTACACTAAATCATACATTAATCAAAAAAAAGTAATAAATTTTTAAAATGTACGTTATTTTAAATACTCAAATGGTCACCTAAATTAGATACCGAAAGTAAGTTTAGAAAATAAAAATCTCTCAACAGCAGAAATGGACAAACAAACATCTGAATCGTTGAGGACCCCATCATAGTTTGTAGAATTGCTGATCGTTTTTTAAAATATTAAAAAAAAAAAAAAATTAGAGCAATGATTAATGGGATTCACATGTGCCTCAAAAGATAATGACAAAGAAAGGGAAGTGGCATGTGGTATGTCTCACTCGCAACTCTGAACTTTATTATCCTCTGGGTTCTTTCAACGCTTAATTCATCCCATTTTGTGTTATGTAATTTTTTGGAAAAATTATATATTAGTATGTTAAGATTTTATAGATTAATTTTTATACAGTGTGTTGTAAAAATTGGATATTTTTTGGATATAATTTTACAGTCGAGTAAAAATATTATTAAATATTGTAAACAATTAGAAATTATATAAAATACATTTGTATATATATACATATATACATATGTATATATATACTCGTTTTCTTCACAGTTAAGGACTTTAACCGCCTCTTCTTTACTATATATATACACATGTATACACACACAATACACGCAGCAGCGAAGTAAAAAGAATGGAAAAGCAATAAAAGTAAAGACAGAAGTGAGAGATTGGGATTGTGAGAAAAATATAATATTCTCTCATTCTGATACAAAATACTTGCTATTTTTCTTCAAGCATATTTAAGTTTTTTTTTTTTTTTTATTCTCTTCGTATAGAGTATAATTTGTCTATAGTTTTACAACACGCTATCAGCATGAGTCTCTAGCCAGCTGAGGATCCTTATATACTCGAGATAAATTTTTCTTGCCTAATCTTTGTAATTTATAATAGTAATTTTACTAATCTTGAGTTTACTGCTCTTGATATATCTGGCAAAAATTATTTGCTTTGACCCTTGATGTTAAGATTCACCTTGATTCTATAAATCTCGGAGATACAATTAAAAAGGGTAATTGCGCATCCCAGCAGGATCGCGTTAAAGTAATGACATTTCTCAGAAGAAAATATTACTGGGGAGGATATGTTAGAGAAAATGTTCTCTACTTTTCATTTCTTGAATATGCTTCTGTAGTAGCAATATCGAGAACGAGGATTTAAAAAATACTCAGAGTTGATATCATGTCTCCTCGTTGTTGAACAAATCTGTGAACTGCAGATGAAAGTTCATCAGTCATGACCAACTGAGTCCGAATCATTCCCTGAAGTGAATGCTTCGACATATAACCATCACGGATATGGTCAAGGTCGTAAACGTGGACGTGGTCAGGGCCGCGGACGAGGTTATAGTCGCGGTCATTATAACTAGCACTATGGTACTCTAAATGGACCAAAATTTAAGAAGTCCACTAATAACAAAGAGATGGAGGAAAGGAAAAACTTTAGTTTTTCATATTTTCTACTTTTCATGTTCATGGCTTGTTAAACTGCTTACTTTTTATTACTCGTTCATTCATATGGTCGGCTATGCCGCCTACTTATTATCTGTTATTCATATGGCTATATTTCTCAGTCAATCTATTTGATACTTAATTAAAGGCTCTAGAAGAGCACATAACATGTTTCCTGAAGAAACAATATTTAATTATGAGATACCTGTTGGGATGATTGACTAGAAGTTAACAGATCCAAAAGTTTTGTGGCATGACTATTTGAGTCATCCGAGTATAAAGATGATTAAGAAAATTGTTGGAAATTCTCACACCCATTGAAGAACCAGAAGATTCTTATATCGAATAAAACATCATGTGTTGCTTAAAGGCAAAAGTGATTACTATGTCATACTCAATTGAAATTGAGTTTGTGTCCCATGTATCTGGAAGAATACTAAATGGGATATATGTGGGCCATCATTTTATCACGTGGACCAATTTGGTATGTTATTAACAGAAGCCTCTACCCATTGGTTCCATGAGTCTGGATAATACACTTATGATGTGGCACTTGTGAAACTCCTTGCATAAATGATCCGACTATAAGCTCAAGTCATGAATTGTATGATAATGCAGGAAAATTAACGTCCCAAGAATTTAATGATTAATGTAGGGGATGAATTGCCACATAGCCGGCGTACAAACATGTAATGGTCTTGTAGATTTTTCTGATTAAACACCTACAGCGATTAGCTAGACCATTACTAATATTGCCTACTTTTATATATGATACATGTTGCAGCACTAATTATGGATCTCCCCGGTATAACTTGTCTCTGACAAGATCTAAATATATATCCCATCTATAAATTTTAGTTGTATAATGTATGTCCTAAATTATTCCTCCTCAATGAGGAAAGAAGTGTCTAGATAAGGGGACTTTGAATTTATCCGAAGATGTTAACTGAAAATATTTTACAGCATAATTTGCTGGCTGTAAATTTGACAAGGTTTTCGAAATCAGGAGGACAAAATTGAAAGTTGGAAAATGAAGACTTATGTGGAATGCATCATCGAACCAGAAGTTCAAAGAATTGTTCACTTGTAAATTATTAAAAGCCAATTCACATATGTATTCACTAATAGAAAGAGGGTGACCAAATAATATGTCTCCATTATAGATGCTCCTGCTCGAATTAATATCCCAATCGAGCGATATTCTGATATATTGAAAATGCATCCATTGCATGCTAGAAGCGTCGTAAATATATCGGTTCAAAGATTTGAATCTAAGAAAGAAAAAGGAGCAATAGAAAAGATTGGTCGCTCTATTATGAAACTCATGAGAAGAAAAACTCTGCAGAGATAATAATATAAAATTCCTCAAGATTATCAGGTACCTAAAACTACCTGAGACTTCCTCGAAAACAGCCTCCCTTCAGGGTAGCCCCCGGAAGGGGGAAGGCTGCGTACATCTATACCCCCCCCCAGACCCTGCTTTGCGGGAGCCCTTGGAAACACTGGGCTTCTTGTTGTTGTTGTTTGTTGTCTAAAGCTACCTGAGACATTTGAAATAGTCAAACTATTGAAATTATGATGATACAGAGATACCTATGAAATATGGGATAAGATGGAACCGAAATAAAAATTGATCAAATATTTGAATAAACAGTAGCTACTGATTTCATCAAAGAAATTGAAAATCTTGAACTAGTGTTTGTTCAAGAATGCCAATAAAGAAATGATTAGTAGAAATTAGAAAGACGCAATTCAAGCTGAATTAACCATGTATAATTTTTGGACCTAAAGCCCACATGCCTAAAAAATAAAACTTGTATGCCACATGTGAATGTTGGTGTAGAAAAATAATGAGGTGGTGAAAAAGCATAATTTGTAGCCAAGGTTTATTATTATAGAGACCAAAAATTAATGGGGCATACATATGAGAAAATGATACAATTAATCAGGTGGTCTCTGTATGTGTCTTATAGATGTGATAACAGCTTGTTTGTATTTATTACTTACGATGATATTTATATGAAAGTCTATGAAGTACCAAACATGTCAGAAGCATATAGTTCAAAACTGTGGTACGCATCTACTAAAAGAGAGATATATTAATATCATCATGAATCCTCAAGAGTTTGAAAAAGTTGTCACGCACTTAAACTAAGCGTTCAAGATTGAAGATCTTGGAAAAGGAAAGATTTTGTCTCGACCTGTAAATCGAGCATTAATATGATACAGTGTTACTCTATTGGTCAACTTTACTTGTACGACACTTAAGTGTTTAATTATGTTGTTTAGTGCCTCAATTTTGTTTGATTCCTTGATAAAAAAATAAAGGCTTTTTTAGCCCTTAATGAGGAAACGACTTATCTGAAAGTCCTTGAAGGAAGCATATAGCTTGAAATCTCGAGAGCTATGTTCAATCAAATTACAGAGATCGTTATATGGATTGAAACAATTAGGGCAAATGTGGTACCATCATCTAAGTACATACCTTCTGGAAGAAGGATATGTGAACAATCCTGTTAGCCCATGTGTTTTTGTTAAGAAATCTAATTTTTGATTTGCTATAATAGCAGTCTATGTTGATAATTTAAACATCATAGGAATGCCTGAAGTGATTAAATAAGCTATTACATATCTAAATAAAGAGTTTGAAATGAAAGATCTCGGGAAGACAAAATATTGTCTTGGCCTTCAAATAGAGCACTTATCTGGTGGAATTTTAGTCCATCAATCTGCTTATACAGAAGAAGTGCTTAAACGTTTTTATATGGACAAGGCACATCTGTTGAGCACCCAATAGTCGTCCGGTTCCTTGGTATAAATAAGGACCTTTTTTGACCTCGAGGGGATGATAAAGAAATTCTTGGCCTTGAAGTGCCATATTTAAGTGCAATAGGTGCGCTGATGTATCTTGCTAACTATACGAGGCCAGATATAGCCTTTTCGGTTAATTTATAAGCAACATATAGCTCAACGCCTACCCGGAGACATTGGAATTGAACATATTTTTCGATAACTCTGTGGTACATATGATATGGGATTATACTATCAGAGATAATCAAATTCGAGATTAGTTGGATATGCAAATGCTGGATATTTGTCTAATCCACGTAGAGGCCATTCACAAACAGGATACTTATTTATCTATGGTGATACTGCTATATCTTGGCGATCTACCAAGCAAACAACAGCAGCAACTTCTTTGAACCATGCCAAAATACTCGCACTTCATGAAGCTAGTAGGAAGTGCTAATGGTTGAGATCCCTTATTCAACATGTTCAAGAGAAATGCAGCCTTCCAGCGATCAGGGGGAGTCCGACAGTACTATATGAAGATAATGTTGCATGCATTACTCAGATCAAAGGTGGATACATTAAAGGTGACAGAACTAAACATATCTCACCAAACCTCTTCTTTACACATGAGCTTCAAGAGATGGGTGAAATAGATGTTCAGCAAGTTCGCTCAAGTGATACTTGGCAGATTTGTTCACGAAAGCATTGCCAACAACAATACTTGAGAAATTAGTTTATAAGATTGGTATGCGGCGACTCAAGAATGCCCCTTACTAATATGTTCACATGAGGGGGAGTTAAATACGAGCTGTACTCTTTTTCCCTTTGTTATGGTTTTTTTTCCCACTAGGTTTTTCCTAGCAAGGTTTTTAACAAGGAAGGTGTATATAACTTGGACATTTTACACTTTCAAGAGTGTCATGTCCCGTTATAATAGAAAATATCCAAAGGAGGAGTGTTGTAAATATTGGATATTTTTGGGGTATAATTTTACAGTCGAGTTTGGATATTATTAAATATTGTAGAAAATTAGAAATTATGTAAAATACCTTTGTATACATATACATATATACATATAATATATGCATATATATACTCGTTTTCTTCGCGGTTAAAGCTTTTAACCGCCTCTTCTTTACTATATATATATACATGTATACACACATAACACACATCAGTGAAGCAAAAAGAATGGAAAAGCAACAAAAGTAAAGCGAGAAGTGAGAGATTGGGGTTGTGAGAAAGGTATAATATTCTCTCGTTCTAATACAAAATACGTGCTATTTTTCTTCAAGCATATTGGAGTTTGTTTTTTATTCTCTTCCTATACAGTATAATTTTCCTATAGTTTTACAACACAGTTTTATTATTAGTCCTTTTTTAATGCATGGGGCAATTTACACATAACAAGCATAAAAAAAAATATATATATATCATTA
This sequence comes from Simmondsia chinensis, assembly GCA_018398585.1. NCBI lineage: Eukaryota > Viridiplantae > Streptophyta > Magnoliopsida > Caryophyllales > Simmondsiaceae > Simmondsia > Simmondsia chinensis. Next base: position 11,334,690 of record JAGTTD010000024.1, read on the forward strand.
TTATTGGCTAGCCATTAATAAAAGCTCACATGGTAATAACATTAGCCGAATATTTTAGTATACAAACTTTATGAAATAGGTTTATAGTCTAGAAGTTACTTATAATTGATAGAATGACTCAATTAGCAGTGTAAAATAATGTTAAATTTGTCTTTTTTTTTGTTTTGGTAAGTCAGTGTGAAATTATCATATATGAAAGAATATATGTACAAGTCTACGAGGGGCATACTCCAAGCCAAGGCCCAAGGCCTTCATCAAAGAATCAATCCAAAGAGAGAAACTAAAACAACGAAATCAAAAGCCAACAAGGCCAAACAAAAAGAACAAAGCCAAAAAGTGAAAACAAAGCTAGCGCTCAATCCCCCACTCCTGTAAGAGCTGTGAGTGACGATGGGCACCGTGAAGCGTGGGAGCAGCAATGAGACGGCTGCGAACCAATCCTGTGATCTCCTTAGTGAAAATTGCGGAAGGCCTGGACTGGGAGCGCTGGATCCTCAGGTTACGCTCGCACCAGAGGATGTAAACCGTCGCTGAAAGACAAAGGCGGGCAAGGATCCGATCAACCCCGCGACCACGGAGCCTGGAAGCGGCCCACTGACTAGCTCATGCCAAGGAAGCAAAGGCCAGGTGAAAGAGGTGAGGGAAGACACCCTAGACCAGACAGCAGCAGAGAAGCTGCACCTGAAGAAGAGATGGTTGTGCTACTCATCATCCGACCGACACAACAAGTGTTAAATTTGTCGTTATTTGTTAGTAAACATAGCTAACATCCCCTTGTTATACTCCCCATCCCATACATGAATCGCAATGTTGTGACATGTCTATTGGAGAAAAGTCGGACGGAGTACCTATTTTACACCTTAAATACTACAGTTTGGATTATTTTATAAAATATGTGTAACCTTTTCTACTAGAAAATTATGTCATAAAGTTAATACATCAAATTTCATTCTACTAGTATATAATTTGTACTAGATTCTTTTTCTTTCATTTATGAATAAAATAAGAGGCAAAAGAGTTGCCCTCCATTGGGGGTCTAAGAAAGAAAAATAGAACAAAAAGTGGGTCAGGACTGGTGGGTGTGTGTCAAGGCCAGCACGATTAGGGTTCTCATACCGGAGAGTTTTACAATATTTTTATTCGTGTATTCAGTAGTACTAGTGGAGGTAGATGTTGTCGTTGTAGTAAGCAGCAGGGATGGTGGGACATGGTGATGGTGGCAATTCCTGCTAGATTTGGAGAGCTGTGGAGGCTTTCATGGGCTGTGGTGGAGGGGAAACAGGACAGGAAGATCATGCTTGAACTGCAGAAACAGATAACGGGAAAGAAATTTAGTAAAGATATAAGCAATCTATTGTGATGAGGGAACATAAAGAACACAAAAAAGAAGCTCGCTCATGGACAAAACGAATATCAATCTCTACGTGTTTGGTTATAACATGTTGAATCTTTTAGGAGACAAGTAGTAAAGATGTCACTAAAGTAGCTTTAGGATTGGAGATACCTAGTTCACTATTTAAGAGATTGTGACTAACATCATTAAGAAACTACATTAGTAACCCCTCCATATTTGGTCCATGCACTTGAACGGAAACATTATTGTTGCTTAGAAGACCATGAGATTATGTCATGTCGAGAAAGATAAAGAACTAAGATGTGGAAAGATGGGTATCTAGGCATCCTACCCAGGCAACATCTAAGTACGCACAAGTTGATTAGTGCAAGATGGTGAAATCTATAGTACCTTTAAAATAACGAAGAATACACTTAACAGCAACCCCGTGGGACTTGCATAGACATAAGGACGTTGTTATGCTTGTTGCTATGTTAGTGTGGTTGTGTTAGGACATTACTTACCTCAAAATTAGATATTGATCAGAATTGATTTTATATTTGATTAGGATCTGATTTAGGTGAGATTTGATTTGATTTGAAGTTTGACTAGGATTAGGTAACTTTTATAATTACGGTTATGGTGATTGTTAGAAAGAGGAGAAAAAGGAAAAGAAAATGTGGGGGGTTTGAGTGATTTGTAATGGGTGCCCAGGGGAGCACTTGGGCAGGGGGAGGGAATGAGAGATTTTGATTGTAAAAGCTTACTTGTGAGGTTTGTTTGTTTGATGTCGAATTGGGCAAACCCTAGCATGAAGGGAGTCATGCTCGGGTGCCTTGATTAAGTGATTGAGAGAGTTTGTGTGGCTTCCATTTTCTAAAGCTGCATTGTGAAAAGACCGGTGGTTTGCCGTGTGAAGCTATATTGTGGAAAGGTCGGTGTCTTACAATTCAAAGCTACATTGTGGGAGGTTGGTGACGTAATGTCCAATAGTCACATTGATGATTGATGATGATTGTAATATGGGGTTTGAGGGTTTTAATTCGAGATTGAAATTCTTTAAATTTCCAAGTGAATGAGGCATTCTTTTAGGTCACATGATTTTTCCCTCTAGGTGAGAGAGGGTTTCCACATAAACTTCAGCTTCCTATTTCGACGTTTTGTTGATTTTCTCTTCTGCTTGCGCTTGATGTGTTATTTTTGCAAAAAGTGGTATCAGAGTATGTCAAGGTTGATTTCTTGAGAGTTGATTGGACTTGAATGTTGATGTAAAGGTTGGCCAACAAAGATTGGACTTGAATGTTGATGTAAAGGTTGGCCAACAAAGACAAGCGGTGACCAGGGAGGGCAAGTGCGGTGGTTCCCAATCTTTATCTGGTGGCTAGAGAGAGACAAAAGTCCAACATGGTGATGATCGTGTTCCTTTTTGTGGTTAATCAAGGTCGAGGTCAGCAAAGCGTGGATGGTGGTGGATTTCGATCGGAGCAAGAGCATTGTTGGAAGTTCAATGTTCAAGTGATGATGGTTCTCGGTGGGAACATAGGAAGAAGAGGCCTCCTTCAATGGCTTCGGGGAGATGATGGATTGGAAGGATGAGTGACAATTGTTTGCACTATAGGGTACGTGCTAAGAAAATCCGAGGCATGATGGTGGTGGTGGTTGATTTCGCACTAGGTGGTGACAGAGGCAAACAGAGCACCAATAGTGATGGTGATGGTCGAAGGTGGCCAATGATAGGTGATGATGGAGTGGTGGTGCCAGCGGCTGGGTTTGACGAGAGAGAGAGTGAGAAGAAGTTAAAGAGGACAAAAAGAAAAATGATAAATTGTAAGAAATACAATTTTGAGGTAATGGAAAAGATTTGTTAGGATATTATTTACCTCCAGATTAGATATTTATGAGATTTGATTTTATATTTGATTAGGATTTGATTTAGGTGAAATTCGATTTAATTTAAAGTTTGACTAGGGTTAGGGAACTTCATTATAAATAGAAAGAGGAGAAAAAAGAGAGGAAAATGTGAGGAATTTAAGTGATTTGTGGGCAATGGGTAGGGGAGAGAATGAGAGATTTTGATGGTAAAAGCATGCTTATAGGATTCGGTAATTTCGCCGGTTCTGGAGCTTGTGATGTTTGTTTGATGCTGTGAGTGTTACCCTTGAGCATGAAGGGAATCATGCTCAGGTGCCTTAATTGAGCAATTGAGAGAGTTTTTATAGCTTCCTTTTTCCAAAAGTGCGTTGTGAGAGGACTGGTGGTGTTATGAATCACATGTCTTACTTGATGTTAGGTTGATTGTTAGCTTTTATGATTGTAATAATGTTGTGAATAGTTGTAATTCTTGAAATAAGGCTGTAAGGCTTTTGGCGCCAAGATTCAATTGAGGTTGGTTAAGTCGGTTAGAGTTCTAGGCTAGCAAGTTCAGTCGGTTGGAGTAAGCTCGATTCAATGTATCTTAATTGAAGTATAAGTAGCCTAGCTCTAAGTGTAATCCTCATTCAATCAAATACAAAAATATCTTTTGATATTTAACTCTCTCTCTCTCATCTAACTCTTCTCTTATTTCTTATCTCTCTTCACGTCTTATCTCATCTCAATCTCTTCTTCCACTAGGTTAACTTCATGATTGATCATGAAGCTTAACAATTGGTATCAGAGCCATGTTGTGTTGCTACCGATTGATTGTTCTTTGATTGATTTGAGCTGGCAAGGTACAAGAAGCAGATATCAATGGCTGGTGGTGTAACAACACGATCTGGAGCTGCTAATGCTGCAAATGTCGCAGGAGCTGCTGCAAATGTTTATCCTAATGCTACTTATGCTTCGGTTGTTGGTGCTAATGCTGCAGCAGGAGCTGAGTTTATTACAACAGCTCAATTGAAGATTCACATGGATGAAATGTTCTCTCGGATGCAATAATTACAGTTGGAACGAGATCGAAAGATTGTTGATCAATTGACTGGATTGCAAGATCAGATTAACAAACAGACTTCATCCTTCGGTGCTGGAATTCTATTACCAGCTAGCCAATAGGTTTGACCACCAGGTGTGGTGCAACCTCAAGCAGCTAGTGTAGTCGCAAGATAACAGAATCATCCTCGTGATCCGTTTCGAGCTCTAGTTGCCAGTAGGTCTATGGAACAGGATGATCGTCCATCATATCAGTTGCAACCTCAAAATTCTAAAAGTACTGATGCATCAGCCAGCAGTAAGAGGAGTGGTTATAGGCAGCCAAGGATTCAAATTAAACCTTTCGATGGAAAACAGCTACAATCATGGATCAGAAGGTGTGATCATTACTTCCATTTCTATCACATTGAAGAAGCTGAGAAGGCTGTTTATCTCCAAGGAGATCATGAGGTATAGCTCTATAGTGTTTTGAAGAGTAATCCTTCATTCTCTTGGGCTGAATTTGTGGAAGAACTGTGTGAACGATATGGAGATGAGGATTTAAGTGATATAGTTGATAACTTCAACAAAGTAGTACAAATCACAACTGTCAAAGAATACATGACTTCTGATAAAAAAAAAAAAAAAAAAAAAGAATACATAACTAGATTTTTGAGTACCTTAGAGCTAGTATGATTACAGCCTATCCTCAAACAACTGAATCATACTATGTATCAAGTTTCATTAGTGGCTTAAAGCCAAAGATCATGAACCTTGTCAAGGCAATAGGTCCTAGAACTTTATTAAAAGCTTATGCTAAGGTAAATCGTTTGAAGCTATGGTTCTTGCATTTTATAAGGGACCAAGGAACAAAGGCAGTAGTTCACATCAGCAACAGAAAGGATCAGTTAAGTCCATCGTTCGGATGAGAAGAAAGTCCAAAGATTGTGTTATAAATGTAATCAGCCGTATTCATTTGGACATAAATGCAATCTCAAGTTCCTTATGTCTGCAAGAGGAGCTATGGCAAATAATGAATCTGAAGAAGATGAAACAGATGTTGACCAGGACAGTTCTGATCATGAGTCTCAAGAGGAGCTTCTGGAGAATGAAGTAGAGATCTCTATGAGAGCTTTGACAGGCAATGGGGCTCATAACACCATTAGGAGCAAGGACGAGCTGGCAAGAATTCCATAGTTATTTTGATTAGTGGTAGCACTCATTTCATCATTGATCCAAAGGTGGTGAGAAAGGTTGGAAAGGATATGATCAAGATGCAGCCATTAGCTGTGACAGTGGTTGATGGGAATTCCATTCTTACTCACACCAAGTGCCAAGGTTTCCAGTGGACTATGCAAGATCACTAGTTTAAGAATGACTTCAGGATTTTGCCTTTGGGTGGATGTGATATGGTTCTTGGTGTGGATTGGATGACCGGTGATCTTTGATTTTTCCAAGCCTACAGTGACTTTTAACAGGCAAGGATCTTCTGTAACATTGCAAGGCATGGCTGAGCAGCCACAGTTACAGATGTTGAAAGGCAAGAGTATAGAAGATGGATTCAAGAAGGGTGCTTATCAAAGGGTTGGACAATTATTCGCAATTTCACATACTGATTTGGGAGAGCCATCTCATCCTAAGGTGCAGGCATTAATTGGTGAGTTTGGGGACCTGTTTGAGCCACCAAAGGCTTTACTAAGAGGAACTTGGATCACGTAATTCCTCTGAAGCCTAACTCAGGACCAGTAAAGTTAAGGCCCTACAAGTACCCTCATTCACAAACGATAGAGATTGAAAAGCAAGTGGATGACTTACTCAAGACTTGCTTCATCCGGCAAAGCCACAGCCCTTTGCTTCTTCGGTGGTACTAGTTAAGAAGAAAGATGGCTCAGCTAAAATGTGCATTGACTACAGACAGCTTAATTCTCTTACAGTCACGGATGAACTACATGGTGCATACTTCTTTTCCAAGCCTGATTTGAGGCAAGGTTATCATCAAATCCGGGTGATGGAACAAGATGTTTACAAGGCTGCCTTTAGGACTCATCATGGGCATTTTGAGTTCGTGGTTATGTCTTTTGGCTTACCTTTCAGGCAGTAATGAATGATGTGTTCAAGAAATTCTTGAGGAGATTTGTGTTGGTATTCTTTGACGATATTTTGATTTATAGTTCCACCATGGGACAACACTTGAAGCATTCGAGGGAAGTATTTTTGGGGATGCGCAATCACAAGCTGTTTGCTAAATTGGCTAAGTGCTCTTTTGCTCAGACTCAACTGGAGTATTTAGGACATGTGATCTCTCATTTTGTGGTTTGTACTGATCCTTCTAAAGTTCAGGTTATGAAAAAATGGCTAGTTCCTGTTACATTGAAGCAGTTGCGAGGGTTCTTGGGATTAACTAGTTATTGCAAGAAGTTTGTAGCTGGTTATGGAACAATTGCCAAGCCCCTAACTAATTTATTGCAGAAGGATGCCTTCAAGTGGTCTGATCAGGCACAGGATGCATTTGAAGCTTTGAAAGCAACTATGTGTGCAGTACCTGTTTTGGCAATGCTAGACTTTCAAGAGGAGTTTGTATTAGAGACTGATGCTTGTGGGACTGGCATTGGAGCTATGTTGTCTCGGAAAGGAAGGCCAATAGCCTACCTTAGCCAGGCCTTAAGTCCTAAGCATCAAGAGTTGTCCACTTATGAGAAGGAGTATCTTGCAGTTCTTCTAGCAGTTGAGACACTACTTGGATGGCCATCGCTCTACAATCAGGACAGACCATCAAAGCTTGAAATATCTGCTTGAGTAGAGGATTGTTACAAGAATTCAGAAGAAAGGCTTGATGAAGATGTTGGGTCTTGATTATGCTATAGAGTATAAGAGAGGGAAAGAAAATCAGGCAACTGATGCTTTGTCTCGAAGATTAGAAGATGATGAGCAAGGTTATTATGGAGCTACTTCAGTAACTCTTCCAGCTTGGGTTGAGGAAGTGTACAAATCCTATAAGAATGACTCTGTTGCACAAGATTGTATAACTGTATTCAGCATCAGCAGATCTAGCAAAACTGATCCTGAGGCAGAGGTATCTGTTGTCAAGGGAATCATCAGACTGAAGGGCAAGTTGTACATTGGAACTGCTACTGATTTGAGGCAACAAATCATTAGTGCTTCTCATGATTCAGCCTGGGGTGGCCACTCAAGTGTTGAAGGTACCTATCAGAGGCTCATAGCTTATTTCAGTTCAACTGGTATGAAGAAGGAAGTGAAGGAATTTTTGCAAGCTTGTGAGACTTGTCAGCAAACCAAGAGTGGTGATCACAAGTATCATGGACTTCTCCAACCTCTACCCATTCCAGATGGTGCTCGGCAGAACATAAGCATGGATTTTATTGAAGGTTTGCCTAAATCAGAGGGTAAGGAGGTTATTTGGGTAGTGGTGGATCGATTTACCAAGTTCAATCACTTTGTTGCCTTGGCTAGACCCGTGACAGCTGAGAAACTTGCAAGAGTATTCCTAGATAGCATCTACAAGCTTCATGGATTGCCAAAATCCATAATATCTGATCGGGACAAGCTCTTCACCAATCACTTTTGGAGGGAAATGTTTCTCCTCATGGGCACAATATTGGCTTTGAGTTCTTCCTACCATCCACAAACGGATGGCCAAACAGAGAGAGTCAATCAGTGCAAAGAGCACTACCTTCGGAGTATGGTATTCAATCATCCTAAGGCTTGGGGAAAGTGGTTATCTTTGGCTTAGCACTGGTATAATACACACGCTCATGCTTCAATTGGCACCACACCATTCAAGGCTTTGTATGGTTATGATCCTCCTTCACCCTTGATGTTGCAAAAGCTTGTGACATCAATCACTGAAGTGGCTGATCTGATGCAGCAAAGAAGATAGTTGGTGCAGCTTTGAAAGATAATCTCCACCAAGCTCAAGCAAGAATGAAGTATGATGCAGATAAGAATCGTGTGGACAAAGCTTATGAGATTAGAGACATGGTTTATCTGAAACTACAGCCCTACAGACAAGCTTCAATGGCTGTTAAGAAGAATGTTAAGCTTTGTGCTAGATACTTTGCCCCATACAAGATCATTGAGAAGATTGGGAAAGTTGCTTATAAGTTAGAATTTCCCTCTGACTCTTACATTCACCCGGTGTTTCATGTGTGTCTTTGGAAGAAACAGGTGAAGAAAGGCCAAGGAAATTCAATTCAGCCACTAGAAATTGATTCAGATGGAGCTTTGCTGTTGAATCCTGCTGTCATCTCGGATTCTCGGTACAGAAGGCTGAAGGTAGATCAGCATATGAGGTGCTGGTGCAGTGGAGTAATCTGGATAAGAAGAATGCTTCATGGGAGGAATTGCCAATCTTGAGAAGCCAATTCCCTACCTTTCATTCTTGAGACAAGAATGTTTTCAAGGGAAGGGGATTGTTATGAATCACATGTCTCACTTGATGTTAGGTTAATTGTTAGCTTCTATGATTGTAATAATGTTGCGAATAGTTGTAATTCTTGAAATAAGGTTGTAAGGCTTTTGGCGCCAAGATTCAATTGAGGTTGGTTAAGTCGGTTAGAGGTCTAGGCTAGCAAGTTGAGTCGGTTAGAGTAAGCTCGATTCAGTGTATCTTAATTGAAGTATAAGTAGTCTTGCTTTAAGTGTAATTCTCATTCAATCAAATGCAAAAATATCTTTTGATATTAAAATCTCTCTCTCATCTTACTCTTCTCTAAGTTCTCATCTCCCTTCACTTCTTGTCTCATCACAATCTCTTCTTCCACTAGGTTAATGCCAAGATTGATCTTGAAGCTTATCCAGTGGCTTGCCATGAGTAGCTTGTCGTTCCAAGCTACATTATAGAAGGGTTGATGACTTACCATGGTATAGTCACATTGATGAATGATTATAATTATAATATTGGGTTTGAGGGTTTTAGTTGGAGATTGTAATTCCTTAAATTTCATAGTGGATGAGGCACTCATTTGGGTCCAATGGTTTTTCCCTCTAATTGAGAGCATTTCCATGTAAATTAGATGTCTTATTTCAATGTTATGTTGATTTTCACTTCCTCTTATGCTCGATGTGTGATTTTCCCAACATATTGTCGTGAAGAAATACGGAAACAAATGTGTAGAAGGGACTAACTGTGACTTGGGAGTAAGTCTAATTATGAACCACACCTATGCTCCCGCACCCAACCTTTTTCACACGAGGATTGATACTTTTGATGAATCGGACTTCGATTTGCAATTTGTATGTGAATTCAACGAATGCACCAATAAAGAAAACTTTAATTGTAATGTTTTTGGTATTTTTGGGTAATTGGATTCGCGTAAATGAAAAAGGATATGGATCCGTCTCATGCATTAGTTGGGGTGACAGAGTAAAGTCCATCGTCACCTTACATCATATGCTTAAGAGCTAGTAACTGGGGTAGAGACAAGTATAAGAGCTTAATAGATAATCTCGAGCTCAAGTTTAAAGCTTTTCAGGCTCGACACCCTTGACTCGAAATAACTCGTACGAGTTTAAGCGTGACTTAGGTGGAGTGAACCATATTTGTGTCATCATATTAGGACTAATACAATCAGACACAAAGCATTGGCCATCAAAGCCTGAAAGATGACTCAAACCTAAATTTATCCGACAAACTAAACCATGTCACCAACTAGTACCAACTCAATTAAGCTCTAGGCTTACCCGTCAAAGCCTTAGACAAAAGACACTAAACTTAACCTATCGATATGGTTGTGGACATGATTTATGACAAAAGAGAATACCTTCTCATACACTGGAACTGATCACCTAGTTGTATTGTTGAGAAACAAAATGAAACTACATGTAAGACTACTCCTAAGGAAAGGAAAAAAAATAAAGAAAAGAACAAGTGTGTTGTGAATAAGCTAAAAAGTATGTATTGGTGCTGGAATGCTTTGCACAATCGCAGGTGTCTTGTATTTATATAATTACAATATTAACTACTTCGTCCATGTTTTGCGCCATTCTATGACCACGTTCACTGCCCCATGCTTCCATGATCTTGTATTGACATTGAAAAGGCTTTGATGCAGGTGCTTGAGATTAAATAGTCTTCCCCACATTTTGTCATGTTTTCTTGAATGCAGTTGAGGCCCACACTTCTAATGCATGCTTCAAAATAATCGCTTCGAGCTTGTATAGTTGCCTTTCCCACATAACTCCTTGAAATACTCTGAGCTGGAGTTTGTAAGTCTAGTTAGCCATTTCCAGCGACTATAGTTTGACGATTTTAGTTAGGGAAATTTTAATCCTAATGACATTGTTTTTACTTCTCTAACTTTCTAGGTCTCAAGAATGGTTCCACGTGTTAAGTACGCATCATATTAACCAAAAACCACAACTGATTTGAGTTTGGGGTGCAAACAAATGCCCCATTTTATCCATTGCTGATTTTTAAATTACAGCAAATAAAAAATTCCAATTTGACTGCTAATAGACACAGGGTGCTAAATGTGGCATATCGAGGCTACTTTAGTCGCACGAGTTTATAAATACCGAAACTATTGGTAACAAGATCCTTCATTTAACTCCTTAATTTAAAATTTCATTGTAACCCTTGAGCGTTCAATCTCTCGATCAAGCCTCCTGCTTTTGGTGATCTGCAAGTCCTTCATCTTTTCTACTTCTTCGAATTTTCTTAAACATATCTTTGTTAAGCAATGTCTCAAATCAGCCATTGCCTCTCAACTGTTTGACTTAGGGTTGGTAGCCCTATTGGGCATCTCATCTATCCTATTCAATCTAACAACTCTACTATCTTGGCCCAACTCTAATCTCTAATAGGTTTAATCCCTCTTAAGGAAGGTCCCTCATCCTTTGAAAAGGAAGGATCTATTTCAAAGTATGAAACCTAATAATGGGGTCCATCTTCTCTCTCAAAATTATAGTGCTCACTCTTCCAAAGATCTTTCCAGACACCCTAAATCCCCTTTTCTAAGGTCCTTCACTAAGGATGCCACTCAGAAGTAGCAGAATAATTTGCAAAGATGTGGCCCCTTTCCAGGGTTTGACCTTCCTCGCCAAGTAGTATGCCTCATTGGTGGATCGTCTCATGCTCCACTTCGAAGATAAGTGGAAATTTTTATGTATCTTGAGGCCATCAGACTTTCAAAGGTATCAATCAAGTACGAATTTCCTCTCACTACTAGTCTCACTTATTTCTGGAATGCCTGTTACAACAATTTCGTCCTTCCAAAGGGCTTTCTTGGGATAACTCTTGATGACGTTGTAGCCTTAATAGGTCTTTCTCTTTCAAGCTTCAAGCTTCCCTTAAATAGTTTCATCTTGAGGGAGGCAAAGGCCTTTTCCTTTCTTCCTCTTTCCTTGAACTTCCATAATGATTTTCACAATGATAAACCATATTTCAAATAGGAGAAGATAGCATTTGTTCTAACTAAATAAGTGTTTTTTTTGTTTTTTCTAACTCTTCCAACATCTTTTCCGAACCATCAAAATAGTGGCTGTCAATATGGCTCATAGTGATGGTTCTCTTAATTTGGGACCATTGATATTAGCTCAAGTTTATGGTAGCCTACAAGATATCATAGATTGTCCAACTATGGGCTCAAGCTTGCTTTCCCTCTCTCTAATGTTGAGGGTCCTTTGTCACCATAGCAGATCACATATGTTGCAATGGAGAATATTATTCCCTAAAAGAGGTTCACCTTCATCTAGCATGGAGTGTCGAGTATTGTGTTGAGAAGCTCACAACTCCAAGCTAAAGGACAGGAACCCAATGGACTCCCTTTTGGAAAAGGAGATTTGGCACTTCTTGATTCAAGGAAATGAATCCAGACCAGGATTTCTATGGATATCCATTCTTAGCATAGACAAGTAATACTTTACCCTCAAGACTTCCTTTTCTAGCACTAGATAAAACTTGGTACTAAGTCCTATAAGCCAGAGTTTTTTTTCCCCACATAGTTTGTACTAGGAACCTTTAGTGGGTTAAAAGATTTGTTCTTCATCCTCCTCAACTTAAGGAGCTCTATCAGACCAACCTAGCAATTGGGAAAGCCTATGGTTACCCTATCCCTCACAGGTATGTGTCAAACACAACCCAACATTTTTCTACCTTGTACAAGGCCTATTTGTGCTCTCTTGAGGCTAGGGGTGTCAAACATTATTTCACTTTCTTCCATTGAGTGTGTGCAGGTACTAGCTTTGAAGAAGCTTAGACAATAAGGATACAAGATATCCCTTCGACACAGACTCGTTCACGTAATAGTCCCTCTTCCTCAAAACAACTAACCTTTTAAGCCCAAAAAGTTAGCTAATCTTGAAGTTTTTGGCTTTGATGCAGCCATCATTCCTATTCTTGCCTCTTAAGGCCAAGTTACAGGAACTACTCAAGCCTCCAAGACTTCTACTAGATTATGGCATAGAGCAAAATCCCAAAGAGCAATGGTGACTTTGCCACCCACTATTGATAGCTCGAGGAATAGGAAAAGAAGATCATCAACTATTCCCAAAGCATGCTTTGCAGCATTAACATAGGCATCATAAGAAGAAGTCCCAATCTTCCAATTGCTCCAGATGAAAAGAGAGAGGATTGACGACAAGAGGTACCCAGTCCCCGTTATTCCCTCTAGATATTTATGAAGCTATTAATTAACCTAGCTCTAATGCCAATTGTTGGGTTCACAGTTCTCAAGCTGTGGTCACAACAAAGTGCACCTATCATGGCACTCGGTGTAGGAGATTCTTGTCACTACCTAAGCCCCCGAATGGAGAGTCACGCTTCGTGACACCTCACATGCGAGAGTTCCTTGGAATAGGGTTATCTCTATGTATCCCTTTGTCCTGATACCAATTGTTGAGATTAATTTCAAAATTTTTTCCTAATTTAATTAAATTAACGCAGCGAAAGGGTTTAAAATTTTTTATTTTAAACCGAGGGTTGATTTAAAATTCTTAATTTTAAATCTACAGACTTAAATTCTTAATTTAAATCTACAGGCCTCTGCTCTAATAAATTCATAATAATAACATGGACTTAAACAGGCATAATAAGAAAAACTGTAAATAAATAGAAAAGCAAAAACCAAAAAAGAAGGAAAGAAGAATACCTGAAATCGCTCCAAAAAGAATACAAGAACGAATAATAAAATACTTCGAGGAAGCTGAGAAAAAAGAGACCCAATTGCCTTCTGTGCAGTGACCTCGAAACACCTGGAGAGTAGGCTCAAAGAAATATTAAACTATAGGAAAGAAAAAATTTCAAATGAAAATTTTATTTCTCTTCAATTAGGTCTCCAAAACACTTTCAGAAACCCGAAAATTTTAATTCAAAATTAATGTCAAACCTTTGAAATAAGTATATCAATTTATATTAGTATACCGAAGCAAAAAATTACAAAATAAATGATGTCGGATGCGTAGGTAAACACAACAAAACACGGCGTTTAATTCCAAAAACAAGTTCAAATGACGCATATTGTTGCAAGCCAAAAAATTGTTATTTTTATTTTATACCGTGTGACGTGCAGCGAGTACTGACTCGCCCTTGCACGTTCACGCGAATAATGCCCTGGGACCATCCAGCGCGCTGCGTATATGTGGATCGTTGCCTATGCTGCGATTTTTTTTTTCCCACATGTAAAATTCATCTCAAGAATTTTAGTTTTTAATAATTATTTTATTTATAATTTATAATTTTTATTTATCTCATGAATAATATTTGGCAAAATTAAATTTACTCATCTCAGGAATTTTTCATTATTTTTCCTATGGTAAAAAATACAAAAGCTTGTGCAGAGACTTCAGGGACAATTTAAATCTAGCTTCAAATGGGTTAAATCAATTACCATCTCATGATAAAATTTGATTACAATTTAATGAGACTTAATTCTACTAAATAAATCTCACTATACTCTAGACTTAAAACATTTATTCGATATTTCCCAAATAAACTGTATTAATAACAACAACCCTCCTACCTAGATGTCCATGACAATGAATAAATATAACCACTACTATTATCCTTCTCACAGCTTCTCTATTAGTTACCGACTCGCCCTTCACTGAATAATTTATTTATACTTGACCATATTCATAGTATAAATTTCAAATGTCAAACATCTGGAACACTTTGGCCAAAGATTCTGAACTATTCAAATACTTGTGAATCAACTAAGGGGCCATCTGTACCTCATAAGAGATTATAGATTCCATATTGATTACCTGATCCCGGTCACACTTCACACCGCTACCTAATGTACGTGGGATTCTATCATTCGTTTAGGCCTTACTATAGTACACCCAAATAGCTAACGCTCCATGCACAAATCCAAAATTCTCTCAAGATTTGGAGTCGTCGTTCAAACAGTACAACATGAGTCATTCATCTCCGATAGTAGTCTAGAAACAAGCAACTCACAGGGTCCAACTCATTGTGTCAATCTTATTAAACACAATCTAACACTTTTGGATCACCATCCATATGACCAAGACAGGTCATCTAAAGTGTCACGTTATAGTCTTAGCATACAAATGGTCCAAACATGTCTTTGACTACGAGTTTTTCAAACAACAAACTATACCATTTGTTCTAAGTGTATCTATAGGTTAATCTCATAAACCAATTAGTACAACCATTTAAATTGTAATCTGAGGACTACACCCATCTCATGGATGTTACTAAAAAGAAAATCACATGCAATATAAATGCTCGCTTACACAAATTTAATAAGGAAACAACTGGAACTTCAATTTTATTTGAAAAAAAATAACATTTATAAGACAAATTTGGATTTTTAGGACGCCATTCCTAATAATTTTGGACCAGTTTATGCAATGTTTTATATTTAAGACTAATTTAGTATCTATCTTGGACCAAATTTCTATAGATATTTCTCGCTATTGCTCTCACTGCCAACTTATCAGGAAAGGAGCAAAATAAGAGAATTAAGGCTAGAAAGGATCGTAATCCAATTCAAGTCCGAGCTCGTGGCCCAAGATAAGAGAGAAAATCCAATTGATTCATGAATTGGGACAAAGAAGATCAAAGGGGCGGCTACTAAAGGAGAAGAGAAGAGAAGAAGAGATAAAAGGAAAGATTAGATAAGTTACAATTAGAGGATTTTAGAGAGTTCAAATGCAAATAGAAAACACTTTATTCATTTTATATCTATCCCTAAATTTAGATACTAAAAAGGGAAAGGAGAAGTAAGCGGCGCAACAAGTGTAGGCTGTTTGGAGAGTTTGCATAATAGTTGGAAACTCTTGAAGCATGAAAGTCTTTAATCCTAACTGAGATGCCTATAAATATAAAGTAAGTAAGAGGGGTAGCATGGATATTTTAAAAACACTTCATAATTCATCTTTTGTGGAGGTAAGCAAGAGGAGGACGCATAAATATGGCAAAGGGAAGAGATCGGCTAGGCTTCTTTGCGAATTCCAAGTTCTTTCTACCCCGTATTCTTCTGTCATGTATTTCAGTTTGAGTTTTGCTTTCATTATCATAGTTACAAACTCAAATTTTTTTTTTCTAAGGGTGCGATGTGGCATATGTTGTAAGATACATTCTATTCTAATTTGAAGTATTCTATGTTTAATATTTCTATCATCAAAGTGCTTATTACTAATTCTTAAAGCTTTTGAGTGATTGTCCACCATTAGAATGATTTAATGATTCTTAATGAGTTGGACATGAGATTTATGATGATTGCTCTGTTAATATACACCACAGACTAAGCAAATGCTATAGATAAGTTAACGCAATTTCTGTGGCCTCATATGTGAAAACCATAGAATTTAATAACTCTTTTTTCTATGTGAATTCATGCAAGAGATTGATGAGTTAATAGGTTAAAGGTAGTGATGTAGCACAAAAAGAACAACAAAAGATTTCAAACTCAACTCTCAATTTCTAGATTTTTATTCATTCAAAAGATATCTCAACAGAGTACATAAGGGTCCTATTTATAGAATAGGAGCCCTAAACCAGAAAAGATAAAGAAGTATACTTATAACCTAACTAGGGTCAAGAAATTAAAATCCTATTCTAATTAGAAACTCTAATCTAAATAAACACTGACCAATTTGAATTTAAAACTAAAAGACCCCTAATTAAATAACTTTGACTTATTTAAATTTAAAACTAAAAGACTCCTAATAAAATTAAATAGAAAAGACACCTAATTAATCATAATTTCTTCTTGTGTAGTACTTCCCGAATGCTTAGATCGTACTACATCATTCCCCCGCGATTAAGAAGGACTCAACTTCTTGAGTTTGTTTGCAAATAATCGTCAAGTAGATCAGCATCCAATGATTGGAACTCTTCCTTTGTTATCTAAGTAGCTTCACTAGCAGGGCGACCTTTCATTTGGACAAGGAAATTATGATTCCAACCACCGGAAGTACACATGACCTCATTAGTTAATACATCACTAATCATGTCTTGAGGTTTCAAAGTTGGGACCTTTGGCATTGGGCTACCTGCAATGTTAGGAGAAGAACAACTAGGCCGCTCAATGGTACCACGATAAAGGGTTAAGTCTTCTACATTGGAAATTGGACTAATATTCATGTGATCAAGTAATTCCAAAAAATAAGCATTAGGTCCAAGTTTCTTAGAAATTCAAAAAGGCCCAAAACCACATGCATGAAGTTTTTTGAACGAATTTTTAGGCAAGCGATCCGAGTGAATGCGAGCCACAATATAATCATCTACATTAAAATCTTTGGCCCTACGACGAACATCCGCTGCGAGTTTATATTCAATATTACGTGTAGCAATTTATCTTCTCTCCTCAGTATGTAAGTCACGAATATGTTGAGCAGATAACTCGACAGGAAGAGACACGTAAGAGGAAGGGGGCAAGGGAGCCAAGTCAACTAGACTACGAGGCTTCTAACCATGAAAGATTTCGAAAGGGCTTTTACCAGTAGTGCAATTTACAGAATTATTGTATGCAAACTCAACTAAAGGAAAATTCAAATCCCACTTGGCCAGTCTATCACCGACAACACATCTAAGTAAATCCCCTAGACTGCGGTTAACAACCTCAGTCTATCCATCAGTTTGTGGGTGAAAAGCTGCAGAAAATTTCAAGTTTGTAACACAAATTCTCCATAGTGTCCTCCAAAAATAGCTAATGAACTTAACATCACGAACTGACACAATAGATGTGGGAAGCTCATGCAATTTAAAGACCTCACAAAAGATAGATTTGGCAACATGGGAAGCATCAATAGTCTTAGTACATGGTATAAAGTGAGCCGTTTTAGAAAACCTATCGACCACTACTAGAATTGAGTCATGACCACGAGATGTCTTAGGTAACCCTAGAACAAAATCCATGCTAATGTCTTTCCAGGGTTCGTGAGGTATAGGAAGTGGAGTATAAAGGCCGGTATTATGCTTTCTCAACTTAACCAACTGACATGTACGACATTGAGACACAATCTCACTTAAGTGAAGGCTAGTAAAATCTATCAGAAACGAGGGAGATAGTTTTGTCTTTTCCTAGATGACCCACCAGCATGCATCTCCCAAATAAGGAACTCCCGAAATGATGTGCGGTGAATGCAAAGTCTAGATCCTTGAAATAAATAACCATCATGAATGACAAAATCAACATGGTCTTAACGATTGCCATCCATGATCTCAGTAAATATGACACCGAAATCAGGGCAAGAAGGGTACTCATTCTTCATTATATCAAAACCCATGACTTCTGCCTTCATCACACGAAGTAAGGCTACTACACGACTAAGTGCATCAGCTACTGTATTTTCTTTTCCAGATTTATGCCTGAGGACAAATGAGTACTCATTGATAAACTCGATCCAACACGCATGCTTAGGGTTTAACTTAGGTTGGGACATAAGAAACTTTAGAGACAAATGATCACTAAATAAGACAAAGTCCTTAGGTAATAAATAATATCTCCAATGACGGAGACATTGAACCATCGCATAAAACTCTTTCTCATAGGTGTCATATCGTCGTTACCTAGACTCATTCAATTTCTCACTAAAAAAGGCAATGGGATGTCCTTCTTGACTCAATACACCACCAATTCCAACCGAGAAGCATCACAGGAAACCTCAAAAACTTTATCAAAATCAGGGTGTCGAAGGAGTGGGGCACTAGACATCTTTTGCTTAATTTCCTTAGAAGCCTTAGTAGCAGCACGAGTCCATTTATGGTCTCCTTTCTAAAGACAACCTGTGATAGGAGCCATGAGAAAACTAAAATTGCAAATGAACTTTGTATAAAAAGAGGCTAGACCATGAAAACTTCTAATCTCGGAAATTGTCTTAGGTTCAGGCCCCTCTTTAATAGCTTTAACCTTTTCAGGATCAGCAGAAATACCACGAGAGAAAACAATGAAGTGTAGGAAGATGACTTCTTGTTGTGAGAAAAGACACTTCTTTAAGTTAGCATAAAGCTTGGCTTCTCTAAGTGCAGTAAATAGAAGGCAAAGGTTGTTAAGGTGGACCTCATGGGATTTGCTAAAAACCAAAATTTCATCAAAATACACCACAAGAAACTTTCTAATAAAGGATTGTAAAGTATGTGTCATGAGTCGCATGAAAGTGCTGGGGGCATTTGACAACCCAAAAGGCATGACCAACCATCTTGAGTCTTAAAAGTAGTTTTCCATTCAACTCCTGGCCTAATATGAACCTGATGGTACCCACTCCTTAAATCAAGTTTTGAAAACCAACGAGAACCAGCTAAAAGATCAAGCATGTCCTCAAGTCTAAGGATAGGAAAGCGGTATTTGATGGTGATTTTGTTGATGGCTCGACTATCAACACGCACCCTCATTGAACCATCTTTCTTAGGTGTAAGATGTGCTGGAACTTCACAAGGAATCATGCTATGCCGAACAAAACCTTTAGTAACCAAACTCTCAACCTGTCGACTAAGCTCAGCACGCTCTACTGGGTTCATCCTATAGTGCGGAAGGTTAGGCAATTGAGATCCGGGAATAAAATCTATGTCATGCTGAATATCCCTAAGTGGCAGTAACTTGTCAGGTAAGTCCTTAGGAAGGACATCTTGAAAATAATCTAGTAAAGCACTTAGTTTAGGTGGAGTTAAAAGATGGGAAGGAACTAAAGGGGTCTCTTTAGCCACAATAGCCAAGTAAAAACCATTTTCCTGACAAGTTTCTTCAAAAGTGGATTGGTTAACCAAGTGCCGACAACTCTTTACTGGAGTTAGGGAAGAAGGAGAGTTCTTCATAGGACAAAAATCCTAAGGGTTAGAAGGTTTCAAGGTGATGACCTTACCCTTGTGCCTAAAGGAATAATTGTTCTCTCAACCATGGTTACTCACATCAAGATCAAATAGCTAAGGACGACTTGGAAGTATGTGGGCTATATCCATCGGTAGAACGTCACAAAAAACGCTATCCTCATAGTCTCCTAGGCGAATGGGAATGCAACATCTCTGGGTAACAGGGATGCTCTTTTTGTTAACCCAAGAAACCATAAAGGGTCGTGGGTGTGGCTCAGGCTTAAGGTTCAAATGACTTTAAGCATCTTTGGAAATGATATTCATGCAACTACACCATCAATAACAAGTTTAGCGGATCGCGGGCCGCTCCTAACAACAGTATGAAAAATTGAAGCGCGTTTCCAAGAATCATCTTTGGTTGCATTTGTCAAGACACATCTAACCACATTCACTCTCTCTATGGAATCATCTAAAGTTATATTATTCTCATTCTCATCCCTAGAATATGGCTCGGCTTCAACAATTTGTTCTTCTTCTAGGTCTGGTTGGTCAATCTCTTGATTTATGACGAGATTATGATAAGGACAATGTGAAGCAGTGTGGCCTAATTGTTGACATTGGAAACACTTAATAGAGGATGAGCCAGAAGAGCGGAAAGTACTAGTTGTTCCACCAGAACGAGACATAGGGCCACTAGGACGCGTAGGGTTAGGGGTGGAGATCCTACAGTATGGGACCCAATAATAGAGGACTCTTTTCCCTTAAAAGGGGCATTGGATGAGGGATGATATGATCGCGAATTACTCCCCGAATTGGTCAAACGATGAGTAGATTGGGTTCTAGAATATTTTCAAACTCAAGGGCCTTTTGTTAAGCCTCCTCTAAGGTCGTAGGGGCATAAAGACTAACTTCTCTCTTAATGTCTAGGTTAAGACCATTTACGAACCAAGTCAAGGTCATAAGTGGGTCCTTATCTACGCGACACCTAAGCAAAACTTCCTCAAAACTATCCATATACTTAGTGACACTAAGAGGTGATTGCCTAAGGTTGAGCATTTGATCTACAAGTTGGGTTCCATGGAAGCTAGGTATGTACTTTTCTTTCAATTTTGCTTTCATGACCTCCCATTGATTAATAGGGGCCTCACGAAGTCTCTCGATGTTGCGCATGACAGTTTGCCAGTATTTCTTTTTTTTTTTTTTTTTTTTTTTGCAGAACCTACTAGCTTCATTCTAGCAAAATGGACTCGCCCTATATCATCCATATTGCACCAATAAAAATAGCCTTTCATGGAGTCTTCCCAATCAGAAAAGACTATAGGGTCCAACTTTCCATCAAAGGTGGGAACATCCACCTTGACTCTCCTAAGCACGATCCCCACAACCGCGTCGTGGAGAAAGAGTGCCTCTTTCTTGTATGGCATTCTGAGGCCTAAATTGACCATCCCTGGGACGATCATAGTCATGGTATCTAGGGTTAGGTCTAGGGTTATTCCTAGGATGGCGACAGTTGGAGGGGTTACCCGAAACTAGGGTGGATGAAACAAATTTACCATGTATCGACTCGAAAGACCGAGGAGATGTAGAGTTCTCGTTTTGGGGTGCATCATCATTTTTACTCAATAGATTTGTGCTCTTACGCAGCAAAGTAAGAATCTCACTAATTTGTGCTCAAGTGCGAGAATTTTTAGATTCTTGATGTTCAACAATTTCTCTTAGTATGCACAAGCTTTGTTTAAGTTCATGAAAGTTATTGGGTGACACAAATCCTTCATGTGGAGTAGACTCAACTTGTTATCATGATTCCTAGACGGGCCCATGGATACATGCGTTCAATATTGAGGTTAATGAAATTACCACAAGTATTTATTTCAAAATAAACTAGCAATTTGAACTTTCAAGTAAACCTGTAGATGTTTAACGTTGTTATTGTTTAGGTCGCACGTGGAAGACCGCAAAAAAAATAATAATAATTTCCTAAAACAAAAATTAAATAAAAAAAACTCCTAATTAATCATAATTTCTTCTTGTGTAGTACTTCCTGAAACGCTTCGATCGTACTACATCATGTAGTGCTAAATATCATTCAAGATAGAATCTTGAGTAAATTAGGGTTTTGGGCCATCAACTTGAATAACCAAGAATTAGAATTCATATCGAAGCAACTAAGTCAAATTGGATGCCCTGTGCTTTAATCCATAACATTGACATGTTTGAGTCATATTCAAATTTCTTTTAGTTGTCCTTTAATTTTTGACAGCTTAAATCTCAACTTTCAATCATTCATGCATAACTATAATGAGTAATTGTCACTATGGAGGAATTAGAAGAATCTATTTTCCCCATTCTTGAGGTGGTCATTAGAGATGCTTAGGCTGGAGCTTCCCGCCTAACTACTCTTAGACAGGACCTAATCGAAGCCTTGTACCATCTTCCATGGGAGCCTTTGTCTGTCTGAGAAAAAGCACCAGCTAGTCAAGGCATTTTACCTTTCTTTAAGTCGATTATTGTTAAGCCATCGATTGGCTCTATCTAAATTTTTTTTGGAAGGAGGTTTATCTAGAGCGATAAGCCCTATGCTAGAAGATCAAGATTTTATAAGCCTTAAGCTGCTAGTGGTCTCATTCTCTGCAAGGACTCCAAGGGTAAGGAATTCACCCTCTCCATTTACATTTATGTTATAAGGGAAAGGAATCTAACTCTTCTTTGTTTAATTTTAGGCAACTTCTATGTCACCTTTCCCCCCAAAGGTGCTTTCTCAGTTGGAACAACTTAAGTGAGTCTAACGCTCGCTTTTCATCAACTGAACCCTAAAGCATCTCCCAAGTCTCAAAGACTAAGTATCCTAGTGCACCTTCCCCTTGAAGGAGTTGGATGCGCTTGAGGGTATGATCATCGCCATACTTGAAGAATTTTCTCCCCTATTAAAAAAAAAAAAATACTCCTTCCGGGCTATCATTCGACGCCATGGCCATTCCATGCAGATAACGGACCCTTCTTCTATGCTTTAAGAATAGAATCAACTTTGAAGGGCCAAGATCAAAAAGTACTGAAGGTTTAAGTCACTTGAGACGAAATCTAAGCATTAACATAGCAACTAATCAAGCTCCAGCAGAAGCTTAGCACATTCAGACTCCGGGGCAAAGCAAGTTCCCTAAGAATCCACGAGCTCAAGCATGCAGCAACCAAAGCACAATAAATGTTACAACCTTGTTGTATTATTGGTCCCTATATGACTTAACTATGACGTTTATTATCTTAGTCAAGCTTTGTTCAAGTATTATGATCAAGTAGACATCGGAATATATGTCGTATCAGGTATATGTAATGTTGAGTGGCATATGAATTAAATATCAATATGTACAAGGGTCGGTTTATTAATTGATTTCAAATCAAGTCATTATGGTATTTGACCTTATTGCCCCTGCCCATATGCTATATTTACTTTGCCCTGCCTGCCCGTGTTACTGTTGTTGCCCGGAGCAAGCTGGAGAAGCTTCCCTTATCTAGTTTAAAATGAGGTGACACGCGTCAGTCATCCAGCACCCCATTTTGTGTTTCTTTATGGTGAATCTGAACCGTTGATGTGTTTGAGATGAACGGCTTAGATGGGACATGCAGCCTTGCCACGGATTGAGCTAATACGTGTATATATAAGGACCCTTTTTTAGGGTTTCAAAACACACTTTTCATTTTCCCTTCATTTATCTGCAACCTCGCTCTCTCTCTTTCTGGAGGCAATTTGGTGGCGATCTGGAGGCGATTTCTCATATCCGTGGGAGTTAAGGCTTGCATGTTCAGATCTCGTTCTTTTGGAGCTTTGAGAAGCCATTAGTGGCTTCTTTGTGAGTATCTCTTCCCTTTTCCTATTTATATTGGTACGGTAAAGGTTTCTAACTTAGGAACATTGTGATCACGCTGTATTTCGTTGTTGTCTTGGTGATTTGTCTGTAATAACTTGAAACTTGACTATAATGGAGAGACTTCCCTAGAAATAGCGAGCCGTGGAGTAGGTCCTTATTTAAAGGCTGAACCACGTAAATCTTGGTGTTTCTTTGTCGTGTGTGTGTTGATCTTTCTTTTGATACTTATTTTACTACAGTTACAGGTTTAGTCTTAGATCTAAAATTCTATAAACATATTCACTAAGTTTCTTCAAGATCCGAAAGTTTTTGTTTAAGATCCAAAGTTTTTGCGACTAAAATTCTATAAATGGTATCAGAGCTTTAGGTTCTTTGTCTTAAAGAAACAATATGGCGTCTGCTAGGGCTGAGATCGAAAGTTTTGATAGTAGAAATGATTTTAATCTCTGGAAACTTAAAATGAAAGCCATTATTATGGCCCAAGGTGCTGGAATTGCGCTTTTACCTGAAGATGAACAACCTAATTATCTAACTGAGAAAGATAAACTAGAGATTTAACATAAAGCTTACGCTTCTTTACTAAATAGTCTAGATAATTCAGTTATTAACCAGATTCGTTCTAAAAAAACTGTGGCTGACATCTGGCCTAAGTTAGAGGAGATTTATAAGTTTGAGTCTTTGTCTAACAGGATATTATGTATGGCATCGTTCTTCACTTTTAAAATGAGTGAGTCTAGACCCTTGGAAGATTCTATGGATGAATTTAATAAAATCTGTCAAGATTTGGATAATGTTAAGGTAATTGTTGCTAATGAACTTAGGGCTATAGTGATGTTGAGTGCTTTACCAAAATACCTTAGGGCTTTCAAAGACACACTAAGACATGGACGAGATACTATAGCACTTAAAGATGTTACCAAGGCCCTTAGGTCCAAGATCCTTGAACTAAGGAAGGAAGGGAAGTATCCACCTAACAGTAACAGCGGGGAAGGGTTGTCTGTTAGGGGAAGGACAAAGACTCGAGACAATAATAATAAAGATAATAAATAAAGAAAATGAAGCAAGAGTAAGAACAGATCCAACCCTAAACCAAGAAGGGACTGCAGTAAAGTAAAGTGTTATGAATGTGGTAAGTTAGGACATATTAAGAGATATTGTCCTGATTATCAAAGAAAATTCAATGGCACAGCAGATAATATTGAGTACACTTATGGTTATGATTCTGCTGAAGTCTTAATGGCTTCTGCAGACTTAACTACACATGAGTGGGTACTTGACTCAAGGTGTAGTTTCCATACGACATTTGATAGATATTTCTCTACTGAGTACAAAATGGTGACTGGGGGAAAGGTGTTACTAGAAAACAATCATGGGTGCAAGATAGTAGGAATAGAGTCAGTTAGGGTTAGAGGGTCAAATCGTGTAGACTTCACCCTAAAAGGAGTTAGGCACGTGCCTCAACTTAGAAGGAACCTGATTTCTCTTAGACAATTAGACCTGGCAGGGATGACCTTAAAGGCTAAGCAAGGGGTAATGAAGGTCCTTAAGGGTTCCCATGTAATGCTTAGTGGGGAGGTCAAGAATGGTCTATATGTGCTTAGAGGTGATATAGTTGTTGTTGGCTGCTCTATTGCAAAAAAAGCTTACCAAACTAACCTTTGGCACAAAAGATTAGGACATGCATCTGAAAGAGGACTGAATGAATTAAATAAGAAGGGACTGTTGGGGGGTGGTTATGTGACTAAACCTAACTTTTGTGGGTCATGCATCTTTGGTAAACATAATAAACTATCTTTTAAATCTGGTGTCCATATAACTAAGTCACCTGTAGATTATATCCACTCTGATTTGTGGGGACTAGATAAAGTGCCAACTTTAGGTGGAGCTTATTACTTTCTATCCATGGTACATGATTATTCTAGGAAGGTTTGGGTTTATTTGCTCAAAACAAAAGATGAACGTTTCAATGCTTTTGTTAGATGGAAGAATCTTATAGAAAATCAAACTGGTAGAAAGGTTAAGGTATTTAGGACTAATAATGGACTTGCGTATATCAACTCTGAATTTGATAGTTTATGTGCACAAAATGGAATAAAAAGACACAATATTGTTAGAAAAACACCCCAACAAAATGGACTGACTGAGAGAATGAACCGTACACTCTTAGATTGAGTTAGATGCATGCTATTTGCATTTGGACTTAGAAAGAACTTTTGGGGGGAGGCTGTGGCTACCGCATGTTATCTGATAAATAGAACCCCCTCCTCTGAAATTGATTTTAAAACCCCTGAAGAAAAATGGACTGGAAAAAGAAGTGATTATTCTGTTTTAAACGTTTTTGGATGTGATGCATATGCGCATCAATCAGAAGGAAAACTTGAACCTAGGGCTGTAAAAGGTGTTTTCCTAGGCTATCCTGATGGTTTAAAGGGTTATAGAGTGGGTGTTAGGGATGGAAATAGAACCAAAATAATAATTAGTAGGGATATGACTTTTAATGAGGAAAAAATGCCCTACTTGGAGAAACCAGTTGCTGCTGGTACAGCAGTTACTTCTTCCAACCCCAGGAAGTTTAATCCTGAACTCTATGAGTTCGAAATCAACCCACCAAAACCCGCATACCATGAAAACTAGACCTTAGATCCTGAAGAAGAGGTGACTGACAGTGCTGAGAGGAGCCCTAAACCTTAAGAAACAATTGAACATATGGACCTGTCTAACTACCAACTAGCTAGGGATAGGGACAGCAGAGAAACTAGGGCACCGGTTAGGTTTGGGACTGCTGACTGCATTGCATATGCCTTAAACGCTGCCTTAGAATATGTAGAGTCAAAACCTCTCATTTAATCACAGGCTATTAGTGGGGCTGCCTCTGAATAGTGGCTCAAAGCCATGACAGAGGAAATGAAGAGCCTCAAAAGGAACAAAACCTAGGTTTTGGTTCCTAAACCTATGGGTAGGAAGTTGGTAGGTTCTAAGTGGATTTATAAGGTGAAAGAACCCAATACATCATCGGGACAGCCAAGGTTCAAGGCCAGATTAGTTACAAAAGGTTTTTCACAAAAAGAAGGGGTAGATTACAATGAGATATTCTTTCTTGTTGTTAAGCACACCACCATAAGAATCCTTATGGCCCTAACTTCTAAGTTCAGTATGTTTTTGGAACAAATGGATGTTACCACAGCTTTCCTTCATGGCAAGCTGGAAAAGGAGATTTTTATAACACAACCCGAGGTGTTTATTGAACCTAGAAATGAGAATAGTGTATGTCTTCTAAAAAGGTCTTTGTATGGCCTTAAGAAGTCTCCTAGACAATGGTACAAGAGGTTTGACCAATTTATGCTGGGTAGAGGATTTACCCCGTCTATACATGATACCTGTTTCTACTATATTAATGTTGATTCTGATGATGCCTTGTATCTGCTAATATATGTTGATGATATGCTGCTGGCTTGTAGATCTATGAACTCTATAAATGATTTAAAGCTAATGATTTCTGTTGAGTTTGATATGAAAGATCTAGGGTAGGCCAAGAAAATCCTTGGTATGGAGATTACCAGGAACGTTTCTGCAGGAACTGTGCATCTGTCCCAGCAAGCTTACTTGGAAAAGGTATTATCACGTTTCAATATGTCTGATTGCAAACCTGTTAAGTTGTCCTCAGCAAGTCAATACAAATTTTCAGTGCAGCAGTGTCCTACTACTGAAACTTATAAAAAACAGATGGAAAATGTACCCAATGCTAATGCTATATGATCTTTGAGGTATTCTATGACCTGTACAAGGCCTAACTTAGCCTTTCCTTTAAGTGTTCTATCTAGGTTTATGAGTAACCCAGGAAAAGAACATTGGGATGGGGTTTAGTGGTTGTTAAGGTACATAAAACAGACCTATACATTGGGGTTAACTTTTGGCAGAATAGAATCTAACCTACGGTTGGTAGGTTATACGGATTCTGGTTTTGGGGGTGATTTAGATAAGAGAAGGTCCACTAGTGCGTACCTTTTTACACTAAATGATGGAGCCATCTGTTGGAAATCAAAGCTACAATCTATGACTGCTTTGTCCACTACAGGGACAGAGTTTCAGGCCCTAACCGAAGCTATTAAGAAAGCTATCTGGTTGAGGGGGCTGTTGTCTGAAATTAATTTAGACTATGGACCTCCTATCCTCTATTCAGATAGTGAATCAGCCCTTACTTTGTGTAAAAACCCTGTTTATCATGATAGGACTAAACACTTAGCTGTTAAAAGGAGTTATATGAATGATATGTTGGAAAAGGACACTGTCGAACTGCTGAAAATTAGTACTGATGTAAATCCAATGGATATAGGCTCTAAGAATGTGACTTTTGACAAGTTAATCAAATGCATTAACTTGGTTCAAAGTGATTGGGATCATGGATAACCATTCATGTGTCTTTGCTCCTTATTACTCGGGAATGTTTAGTAGTTAGCCCATATAGGTACCAAGGTGGAGAATTGTTGTATTATTGGTCCCTATATGACTTAACTATAACATTTATTATCTTAGTCAAGTTTTGTTCAAGTATTATAGATCAAGTAGACATCGGAATATATGTTGTATCAAGTATATGTAATGTTGAGTGGCATATGATGTAAATATTAATATGTACAAGGGTAGATTTATTAATTGATTTTAAATCAGGTCATTATGGTATTTGACCTTATTGGCCCTGCCTATATGTTATATTTACTTTGCCTTGCCTGCCCGTGTTACTGTGGCTACCCGAAGCTTACTGGAGAAGCTTCCCTTGTTTGGTTTAAAATGGGGTGACACGCGCCAGTCATCCAGCACCCCATTTTGTGTTACTTTATGATGAATCTGGACCGTTGATGTGTTTGAGATGAACGGCTTAGATGGGACTTGCAGCCTTGCCACGGATTGAGCTAATACGTGTATATATAAGGACCCTTTTTTTGGGTTTCAGAACACACTTTTCATTTTCCCTTCGTTTATCTGCAACCTCGCTCTCTCTCTCTTTCTTGAGGCGTTGGTGGCGATCTGGAGGCGATTTCTCAGATCCGTGGGAGTTAAAGCTTGAATGTTCACATCTCATTCCTTTGGAGCTTTGAGAAGCCATTAATGGATTCTTTGTGAGTCTCTCTTCCCTTTTCCTATTTATATTTGTACGGTAAAGGTTTCTAACTTAGGAACTTTGAGATCTGGTTGTATTTTATTGTTGTCTTGGTGATTTGGTCTGTAATAACTTGAAACTTGACTATAGTGGAGAGACTTCCCTAGAAATAGGGAGCCATGGAGTAGGTCCTTATTTAAAGGCTGAACCACGTAAATCTTGGTGTTTCTTTGTCGTGTGTATGTTGATATTTCTTTTGATACTTATTTTACAGCAGTTATAGATTTAGTCTTAGATCTGAAAGTCCATAAACATATTCACTAAGTTTCTTTAAGATCCAAAAGTTTTTGTTTAAGATCTGAAGTTTTGGCTACTAAAACTCTACAAGGCCTTTTAGGAGTAAGTAATCATAGCAAACATCCAATCAACTCAAGCTGCAACTAGGTTGTTTGTCATAAAAAGATCATTATCTAGGATTACGGTCTTCCTTTTCTAGCTTTCTATACTTTGTGCAGCAATGTATCTTTCATTTGTAATTTTTATGTCTCGTAAACTCTTGCAACGCCAACTTCAATAATGTGAACTTGGCTTTATGTACTGGTACATAAATAGAGGCAATAATTATAGAAATCTAAACTTAAGGACTTTCTTGTTAGAATCCTATATTAAATGCACATATTTGTTCAAAAATCTGCCATTAATGGTCCTTAGATAGATTCTTCCATCATAATCCTAAAGCAAGTATTCGTTGCCTGTAAAGATTTCAATAGCTATTAATGGTCCTTCCCAGTTAGGTAACCATTTGCCAAAGGCACAATCCTTCTAGCTAATAGGTAGGATGACCTTCCAAACTGAATCTCGAATGTTAAAATATCCTGATTAAACCTTCTTATTCTATGCTTTTTCCACCCATCTCTTTTGTCTCTTGAGCTTATACAGAGCATCAAGCCCATGATGGATGAGATTGTTGATCTTATCCATCATGGCATGCTCGTAATCAAATCCTAAGAGTTTCCCTTTTTGAGCCAGCCTTAGGGACTGGATTGTCACCTCAATACAAGTACTGTGTCATGACCATATGCTAAGCGAAATGGTTTGATTCCTATAGCATCTTCTTTGATGTTTTATAAGCCCATCGAGCATCTATTAACAGTTCATGCCACCTCCTTGAATTGTCCTTAATCGTTTTTTTAATATTGGCCTTTAGAATCTTGTTTGTTAACTCTGTTTGGCTATAGATGAAGCATAATAAGAAGTTGAGTTCAATACCTAAATGTTAAAACTGTTAGTAAACTCCTTTACTTCAAACCCAATGAACACTCAAGCCTGATCCATAGTGATGGTTTTAAGAATCCCAAACCTGAATAGAATATACTCTTTAATGAAGTTAGTCATGTCTTATTAATTGATATTTATGTACGGTTTTGCCTTAACCCACTTAGTAAAGTAGTGTATGGCCACTATGATGTCTGAGTGTTATTTACTTGCTCGGGTTTGATTTTTCCAATGATGTCCATTGCGTGATCTTAAAAGGGTCATCTCTTAACTATTGCACACATCTCAGATTTAGGAACCCTAGTAACATGCCCATCTTTCCACCATGCTCTACATCCCTTGGTATATTGGATTCAATCGCCCATCAACAAAGGCCAGTAATAGCCATAGCACCTTATTTGCTCCTTTTGTCCTTTTTATTCTGTGTTTACCGTAAATACAAAATCCAACAAACATGCAAAAAGAGACTCACCTGGACTTGGGAGTGAATCTAATTATTGAACAACACGTGTTTGCCCTCAATCAATCACCTATGGAAAGGGTTGTTACTTTTGCTTGAATCAGACTTCGTCTTGTTATTAAAATGAGATTTCTGCACTTACTCCAATTAAGAAGACCTGTTTTTTGGTTTAATAATTGTTATAATAATTAAAAGGGATATGGATCTAGCCTAAGTAGCAGTTGGGGCGACGGAGCAAAGCTCACAAACACCTTACCTCGTACACTTAAGAGCTAGGAACTCGGGTGCAAACAAGCTCAAGAGCTTGGTAATCCGCTCACAAGCTCGAATCTACAAAGTTTTAGGCATGGCACTCTTGGCTTTTGATAACTCAAATGAGTTAAAGCTTTGATAAGATTACAATGGAGCGAACCGTCATTGTATTAGTATCAATACAATCAAGGTCAAGCCTTAACCGTAAAAGCCTTGAAAAGGTGACTCAAACCTAAATTCACCTGATTCACTAAGCAATGGCAATAGTGCTAAGACCAATGCAATCAAGCACAACACTTGGCCAACAAAGCCTTAAACCAATGACTGAAATCTTAACTCGCCGATTATGAGAACATATTTAAAACAAGAAGTTGATACTTGAAACCCAAGAATTGTATTTCCTTGATGTAAAGCAAAATAAGAAGCTACAAGTTAACTTATCCTACTCTTAGGAAAGGAAAGAAATAAAGCATAAGTGTGCTTTTCAAAACTTAAAGAAGTTTTATGATTGGTGCTGAACACTTTACAATACCGTTGTTGCCTTTTTGTTATATACCTGAGTTCTAATTACAGCACCCTAAAAACCAAGCATATCTATCCCATATTCAACCTCAATGCCACTTTATCGCATTGAATTGACGTTGAATGTGCATTGACACACATGCTCAAGGCCCTTATAAACTCCCCACGTTCGTTTGCTTTCTTTTGGACATGCTTAAGGCCCATATCCCTTGATATGTGCTCCAAGTAACTGTCTCGAGCTTGGAGATCACCTTCTTTGCAGCCTTCTACGTAATCCCCTGAGCTCAAGTTCCTTTTACCCCATAAAGCAATGCCGAGAGTCTGTTACTGTTAAAGGGCTTTTTAACTCATCAAGACATTAGACTTGAGACAACATTACTTCTATCTTAAAAGCCATTTATGCCACGAGCATGGATCCACGTGTCATGCATGTGTCCTTTTATCTTTAAACGGCATTGTCTCAACTCCATCGAGTTTAGGGTGTAAAAAAATGCCCCCTTTTTCTATTGGTAATTTTAGATTTCCAACGAGTGAAAAAAAACTCATCTCATTTGACACTTAAGGGCCACAAGGAGCTCTAGGTAGTGCTGCTTAACACTTGAGCCACCTTTGTTCCAATGTGTTTACAAATATCCACTATTGTGCATTCGAATTTCCACACTTTTTGCACTACTTTCTTGTAAACTTCAAGCACTCAAGACTTACTCTCAAGCTTTTGTTTTCTTGCTCAGTCATGCTCCAATCGCTTTTTCTTTCAAGCTTTTAATCTGTGACCGTAGGAATGACCCAGATCACTTACTGTGTCTCCATCTCTATCCCTAAGGCCGATAGCCCCATTGAGTTCTTGGCACCTCTGATTGAGTCAGACAACTCAATGGTCTTGGATAGGCGCCAAGTCCCTCTGGATGCCATCCTCATTAAGGAGGACCCTTTTGTGTTTATAAGGAGGATCCCTCATCTTCTTATAAACCATGTATTCTTGGTCTAATCTTTAACCCTTCAGAAGAGGTGCCTAGACTCGAGAATATCTTTCTTGAAACTTTAAAGTCTCCTTTGCTTCATTTTGTGTCTGCGGGTCATTCTTGGAGAGTAAGACACATCTGCAAATAGTCTACCCCCATCAAGGGGTGGACGTTCTTAACAAAGCAATATGCAGACAGGGTTAAGTAGTTGACGCTTTGATATGAGAAGATATGGAAGGATCTCTGCATCTTCGAGGCCATTAGATTGTCTAAGGTCTCGCTCAAGTATGATTTTCCCATCATGATAGCCCTCACATGCTGCAAGAACACCTATTATAACACTTTTGTCCTTCCTGAGAGTTCGCTTGGGATTACCCTAAAAGATACTGCTGCCTTAACAGGTCTTTCACCTCGGGGCTCTGTATTCCTTGGGCTCTTTTGCTTTAAAAGAGGTTGAAGCCTTTGCCTCTTCTTTTTCTATGACCTCCCTGCCCACTAGCTACGAAATATTTCCTTTAAAAGAAATTCAAAATTATGATACCTTAGGGACATCATAGTTAAAAGAAATGCTCTCTAAGTAGGAGGATCCTTATGGCATGTCCAGTTGTGGACTAAAGCCTATTTTACTCTATTATATTTTAGAGGCCCTTTCGTCCCCACATATGACGCAGTCATCTATTATGGGGAATATTTCACGGGCATGGAGATTCTTTTCTCATAAGAGTGGTCCTTCAAGCACTTCCTTAAAGATCTATTAGCTTCTCATGAAACATCTGAACGTTACAACCTCCGACAAACTAAAGCAGGCACCAAGGTTTTTGTTTTCAAGCTAGGCTTTCAATCTCCAAGTAGTTAGCAGCTTAGTCAGCGAACAGTGGTTCTTTTGATATAGATGTCCCCGTTGACATAAATTCCCAGCACTAGATGGCAATCTTGTTCCCCCTTGACCTCCCTTTTTATCACTAGACTCATCCTGGTATGGAGTCCTATAGGCCTGAATGGTTTGCTAAGAAATTTGGTATGGTCTAAGATGTTCCTTTCCCAAAAGTCTAGACCAGAAACCTTTGGTGGGCCAAGATGGCCTCTTTTCATGGTCCTGGCCTTGAGGAACTTCATCAAACCAACCTAGCAACTAGATCTGCTTATGGGGGATCCTACGCCTCATAGGAGGGCTCCATATGCCACCAATCATTTTCTAGCATAGTGTGAAGCCTATTGGTCCTCTTTGAAGGCTAGGGGTGCCAAGTAGCATTTTATGAATGCTCTTGAGCTTGCAGGTACTAGCTCGAAAGCTACACAGGCATCTATGGTGAGGCAAACCTCAGCCAGACACACTTTTCCAAGCTAACACTTATCTTAGTGCTTGCGATGCCTTAACAACTCAAGTCACTTGCTGCACTTACCTAAGGTTGTTCCTTTGCAAGTCCTCCCACTCAGAGAAGCATAAAAGAGTCTCCCAAAACTACTAGGAGCTTTATAAGGTTGCTCTTGGAGGAGTCTCTTCCTAAAGCCACTACACCAACACCAACAGCAGGTGGCTCTAGGAAAAGGTGTACAAGTAGAGCTCCAGCCATTCTAATAGGAAAGATCTCCCAAGTCATGAAAGAAGAAGTGCCCATTTCCTTAATAGTGAGAAAGAGGAGAGTGGGACTTCCTCATTGGCCTTGTTTCATTGGCTTCTTCTCTTACTTGCTTCTCTTGAATCTATTCTAACCTTTTTTTTTTATGATTTCAAGTTTCTATAGCCCCTATTACAGACAAGATACCAGGTCTCCCTCAAGGATTCATGCTCCAGAGTCTCCTCATGAGACTAAGCCAATGGACTCAACTGTTGAACAAGCAAAAGGCTCCTTTTCTTCAATCCTGTAGGCTGTCAAAAGTGAGATACTGGAGGTGTCTCCTCTCTTGAGTCCTTAAGATAGGACCTCATTCGAGCTCCATTCCTGCTCTTATGAGAGCCGTCAATCACGATTGAAGATATTCATGAAGGTAACAACCCTTCAATTTCCCTTGGGAGCTTCGCCTTTATGAACCATGGGTTGGTCCTAAACTATAATTTTCTTATAAATGTATCTCTTTTTTTTTTGATAAGTCAGCAGTTTTTTATTTTTATTACCAAAAAGAGAAAAGTACAAGTTTACAAGTGTTAGAGCTGGTGTCCTAGGGAACCCAATTTATATAAATTTTTTATTACTGAATAAAAATTGTTTAGCATTATCTTTTAATTTTGATATTATTAATGAGTCTTTATGTATGTGATGTTGTTCTCTATCAAAGCACATACCATGAGATGGATGAAGTCCCTAAATGACATTTACGATATCTATTTTAAGTGGATTAATGAGATTGTTCCACAGATGGACTAAATAATGCATATAAATGTTATTTAATAATCAATTCATGGTTAGTGATGACTTTGGGCTACTTGTCTGTTAAGATTATAACATGGCATTTAGATAAGTTGTCTTCGTTATGTGGATAGCGATCCAGGATGTTGTGTTGGTGTGTTACAATGAGATTGTCATACTGAACAGGACCACGTGATTTGCTGAAATCTGCACTACTATTAGAATTGAGCGACTCATATATTTTGTTTATACAATGACTCTTAATCCGTAAAATGGTCTAGACTCGTGCATGGAGTTTTGGTTGCTTTGATGCACTAAAATGACGAGGTTATTAGGTAATAACTGGGGTCTTACGCTCGTTGGGCAAT
This sequence comes from Simmondsia chinensis, assembly GCA_018398585.1. Lineage (NCBI taxonomy): Eukaryota > Viridiplantae > Streptophyta > Magnoliopsida > Caryophyllales > Simmondsiaceae > Simmondsia > Simmondsia chinensis. The sequence continues at coordinate 11,369,295 of JAGTTD010000024.1, forward strand.
CACATGAAATGTGGCGGGGATAGATGTTTTTATCAGGAATCTACTTTGTGGAATGTCCCTTAGTTAATTCGCAAGTTTTTAAGATGATTCTAGAGACTTTAACCAGAACATTCCTTATGTTGGACATTAGGAATTAATGCAGATCTATTTATTTAAAGGAACATGGAACATACCCAGTGCCTCAAGGGCTCCCACCTATGTAGGGTCTAGGGGGCGGATGTGTGCAGCCTTTCCCCACAGGGTGTTAACCTGAAAAGAGGTTATTTCCCAGTGCCTCCAACCTGAGAGTGAGGACTTCTTGTGTTAGTGAATTATTCAAAAAGGGCCGAATTGAGAACTAAGAAGAAAAGATAAGAAAGAATGATAATAGTAGTTTAAGTTGTTTTTCTCATGGACATTTATTAGAGGGGTCAATTATGAGTAAACTTTTATAGGGAGATTTAACAAGTAAATATATTTCTTTTTAGAGTGCAATAAAACTTATTTAGTAGAATTAATTTTTGTTAAATGATGGTCAATTATTATCAGAAGAAGATAATCAAATTTGATATATTTGGAGCTAAAAAATAAATTATCCCTAAGGTCTCTGCGTAAGCCTTCTAAACTATACACTCATAGAAATCAAGAGAATTCATGAGATGAATTATTTTATTTAAAGGGTTAAATAAAATTAATCATGGTTGAATCCTAAAAAAATTCATGGGATGAATTTTAAAAGGGGAAAAAAAAAAAACTCACGGACAAATCGTAAGGTGCCACATGGCATCCTGCGACTTGGTGAGTGAAGAATTATTTTATTTTTAATTTTTATTTCTAGATATTGCTTTTATCTAAATAAAATATTATAATATATTTTTATTTATTTTTCTGATTTTTGAGCCCTGATATAAAAAGATCTAGGGTATTTGATTTGAACTATTGTTCAACCATAACAAAAGGCTCTCTTTTAGGTTTTCTTTTGATTAGTTAGAGAAATAATTAAACAAAACTTCTTCCAAAATTAGTTCTTAAAATTAGTTTTAAGAACTACTTGATTTCACGATGCCCACTTGTTTGGTGTAAAAGGAGGAATTGCGGAGAAGATCTCGGAGGTATTGTTTGGAGCATCTATACACTTGCGGTCTACGGTGAGGTATGAGACTATCTCGCCCAAAAATTTTATATTCATATTTAATCATTTTTTGTGGATTTGTCTTCCGATGCTATGCGTTGTTATGTATAATTAGAGTCATGATCATGTATTTAATTTGAAAATAGAGAATTTTAAATCGGTATTCTGCTATGCTAGTTTCAATCGTTGCATATTTTAATTTGCAAAATTAAAATTACCCACCCAACAATTGGTAAAAAAGCAAAGGAATTTATGGAGATAACCCTATTCCCGGGAACTATCGCACGTGAGGTGTCACGAGGCATGACTCTCTGCCCAGGGGCTTAGGTAGTGAGAAGAGTCTCCTACACTAAGTGCTCTGATAGGTACTATTTGTTGTGACCACAGTTGAAGAACTGTGAACCCAACAACTGGTATCAGAGCCAAACTTTGATTATTCATGATGTGCATGAGGTCATTAGTTGACATGATAGAAAAAACGCTTTAAATACGAATTCATGATGAGATCGCGTGAAAGTATAATGTTATTGTTGGATATATTAGTATAAATTGTTATATGTTTAACTGATTGTTTAAATTCTTTAAAATTCAATTAAAAGGAATGTATTCATCAATAATTTCATAGTTTTTGGTTCATGAATGTGAGAATAAGATTTTTCATGTTAACTTAAATTCTTCATATAATTATCAAATTGGATTAGATTGGATTAGTTGATATAATGAGATTATAGTAAATAAAAATATGAAAAATTTATTTTAAATCAAAAACCCAAAAAAATAAAAAATTTGTCAGATCTGCTGACGTTTATTTAATTTTTTTAAAAAATGTTTTTCTAATAATTTAGAATATGATTCTAAAAGGGATTATGTGATAGCCATTATTTTTCTAAAAGAGTTTAGAAAGGAATTAAAGTTAAACTTTGATTTAAATTGTTATTAAAAGGGAGTTTTAATGACATGAGTATTAGCTATGAATAATTTAATTAGCCTTGATTGGATCAGAATAGTAATTTAAATTATTCTTGTTATATAAATTTTATTAAATAATGAGATAACTTAATGTAAATAAAATCCACTAGTTTATTTTAAAAATCAAGTGGGAGCGAGCTTCAAAGATTGAAAAACTCACAGTCTCTAATACTGATCTAACAGTATAGTGGGTCTCCATCACTCCCCGAGGAGGATGTCGATCCGCGGAATACAGGGTTAGACTTCTATTAGGATGGATTGAGATTTAAGCAATCAAGTATGACCACGCCAACGTGGAGTATATCAAGACCTTGTGTTGATGTTCAGGTAGTGGTTTACACTTGATTAAAATACTACATTTGCCTCCCCGAGGAGCTTTGTTGTACTATTTTAGATGCTAAGGATAGGATGGTGAATTATTGATATTTAGTAAAAGAGTTTACAGGAATATATAATAATAGAGAAACGTTCTCAACCGAGTTAAGCTAGTTGCGGCCTTGCCAATGGGGAGTAACGACCGGATAGTTTGGATCATCATTGCTTTTGTTTTAATAAGGTGTTGTGGATCCTAATTAATTATAATTGCTAAATTTTGAAAGAAAATAATGTGACATATAGATGCATAACTTATACTTTTTATTTACATATTTTTAGCATAATCATGACGACTGCTGGTGTATTGCATTCCATACTGAAGGATAACCTTCTTACTAGACCTAATTACCCAAACTGGAAGATGAACCTAAATATTGTGCTAATCCATGAGGGACATAAATTTGTGTTAACTGAACCCTGTCCTCCTATACATGCTAATAATGCCACTGCTGCTGTTAAGGAACGTTATGATCGATGGATTAAGTCCAATGATTTAACTAGGTGTTACATCTTGTCCTTTGTGCCTAACGTTCTCAAGCATCAGATGCTTGAGATGAAGATGGAAACTGAAATGAAGGACATCTTAAGAAGATGTTCAGTAGGCAAGATAGAGCAACAAGGCAAGAGCTAATGAGGAAACTCATGTTCATGAAATTGTCTGAGCGAAGTCTAGTTCAGGAACATGTTTTGAAAATGATGGCTTATCTAAACAAACTGGAATGCCTAGGTGCTAAGATTGATAGTCAATCTCAGCAGGACGTGATACTTGGCTCTTTGGCAAACTCCTTCACTCGGTTCAGATTGAGCTATAGAATGAATAATAAAGATTATCCGTCACCTGAGCTGATGAAGGAGCTGCAAGTTACTGAAGGGGTGATGAAGGCTAAGGGGACTGCCCTCTTAACCCAAGCACCTAAGACAGGGATTATCTTCCAATAGAAAGTTTGGAAAGAAAAAGAATAAGGGCAAAGCTGCTAGTGTAGCAGCTAAGCAAATGAAAAGGAAGCCTTCCGTAAAAGAAAAGTGTTTCTTCTGTCGGAAGGATGGCTACTGGAGGAGGAACTGCCCTGAGTATCTAGCAAGTCTTCCTACTAAGATGAAGAATCCATATGGACAAGGTATGGAGATATCTTATCTGGTTGAGTCATGTGTAGTTAAAAGTCCACCAGGATCTTAGTGTGTGGACTCAAGTTCGATTGACTATGTCTGCAATATATTGTAGGGGCTCAAGCTAACCAGGAAGCTACATGATGTAGAGCTGGACCTGACCATAGGAGATGGGAGGAGTCTTTCAGTCTTAGGAGTGGGAGACATTAGCTTAGTATTTAGAAGTAGAGTTTTAGTATTAAAGAATTGTCTTTATGTACCTGAGTTACGCAGAAATTTGATTTCAGTGTCACAATTAGTTGATGATGGATATTCTATTTCATTTGGAATCGATTTAGTTTCTTGATATAATAAAATGTTTATTTGCAAAGGTACTATTGTTGATAGTTTGTTTATCTTGACACTTGATCAAAACTCTACTACTTGCATGTTCGAATCTAACACTATTAATTGTACCTCTTAAAAGAAAGAATCCTGAAACTGACAATGGCTTCAAATGGAACCAATGGCTTTGTCATATTAACTTTGGTAGGATCCAAAGACTAATAAGTGAAGGAATAATTGAGTCTTTAGACTTGAAATCTTTACTAGTCCGCTAATCCTGCATAGAAGGAAAAATGACTAAGTATGTGTTTAAGAGTAAAGGCAATAGATTTGGTGACTTGCTTGAGCTAATTCACATAGATGTATTTGGACCAATGAATGTTCAGGTGAGAGGAGGCTCTGAGTATTTCATCACCTTTATTGATAATTACTCTAGATATGGTTATGTTTACATGATGAGACAAAAGTCTAAATCTTTTGAAAAGTTCAAGGAGTTTAAGGCCGTGGTCGAGAACCAGACAGGTAAACACATCAATCACTTCGATCGGATCGAGCTGGTGAGTATCTTTCAAGAGAGTTTCTAGATTTCCTAATTGCAAGTGGAATTAGATCCCAGCTTTCTGCACCGGGTACGGCGCAGTAGAATGGCATTGCAAAAAGGAGAAATAGAATGTTGTTGGAGATGGTAAGATCCATGATGAGACATGCTACTTTACCAATCTCTTTTTGGGGTTATGCCTTAGAAACAGCGGCTTATGTTCTAAATTTGGTTCCTACAAAGTAGGTTCCTAAAACACCTGTGGAGTTATGGACTGGGTGCAAGCCTAGTTTAGGATATCTTCATATTTAGGGATGTCCAGTACATGTGTTGAAAAAAAAAACCCGAATAAATTGGAGTATAGATCAGAAGTATGTGTGCTTGTTAGCTACCCTAGGGGTACAAAAGGTGGTATGTTTTATAGTCCTTCAGACCAAAAGCTGTTTGTGAATGCAAATGCCAAATTTTTGGAGGAGGAATTTATGATGGACTACAAAAGTAAAAGTCAAATAGTGTTAGAAGAGTTAATTGAGAAAGACACTACTTCTAAACAGTTTGATATATCTCATAACGAAATAGGCGTATTAGATGCACCTGTGGGTCACTCTGAGATGAACCCTAATGCATGGGAACCTCATCATAGTGGGAGGATTGTCATCTAACCTAACAGATACATGGCTGATGCCTTAATGGCTGAGTTAGAAGATGTATCTGATCCTCTCACTTATGATGAAGCACTAAGGGACAAGGATGCTAACCAATGGCTCTTAGCAATGAGAGCAGAAATTGAATCTATGTACTCTCATAAAGTCTGGAATCTTGTAGAGACGCCACCTGGCATTAAACCCATAAGTTGTAAATGGGTCGACAAGAGAAAGAGAGGAGTAAACAGAAAGGTAGAGACCTTCAAAGCAAGGCTGATTGCTAAGGGTTATGCCCAAAAGGAAGGTATCGATTATGATGAGACCTGCTCACCAATGGCTATGCTTAAGTCCATTAGGATACTCTTATCCATTGCAGCTCATTTTGATTATGAGATATGGCAAATGGATGTCAATATAGCCTTTTCGAATGGCAATCTTGATGAAGACATCTATATGGTGTAACCAGACAGGTTCATTGGTAAGAATCATAAGCGTATGATATGCAAGCTGAAAAGGTCTATTTATGGACGTAAACAAGCATCTTGCTCATGGAATAAGAGATTCAATGAAGTGATCAAGTCCTATGGCATTAAGTCCTATGGTTTTATTCAATTGGTTTATAAGCCGTGTGTATACAAACGCAACATAAAGAAAGTAGTGAATTTTTTGGTGTTTTATGTGGATGATATCTTATTCATTGAGAATGATGTGGGAGTCTTATCAACTGTTAAGATTTGGCTGTCAAGTCAGTTTGACATGAAAGTCTTAGGAGAAGCCAACTATATTCTTGGGATTAAACTTCTATAGGATCGTAAGAATAGGATGATGTGTCTGTCTTAGGCTACCTATATAGACAAGATGTTGTTTAAGTTTAACAATTGTGGACTCCAAGAAGGGTTTGTTGCCCTGTAATGCACAGAGTGCCTCTTTCTTCAGAACAGCATCCTTCGACACCTTAAGAGAAAGAACATATGAAGAACGTTCCATATGCTTCGGCTGTGGGAAGCCTTATGTATGCTATGTTATATACTAGACCTAATATCTATTTTGCCATTGGTATGGAGAGTAGGTATCAGTCTAATCCAGGTGATATGCACTAGACGGCAATGAAGCATATTTTCAAGTACTTAAGAAGGACTAGAGATTATATGTTGGTTTTTAATGGTGATGAGCTGATTCCAGTGGGCTATTTTGATTCGGATTTTTAGTCAGATTTAGATGCTAGATGTTCCACATCTGGCTACGTCTATACCCTCGGTGGTGGAGCCATAAGTTAGAGGATTGTTAAGCAAACTTGTATTGCTGACTCCACCATGGAAGCCGAATATGTGGCAGTTTTAGAAGCTACCAAAGGAGGCTTGTTGGCTTAGGAAGTTCCTTATGGATATTGAGGCTATAAAGGAGGGACTTACACCTATTTCCATTTATTGTGACAATTCGGGTGCGGTGGCTAACTCAAAGGAACCAAGGAAGCACAATTGGTCCAAGCATATCAAAAGAAAGTATCACATCACTGGGGACTACGTGGAGAAAGAGGAGAGTAAAATTCTGAAGATAGATACCTCAAGCAACTTAGCAAATCTTTTACAAAAACATTGACTCAAAAGTTGTTTGAGTCACATTTTGATAGGACGGGAATGCATTGTGTGGAAAATTGGGTCTAGAACAAGTGGGAGATTGGTAGAGCTGGTGTCCTAGGGAACCCAATTTATGTAAACATTTTATTAGTGATTAAAAATTCTTTAGCATTATCGTCTAATTTTGATATTATTAATGAGTCTTTATGCATGTGATATTGTTCTCTATCAAAGCATACCATGAGATGGACGAAGTCTCTAAATGACATTTAAGATATCTATTTTTATTGGATTAATAAGATCGTTCCACAGATGGACTAAATAATAGATATAAATGTTATTTAATAATTAATTCATAGTCAGCGATGAGTTTGGGCTACTTGTCTTCTAAGACTATAACAGGACATTTAGATAACTTGTTTTGGTTATGTGGATAGCAATCCAGGATGTTGTATTGGTGTGTTACAATGAGATTGCCATACTGAACAGGACCACGTGATTTGCTCGAATCTGTACTATTATCAAAATTGAGCAACTCATATATTTTATTTATACAATGACTCTTAATCCGTAAAATGGTCTAGACTCGTGCATGGAGTGTTGGTTGCTTTGATGCACTAAAATGACGAAGCTATAGGTAATAATCGAGGTCTTACATTCGTTGGGCAATCACATGGGGATAGATGCTTTTATCAAGAATCTACTTTGTGAAATATCCCCTTAGTTAATTCAAAAGTTTTTGAGATGATTAGAGAGACTTTGGCCAGAGCATTCCTTATGTTGGACATTGGAAATTAATACAGATCTATTTATCTGTGTTAGTGAATTATCCAAAAAGGGGCGAAATGAGAACTAAGAAAGAAAATGAGAAAGAATGGCAATAGTAGTTTAAGTTGTTTTTCTCATGAACATTTATTAGAAGGGTCAATTGTGAGTAAACTTTTACAGGGAGATTTGACGAGTAAATATATTTATTTTTAGAGTATAGTAAAACTTATTTAGTGGAATTAAGTTTTATTAAATAATTTTCAATTGTTATCATGAGATAATAATCAGATTTGACACATTTGAAGCTAAAAAATAAATTGTCCCTAAGGTCCTTGTGTAAGCCTTCTAAATTATACAATTATAGAAATCAAGAATTTATGAAATATATTATTTTATTTAAAGGGTTAAATAAAATTATTCATGGTTGAGTCCTATAAAATTCGTGGGATGAATTTTACAAGGAAAAAAAAAAAAAAGAAAAACTCACGGACAAATAGCAGGGTGCCACATGGCACCCTGCGATTTGTTGAGTGAATTTTTTTAAATTTTTATTTCTAGATATTGCTTTTATCTAAACAAAAGATTACAATATATTTTTATTTATTTTTCTAATTTTTGAGCCTCGATATAAATAGAGCTAGGGCATTTGATTTAAATTATTATTCAACCATAACAAAAGGCTCTCTTCTAGTTTTTTTTTTTTTTAATTAGTTAGAGAACTAATTAAAGAAAACTTCTTTCGAAATTAGTTCTTAAAATTAGTTTTAAGAACTACTTGATTTCACGACGCTAGAGGTGGCCAGTGAGCCGGGTCGGGGGTTTGGGCCAGGCCCACTACAGTAGCGAGTCAGGCCATGGGCCTGCTCCAGCCCACCATCACTATGACACTGTCACACCCCCACGGCTCTTTGAGCCGTTGGGATTTATAAAAAAAAAATTATTTTTTCTCTATAAATACTAACCTCATTTTCTCATGTCACCAGAGAACAATCTCTATAATTCTCTCTTCTCTACTTATTTACATACAATATTTTTATGACAAATCTCTCAAATTCCGAATTTCAATTATGTTCTGCTCATAGAAGCTTGCAGAAGTTCAAATCTCTGTACTGATGCTACGGTCATTTCCTCCTCCGTTTTTTCAACCACCGGGTTCGCCTCATTCACCACTTGAGGCGCCTTATCAGTCACGGTCAATGTTAGGTTCCCCTCGCGATCTTCGATGAGTTTTAGAAGTTTAGCCTTGTGTTTCTTTCCCCCTCTTATGAGCATTCAACACTTTATAGAATGCGCTCCAACATTACACAAAGTTGAAGTTCTGGTGTGAGATGTGCAAACGTTGGTGCGCATTCTATGAAAGTGTTGAATGCTCACAAGAGGGGGAACGAAACACATAGCTAAACTTCTAAAACTCATCAAAAATCACGAAGCGAACTTGACGTTGGCCTCGACCGATAAGGCACCTCAAGTGGTGAATGAGGCTAACCCAGTGGCTGAAGAAATGGCAAAGGTGATCGAGGAGGAAATGCTCGCAAAGAAAGAAGAAATGGGGGCAAAGAAACGACCGTAGCACTAGTACAGCAAGTCCCATACCAACCGCAGCAAGTTTAGACTAAGTTATTTATATTGTTATAATTCTATTTTTTTTTATAACATATTTTCTTTTATAAAATATATTTGTAATTTAAATAGTGGTATCATATTATTATAGTTGTATTTTTAATAATATATGATATATTTTATTTCATTTAATATATTTATAACTATGATTGTGTTGTATTGTATTTGTATGTTAATATATATGTATATATATATATATATATGTATATATATGTATGTATGTATGTATGTATGTATTGGGGGGAGGGGAAGGGGGGAGGTCTGGCCAAGTCCAGGCCCAGCCCGGGTCCGGTCAAGTTCTGGGCATGGCCTGGACCCACCCAACCCAGCCCATGGCCACCTCTATACAAGGCCCTCTCGTTCGGTTGTAAAAGGAGGAATTACGGAGAATATCACGAAGGTATCGTTCGAAGCATCTATACACTTGCGGTCTACAACGAGGTACGAGATTATCTCACCCAAAACTTTTATATTCGTATTTAATCATTTTTCGTGGATTTTTCTTCCAATGCTATACGTTGTTATGTATAATTAGAGTCATGATCATATATTTAATTTGAAATTAGAGAATTTTAAATCAGCATTCCACTGCGCTAGATACAATCGTTGCATAGTTTAATTTACAGAATTAAAATAATCCACCCAACAACAGAAGCATACCCCAAACTATTCTAGGGCCTACATGTCAGGCTAGACAAAACAAAGCACCGAAAAAATACAAAATATAACACAAAATAAAGCAAAAACAAGTTAAATCACTGAACAAAATGAGAAAAATAAACTCCTAAAATAAATAAAAGAGAGAAAATGAAGAAAAAGGAAAGATATAAGGGGAGATCATCCCCTAGTCATAGCAGCAGTAGCAGCAGCAGCCTTCGAAGCTGCACAAATCATTCGGCACTCAGCAAGGAGCGAATGACGAGAAGATGTAGTGCTAGTATATCTTCTATCAACAACATCCATAGAAGCGCAAGCAATCGAAGAAGAGAATGAGGCTGCCACACAAGTATGGTTAGGGACCCGTTTCGAAGGAGCAATACACAAAATGCTATCCTCGCGTTTCAGAGTATACTCAACTGTCCCGAGGGGGGGGGGGGGTCTCTGAGTCACTAGCTGGAGGTGCTATATCCTGGAAATCCTAGAAGCAATCTTATACTACTACGTCTACTATGGAATCTGAGTTCAATGTTCTTGAGTTGGCAGGTCATGAAGTGGAGTGGCTAAGAAGTTTATTGGGAGACGTGCCATTCTGGGGGCTTCCAACTCCATCAATATCACTTCATTATGACAGTCAGGATACAATTGTTGTGGCAAAGAACAAGGTTTATAATGGCAAAAGAAAACACATTCGTTTCGGGTAGAAGATCGTGAAGAATCTTCTAGAAAGTGGAGTGATATCACTGGACTATGTAAAGTCTTAAAAGAATCTTCTGGATCCGTTGCCAAAAAGCCTTTGTCGTAAAATGATTGTAGGAAACATCAAAGGGGATGGGATTAAAGTCTATACATGAATAAACTATGATGTATCCAACCTAATCTTAACAGGTTCAATATGAAAAGTTATAGTTTCATTCTAAGAAAGTACTGTATTTTATGTTGTTCCTCCCTATGGTATGACAATGCGGAGACGGGTCCAAAGCCATATGTTTAGTGGTGTAAGTGAGGCTTGCATTTGATGGACACTGTATGTATGTTACCGAGGGGTGAGGTTGAGCTTTAGCACTTAACGGACCCATATCCATATGTTTGGTGGTGTGCAGTAACACACACCTGATGGGATCCACCTATATAGGTGTGGGAGTGTGGCTGCTTCTTATGAAGGTTTAAGACTTGCCTTCTAGAGCGCCTATGAATATCCAGGACGAGCGCATGGCCAATAAAATGAGCCAAACCGCAGAAGTTGCCAAGATCTGGAGTTTGGTATGTGTTCGAGTGGAAGACTATACAGCCCCTTGCGAGGTTCAAGACGAAAGTAACCTTACAAGATGTTGGACCTAAACTTGGGTTATACTAGGTGACAATTCGAGAAGCGAGACATTGGCACTGAAAAAATGAACTCCCTTTGCCCAATCTATTCATATTTTTCTCTTCCGCTTGTATCCTTAGTGGGGGATAGTTGGAAAAATGATACAAGCAAAGTCAAGTGTTATTGAAATATTACATCCACATTGGAAAAGAAATGTTAGAGTGCTATGCCACATGGGAAAAAGAAGGGGGTTTTGAAGAGTTTAAATAGGTATATATAAACCCCCCATTTGAGTTAAGTCATGGGTGAGAGAATGGAACCACGCTTGCGCGCGCCGCCTGCCTGCAGTGCCGTGCTCAAGCGTGGGCGATCTTTTTCTAACGGGTTCATTTATTTTACCAAAAAAATCCTCAAATCTGTTGCTGGCCTTTTCTAGACGTTGAAAAATAGCTTTTGGAGAGGATATTGTCAAATTAATATTAAGCTTATAGAATAAATCAACCTGGCCGTTTCTTAATGTTGGAAAATGGTTGTTGATCACCATTACTGCACTTTAGTGTACATCTGCAGGATTAATACATTATAAATCACAAGCCTCATGTAAGCATAATTATCTCAATAAAAAAATATACATCTTCATACCGCTACTACTCTTAGGTCCTCTCTCTCTCATTCTGAAAAATTAACTTGGGCAAGTTCTTGGGCTCTCCTACTCAACGACTAACGAGTACACGTTAATTGTTGGACCATGTTAATCCAGGAGGACGGCCGCCGGTCACACTGTTTGCACCGGATCGTCTTTTAGGGCAGTGGTCATTTGCCACGGTGCGGTATCTTCGATATTCTAATATATCTCTTCAATTTTCGGTATTATTTGATTGCTGTGTTTGGGTATTTTTGCTGAATTCTCTACTGCGTTTTGTCATTTTTCGCCGTGACTTTTCCTGCAATTTTTCACTGCATTTTTACTGATTTTTTTCACTGCATATTTCACTGGTTTTTATCAAATTATTTGACTGCAATTTATAGTATAATTTTACAGCAATTAACAGATTTTGTTTTACAACAATTAGCCATAAGTTTGCTCTTATTTTTTGAAATCGTTCAGTATTTTCCCAACAATATTTATCTTCAATTTCGCTGGATTTTTTTATGCAACTTCGCTATATTTTTCACTGCAGTTGTACTGCTTTTACAATTTATTTTTAACAGACTTGACCTCTATATTTACGTTGATATTTTGATTAATTTATTAGTTTAAAAATAAGCTAGATTGTTACCTTGTTAACAGCTCAACTCTTCTTTAATTTGTTGGATAAGGTAAGCAAACTTTATTTTGTGCTTTCCCCAAGATTTTGTTAGATTGTTATCTAAGTCCATAATACGAACGTTTTTTTCCCCCTTGCAAGGCTAGCAAGTTAACGAACCATAATCATCTTAAATTCACACGAATCAGTATCAAGAGAAGAAACTAAAGAGTGATACAACAAACCGACACTCGAAATGCAAATTTTTAGTTGGATATCTAGCTTCTAGAACAACTATATAACATTAATTTCAAAAATTGTGTAGCCACCCAATTCCTAGATATCCGGAATTTCTCAGTAGTTTGGGGGTTGTTTAAATTGGTCTTTTATCTTTTCTTTTGTTCATAATGGTTCCTATTGTTTGTAATTTGTTCGATTTAGTCCTTTATTTTTTCTTTATTCTAAATAGTCTCTAATGTTCTATTTTATGATACTCATCTAGTGACTAAAATTGGGTAAAAATTAGAAAGCGAAGTGAACAATTTTGTCATAAAATAGATTATGAGAGACTATTTTGAAAAAAAAAAATGAATGACCAATTTGAACAAATTTATAAATACTATTTTGAATAAGAAAAAAATAAATGATCAATTTGGACAAATTTATAAATATTAGGGAACATGCTGAACAAAAAAAATTGATGAGGAACCAATTTAAATTATACTGTTCAAAATGCTCTTTTTACTGGCTTCTTATTTGTAGCCTAGCAGCATTGTATTTGTAAAGTCATATTTTAAATAGTATTTTTTTTTTTTTTATTTGTTTGTATGATAGATGTCGAGCTCCCAATTAAAAAGGGAGTGCACTAGTTCTGGAAAGATAACCCAAATGACTCAATCCTCCATTCTATTCCATCTCTTGAACCTATTGGTTATCCTAATGATAATGTTCAACATAAGCATGTGGGTGAAGATGAAGGTACTAAGTTAGAGGCTATTAGGATTAGAAAATGCATAAATGAAGAGAAAAGGGAATAAAAGTTTAGTTGCATGGAATCATTTTGAAACTTATAAATCTGATTCTGGTGTATAAAGGGCAAAGTGTATATATTGTAGACCAAATTTTGTTGTTGATCCCATAAAAAATGGTACAAAAAACTTAAACTACCACTATAAGGGAAGTACAAATGAGATGTTAGCAATAAACCACATTGATGCTAGGGCTGCATTGAGTTATCTGATCATGATTAATGAACTTCCTTTCAAATTTGTGGAGAAGGAGGGTTTTAATTACCTTATGTCTATTATATGCCCTAATTTCACATACCGTCACACATGTCAGTGGCACGAGATTATTGTCAACTTTATTTGGATGAGAGGGCAAAATTGAAAATATTTTTTTATGAATTCATGTCAAAGAGTTTGTGTTACAACTAATATATGGACTTTTATTCAAAGGATTAACTACATGTGTCTTATTGCCCATTTCATTGAAAAGGACTAGAAATTGCAAAAAAAGAATTTAAATTTCTATTCCATTTCTAGTTCTAAGGGTGATACCATTGGTAGAGCGGTTGAGCAATGTTTGATGGACTAAGTGCCACAACGTAAACATTTCACGGTCACCGTTGATAAGCTAGTAGTAGTGATATCGCTAGTGCTTATTTAAGGAGGAAAATGTCACAACAAGGTGATTATGTAAGTGACGGAAAGTATTTTCACATGAGATGTATTAAACATATTGTTAATTTGGTTGTATGGGACAGTCTAAAAGAAGTTGGGAAGTCAATTGAGCATGTTGGTGCTGCCATTAGATTTGTAAAGAAATCTCCAGCTAGATTGCAACTATTTATAGAATGTGCCAAATTAGAAAAGATAGACAACAAGGCATATTTGTCGATCGATGCGAGCACGAGTTGAAATTCAACATATATTATGTTGAATACAGCTCAAAAATTTAAAAGAGCATTTGACAGGCTTTCAGAACAAGACCCATTTTGTAAACTGTAACTTAATAAATCAAAACAATTTGATGATGATGAGACAAATAAGGAAACTGTAGGAGATGATGATTCGCATGTTGTTAGAAGAATGACTTTAACTTTAGAAGGTGTTTACCATCTTAATCTACATATGTTGGGGACATTGTACGTCACATCCAACATGTTCTTCTTTGAAATCGTTGCTATCTATGATATGTTGCACACTTGGTTGATTAGTGGTTATATAGATTTTGTTGCCATATCTGATAAAATGAAGGGAAAATATGATAAATATTGGGGCAACATTGAGAAGATCAACAAGTTGATTTATGTTACCATGATTCTTGATCCTAGAGTTAAGTTGGTAAGCATGCAACTTGCTTTTCACATAATATATGGAGACATAATAGGTGAGAAATTAAGTAGGAAAGTACATGAAACTACTTCGTCTTTGTTTGACAAATATAGAAGGTTGTATGCTGCAACCTCTCAAATTGTGCAGTCTAGTGGTTAAATTTCAAGCGATTCAATTCGTAATTTGAGTGAGGGTGGTGGAATTCATAAAGATATCATCGTACAAATTAAACGGATGAAGAATAGATCTGATAGGGGCAAATTTGTAAAAACAGAGTTAGATAGGTACTTAAAAGAAGAGATTGAAGAATCTGATGAAGATTTTGAGATATTAACTTGGTGGTAACTTCATGGACCTAGATTTTATGTTCTTGCATGCTTAGCACGCAATGTACTTGCCATGCCTGTGTCAACGGTGGCATCTTTGTCTGCATTTAGCAATGGAGGACATCATCTTGACCAATTTAGGAGCTCTTTATCCCCTAGGGAGAAGTGTTTTATTTATTTCTCATGCAATAAATATTAATGAATGCTTTTTTCCTTATTTAATGATGGTTCAAGCTCTTATATGCCGGCAAGATTAGCTTCATAAACATAGAGGAAGGCCTAGAAGAGCTAGAACAATTGTAAAGAGGTTCATTTGTATTTTATTTTTCTTTATATTATGAACTTCCTTTCTGACATAGTTGATTCCTTTTGTGTTTTGTTTTTCATATTTACAGATCTACAGACGGTTTCACTACAAGATAACTTTATTGATGTTTAATTATGTTTGTTCGAGTTGGATATTGCTTGCGAATTGTGAGAAGAGCTAAGGAGAAACCATTTATGATATTGTTTTTTATCTTGGTCATTTATGATTTATGTAATGGATAGTATATATTTCTTTTTTTATTGATGTCTATTAGTTTATTCGAAGTTTTGTATTAATTTATGGATATGCAATTTTTTTTCTTGTCATGAAATGCACTATTTTTTTTTTTTTTATGTTGGTAAAGGCAGGGGAGGGGGGGTCACTAGTGGGGCTCGAACCCCGACGCTCTCACACGGCAACCGGGCGCCTTACCACTAGGCTACGAGCTAGTTGGTTAGTCATGAAATGCACTATGGGTCTCAGATTACTTCAACAAGTTTGGCCCGACTTCGACAATTGTCTATTTTGCCACATCTCTAACTGTAAGGCGAGCATTGGATGACAAGGTCGCATTCATATTGATCATAAGCTTGTCAGTTTCTTTGTGCATTCTCTCATTCATGGAGGTTCCAACATAATAAACGATGTCCCTTCAAGGGACTGTGCTTTCACATTGGCTAGCTAGAGTATGCTTAGTTTTGGCCAGCTGTCTCTCAAAGAGTTCTCTTAAAGATTGCTCTAGTCTTTCTTTAGTAAGTTGCATCCCCACTTGAGCAACGCTATAAAACTCTTTTGAGAATAGCCATAGAAACCAATGCATACATCCTTCGAGATGTTACCGTCACCTTCACTTTTAAATCCATTGTTGTGATTAGTCTCATCCTCTAACATAGCAAGGCTAACTTTAAAGGATTCTCGAGCTATGGCCCAACAAAGGCTTAGCCATTGTGCTCCTTACCTTCAAGTGAAATAACTCTTCTAGTTCGAAGCATTAGAGAGTAGTCTAAAGCTATACAGGTATATTCCAGTGCATATGGATCGGTATTATTAGAGGCTCTCACCATGGTAACCAAAAGATCTAATAGCTTGTATTTTTGGTCTACTATTAATGTCCATAATCGTCGTAAGAAAAGTAAAACAAACACTTCCAAAGGGACTCACTAGGGCTTGGGAGTGAATCTAATTTCCAAACCACATGTGTTTGACCTCAATCAATCACGTCGAGATGAGGGTTGATGCTTTTGGTGAATATGACTTTGTTTTGCAATTAAACGTGGATTCCCTTCTTGCACCAATTAAGGACACTTTTAATTATATTATTTTTGGTGTTTTTAATTAATTAGACGTGGAGAAGTAAATTGGATATGGACCTAACCCAAGTGGCAGTTAGGGTGAAGAAGCAAAGCCCACAAACACCTTGCCTCGTTGTACACTTAAGAGCTAGGAATTGGGATGGAGAAAAGTTCAAGAGCTCGATAGTCCACTCTCAACTCCGAGTCAATCCGGTTTTAAGCCTAACACCCTTGACTTGAGACAACTCAAATGAGTTAGAACTTGAAAAGATTAAAGTGAAGCAAACGGTGTTCAAGTCATTGGATTGGGATCAATGCACTCAATGTTGAAGCGTTGGCTATTAGAGCCCGGAAACAGTGAGGCTAACATAAATTCACCTAATGCACTAAGTTGTATCAACAACCTAAGACCTACGCAATCAATCCCTTGGCTTATTGGTCAAAGCCTTAGGTTAATGGCGTTAACTTAACTTGTTGAAAGGGTTGGGGACATAGACAATGGCAGAAGAGGATACCTTCTCATACATCATAATTTAACGTTCAATTGTATTACTGTAGAAGCAAAACAGAAGCTACAAGTACATCTACTCCTATGAAAAGAAGAAAAGATAAAGCACAAGTGTGTCGTAAATGACAAAAGTGAAGAGTTTATATGCTGGTGTTAGGACCCTTAGCAATGTGACATAAGTCCTTTATTTATAGGCTAAATTTCTAGCTGTGCATTCTTGAATAATGACATATATGTCTTATATTCGACCTTCATACCTCCATAACCTTAGGCAGGTGCTAAAAGCACCTTGACACACGTGCTTGAGATTAAATGATCTTCCCCACGCTCGCGCATATTCACTTGAATGGTCTAGAGGCTCACGTTCTTGATATGCACTCCAAATAAATATCTCAAGCCTTGGTTGATACCTTTCCCGCAGTGCTCCTGGCAATACCCTCGAGCTTGAGCTTATAAGTCCGGTCAGCCATTTCAAGCGACTATAATCTAGGGACTTTAGTTGATGAGGCAGCTATAATTTGTGTGACGTCATTTTTACTTTTCAAGACTCCTGGGTCTCAAATCTCAAGCCTAATCTCAAGTGTTGAACGTGTATCCCTTTTATACCTTAACGATGTCGTTCCAAACTCTAATTTTACAAAATTTTAGATAATTTACCCTCATTTAAATTATATATTTTTTACCTTGCTCTTCATCCCCTTTATCCCTCTTTTACAGAGTTAAATCCTCTTTTGGTGACCAAAGTAACAAAAAATAAATAAGGTAGTAACCCAATTTAAAATTGGAAAAATTTAGTCACTCAACTCCTAGTAAATGTTCAATTTAGTCATCCAAGTGGTTTAAAATGGACAAGTTAGTTACCCAAATAAAAAAGTTGGAAGGCCTAGTCAACTCATTTTTGTCACTAAAGTACTTTTAAAAAAAGATAAAATTTATCATCAAAGTAAGCTTTCATGTATTATTTTTGTAACCGAATTATAACAGGAGACCAATTTTCATAAAAGTAAAATATATGAAAATATTAAAAAATGGGAATTCAACAAATATATTTAAGAAAATGAGAATCAAGGAATGACAGTGGTATTAAATTCATAATAAAATTATGAAGATCTATTTGATCATAAAATAAAATATTTTTTAAAAACTTATCATCGCTTCTCATTTCTTTTTAATATTTTCTCATCATTAAAGTACCCGGTATTCCTTGATTTTTATTTTTAAAAATATTTTTTGATATTTTGTGTAAGTCAAAATTGGTTTCTAATCCTTTAATTTTGACCTTGAGCTAGCATTAACTTGAATGAGTTAAGAGTTTAATGAGATTTAAGCGGAGCAAACCGTGTTGGAATTAGTGTCCTAAAAAATCCAATTAGTTAGTCTCAAATATTAATTAAATAATATTTATTTATTTATTTATTTATTTATTGACTGGTTATGTTTTACAAGTCAGATATATATGTGATTGTTTTCTCAAACGTTCCATGAGATGGGCGTAATCCAAGAAGACATGTCAGATTTGGTTTAAGTAGTCAATGAGAATGAACCACGGAGGATAGAATTAAATCAAATTAGTGATATATTGTCAAAATATATGTTCATAGTCAATGACGAGTTTGGACACTTTGTCTGATAAGACTATAATATGATACTTTAAATGACTTGTCTTGGTCATGTGGATAGGAATCTAAAAGTATTATATTGGTGTTTTCTAAATAATGAAATACTGAATAGGAACACCTGAATTACTTGTCTCTTAATCGCTGTCAGAAGTAATTAATTCTATAAGATATTAACTCTAAATCCAGAAAATAGGATGAACTCATGCGTGGATTGTTCGTTGCTTTGATGTGCTAAAAGGATTAGTCTCAACATGTGGCTTATATATTATGTGCATTGAATAACGGCATGAAGCATAGCAGGAATAGATATTTTACTTGGAATTTATAGTCTCTTACAAGATACAGATGTCCCCTTACTTGATTCACAAATGTACGAACAAATCCAAGAATCTTTGACCAAAGTATTCCAAATATTTAACATTTGGAATTAGTATAGAAATTTTTTTCTTTATTAATGAATCGTTTGAGTAGGGCAAGGCAGAAAATACAGAAATTGAGAAAAAGAGAGGGGTTGAATATCATAATAAAAGTTATTTGGGAATTCTTAAGAGAATATATATTTAATTATAGAGTGCAACAATATTTATTTAGTGAAATTAAGTATTGTTAAATGGTATCAACATTATTAAGTGTTGATAATTTGATTTGACCCGTTTGGAATTACTATCCCTGAGGTCCCTTCACAAGCTTCAATTTACAGCACCGTTTGAAAATATTTAGAATGAATTCATAAGATAAACTATTTATTTATGAGATAAATAAATTTTATGCTAAACGAATATTCATGAGATGAATATATAATATATTAAATTACATCACATTTAAAACAAACAAACAAAAAAAAAAAAAAAAAAAAAGTGGAAAGGAACTTCCCAGCCCCGGCGGGGATTCAGCATACTGGCATGCGCCCAACTTCTTAGCAAGTAAGCGTGTCATGACGTCAGCGACCCCATGCCATACGGCTCTGACGCATCAGTGGACAAATCAGACATGGTTTTTTTTTTTATACCGATGTCATAGTAATGTCTCTCTCTCTCAAAAGCTTTCTTGTATATCTTCTCTCCCTTCTTCCATGTAAAAACTCCATTAAAGAGTTTATACTTATACTTTACATCAAATATATACAAAGGGGCAGCCAATTACTGCCCCTTAGCTCTAAGTTGTGCATTGATTGAGAGTTGATTGAGCTTAATTCCATTGTTTTGAGCTAAATTGGTGTCACATGGTTGCCTAGGGGTTTAAATTTCATAGTGGGCAGGTATGGAAGATTGTGGGATTAGCAGCTATATGAGATTAAATTTAGGAATTTTTTTTTACTCTTTTTATATATTTTTTTTAACTGAAAGGTTCGCGGAATTAAATGAATGCATTACAATTGCATTGGAGAATTAAATTTTTTTTTTTTCCTTTTCTTGAGAAATTGAATTGACACTTTCTAAAATTTGAGGCTTTAACATTTGTTAGATTTTGGTGAAAGTGAAGACTCGGTACTTAATAATTTAGTACGGATTCCTTTCATTCTCAATTATCACATCAATTTAAGTATGTAATTTATCAGATATCTCGATTGTCATGGTATAATCCCAACCAATACGAATCAAATAAAAGAAAGGATGATTATTGGTGCTACTGACCAAGGCCAAGCAAAATATATATATATATATATATATACATCATCTCCTATTCTCTAGTTAACTCCAAACCTAATACAATTTCTCAAACTTCACCAATCAACATGATGACTAAGCAAAGCCATGGCTCATGGAAACATAGATCCTTCAATTCCAATCAAATCTCACTGCTTTCTACTACCTGCGGGTACGGGTATAAGTAAGGCAGGTAGCAGTTAAGGTTTGGTGTGCCCATCCCATACCTCCACGGGTATGGGGCGGGTACAAGTATAGTATTGTATCCGCCCTGCCTCGCTCTATACCGGCCCCATCCCATCTCATACCCGCTTCATTTTTTACATATTTAACTTTGAAATCAAAAATTACGTGCTTAAATTCAATAACCTAAATTTTTAATCAATGTTATAAAAAATATAAGTGAATCTTTAAAAATAGTATTAAATAAATAATATTAGAAGGTATATATAATAAGTTTTTATACACACAAGGGCAGGTACGGAGTGGGTAATGCATAGCCGTTGGATACCCATGGGTGATGGGGCAAGTACGGGTATGGATTTGTACCCCACCCTAGGTATCCACTTCATACCCGTGGCAGGTAATAGGGAGGATATAGCTATAAATTTTTGTGGCGAGTACGGGCACATAGGAGGCATCCCTTGCCATCCCTACTTTCTGCTGCCTCACTACCAAAACATTTAAATCAGCCGTCCTTTTTATGTGTTTGGCATCACGACGTTGAGAATTCTATTTAATGGAGCACATCTAATGGCCTATTTGCTCCGAGGCTCTGACAATTAAAATGAAAACACAAAGGCTGTTAAACAGGGAACTTCATCATGTCAAGTAAACATTGGACATGTTGTAAAAAAAAAAAAAAAAGGAACTTTATGTCCCATGGGTTAAATTTAGAGCTACGTTAACCTGATTCTAAAAAGGATATATAGGAAACTTGAAATAAAGAATAGGGTGCGGTTACAAATATTAAAAATTAAATTCAGAAAATTGATTTTTAGTTTTTGGAACTACGTTTACCTCATCCCAGAATAGGAACATAAGAGACCCGAAAACAAAAAAATAGGTGCGGTTGCAAATGTTGAAAAATCAAATTTGAAAATTCCGGTGTCCTATGTTTTAAAACTACGTTAACATGATCTCTTAAAAGGGTACGTAGGCAACCTATTTTAGGTATAACATATTAAAATAAATTCTTTTTTTCTCGTGGAATTAATATTATGTCAACACTCGAATTAGTTGACTAAATTCGATTCGACTTAGGCATCCTAAACCAAACAACTCCTATATCCGACCTAAAACAAAATAGCTTTATGTCTAGCCTAAATCCAAAATGACTTCGATATCGTACCTAAATCCAAATTTACTTTCATCGAACTCAAACTCAAATTCAAAATAACCCAAATCTCAAATTGATTTCTATGTCAAACCTAAACCTAAATTGACTTCCATGCCATACTTAAATCCAATTTTATGCCAAATCTAAATACAAAAGAGCTTCTATGCCAACCAAAATACTAAATGACTTATATGTCTAACTTAAACTCAAATCCAAATTCCAAAGCTAAGTTAATTTCTATGTCAAACCAAAATTCCAAGTGAATCCCATGTCAACTCCAAATCCTAGATGCCAAGCCTAAATTGAAATCTCCTCCAAGTCAAACTTTAGTTCAACTAACATTTCAGTCTATTTTAAGTCTGATTCAAACCCCAATCCAAATGAGTTTCAAGTCAAACTCTGATCTAAAATGATTTCCCAGTCAAACCACAATCGAGACTACTTTCAAGTCTAACAAACAGAGGTTGCTTCTAAAACAAACCTAAATCCAAAGTATTTCCCTACCAAACCAAAATCCAAATTATTTCTAAACCAAACCTAAATTTAAATTTCCAAGTCAAACCTAAATCAAAGCCAAATCAAATCCATTATTATTTTCAAGTCGAATCCAAACTCAAAACTTTAGTCTAAAAAAAGACTTCCTAATCAAGTCTAAATCCTGTCGAGTCAAACCTAAGTGTAAAGAACTCCCAAGTCAAGACTAGACCCAAATAACCTTCAAATAGAATAAAAATAAACCCAAACTTCTCTCGTTGACCTATATCAATTAATTGTCTAGTCACCTAGTCAATTGAGCTAAACATAAATGTATCATCAGTCAGAATTAAAAGTTATTTTCCTAGGGATTTGTAATTTAGGGTGTACATCACCTTAAATAGGGTCGTTTCTTAAATTAATAAAACCTATGTATACCTCATATATAGGAAAATTCATGTTTTGCAAATTTTATATTTTTGTTCAACATAATTTTTGGCATGCTCGGTGGGACCCTATTCTCCTTTTCATCTTCAGCTGAAATCCAATTTCCACTAACTATTAATGCGATGCTATGCAAGAACCATGGCGCAATAAGTAACAATTACATTCAATGAGCTCCCAACCGCTCTTTTGGTCAAAAGAGGGCTTATCTGCAAGAAGAGGAATTTCGCAGTGCTTTGCTTAGCAGGATCAAATTCGTTGGCTACTAAAATCCCGCTTAAAATTTCTATGCAACTACTAGACGAGGTGCATGAGACATCCGTCTCTATGAATGCAGTAGCAAGTCTGTGATCCTGATAAAGTAAACCAAGAGTGCGAAGAGAAATGCTCGGAGGTCAAGGAAGAAACAGACAAAGAAGACTATCCAAAAATTGGCATCTGCCTTTGCCTCGAAGTTTATGGGGGCAGCTTTAAGAATGGTCACCTAGAAGAAATTCATAATGGAGAGGACAACCAAGGAGCCTGTCATTAATGTTGTGAACCAAATAGACATAGGCTCTATTCCAATCAATTTCGGGCCGATGGAGCAAGTCATGGCCACCTCCTATACTGGGGATGATATCCAGCCAAAAATTAAGAATATAAAAACCTTTATAGCTTCAAAGCCAAAACTAGCTTATGCGAAGTCAAAACACTCCAAAATCCAAGGACTATTCCTCCCGAAGCTTATAAAAAAGGGAGGATCAAGCTGATGACATCCGAAGGCTCTAGTAGCTTGAGTTTTGAAGAAGTGATGCCCCTGAAGAAAATAAGATCCTATATAGGTCCTATAAGTTGGTCAATGACTAATTCAGTGACATATGCCAAAATGGTATTGACAAGCCAAGCAAGGCCGATTAGCCCAATGGAGGACACGAGCTCACTCATGTATGAAGATATAAGTTCTTATTTCATTGAAAAGGATTTTCCAAGGGAGTTTCAGGAGAAGTTGAAAATACAAGATCAATAAAGGTTTTAGTGATCGAAACCACAAGCATAAAGGAGCAGTTGCAGAAATTGCAACAAAAACTCTCTGAAAAGGAAGCTAAAATTGCCTTGCTCATTGCACAGGTAGCCAATCAAGCCAATGCGTTGACATGAGCACTGCAGTCACATGAGGAGGCTCAGAATCAGCAGTCTAAGCTGACACAACAAAACATTAAAGCCATGATAGAAGAAGGTATAAAGGAATATCAAACCTCTGTAAGCCCACCTATTTTGGGTTATTAGAAGCCATATCCAACAGACTACAACACAGTTCCATTTAGAAACCTAAGTTTGAGAAGCTTTATGGGGTCAATGGGTTACCACAAGAGCATTTAGCCCACTTTCACTTTGCATGTGGCGAGACAGCCTTGAGTGATGCCTTACTAATAAGAAAATTCGTCTAGTCCCTAAAAGGATTGGCATTTATGTGGTACACTCAGTTGCAACCTGGGTCAATTCAAACTTGGGATGATTTACATAAGGTGTTTCTAGCCTAATTTGTGAGTTCCAAGAAAAAATGTGTCAATAATGGATATGGCTTGCGCCATTCCAAATGAGAACACAAACGACTTCATTACATGATAGAGGAGCTTAAGTCTACAATGTCCTGAGAAATTAAGTGAACACTCTACAATTCAAATGTGTTCCAACAACGTTGAGCCAAAGATAACTACATATGTCCTTACTACAGAGCCCCTTTTAATGCACTCGTTATCAAAGCTTATAATGTGAAGAGACAAATTACTCGACAAAAGATTGCTTCTCATAAGATCAGGGCAGCTGCTAAAAGAAAAGAGAAAAATAAAAAGTCATTAAAAAGGGGTGCAGCCATGTCCACCTTCATCAAGACAGCTAAGAAATCCAACAAGGTTGTGGATAAAAAAAATGATAAGGGCAAAGGGAAGCAGGTTCAGAAGCTCACTCTCAAAGAAAGAAAGGAGAAGATGTACCCCCTTCGATGATGATGATATGTATGGTATTTTTGATGAGTTGATAGTTGCAAAAGCAATTACCCTTCCCAAGAACGTCGATGGACGAGTGTCAATAATACCGATAACCCCAAGTATTGCCTTTACCATCGGATTGTAAGCCATTCAATTGAAGATTGTTATGTCCTTAAAGACATAATCGAAGCTATGATTAGCAAAGGGTAGATTGAAATCGAAGCCAGAACATCCTCCAAGGGGGCAATGGCTTCGTCTAATACAACATCATGGGTAGAGGATGAAAAAGGTGCTCGGTTATCCCTTAAGGAGGATAATATACCAACAATTGACTTACCTCCCAGTGCTGTACAAGTCCATTTCATTATTGACGAAGAAGTCATAGTTCAGTGGGCTGATCCTAATATGCCTCGGCTTGGAATTTCCATACCCAATCTTTACAAACTTATGACTAAATTGGAGTCTTGGGTTTCTAAGTCTGAAGATGATGATAATGACGAGCATGGGTGGCAGACTTGTTTTAGTAGGAGAGTTTTCAGACAAGACGTCACTCAAATCTCTAGTCCACCAGGTGTAGAATTCAAGGACAATATCCTTCCAAAAAAAAGAACAAGAAGAAAAACAAAAATAAGAGAGCGAAACCTTCCAATAAGTTAGAACTGACTTCAAATGAGGAGTATGTTCCCTCTACTAGAGTCCCTATAACTTTAAAGGACTACTTCCTCAATACGTTTCTTGGAGAAAGTTCCTCATGTGATGAGAATGAGGAGTAAGAGCTAACGGCTCCCTATTATATGGTGTCTTTTGAGAAAAAAAGGGGAGGTTGAGGAACTAAATCCCTAAGTTGATGAAATAACTTTTCATTATGGCCCCTAGTTGCATGCGCCAAAGCTGATCAAGAAGAACAAAGAGCAATCATCAAGTGAAACATAGAAACCACCTTATGTTGACGGACAAATGGAGGGACAGTTGGAGCAGGACCCTACCTTATCACCACCTACAAACGAGAAGGCACTTTGAAAGATGGATCTCCCTATTCTAGCCCCTCCAAATGTAAGACACCCACCTTACCATGAAAAAGTTAGATATGATATTCTTACGATGCACTCCAGTTATCTAATGAGTTGAGGAGGGCACTCATCCAAGCTCTAATGGATCCCAATAAATATAAAGGTGAAGTTGATCAAGTTTAGGTTGATGATCTGTCTGTGACAAATAAATGTGCCTCATGCATGGCGTTTATCATATTTTCTGATGAAGACCTCCAACTCCAGATTGAACATCACAACAGGCCACTTTACATAACAGGTTTAATCAAAGACAAAGTGCTAAGCTAAATCCCGCTAGATTTTCTGTAATTAATCTTCTCCCTTTAAGGGTACTATAAGCTATGGGATTAATGCCAAACCAATTATCCCCTACCTTGCTAACAATTCAAGGATTCAACTAAAAAGGGCAAAAAGCTCTGGATACTATTGCACTAAAAGTAGAATTCGGTGACCTTTACAAGGATGCCCTTTTTCATGTTATAATTGCAAATACATCTTACAATGCCCTATTGGGGGACCCTAGCTCCACAATAGCAAATCTATAGTCTCTACGCTTCATCAGTGCCTTAAATATACAGATGAAAATGGCATTGAGATAACGATTCATGGGGACCCTGATCTTTTACACGAGGAGGATGTTACGCATGTTGATGCTAAGTTTTATCGATCTGTTAATGGTGCGCTTATATAGGGGATTCTTGAAGAGGGAATGGTGCGCTTATATAGGGGATTCTTGAAAAGGGAAGGGCAAAATTTTTAGTGTGCAATCTAATTCTAAGTTCTTTAGTCATTAGCAATTTGATAGCTCTGGGTCAGGAAGTGCTCGTTTTGGTGAAGAAAAGACCTTAAAGACCTCTCAATCTAAAACTCTATTTAAGTTATCCCGAACGAAAAAAAAAATTGGGCAAAAACCCTTGACTCCAATTGCGGAGATTATAAAAACCCTCGTGACTGCTACGCTAGTGCTCTATGAAGAATAAATCAATCTATGCCAATAAGGATTTGGTCATCTCTACCTCTTTTAGGTGTACGAAAAGAGCACAACACAAGGTGCAAGAAATCAACTAATCTAGACCAAATGAGGATTTGGTCATCTCTACCTCTTTTGAAGGTAAGAAAGAGAACATCCACTGGTGATATTTAACAATGACCGCATCCACATCTACTCGCCCCCGATTCAATACAGGCGGGAAAACTGGGTGCCAAGAAAATCCCAATTGATAAGGGAAAAATGAATACATATGAGGTTACAGACTTTAAAGTGCCTCTTTCCTATGACATTACCAGCAGGTTACAGATTTCACAAAACGGGGGAGTTCTTAAGGTGTATGTTGCTAAACCTATGACTCTGACAACACGCGAATAGGATATCCTCAAAGAGGATGAGCCAATGCCATCCCGTGTCTCAGTCTTTTAGAGACTAGGAAAACCTTTTGGGTCAAATCCCGAAAGGCTCAAATTTAGAAATGCTAAGGGATTAGGATTGAGGAAGAAGAAATAGCTGAAGTCCATTATCCTCAAATGTGGCGACACTGGTAATGAACAACTGCATAAGCTAACGTTACATCCATTTCAGACAGGGGAGAATATGAGGGATTTGAGTCTTGTTTTCTTCCTAGTTTCTCTCGAGGTGGACTATCATCTAATGCCATTAATGAGATTGCATTCAATGAAGAAAACCAGTAACAAAACGTGACTATAGATGTTCAAAAGTGCCCACAGGATTTTATTGAACTAGTTGAGCCAACTCCATGAGAATTGGAGGATGGAGGCCAAGCAACTATTAATGAACTTTAATAAATTAACCTTGCATCTAAGGAAAATTCAAAACCAATTTTCGTCATCACCCTACTATCTCTCGAGAAAAGTATGCGGTATGAAAAATTGCTTTGTAAGTATAGGGATGTGTTCACATGGGGTTATCAAGATATGCCGAGCTTGGATCTGAATGTGGCTGTGCATAAGTTGGCTATGTCCAAATACACAACACTAAAGAAACAATCGCAATGACGCTTTTCACATGGGTTGATTGTTCAAATAAAGGCCAATGTGGACAAATTGATTGAGGCCGATTTTAATCGTGAAGTCCAATACCCATCATGGTTGGTGAACATTGTGCCTATGAGAAAGAAGAACGGGCAACTTCGCATCTGTGTGGACTTCCGAGATTTGAACGACACAGGCCCTAGGGATGAATTCCCGTTACCAATCATGGAGCTCCTTGTAGATGCCACCACGGGGTCTAGTCTATTATCATTTATGAATGGTTTCTCTAGTTACAACCTAATCAAAATGGACCAAGCAGATGATGAGTTAACTCCCTTTTGCATGTCACAAGGAATCTACAATTACACTATGATGCCCTTTGGTTGGACGAACGTTAGGGCAACTTAACAAGGTGCTATGATTGTCATCTTCAGCGACATACTGCATAAAGTTGTTGAGTGTTATGTTGATGACTTGGTTGTGAAGACCAAAAATAGGGAAGATCATCTTGATAACCTACGGGCAATATTGAACCGACTACATCAGCATCAAATGAAGATGAATCCATTAAAATGTGCATTCGGAGTCACAACTGAAAATTTTCTCGGTTCATGGTCAGACACCAAGGAATTAAAGTCGACCCTGACAAGATTAAAGCGGCTATAGAGATACGTTCCCCAAGGAATCTACGGAAGCATCATGGTTTGCAAGGAAGACTAGCCTATATCAGACACTTCATTTCTAATATGTCAGGGAGATGTCAACCTTTCTCAAGGTTGATGAAGAAAGATGTGCCCTTTGTTGGGACCAAGCTTGTCAAAATGCATTTGATAGCATCAAAGAATATTTGCTAAAATTGCCTATCTTGATGGGCCTATTCAAGAGAAACCTTTGATATTGTACGCTGCGGCACTTGAGCGATCCCTTGGAGTGATGTTGGCATAAAAGAACAACAAAGGAAAAGAAAATGCCCGTTATTATATCAGCAAAACATTGGTGGGTGCCGAACATAATTATTTGTCTATCAAAAAAATTTGCCTAGAGTTGGTGTTCATTGTGCCTAAATTGGGGCATTATCTTATGTCTCATTTAGTTACCTTATTCTCAAAGGTTGACCCGCCAAAATATATCTTGCTGAAAACAGTGTTGTCAAGGCGATTAGCTAAGTGGACAATGTTGTTAGCCCATTTGATATAAAATTTGTGCCACAAAAGGCTGTAAAAGGGAAAGCGATAGCTTATTTTTTAGCAACACATCCAACTCCCAATGAAGAACAATTGCCAGATGACTTGTCGCATGAGGGGCTACACCATGTAGAGACGATACCGTGGCAATTGTATTTTGTTGGGCAGCAAATCGAAAGGGGGCAAATGTAAGCATTGTCTTTATCACACCATCAGGTGGACTCATTCCTTACTCCTTTGCCTTGATTGAACTTTGCTCTAACAACGTAGCTAAGTATAAGGCACCCATCATTGGTCTCGAAATGGCCATTGAAATGTGAATTGACTATTTATAAGCATTGGGCAATTTTCAACTGATCCTCGGGCAAATATATGGTCAATGTGAGGTTAAAAATGCAAATTTAGTGCTTTTGGACCAAATAGAGCAGTTTTATGATATTAAGGTATCACATGTGCGGAGGTCTAAAAATGATAAATTTGACGCCTTAGTAAAGCTCGCCGCATCGCAAACTCTACCCAATGAAAGAGAAATCAAGTCAGTATTAGGGAGCGTCATCTATTGATGCCTGCAATAGATCGTCTAGACCAAGTAGAGATTGTAAACTTGGTCTAAATTGACGAAAGCAAAGAGGAGCCAGATTGGCGACAAACTTTGATTGAATATTTGCAACATGGTATTTTACCTACTGATTCGAAGAAGAGGGTGGACATAAGAAGACGAGCATCTAAACTCGGGTTGAACAATGACACATTGTATCGAAGAACCAGTAATGGAATCTTGCAACGGTGTTTGTCAAAAGAAGAGGCTGGCCTTCCTCTTAGAGAAATGCTTTCTAATGTAGGGCTCATTAAGCATGGCCAAAACTTGCTAATCAAATCAAAAGTTTAGGCTATTATTGGCCAACCAAGATGCAAGATGCAATGAAATTTGCAAAGAATTCTTGTGCTTGTAAAATCTATGGAGATTTCATTCACCAACCACCATATCCTCTTTACCCAAGTGTTTTGTCGTGGCCCTTTGATGGGTGGGGTGTTGATGTCATGGGTCCATTTAAGCCTCCCACCAACACCAATATATACTTGTAGGGACATATTATTTTTCCAAATGGGCTGAAGCTGTTGTGTTAAGAGAAGTGGGGGGAAGGGAGGTTGTAGTTTTCATTTGAGTTCATTTGATCTACCCCTATGGAGTCTCATCAAATATAATCTTTGATAATTCCCTTTACTTCAAAAGCAAACCGGTGGTTAAATTGATCGAGAAGTACAAGTTTAGACATTGCTTCTCATCGAGCTATAACCCTGCATCCAATGGTCAAGCTGAAGCATTCAAAAAGGTGCTATGCAAAATCCTTAAGAAGATGGTCTCTAAAACAAGAAGGAATTGGCATGAACGACTTCCTGAAGCTCTATGGGTGTACCAAACTACAGTCCAAAATGCGACAGTATGCACACCTTGTAGTTTAGTGTTTGGGTCAGAGGCAATTTTACCCTTGGAAATACAATTTCCTTCCCTAAGATTAGCCATTCAGCTCACTAAACTAGATGAGAATGTCAAGATCAGGCTAGTCAAGCTTGAACCCTTGGACGAGCATAGATTTGCTGCTTAACAAAGACCTAAAGTCTACCCAGCTCAAGTTGTTGGGGCATTCAATAGAAGGGTGAATTTTTGCTCATTTTCTGTTGGTAACTTGGTCATTACAGTCAAGCGATCGATTTGTTATAAATAGGAGGGCGTGAGGCAAGTTCGAGTCTAAGTGGGAGGGACCATATGTTGTCACAAAGGTCTATCCGAAAGGTGCTCATGAACTGTCAAATGCCAAGGACGAGGTCATATATTCTTATATTAAAGGAAAATTTGTGAAGAAATTCTTTATTTAAAAAAAAGGGAGAGAGACTAAAGTTTGGATAGCTGGGTTGTAATGAACTACGAAACGCTTGATCCCTAAAAGGTTACATAGGCAATCAAGTCACTAGATCCAGCCCCGATAATAAACAAATTTATTTTTCCCCTGGTTAAATCCCAAGGGAGGCAATAAGCCAATGAGTTAAACAGGCTCAACTAGACCCAAATAACCAATTCTCAAATAAATTGCATAACCTCTCTTTGGAGGATGTCAAAGTAGAATCCAAATGACTACCTAGTCTAACTCAGCACTGAATAGATATCAAATTCAAATCCAAACTCCAAAAATAAAGAGCATGCCCCAATAACCTCATATAAACTTTCCGACCATTCCAACTCAATTTTTCTCATGTAGCGTTTAATTCACAAACCACGAGAACCAAACATACCCATTAAACTTGAGTCACTCATGTGTAACAAGTTCAACTACAAAGTCGAGCCACACTCGTGTTCAAGAGTTCACACGCACAATGCTCAAGGGGGCAACTGTTGAACATGAAATTTGTAATTTTAAGTAGTCTATACTTGTTAAATTACATGTTACCTTAAATTGGTATCGGTGACCTATAATGGGTGAAAAACTAAACCCACAATAAAACTGGGGGGAAAAAAAGATGATGTATTGGGCTATAACATTGGTCCAATTTAATAGTAGGATAAAATAAAATGATACATATATTTCAAAAGAAAGGGAGTGAAGTAGTTAAACTCCACCCAATAGCACATCTCCTAGTTTGAAAGCAAAAATGGGGATGGTGGGGTTGGGGTTTGAGAAACATACTTTTACTATAAACAGGAGTTCCAAAAAAAATCAAGGTGAGAAAATCAGAGAAAGGGAAATCAAAATGAAAAAAAGAAAAGGAAATCAAAAGGAAAGAGAGAGAGAGAAAGAGTGAAAAAAAATTAAACAAGAGAAAAAGATTGTTCATTCAAATTTGAAAAAAAGTCCAAGGTATTGATATTACAAAATTCAATTTCTTTCTATCAATCTTCTATTCTTTTACTCTCGATTACGTTTTTCTATTTCAAAATTTCACTTCTCTACTCTCCAATCTGAATAGGCTTTATTTTCTTTTTAAAAAAATTTAAATGTTCTTCTTCAACTGATTCGGGCCATTAGAGATATGTATGAGAATGCACAAACTAATGTGCGTATAGGGGAAGGGCAGACAGACTCATTCCTTATTATAGTTGGGCTACACCAAGGTTCTTCCTTGAGCCCCTTTCTATTCATTCTAGTCATGGATGAGCTCAGTAGGCACATCCAAGGAGATGTACCTTGGTGTATGCTTTTCGCAGATGACATAGTCTTGGTGGGGGACTCTCGAGTAGACATAATTGAGAAGCTAGAATTGTGGAGAAGGTCTTTGGAATTGAAGGGCCTACGAATCAGTAGATCCAAGATCAAGTACATGGAACTCAAGTTCGATCACTCTACTGCACCGAGTACAGAAACGTCAAGATAGGATCTGAGACCATACCGAGGAGGGAGAGTTTCAATACTTCGAATCCATGGTACAGCAGAATGGTGAGGTTGACGAGGATGTCAACAATCAAATTAAGGTAGGCTAGCAGAAATGGAGGATGACTTTCGGGGTACTTTGTGATAGAAAGTTCCAGCTAAAGCACAAGATAGTAGTGAGACCGGCTATGTTGTATGGGGCGGAGTGTTGCCCAATGAAACAACAGCATACACAGAAGATGAAGGTGGCAGAGATGAGGATGCTGCAATGGATGTGTGGTCACACAATGAAGGATAGGGTTAGGAACGATGATATAAGAGGAAACTTGGGCGTAGCCTCGATCGAGGACAAATTAAGGGAGCAACGCTTGAGATGTTTTGGTCATATTAGGAGGAGATCAACCATGGCTCCAGTAAGGAGATGTGAATAGCTACATACTATGCTAGGCAAAAGAGGGAGGGGCAGGTCAAGAAGAGTTGGTTGGAGAAAATTCGATAGTACCTAACCCACCTAAACTTAAGGGAGGAGATGGCCTTGAATAGAGCTCGTTGGAGAGCAAGCACAGGGGTAGGCAATGTAGCAGCTTAGAGTAGTGATGCGTATCACTGCTTGCATAGGGTTTATAGCGCTGCTGATTAAACCCCTGTGGCGTGCTTATTTGCTTGCTTGCTATTTGCTTCTTGGTTTACTCACCTAGTATTGGCCTTGTACTATTTGTCTTATTATGTGCCCTGGAGTTGTCTTCGACACGACCTAACCCCTTTTTAGGATGCCATGCTTCCAGCACGACAAGATTTACAGGTTGGGGATCCTCAAAAACAGCCTCTTTTCCACTCGGAAGGGGGAAGGCTGCGTACATCTACCCCCCAGACCCTACTTTTGTGGGAGCCCGTGAGGCATTGGGACTGTTGTTGTTGTTGTTTCTTTAAATCTTTAAATCTTAAAAAACCCACGATGAATTAGTAAGATTCTACGTGAGGGTATACTAAACCCATGTTGGAATTCGCAAGATTCCACTTGGGCGTAGCCCGAAATGGCATTTCTTTTCAATCCCCCATGAATTGGCAAGATTCTACATGGGTTATACTAAAACCTATGATTGCATTAGCAAGATTCCACATAGGTGTAGCCCGAAAGGACCTTTCTTTTTAACCCACAGTGGATTCGAAAGATCCTACATGCGGTATACTAAGCCCACGATGGAACGCTCTCTTCTGATAGTAGTCAAAACGAGCAAGTCATGTGGTCCTATTCAGTGTAACAATCTCATTCTAATACACCAAAATAACATCTTGAGTCACCATTCACTGACAAGTTCAATTTAGTATGCAATTATTCTTATTTTTTAGATTCAGCTACTAACCATTTTACATCTAATTTTTATCGCTTTTACTCTTTTTCACTTCTATTGTTATTTCCTTGCAACAACGCTCATTTTATGCTAATTCTTGTTAGGTTTTATCATCAACAGCAACAAATGGAAGTAAATTACATCTAACAAAAGCAAAACATGGGCAAATTACATCAAAACTATACGGCTAAAGCAAGGATGAAACAACAACATTAACAAAAAAAAAAAGAGCAATATTCCCAGTGCCCCAAAGGCTCCCGCCTACTAAGCAAGGTCTGATGGGGGTAGATGTACCCAGCCTTCACCCTTCAGGGTGCCCTAAAGGGAGGCTATTTCTGAGAACCCCCAACCTGACAGGTGCAATACGAAGACTTCCCAAGAAAACATCTATCTTGATACTACTCTCGCTCAAGCATGTTTAACTTTGAAGTTCTAATGGGATCCAGTGCTTGCGTGTTGGTACCCTCTTAGGTGAAACAACAACATGAACAATTTGTGCAATTTGCAAATTTTGGGCGGCAAATCTAACAAATCAAAGCCAAAATACATTCATGAAAGAAAGCAACTTGATGCAAGATTTAAGTTTGGACGGTGCAAAAGTGAAAAAAGCAATAAAGAAAGCAAAAGTTGGCAACTTGGAGGTAAGGGGCGACAATCTTAGCAAATGGTGATAAAGTACGTAAAAAATTTTATTCCATGAATTCCCATCCTCAAATATTATAAATAGGCATGGTTGGAAAGTGTTCAGGATCACTCAAACAAATTCAAAGCAAAATACATAGTAGTTTCGATAGGAAGAAGGATGAGAAGGAAAAAGTTTGATTTGTTATTTTTCATTTCCAAGTTCTTTTCTATCATCTTCATCCTTAAGTTCAAAATTTTGTTTTAGTTTTGTTTTATGTTATGTTTACCATGAAGTAATTTTGCTTTTTCAAGGCTAAGATATAGCCTAAGTTACACTCTTTTCTAATTCGCTGTATTGAAATTTTGTTTATTGCATTGTTGAAGTGTTTATTATTTTTCTTCATGAGTTTTGAATGTTTGATCACCATACAAAGCCTGTAATAATTCATAATGAATCCGATAGGAGATTTGTGATGATTGATTAAACGAATGCTAGAGATAGATTAATGTGATTTGTATGGTCTTAAGTGAAAACCATGAATCATCAAACCCTTTTATTATTTAAATTCATGCAAGATATTGATGCGTTAATATGTAAAAGAGTATGCTAAGTATTGTTCGAGAGAGAATATTTAGTAAATTAGGGTTTTCAACCATCAATATGTAATAACAACTTGAATATCAAGATAGAAAGGTGTATTGATGTAATTAGGTGAAATCGGGTGCCTTGAATCTTATTATATCAGAAATGTTTTCAAAAAAATTAGTAACCATCTTTAGTTCTTTTTATTTTATTTGTTACATATCGAAAACTACAAATTTTGGTATTTCAAATAGCGCTATAACTACTAATTTCAGTAGTCACTAAATAATCAATCCTCGTGGGAATGATACTCTACTCACTCTTTATTACTTGATACGACTTAATGCACTTGCTAAGCAAACACCAAGCAATCAAGTTTTTGGCGCCATTGCCGGGGATTAATTTTATTTGAATGATATTGATACCACCTGGTTTTAGTACTAATTTGAAGTGTTTTGTTCAAAACTTGTAAATTTTATTTAAATTTGAAGAAGAAATCTCAAACGTTTCATTTATGTCATTCTTTTTATTAGACTCTTTTTTCTTTAAGTTTCATACATACCCATACACCCCCCCCCCCCCCCCCCCTCGCGGGGGCCCCAAAAGTTAAAATTGTGTTTTTGTTATGTTTTGTATTATATTGTTGTACTTTTTTTTGTGTTTTATTATTATTTATATCTTTCTTTTAAATTTTAAGTTTATTCAGATAAATTTTTAAGAAGTTAAGATTGTTGTTTAGAAAATACTATTAAAAAAAAAAAAAACTTTAGCAGTTTTGATATGTTTTGTTTAAAGTTTTGTTAAGTTTTGTTTATTTTGTTCCTTTTCTTGTGTTTTCCCTTTATTTTCATCTTTTTTTAACTTTTAAGTTCATCTGGATAAAATTTTCTAAGTTAAAGTTGTTATTTTGAAGTTTCTTCAAAACTTTAGTATTACTACCTTCCCCCCAAAATTTGGTTTTTCGTAACTTTTATACTATATTGTTGTATTTTTGTATTTGTTTGATTAGTTTTATCTTTCTTTTAACTTTTTAATTCACCGCGATAAATTTTGAAAGTTAAGATTGTTATTTTGAGTTTCTCAAAATTTTAGTATTACTACCCACCCCCCTAAATTTTGATTTTTGTTAAGTTTTGTATTATATTGTTATATTTTGGTGCTTTCTTATTATTCTCATTGTTCTTTTAACTTTTATGTTTATTTTTCTTATTTTGTATGCTAAGATTGTAATAAGAAGACATTACTCACTCAAATCCTAAGATTTAACACAGAATGTTGCTAGAAGTGATGGCTAGTAACAACTATATAAGACCTTAGTACCATGCTATACAAAGAAGACCAGTAGGAATTCATGAAGTTAATGCGTTCACATCATTATCTACTTAAATCTCACTAATTCAAAAGCAATTGGATAACATGAGTGTCAAAGTTATTCATACTCCTATAATTAGATGTGAATTTTTGTGCAGGTATCCATGATAGTATGGAGTGCCAAGTAGGCAACACTTTTTCTTCATTGGGTTTTGAACAAAATAATTACATGTCAAATTATTAACAAGCCCAATGCAACCCTTACTCTAACACCTACAATTAGTGATGGATGAACCCTCCTCTCTTTTCTTAGAACCATCACGAAGCAACTTGGTCACCCATTCATCCACCTCAAGAAAAAAAAAATATGACTTAGAAGAGATGTTTGGGAAGTTCATGCATGAAAGGACAAAATTTATTCAAGAAACCAAGGTTAACTTTAGAAACCAGGAAGCCTCCATCTGAAATTTAGAAGCTCAAGTAGGGACTATATTAGAGCAACTTTCTGAGAGGTCTAAAGGCTTCTTGCTTAGCAATACCTTCACCAACCCAGGGGAACAAACTAACGCCATATCATTGAGGGATGGGAACCCAATAGAAGAATCAACTCAATGTGATATAACCCCCTTGATCGACTCATCACCACCAATGAAAAAATCTATTTTAACCAACCCACCACCACCAATGATAAAAATAGAGTGTTGAGCTTATCTAACGAAGTCAGAGGCTTTTAGATCCAAGGATGACTTAGTGAAAAAATGCAAAAAAGATCGAAAAAGAAAATTCAAGTTGTAGCATATTAAGCTTAAGGATCCCATGATTAGAGAAGGTGGAGCTAGTCATGCAAAGAAGGGTACACAGAAGATCCACGGAAGAAAATGGTCATTGAGGGTGGATGGAGGAAACTCCATTATCCTTCATGATACAGGATAGAACATCGTCAAAAAGTCAAGCGAACAACTATAACTTAAGCGCTTCTTGGGAGGCAACCCAAATTTCATTTCCTTACCTCTTTTCTTTTAATTTGCTTTCATTCTTATTATTTTCTTATGTTTTTTACATTTTGTTCAACAGGTCTTTAAAACAAATTTGGGGGTTAACATGATGTCAATGTTCACCATAAAAATGTAATCCTCAAACCTAGGAAGTATCTCTCACTTACTGCTCCATTCATTATATTTCTTTTAACATTAAGGACAGTGTTATCTTTTAAATTTGGGGATGGGAGAGACCATTTTTTTATAAATTTTAAAATTTTGAACAAAATTTTCCAAAACGTTTTCTGTCTAGTTCTATTTTATCTTTTAGAGTCGACTTTAGTGCCTGTTTTCAGTCTTTGTATGGAGATGTAGATAGTGTCGACCAACAAAAATATTTTCTATAGTATAAATCATTAGTCTCTATAATTTTTATTACACATTTTTGAACTACATTAAAAACCCTTAAAATAATTTTGAGATCTTATCGTTATGCTTTTTAGGCAAATTTACTACCTTTCTTAGCTCTTTTGCTTTGATTGGACTTGAGTAACTTGAGAATCAATTGTTTTTAAAAAAACTTAATGCGTGGTGTTTGCTTAGCAAGTGCACTAAGTCATATCAAGTGATAAAGTGTGAGTAGAATATCGTTCCCTCGAGGATTGATTATTGAGTAGGGAACATACCCAGTGCCTCAAGGGCTCCCGCCTACGCAGGGTTCGGGGGGGCAGATGTACGCAACCTTCCCCCTTCAGGGTGTTAACCTGAAGAGAGGTTGTTTCCCAGTGCCCCCAACCTGAGAGTGAGGACTTCCCAGGAGGTCACCCATCCTGGTACTACTCTCGCCCAAGCACGCATAACTTCGGAGTTCTCATGGGATCCGGTGACGGTGTGTTGGTGCCCTTTTTGGTCAGGATTGATTATTAAGTGATTACTGAAATTAGTAGTTTCAGCACTATTTGAAAAACCGAAATTTGTAGTTTTTAATATACAACAAACAAAATGAAAAGGACTAAAGATGTTACTAATTTTTTTTTTTTTTTTGAAAAGTTACTAATTTAATAAGTTTCAAGGCATCTTATTTCATCTAGATGCATTAATACGACTTTCTAATCTCGTCGTTATTATATGTTGATGGTTGAAAACCCTAATTTACTACATATTCTCTCTCAAGCAATACTTAGCATACTCTTTTACATATTAACTCATCAATCTCTTGCATGAATTTAAATAAGAAAAGAGTTTTGAAGATTCATGATTTTACTTAAGACCACAGAAATTGCATTAATCTATCTCTAGAATTTGCTCAATTTTTGGTGTTTATTACTTTAGCAATCATCATAAATCTCCTCTTAGACTCATTATGAATAATTATAAGCTTTGAATGGTGATCAAGCATTCAAAACCCATAAAGAACAATAATAAACACTTCAACAATGCAATAAACAAACTTTGAATATGTTGAATTAGAAAAGAACATATATTACAACTACATCATAGCCTTAGAAAAATAAATTAGTTCATGGTAGACATAACATAAAGCAAAACTAAAATAAAATCCATAAACTCAAAGAAGAAAAGGATAGAAAAGAACTTGGAAATGAAAAATCAAAAACCAAACTCTTTCTTCCCATCCATTTTCCTTCCTAACCGAAACTACTTTGTTTTTTTGCTTTGAATTTGTTTTGAATGATGCTAAAACACTTCCCAACCATGCCTATTTATGGTATGTGAGATTAAAAATACATGACATACAAAATTATTCAAGCTTCATCTTCATTTGCTCTCCATGCCGCCCATATGTGCTACTTGCATCAAGTTATTTACTTTTTCATTTTTTTTTCCTTTCATTACACTTCCCAAATTTGCTATTTCCATCAAGTTGTGTGTATTTTCAATGTGTTTAATCCATATTTTCTCTTGATTTGTTCATTTGGCCACCCAAAATTTGCAAATTGCACAAATGGTTCATGTTGTTGTTTCATCCTTGCTTAGTCGTGTGGTTTTGGTGTTTTTTGCCCATTTTTTGCTTTTATTTTATGTATCTTACTTTTATTTGTTGATGTTGATGATAAAATCTAGCAAAAATTAGCATAAAATGAGTGTTGTTATGGGGAAATAACAATAAGAGTTAAAAAGAGCAAAAGTGATAAAAAATTAGATGTAAAATGGTTAGTAATTGAATCAAAAAAAATATGAATAATTGTATACTAAATTGGACTTATCATTCATATAATCAAGACAAGTTATCCAAATGTTACATTATAGTCTTAGCAGATAAATAGCCCAAACTTATTATTGACTTTGAATTAATTATTAAATAACATATTAATATGTTATTAGTCTATCTGTGACATAATCTCAACATCCACTAAAATAGATATTCTAAATATTATTTAAGGATTTTGTCCATTTCATGGTACATTCCTTAAAAGAAAATAACATCACATGCATACTAATAAACTCGTAAATATAAAAACAACAATAAACAACTTTTATTCGATAAAAAAATATTCATACAAATTGTGGCTTCCCAATATACCAATTCTAACAACGTGTCCTTGGTAATTTGCTCCCTCTAAGACTCATTACCTTCCAAAGACGAGAGATTGACCCATCTCTTGAGCTTCTTACATGGCTCATTCTTAGCCTTCATGGCTCCAATGCTTGCTTTTCCCTTTGGATCTTCAAGATCCATAGGTTCTAGGCCACCAGCTTCTATACCTTCGTAGTCAGAATCCCTTTCAACATGATCTTTGACCAACCAAGAGGCAAGCTAAGCTCCTCTTTGCTGCTTTCTCGTGTAGCATCTTTCTTTTCTAAGTTTGAGTAAGTTTGGGATATCCAATGTTCTCATGTCCAGGCTGGTTCTTCCTCTAAATATTACCAAAACGAGCCCCTAAGGGTTGCTGGCCTTACTGTCATGGACCTTGGTTAGTATCCACTTCAATCAGGTGGCATTTTATATTTCTCTTGGGATGTCCAATTCTCATGATGAACAGAGCCTTTAAGGAAGGATCCCTAGTTGGGTCAGAGATCAAGACGGTCCTTAAGGATGTTGGTGTTTTCATTAGATATAACTCCAACTTTTTCATCTTAGAAACCAGTCTATGGCCACAGGCTCCACAAAGGGAAAGGGTAAGCCCCATGAACTTCCTTATTATCTCTTTGCTAGTAGCAAAAACTATTTTCTAGTGTTCATTGGGGGGTATTCCCATGTATATCTCCTTTTCTGTCAAAAGAAGGATGGTTCCGTAAGCTCTAGATAAGGATTTTCAGCCGCCTCTCTACATTAGCAGTTAAATCTTGCCAAATGCTCAAGAGCAAATCTACTCCCCTCTTTTAAGAACTGAGCAAATCAGGGATCTTATACCCTCAAGGGAAAAATAATCTTTGTCCATTTAGTTAAGGTACAACTTATTATTAAGGGGTTTGTTGACTCTTCTAAGGTCTAGCTCGTACATTTGTTCAATGAAGACAGCCAATTGGTCTTGGAGGGGTAGGTTTAGTGCCTAATTATGCACTTGCCACTACCTCTCAAGTGGTTGAGCGTCTTTGGGAGGATCAGTAAGGTGCCCCTAAGCTCCCTTGATAATTGGATGAGGGAAGGGGTGTTGGCTTGCATAAGCCAAAAAATACCCTTCTTTGGTCAATGTGGCCAACTGGTTGATTAGCTATTACATATGGACCAACATATCCTTATGTTGAAGGGATGCCTGAGGGAAACCCTACATTCACTAGCTGTTGGGCCATTCTAACCTGGTCAATCCCTAGAACACAATCATGGGAACGTAGGAAATTTGACTGCCCCCTAGTCTCATACATGGTTGGAAGCCTAGAAGGACATTGATCTCCAATGTTGGATACTTATCCCTATCCACTGACTTTAAGGCTTTGATCAGTCCTCAAAATGGCCTCTCCTACAAGGGGAAGGTATGTCCCCCCTGTTATGAATCAAGAACAATTTTGATTCGTAACCTAGGTTTGTAGAGTTTAGATGAGAAAAGAAGTGAACGGAGATAAGAATTAGAGATGAGGGAGAGAATCCAAAGATATTTTCATTCATGAATGATTCTTACAAGAGATTGAACTATTTATACTAAACCAAGATTAAAAGAAATACATTGGATCTAGACTTCCCAAGTAACCGACTCTGACAAGCTTAGCCGCCAAAATTGACTACAATACCGACTTAAGAAGACCGAGGCAAACAAACCACTTAAACCCACAACCGACTTTCCCTCCAAAAACACATTTAAA
Organism: Simmondsia chinensis; assembly: GCA_018398585.1. Classification (NCBI taxonomy): domain Eukaryota; kingdom Viridiplantae; phylum Streptophyta; class Magnoliopsida; order Caryophyllales; family Simmondsiaceae; genus Simmondsia; species Simmondsia chinensis. The sequence continues at coordinate 11,410,493 of JAGTTD010000024.1, forward strand.
AGCAAATGAACTAAAATGAACTAAAATACGCTCTTCTCTTGCTGCAACACCATCTGGACCAGCTGCTAAGGCCAAAACATAACAAAATTCCCCCCCTCTCTTAGGGAACATTCTTGCCTCAAGAATGGAATGAAGGAAATTGAGATCTCAAGAAATGCCAATCTTCCCATGTTGCATTCTCAAAGCTCAAATTACTCCATTGCACTAGTACCTCCTTGACCTGCCTTCCATTCAGCAGCACTGTCCTTGAATCCAAAATTGCTTGCGGCTGTTGTACAAGAAGTCCTTGTAATGTAGCCTGTGGCTGATCTGCAGGTGTACTTGAACCAGCTGTAACATAATTCTTGAGCAACAAAACATGCAACATAGGGTGAACAACTCCAATTTGCATGCAACCTTTCCAACCCGCTCCAACACCTTGTGAGGCCCAAAGAATCGAGCACATAGCTTGATATTCTTGTGCACCGCAATGCAAGACTGCTAGTAAGGCTGTAATTTCAAGAAAACATAATCACCAATTGCAAAAGTGTTGTCAATTTTCTTCCTATCAGTGAAATACTTCATCCTTGACTGAGCAACTTGTAAGTTATCCTTGAATTGCTGCTCCAGTTGTTTCCTTTGATCCAGCAGCGCATTGACTTTAACCACATGCGAAATTGCTCCTTGTAGCATTAATGGTGATGGTGGATCGTATCCATATAAAGCCTTGAACGGTGTAGCTTTTAATGGTGAATGGAAGTGGGTGTTATACCAGAATTCCACAAGGGACAGCCATCTATTCTAGTTCTTTGGATGAGTAAATGTCGTACTTCTCAAATATTACTCAAGGCATTGGTTTACTCTCTCTGTTTGTCCATTTGATTAAGGATGGTATGATGAACTAAGAGCCAATGTAGATCAAAGCAACACAAACAATTCACGCCAAAAGTCACTGATGAACAACTTGTCCCTATCTGAAACAATAGACTAGGGAAATCCGTGGAGCTTATAATCTAGGAAGAGTCTAGCCAATCTTTCAACAGTAATGGGATGATTAAGGGCCACAAAATGACTAAATTTCATGAAACGATCAACCACCACCCAAATAACTTCCTTTCCCTCAAACCTAGGTATACCTTCAATAAAATCCATACTGATATGTTGCCAAGCTCTTTCCGGAACTGGCAAGGGTTGAAGCAAGCCTTGGTATGGTACATGCTTACTTTTTGTTCTCTGACAAACCTCACATTACTGGATTAGTTCCTGAACTTCCTTCTTCATACCAGTCCAATGAAAGTATTGCTTCAGCCTTTGATAAGTGCCTTCAATTCCAGAATGCCCACCCCAAGCTGAACTGTGAGAGGCCAACACTATTTGTTTCCTTAAGCCTGAACCTTCTCCCACATAAAGCTTCCCTTTAATCCTTATTACGCCACTGGTAATAGCAATTTCAAAATCAGAATCCATAGTTCCCTGATCACAACTTGACCACTTCATTCATCCAAGTTGGGACAACTTCTGAGACAGCAGCAAAATTATCAACTTCAGAATCCTCCAACCTCCTTGAGAGAGCATCTACTGCTTGGTTATCTTTCCCTTTTCAATAGCGTAATGTAAGCCAACATCTTCATGAGCCCTTTCTTTAAACCCTCGTAGTGATCTTTTGCTCAAATAAATATTTGAGGCTTCGATGATCAGTTTTGATTATGAAATAATGTCCTTCCAAATAATGCCTCCATTTTTGTACTGCCATAAGAATTGCAATATACTCTTTTTCATATATGGATAATGCTTGATTCTTGTAACTCAAAGCCTGACTTCGATAGGCCAATGGTCTTCAATTCTGAGATAACACTGCGCCAATTCCTTTACTGCAAGCATCGGTTTCCAACACAAATGGCAAGGAAAAATCAAGCATAATCAATACCAGAGCAAAGGACATAGCTACCTTTAAAAGTTCAAATGCTTCCTCAGCTAATTCGTTCTAATGGAAAGCATATTTCGGGAGCAAATCTGTTAAAGGCTTTGCAATTAGCCCATAACCAGCAATGAACTTTTGGTAATACCCTATTAATCCAAGGAATCCCTGCAATTGCTTGAGAGTTTTGGGAATTGGCCATTTCCTCATTGCCTAAACCTTGCCTTGATCAATAGCCACGCTGTTTTTTGAGATTAAATGACCAAGATATTCCACTTGCCTTTTGACCAAAGAACATTTAGAAAGTTTGGCATAGAGTTTATGCTGCCTCTTTGTCTGAAATACCAGCTCGAGATGATCCAAATGAGTCTCCAAGGAAGGACTGTAAACTAACATGTCATCAAAGAATACAAGAACAAACATCCTTAAGAAAGCCTCGAACACCAAGTTCACTAAAGCCTAAAATGTAGCTGGGCATTGGATAGCCCAAAAGGCATCACCACGAACTCATAGTGTCCATAGTGTGTTCTAAAAGTAGTCTTGTGGATGTCATGTTCCTGAACTCGAATTTGATAATAACCTTGCCGAAGATCCAGCTTGGAAAAGTACTTAGATCCATATAGCTCATCCAACAAATCGTCAATGATTGGGATAGGGAACTTATACTTGATAGTAAGGGAGTTCAATTGACGATAATCTACACATATTCGAGAGGTACCATCCTTCTTTTCAACCAATATAACTGGAGAAGCGAATGGACTATGGTTGTGCCCGATGAACTTAGTCTTAAACAACTCATCAACTTGCTGTTCAATCTCACTCTTTTGTGAGTGAGGATATTTGTAAGGCCAAAGGTTCACAGGATCTGACCCACCTTTCAATGGAATAACATGATCTAATGCTCTCCTTGGTGGTAATGTGCTTGGTTATTCAAATAAATCTTGGTATTTCAGTAACAGTGAATCAATAAGTGGATTAGAATTCACCTACTGTTCTTCTGAAGCAGCACTGATGGAATGAACCTTTCTTAAGCACTGATAATTCCCTTTCTTAAGCACACCTTGCAATTGCTTCCCACTCATCATTTGTAGATGTCCTTGTTCCCTAATTCCTTGCAATTGATCTTGTTGGTCTTCCATTTCAAATGATACAATCAATTGAGCAAAATCAAAGAGTAAAGTGCTGATGGTCTTCATCCAATCAACCCCTAGGATCATATCACAACCACTTAATCTTAGCTTTCTAAAGTCATATTCATAGTTATGTCCTTGCATCAGCCACTTAAAGTTCCTGCACTTAGTCTATGTTAAGATTGAATTACCATCTGCCACTGTAACAGCCAATGGAGTGGTTCTAATCAGCTCATGCCTAACCATCCTCATAATCTTGGGATCTACAAAGCTATGGGTACTCCCACTGTCAATCAAAATTAGTAAGGATTTATGTCCAACTACTCCTTTAATTCTAATGGTATTATGTGAACCATTCCCAGTCAAGGCCTTGACAGAGATCTCAACCTCATCTTCATCTTACTCCTCATGTTCCTCTTCTATCTACTTACTAGATTCAAGCCCATTGTCCTCTTCCTCAAGTTCAACTGCATCTATTCCAGAAGCTGACGTAAGGTATGTTATGTATCAAGATGAATCTTGATCATAACCTAGGAGAGAGAAGAGGTAAGATGAGAAGAGAGATAAGAAATAGAGAGAGAGAGATGAAAAAGAGAAATCAAGATATTATTTAATTCATAACAATGATTCTCACATGATAGCCACCTATTTATACCAATACAATCAAGAACACAAAATAATGAATCCAGTCACTTCATCTCAACTACCAACCTACTTACTAACTAAAACAACCGCCAAAATTGACTTAAGCAAGGACAAGCAACCGCCAAAGACCACCAACAGCTTTTCCCGCCAAAGACAGCCTCTAATTTGAACTTTGAACTTCTGTCATGACAATACCCTCCCCTCAAGCACATTCTTGCCTCAAGGATATAGGGAAAATTGAGACTTCAAGAAGAACCAATTTTCTCACGAAGCATGCTCCTTGAACTAGCACCTGCTTAACCTTTACACCCTGTTGCTGTATTTCACGACTGGCTAAGATTGCCTTAGGTTCCTGCACTAGAATTCCCTGCAAAGTGGCCTGAAGTGGAGCTGCTACACAAGTGACTCCATCTGAAATGTGAATCTTGAGCAATGAAACGTGAAAAACTAGATGCACTAAGTTGTCTGGTGGAAGTTCTAGCTTGTAAGCTACCCTACCAATCTTCTCTAAGACCTTGTAAGGAACAAAATATCGAGCACACAACTTGATATTCTTGCGAATGGCGACTGAGCTCTGCCTATAAGGCTGCAATTTGAGATAAACAAGGTCTCCTACTGCAAAATTTCTGTCAGATCTCTTCCTGTCTGCAAAGTACTTCATCTTAGCTTGAGCAAGCTGAAGATTATCTTTGGGCTGTCGAACCAACTGTGTCCTCTGATTGAGAAGCTCATTAACACCTTCTACATATGAAAACATACCTTGACTGATCAAAGGAGAGGGAGGTTCATAACCATATAAAGCTTTGAATGAAGTTATGCCCAAAGAAGAATGTGAATGAGTATTGTACCAATACTCAGCAAGGGACAGCCACATGTGCCAGTTCTTGGGATGTGAGAATGTCATCCCTCTCAAATACTACTCAATACACTGATTCACCCTCTCTATTTAGCCATCAAACTGTGGGTGATAAGAGGAGCTCATAGTTAAAGTGGTACCCAACAATAGGAACAACTCACGCTAGAAATTGCTGGTGAACAATCTGTCCCTATCTGATACAATTGATTGTGAAAGTCCATGAAGCTTGTAGATATGATCCAAGAAGAGCCTTGCTAACTTTTCTGTTGAAATTGGATAAGAGAGGCTAATGAAGTGGCCAAACTTGGTAAAGCGATCTACTACCACCCAAATAACTTCTCTACCTTCAGACTTAGGCAAGCCTTTAACAAAATCCTACTAATGTGTGTCCAAGCCCCATCAGGAACTAGTAAGGGCTACAGCAAGCCCTTATATGGAGTATGCTCAACCTTGATTTGCTGACAAACCTCACATTGCCGCACAAACTCCTGAACTTCTTTCTTCAGCCCATTCCACAAAGTACTGCTTGATCCTTTGATAAGTCCCTTCAACTCTAGAATGCCTCAATGACTTGCTTCCTTAACCCAGCTCCTTCACCAATGTCGATCTTTCCTATAATTCAAATAATTTCCTTGCTGACTATCACCTCTAAATCAGAATCAATAGGTGTTTCCTGTGTGTAGCTGGGAATGATATAAGTCTGAGCAAATGCATCTTGATCATAAGATCTAATCACTTCAGTCATCCACTGTGGTATAACTTGAGAAATTGCAGCACAAGAAGCTTCTGTTTCATCTTCCTGTCTTCTTGAAAAAGCATCCGCAACAGGATTATCAGCTCCGTTCTTATACTCAATCGTATACTCCAACCCCAACATCTTCATCAATCCTTTCCTTTGAACTCTTTTAGAAATTCTTTGCTCAAGTAGGTACTTGAGACTGTAGTGGTCTGTTTTGATTACAAAATGATGACCTTCCAAATAATGCCTCCATTTCTGTACAGCCAAGAGAATTGTCATGTATTGCTTCTCATAAATGGATAGCTTCTGATTCTTGGGACCTAATGCTTGGCTGAGATAGGCCAATGGCCTTCCATTTTGTGAAAGAACTGCCCCAATTCCACTGTTGCGGGCATCAGTCTCCAATGTAAAGCGCAAGCTAAAGTCTGGCATTACCAATACTGGAGCCATACTCATAGCCTGCTTCAACTGCTCAAAAGCTTCTTTAACCAAATCACTTCAAAGAAAAGCCTCCTTCTTAAGCAGATCTATTAGAGGCTTTGCAATAAATCCATATCTAGCTATGAAATTGTGATAGTAGCCTGTTAAACCCAAGAAACCTCTTAGCTGCTTAAGGGATCTTGGCTCTGGCCAATCGTTCATAGCCTGGACCTTGCTTGGGTCTGTAGCTACCCCATCACCTGAGATAACATGGCCAAGATACTCCACCTGTGGCTTGGCAAATGTACATTTGGAGAGCTTGGCATATAGCTTGTGCTGTCTCATGGTCTGAAATACCAAGTCCAGATGAGTAAGATGCTTCTGCAGAGTAGAGTTGTAGACCAAAATGTCATCAAAGAACACAAGTACAAATTTTCTTAAGTAATGCTTAAACACAAGATTCATCAAAGCTTGGAATGTTGCAGGGGCATTGGATAGTCCAAAAGGATTCACCATGAATTCATAATGCCCTTAATGTGTTCTAAACGCTATCTTATGAATGTCTTAGTCCTGCACTCTAATCTGATAATAGCCCTGCCTCAGATCCAACTTGGTGTAGTACCAAGAGCCATGAAGTTCATCCAACAAATAGTCTATGATTGGGATTGGAAATTTATCCTTGACTATAAGAGAGCTCAAGTGGCCATAATCAATGCACATTCATAAATATCCATCTTTCTGTTTAACCAAGATTATAGGAGAAGCAAAGGGACTATGGCTGTGCCTTATGAATTTTGTCTTCAGCAAGTCCTCAACCTGCCTTTCAATCTCATTCTTTTGAGAATGAGGATATTTATAAGGACGAAGATTCAGTAGGTTAGAACCTTCCTTCAGAGGAATGGCATGATCAAGCTCCCTTTTTGGGGGTAAGGTCTCTGGTTACTCAAATAAATCACCATACTCTTGAAGCAGAGAATCCAAAGCAGTGTTGGAGTCTGTTTGGTTGAGTTCAGAAACAGCAGTGATTGAGTAGAGTTGTCCTACCCATTGATAAGTTCCTTCTTGAGAACCTTTTGTTTGCCCCTCATCAACTGGAGCTGGCCTTGCTCTACAATGCCTTGTAACTTGATCTTTTTCCCATCTCTTTCAAAGGACACAGTGAGCTGGGAGAAACTGTAGAGTATGGGACTGAAAGACTTCATCCAATCAACTCCCAACACCGTATCACAACCTCCCAACTTCAAGACTCTGAAATCATACTCAAATTTGTGACCTTGCATCTTCCAATTGAACGTCTTACACTTTGTGTGTGTCAAAATTGAATTTCCATCAACCACCGTGGCAGCCAAGGGGCTGGTCTTGATCAAATCTTGTCCCACAGCTCTTACAACCTTAGGATCCACAAAGCTATGTGTACTCCCACTATCAATGAGTATCAATAAGTCTCGTTGCCCAACTACTCCCTTAATTTGAATGGTATTATGTGAGCCACTCCATGTTAAGGCTTTCACAGGAAATTCAACCTCATCTTCTTCCTCAGAATCATCCTTATTCTCTTCCTCTTTTTCCCTAAAATCAAGCATCTCATCTTCTTCTGCTTCAATATCTTCTACTCCAGTGGCTGCCATGAGATACTTAAGATCACACTTATGACCAAAGAAGTATTCCTGGTTGCATTTAAAACAAAACTTTTGTGGCCTTCTATCGTCAGTACTTCCAGCTCTACTATTAGACTATGTAAATCTCGATGAAGATGACCATTGGGAGCACTTCTCAATTTTTGAGAATCAGGAACTATTAATATCGAGCTCTCAACCTTTCTTGCCTTTGAATAAGCTTGAGAAAGAGTGGAGGGATCAAATTCCATAACCATGTTCTTGATTTTATGCTTAATTCCACTCACAAAGCTTGAAACATAATATGGTTTCGGTGCCTCAGGATACACAGTGAGCATCCGGGCTCTCAATCCCTCAAACCTTGTCATGTACTCCTTCACAGATGAGACTTGAGTTACTTTATTGAAGTTATCCACCACTTCACTCACATCTTCATCCTCATACCTACCACAAAGCTCATTTGCAAACTCAGTCCAAGTGATTGTAGGTTTACTGCGCATCAAACTGAAGTACCGAACCTTCAATTCTCCTTTCAAATACACAGTTGCCAACTCAACCTTCTCACGTTCTTCAATGCTGTAGAACCTAAAGTACCTCTCACACTTCCTTATCCAGGATTGAGGCATTGTACCATCGAAAGGCTCTAGGTCCACACAAAGCTATCTAAAACCATGGCTCCTTGCACTTAATGCACTATCATTGTTGTCCACAGGAGGAGGCCTTGTATCACTGCTACCCACTGGTGGAGGCCTTGGATTAGGAGGTCTATTCTACTGGCTTGCAGCCAAAAGTATGCTACCTCCAGCTTGTTGTTGCTACCTCTCCATTTTCTGCTGCAATCCATTTATTTGCATTGTGATTCAAACCTCTGATTCATATTCTGCCGGAAGGATTGCATCATATTCTGCATCATCAGTAGCACCTGATCCATCTGATTTCCTTGATTAGCTCCACTATTAGTACCAGCAACCGTAGCAGTGTAAGTAGTAGTGTTATTAGCTGCATTGTTAGTTGCATTGGCACGAGTATTTGCTCTATTAGCCATAGCAACAGATCGCCTGTTTCTAGCCAGATTGCAACACAATTCAATCAATTCAACACCGAACAAGCCTAAACTTCGACGATTCAATCGAATTGAAGATCAATCAATCCGATCATATGCAAGCTCAAGGCTCTAATACCAATTGTTATGTATCAAGATGAATCTTGATCATAACCTAGGGGAGAGAAGAGGTAACAGGATGAGAAGAGAAGTGAAAGAGATGGGAAATAGAGAGAGCGTTAGATGAGAAAGAGAAATCAAGTTATTATTTCATTCATAAAAATGATTCTTACATGATAGTCACCTATTTATACCAATACAATCAAGAACACAACACAATGAATCTAGTCACTTCATCTCAACCACCAACCAACTTACTAACTAAACTAGCCGCCAAAACTGACTTAAGCAAGGACAAGCAACCACCAATAGCTTTTTCCACCAAAGACAACTCTAATTTGAACTTTGAACTCCTGTCATGACAAGGTATATTGGATCACACTTATGTCCAAAGAAATAGCGTTGATTGTAATTGAAACAAAGCTTCTGAGACCTCTTTTCTTCCAAGCTCAAAGATCGATTATTTGTCTGAAAGGTTCTAGATGAAGAAGCTCCAACTGGTGCATTTTTTCCCCTCTAAGCTTCAAGAGCAGCTGGAACCGTGCTCTCTACCTTCCTGGCTTTAGAATAAGCTCGAGACAAGGTTGTAGGATCAAATATCTTAACTAAATTCTTGATTTTAGGCTTAAGTCCACTCAAATATCTTAACTAAATTCTTGATTTTAGGCTTAAGTCCACTCACAAAACTCGAAATCAAAGTAAGCCTCAGGAGCTTCTGGATACACTATCAACATCCTTGCTCTTAGGCTTTCAAATCTGGACATATATTCCTTCACAGACGTTACTTGAGTCACTTTATTGAAATTATCCACGATGTCACTCACATCTTCATCCCCATACCTGTCACAAAGCTCTTCCACAAACTCAGGCCACGAAATTGCAGGATTGCTACGCAATAAGCTACAACACCACACTTCCAATTCTCCACATAGGTAAACAGCAGCAAGTTCCACCTTTTTAACCTCAGCTATGTTATAGAAACGAAAGAACCTTTCGCATTTCCTCACCCAAGACTGTGGCATTGCTCCATCAAAAGGCTCCAATTCTATCTTTGGCTATCTAGCTCAATTGCTTCGTGTAATTGATACACTATCTCCACTGTCAACAGGTCTTGGTGGAGGATTAGGATTCGGAGGTCTGACCTATTGGCTAGCTCTGACTTGTTGGCTTGTTGGAAGAAGAATACTCTCTCTAACAGGCGAATTCTGCCTCTGCACTTGTTGCTGCAAGCCTATGAGTTGCTGTGACTGAGTATCAAACCTCTGTGATTGTGCATCAAACCTTTGGTCCATGTCTTGCTTCATTGATAGTAACAAGCTTTGCATCTTATTCCACATCTGCTCAATCCGATCACCTTGATTACTTCCTGAAACAGCACCTGCTATCGCAGCAGCATAAGTAGCTGTGTTCTTAGTAGCATTAGCAGCTGCTAGAGGTGGCCAAGCGCTGGCCCACTAGGCCAGCTACTGTAGCGGGCCGGGCCGGGCTGGGCCAGGCTGGGGTCCCGACCTTGGGGGCTCAGCACGGCCTGGGCCCGAGTTGGCCCGGTCCCCCCCCCCCCCCCCCCCCCCCCCCCCCCCGTTTTAAACAATATGTAAAATTAAAAAAAATACAAATTTATTTTGTACAAAAATTATTATAATTCATTGATGAATAATATAAGATACAAATACAATCCATCACAATCATTAATAATGCTAACTAAAAAGGAACATACCCAGTGCCTCAAGGGCACCCGTCTACGCAGGGTCTGGGGGGGGCGGATGTACGCAGCCTTCCCCCTTCAGGTGTTAACCTGAAGAGAGGCTGTTTCCCAGTGCCCCCCAACCTGAGAGAGAGGACTTCCCAGGAAGTCACCCATCCTGATACTACTCTCGTCCAAGCACACTTAACTTCGAAGGTAATAATGCTAAATATATGTAATAAAATAAAATATATAAAAAATAATGGTAAATAATGTAACAAGTACAACTACAATAGTTGGATCCTACTATTTAAAAGTACAAACATATTTATTAAAAAATACAAACAATACATAGGCGTACAACAATAAAAAATTAGTTTACGCTAGCTGGGGCGGTTGCTGTGCCGCCGTCTGACGTATCTGTAGTGTGGTCATCTTCATCCTCAATCAATGAACCTAGCCTCAGTTCATTTTGCTCACTAGCCTCTGCGTGCATTCAGTCCTTTAAGCACACGGACATCTCCAAGCTGGACGGTGATAGCTTCGCCCTCTTCGTTCTAAGCAACCTGCCACCAAGACTAAAAGCACACTCCGATGCTACTAAAGACACCTGGCGCATTAGTATATCACATGCCATGGTGGAAAGCACGGGGTATTGGGTTTGATTTGTACACCACCATTTCAAAATATCAAATTGCGGATTCGCCGGTGTCAGGAAGAACTGGATCAATGGCGTCCGCATATAATAATCTAACTCGTCACATGATGTGGGAGCTTATGTGGGCGCGAATTGGTCCAACAGCTTCCACGCATATGACATGTGTGCACTACTTCCACTAAATGTGGAAGATCCAATTATAGTAGAAGTAACATGTTGATTATCAGATGATAATCTCCAAGAATAATGGGAAAATAAAGTACGTAGATCTTCTCTTTTTGGTGTCGGATGATTTTATTGCTACTGTTATATCTCTTAAGGTGGAAAAAGAAGCGTTTATTAGACCAAAAGCATCCATAACCATTAAATGCAGTATATGACAGATGCAACATAAATGAAAACACCGCCCACCTAACACGGGTCTCATATGCCTACTTAGTTGTTTAATGGATGCGTTATTACTAGTAACGTTGTAGAACGTGATACTGAAAATGCGACGCTCTATCCCCCACTCGTGGACTGCTTCTATAATCGCACCCGTGATTATGTCGGCAGTGTGGGGATAATCTAAATATGCAAAATGGATTATTCATTTTTGAATGGTGAAGGACGAATCGATCCAGTATGCCGTTATGCAAAAGTAAGGCACATCGGGTTTTGACTTCCAATTGTCGGACGTCAATGAAAACATGCTCGTGTTCGCCCTAAAAATTTCAAATACCTCAGTTTTCATCCTATGGTAAGCTTTAAACGCGTCCTACTTTAAAGTGTTCCGAGGAACCCTTACGATGGCGCGGTTCACTTTTGTTTGGAGATACTTGATGAATCTAGTGTCTTCGCAGGTGCTAAAAGGCTTTTCAGCTCTAATTACATATTTATCTAGTTCCCCCGCCTTTTAGTTTCTTGGGAGAACCTAAAATTAGCAAGCGCACCTGTCACTTGCTATACTAACTGTTGTTGGGCTCTATCTGGGTCTTGTTCGGGGTGGCACCTAATTATATGTCTAGTTAATGTACCCGTCCCACTATCGGGTGGATGACTAAAGGCCTTGGGTGGGTTACATAATTTACAAATTACTTTATTAGTTTCCTTATCAAAGTTGAAGTACTTCTATACCCCACTAGTACTACGCCAACTGGTACTAGTTTTTGTGGGCTGGGTTTCGGTGGTGGGTGTGTAGAGGTGGCCACGGGCCGGGCCGAGTCCAACCCGTTTGGGAGCTGGGCCCGCTACCATGAGGGCCGGGCTGGGTGGGCCCAGGTTGGCCCGCTTCCGTCAGCTTTTAAAAAAAGTAAATTTAAATAATACAAAGTCATTTTGTACTAAAATTATTATAATTCATTGATAAATAATATGAGATACAAATACATTTTTTTTCAAGCACTAATAATGGTAAATATACAGGTTTAAAAAAAATAATGCTAAATATATGTAATAAAATAAAATATACAATAAGTAACAGTAAATAATGGTAAATATCTTATCAAAAAAAATAATGGTAAATAAATAAAGTAACAAGTACAAATACAACGCAGTTGGAGCCTAATAATTAAAAGTACAAATTTATTTATCAAAAAATACAAAGTTTGATGCATGGGGGGTGCGGTCGTCTTTTGACGTAAATATTTAAAAGTAAATAATTGACATACAAAAGTGTTGATATCAGGCGCATGGGGTTTGTTGTGCCATCGTTTGACGTATCAGTGGTGCGGTCATCTTCTTCATCGCTCGATGAATCCAGCTTCATTCTCTGTTGATTCCTTGCCTCAGCTAGCAGCCAATCCTTCAAGCACACGGACATCTCCAAGCTTGACGGCGATAGCTTCGCCCTCTTCGTTCCAAGCAACCTGCCACCAAGACTGAAAGCACACTCTGATGCTACTGAAGACACCGGAAAACTTAGGATATCATGTGCCATGTTGGAAAACACGGGATACTGGGCTTGGTTTGTGTTCCACCATTGTAAAAGGTCAAAATGCGGGTTGGCCGGCGACCCGAAAATATGGACCAACGGTGTCCCCAAATAATAATCTAGCTCGTCACATGTCCGTAAATTGCTCCCACAACTTCCACGAATATGACGTGTGTGAACTACTTCCACTAGATGTGGAAGATCCTACTGCAACAGTACTAGGATATGGATTATTGGACGCTAATTTTCGGGAATATTGGAAAAATAAACTATGCAAGTCATTATTGACTTTGGCAATGAAAGTGTCGATATTGAGACTAGGATACAAATATTTGAAAAAATATTGGCAAAACAAGTTTAAACCCCCGCGTTTACAACGAGGATCTAAAATAGTTGTTAAGCAGTATGTAAGTGGTAGTTCAGAATAATATTTAGCAAACTTTTCTTTCATTGCCTTAATCGATTCGAACAAAATGGGTTTGGATTCATTACCCGCCATCCAATTTACAATATCAAGCAATCTTGATATTGCTTGAGGCATGGTCGGATAGTAGCAACCCGAAAAAAATATCTTGGCCTCTTTAAAGATGCAAAAAAATTTACAAATTTCATCTATTGTCTCTCAATGTATACCGTCCAGGTGGTAATCGCTCCATTCTGAACGATTGTCCTGTGCGAATTCCATCAGAACCTCTTTATATGGTAGAATGCGCTCTAACATTTCTACCGTAGACGACCATCTAGTTTGGGAGTCTAATTTGAATTGTTTATATTCTATGCCATGCAACCTACATAAATTTCTAAATCTTTTTTTTCTAGTGCGGGATGATTTAATAGATATTATTACGGATCTTAAGGTGTTAAGGGATGCGTTTACAAGCTCTAAACTATCCATTACCATTAAATGCAAAATGTGACAAATGCAACGAATATGGAAACACTTCCCACCTAACATGGGTCTCATGTGCCTAATTAAATGTGTAACGGATGCAGTGTTATTGGTAGCATTGTTGAACGTAATACTGAAGATACATCGCTCTATACCCCAGTCACGGACTGCCGACATAATCGCACCCGTAATTATCTCGGCAGTGTGGGGGCAATCTAAAATACCAAAATGAATTATTCACTTTTGGAGGATGTAGGAGTCATCGATCCAGTGTGCCGTTATGCACATATAAGGTTTGGCCGGGTTTCGACTTCCATATGTCCAACGTCAACGAGAACATGCTCGTGTTCGTCGCAAAAAGTGTTAAGATCTCGGCTTTCATCCTATGGTACAACGTAAAAGCGTCCCACTTTACGGTGTTTTGAGGAACCCTCACAATGGCGGGGTTCACCCATTGTTGGAGGTAGTCGACGAAATATGGGTTTTCGCCGGTATTGAAAGGCCTTTCACCCAAAATTATATATTTAGCTAGCCCCTTTCGGTTGCTCTCTTGAGAAAACCTAAAATTAGCAAGTGCACCGGTCACTTGCTATGCTAGACGTTGTTGGCTCTTATCTGGGCATTGCTCGGGGTGGCACCTAAGTATATGTCTGCTTAATGTGCCTGTCCCACTGCCAGGTTGATGGCTAAAAGTTCTAGGTGGGTCACATAATTTACAAGTTGCTTTATTAGTTGTCCTATTAAGGGTAAAGTGATTCCATACCTCACTAGTTGTACGCCTACTAGTAGAGGTACTACTTTCAGGTTGGGCTTCGGTGGTGGGCGTGGGTTCCTCATCAGTTTGTGAGTCTCCAACCCCACCACCTGACTCATGATAATCTTGTTGTTGTTCAAAGTCCCAATCTATGCTATCATCAGTGTATGGGGGTGATGGGCCTGGTTGTATAATTGTTCTTCCGTATTAAGTATGACAATTCTACTCCTTTTAGGGATTCTAGGTGGCCGAGAAGAGCTAGAGCTAGCACGACCGGCTCCAGAGGATGATGAAGAATTGTGTGCCATATTAGTATAAGTGATTAGTATTTATAAAATGCAAGTAGTAATGCAAATTAAATAACTAAAAATACGAACCAAATAAAATTGCGACACTAAAATTACCGAAACGAGAGAACAATGAAATTCGAACTTAAGGCAAACACTTTACGAACTTCGAACTTTAAAGCATAATGTTGCAATTAGCAAAGTTAAAGAAGATGGGAGATGGTGAATGTATAGAGAAAGAAGAGAGGATTGAAGATTTGGCGAGGAAATAGGTTGGGAAGGATTAAGTATTTATAGAAAAAAATATATAATTTTTTTTTTAATTTGAGAGCCCGGCCCAGCGGCAAATTTTTTTTGGCCCGTGGCCCGGCCCGCTACAGTGAGGGCCGAGCAGGGCCGGGTAGGGCCGATTTTCAGGCCAACCCGGCCCGTTGGCCACCACTATGGGTGTGGGTTTCTCTGCAGTCTGTGAGTCTCCACCACCACCCGACTCAGAAAAATCCTGATTGTTGTAATACTATTGTTGTTTGAAGTCCCAATCAATAGTGTCAGTGTATGGAGGTGATGGGCCTGGTTCTAAAAATGCTCGTTCATCAATATCAAGTTCGACAACTCTACCGCTCTTAAGTACTTGAGGCAATTGAGAAGAGTTAGAACTAGAACGACCGGCTCCAGACGAAGATGAGTTGTGTGCCATGGTAGTATTAATGATTAGTATTTAAAAAATGCAACTGCTAATGCAAATTAAGTAGATAAAAATGCGAAACAAATAAAATTTTGATACTAAAATTACCGAAGCGAACAATAAAATTTGAACTTGACCAAGATTCTACGAGCTAGAGGTGGCCAATTTGGTGCACAATTTTGCAAGTAGAAGGAAGTAGATGAATGTAGAGAGAGAAGAGAGAATTGGATAAAGATTTGTTGTGATGAAATGAAATGGGGGGATGGGTATTTACAAAGGCTCCCCCCTTCCCAGCGGCTCTTTTAAAGAGCCGTGGGGGGGGGGGGGGGGGTTCGAGCCGGGGCTCAGGCCTAGCCCGACCTGTGTAGGCTCTGGTTGGGCTAGGCCGGACCCCAAAATTTTGGGGCCTGTGGCCCAGCTCGACCCGGCCCACTGGCCACCTCTAGCAGCTGCATTAGCTCGCGTAGTCACACCATCTGCCATTTGTGCTGATTTCATGTGCCAGATTTATGAATAATCTAAGCAAAGATCCAACAGATAAGGCTTAGCAGGTGCAATTGCAATCAATTTGAAGCAATGTCAATCTGGTCGTATGCAAAGCTCAAACTTTGATACCAATTGTTATGAATCAAGAGCAATCTTGGTTCATAACCTATGTTTGTAGAGTTTAGATGAGAAAAGAAATGAAAGGAGATAAGAATTAGAGAGAATTAGAGATGAGAGAGAGAATCCAAAGATATTTTCATTCATGAATGATTTTTACAAGAGATTTAACTATTTATACTAAACCTAGATTAAAAGAAATACATTGCGTCTAGACTTCCTAAGCAACCGACTCATACAAGCTTAGCCGCCAAAATTGACTACAATATCGACTTAAGAAGACCAAGGCAAACAAACCACTTAAACCTCCACAACCGACTTTCCCGCCAAAAACACATTTAAAAGCAAATGAACTAAAACGAACTAAAATATGCTCTTCTCTTGCTACAACACCATCCGGACCAGCTGCCAAGGCCAAAACATAATACCAACCCCCCCCCCCCCCCCCCCCCCCCCCCCCCCCCCCCCCCCCCCAAAGTTTTAAGAGTAGGCATGGCTTGAACATTGGTGTTGAGGTCCCTTGAGATCAAGGGATGCCCTTGATTCAAAGGTCCAGCAACTCCATAGGCCACATTTTCGTTCCTACTGCTTGGATCCGTGCATATGATACCTAGACTAGCCATAATTTAGTTCCCTATTCTCTCAGGAGTACTGGTAACCATGCGCTTGAAGAAACATCATGGGGGGTATCCAGCGGGAATTGAGGAAGGAGGAACAGGCCTTAGTTGCGTAAGGTCCTCCCCGACGGCTTGGAATAAGCCAATTTGAGTTTTCAGCCTGCCTTGCTAAGATAGGCTCAACCTCAACTACGGTTTGCTTGGCCACATCTCTGGCTATAAGGCTAGCGGGTGGAAGATAGGGCTGCGTTCATCTCAACCAAGACCATGTCAATTTCTTTATGGAGTCTTTCATTCATTGATGTCCCAACGCTATTAAGAATGGTCCTTGTTTTCACATTGGCTTGTCAGAGTATGCTCTGTCTCATCACTTTGTTTTTCTTGAGCTTCTATTAGAGCTTGCTTAGCTAGTTCCATCCGACGCTTGAGCATGGCCATAAAGCTCTTTTGAGAATAGATATCAAGCCCAATACCTTGTTTTCTAGGATGTCCTCATCACCTCCACTTTCGTTGTCGCGGTTGTGACTCGTTTCATCCCCATATGATACGTGACTTTGTTCTGGGAGGTGCTCAAGTGGTGGCCCAATTAAGACAAACGCTTCTAATTCCTCAGGTCAAGAGCACTAGGTCTCGTAGGTCTGACCATTGGTGAATGGTCACGACTATGTTGTGATAATCCACGACGGTGTTAAAGACTGTAAAGCCTTGTGTAGTGTCTCCACTACGGTCCTCAAAAGGTGTGTTTGCTCCTTTTGTCTGTTTAGTGTGTGTGTGGCCGCCGTAAGTACTAAATCAAACAAACATGCACAAATGGGATTTACAGCAGCTTGGGAGCGAGCCTAATTTACAGATCGCACGTGTTTGATCTCAATCAATCACCTCTTGAGAGGATTGATCCTTTTGGTGAATTCGACTTCTGCTTGCAATAATAATGTGGATTCGACACTTGCTCCAACTAAGGAGACTTTAATCATATAGTTTTGGTGTTTTTAGGTTTTAATACTTTGACAGAAAAGTAAATGGATATGGACCTAGCTCAAATGGCAATTGGGGTGACGGAGTTAAGCCCACAAACACCTTACCATTGTACACCTAAAAGCTAGCAATTGCGATGGAGACACACTCAATAGCTCAATAGTCCACTTACAAGTGCGAGTTAATCAGGTTTTTAAGCCTGGCACCCTTAACTTGCAATAACCTGAATGAGTTACACTTTAACAAGATTTAGGTGGAGTGAATCGTATTGGGGTTATTGGATTAGGACCAACGCAATCAAGGCGAAGTCTTGGCTGTCAAAGTCCTTAAACGATGACTTAAACCTTAATTCAGTCAGCTTATCAAGCAATGGCACCAGTGTTAAGACCAATGCAAATCAAGCTAAGACCAATATAAATATCAACTTGTCGATTTTGGGAATAGATTAGAACAGAAAGTTCATACCTAAAACCCGGAGATTGTATTGCCTTGAAGGAAAGCAAAACAAGTACAAGCTATGCTACACTAGACTAGGCTAGGTTACGCTACTCCTAGGATAAAAGCACAAGTGCTGTATAAAGAAAACTTGAAGAAGTTTTGTATGATGTTGCTGGACCTTCAATGACAATAGTGCCTCTTATTTATAAAAATACGAAATAACTGCTGCATCCTAAAATCTTGACGTATCTGCTCCACGTCTACCTCAACTCTCCTTTCATGCATTGAATGAGAGATGATTGTGCCCTGAAAACATGTGCTCAAGCCCCTTCAGGAAGCCCCAAGTCCATTTATTTCACCTGAGACTCTTCAAGTTACCCCACGTTCGTCTGGATATGCTTAAGGCCCATGTTTCTTGATATGCACTTCAAGTAACTACCTCGAGTCTTTGAACTGCCTTTCTTTCAACCTTTTGGGAGATCCATCAAGCTCGAGCCCTTTTTCAGCATCAGCCTTCTTGAGAGGTTGTTATCTTTTGAGGGATTTTAACTCAGGTAACTAAGCTTGAGACACCTCTATCTCTGTACCTAAAGGCCAAGTATGCCTAGAGGATGGCCCCTCATTGCAGACGCATGTTCTTTTATCTCAAAAATAATGTCTTCCCAATTCCCTTGAGTTTGGGGTGTAAACACATTGCCTTTGCTATCAATTCTAATCTAAGACCTACAACTCACCCTTCAAAGCAGAAGAAGCATAAGAGACCATGTGAGTTTTCTTATTAACACTCATCTTTGCGGACTGTAGTAGAGCATGCATTTTGCATACTTAAGTCTAAGTTCCCCATTTTTAAAGTGACACTTTCTTAGGGGAACTCGCTTGCTATTTATACTGAACCATCTACTAAGGCAACAAAAAAATAGTTCTAATAGTGTATGAATAAACGACAAAACAAATACATCATTTACTTTGTATGGTAAAGAAGATGCGGTGGTCTGTGATGAGAATGATATTGTCGTTGACGGCATAAAGGTGAGTATGTCTCAAAAATACAAGAGTTAGCATGTTATATGTGTAGCTTATATTTGTTTTATACAATAATGAATTACCCTTTTCTTTGTATGCGCTTAAGCAATATGATTATGTGGTCTGCACTTTAGAATTGTGTATCAAAGTGATACTTGTATTTGAACTCGGTGACATAATTGTTTGTACCGAGTACAAATCATATTATTCGATTTTCGAATTTATGGGTATTACTTATGTATTATTTTTAATTTTCAAAAAATTAGAAAACTACGATCACTTGAATGTATTTTCTACATTGAAAAGCTATAACGATTTTTAACTATTAAACATGTTTTTCAAATAAAAAATGAAAAAGAAAAACTAGTGATAAAAAAAAAACTAAAATTGAAAAAGGAAACTTGTTTTCTGCCGTATGGCAACCAACGTTGTTAAAATCACGATTCAACTCGTAAAATCGTACAATTTTACGATCTTGCTTTGACCTACCGATCTAAACCGCTTAAAAAATCGCATTGAAGTAGAATCGAGGCTGAATCAGAACAAAATAGGTTCAGAATCGGTAAAATCGCGATTCTGAACCGATTCAGCCGATTCAACCCAATGTTGGTTGTGCCACGTGCAATGATACCTGGATCCGTCATTTTACCCAACATACCCGGGTCGACACGACACAACACAACCCGGGATACGTACCGGATCTGGCAAATCATCAAAAGAAACCATTCATTCACACATAAATGGATTAGATCTTACAATCACTACATTTCAGAAAACATCAAAATCAAATCGAAAGGAGAAGGCTTACAGTTGCGATAGTATGAAACGTGAACCATGATTCTTCAATGGCGGAACCAGCCACGGCTCTCGCTCGCTTGCTCGCTCGGAGGCGCTGCCAGTGGGCATGGGGAGCTGGGGTTTGATAAAATAATGGGTATTATACATATACATATATATATACATATATACATATATACTGGGCAAAGCCCAAATGGACCTGGGCTCTAATTTTTTTTTTTGGAACATACTGGGCTCTATTGAATTTGGACACTGGGCCCCTTTTTTTAAGCATGTGTTAAATTTTAATATATTTTTTTATATTTTTATATAATATATTAAGCTCTGACTTTTAATATTAATCTTATATTTGATTTTATATTTTTTATTAATTATTGAAGTAAAAATATACTATTAACTGATCATTTGAAGGATGTTCTACTGTTTTACTACTAAAATTGAGAATGTAACTAATGTAATTTTAGTCCTAGCTCATAAGTTTTTACTTATGTCATTCATAGGTTTTATATATTATATTTCGGCTTAATTTGTGAAATTATATCTAGGTTTTTACTGTTTTAATACTTACACAGAAAGTAAAATATTACAATTCTCGATTCGATTCTACGATTCTGATTCTACTGACCCCTCGTTAATTCGACGGAGAATCCTAAATTTGACAACCTTGATGGCAACCCACTACATTTTACCCCAGTCGCCTCTCTCTTTTTTAAACACGATTCGCCGCCGCTTTCCTCTCAAAATCACCCAGCTACGCGCCGCCGTCGATTTTCAATTCGTAGATTTTCCTGTAGGTTTTTCTGGCATGGCGAGTGTCTCAGAAGGAGGAGGGTCAGCGATACCGACGGAGGAGTACGAGTCGTTAATGGCGACATCGGACGTGGAGCTGATGAAGAGAGCTTGGCGCAACGAGAAGGGTGCTCCCGAGATACTTCAATTCGAGGTTGCGTTAGTTCAGAGATCAAGAGAGCAGATCCAACTCATGGTATGATTTTCAAAATTTGGAATGCCAAATCAATCTAAGCATAATCATATTAAGTACTCAAGTTAGTTTATGGGTCTAGAGTAATAAGGTAGCCCAATAAGAAGTAGAGTGGGCCTTATTATTGATTTTCGCCCTGCCGGAAAGGAGGCCAAACTTTATAACTTTATATATATATGGAGCACAATTCTTATAGGAGTGTCTTGGCCGTCTATTACAATAGACAGCTAAATAGGCGGCCAAGATTGATGCCTTTTTTATGAGATACTGTGAGGAATAAATAACCCAAGAACTGAATCCAATTCAAATACTATAACAAATATGAAGCAAATAATCATGATAAAAGAGAATAAACGAAGGAGATAATGATTTACGTGGAAACCCCTCTTCAATCGAGAGGGGGAAAAACCACGGGTGGAGATGGAGAATCTTTATTGAATGAAACGATGGAAGAACTACAATTCGCTTCCTCTCTCTCCCTCAATGATGACGGCGCTCTCTCTTTAATTGGATACCTAAAATGAAACCCTTACGTTATATTTATACTGAGTGTACTAGGGTACGCGTGTTTTGGGTTCCCGATCGATTGGCACCTCCCGATCGATCGGTGGAGTCTCTGCAGCTCCTCTGCTCCAGCCCTACATCTCGATCGATCGGACTTTCCCTTGATCGATTTGCTCACGGCGAGACTTGTAACTTATTTACATAAAATTTGAGGCATAATCTAACAAATCTCCTCCTTGACTCAAATTTCAAACATAAGAACTTCTCCAGCTTCTCCACATAACATCCCTGATCGAGGTTATCTCAACAAAACAGAAAGCTTAACCAAATCCGAGCAATTCTCGAATTTTCTGCTGGGTAGAACTTTAGTGAACATATCAGCGGGATTATCAGCTGTGCCAATCTTCTTCAATTCAACCTTGCCCTCTTCAGTCAGATCCCGAATGAAGTGATGCTTGACATCAATATGCTTCGTCCTTTCATTATGGGTCATCTGATCCTTGGCTAGATGAGTTGCTGATTGACTATCACAATAAACACCAATTGTTTTCTGATCAACACTGAGTTCACCGACCAAACCCTTTAACCAAACAGCTTCCTTGAATGCTTCTGTTACTGCCATATACTCTGCTTCTGTAGTTGACTATGCGGTAATTGACTGTATACATGCTCTCCAACTGATAGCACTGTTACTCAAACAAAACACATAACTTGAAGTAGATCTTCTCTTATCGAGGTCTCCCCCATAGTCTGAGTCAACATACCCAGCTAAACAGCTTCTACTCCTCCCAAATTCCAAACAAAAATCAGAAGTGCCATGCAAATACCTGAGAATCCATTTAACAGCCTACCAATGCTCTTGACCTGGATTCGTCATATACCTGCTCCCCTTGCTAATAACATATGCAATATCTGGACGTGTACACACCATAGCATACATGATGCTACCAACTGCGCTGGAGTACGGGACCTGTGACATGTACGTGATGTCTTCCTCTGTCTGAGGCGAAGCCTAGTGTGTAAAAAGGTGCGACTAAGGCGCTCCTAGGTGCTGAGGCGAGGCGAGGCGCAGCTCCCTCGCCTCACAAGCCCTAGGCGGGCGAATTTAGTGGCGCGCCTTAAGCGCTGAGGAGCGCCTAATCGCGCCTAGGCTCGCCTTTTGTTTTTTTTGGGTATATTTTGCCTTAAATTTAACATATTATGATATTGTGTGTGTTTTTGTTATGTTACATAATTTTTGAAAAAAGCTTATGTTGATATATTTACAATTTTTGTAAAAAAGCTTAAGTTAATATATATAATACTGCGCATTTTGATGAATATCAATATCTTTTAGTGGTATTTTTCTTAAGCACTAAATAGATTTTTATTTAGAGTTGTTATATTACATAATTAATTAATTTTATAACTTATGTTCATAAAATATTTTATAAATATAAAATATGAATGTATATTACGGAACTGTGCGCCTCACTTCGCTAAGGCGCGCGCCTTCGCCTTGCGCCTTGCGCCTTGCGCCTAGGCACTAGGACCCCCTATCGCCTCGGTGCACCTTGCGCCTTTTTATACATTGGCGAAGCCAATGCTGAAAACTTGAAATGAGCTGCCAAAGGAGTGCTAACTGGCTTAGCATCTTTCATATGAAAACGATCTAGAACCTTCTCAATATACTTCTCCTGAGACAAGTATAACTTTCCTACTTTTCTGTCCCCCTTAATTTCCATACCAAGTATCTTCTTGGCTACTCCTAAATCCTTCATCTCGAACTCACTCTTCAACATTGCTTTCAAACTTATCAACATCCGACATATCCTAGGCTGCATTCAACATATCATCAACATGTAATAGAAGATAAATGATTGAACCTGAATCTGTTTGCCTGAAATAGACATAACTGTAATATTTGCTTTTGAAGAACCCATGACTAGTCATAAACTGATCAAATCTCTTGTACCACTGTCTTGGCGATTGCCTCAAACCATAAAGAGATCTTTTCAACAAATAAACATGGTCTTCCTTTCCTTCAACTATAAAGCCTTCAGGCTGATGCATGTAAATACTCTCTTCTAGCTCACTATGCAGGGATGCAGTTTTCACATCAAGCTGCTGTAACTCTAAATCATGCATGGCTACTAAAGCAAGTAGTGCTCGAATGGAGGTATGTCTAACAACAAGTGAAAAGATATCATGAAAGTCAATACCATGTACCTGACTGTAGCCGTTGGCTACCAATCGAGCCTTGTACCTTGCATCTTCCACTCTAGGAATGCCTTCTTTTCTTTTGAAGATCCATTTGCAACCAATAACTCTCTTCCCAGTTTGAGGCTTAACAAGCTGCCAAGTCTGGTTCTTCTGTAATGATTCCATCTTTTCGTGCATAGCCATCAACCACTTTTCTGAATCAGATCTAGACACAACTCCTGAATAAGTGAAAGGTTCACTGTCTTCTATAGTCTTAGCTACTGAAAGAGCATAAGCAACCATCTCTTCGAAACCATAACACTGCGGTGCTTTAGTTTGTTTCTTCTGTCTTCCACTAGCTATAGTATACTGCTCCACCTGCTGAGTGGTTTCAACCACTTCATTTCTTTCAGAAATCTGTACTCGAGGTGCCTGTATACTCTCTGTGGGAACTTCCTGCTGCTGAGCTGTGTTACTTAACTGTATCTGAACAGTTTTTGGCTTTTGCACTTGACTCGAATCACAAATAGCGGAGGGCGTGTGCGGCGGATGTAGTAGTGACAACTCATCAAAAGTAACATCTCTACTAGTCAAAAATTTCTGAGACTTTGAATCCCATAAGCGAAATCTCTTCACTCCTGATGTATAACCAAGAAAAATGCACTTCTTGGCCCTAGGCTTTAGCTTTCCTTCATTCACATAAGCAAATGCAGTCCGAAAATTCTTAAATGAGAATAATTAGCAGGGGATCCTGACCATACCTCTTTTGGAGTCTTCAGCTGAAGTGATGAATGAGGTGATTGGTTCACTAAGTAACACGCCATGTTAACTGCCTCTGCCCAAAATTCTCTCCCTAAACTTGCATTTGACAACATACAACGAGCCTTCTTAAGTAACGTCCTGTTCAGTCTTTCTACCACTCCATTCTGTTGAGGTCGACCTGTACAGGTCCTGTGTCTGACAATGCCTTGATACTCACAAAATTTGGTGAAATCACCCTCAACGAATTCAAGGCCATTGTCTGTCCTGAACCTTTTAATTTGCTTCCCTGTCTATTTCTCAAGAACGCCTTCCATTCCTTGAAGGTGTTATAAACTTCATTTTTCTGTTTTAGAAAATAAACCCAAACTTTTCTTGAGAAATCATCAGTAAACGTTAGAAGATACCTGGAACCACCTTTGGAAGCAACTTTGGACGGTCCCCACAAGTCTGAATGAATGTAGTCTAATGTTCCCTTAGTCTGATGTACTACTTGCTTGAAGCTAACTCTCTTCTGCTTCCCATAAACACAATGCTCACAGAATTCCATCAGTCCTGTTGACTGACCACACAACAGACCCTTTTTACTGAACTCTGACAGTTCCTTATCACCTATATGACCAAGCCTCATGTGCCATAACTTAGTGATAACTGAATCTGTCATAGATGATATAGAAACAGCTACTGAACCTGTCACTGTGGAACCAACAAGTTCATACAAGGTTTCTACCCGTCTACCTTTCGTCACAATTAGAGTACCTTTATTGACCTTCATAACTCCACCTTGAGCTGTGTACTTGTACCCATGAGACTCAAGGGTACCTCAAGAGTTAAGATTCTTCTTTAAATCTGGAACGTATCGAACGTCACTCAAAGTCCTAACAGTGCCAGCAAACATCTTAACACGAATTGTTCCTAAACCCAAAACTCTGCATGCTGCCTCATTACCCATTAAAATAACTCCACCTTGAATTGACTCATGTGTGGCGAACCAGTCTCTATTGGGACAAGTGTGAGAGGAGCAACCCAAATCCAGAATCCAATTGTCTTTAGATCTGGACTGAGATTCGGTCACTAACAGAACATCAACATCATTCTCATCTTCAACTACACTAGCTTCTGCGGACTTATCGTTTCTTTTCTGGTCTTTCCTGTTATCTTCCTTTTGTTTGTCCTTAAGCTTATAACAATACTTCTTTATGTGCCCTTTCTTGTGGCAATAATTACACGACAGGTTTTTATGTCTAGACTTTGACCTAGACCTGTTTCCACCACATCAGACCCTTTAGTCTCAGTTCTACCTCTCACAAACAAACCACTTCCTGAGTCATTTATAGATCTGACAATTCTTTATCTACTCTTTCCTTACTTAGCAAGTTTTTCTTAACCTCATGAACAGAAATGGTTTTTCTATCACCATAAATCATGCTTTCAGCGAAGCCTTTATAAGAGGTAGAGAGTGAATATAACAACAACATGGCCTGATCTTTATCCTTAGGGGCATCATCCAATTCTTTTAACTCTTGAATAATAGAGTTAAATTTGTTAATATGGTTCTTAAGAGACGTACCTTTTGACATACGAAAGGTGAATAACCGTCGCTTAACTGCAAATTTGTTGGGGACAGACTTGACGCAGAACATCTCCTGCAATTTCTCCCACAACTCCTTAGCTGTTTTCACTTCCAAAACTTCTGTCAAAACGTCATCTGTAAGACACATTTGAATAGCGGTTAGAGCCTTTCGTCTAACTCCTCCCATTATCCTTCTGATAAACTCTCTGGTTTCTTCTCTTTTCCATCCAAGGCTCTTAATGCGTACCTGCCATAAACTGAAACTCCCTTGACCACCGAACTTCTCAACTTCAGATTTTACTGCGGAGGTCATTGTACCAAATTGAACAAACAGGGCTCTAATACCAATTTGTGAGTAATAAATAACCCAAGAACTGGATCCGATTCAAATACTATAACGAATATGAAGCAAATAATCAGGATAAAAGAGGCTAAACGAAGGAGACAATGATTTACGCGGAAACCCCTGTTCAATCGAGAGGGGGAAAAACCAGGGACGAAGATGGAGAATCTTTATTGAATGAAACGATGAAAGAATTACAATTCACTTCCTCTCTTTCTCTCTCTCTCTCAATGATGATAGCGCTCTCTCTTTAATTGGATACCTAAAACGAAACCCTCACGTCATATTTATATTGAGCGTACTAGGGTACGCGTGTCTTGGGTTCTTGATCGATCGGGACCTCCCGATCGATCGGCGGAGTCTCTACAGCTCCTCTGCTCCAACGCTACGTCCCAATCGATCGGACTTTCACCCGATCGATCGGCTTGCTCACGGCGAGACTTATAACTTATTTACATAAAATTTGAGGCATAACCTAACAGATACTAAAAAAAAAATTTTTTTTTTCCACCCCGCCTCCCCTTCCCTTCCTCCCCCAACTCTTCCTTTCTCTCTCTCTCACTCCATCACCCGCCGCCGCCGCTACCCCGCCCATCTCTGCCCCTCCTTTTCTTCTCTATTCCAATACCTCTCTCTTCCCCCCACCCCCAACCCTTTACCCTGGCACCCATCGCTGCTGCTGCTCCTCGTCCGCCGTCATCCTTCTGTCTCTCTTCTAATTCTCCTCTCTCCCCCCCCCCCCCAACCCCCCCAAAAAAAAAAAAAGAAAAAAGAATCCCTTCACCCACGCGGCGGTGGGTGAAGGGATGTGGGGGGAGAGAAAGGGGTATTGGAAGAGAGACAAAAGGAGGGGTGGCGACGGCGGGGGCTGAAGGGTTATGGGCTGGGGATTCGGTGCTATGGCCCCTGTGAGAGAGAGAGAGAGAGGGCAGCCACAGCACGCGCCCCCCCCCCCCCCCAAAAAAAAATCGTGTGGGGTTATAGGGGGAGGAGAGAAAGGGGTATTGGAAAAGAGAGGAAAAGAAGGGGGGCGGCGGCTGTGGTGAAGGGATTTTTTTTTTTTTTTTTGGGGGAGGGGTGTATTGGAAGAGATAAAAGAGGAGGGGCAGCGGTCGGTGGGGTGAGAGAGAGAGTAAGGGTTGGCGGAGGGAGAGGGGGAGGGAAGGAGAGAAAGGGAAGGGGTTAATATTTGGTTCATATCACCTAACTATTTTGTGATTAAGCATTAAATTTCATCGTTTATGAGGTGATTGACATTGTGAAGGACTCCACATGTGAGTCTATTAAGTTGTAGGAGAAGTCCATACGTGATTTCATGGCTATACGATGGAAAGATTACCGCCATACGTGATTGGCCTCAGTCGAAGACAATAGGAGAAGTCCAGAGTTTTCACGGGCTGGCGTCTTTTTACAGGCGTTTTGTGCCAAACTTCATTGCTATCATGTTGCCAATCAGAGATTGCTTGAAGAACAATAGGTCGTTTGTGTGGAGTCCTCAAGCAACTGTTGCCTTTGAGGAGGTCAAGAGGAGGCTGATCACGGCGCCTGTTCTGGCGCTTCCCGATTTTCATAAGACATTTGAGTTACACACTGATGCTTCAAAAATCGGCATTGGTGCAGTCCTTAGCCAAGACGGAAGGCCCATTGCATATTTTAGTGAGAAACTTGATGGGAGTAAGCTAAATTATTCAACTTACGATGTGGAGTTTTATGCATTGGTGAGAGTGGTGAGGCATTGGAAGTCATATTAGCCAACCGGAAGTTCATCTTATATCCCGACAACGTAGCCCTAAAGTACATCAATAACCAAGACAAGCTCTCAGACAGGCATGCCAAGTGGGCTGGCTTTTTGCAACCATTCCACTTTGTCATCAAGCACAAGTCAGGCTTGATGAATAAGGTGGTGGATGCACTAAGCAGGAGGAGCCTTATTATGGTGGAGAGTAGGATGGAGGTCACCGGGTTTGATCAGATGGCGAGGCGGTACCTAGACGATTCTATGTTTGGGGAGATTTGGCATGACGTACAGGTGGGGTCTGTTCCTGGTTTCTCTATCTATGATGCGTTTCTGTTCAAGGGAAACCAACTTTGCATTCTGAACTGTAGCTGGCGGCTCAAAATTATTGAGGGGAAGCACAATGCAGGGCACGCCGGGAGAGATAAGACGCTGCGGCTTATTACAGCCAAATACTACTGGCCCACGATACACAAGGAGGTCGAGAGGTATGTCCAACGTTGCCGTATTTTTCAGGTGTCTAAAGGCGGTATGACGAATGCTGGCCTCTATCTGCCATTACTAGTACCGAGTCAACCATGGACGGATATTAGCATGGACTTTGTGCTGGGATTACTAAGAACCACTGGCGGTAATGATTCAATCTTTGTTGTGGTAGACCGCTTCTCTAAGATGGCGCATTTTATTGGGTGCACAAGGGCTGTTGACGCCGTGTATGTTGCGGGGCTTTATTTTCGGGAAGTGTACAAGCTGCACGGACTACCTTCTAGTATTGTTTCGGATCGTGGTGTGAGGTTTGTTGAATCACTTTTGGAGGACACTATGGAAGATGGCAAACACCTCCTTTGCCTTCAGCACCGTCCATCATCCTCAAACGGATGTACAAACGGAGGTAAAAAACCGGTCATTAGCGAACATGTTGCGGTGCCTTGTTTCTAATAACGCCAAGGGGTGGGAGACGAAGCTGCATCAGGTTGAGTTCGCCTACAACAGTTCCGTCAACAAGGGTACAGGGTTTGCGCCATTCACGGTAGTATATGGATTTGTGCCTCGCTCTCCGATAGATTTGGCGCCAGTGTCTGATCTTACACGTCCGCATGGGAAGGCAGGTGACTTCATCTCTTCACTCAAAGAGGCTCACGAACAAACATGGGCTCGGTTAGTGGAGACTACGGCCAAATACGAGACGGCTAAGGACAAAAGACGGAGGTCGGTACAGTTTCAGATTGGCGAGAAGGTATGGGCAGTTTTGACATGCGAGCAATTTCCCGCTTAGGAGTACAACAAACTCACGGCTCGCAAGATAGGCCCATTGGCGGTATTAGAGAAGATCGACAACAACATATACTGAGTTCAGCTTCCACCCAGTATGAGGACGTCAAATGTGTTCAACGTCAAGCATCTCGTCCCTTATTTCAGAGACAACTATTGTGTTGACCCTTAGTCGAATTTGAGGGCGAATTTTCTCCAACCCGGGGAGGATGATGTAGCCTGTTAAGGGGCTTGGCGGGATGAGACCTTGGCAGAAGCGGAGCAAGAGGGACGTGGAAGCTGGGTTTGAGAAGTAGAGTTTGATTAGGAGTTTTGTTTTACTTTTTCAGATTTAATTTTTGAATTTTGAGTTCTCTTAGAATTAGATTAGTAATCTAATTACTCCCCTCTATATACTAGAGGAAAATTAGGGTTTTTCTTTAGTTCACATAAATTTTCAGATTGTTCTTTATTTCGAGCCTCTATTCTCGGGTTGTGAGAATTAGGTTTTGATTGTCCTCTTGAAGTTTTGTTAATTCGTTAATGAAATTAAAGGGAAGGCCTTCGATTCTTTCCCGTTTCCCAAAAATCCCACTTATGCGTTGCATCACAATGTAATTATTGATTGTTGCCCCATATATTCGGTGATTTGCTAGTAAGCTTCATAGTGTGTGAGTTGATTGGCATAAAATTACAATTCTGAGTTATTGAAATTTGAATGAGGAGCATAATCTGATTGTTTATTGCTGTCCTAATTATTCGTTAATTTACTAGTAGGTTTCATGATATATGAGGTGAGTGACATAATATTGCAGTTAAGCGGTTAAGATTTTGAGTTACTTTATGCAATTGCAGCGTTGCTGCTAAATAATTAGCCTATCATTTGTTGGGAAAATTAGACTAGTAAGTAATAAAAAAATTCTAACTCAAGGTAACCGAATAGAACTCGAGAGAGGCATACCTAACTCAAGAGAGCAAACTCAGTGACCTCAAATAGGACCACCTCTACCTCAGACTGAGCCAAGCTTAAGCTTAATCAGAGTAGTTTTGAGTGTATAAATTTGAGCACTAATAGGAGCAATATCAATCTTGCAATGGATCACCTTGAACGAGTAGCTATGCCGTAGACTTCAAAATTGCCTTAAGTCGTTTACGCCTTGCAGGGGTACAACAAGACCAAATGGTACTTCGACTCCCAAGGTTAACACGATACCCATCACTAAAGTGTACTCTTGAGTAGAGGACTAGAATACGCCTCAATTTGTTCAGTAATGAAAAGAGAAGAACTGTGAGGGATGAGGTATGATTATGAGGATGGAGAAACAATATGAGAGAAAAGGGAAGAATGATTTCTGTATCTACTCCAGGCTTGTTCTATTTATGGATGGAAAAATCCACTCATTGGAGTAGTTGACCACTTAAGGATACGGAGAAAAATCCGGCTTAGTTATGGAAGAGAGGTTGGATGCGGAAGGAGTGGGCGGATATTATGGAGTGAAAAATCCGACCTTCGTCATGGGAAAGAGTTTGTTTTGCGTTCCAAAAACTTCATCTGCTAAACAAAGTCTAATATAATACTATTATTGAAGTTACATAATACAAAAGAAAGTCATGTACGGTGGTTGTGAATTTTTAAGGTAGTAGCTAATTTGCTTGAGCTTTTTTACTGTACCTAGGCTAAATCGGTAAACAATAGAATAAGCACAAAGCCTAGTAATAACAAATTTGCCAACTAAAAACAAAGATCAAGAATACTTTAAAGTATAGATGACATGCCACCAAAATTAAGAGTAAAAGCTATGTCGGTAAACTTAGGATAGATATTGAATAAGCACATAAAGCCCTATGGTCTTAGGTTTTGGTCACATATAATCCTTGCAGTTGTGCTCTAAATTAGCTATCTTGAAAAGTTCTTTGTCCAACTTCAGGTTCAAAGGAATATTTCAAACAGTTCACTGATAATTGAGGTAGTATAGCCCAATATCTTTCCCTGCATCGTAGGGCACAACTCATAGAATAAAGCATAAGAAGGCACAGATACAAAATGCATGGCATAATTTCATGTTATGGAACATAAATTAAATTATATTTCAAAAATGTCGTAAACCGTAGTTATATGAAATCACAAAGGTTACACATTCCATGGACTTAAACAAACACTCTTGATTCTATTTTAGTTTTTAGCACATACAAGAATAAGTTAATAAGTTTTGTGTTAAAAAGAAGTATTTTAGAGAAATTTGAGAAAATCATCAAATATGGTTATAAATAAATAAAACAATTAAATATTTTTTTGTTAAAAAGGCGGAATGATTAACAAATAAGCCACTTATTTGAAGAAATAAAGTTCTCTTGAAATCCCAAGCTATGGAAGAGTGCAATGATAGGCTAAAGGTTGTGTGCACTAAAGGGGGTTAGCCAAAGGTTGCATAGATTATGATAATGATATATACTAATGAGGAGGGTTATGAATTAAATAATACAAATCAAGAGTTACAAGAAATAATGCATATTAGCCATAATAATGTGACTAATAATTAGAGGTCAAAGTGGGGTTACAAAAATCTGAGGTTACTAATTAGTAATTATAAATGGGGGTGATTTTTAAATTCCAATCCTTGCACATTTCTTACCTGTTCTATCATCCAACCCATATTTATTACTCAATGCTTCCCATATTCCCTTAGCTGTTTTCATCTTACTATAAATTTGATGAAGTAGTGCAGTCATGTAGTGAAAAAGCATCCTTCTACTAGTTCGATTGTCTTTTATCGAAATCTTTGTTTGAATTGATTGGTGTTTTATCATTTGAAGAATAGTGAACCTCAATTTGTTTTAGGAAAAACTCCTTTTTATCTGCCCGCATCTTAATAGGTTTTTCCCCCATCTAAAGGTTCAATTTTTAACATATTAGAAATAATGAAACTCGCGTTAGCCATATATTGATTACATGGTATGATAAACAACTTAGATGTCGAGAAAATATGTTAATGGGTAAAAATTCTAACTCAAGATAAACGAAAAGAACTCAAGACATGCAAGCCTTAGTCAAGAGAGCAAACTCAGTGACCTCAAATAGGATCCCCTCTACCTCTAACCGAGCCAAGCTTCAGCTTAAACAAGAGCAGTCTTGAGTGGATAGATTTAAGCACAAATAGGAGTAGTATCAATCTTGAAATGGATCACCTCGAACAAGGAGTATTTGTGCCGTAGAGTTCATCGCTGCCCTAAGTTGTTTGTGCCACTGTTACAATCGGCCTAAATGACATCCTAGTCCCAGAGATAATACGACATGACATCCATCATTGAAGTTTACTCTTGAACAGATGATTATAATACGCCTCAATTTGCTCAGTAATTTAAAGAGAAGAACCCCAAGAGATGAGGTATAATTATAAGGAGGGAGAAACAATATGAAAGAAAAGGGAAGAATGATTCTTGTATCTAGGCAAATAAATCACCTCGAACGGAGTAGTTGCGCTGTAGAGTTTCACTGCCCTATGTTGTTTTATGCCATTGGTATAATGGGCCTAAATGACACTTCGACTCCTAGAGTTAATAAGATATTGAGAGGTGGCAAATTCAACCCCACTCGAAAAACCGACCTGAAAAATCCGTAAACGGACCCAACCCAAACCGAAAATATGTTGTAAATAATTGAACCCGAAGCTGAATGACCCAACCTGCAACTAACTCAACTCGTTCTTCGCATGACCTGAAAATAACCTAGTACCAATTTGACCGGATCCGACCTGCTATTGACCTGAACCCAACCAAACCCGACCTGAAACCTAAATTTTCCCAAGGTCTTTAAATTCAGTGAGAGTTGTTTCTTGTTAGGAGTACAATTGAACTTTATAACAAATTATTGAGCACCTATATTGATAATATAATAGATATGTTGGTAAAAATATAAATTATCTGGTATATTTTAAATTTTTGTAGAAGGTTCATGCCACAAAAACACCAAATAGTAGGATTTTGATGACCCGAAATTCGTACAACCTGACCCAAGATTAGCCTGAATCCAAGACCATTCAAAATTAAAGTGACCCGAATCCGGAATAACTTGACCTCGACCCAACCCGATCTGAGTATATGTAAACCCGAAAGTGACTCAAGCCTGAATGAGTCGATCTGAGCCCGACCCGACCTGAGTTTATTATAAACCCTATTGGGTTCACTCGAACCTGACCGAAATGGCCCGGTTGCCATCTCTAATGACATCCATCACTGAAGTGCACTCTTGACTGGATTGCTAGAATACGCCTCAGTTTGCTCAGTAATGAAAAGAGAACCCCGAGTGATGAGGTATGATTATAAAGAAGGAGAAACAGTATGAGAGAAAAGGGAAGAATGATTTTTGTGTCTATTCCAGGCTTGTTCTATTTATAGATGGACAGTTAAGGATATGGCGAAAAATCCAACTTACTCATGGAAGGAAAGGACGAATATGGAAGAAGTGGGCGGTTATTACAGTAAGGAGAATTTGGGCTTTGTTATGGAAAGAGTGGTTGTGGAAGCAGTCAACAGCTCGAGCTTGAGCCTGGAGACGAATTTCCCATGTTTCTGACTTTGTCGCAACACTCTAATAAAAATATGAAGTTCTAGGTCGAAAAAAGTCTATACCACACAGTAGCGCGTTGGCCGGCCCTACTTGATTGAAGCACCTATTTCCAACATATGTGGTAAGCCCACTTAAGGCCTTCAAGAGGTACCAAGCAGAGTGAAGAGGAAGTACGAAAAGTGACTTTCCCACTTCTAAGTTGAAGGACCTATTTCCAACGTCTTTATCTGGGAATTGGATTCTCTGCTCATTCATAGGGTTACCTAGCATTACTTGACTATACCTTTTCTTATGTCAAAGAAATAAAAGCTAGTACCTGGAAGTAATTAATTCTTGGCTAAATAGGATCACAAACGCCAAATTATTGCTTAAAGCAAAAGTTATCCCTTTGAGTTTTAATTTCATTATACCACTCAGCTTGTATCAATTAGAGCTACTATTACAATTTCATCCGAATTTTAACCCCTGTATACAACCAAAATATCAGGCGTATAACTTCATTAGTTCAAAAAATTAGACCCGCTGCATCACATGACATGATGTTCATGCAATTTTGGCTGTTGACAAAGCTAAAAAGTTTGGATAGAATTGGATTCTGACTAACAGAAATTGATTGTTGAGGTTGTATGTTTAATGAAATTGAATTTTAGGGGTTATTTTTAATGTAAGTAATAGTTCAAAGGATGTGTAATATTTTTCTTTCATGATACATGAAGTGTTAAACTTACAATTGCAGCCGTTAAGATTTGAGTTATTGATGCTATTGTAGCTTTCCGGCTAATTTATTGGCCTAACAATGCCTTGGATTTTAAATTCCTGTTACAGTCAAAAGGGTTGCCTGGCATTCTAAAGTATACATTTTCTTCTCTTAGAGATCCAAAAACATGCACTTGCGAGAAGTTAATTCTTTTCTCCTGTTGTTACTGTTTCTATGTAACGCTAGATGTAGGCGATTCTTCTGTGACATCTGGTTTTTTGCATCACTCTGAAATCTGTAGCTTGAGAGTGTTTGGATTGGCAACGAAATTCAGTAGCTTTTAGACAATTTGTCCTGCTGATTACATTCTCTTATTGCATATGTTGCTCCTTTTGGAGCCATGTGTCTTTTTTTCCATTTTTTGTGAACACTTTCTAATTTCCATCTGAAATGTTGTTTACCAATCGCATCTTGTCTTCTGCATACTCTTCATTTGCAAGTATTATGAAATTTTTTACGGTCGAGGAAACTAGCAAACATGTTCAGATAATTACCTGCCGGGGCTTAGGAGATCATATAACTTATTTACATCATGCTCTATAGGCATTTGCTGCCTTCTGCAAGGAGATTGTAACAAAGATGTCTGAATCTAATAATTTAGAGCCCCCTTCCACACCACAGACCACCCCCCCGCCCCCCCCTCTCCTCCCCTCCCCCTCCTCTCTCCCTCTTTTTGAGCTTCATCTATTTGCAACTGAGGATTATTGGAGACAGAAAGCCTAACGAAGGGGTGGGGGTCACTCAATTGCTTGTAGCAAACAACTTTCTCTGCCTCATTAGTGTCAAAAAGATGGAAGATGCATTTCCATGTTGTTAAGAGGACGTGGAAGACAACATGGAAATATGTCCTATACTTTTCTCTGCACCTTCATTGTATTCCGGAGAACTTGGAACAAAAGTCTGCACCCTCTGTTTTGAAAATTGGATGTTACACATGAAACTCTGTTTTCAGTATTTTTAGGTATGGTTTATATATTTTATATTCCGTTGTGAATCAGGATTTATTATTAGTCTATGAGCACTTGGAGCATCTCAATCATTTGAATATGCTGCTGCATGGTTACCCTTTGGCTTGCCTTTCTTGTTTATCTGAAGTGTCTGCCTGTCACTTTCTCTAGATTATATGAACTGATAATTCTTGCTCTACGTTTAGGAAGATACCATCGAGGAATTTACAAGAATTGGCATTGATCCTCTCATTGCATCACTATATCAAATGGACTTGGCCAGGGCTCAGTTTTTGTTGAGATCATATCTTCGGATCCGTCTTCAAAAGGTTGTGATTCCCATATTTTGCTCTTTGCACTTTTATTATAATACGAACATCTGGATAGATCATGGATATTTTAGTCATGTTCCCGTACCACAAATTTTTTTTTTGTTGCAATAAAATGATGCAATACGAGGATAATGTAAAATGAATGCCCAAAGAGCAACCTAAGAGGGGAGGTGAATTAGGTTCTTTCGAGATAAAATAAAAATTTAAACTTTAAGAATCAAACAATAAATTGAAAGCTAAACAATGAATATGAAATGTAAAAAAAAAGGCAAGAAGAAAAACAATGTACAAAGATTTTTATAGTGGTTCACTTCTAACCCGGAAGCTAGTCCACTCCTCAAGTGGCTACTCTTTGTTATTTGAGTCTTTAACTAAGCTTGATGATTTTTTTTAAAGCCAAGCTCAGGATCCAACCTTTACAACCGGTCTTTTTGTAAGTAGGCTCAAGACCCAATCTTTACAACCGACCCTTTTGTAACCGTAGGCTCAGGATCCAACTTTTACAATAAAATGAATAAAGCAATGAAAGAATTAAAGCACTGAAATTCTTCACTCTTTCAAGAGTGAATTGACACTAGATCAAGCTTAGCTAAAGCTAAGAATATTGCCAATTAAGTTCAATGATCAACAATAAAGATAAGTAGTGATGCTCAAGAAAACTTTAAAAGAAACTCGAAATTAAAACGTTAAAGCACAAGAGAATAAAAGCCTTTTAATCAAAGAATGCTTAGAGAGAATTGGATGATTAAAACCAAAGCATTCAAGCCCTATTTATGGGCAAATGAGGGCCTAGGGGATGTTCAAAATGTTGGAGAAAAGATTAGAAAAGAAATCAAATCAAAAATAGCCGTTTGTAGCCTTTTTTGGGTTGTGTGTTGACATACAGCAGCTCCGGATGGCTACTGTATGTCTGTGTGTTGGCACATCCCTTCTATGTGTCGACACTCAGCAAGCCTGGGTGGATTTTGAATATTTTTGACCGTTTAGCTTGATTGATTGATTGATTGGTTGATTACCATATTAACTTCGTTTTTTGAATTAGCTTTTATGTTTGCCTTGATCATTTGAATGGTTGATTGATTCAATCAAGCTAAAATATCACCCTATTAAAATTTGATCTTGTTATTTTTGGGCATGCTTTTCATAATACCAATTTGAAAAATATTTTTATTGACAAAAGATTGACTTGAATTTGACTTGAATATTTTTCAAATAATATTTGAAAATCAAATTTCAAAAACATTTTTGTTGGAGCATCACATATCAATATTGAGATTTGACTCAATTGATATATCCCGATCCTAAGTCCTAAAAAATAAAAATAAATGACTTAAAGCGCTTGGACTCGGATCTCGTTCTCTTCATTTTGGATGAATCTTTTCTTCAACTTTGATCTCTTTTCCTCTTGATCCATCATCTTAGAAAGCTTGGTATGAACATGATTAGCCTTGATTTTGCCTTGATTTTTCCTAGCTTTCTTACGAGTCACTTTCAAACAAGATTAGAACAATTTAAATATAATAACTCATCAAATGATTGTTATCATAAAAATTACAATATAAATGGTTTTTAGGGCCAACAATCTCCCCCTTTTGATGATGACAAACATTTGGTGTTTTCTCTTAAAAATATGAAAGTTGAAATATATAATTCACCATAAAAGTATTGACTAATCAAATCATGCAAATACCCATTTTATATCAAGTCATGAAGCATTGTCTAGCATGGTAAAGATCAATCTCAATTGTCTCCCTCTATGTTGATGCATTGTAGGAATCAAACATTTAATAGCTCAATATCAACATCAATTTTACCACAACTCAAGCAAACACAAATTTCATAACATTTTTGATGCATTTTAGGAGCTAAATATTTAATAACTTACACCAATCATCACTTTTACCACATGAATTATTTAAACACCAACTTCTTTCCCTCTTTGTCATCAACAAAAAGAAAATAAATCAATTCGATGCACCTTGTTTGATATATCTCTCCCCTTCATGATATATGAAAGTATTTCGATAGGAAATGATTTGTGCAATGTTGAAAGCAACATAAACAACACCAATCTCTCTTCCCCTTTGTCATCAATAAAAAACAATAAGTGAAGAGAATCACATTGGCAATTTCTCCCCCTATCAGTAAACAATATAGGAAATATAGAGACCTATACACATTAAAGGTCAAAATATAAAGGTAGCATTTGCAAATGTAGCTTGATATGTTAAAGGATAGTTTCACCTCTTTTGTCACTGATATTTTCACATGTCTGAGGTGAACATGAAATTTTTTTACAAAGTTAGAGTTTTAAACTTCGGGAAAGTTTTGTATTTGTCATAACACATTTAAACTTTGATCGATGGGAAGAATTTATGAGCAAGAATGTGACAGAAAATTCAAATTAAACAAACATTTGAGTGTTTTTGTTCAAAATAGGGATCGAAGTTAACTCGAACTTTTTTTGTTCAAAATAGGGATCGAAGTTAACTCGAACTTCAATATTTCCCTTTAAAAATGGTTTTCAAGCACTAATATTCATTAAATTGGATAAAGAATACTTGGACGATTGAGCACCATCATGTTGAACCTTTAAGAGTCATTTTCAATATAGACAAGCATATTTTCTCATTGTCAATCCTTCCTTTAGTGTCACCAAATTGTTCCATAGAGGTCTAGTAAAAGTGTCTACTTATCGATTGTTTGTGCGGATAAATTTTACAATGACATCTTCTTTAAGCATATGATAACGAATGACATAATGTCTCTCTCTATATGATTGGTTCTAAAACGTTGAGCCGGAGTTTTGGTTAAGCATATTGGACTAGCATTATCACACATAATAGGAGCATGTTCGATATGAATGTCTTAATCATTAAATTCATGCATTAACTAAGATATTTGAGTACAATGGCTTGCACATGCAATGTATTTGACCTCAACAGTGGATGAGGCAATGCTCCCCTTTTTTTCTTTTTCTTTCTTTTTTTTTTTTTTTTTTTTTTTTTTTTTTTAAAACCTTGACACTCAAGCATGACCAATAAATAAACAGGTTTCACAATTCGATTTCTAGGCCACTTTATAACAAGTAAAATCCACACAACTATTAGGAAATCACACTTGGGATAGAACAAGTCTAAGTACCAAATAGGCATCAAAAAAATTCTTTTCATGGCACAATATTGTGATTCTTTTGGACATGCATGAAATCAACCAGATACACACACATTAAACAAGATAGCAAGTATACTCGTGGTGAGGTAGAGAAGGGATCGAATCTTACCTCTATTTAGCTTTTTGATTCACCTTTTTACCTTTAACTTGAGTGTTGAGCTCATTAGAGTTGCAATCGCTTTTGAAATTTTCCATGCCAAACTTCTTAAGTATCTTCTTGATGTACTTGGCTTGTTTGTTGAAAATTCATTCCTTGCTTGCTTCATTTGCAATCTAAGGAAGTAGTTGATTTCTCCCATCATGTTCATTTCAGATTCCCTACTCTTGAGATTTGTAAATTCTTCACAAATAGAGGGGTTAGTAGCACCAAACACTATATCATTAATATATATTTGCGCAATGAGAATATCATTTCTAGAGTGTGTGATAAAAAGTTTGGTTTCAACCTTCCCTCTTGAAAATTTATGTTGCATTAGAAAAGAACTCAAAGCTCTGGGAGCTTGTTTCAATCCATAAAGAGCCTTTTTGAGTTTATCAACATGATTGGGAAATTTGTCATTTTTAACGCCGGGTGGTTGTTTACATAAAGTTCTTTTTCAAAAAAACCATTCAAACATGCATTTTTCACGTTCATTTGAAAAAGTTCAAAATTTTTGAATGAAGCAAAGGCACTTAAGAGTCTAATAGCTTGTAATCTAACAAGGGGTGCAAAGTTCTCTTCATAGTCTATTCCTTCTTCTTGGTTATAGCTTTTAGCTACTATCCTTTCCTTGTTTCTTAACATATTGAGAGGGATCACTGATGATTTAACTTGTTCGGTGATCCTTTAAGAATTTCCAATCACATATAGCACGTCTTCCTCTTTGGATTCTACATTTTCGACATTTTCTTTCGGTTCATCCATTGGATCTTCGAGTGGAGCCTTTTCTTGCTCCTCGGATGAGGGTGTGATGTTTGTTTGCTTGACTACTATATCATCATCATCACAAGGAATTCTAGAGGACAAGTTGTTAGTTTCAACAAATATGACATGTATAGATTCTTTTACTAACCTTGACCCTTTATTATAGACTCTATATGTTTTGCTAGTAAGAAAATAGTCAATGGATATGTCTTCATCCATTCTTGGATTAAATTTACCAAGATTCGTTTTACCATAGTCGTAGGTGAAGCATTTACACCAAAATGGCTTAAAATATGCAATATTTGGTTTTCTTCCTTTGTAAAAGTTCATAGGGTATTTTCTTCAAAATACGCCTTATTAAAGCTCGATTTAAGGTGTAGCAAGCGGTGTTAACGGCTTCGGCCCAAAATGAATTTGCAAATTGTTTCACAAAGCATGGTTTTTGCCATTTGTTCAAGAGTTCTTCCCTTTTTTTAACTAGTCCATTTTGTTGAGAAATTTTAGGAGTCGAAAAATATGTTTAATCACTATATTTATCGAAATCGTCTTTTTCAAATTCCCTTTCACACTTCTAATTGAAACGAGTTTCAAATATTCTTCATTTTGCACTTGTTTGCAAAACTTTTTCATATTTATCAAAGATTTCACTCTTATGAGAAGCAAACAAGCACCAAGCAAAATGGGAGTAATCATCAACAATTACAAGTCCATATGTTTTTCACAATGGCTCAAATGTCTAATAGAATCAAACAAGTCTATATGCAAGAGTTTAAGATGCGTTGACATAGAAATTACATCATTGGGTTTGAATGAAGATCTTATTTGTTTCCCATATTGAAATGCATCACAAATATGATCTTTTTCGAATTATATTTTGGTAGTCGTCAAATAAGATCATTTTTTGAAGGTTTTGAAATTAAGTCCATACTAGCATGTTCAAATCTTCTATTTCAAATCCAAGAATAGTTTTCATTCAAGACATTGGAACATTTCACAAAGGTCATACATTCAAGATCAATCATATAGACGTTACCATATCCTTATTGATCAAGTAATAATTCATTCATCTAATCATGCTTCACTATACATTTAGATGACTCAAGAATGCACATAATAACCGTTATCATACAGTAGACTAATGTTTAGAAGATTAGAGTTGGGAGCAACAATACAGATACAAAGAAATTTTTTTTTCCTTTCTTCTTGTTGAAAGTGAGATTTCCTCTCCTTGGTTTCATAGAAGTGTTCTTCAATTGTTTTCCGGGTTATATAACTTGTGAAACTACTATCCAAGCACCATTTTCAATTTTTCTTCTCAACCTTCAAGCACACCTACATAACTTAACGATCTTTTGGTACCCAAATTTTATTGGGTCCTTCGTTGTTAGTCTTGTCCTTTGGTGGTCGAGATCCTTTTGGAATCCAAATCATCTTGGTTTTTCTCAAATTCTTTTTAAATGAACATTAATGTACAATATGTCCATAATCACCACAATAATGACATGTTATAGAGGTTATCAGTGGCGAGGATGCTTTAACAAAAAGTATATTTAATTTTTTTCTTTGAGCATTTCAACTATAGCCAACTCCCTCTATATTATAAGTGGGTCTTTGAGAAGAGAGTATTCTTTTCAAGTGTTTCTTGACCCTTCAGAAACTTAACTTGAAATTTGTGAGAGTTCTTCTACTTATTCTTTCAAAGACTCATTCTTTTTAAGCAATAATTCATCTTTCAGATATTCTTCTTTTTTACTTTCGTTCGAAAGGATCTTTTCTTCCAAGAATTGTTTTTCATTAATCAATGCTTCAACTTGAACATTTAATAACTCTATTTTTGCTTGTCAAAGATTCATTTTCAAGCTAAAACACTAAACATTGTTTTGACTCTTTTTGTGGCTAGTTTTTCTTAGAAGAGTATTTGGTTCTCAAATTTTCAAACGAACCATATAACTCATGAAAACTACCCATGAGCTCATTATAAGATAAATCATTTACCTCATCTTCTTCAAGTTCTTCTTCTTCTTCATATTTAATGGCCATGAGACACAAATCTACTTGCTCCTTTTCACTTGTATGAGGGGATTCTTCATCGGACTTTCTTCCAAATGTGGCTTCTAGTTTGTCCCAATTCTCTTTTGCGGTCTGGCAACTGTTGACATGATCAAACACATTAGGATTAATAGCACATAATAATTGGAAATGAGCTTTAGCATTTTTCTCATTGTCTTGTCATGTTGAATAAGCTCATTTTCAAATTCATCAAGAATTGCATTTCCTTCCTTCATTGAAGGAACAAAATCACCATTTTTTGTGATTAGCTACAAGTCAAAATCAATAGTTGTAATAAAAAGTCTCATCCTAAGTTTCCAATAGAAACGCTTTTACCTTAAAAAAGTGTAGGCTTATCGGTTGATAGACCCTCGGCCAAAATAGGTGCAAAGGTTGCCATAAAGATCACTTTAAGGTTGTTAGACACCCCCCACCCCCCCGCCCCCCCAAACGAAAAAAAAAAAAAAAAAAAAAGAGAATACAAGCTTTGATACCAATTGAAGGCCCAAAGAACAACCTAAGAGGGGGATTGAATTAGGTTCTTTCGAGATAAAATGAAAATTTAAACCTTTAAGGACCAAAAAATAAATTGAAAACTAAACAATAAATATGAAATGTAAAAAATAAATGCAAGAAGAAAAATAATGCGCAAGGATTTTTATAGTGGTTCATTATCAATCCGGAAGCTGGTCCACTCCTCAAGGGACTGCTCTTTGTCACCTGAGCCTTTAACTAAGTTTGATGATCCTTTTTAAAACTAGGCTCAGGATCCAACCTTTACAGCCGGTCTTTTTGTACGTAGGCTCAAGACCCAACCTTTACAATCGACCCTTTTGTAGCCATAGGCTCAGGATCCAACCTTTACAATAAAATGAATAAAGCAATGAAAGAATCAAAGCACCGAAGTTTTTGACTCTTTAAAGAGTGAATTGACACTAGACCAAGCTTTGCCAAAGCTAAGGATATGCCAGTTAAGCTCAATGATCAACAATAAAGATAAGTAGTGATGCTCAAGAAAACTTTGAAATAAACTTGAAATTAAAATGTTAAAGCACCAGAGAGCAATAGCTTTTTAATCAAAGAATACTTAGAGAGAATTGGATGATTAAAACCAAAGCATTCAAGCCCTATTTATTGGCAAATGAGGGCCCAGGGGGTGTTTAAAATATTAGGGAAAAGATTAGGAAAGAAATCAAATAAAAAATAGCCGTTTGTAGCCTTTTCTGGGACAGACCTGTATGTTGACACACATCAGCTTTGGATGGCTACTGTATGTTTGTGTGTTGACACGTCCCTTCTATGTGTCAACACTCAGCATGCTTGGGTGGATTTTGAATATTTTTGACCATTTAGTTTGATTGATTGATTGGTTGATTACCATATTAGCTTAATTTTTTGAATGAACTTCCATGTTTGCCTTGATCATTTGAATGGTTGATTGATCCAATCAAGCTAAAATATCACTCTATTAAAATTTGATCTTGTTATTTTGGATGTACTTTTCATATTATCAATTTGAAAAATATTTTTGTTGACAGACTAAATTGACTTAAATATTTTTCAAGTAATATTTGAAATTCAAATTTCAAAAATATTTCAAAAACATTTTTGTTAGAGCGTCACATATCAATATTGAGATTTAACTCAATTGATATATCTCGATCCTAAGTCCTAAAAAATAAAAATAAAAATAAATGACTTAAAGCGCTTGGACGCGGATATCGTTTTCTTCATTTTGGATGAATCTTCTCTTCAACTTTGATCTCTTTTCCTCTTGATCCATCGTCTTAGAAAGCTTGGTATGAATATGATTAGCCTTGATTTTTTCTAACTTTCTTATGAGTCACTTTCAAACAAGATTAGAACAATTTAAACATAATAACTTACCAAATAATTGTTATAATCAAAATTATAATATAAATGGCTTTTAGGGCCAACATAATATGTGGATTAGAAGGAGTTTAAGTATATTTGTAACTTTTAAATTCTTGAGCTACTAGTTATCTTTTAGGATTTATTGAGTTTAGATTAGATGTATTTAGAATTATCTATTATTTTAGTTAGATTAGGATTATGCTTTTAATAATTATTTTTATTTTCTATGAATTAGACTTCTTTGTCTTTTCGGATTAAGGGTATCTACACTAAATAGGGCTCTTATGTACTTTATGAAGATATCTTAGAATGAAATTTTAGCTTGAATCCAAAAAATAAAGAAGTCTAATCCATATCTAACTAGAAAATAAAAATAATCAGAATCTTAAAAATATAATCCTAGTCTAGCTAAAATAATAGATAATCCTAAATACTCTTAATCTAATATAAACTCAATAAATCATAAAAGATAAACTAATATCTAAAAAATTTAAAAGTTACAAATATATTTGAACTCTTGCTAATCCAGATATCTTCACGAATCTCATATTTCATGTTATCCTTTGTATTGCATCAATAAGATTTTTAGATATCCATTTTGCATGCATCTCCATATGGATTCAGACTTGCATGCAAATAGAAACAATAGCTCATTGGACTAGATGAGCTAAAGAAAGACCTCATTAGGAGTTCGCAGAGTGGTGTAATTTCTGTCTCCTTATACATCCGTATAATGCATCAAATCATCTCTCTTAGAATGATGATTGCCATTTTATTGCAGATTGAGATGGGCATGATTCACATCTCCAAAACAGATCTTTGGAATAGACTCTCAAGACAAGAACAAAGGTTTGCTAAGAGGTAAAGTCCTGTGCTGTCTCTAGTTTCCTTCAGAAAAATCAGTTGCGTAGGTGCTCTACTGGGTTCAGTGCTGAATGTTTATTGAATTTGTTTGTATGGACTTTGATCATAGGTGCTATGAGAACCTTAAGAATCATCTTGAGGAGTCCGTTCTGTCAAAGCTTCCAAGTGGCTATCAGTCTAATCTTAAGCAATCCAATGCAAGTGAAGAAGATGACATGGGTACCTGGACCTAATCTCTCATCTCATATCTACTGTGATGCATGCCTCTATGTGTTCATTTTGTCCTCGGGGTGATGGAATCTTTAATATTTCTCTGGAACTGTTTTTTTTATCTCAACAAATATATTGCTTGTGTATGTCCAAGAATAGGTCCTTGTCATGGAAATGGTAGT
Source organism: Simmondsia chinensis (assembly GCA_018398585.1). Lineage (NCBI taxonomy): Eukaryota > Viridiplantae > Streptophyta > Magnoliopsida > Caryophyllales > Simmondsiaceae > Simmondsia > Simmondsia chinensis. The sequence continues at coordinate 11,455,470 of JAGTTD010000024.1, forward strand.
AACATTGTCCATATTGGAAATAGAAGCGGTTCTTGGGCGACATAACACAAACTATTTTTTTCTTTCCATATCTGTTTCCAGAAAAGGTAAATCAAAATAGTGGGAAAAGTTCCATGAAGTTTCTAATGTATTTTACATTACAAGCGGTCATAAAGTAGAATTCTGTGGTGGAGAGTAAAGAGGAAGACTTGTAGTTTACCTTGTAAGAAGGTGAATGCATGTCATGTTTGTATTCAAGGCTTTGATGTTGGTCACATCAAAACGCATACATATAAGTCAAGCCGGCTTGCGAGTCTAAGCCTAATAGAGCTGGTGTTTGGAATGCGAAGCTACACCAGCCTAATTGAGCCATTCTTGAGCCTTCATGAGACTAAATGAGCCTAGACTAAGCTTCAAGAACCCTAAACGAGTGGATCTCTTCATGGAGCTCCCTAAGCTCAATCCAAGTTTGAGCTTACAGTCTATACGCTCTCAGTTTTAAGCTGTGTAAAACATTGGTCAGCAAATGTCCGAGCTTGTTGAGCTCAGGATCTACTCAGCTCATTTATCCCCAAGTAGCTGGACTCGATGCTCTCATCTTGTAAGGAACTCAAGTATCTAGCTTTCAGATTGCACGAGTAAGGAATGACTAATTGATAATACGCAGCTATATGCCTTAGCTTCTCAATTGCTTGTCCATTTTAATTTACCTGTATACACCGTCTTTCTCTTTGCATGCTTTAGATCATTTGTTGCTAACATTTGATGTCTCACTCCATGTTATCTCTTCTTGACCGAATTGTCCTTACCATGATGAAATCTGAAGTTCATGTTCTGTTGTATACATCCACTGCGGATTAATCAAAACTTTCGTTTGTCCTGCCATTTCACAGTCCCTGAGCGAAACTTGCGTACATTTGTATTCTGCAAGACCGAAGGTTCTGTTGGAGCAATCCCACTTGATGACAGGCAATCTCTTTGTCCTTGCTATTTCTTTTAATTTTCAAATATTTTTTTGGGTAAATTACAAGAAATCCCCTTGACTTTTGCTTCAAAAACCGAAAACCCTCCTCACAATTAAAACCACTCATTAAACCCCCTCACTTTTAAAAAATTATCACTTTGCTCCTAAACATCTTTTTTTGGACCATTTTACCCCTTAAATGAAAATAATTAAGTATTTGATTTATTTTTAGGTAGAATTTTATGTTTTGAGAAAAAATAAGAATTTTTTCATATTTATAGAAAAAAAGGGGTTTTTAATATTTATAAAAATTATTATTTTAATTAATTATATAGTAGTGACATTATAATATCAACAAAAATATTATATTTTATCTTATATCTTTTATGAAAAATTTAAAAATATTTTTTATCTTCTAAACTTATAATATCATTACATAATTAATTAAAACAATTATATTTTTTATAAATATATAAAATTCCCTTAATTCTATTGCAAAAAACATAAAATTTTTCTAGTTTTTGCCTAATAATATAAAACTCCCTTCTAAAAATATAATTAAATATTTAACCTCCGCACTTTTGAGAGGCAAGATGGTCAAAAAAAAAGTTTCATGGATATTAAGTGATAAATTTTTAAAAGTGCGGGGGTTTTGTAACTTCTTTTATTTATTTTTTTTTGTTGGGGGGGGGGGGGGGGTTTTCTGTTTTTGAAGCAAAAGACAGGGGTTTTTTTTGTAATTTACGCTATTCCTTTTAGGGAATTTGCCACTTAGGTATCATGGGGTTTCAGCACTTGGTAGTTAAGTATGTTGACATTTTAATATATATAATAAGTTATGATGAAGTTGAAAATCTAGCAAATATTCATTAGAAAATGCTGATGTGACACATGATTAGGATAATATATCGCACATGCCCAATGTTTCAGTGAAAATTCACAGAATCACGATAGAAATAGGATTTCATTGTAACAAACTTATATATTGTTAAAATTATGTGCCATGTGAAAAGCTGTCCATATTTTGATGGAGGGTACTTGTATATTTGTTGGAATCATGCTCCATATTAGCATTTTTATAAATATTGCAACATCAGGATATCTAAATAAAAGGCCAAACCTTAGAGTACTTAAGTGTTGAATTCTCTTAATAACAAGATGTCTCCCTAGAATTACCCCTGTTGGTGGGCATTCACCCCGTTTTCAAGGGTCAGAGTACATGAATAGTGGTACGTTCAAGTTACAAGTAATGGATAGATTTTTGATCTTCTCTTAACATGCTCCGTTCCCATTTCATGCTCAAATACCGAGTGTCATCCAGCTTACTAACCCACCTAATTTTATCCTATGGCCAGCGCGGATGAGATTGTGGACCTCGTTGCAGGCGATTTATATGTTTTGCGTTACAAGTCAATCAAGCCTTATGTAGAAAATGGACAGATTGAGCTGGTTTGATTATCTGCCTAGTTTGTGGGGGAGTGATTATGCAATCTTTCAAGTTCCTCAATGCCGCAATCTGCAGTTGATAATGAAAGAGGCGGATACAACCGCGAATGGTCTCTTCACCAGGCAAAAGGGTCCCAAGAGAACTGCCTGCTATAGCTGTATTAAGCACTTTATTATATGATTGTAGAAGCCAAAATGTTTCGATCATGAAGAATGAGTGGGTGTTACATTGTTTATATCTTGGTCTTATGTTAAATGTCCGGCATCTTGAGTATGTTGCCTTATCCCAACTTATATTGTAAGAGCATTTTTTTCTTGGTATGCTAGTATTCAAGGTGGTCTTAAGTCAAATATCTTCTGAAATTATATTAAAGATGGACATAGTTTTTTGATGTTTGGGCTCCCATTATCGGAGTACAACTGTTTGGCATGGTCCACATTTTGTCTGAAGGGGGTGTGTTAAACAGTCCACATTGGTTGGGTATGTTGCATGTGCTAACTTCTACGGTGAAGGCATCGCTGCCCGTCAAGTTGGGGTTGGAATTAGGCACAATATTATCTGAGTAGTTGGAGTTGTGTCTCAATTACGTTGTCTACAACAGCAACAACAGGCTCAGTGTCACAAGGGCTCCCACGTGAGCAGGGTCTGGGAGGGTAAGATATACGCAGCCTTACCCAATCAGGGGGATGCCCTAACAAGAGGCTGTTTCCGAGGACCTCCAATCTAAAAAGCGAGAAAGGCATGAAAAGCACGGAGAGTACGGAGGGCAAGACAAGCATGGCAGCATCTACGCAAAAGCATGTAAGGAAGAGAGCCTACCTAATGACAACATGCACACATATAAATGGTGTAAGCAACAAGAAGCAAGGCAAAAATGCGTATAAACTGCCAGGCATGCAAGAAGCCTGGTTGCACTAGTACTAGCCTAGGTGTTCTTGTCGAACCTATCCCGCTCTATCTGTTACCCCTATACTAATCCTCCACTGAGCTCTATTTAGGGCAATTTCTTCACTGAGGTTGAGATAGGTGAGGTCTTGTCAAATTGCTTCCATCCAATTCTTCTTTGGTTGGCCTCTTCGTCTCTACCCGTCTGTAATATGGAGTTGTTCGCATCTCTTGATAGGTGCAGTGCTCGGTCTCCTCCCAACATGCCCAAACCACCTCAAGCGTTGTTCCCGCAACTTATCCTCGATGGGGGCCATGCCTAATTTACTTCTTATGACTTCATTCCTGATTTTATCCTTCCTTGCGTGTCTCAATTACGTTGTCTGAATCTTCATTTAGCATAAGTATTTGAGCATCTTTTTTGTATTTTTATATAGACATTGAATGAAATAAATATTTGGGGAACTATTATTTAGGTAGTCAGATATTTGAGCATTTTTCTTGTAAGTATTATGATATTTTAATATATATATATATATATATATATATATACCATGAAGTTTCAATATTTTATTCTCTTGGCATCTTATTGTTGGAATTTGATGAACTTTCATAAGAATTTGATCGTTTCATGCAAAAGATGTTGATGTATTAGTAGAAAATTATTGAATTATGATAAAAATTTACTTTATTTTGATGTAATATATATATTGCTGAAATTATGTATCATATCATTTGCCAAAAAGTTATCATATTATAACAATGATACTTATGTGTTGTCGATATCATTTTCACTTTAGTATTTTCCAATGAAAATCTATTAGAAAGTGTTTTGGTAACAGTAATAGGGGTTCTTTTATGAAGGGCGATAATACAAGTCATTTATCTTTATTTAAATTTTTATTAACTACAAACGTTTTTATTACAAGGATTTTTGATAGGGTACAAGAAAAGAAAAGAAAAGAAAAGAAAAACCGGGGGGGGGGGGGGGGGGGGGGGGGGGCGCGCTAATCCTTGGGTCCTTCGGCCCAGTCCCGGAGGAAGGGTTGTGAGGACGTCCAAGAGTGGGGGTGAAGTCAAGTGAGTATGGATGTCTTGATGGGCATGTGTGAATGTCCTCGAGTATGGGGGCTAGGGCCTTATTTATAGGGTGGCTGGGCTTCGGAGAGCGGGTCTCAGGAGATGTGTCCGATGGGTCTTCTGGTGTGCGTCTGACGAAAGCCGCGTTCGGGGCTTCGGAAGGCGTGGCCGACAAGAGCCATGTTCGGGGCCTCGGAAGGCGTGTCAGGCGAGGTCTGTGTCCTTTGGAAGAGGTGTTCGGCAAGAGTTGTGTCCGGGACCTTCGGAAGAGGTTTTCCTCAAAAAAGGTGTCCTTCGGCAAGAGTTGTGCCTGGGACCTTTGGAAGAGGTGTTCCTTGGAAAAAGTGTCCTTCGGCAAGAGCTACGTCTGGGACCTTTGGAATAGGTGTTCATCAGAAAGGTATTCGGCAAGAGCTGTGTCCGGGACCTTCGGAAGAGGTGTTCCTCGGAAAAGGTGTCCTTCGGCAAGAGCTGCGTCCAGGACCTTCGGAAGAGGTGTTTCTCGGAAAAGGTGTTGGGCAAGACTCTTCGGGTTCCGAGCATCGAGTCGTCGTCCACCCTAGTCGTGGTGCAGTGTAGTCGTTATTTCCCGGTCGGCTCCCGGAGGAGGGCATCTCGGGGCGAGATGCTGTGGTGTCCGGGAGCCACGCGTCGGCCGATCATCGCGGTGCCCGGAGGCCACATGTCATCACTTCTTTGCGGTTCACTGGGGCCACGTGTCGGTTTTCTCCGGATCCGATTTTTTGGTCCTAACAGTTAGTCCCCCGCCGGTACGCAAATGATTCTCGTTTGCGATTCGGTTTGCGGAGGTCTTCTCTCTTATAAGTATAGGGGTTAAGTCTTGCTTTACTCCTACCAAATGTTCTTCTCTTGTCTTCTAATTCTCATATCATATTTCCTTCTTCGCTTCCAATCTTTAATAATCCAATGGTTGATTCGGAAGAAGTTATTTACGACATTTTTTCACATCTTCGAGCCAAATCCCTTCTATGATTCCAAACCCCGTCTTGGTTTCATGCCGAACTTATCAGCTCACGTCGCTTCATAGAGGCTCAGCGTCCCACTCGTTGTCTCGATACGTCGATGTTGGTCCAATCTCGGTGTTATGTGGACCCGGACGACATTTTCGTTTTCTCGGGTACACCTGGGACGGGGCAAGTGATTCCTCGATTTTCGGTGGAGTTCCTCTCTGGTTACCGGCGGATACTTGAATGTAACGGGGGATTGGTCCTGTGCCGTGAGTTTGACCTGGGTAGTCCTTCCCGTCTCTCTATCTTCAACCCGGCTACTCGTTTCTGGCTTCCGTTGGGTTCCCTGACCGAGGGAGTTCTGGCTCTATTGTCCCAGTGTCCTATGATGGCCATCATTGGATGCTGGCGCTTGGGCGTGTTATTCAGCTTTCGGGTGCACTTGCTGATCTAAGATTCTGCCTTGGAGACCGATTGGGGAAGGTGGTCGAATTCCCGTAAGGTTTTTGCTTGGGAAGATGACTGGGTCTACAAAGGTGAGCTTGACGTCGGGGGTTGGAACCTGTTGTTCCACGTTCCTGTCTGTATCGATTGATCTTCTTGATGTCGGACTGGGGCTCTTATCTCTCGATCCGTTCCCTCTTCTACTACTCGTACGTAGTTCGCTAGAACACGACTATGAGTACGACGGCATTCCTTTTCTTTCTACCGCAAGTTCACTGGAGCATCACGGAGTGTGAGGATGCGGGCCTATTTCGCTGGGATGGCCCTTCGACCGTTGGGACTTCATTGTGTCTGGTTTTGGTTGGCGGCTCTTCCTTCAGGATATGGCTGCTTCATGATCGGAGCGACTTTTCTTCATGGTTTCTGTATCGGAATATTGAGTACTGTTTCCTAGTGGTGGCCATGGGCCGGGTCGGGCCACGGGCCGGGACCGGCCCTGGACCAGGCCCGGGCCCGCTACAGTGCGGGCGGGTGGGGCTGGGCTGGGCCTGGCCCGGCCTTTTTAATTAAATTAAAAAAATTAAAAAATACATAGTCGTTTTGTACTAAAATTATTGTAATTCATTGATAAATAATATGAGATACAAATATATTTCTTTCCAAGTATACATGTTCAAAAAAAATAATACTAAATATATATAATAAATAAAATACAATATACAACAAGTACTTATCAAAAAAATATCAGTAAATAAATAACGTATCAAATACAGATACAAAGTTGGGGCCTAATATTTAAAAATATAAATTTATTTATCAAAAAATATAAAGTTTGACATATGGAGTGTGCGGTCATCTTTTGACGTAAATATTTGAAAGTAAATAATTAACATACAAAAGTCTTGAATCTTGACATCAGTCATATGGGGGGTTTCTACGCCATCATTTGACGTATCAGTTGTGCGGTCGTCTTCTTCATCGCTCGATGAATCCATCTTCATTCTCTATTGATCTCTTGCCTCAGCTAGCAGCCAATCCTTCAAGCACACGGACATCTCCAAGCTCGACGGCGTAGCTTCGCCCTCTTCGTTCCAACAACCTGCCACCAAGACTGAAAGCACACTCCGATGCTACTGAAGACACCGGACAACTTAGTATATCACGTGCCATGGTGGAAAGCACGGGATATTGGGTTTGGTTTGTGTTCCACCATTGTAACAGATCAAAATTCGGGTTGGCCGGCGGCCCGAAAATATGGACCATCGGTGTCCGCAAATAATAATCTAACTCGTCACATGATGTGGGGGCTGCTGTGGGCGTAAATTGCTCCAACAATTTTCACGAATATGACGTGTGTGAACTACTTCCACTAGATGTGGAAGATCCTACTGCAGCAGTACTAGGATTATTGGACGCTAATTGACGGGAATATTGAGAAAATAAACTATGCAAGTCGTTATTGACATCGGCAATGAAAGTGTCGATATTAAGAGAAGGATTCAAATACGTGAAAAAATGTTGGCAAAACAAGTTGAAACCTGAGCGTTTACAACGAGGGTCTAAAATAGTTGTAAAGCAGTAAGTAAGAGGTAGTTCAGAAAAATATTTGGCAAGCTTTTCTTTCATTGCCGTAATCGATCCGAACAAAATGGGGTTGAATTGATTACCCACCATCCAATTTACAATATCAAGCAATGTTGATATTGCTTGAGGCATGGTCGGATAGTAACAACTCGAAAAAAATGTTGTCGCGTCTTTAAACATGCTAAAAAATTTACAAATTTCATCTATTGTCTCCCAATATATACCGTCCAGGTTGTAATCGCGTCATTCTACACGATTTTCATGGGCGAACTCCATCAGAGCGTCTTTGTATGGTAGAATGTGCTCTAACATTACTACCGTAGACGACCACCTAGTTTTGGAGTCTAATTTAAATTGTTTATATTCTATGTTATGCAACCTACGTACATTTTTAAATCTTTTTTTCCTAGCGACGGATGCTTTAATTGATATTATTACAGATCTTAAGGTGGCAAGGGATGCGTCTATACGATCTAAACCATCCATTACCATTAAATGCAAAATGTGACAGATGCAACGAATATGAAAACGCTTCCCACCTAACATGGGTCTCATTTTCCTAATTAAATGTGCTACGGATGCAGTGTTATTGGAAGCATTGTCAAATGTAATACTGAAGATACGTTGTTCTATGCCCCAATCGCGGACTGCTGACATAATCGCACCCGTAATTACCTCGTCAGTATGGGGGCAATCTAAAAGCCCAAAATGAATTATTCTCTTCTGGATGATGAAGGATTCATCGGTCCAGTGTGCCGTTATGCACATATAAGGTTGGCCAGGTTTGGACGTCCATACGTCCGACGTCAACGAGAACATGCTCGTGTTCGTCGCAAAAAGTGTATGTATCCCAATTTTAAGATTGTGGTACAACGTAAAAGCGTCCCGCTTTACGGTGTTCCGAGGAATCCTCACAATTGCGGGGTTCACATTTCGTTGGAGGTAGCCGACGAAATGTGGGTTTTCGCCGGTACTAAAAGGCCTTTCACTCAAAATTATATATTTAGCCAGCTCCCTACGGTTGCTCTCCTGAAAGAACCTAAAATTAGCAAGTGCACCGGTCACTCGCTGTACTAAACGTTGTTGGCTCTTTTCCGGGAATTGCTCGGGGTGGCACCTAAGTATATGTCTATTTAGTGTGCCCGTCCCACTGCCGAGTTGATGGCTAAAATTCTTAGGTGGGTCACATAATTTACAGGTTGCTTTATTAGTTGTCTTATTAAGGGTAAAGTGCTTCCATACCCCACTAGTTGTACCCCTAATAGTCAAGGTACTAGTTTCAGGCTGGGCATCTGTGGTGGGGGTGGGTTCCTCATCAGTTTGTGAGTCTCCAACCCCACCACTACCTGACTCATTATAATCTTGTGGTTGTGAAAAGTTATAATCTATGCTATCATCAGTGTATTGGGTTGTTGGGTCTGGTTGTATAAAAGCTCGTTCTTCAGTATCAAGTAAGACAATTCTAGTCCTTTTTGGGATTCTGGATGGCCGAGAAGAGCTAGAACTAGCACGACCGGCTCCAGATGATGCAGAGTTGTGTGCCATATTAGTATAAATGATTATTATTTATAAAATGCAAGTAGTAATGCAAATTAAATAACTAAAAATGCGAATAAAAAAAAATTACGATACTCAAATTACCGAAACGAGAGAACAATGAAATTCACACTTCAGCCAAATACTTTACGAACTTTGAACTTTAGAGCACAATTTTGCAATTAGTAAATTAGAGAAGATGGGAGATGATGAATGTATAGAGAGAGAAGAGAGAATTGAAGATTTTGTGAGAAAATGAGTTGGGGAGGTTTAAGTATTTATAGAAAAAAAATATATATATATATATATTTTTTTTTTTGTAAAAAAAGAGCCGTTGGCTCTGTACAACAACAGAGCCAATGGCTCTTTTCTTTTAAAAAGAGTCGTTGGCTCTTTTGGGCCGGGCCTGTCCAGGCCCGCTCGTGGCCGGGCCCAGGCCCTGAAAAAATATAGGCCGAGGCTCGACCCGGGGGACCTCGGGCTTGTGCCCGGCCCGGCCCGGCCCGCTACAGTGCCGTACGGGCCGGGCCGGGCCGGGCCATAAACGGGCCAGGCCGAGCCGGTTTCCTGGCCGAGCCGGTTTCCGGGCCGACCCGGCCCGTTGGCCACCACTAGCTGCCTCTCCGACGGTCCTTCACAATGCTGGCCATTCGGGTGATGCCGAAGTGGGTTGGGAGATGTGCTCACGGTTCTTTTCGCCTACCGACATAGCGCGTTTGACAGAGGTGACTTTTAAGGATGCGCTGGCCCTTCTATCTCAGGTTACTTACCGCATTTTTATTATTCTTTGCGTTTACTTTGAGTCGCCTTTTGCGTTGCTTTTTTCTTGACACAATTTCGTTCTTGTTAGCTCGTCGCACGATTGGCTTTGGTTACTTCGAGCTGGAGGCGGAGCGAGCGGGAAACCAAGGAGATTCGTACGGCCAACTCGCCACTACAGGTGCAGGTCGTGGCGCAGGGTTCCCGAATCCGAGAGCTGGAGCTTCGTGTGTCAAAGTAGGATGCTGTCATCTCCCACCTTTCTGATCAAGTCGTCCAGGCGGTGGCCGAGTATAGGAAGGGTCCAGGGTTTTGGGACCATTCAAAGATCAGTCTTGCCGCTCCTTCTCAGTAGGATCTTGTTTTGCTTTTGTCTTCGCTGGAGGTGGCGGATTAGGCTAGATTTTCGAGCACTTGATTGTAATTTTGCTTTGTTTGCCTCGTCCTTATCTTTGACAGTCTTTTTTGTATATGAGAAGAACGGTTGCGCCCGAGTTGTTTTAATTAATGTAATGACCATTTGCCTTTTTGTTCTTCTTTCAGCCTCTCCCTTGTTTTTTGACTATGTACAGGTACTCGTCGCACTTTGAAGAGGCTTGCAACTTGTGTTGATTTTTTCTCGTCGGGGGGGGGGGGAGTCGTTCCATACGTCGGCCTCTTGCCTGCCTTGAGCGGGCTTACGGCTTGTGTGTTTTTTCCGCTTCGAGCGGGCTCCTGTTTTTGAGCATGGGTGTGTTCCCTGTCAACAAACGGGTTAGCTTGTCGTGGGCGGACTCGCGGGCTTTATGCCTGCCGTAGACGGATCTACGAACTTAGGGTCTGTTTGTCGCAGATGGATCTACGGACTTTAGCTTGCCATAGACGGATCTACAGACTGAGGGCCTGTTTGCCGCAGACGATCTACAGACTTAACCTGCCGTAGATGGATCTACGGACTTATGGTATGTTTGCCGCGGACGGATCCATGGACTTTCGCCTGTCGTAGATGGATCTAAGGACTTATGGCCTTTTTGCCATGGACAGATCCACGGACTTTAGCCTGCTGTAGACGGATCTACAGACTTATAGTGTATTTGCTGCGGATGGATCCACGGACTTTCGCCTGCCGTAGATGAATCTACGGACTTGTGGCCTATTTGCCGCAGATGGATCCACGGACTTTCGCCTGCCGTATACGGATCTACGGGCTTAGGGTCTATGCCGTGGACAAGTCCACGGGCTTAGCCTACTGTGGACGGACCCACGGGCTTATTGTCTGTGCCGTGGACAGGTCCACGGGCTTATCCTGTAGTGGATGGACCTACGGACTTACGATCTATGTGCCGCAAACGAATCTACGGACTTACGTTATGGCCCGTCCCTTGGCTTGACGAGGACTTACGAGGTAAAGCATGCCACCCGGCCTGAAGAGGGCTTATGGGATCATGTTTAGACTGCCGTATATGGATCTTATGGACTTACTGTCTATTGCCGTGGATGGATCCACGGGCTTTTTTCCAACCCGTGTACAGAGCCATCCGGACTTATAGGCTTATTTTCAGTGTACAGAGCCATTTGGACTTTAGCCTGGCCCAGACGGACCTACGGATTTACGGGCTATGTGCCGAGGACTGGTCCTCAAGCTTCTAAGAGGCCATGGGCAAGACCGGCAAGGTGTGCACACTCGATGCGGACCGCCCTCATGGCTTAATGTGCAGCAGACAGACCAACGGGCTTATAGTTTGACCCACTTCGGAAGGACGCGTATAGTAGCCGAGCTATTTCGAAATCCAACCAAGTTCTGGTATGCCCGTGTTGGAAGAGCGCATATTTTTGCCGCGGACGGACCAACGGGCTTAGAGTGCCATGGGAGAACCATGGGCTTAAGGGTGTCGTGGGCGGACCATGGGCCTAACGGGCCTTGGACCAATAGGCATGATTTTTCGTGAGCGGTCCAGTAGGCTTGGCTTTCCACGGGCTTCCCCATGGGCTTTTTAGGGGCCGTGGGTTTGTTTACCTGAAGCGGACCTGCCCTTACGGCTTAAGCCTATAGGACCCTCCTTCTTTTTTGGTAGGACTTATGATGTAAACACTTACAGACTTAGTGGGCTGTGGGCGAGACAGACGAGGTGGGCTCGCTGCGGCCTGCCTTTGCACCGATTATTTTTTGAAAGTCTCATGGAGCGAATGTTTGCATTCTTGAGTTGTTGATTTGGATGTATCGCTAATTATCGTGTATATATATATATATTTCTTTCTTTCTTTCTTTTTTTTTTATTCTGATTTTTTTGGGGTATGATTTTTTGGTCGTCTTATCATGTGCGTTATCATATGTTTTTATTGTGTTTTGGGGAAAATGTTTTTGCAAAATGTGGGGTGTTTCCTTGATTACCTCGACCTGTTATTCATGCAAAATATTTTTTCAAGTCCAAAACATTCCATGTTTGTGGGAGCGGGGTACTGTCTAGTTGTCGCAGGTGATATGCTCCTTCTTGGGTCGTCCGAGAGACTTGGTAAGGCCCTTCCCAGTTAGTGGATACCATTCCGGGATGGTGCCCGGCCAACTTTGCCCGTCGTAGTACCAGCTCTCCGTCTTGAAAGGCTCTTCCCCGGACCTTGGAGTTGAAGTACTTTGCCACTTTCTGCTTTTGTGCGACCATCCTGATCAGTGCGTTGTCGTGAGTCTCTTCCAGTTCGTCTAACGATTTCCTCTATGCTTCTTTATTGCATGCTCGGTCGTAGCTTCGAACCCGGAGACTGGATTCTCCTATCTCCACTGGTAGTACTGCCTCTGTGCCATATACCAGGTTGTAGGGGGTCTCTCCGGTGGCGTTCTGTGTTGTCGTCCGATAGGCCCACAATATGCTTGGCAATTCCTCCGCCTAATTCCCCTTGGCTTCATCCAAGCGTCGTTTCAAACCTATCAGTATGTACTTGTTTGCAGATTCTGCCTGTCCGTTGCTTTGGGGGTGCGGTACAGAGGCTTAGTGTATCTTGATTCCCAAGCTCTCACAATGGTCGTGGAACCTTCGTGAGCTGAATTGAGTGCCATTGTCTGTTACTAGGACTTGAGGGATTCCGTATCGGGTGATGATCCCTTTCTAGAGGAAACACTGGACAGCTTGATTGGTGATCTGCGCAACGGGTTCCGCCTCTATCCATTTACTGAACTAGTCTATGGCTACTATGATATACCTTCATTGTCCAATCGCTTTGGGGTATGCCCCTAAGATGTCCATCCCCCATTGAGCAAAAGGAATAGGACTAAGTGTAGGTTGTAATAAGGTTGCGGGCACGTGGATTATCGAAGCATGTTTCTGGCTCCTTTTGCACTTCTAGACGAGGTCTTGCACGTCTTTCTTCATGATAGGCTAGTAGTAACCCGATCGTAGGGCCTTGTTGGTTAAGGCCCGATGTCCGAGGTGTTGTCTGCAAATACCTTCATGAATTTCCTGTAAGACGTACTTCCCCTCCGACGCACTTCAGCAGGGGGTGTACAAATGATCTTTTGTAGAGGTCTTCATCGATTATCACGAACCACGGTGCGCGTCTTCAGATGTATCTTGCTTCCAGTTGGTCCTCGGGCAGAGTTCCATTTTTCACGAACTCGATGAAGGGTCGCCGCTAGTCGTTCAGGGACTGGACTTGGGTGATCCCCGCTGGCTGAGGTAAATGTCGGCATGATATTTGAATTTCCTTTACCCGAATGGCGGGTTCCAGTCCTGTCTCCTCTGTCGTCGAACTGGTGATCCGGCTGAGCTCATCGGCTTTGACATTTTCGGCTCTTGGAATGAGGTGGATTCTGAAGAAAGAGAAGGCTTTCACTTCCTCTTTTACCACCTCCAAGAATTCCTTCATGGCGGCGCTTTTCGCTCCATAAATCCCTTGTACCTGCTTGACGATTAATTGAGAGTCGCTGAATACCTCCACTTGGCCTGCGCCTACCTTCCGGGCCATTCTTAATCCCTGAAAGAGTACTTCATACTCGGCCTCGTTGTTACTAGTCCTGAACTTGAACCTTAATGCATAAAGGAAGTGTTGTTTCTCGGGCGAGATGAGCAGAATACTGGCCCCACTTCCTTGGTCGTTGGAAGACCCGTCTACATACAACTTCCATGATCCTTCCGAAGTATCTCGTGGTTCAGAGCTCGATGACGCCACAGTAGTGTACAAGCATTCCACCAAGAAGTCTGCAAGGGCCTGTGCCTTAATTGCTGTCCATGACTCGAACAGGATGTCATACTTAGAAAGTTCGATCGCCCAAGATAGCCTTCTTCCCGAACACTCCAGGTGCGAGTTTCTCAATGTGGGGGTATCGCGTCTCGGCATCCTTCAATATGTGACTTACGAAGTAAATCGACAGCTGGAGGCCTTCCCTCTCGAACTTCAACACGACACTCACGGTGTCGTCCGATATAGAGGCGTCCGGGATGGGTTTGGACATGACCGGAAGCTTAGCCAAGTGTTCCTTGGGCTCTCGGAGTGCTTACTCATAGGATTCGTCGCAATTTAAGGCTTCTCTTCTTCGCAATACTTTAAAGAAGGGGAGTGACCGATCCGCCAATCGGCTGACGAACCTGTTGAGCGCGGCGAGACATCCGGTCAGCTTTTGAATATCCCTTGGGGTCTTCGGAGTTTCCATTCGGAGCACAACATCTACCTTGGCAGAATTGGCCTCTATTCCTCTTATGCTAACAATGAAGCTCAAGAATTTTCCTTCCGGGACTACGAATATGCACGTGTCTGGATGGAAGCGCATCCCGTGAGCCCTGAGTGTTTCTAGGGTCTCGCTTAGGTCGTTCACATCATCGGCGGCCTCCATACTTTTTATGATCATATCGTCGAAGTACGCCTCCAAGTTTCTTCCTAATTGTGGCTGGAAGACATGGTTCACCAAGCGTTGGTAGGTGGCTCCAGCGTTCTTCAATTCGAATGGCATGACTCGGAAGCAGTAAGTTCCCTCGTGGGCAATGAAAGACGTTTTCTCCTCGTCCTTCCGGTCCATTGCGATCTGGTGGTACCCGAAGAAGGTATCCAGAAAGCTTAACAACGCGTTCCCTACCGTAGAGTAGACCAACTGATCTATCTTGGGGAGAGGAAACGAATCTTTCGGGTAGGCTTTATTCAGGTCGGTGAAGTCTACGCTCCATTCGGCTTCTTTACCAGGACCACGTTTGCCAGCCAGTCCGGGTATAATACCTCTCGTATGAAGCAGGCTTTTAGGAGCTTCCGTATTTCTTCGCTTATGACGTGGTTTAGTTCGGAGCAAAAATTGCGCTTCCTTTTTTTTTTTACCAGTTTCGTCCTGGGTGAGACATTGGGACGATGGCGGATGATCCGGCAATTTATTCCTAGGAATACGTGAAGACTTCTTGATACTGTCGGAGCACTTGCTGGATTTGGTCCCTTTCGGCTGCGCCTAGCTTTGTCCCTACCCAGACCGTCTTTCCTGGTTCTATCTCGACTTCAATGGTTTCTCCCTATCCTTGGCTTGCCTTTTCACTATTTTCCGTCTCTCTTACTTCGGGAACGTCCTGGGTATAGGAGCATATGCGATCGGTTTGTTGACAACCTCTCACGGCCATGACGCCCCCTTTGTTGGTCTCAAACTTCATGGCGAGGTGGTATGTTGACACCACAACACCTAATGAGTTCAGCACTGGACAACCTAGGATGGCGTTAAATGATGAGCGGGCCGCCACGACATAGAATTTGGTGCTAAGTGTGTGCTTCTGCTCTTCGTCTCCTAAGAGGATGTCAAGTTTTATGGTGCCTAGCAGATCGACTACCTCGCTGGAAAATCCTGCAAGCATCCCGGTTGTGGGGCATAGTTCTACGGGCGGTATGCCCATCTGTTCGAAGTAGTGGAGGAACAATATTTTGGCTGAACTTCCTTGATCCACCAGGACCCTTTGGAGGAAGTAGTCATGGACATCCATGGTGATGACCATGGGGCACTCGTGCAGGGTGCGGACGTTCTCTAAGTCTTCTTGGGAGAAAGTTAAGGGCCGACCTTTTTTAAAACCGCTTTCTTCCATCCTCATGGTAGCGAGACTCGTGTTCTCCCGCTTCTATTTTAAGGCTAAAATTAAGTGCCTCGTTGCATGAGCTGCGTTGCCGGGCTCCTCATGGACTGGGCTGGATGTTCCGCTTTTGAGCTTCTTTACGTCCACGAACCTCCGGAGGTCCCCTTTTTTCTCCACTTGGTCCAGCCGGCTTTGAAGCATCCAGGTAATCCTTGGTATCGTGCCCGGTGGTTCCATGGTACTAGCACCACAGGGTTGGACCGCATCGGTCCATCGGTCCTGTGGGGACTTGATTTCACCCTGTTTCAGGCTTTTTAACTTCTAGGAGGAGTCGGGGGGTCTTCTCAGTCCGGCGTTGCGAGCCCCCGTGTGTTCTTCACGACTCTTTCATTTTTTGGGTTGAACCTCGGGGAGCGAGCCTTTGGATTTTGATAGTAGTGTTGGAGATATCTTCAGCAATGATGTATTTATCAGCTTTGGCCCAGAGGGTGTCCACGGTTGTGGGGAGAGCCTTGGCGAGAGAGAACTTTAAGTCGCTGTTCTAGAGGTCGTTGATGAAGGTGGTGATGGCGGTTTGATCGGCCAAGTTTTTGATGCTGATCATTGCCTTCGAAAACCGCTGCATGAACCCCCTCAAGGACTCGTCCTCGGCCTGTTGTAGCTGGATCAACTGGGCGGCACGTCTTCTTTCTCCTCTTGTTGCTGAGGAAGTGGCAAGTGAACTTTTCAGACAATTCTTTGAAGCAGTGAATGGATCCGTTGGGGAGTGATGCGAACCAAGCCTAAGCCATGCCCTTAAGAGTGGCCGGGAAGCATTTGCACCACATGTCTTCTAAGGCATCTTCTATGTACATGCGTGCCGCAAACCTCGAAATGTGGTCGTCGGGGTCTTACGTACCGTCAAACAGCTCCAAGTTTGGCATCTTCAGTTTCCCCATGAGGGCGGTGAGGATACGAGGGGTGAAGGGCGAATGGGTGATAGGAATTTTCCCCCTGAGCCCATGCACCACATTGTGTGAGTCGGTGTCGGAGCTTGCTTCGGTCGGGAGCGGGGTGCACGCGGGGGCATCTCCGGGTCGGTCAGGCCGGCGAGACACCTTCTCCCTCTTTTCTCCTTGCTGGTTTTGGTGGCTTCTGCGCTCCGTGGAGGCAAGGGACTCGACGACCGCCTTCGGGTTTGGTGGTGCAGGATGTGGCGAGACCTTGGAGGAGTCATCCCGATCGGTGAGTTGCATGATGAGTGTAAGGAGCTCATGGAGCTGGCTATGAGAGATGTATTGATCTCCATTTCCCACAGTTAGCACCAATTGTTTTGGTGATAGTAATAGGGGTTCTTTTATGGAGGGCAATAATACAGGCCCTTTATCTTTATTTAAATTTTTATTAATTATAAACGTTTTATTACAAGGATTTTTGATGGGGTACAAGAAAAGAAAAGAAAAACGAGGGTGGGTCCCGCTACTCCTGGGGTCCTTCGGCCGAGTCCCGGAGGAAGGGTCGTGAGGATGT
Source organism: Simmondsia chinensis (assembly GCA_018398585.1). Taxonomy (NCBI): domain Eukaryota; kingdom Viridiplantae; phylum Streptophyta; class Magnoliopsida; order Caryophyllales; family Simmondsiaceae; genus Simmondsia; species Simmondsia chinensis. The sequence goes on from JAGTTD010000024.1 coordinate 11,472,630, forward strand.
CCAAGAGTGGGGATGAAGTCGGGTGAGTATAGATGTCTTGATGGGCATGTGTGAATGTCCTCAAGTATGGGGGCTAGGGCCTTATTTATAGGGTGGCTGGGCTTCGAAGAGCGTGGCCGACAAGAGCCGTGTCCGGGGCCTCGGAAGGCATGTCAGGCGAGGGCTGCGTCCTTCGGAAGAGGTGTTTGGCAAGAGCTGTGTCTAGGACCTTCGGAAGAGGTGTTCCTCGGAAAAGGTGTCCTTCGGCAAGAGCTGTCCGAGACCTTTGGAAGAGGAGTTCCTTGGAAAAAGGTGTCCTTTGGCAAGAGCTGCGTCCGGGACCTTCGGAAGAGGTGCCTCGAAAAAGGTGTTCGGCAAGAGCTGTGTTCGGGACCTTCGGAAGTGGTGTTCCTCGGAAAAGGTATTCCGCAAGACTCTTCGGTTTCCGAGCATCGAGTTGTCGTCCACCCTAGTTGTGGTGCCATGTAGTCGTTATTGCCTTGCTGGCTCCCGGAGGAGGGCATCTCGTGGCGAGATGCTGTGGTTTCTGAGAGCCACACGTCGGCCCGTCATCCCGGTGCCTGGAGGCCACGTGTCATCCCTTCGTTGCGGTTCATGGGGGCCACGTGTAGGTTTTCTCCAGATGTAATTTTTTGGTCCTAACAGAAGGGTACCTAATTGATGAAATTTTACCATAAAATTGTATTTAAGAAATGATATTTTGAAACCTTAAGTAACCTATTGTTTGTGTGTGTGTGTGTATATATATATGTATATGTATGTATATATTAAAAAGTTTGAGTATTTAGGTAATAAATGATTAAACCTTAGTGTACCATGTTATATTTTTTCTATATGGTTTAGCATCTCCCTTGGTGAAGTAATCAGTGGTTATCAGGATATATGAGTGTGTTTACTTTAAGGGGCAATAATTTCTCCAATGATGTCCATAGCCCAACTCTGAAAGAGCCATAGTTTAACTATCCCATGTGTCACGGACCTAGAAACTAGGAGTCGTGTGGCACGCATTATTTACTGAGGACAACGTGCTAGCCTACGCTATAGATCACTTTGAGCGCACAGCGGTCTATGGGACTCGGACCTTCCAAGCCCCGAGGTGACGGGTGTACGAAGACGACGACGCTACTCTCACTCAAGTGCACGACAATCACACGGGAACACAAAGCTTGAAAGAAGACAATTTGTATTCATTAACAAAGCATACAATGGATATGGGGCTTATAAGTTGAGTGGACTTTTCCCCGTATATATACAAAACAGGCATTCACAGTCCTAACACGAGGAAACATCAAAGTATCCGTGCAATGATACACCCTTAATTTGAAGAAGGAAAAGAGATAATAATCTAAAAATTTCCTAAGCTAGTATCTAAAATAAGCTAACTAAAACCCATGGGGACGACGTGCAAGAGACCCCATCGAGTAGAAACAAAAGTACAAAGTTTTTCCAAGGCAGGGGCCCGAGTAATTGGGCGCAGGCCCTGTGGCACGTGCTGGTGAGCGTAGGAGGCACGCACCCATTGGGACGAGCGCGCTCATGAGCCGCAGACCATGGATGAGCACATATCTGTGCGCGCGACAGCCAAGGGGCAAGCATGCCTACACAGCGAACAAGATTGTGCGCATTAGAGTGTGCCCAGTCACTTGGGTCATGGCTTCTTGTCAAACGGTGACATCCTCCCCCACTTGATTTGTCGACGCCCTCGTCTACTTCTTGTTCTTCATCTTCGTCTTCGTCTTCTTCTTTTCCTTGTCAGGGAGGTCTTCTTCAGCCATCGAGCTTGTTTCTTTAATAGTTCTTCCGTTCCATTGTATCAAGTATTCTATCTTCTTGTCTCCATTGTGGTCTTCAACTTGTCGATCAACAATCACTTCTGCAACTTCAAGAGTTGGAGGAGGGCGCATGCGGATGTCGGCCCTCGTTTGGGATCTTCTTCATCAGCATTAAAGGGCTTCATGCAGCTCACCTGGAACACATGATGAACTTTCATCCAATTTGGTGGTTAGACTTCGTATAAGGCCCGGCCAACGCAAGCAACCACACAAATTGGGCCTTCATACTTGTGCACCAGTCGCTTGTACCTTCCCCTGAGAAATCTTGGTTGTTCATGGTTGATCTTAACCAGCACCCGGTCCTTTGGTTGATACTCCATCGGTCGTCTTTCTTGATCTACCCACTTCTTCATTCTTTTGGAGGCCTTCGCTAAGTAAGCTTTAGCAACTTCATTTTTGTCTTTCCCTTCCCTTGTGAAGTTGTAGGCCCTTAGGTTCGCCCCTCTATATAGTTAGGCTACCGTGTGAGGCAAAAGTGGTTGCTGGCCCGTGACGATCTCAAAGGGGCTCTTGTTGGAGGTTGAGCTATTCCGGGAATTGAAACAGAATTGGGCGACATGGAGGAGCTCAACCTAGTTGGACTGATTGGCACTCACAAAATGTGTAGATATTCCTCCAGCAGCCTGTTGATCCTCTCTGTCTGCCCATCGGTCTCTGGATGATAACTTGAGGAGATGTTTAGCTCATACCCTAATCACCTGAAGAGTTTGGACCAGAAGGTGCCGGTGAATCGGGGATCCCTGTCACTCACGATACTGTGCGGCACTCCCAATACTTCACAATGTGCTGAAAGAATAAAGATGTCGTCTCCTCAACAGGATAAGAACTCAAGGTAGGGATGAACACAAATATTGAGGAGGACTCCCCCACCTTTGGCAAGCTGGTGACGAATTCCAAATACAACTCTCCCAAGGTCGTGATGGAATAGGGATGGGTTCTATCAACCCCACCTTCTTCTATCTCTCGATCTTGTCTTGCTAGCAGATAAGGCAGGTCTTCATGTAGCTCATCACATCTTCTTTCATTCGGGCCAATAGTAACCCCGCATCAGCAAGCTCAAATTTCGTTGCCAACAGGGGTGTCTAGCCCAGAGGGTGTCATGATATTCTTTCATCAAGACCCTTAAAAGTCCCCCTGATGGCAAAACAAATGGTCTTCTCCCATTTGTCAATATGAGCCCCTCCTCTTCCCAAAATCGCCGGGTCTTCGCTTCTTGGATTAGCCTGCGGATGACTCTAGCGAAGGGATCATCATCTAGATGCCGCCTGATATGCTCCCAAAGCGTGGAAATTTCTCCACTATAGGAGAGATGAGAACATATGCTTAAAGCTACTAAGTCAGGTCGGCGACTAGATGCATCCGCCACTTGGTTGCTCTTTCCTACTTAACGTTGTAACTCCATATCAAACTCAGCAAGAAATTCCTGTCATCTGGCTTACCTGGCAGACTGCTTTGGTTGGGTCAGGATGTGGCTTGTTTCTATATTGATCATCTTCACCATGAATCTTAACCGTATAAGATAGTGTCTCCATACACGCAGGCAGCGAACAAAAGCAAAGAGCTCTTTCTCCTGTACAGCATGGCGGCGTCCAGCATCCTTGAGTTTTCGACTCTCCTAAGCTACAAGATACTTTTCTTGTAGCAAGACTCCTCTAAGGGCAAAGTCAGAGGCATCTGTTTGAACTTTAAAAGGCTTGGTAATGTCTGGACGGGCCAAGATAGAACCTTTCATGATAGTTGCTTTTAAATCCTCAAAAACTTGTTGGCATGAGTTCAACCGATTCCATTTCTGGTCCTTCTTCAGCAACTCAGTCAATGGGGTTGTCTTCTTCAAATAACTCTCGATAAATCTCTAGTTGTAGTTGGCAAGGCCGAGGAAGGAATGAACATCGCTCACATTCTTCAGCATCGACCACTCTATGATAGCTTGTACCTTCTTGGGATCCATCTTGATTGCCCTTGCTGGATAACGTGCCCCAAAAAGCTGACTTCTTCTTAAGAAAAAGAACACTTCTCTTACTTCACAAATAGATGATGCTCTATCAGCTTCTGAAACATTAGCTTCTAGTGCCAATGGTGTTCCTCCAGAGTGATACTATAGATCATGATTTCGTCCAAGTACACCATGACAAACTTGTCAAGTTACTCATGGAAGGCATGGTTCATCAAGGTGCAGAAGGTGACAGGAGCATTTGTGAGCCTGAAGGGCATGACAAGCCATTCGAATGCCTAATATCTACTCATGCACAAAGTCTTAGGTTCATCTCCTTCTACCATGCAAACTTGATGATAACCTGAGCGAAGGTCGAGCTTGGTGAAGAACTTGGCCCCACCCAATTGGTCAAACAAATGTTCCAGATGGTCACTTTATTGAGTGCTCGATAGTCGATACATAATCTAAAGCTGCCATCCTGCTTCTTCTGGAATAGGATAGGGGTTCCGTAGGGAGCCTTAGAAGGGTGGATGAAGCTTGATTCGCTCAACTCCCTAAGCTCAGCCAACTCCGGGGGTGCCATTCGATATGGCGCCTTAGTGGGGGCACTAGCTCTAGGCAATAACTCAATCTGGTGGTCCACAATACTCTGAGGAGGGAGCACCCTTGGCAATTCCACTAGCATGATATCTTTATGGTCTTCTAATAATCCTTGAATCAGGGGATGGTTGGAGGTATGTCCCTCATCCTTTTTTTACAGACAAGGCTATCAGGAAGGTAGGTTCATGTTCCTTCAGCCCTTTCTCCAACTACATAGCCGAGAGTTGAAGAACAGTGTGCTCCTTGACATCTGCCTTTAAAAACGGGGAGGCCTTCACCAGACATGGAATCTTACCCATCAGGAGGAGTGAGTTAATGTGCAACTTTGGAATTTTCTGGGCTCGTTAAAGTAACTTCATGTTTAGAACGGGGCTAAAGTCATCCATTGGGGCCGCGATGAGGTCCACCCAACCTTCCCACTCTAGCTACCTCCTTCGCTAACCCAAGAATCGGGTTAGCAGTAGTTTTAACCACCTTCAAGCTGCCACCCTCCTGGTTGAGCCTTAACCCCAATCTTTTTTCCTCTTGGCCCGAAATAAAGTTGTGCGTGACACCAGTGTGAATCATGGTCCTTGCCCTCTGGCCATTCACAATCAGCTCTACGTACATCAAATCGGTGGACTTAGGGGTGCAGGATTAGTCTTCTCCATGGCATAAACTAAGTGGATGGCCCCTATCTGGGGTTGTTCTGCTAACTGTTCCATTGTTGTTTCTTTTGAATTTGAATCCAAGGAGGACTCAACCATCTTCTGTTCTATTTTATGTTAAAGGGCACTAAGGGCTCCCTTGTGTGGGCACTCGTTCACACGGTGAGGTCCCTTGCATAAGAAACATTGTAGGCGGCGACTGCTTGTGGAGCCCTCGTTGCTTCTTCAAAACTAGGAACTCAGTTGTCCCATCTTATTGGATCCTCCTCCCCACGGTCTCGGTTGGTTGTTATTACTGCTATTAGAGGCTGCAGACTTATTCCCTGTAGAGGTACTGCTAGTGCCTCCCTTCTTTTGGGAATGTGCTCCATCCGACTGGAAGTCCATTAATCTTTTGGCGGCAGCTTGAGCAATTGCAAGGTTTTGAGGGTTCTAAACGTACAACTCCTTCTTAGCCCAGTCTTTTAATCCCTTAACGAAATGGAATAATCTATCCTTGTCAAACATATCTTTGATGTCTAACATGCACGCTCTAGGATGGAACCAGTTTGCTGGATGTTTCGAAGTTGGTGGTGGGCAATGAAGTCAGTGTTCTTTGGATAAAATTGAATCTTCAGTTCGGCCTTCAAGTCATCCCAATTATCTACTCTAAGTCCATTTTGAAGGATGTCCTCATGTTTGGGACGCCACCATAGTTTGGCGTCACCAATCAAGCACATTGTAGCAAGATCCACTTTGAACTTTTAATCCTCTACATGGCATACTATGAATTATTGTTCTATATTGAAAAAGAAGTTGTCAAGCTATTTTGAATATCTCACTCCGTCGAAAGGTTTTGGTCTTAGAGGCTTCACTTTTCCAAACCCGAGACTGGTGTTCTTGGTTCTTATAGCACGAACGAGTAAGCTAACCTTGGTAGAAAATTCGGCGAGCTCTCCGCATTCCATGGCAATGGCTTCATACATCTCCCTGCTAAGGTCCTAGTAGTTCTCTTTCATCTCAGTTATGGTGGGGACTCCATGCGACCCCTAAGTTCCTCAACAACTCCTACGCGGGACTCGAACTGGTCCAGCGGTTGAAGTCGCACCTCATTTCGTCCCACTTGTTCGATCATAGTGTCAAGGCCTTCCACTCGACGCTCCAACTGCTTTACTCTCTCCCGTATGGATGGGTTGGCCATAACTGAGCTAGTAGAAATCACTCGAGCAACGGGCCAACGAAATCGGGCTCTGATACCAACTGTCATGGTCCTAGGAACTAGGAGCCATGCGGCACGCATTATTCACTAAGGACAACATGCTAGCCTGCGCTATACATCACTTTGAGCACACAGCAGCCTATGGAACTCAGACTTTTCCAAGCCCCGAGACGATGGGTGTGCGAAGGTGACGACGCTACTCCCACTCAAGTACACGACAAGCAATCACACGTGAACACAAAGCTTGAAAGAAGGCAATTTTTATTCATTAACAAAGCATACAATGGATATAGGGTTTATAAGTTGAGTGGGCTCTTCCCGATATATATACAAAACGGGTATCCGCAGCCTTGACAGGAGGAAACATCAAAGTGCCAGTGCAATCATATACCCCTATTTTGAAGACGAAAAAGAGACAAAAATAATCTAAAAATTTCCTAAGCTAGTATCTACAATAAGCTAACTAAAACCCATGGGGATGACATGCAAGAGGCCCCATCGAGTAGAAACAAAAATACAAAGTTTTGCTGGTGCGTTAATGCTACACAGTAGAAGGTCCAGGAGGCGCGCACCCACTCGGACGTGCACGAGCCCTTGAGCCTGCGCTCAAGAATGCACGTACGCTCGTGAACAACTCACGCGCGCCGTAGTTCACGAGTAAGCCATGCCTGTGCATGTGACAGCCAGGGGGCAGGCGCGTCCACGCAGCAGACAAGATCGTGCACATTAGAGTGTGCCCAATCACTTGGGTTACAGTGCCTTCTCAGATTGTGACACCATGCATCTCATATGTAGACTCTCTTATGACATGGTTGTGCTTTTGGCAAGCTCTGCAACCCTAGGAATACTTGATTAAATCATTCATCAAGGAAGGCTAGTAATAACCATAACGTCTTATTAGCCAAAGTATTTTGTTCCCTGCTAAATAGGTTCTACGTATCCCCTCATGAGACTCGGCCATGACTATCATGGAATCATCTAGATCTAAGCACTTAAGGAAGACACCATTGGCATCCTTCTTATATAACTCACATGTGTCAGCTAATTAATACTTGTGAGCCTTCATTCTAAACTTCCTATTTTTATTGAATTGTTGAGGATTTTAAAACTACTCTATAATGAGCTTTCTCTAGTCCTCATGATTTATCACTTAAGTTGTTACTTTAAAGCACCTACAAAGACTTGCTCGTCGTTCAGGATCTTACATCTGATGTACCACTAATTCCTCCTCGAACCAGGTTCTTTGGAACTTATATCTTGAAGCTAATTGGGCGAGGTTGTCGTTGTTTCCACCCCAAATTTGAGGGAGATAGAATTAGGTTGTTTAAATATAAAGGACATGTGCTTGTCACGCAAGGCCATACTCGAGGCTTAAATGACCTTTAGAAATAGAAATAACGATGTCTCGAGTCTAACTGCTTGAGAAATTAAAAACCTTTAAACGACTAACAATCTTTCAAGATGGCTAAAGGGGTAAAAGGGCTCAAGCTCGAGGGACTACTAAGAAGGTAGGAAGAAAGGTGGTTTCTAGGTTTGAGGCAATTATTTGGAGCATGTATCAAGGGAAGTGAGCCTCAAGCATATCCAAAGAGAAGTGGATGGACGGGGGCATCTATATGGACATCAAGCATGTGTGTTTAAGCATGTCCAATGCCATTTTAACGCGAAAAAAGAGAATGGAGGCAAAACATGGGGCATATATGGCAGTTTTTCAAGATACAACAATTAGAATTTAGGCTTATAAATATGAGACACTGCTGTCATTGTCAAGGGTCTAGCACCAACATCACAAAACTTCTTCAAGTTTTCTTTACGGCACACTTGTGCTTTATTCCAAGGAGTAGTGTCACTTTACTTAGCGTAGCATAGCTTATAACTTGTTTTGTTTTCATCAAGGCAATACAATTCTTTAGTTTCTAGTATGAACTCTTTATTTTAAATATGTTCCTATAACCTATGAATTAAGATTTGAGTCATTAGTTTAAGGCTTTGACGGCTGAGCCTCGAACTTGATTGCGTTGGCCTTAATACTAGTATCACTGATTAGTAAGTCAAGTGCATTTAGGTTTGAGTCATTGTTTTAGGGCTTTAACGGCCAAAGCTTGACCTTAATTATGTTGGTTCTAATCTAGTAACCCAAATACGGTTCGCTCCACCTAAATCTTGTCAAGTTTAACTCATTCGAGTTATTGCAAATTAAGGGTGTCAAGCTTGTAAGTGGACTGCTGAGCTCTTGAGCTTGTCTCCACCTTAATTCCTAGCTTTTAAGTGTACACAATAATGTGTCTATGGGCTCTGCTCCATCACCCCAGCTGCCACTTTAGCCGGGTCCATATGTTTTACACCCCAAACTCTACAGAGTTTGGACAACACTGCTTAAGGATAAAAGGACATGTACTTGTCACATGGGACCATGCTCAAGACTTAAATGGCCTTTAGAAATAGAAATAATGGCGTCTCAAGTCCAACTACTTGAGCAGTTAAAAACCTTTAAATAATTAACAATCTTTTCAGATGGCTAAAGGGGTAAAAAGGAGCTCCAGATCGAGGGACTACCATGAAGACAGCAAGAAAGGTGGTTTCCAAGCTTGAGATAGTTATGTGGAGCGCATATCAAGGAACATGGGCCTCAAGCATATCCAGAAAGAAGCTGATGGACATGAGGCTTCTAGAAGGACCTTGAGCACGTGTGTTTAAGCACGTTTAACATCATTTTAGTACGGGAAAAGAGAATGAAGGCAAAACGTGGGGAAGATATATCAATTTTTAAGGACACGATAGTTAGAACCTAGGCATTATAAATAAGAGACACTATTGTCATTGTAAAGTGTCCAGCACTGACATCACAAAACTTCTTCAAGTTTTATTTACAGCATACTTCCGCTTTATTCTTACGAGTGCCGTAACTTAGCTTAGCCCAACGCAGCATAGCTTGTAACTTGTTTTACTTTCATCAGGCAATACAGTTATTGGCTTCAGGTATGAACTCTTTGTTTTAAATCTGTTCCACAATCAACGAATTAAGTTCTAAGTCATTAGTTTAAGAATTTAATGGGTTTTTTTGGGCTTTGCTTCGTCACCCCAACTGCCACTTGTGTCGGGTGCATATCCTTTCATTTTCTGTCAAACCCTTCGACCTAAAAATACAACAAGTGTATGACTTAAGTCTCCTTGATTAGAACAAGTGTAGAATCTATATTATAATTTTAAGCCAAAGTCGGATTCACACAAAAGATCAACTTTCTCTAAAGGTGATTGATTGAGATCAAACATGTGTGCTTCGTAAGTTAGACTCGCTCTCAAATCACTGCATTCTCTTGTTTTGCATGTTTGTTTGACTTTGTACTTATTGCTACCATACGCACACTAAAACAAACAAAAATAGCAAACACGCCTTTTGGTGACCACAACGAGAGACACTACACATGACTTTATAGTCTTCAACCCCATCGTGGATTATTACAATGTAGTCTCAGTCCATTCACCAATAGTCAAGACTGGGAGAGCTAGCGCTTTGGGGACAGATGAGCCTAAATGTTTTGCTTTAATTGGGCCAAAACTCGAGCATCTCTCAGGAAATTTCTATCTCGCAAGGGGATGAAACTAGTCACAACTACGATAACAAAATTGAATGATGACATCCCAGAAGACAAACATAATGGGCTTGACGGTTATTCTCGAAAGAGTTCTATAGCCATGCTCAAATGTTGAATAGAACTCGAAGATGAAAGTCTTGAGTAGGCTTTAAGAGAAGCCAAAGAAACAAAATGCACATAGACAAAACATGCTCTAACTGGCCAGCATGAAAACACTTTAAGGACCATTGTTAATGACATTGGGACTTCAATAAATGAAAGGCTACACAAGAAACATATTGGGTGTTGGTTGAAATAAATACAACCTTGTCTTTTGCCGCTACCCTCATAGCCAAGGATGTGGCAAGGCAAATAGTGGTTGAGGTTGCGTCTTAGTGTAGACAATTAAATTTTGTCTCTTGTAAAGTTTATTTGAGTCAATAAATTAAATTGTATTGACTAAAAGGCAACAGTTGACTAGATTTTAATTTTATCTCGAAAAGAAATTAATGATAATTAAAAATAATAGTAATAATAAAATAAATTTAAGAATTACCTAAAAAGTTGCTATAGCTTTGGGATGGTTTTCTCTATAAATATAGCGTCCTTCTTTCATTTGAAGGGGTCCAAAATCAAAGAGAGCAGTAGAGACTTTAAATCATTTAGATTCTCTCAACCAAAACCTCAAAAAACCAAGAAAATATTTCTTCAAATTAGAGATCAAGCCATCAGCCCTATATATAGAAGAAGAAATCTCTTGATTGAGATTAAGCCTCGTGCCCTCATTCAAGCTTTCACACCCAAATCATCCTCTAAGTTAGAGAATTAAGCCACGTGCCCTCTACTTTGAAGAAGAATTGCTTAAAGGAGATCTAGCCACCTGCCCTCTTTGCTACTTTGAAGCATAAATCTCTTGATTGAGATCAAGTCTCGTGCCCTCGTCAAGAAGTCAAATCCATCGTCAGTGTTCAACAGTGAAAATTTTAAGGAGATCAAGTAAGAGGATTTTTGGTATATTTGTACTTGATGTGCGTATACAAAGATTGTACCCATATTTATCTGAAGAAATACAAAAAAGTCTATTTTGTAGTTGCAATTTTTACTTTATTCGAATTTTGTACTTATGAATTTGGCATATTCCCGGTGGGACCTTCTTTGCCTTTCATCTCTTTCTCCAAGAATCTGAATGTCATCTAAGAAGAACACATCTCAAAATTCATAGAAAGCTGAAGAATTAATGGCTCGCAAGTCTGCGTCTACCGCTCTTGAAGTTGGCAACCTTTGCATTGGAGTCACAACAAGGAGTAAGTCAAATTTTATTGAAGCTATTCTCTCTTCCAAGACACCTTTTGGTGGTTCAAGTGCCCGTCAGGAGTCACTCGTCTTTAGATCCCGTCAAGACCCAGAAATCCAAGGTGTTTATGCGAGAAGTATGTTCTCTCGTATCAATCCAATATTCCAACCACTCGACGAGCCAATGGATGGGAAGATAGTGGTGGTTCGTCACCCGTTTCGCTGCAAAGAAAAACCATTGAATCTACTGGGTCAACTAGAGTGCCCGTAATGGTAACTAGCGTCGTCCCCATGGAGGAGCAACTGGCCAAGTTGCAAGAGATGGTGGAAAATCTCGACAGAGTTGTAAGCTAGAAAGATGCACAACTCCATGAACAAAGCCTCCGAATTGCTACTTTGCACAATAAAATTTTTAAGAATGAATCGGAGAAGAATATCAGGAAGACTGTTGTTGATAATGATGGTTCAGGTTTTGGTGATGAAGAAGCATTGGCGAATCCTCCAAAGTTTACTGTTATGCAAAACCCTCATCAACTCCAGAGTCTACATCGCTCAATGCCTTATCAATCCAACAAATTCAAGATTTGATTGCCGACACTGTTAAAGCTCAGATGGGTGGTACTTCTTATGGCAACCACCGCTACCAAAATCCATACCCTCAGAGGATCGACAGCCTTAGGATGCCTACAGGTTATCAACCACCGAAATTCCAGCAGTTTGACGGGAAGGGTAACCATCGCCAACACATTGCTCATTTTGTGGAGACGTGCAGCAATGGCACTGACGGTGACCCTGGGTGAAGCAATTTGTCCGTTCCCTCAAAGGTACAGATCTTGAGTCAAAATCCATCAATAGGTGGGAGCAGATGACAAGTGAGTTCCTCAACAGGTTTTACAGTACTAACACACTGTCTCTATGGTTGAACTCACGAGCACGAAGTAGTGAAAGGATGAACCAGTGATTGACTACATTCAGCGCTTGTGTGCTCTGAGCCTAGATTGCAAGGACCGTCTTTCAGAAACTTTGGAGATGGAGATGTGTTCCCAAGGTATGAAGTTGGAACTGTCCTACATCTTGCAAGTGCTGAAGCCTAGAACATTTGAGGAGTTAGCAACCCGTGGACATGATGTCAAGGTGAACTTGGCTAATCATGGTGGGAAAGCCTCTTTGATCCCTGATGTCAAAAGGGACCACGGAGAAGGAAAGAAGGTCGAAAGCCAATCATACCTACTGCAAAGGAGACTATGGCCATGAACACAGCACTAGTCAAAATCTATAGCAAGCCGAGAGGAGTTGAAGAGAAGAAGGTCTCCCTGCTAAGAGAAACTAAGAGGAGGCGGCCAACTCTAAAAGAATTGTAGCAGAAGGTGTATCTTTTTCCTGACTCTTCCTAGCATGTTTGACGATCTCCAGGAGAGGAATCTCATCACCCTTCCAGAACCAAAGCATCCTGTTGAAGTAGGATCCAACCTAAATACTGCAAGTACCATCTGGTGGTCAGTCACCCTATTGAAAAATGCATCACTTGAAAGAGCGAATCATGCAATTGGTAAATAATGGGAAGATTGTCCTTGAGTCTTAGGACGTAGCTGAAGCCAACCAAGCTTCTGTAGTTTTCAGGACTTTTCTAAGCTCAATGTCATTACCACCTTCAATACTCTCAACCTACCTCAAGCCCCAGCTAAAGCAAAGTTTTCACGCCATTCAGTTTGGAAGTCTAGAGCCTGTGATGATTTAGGCTCAGGAAGAAATTTTGTGTTTAGAACAATTGAATAAGGCTGAAGGACAAATTGAAGATGATGGGGAAGGTTGGACCCTCGTCACACCTAAGAAGTCCATAAGGTATTCTAACCCTCCTCAACCGCATCGAAAAGGGAAGCAGGTCAAGAGGAAGCCCCACCATAAGAGAAAAGGGAAGAACAAAAAGCCAAATGCTAAGAAGGAAGAGGTAATTCCCATTGACGTCTTGAAGCAAAAGCCACACAGCCCAGTTACCCTTGAGGAGTTTTTTCCAAAAGATTACTTCAGTGCGGTCACAGTCAACGTGACAGCTATTTCATAACTCCCTGAGATAGAGGAAGCAGCAGTCCATGAGGTAGGGACCTTCAGTGACACACCAATATGCCTCTCATCTGTAGAGAAAGAGGCAAAAATCCTTGCCACTCTTCAGGCATTGCCAGCAAGCCTGGGTTGGCACCAAATCCTGCAACTACCGAACGAACTTTGCATAAATTTAGTTGAAGCTCTTGAGAATCCAGCCCTTTACGCTTCTAAAATTAAGGAAGATAAGACTCTGCTAGAGACATCAGAAAGGTGCGTGACATGTACTGCAGCTTTATCCTTCACAAATGAAGACTTGTTACTTGGCTCAAAGCATCATAACCGCCCTTTGTTCATTGCTGGCTATGTTTGTGAGCAAAAAGTCAATCGTATTTTGATTGATGGTGGGTTAGGCATAAAAATATGCCAAAATTTATAATGAGATAGCTTGGCATTTCTGTTGAAGAGCTTTCAAATAGTAGGTTGTTGATTCAAGGTTTCGATCTAAATAGTCAGCGAGCGATCGGCATGATTCGTTTAGACCTTACAGTAGTAGACATGACTGCAACTACGCTCTTCCATGTCATTGATTCAAAGCTAACATACAATTTGTTGTTTGAACGCCCTTGGATCCATAAAAACGGTGTTGTGGCTTCCACCTTTCATCAGTGCTTGAAATATTTCAGAAATGGGAGCGAAAGGAGAATTGATGCCGACTCCAAACCCTTTTTAAAGGCTTAGTCACACCTAGCCGATGCTAGATACTATGAAGAGCCAAATACACCAATTGAAGAAGCTCTAAAAGAAATCGTGACTATTGGAAGGAAGAAATTAACGGAAAGTCAAAAGCCGACGTCATGATCGCTTGATGAAAATCAGTCACCTCAGGCACATCTAAGGTCCGCCAAAGTGGAGAGATTAGCAAGTGCGATTACGTCAAGAACACCTGTGGAAACCGAAGTTCGATCCATGACCCCTGTGATGTGCTACATACCGAAATCTCAAAGAAATAACACTGAATCCCCTTTTGTTGAGCTCCACAGTGGCAAAAACCCGCCATCCATGAAGAATGGGAAATGTTGCAATGTTGACATACAAGTGTTGAAAGACAAAGTTGTGATTCTAGTTGCTTGCACAAGTCGTTAGCAAGTAACTAGTCCACCACTTCCTGGGTTTACCTCCTCCTCACGTGGGTTCGAGAAGGAAAAGGAGTTTTTACCCAACATCAGACAAAGGAGGTTTTCGATCCAAACACCTACAAGCTCATGGCCAATTGTGGATATGAATTTTCCAATCCACTGCCTCTAGGTGAACTGATTGAATTTAAGTCTCGTGGAAGCGCCGCAATCCAGAGGATGCAACAAGAGAAAGGTGAACGCATAAAGCCTTCGAGAGTTGGTTTGGGTTTTACTCCATCTGAACCCGTTAATATTTTCATCAAGAAAAAAAGAAAAATAGATTTCTAGTCAACACACCACTGCTATTGAAGTACCAAATGATGAAGTAAACAATAGGGGTAACAGGCCAAGAATAACAGCTTTTGATCACATACGTTTATCCTCTTCGCCTCCTCGTAGCTCTGTCTTTAACAGGTTGGGAAAATCCCATGCTCGTAATGCCAATCGAGAAGGAAAAGTTCACACAAGCGACTCTGTTTTTAATAGGCTCGAAAACAACTGCCCGCGTCCTGCTAAGGATAGACGATGTCAGCTTAAAAAGCCAAATCTAGATAGAGGTCCAGCTCAAGTTTCCATCCTTGGACAACTCAGTGACTATGGCAAGCAAAATATTTCAAGCTCCGAGTCTAGGGAATCAGCCTTCAATAGGCTTCAAGTGGTAGAAGCACTTGAAAGGTCCACACAAAAGCAAAAAAGAAAGGTAGCATAAGATGATAATGGGGGCAAGGAGGTTCGAAGCATTATCCCTTCACATCCAATACTCTGGAAACACCCAAGCAAGACAGCAAAGAAAAAATAGGTAGGTGGAGAAATAAGTATGTTATAATTCAGGATCAATCTTGAATTATAACCAAGTAATGGAGAGTTTGAGATGAGGGAAGAAGGGAGATTAGATGAGGAATTAGAAGAAGAATAAGATAGGAGAAGAAAGTATGTATTTCTTTGTATATCCCTTCTTACACTCTAAGTATCATATTTATATCACAAGTACTAACATGTATAACATCACATATCACACCTTATTACATTTAATCAACTATAACTTGCTATAACAGCTGCTCCGGTCATGACAATTCACCCCCTCAAGATCATTCTTGCCCCAAGAATGTGGCTGCAGGAAATTGGCTGCGAATGAAGCTCAAGTCTTCCCAACTAGCTTGTGCAGGACTCAGATTATTCCAATGAATCAGCACCTCCTGACGCTTCTTTCCCTTAGTCTGCACAACTCTGGATCCAAGAATAGCAGCAGGATCAGTGAACCATCAGTGTGAACTGCAGGTGGCTCCTTGGAACTTCCTTTGTCTTCAATGTTGTGCTTCTTAAGGAGAGAAACATGAAAGACAGGGTGAATTGAGGATGAAGCAGGTAAGTCCAACTTGTAAGCTACCTTGCCTATTCTTTCTAGAATCTTGTAAGGGCTAAAGAAACGAGCTCCCAATTTGACATTCTTCCTTATGTCCACAGAAGATTGTCTCTAAGGTTGAAGCTTGAGGTAAACCATGTCCCCAACCAGAAAAGAACTTTCAGTCCTCTTTCTGTCAGCATAGAACTTCATGCGTGATTGAGCCCTCTACAAATTATACTTCAGTTGTAGCATAAGCTGTTTCCTCTGAAAAAGGAGATCGTTAACTTCTGAAATATGAGAAGTAATGCCTTGTAACACCATGGGAGCAGGTGGGTCATAACCATAGAGGGCTTTAAATGGAGTAGTGCCAATGGAAGAATGGAAATGGGTGTTGTACAATACTTAGCCAGAGCTAGCCATCTCACCCAATGCTTGGGATAAGTATAAGTCATGCTGCGCAAGTATTGTTCCATGCACTGATTCACCCTTTTAGTCTGACCATCAGACTGAGGGTGATATGAAGAGCTAAGAGCTAAAGTGGAACCCATCAACAAGAAGATCTCTTGCCAAAATTGACTGGTGAATATTTTGTCACGATCGAATGTAATGGATTGGGGCAATCCTTGTAGCTTGTAGATGTTATCCAAGAACACCTTGGCCAACTTTTCAGCAGATATGGGATGAGTAAGAGCGACAAAGTGGCTGAATTTGGTGAAGCGATCCACCACAACCCATATAATCTCCTTTCCATCAGCCTTAGGTAATCCTTCCACAAAATCCATGCTTATGTGTCGCCATGCCCCATCAGGAATTAGGAGGGGTTGCAACAAGCCAGGATACTGCACATGTTCTGTTTTAGTTCTTTGGCATACATCACAGCCTTGAACTAAAGCCTCCACAACCTTCTTTGCCCCTACCCAGTTGAAATATTGTTTGAGTCTTCTATAAGTGCCATCTATACCTGAATGGCCGCCTCAGACTGAAGAATGAAAGGCCAAGATAATCTGTCTTCTCAGATTTGTGGTTGATCGCACTTAAATTCTCCCTTTGATCCTCACAATGCCATTGGGTACTGATATGTGACCAGCTTGTTTCGAATGAGGGTTGACAGCAGAGGCTGTAATACAATCAGAGGCAAATTTATCCCCTGCATAACTTCTATAAATCTCCTCCATCCACTCTGGAAGAAGACAAGAAATGGCTGCACAAGAGCCATCCATTTCAGCTCCTGATCTATGAGAGAGGGCATCTGATGCCATGTTTTCCCTTCCCTTGTGGTATTCAATAGAATAACTGAGGCCTAGCATCCTTAATAACCCCTTCTTCTATATCCTAGTGGTGATTTTCGGCTCAAGGAGATGTTTGAGGCTTTGGTAGTCTGTTTTGATGATGAAATGGTTCCTCTCCAAATAATGGCTCCATTTCTTAATTGCAAGCAGAATGGCTGTATATTCTTTCTCATATGTGGAGAGCTATTGGTGTCTTAGACTCAGCCCTACTAATAAAAGCAATTAGTCTGTTGTGTTGTGACATAACTGCAACAATGCTAGAGCTGCTGGCATCAGTTTCTAAGGTAAAGGGATGCTGGAAATCAGGCATGGCAAGCACTGGGGCTGAACACATGGCTAACTTGAGCCTTTCCAAAGCTTCTTGAGCTACTTCAAACCATTCAAACGCATCCTTCTTTAGCAAATTAGTGAGGGGTTTAGCCATAATTCCATAGCCCGCAATGAACCTTCTGTAATAACCTGTTAGGCCTAAGAATCCCCTCAATTGTTTGATGTTTTGGGGAGTAGGCCAATCTCTCATAGCTTGCACCTTGTTTGGGTTAGTGGCTACTCCTTCCTTTGACACAATGTGCCCCAGGTATTCGACTTGGGTTTGAGCAAATGAGCATTTTGCAAGCTTAGCAAATAGCTTTTTCTGGTGCAATATCGAAAAAACCTGTCTCAAATGACTGATGTGAGCATCTAAGGAAGGGTTGTAGACCAAAATGTCATCAAAGAAGACCAACACAAACTTCCTCAGCTGCTTCTTAAACACCCAGTTCATCACTGCTTGAAATGTCGCGGGAGCATTTGTCAAGCCAAAAGGCATGACCACAAACTCATAGTGACCATGGTGGGTCCTGAAGGCAGTTTTGGGGACATCCTCATCCCTCACTCGAATCTGATGGTAGCCTTGCCTCAAATCTAGCTTGGAATAATACAGAGACCCATTAAGCTCATCACGTAAATTATCAATGATAGGTATGGGGAACTTGTCCTTCACTGTGAGGGAATTCAAATGTCTGTAGTCCACACACATGTGAGCAGTTCTATCCTTCTTCTTCATAAGGATCACTGGAGAGGCATAAGGGCTGTAACTATGCCTTATAAACTTAGATTTCAACAATGCTTCCACCTGCACTTCAATTTCACTCTTCTGTGAATGAGGATATTTGTAAGGCCTCAGGTTTACAGGATCTGATTGAGCCTTCAAGGGAATAGCATTGTCAAGGGCCCTCCGGGGAGGTAGTGCTATAGGCATAGCAAAGACCTCCTTGAATTCTGACAACAATGTCTCAATTCGAGGGTCCCTAAACTTTGAAGTTATGGTAGGTTCTGCAGAAATGGCATTAAGTTGGCCTATCCATTGGCACCCTTCCTTTCTCAGCAATTTCTTAAGCTTACTAACCTTCATGAGCTGCAAACTTCCCTTCTCCATGATTCCTTGTAGTACCACACGCTTCCCTTTTCTATGAAAAGAGACTGATAGCTGTGCAAAATCAAACACTAATGGGCTGATTGCCTTCATCCAATCCACACACAAAACCATATCACAACCCCCAAGCTTGAGTACTCTGAAATCATACCCAAATGTGTGAACCTGCATACACCATTTGAATTCCTTACATTTCATTTGAGTAATCATGGAATTGCCATCAGCCACTGTAACAGCTAGGGGACTAGTCTTGATCATCTCATGCCCCACAGCCTTCACAATTTTCAGATCAACAAAGCTATGTGGACTGCCACTATCGATCAAAATCAATAAATGCTTCTGTCGAGCTTCACCCCTGATCCGGATGGTGTTGTGGGAGCCATTTCCTGTCAGTGCCTGAACAGAAATTTCCATCTCATCAAGATCTCCATCCCCAATGTCGTCCTCCCACTGCTGTTCAGTTGTATCCTCTTCAGATAATTCTTCCTCTGGCTCACCGGATTCAATTCCAGATACAGCCATCAGGTGCTTGGGATTACATCTATGCCCATAAAAGTACTTCTGATTACAACAAAAACATAGCCTCTGATTCTTCTTGTCCTCACTACCTACCGGCTTAGTAGTTGAACCTGAAACACCCTGTTGCAGTGTTACCCCAGGCACAACCCTCGCTCTTGGGACATCAGGACTGGATAGAACAGTCGCCTCCATCAACTTAGCTTTAGTAAAGGCTTGGGACGATGGTACAGGGTTTAAGGCCTTGACCAAGTTTTTCATTCTTGGCTTAAGGCCACTAATAAAGCTAGAAATGTCGTAAGATTCATGAGCTCCCGGGCATACAGAGAGCATCCTGGCACGCAAGTTCTCAAACTTAGTCATATAGTCCCTCACGGATGAGTTTTGAACTAATTTATTGAAGTGATCAATCACCTCTCATAGGTCCTCCTCTCATACCTTTCACAGAACTCATTCACAAAATCATCCCAAGTTAAATCAGGACAACTACGAATCAAGCTATAATACCAAGTCTCATGATCGCCTTGTAAATAAACAGCAGCTAGTTCAACTTTCTCCAGTTCATCCGTGTGGTAAAATTTAAAGTACCTTTCGCATCTTCTGATCCAAGATTGCAGGTTCTTTCCATCAAATGTGCCTATCTCCACACGAGGTTGTCTGGGTGCCAATGTCCTAGCTGCAGTCGATCCTTGTTCATTGGATCCAGCTAACTGAGAAGCAGCAGGATCTGGAGGTCTATCGGGCTGACGAGCAGGGGAAAGCAATCCTGCTCCCATTGGTAACTATTGGTGATCAAATTGTTGTTGTAACCCCTGAATTCGAGCTTCCAGCTGCTGTGAGTGTTGCTCCAATCTCTCAGCAATCCTCTGATCTAGATTTAATTGCAATGCAGTAAACATTTCCTGCAGCTGAATCCGCAATTGCTCAAACTGATTGACCTCTCCTGCAGGATGCGGGTTAGTACTCACAGCTGCAGCATAACTCGGATTAGCAGCAATTGCGGCTGCGGCAGCGCCAGCGCCAGCTCTGGTTGTCACTTCGGCCATTTGAACTGATCACTTCTTCCCTGCCAGATCAACATCAGTTAATGCAAAGCTCTGATACCAATTGTTATAATTCAGGATCAATCCTGAATTATAACCAAGTAATGGAGAGTTTGAGATGAGGGAAGAAGGGAGATTAGATGAGGAATTAGAAGAAGAATAGGATAGGAGAAGAAAGTATGTATTTCTTTGTATATCCCTTCTTACACTCTAAGTATCATATTTATACTATGTAATGACTAAGTACAAGCCTAGCTCACAAGTATCAAAAGCACTAATAAGTATAACATGTATAACATCACATATCACAACTTATTACATTTAATCAACTATAACTTGCTATAAGAGCTACTCCGGTCATGACAAAATATCTTAAAGTAAAATATATATACGTGTGGGACTAATCCAAGTCGAAATAACAACACTATTTAGAGCAAGAATTGATGCCCCATTAATAACCATTATTTTTTACAAAAGATTCGATGACCCTATGAAAGCAGTTATAGGAGGAGTAATATCAAACTTGGTTAATAAAAAAGTTTGGTTTAAGATAAAACAAAATTTCTTTATCTCTATTACTAACCCTTTAATAGAGGATGCGGTAAAAGTGAGAATTCATGTCCAAAAGCTTGGCATGCGTCATAAAGCAGAAAACTTGTCAATTAGATGAATCCATGAACTAACAAATATTATAAAAAATTCGGTAAAATTTTTTAATAAAAATATCGTTGAAGTTTTTGAACCAGCTCATGAAAAATATGAGAAAGCCATAACACCAAGATTGATAGATTGGAGAGACCTCACAATACCTAGAGAATGAACACTAGAAAAACTCACATATGATTTTAATGATGAAGAAAGACATTCACAATAAGGTGATATAGAACTACTAGCATTAGGAAACAATCTTTACTTTAGAGAATCTAATTTAACAAAAAATGGATTAAAAATAATCTCCAATTACCACAAGTAGAAATAGGAAAACATCGATTATCCGTTACAGAAAAATCATCAGATATAGAGCAAGAAGCCTCATCATCATCAAACTCAAAAGATTATAAAAAATTAGAAATACATGTTCTACCAGGAACATCCCATAGGCAAGAACTCAATACAAGTATTTAGGGGAGAATATGACAAAATATTCTTTGCCCCAAAAATAGAAAAGAAAAGATATTCTTATGTTTCAAGATATTTTCAATTCAAAGGATATAAATCATATTCCTTAAAAGTATTAATAGACACAGGTGCCGCTGCTTCATCATGCAGATGGAATGCCTTACCACCTAAAAATGGGTAGAAATGAAAACCCCAATATTAGTAAGAGGAATTGATGGAAATGAAATTACAATTCATTTAAAAGCTAAAGACATAGCTATATGGTTAAATGGAAAGAGATTCATAATACCTAAAAACCTTTGTTTTCCTTTTATGGCAGGAGATTTTTTGCTAGGAACAAACTTTATCTAGAAATATATCCCTATATCGTTAAATCATCACGATATAAGTTTCACTCTTTATGGAAAAACAATTAAAGTATCATTACTAGATTAACCCCAATATAAATGTACTTCTAGGTTTGCACTAGAAAAAATACCGGTGATAGAGGAAAACAAACCTCAAAATCAAATATATACTCTCCAAGAAATACACTGGCTATATAAAGAATTAGCGAAAAATTTTAGCGATAATCCATTAAAAGTATGGGATAAAAGTCCAAGATTTTGTAGTCTTAAATTAAGAAATCCAAATATTATTATAAGAGTAAAACCAATGATCTACAATAGACAAGATGTAGAAGAATTTGAAAAATAATTAAAAGAATTATTAGAAAAAGAATTAATTGAAGACACGACAAGTTCTCATTTTAGTCCTGCATTTATGATAAGAAATCATGCAAAAATAAAAAGAAGAAAAGCCCAAATGGTAATAAATTGTACAAGATTAAATGAGCATCTAGAATTCGACATATATTTTATCCCAAGAAAAGATGTTCTCATAAATCTAACAAAAGGAGTTAAAATATTCTCAAAATTTGACTGGAAATCAGGATATTGGCAACTAAGCTAGGAAAAAAACCTTTAACTGCTTTTAGCACCCCACAAAGACATTATCAATAGAAAGTGATGCCTTTTGGTTTAACACAGCACCACAAATTTTTCAAGGATGGATGGATAATATATTTAAAGAAATAAAAGATTTTTACATAGTATATAGATGATATACTAGTTTTTTTTTAAATAAAAGCGGAACATTAAAAGCACTTACAAACCGTAAGTAATAAAACACGAAATTATCTTATCACCCTAAAAAATTAAGGTAAAAAAAATATAAAATTGACTTTTTAGGTATGAACCATACAGACTTAGGAATCCGGCTTCAAGAATATATTATAAGTAAAATTAAACATTTTTTTGAAGAAATAACGGACAAAAACCAACTTCAAATTTTATTAAAATACTAAATTATGGAAGAAATTTTATAAAAAATTTATCTCATATTGAAACACCTTTACTAGACAAACTTAAAAAAGGAGTTGAGTTCAAATTGATTGAAAAAGATAAAACACTTATCAAAAAATTAAAACAAAAGCACTAAACTTCCAAATGTGTATTTTCCTCAACATGAGATAAATTAATCTTAGAAATAGACGACTCAAAATGTTGGGGATGTGTATTAAAAGCTATAACAACTAAATTAATAAATGAATAAGAAAATAATATTCTTTTTTGAAAATAATATCTTTGATTTCATTTAGTTTCCTGGGAAGTACCCACCCTCAGGTTAGGGGCACTCGGAAACAGCCTTTCTTTAGGTTAACATCCTGAAGGGTGAAGGCTGCGTACATCCATCCCCCCCCCCCCCCCCCCCCCCCCCCCCCCTCTCTCCCGACCCTGCGTAGACGGGAGCCCTTAAGGCACTAGGTATGCTCCTTTAATAAGAAAATAATATTGAACCATGAAAATTATAGTAAGAAAAAATCACTCCCTAAAAAATTACAAGAACAAGAGCAAATTTGTTGATATAATTCAAAAAATTTTAAACTAAATGAAATCCAATATATTATCTTCAAAAAAGAACTATTAGCAATAAAAAATGCAATAAAATTATTTTATATTTATTGACCATTAGAAATCTTTTTTTTTTAAGTACTGATAATCAGGCAATAAAAGATTTCCTAATAAACAAAAAAGCTATTACTGACGGAAGAAGATTAAAATGGTACAATTTTATTTCTCAATATTCTTTTGAGATTGAACATTTGAAAGGAATTAACAATGTTCTTGCAGATTTTCTAAGTAGAGAAACATATCCCAAAGAGAATGGGTCGATAAGAAGCCAAAAAAGGCTAGAGAAAATGCTCAAAGAAATGCTAATCAAATATATTCTCCTTTCTATCAGTTCTCTCAATCAGAATGGGAACTTGAAAGTTTAAACTGAAAGACAACTTAGCAGCCTACTTATGCCCAGACAACCCAACCTCAAATGGCAACCCAATCTCAAATGGCAAACCAGTCTAATTCTTATACCCAAATGGTGACACAGTTTTGCTTACACCTCGGTAAACTACCCAAACAACATGAACAACCTAAAAACGGTTTATCTAGTCTTCAAAGGAAGAAGACCAGGAGTGCATATCCATTAGACAGAATACCTTGAAGCAGACTTTAAAAAATATACTATCCTTGAAGCCAGACACTTGCTAGCAAGTAGAGAAACCTCTATCTTTTCTAGACTCCTTTGAGAATTAGAACAAAAACTATTCCCAGAACAAC
This sequence comes from Simmondsia chinensis, assembly GCA_018398585.1. Lineage (NCBI taxonomy): Eukaryota > Viridiplantae > Streptophyta > Magnoliopsida > Caryophyllales > Simmondsiaceae > Simmondsia > Simmondsia chinensis. Next base: position 11,496,309 of record JAGTTD010000024.1, read on the forward strand.
TTCCTAGACAACCCAAGTATCCCAGACTCAATTAACATTCATTTTAATGGAGTATGAAAAATGCAATTGATAGATCAAAAAGCCAATTTCTGATGAAGCATGACCAAATTGGCAAATGCTATTGTATCAACTCTGTCCGAAGTAACGGAGCAGAGACACCGGTTCAAAAATATTTGTGTTGATCTTGTCAAACAAATGACATGGGATCAAGAATACTCATATCAACAAATAACATTATTTTTGCAGCTTGCAGATGCTCTAAAAGAAGAGCTTGATATGCCGTAATTCCAGATCATCCAAAGGAGATGTTTATTTGAAAAAGCACAAAAAGTGCTTCCTCCGGCAATATTTGAAGAAAAAATTAAAGTTCTGGTAGAAGACCATGAAGCCAAGATTAAACAAATCTTGCTTTGAAGTATTACAAATGTTAATTCATACGATGGATGTTTTAGACTGACATACATGATAAACCATGAACCATGGCACGTTGATGGCATCGAATGGGGATTGGTTAATCGAATCATCCCTCCAAAGCATGGCCCCAGACCAATGGATTGATTTCCCTTTGATGGTTAAAACCATGCTCTATAAAGTATAAAAAAGATACGGTTATTTAAAATATTTTACTTTTACAATTTTTAGCACACTCGGATGGAGATCGGAAGGAAAATTCTTTCAGCCATATCAAATATGGATCCTTTCAGATACTCATAAATGTTAACTTGTAAGAGAACCTCTCTACCAAGCAGAAGATTTTTAATTAATAAGTCCCGTCCAAAACAAATCTGGACCGATTCCTTAATAAGTGTGTTAATGGCGGAATAAGAATATTTATCAACAGATTATTTTAAAATTACAGATGGAAGACGAATGTTCATCACAAAAAAGGAGATAGAATATGAAAATAATTACTTTGAAGAAACTAAAACTTTGTTTAAAAAGCTAGCAAATCGAGATTATAGCCTAGAGATTCCAGGGTCGATTTGGCAATGGATGTCAACGAAATAATAGAGGTAATGCAAACACAATATTTTCCCTTTCCAAAAAGTGAACAATCACTTGACGAAGAAGTAGAACGAAATCTAGACAATTTTTATGAAGGATAAAAACATATCCCTAAAAATTCGGAAAAGCTGGAAAATATGTACAAAAATTCAAGGTTTTCTTTAAATTTTTCTTCAAGTTTTTCTTAAATAATATCTATTCCTTTTTAGAGATCTTCAATTCTTTTTTCTTGTTTCTTTGGGATATTGTTACATCTTAAATCCAACCATTTATGGTGCCAATCATGATATTTAACATAAAGGTAATTTTATTTGTCTTATTTTCTTCAGATGGAGGAATATGTATTACATGGTTAAAGTCTTTGTATATTCCTAATATTTTTCCTAAACAATATTCTTTAGGATTATCTGTCATATTAGATTGCCAATGGTGCTTAAAACCACTTACTTAATCTAAGGTGCCTAAGACATTTTTCCTTATCTAATGCCTCAAAGTTAACTTTGAATAATGATATTTAACAACAGGCAATGTCTAAGGTTTATATGGGCTTAAGGATAAGCAAGTATATGCCCTTTTTGACAACTGATAATGAAACATAATGATAATAATAATACTAACAAAGATAAAGACAGAAGATAACTTACAAAGTTTATTGATGGCAAGGCTTTGATATCAATTACAAAAATAAAATGAAGGACACAAAAGGAGGTATTTTACAAGAGGAGAAGAATCCTTCTTGATGACCGACGACATCGAACCGAAATTTGTTGCTGCGCTAATCGATTTTGCCATCTTAACCAGGTGCTTTATCGATGTGCTTTTAATGGTATCCTCCATTGTTGCCTTGGAAAAGAAGAAGCTCGGCACACTATGATGGAAGCACATTCGGGAGTTTGTGGTGCTCACCAGTCTGGTCCTAAATTACATGAACGTCTTAAAAGGATGGGTTACCATTGGCTGGCAGCTAACTAGTTCTCCAAGTGGACAGAGGCAATTTCTGTGAGAGAAGTGAAGAAAGAAACGATAGTGGACATCATATACCGTTATGGCATCCCCTGGTTCATTATAATTGATAAGAAAAAGCCATTCTACAACAGTTTAGTATTCCAGCTGCGTGAGAATTTTAAGGTCACTTAGCACAAATCTTCGATGTATTATGCCACTGCAAATGGACAAACCAAAGCTTTCAACAAGACTCACTGCAACTTGCTGAAGAAGATCATGGCGAAGTCCAGGAGTGATTGGTACGAGAGAATAAGTGAAGCTTTATAGGCCTATCGGACCAGCCATCGTACCCCTACACAGGCAACTCCCTATTCATTAGTGTATGGAGTAGAAGCAGTTCTCCCATTAGAGTTACTATTTCCTTCAATAAGAATTGCACTTCAAGAGGGGCTCACAATTAAGGACAACACTCGCCTATGATTGGAAGAATTAGAAGCACTGGATGAAAAGAGGCTTCAAGCACAGCAACAACTTGAGTGCTACCAAGCTCGCTTATCGCACACTTTCAACAAAAAGGTTCGGCCTAGTTCCTTTCAAGTTAGTGACATGGTTGTAGCAGTTCGAAGACCATTCATCATCACCCACAAATTAGGAAGCAAGGTCGCACCAAAATAGAACGCACCTTATGCTATTCAAGAAGTCTACACAAATGGGGCCTACAGAATTGTCAATGCTGAAGGTGATCGAGTTGGCCCTATCAACGGCAAGTACTTGAAGCAGTACTACCCCAATTAAATAAAGCATTGCCACCAATGGTGTAGTATGTGATTAAACTGCTAGAATACCCCACCAAATCTAAGGTGGTTATAAAATAGGTACTCCTGGCCTGCAAGAGTATAAATTATGAACAACCAAATTTTTCTTAAAAAATAGTTTTCACACTTTGAACTACATATGATGGCTTGATCCCTAAGGGAGATTTCTTCCCCAAAGGTATGTAGGCAAGTTGAAATACATAATGTATTTAGGTACAGTAGCATTTAAAAAAAGGGTAAATTACAAAAAACAACTCTGACTTTTGCTTCCCCCTCACAAATAAATCTACTCACCAAACCCCCACTTTTGAAAATTTATTACTTTGTCCCCAAACAACTTTTTTTAACTATTTTGTCCCTCAAAATAAAATTATTTTATTTTTAGGTAGGGCTTTTATATTTTGAAAAAAAAAAAGAATTTTTTTATATTTTTAAAGTATTCAAAAAATTACTATTTTAATTAATTATAGTCGTGACACTATAATATCAACAAAAAAAAGTATTACATTTTATCTTATAATATTTTTTTAAAAATATTTTTTGTCTTTTGAACTTATAATATCATTACTATAATTAAAAAAATAATTATTTTTTTATAAATATAGAAAATAGCCTAATTTCTTTGCTAAAAACATAAAATTTCTAATTTTTGCCTAATATTATAAAAACACCTTCTAAAAATAAAATTAAATATTTAATGCCCTCACTTTTGAGGGGCAAAATGGCCAAAAATAATTTTGTGAGTGTTTTTATTTATGAGAGGGGTTTTCTATTTTTGAAGTAAAAGACATAGGATTTTCTATAATTTACTCAAAAGAAAAAAAAAAAATTTTAATGATTGGATAGTATCATTTGCTATGTGTTCTTAGCACTTTCAAAATTAACATAAAAAAATTTGAAGTTACATCCTATCACGTCATACTTGAACTCAAATTGGCTTTTATGTCACACCCAAATCCATATTGACTTCTACGTCACACCTAAATCCAAATTGATTTTCATTTCATTTTTTTTTTTTTAAAAAGAAGACTTTTTAGTCACATCCATATCCAAATTGACTTCTATGTCACACATAAATTCAAATCGACTCTCACGTCATAGCTAAATTCAAAACGACATTTATGTCAAATTCAAGTTCAAATTAACTTTTACGTCACACCTAAATCTAAATTGACTTCTACGTCATTTTCAAAAAAAAAAAAAAAAAAACTTTTATGTCACACATAAAACTAGATTGACTTTCACATCATATCGAAATTCAAAACGACATTTATGTTAGATTCATGCTCAAATCGACTTCCACGTTGCACATAAATCTAAATTGACTTTACCGCCATACACAAATTCAAAACGACATTTATGTCAATTCCAAGCTCAATTGACTTCCACGTCACACATAAGTCCAAATTGACTTTCATGTCATACACAAATTCAAAATGATATCTACGTCAAATCCAGGTTCAAATCGACTTCCATGTCCCACTATAAATTGAAATTGACTTCCATTTCATTCTTAAACGGTTGAGGATTCAAAAAAAAAGGGGTCAATACAAATACGCGATTATCCAGGGTGCTCCATCTCCATACGAGGGCGTGTGCATGGTTATAGGATGCAATATCCACGGAGTTCCATCTCCATATAAGGGTGCACGTAAGATAATCTGAGGATGAATGTTGTACCAAACATTTAAGGTTTCAAAAAAAAAAAAAAAAAAAAAAGGTCAACACCAAGACACGATTATCATAGGTGCTTCATCTCCATACAGGGGCATATGCACGGTTAGAAGGTGCAATATCCGCGGTGTTCCATCTCCATATATGGGCCTGTGCACATAATATATCTGAGGATGAATGGTGTGCCAAACAGATGAGGTTTAAAAAAGAAAGGTCAATACCAAAATACGATTATCCGGGGTGCTCTATTTCCATACAAGGGCGTGTGCATGGTTATAGGATGCAATATCCACGGTGCTCTATCTCCATTATGGGCATGTGCACGTAAGATAATCTGAGAATGAATGGTGTACCAAACGGTTGAGGTTTTAAATAAAAAATAGGTCAATACCAAGACTCAATTATCTGGGGTGCTCAATCTCCATACAAGGGCGTGTGCGCTATTGTAGGATGCAATATCCACGGTGCTCCATCTCCATCTATGGGCATGTGCACGTAAGATAATTTGAGGATGAATGGCCTAACAAACGGTTGAGGTTTCAAACAAAAAAAGAAGTTCAATACCAAGATGTGATTATTCGGGGTGCTCCATCTCAATACAAGGGCATGTGCACGATTATAGGATGCAATATCTATGGTACTCCATCTTCATGTATGGGCGTATGCACGTACGATAATACGAGGATGAATGGTGTACCAAATGGTTGAGATTTCAAACAAAAAAAAGGTCAATACCAAGACGCAATTATCTGAGGTGCTCCATCTCCATACAAGGGAATGTGCACATTATAGGATACAATATCCATGGTACTCCTTCTCCCCGTATGGGCGTGTGCATATTGGATAATCTGAGGGAGTTGTGTACCAAATGGTTGAGGTTTAAAAAAAAAAAGGGGTCAATAAAAAGATGTGATATCCATGATGCTCCATCTCCATACAAGAGTGTGTGCAATATCCACGGTGCTCCATCTCCATGTATGGACGTGTACACGTAGGATTATCAAAGATGCATGTTGTAATAAAGGGTCGAGGTTGGGGGGGGGGGGCAACATAAATTCAAAAAAAAAAATCTCAGAACTGAATGTATATGAAGTTCAGGTTTCATGGTGAAAAATACAAAAAAAAAAAAAAAAGTGTTTTTCTCTTTCTTTTAAATTGACAGGTGCCCTAACTTTTACCCCATTGTCAAATCTTTCAAAAATAATAGGTAACATAAAACTCATTTATTTTACGTGACTTTAATCCTTATTCATTTACATATTTATTTATTTTTTTACATCGTGATTGCTCATCTGACTTTCGTATCTCAAAAAAAATCATTAAAAAATTGCAAAAAAAAAGTTCCAAATTTTTTTTAAAGTAAGAAAAATAAAAAAATTCTTTTGTAGATTTTATAAGAAAATTTCATTTTTAAAAAAAAAAGATTACAAAAAAAAAAAAAGAATTTCATCTAAATAAAAAAAAAATTCAAAATAATTTCGAACAAAAGAAATCACAAATAAGAAATCAAAAATAAAAATGCAAAAAAAAAGGGAATCAAAATCTGGAAATAATGAGATTTACATACTAAAAATCAGAGTCGAGTCTCGAGTGCAAGATGCAGCTGGCGTCTCTTCTGATTTTGATGATTAAATTGTGAGGTGAAGCCTCATATTTATAGAAGTTTTTATTTGACTAATTGAATTTGTGCTCTAAGTATAACTCTTAGATTTAAAAAAAATGATTTTAAGACTTGCTACGTTTAAAAAAAAAAAGGAAAAAGAGAATCTTAAATTTGAGGAACCGTGCCAAACGTGGGTATAGTCTCCAACCTTTTGTTTTTTAATTTGATTTTTTTAATTTTTTTGTTCTCCTTTTTCTTTTTCTTTTTTTTTTTGGAGATTTTAAGTTTACCAAATAATTTTTTTTTTTTTTTTTAAATATACTTCAAGTCTATGACTTCAAATACATAAAGTTAACCATCTTGAACTGAAGTAGGGGTAATTTGTAGACAATTAAATTTTGTTTCTTGTAAAATTTATTTGAGTCAATAAATTAAATTGAATTGACTAAATTCCACAGTCGACTAGATTTAATTTTATCTCAAAAAAATTGATAATAATAATAAAATAAATCTAAAAAATACTTACAAAGCGCCTTTAGCTTTAGGATGGTTTTCTCTATAAATAGAGCATCCTTTCTTTGTTTGAAGAGATCCGAAATCAGTAAGAGTAGAAATTTTAAATCTTCTTAAATTCTCTCAACCAAAACCTTAAAAAACCAAGAAAACATTTCTTAAAATTAAAGATCAATTCTCGGCCCTTTACATTAAAGAAGAAATCACTCGATTGAAATTAAACCTCGTGCCCTCATTCAAGCTTTTAGACCCAAATCATCATTCAAGTTAGAGAATTAAGCCATGTCCCCTCTACTTTGAAAAAGAATTACTTGAAGGAGATCAAGCCACCTGTCCTCTTTCATACTTTGAATCTCTTGATTGAAATCAAGCCTCGTGCCCTCTTCAAGAAGTCAAATCCATCGTCAATGTTCGATGGTGCAAAGCTTAAGGAGATTGAATCAAAAGAATTTTCATATATTTGTACTTGATATACGTATATAGAGATTGTACCCATATTTATCTGAAAAAGTACAAAGAAATTAATTTTGTAGTTGCAATTTTTTGCTTTATTTGAATTTTGTGTTTACACTTAGTAAGACAGGCTGAGACCCACAATGACTTAGTTCAAGTCGTTAGTGACAACCTCAGACAATTAAGGCATGTCCTCCCTTCCTCAAACCCCACTGGGTATACTCATGATGTTCCTTCAAGCTCACATTTATCGATGAATGAAGGTGCAACACTAACTTTGAGAGGAAAACAGCACTATGGCTCATACAGGTGTCATACATGGGGACCCAAGCCTTAGGAATGAAAATAAAAACATGGCTTATGGGTTCTTTAGACCCTTGAATCAAGGACATACCTTGGCTTCCAGGATCCTCAACACCAATGTCTAGGCCATGCCTGTCCTTGAAACTAGGGGGCAAGCCATATATACACTCCTTGTGCAAGAAAGGCTATCTAAAGGCCTGAGCAAAGCCTCAGGGTTAGTGGACTAGGGTAGGTACCCACCATTAGGGACCAGTTCCTTCCTCTTAGGCCTCCTACAATGTATGAAACTAGGAGAAAATTGAATGTCTAGTTTAGGATTACCCAAAAATTTTAAACATGGGGTTGCCTTCAGGTATGCCTCCAACTCAAGGTTCTGTTGGTCCTTACGTAATGGCTAACCAAAAAGTTGGCCACATAGACCAAGGTATCCCTATTTATCAAGGCAAACACCCGTTCCCTCACCTGATAGTCATGGGAGCTTAAGGATATCCTACTGATCCTCTCAAAGACGCTCAACTCATTGGGGGTAATTGCAAGTGCATAACCTAGCACTGTACCTATTCCTCCAAGACCGATTAGCTTCCCTCATTGAACAAATGTATAGGACAGACCTTAGAATGGTCAAATAGACTCCTCTATAGTAAGTTGTATCCTAATTATATGACAAGCATTATCTGTTTCCTAGAGGGTACAAGATACCCGAGTTTACTCTTTTCTTAGGAGAAGAGAACATGTCTACAGTCGATTCATTTGGAAAGATTTAATTGCTAATGCAAAGAGGTGGCTGCTAATCCTTATTTCGATTGGGACCATTTTTTAGTGATACATAAGCCTACCACCTAATTCTATTTACAATTGGGATGGCATGGCCAAACAGTTTCAAGCCCAATTCTCAAGGATGGAACTAGGTGCCTTTATGTCAAACCTGGCTCGAATGAGACAAAAGCCAAGAGATTCCATAGAGGATTTTGTTAATCAGTTTAAGAGAGCTAGACTAAAGTGTACACTGGATGTCCCTAAAGTTGAATATGCCAAGCTGGCCTTGAACGGCTTGGACTTTGAATTTAGGAAGAACTCAAACTTCACAAGCCTTCTTTGGCTAGCACAATGCGTTGCTAGGTACAAGACTGTCTTGAAGGAAGAAAGCCTTAAGAAAAATGCGTGCATTAAACTTACATGCATGAGGTAATCAATGAGGATAAAATCTCTCCTTGTGCAATTGATATTGTTCAGTATGTCAAGGAACCTCTTATGATTTGTAACCAGTTAGTGAACAAGGATATTGGGGCTAGGAAGTCTAACCAATCCCAAGGCTTAGGAAAATATTCATTTAACCTCCCATGAGCTGTCATAATATTTGATTGGCTCGAGGAAAATCCAAAGGGAAACATAACAAATGTGATCCTTATTCATTGAGGGGGAAGGTTTACTATAAGTGGCATGATTACTTCACCCACTCAACAAAGAAATGTGTCATCTTTAGGAATGTAGTCCAGGATGCCATTGAGGCAAGGGAACTTATTTTCCCTGAAAAAAGCCAAATAGGTGTTGAAAAGAACCTATTCCCTAGTCCTGTGAAGGTGAATGTTATAGAGGCAGTCAAGCCTCGAGATATTTACAATGCTTAAATTGATGAAAATGCTCCTCGCAAGATGGAGGTAGATAAGAAAAAGATGGTCGTACCTAACGCCTTGTTTGAAAGACTTCTGGAGCATGGGGCACTTAGGTTCCCAAAAAGTTCGATAGAATTAGGAAACGAGTTTTGAAAGTGGTACATCACAATAGAACATCTGACCTATGACTGTGTCACCGTCAAAAAGTTCCTAAAAAGCTAGCTGAAGAGAGGAATCATCCTTCTGTCTAAGGAAGAAGAGATATACATGGGTATATCTACTAGCGAATATTAGCAGACACTCTTTGCCACTAAAAAAGAGGTGACAAGGAGGTTCATTGAGCTTACCCGCTCTCTATGTGGAGGTTGTGGGCACATGCTTGTTTTTTAAGATAAAAAAGCTAGAGTCATATCCAAAGAAGACACTTATGCTCCCTAAGAAGTCCCCATTTTTCTTGCAGACCAAGGATTCTTTCCCAAAAGCTCATTTGATCATGATGACATGACACCTCAAGAGGAATCCAAAATATCATCTAATTGGAGTGGAAACTAATCACGATCCACACAACCAGGGCAATAGCCCTCGAGTATCCTCTTTGGTAATGTATGGAGGAGAAACCAACTTAATTAAAGGAATGGTGGATCTTCCAAGCTTACAAGGACACATGAGATAGTAGTTATGCAAGAAAATAGCAGAGAGAAGAGCTCATCTTAACTCTTGGCTGGTTAAGGACCTTCTTGGTAAGGAGCCTGACCATGAGAATGTTGAAGTTGATGAGGATCCATTCGCCAATGAGTCTTGGTGAGATCAATTCGCCAAAGATTCATGGGCTCCAAAGCTGCAAGACAGTGATGAGGAGTACAATCCTCTTAATGTCAACCTAACATAACCTCTTAACCATGTCAACTCGATGTGGTCAGACATTGGAAACAATTTCCATGAGGAAGACTACTCCCAAGCCTATGGAGTAGTTAAGAGATTGAATGCGAAGATCAACCTCAAGATTAAGACTCCCAAATTGAAAAAGGTCTCGAGAAGGAGACAGACAAAAAGCTCTACATTAAGTCTGGATCATTATCTGAACAAGCTAAGGTCAAAACCGCCTTACTCTTACCAAGATTGTCTCAAGAGAGACATAGTAGAGGCAGATGAAGTGTTTCAAGGGGAGCTGGTGATTGAAGTAATAGTCTTTGAAGGTAATCCTAGTCTTTCAACTTTCAAAGTTAAATATGCAACATCCAAATTGATTGATGGTCATCCTGACGTGATGAAGATGATGTTTGATGGGCCCACTATAGCTAAAAAACACATTAAGCCTTCATACATCAAAGCCAAGTTTGGTGGCACTATGGCGAATAGGGTCTTAGTGGAAAATGGCATGGCCATTAATATTTCACCTTCATACGTGTAAAGGGTCATTGGCAAGTCTCAAGATGACATGATAACTTCTAATGTGGCAATATGTGGCTTTTCAGGAGCCACTGTTAGTCTAAAGGGCTCATGTAACGCCCCCAGATATTATAGCAAATAGGCTTAAATCAAAAAGAGTGCGACACGACCGTACTATTACAAATTCCCTCATCAGAGTACGAAGCTCAAAAAGTTTCAATTCATAATTCCTCCATTTCCATAAAAGTTCCCATAACATATAATAGATTGAATCCCAAATACATCAACACTAACGATTTAAAACCAATAGTACAAGAATCAAAAGTACAATATCTCATATTGTCCATAATATCCCGCTATAGAATATATTTAACTCTTAAACTACGAAAATTAAACTAATTCTCGAAATAAGAAGCCGCTCTATCTTCCTCGTCCTTCAGGAATGGCCATAAGCTACTAATTTGGAAAGTAAAGGAAATGGGTAAGCAAACAACACGCTCAACAAGTACACCACACACCCTACGCGGATCAGGCATATTGTTTAAAAAGGAATTTATCTTCAAAATTTCATTTTACAAGAAGCACAAATCACCACTTTATACTTTAATTTATTTCACAAGAGCTCTTGGTAAAACTCACAGATCAATCGGAGACTACGACCGTATTATTCCCGTGATAGGATCATAGATCGGCATTCACATAATTTAGATTCGAATCACTTCTAAGTCGATAGACCCATTAGGGTCAACGTGGTATCTGTATGTTTAGAAGAACTCCTAGATCAACTGAAAACTACGTGCCGCTATTATTCCCACGACAAAGTTACATATCGACTTTCATACATTTCACATTCTTTCATCGATAGACCCTTAAGGGTTATGTAGTTATCTGTGAGTTCTTTCCATAAAAACCTTTCAATTCAAGTCACAAGTTCACAATAATTTTTTTTCACATTATCACAAGTACAAATTTTTTCAAAAATTCACATATTTCAGCATCAAATCAACGTATAAATCAATATAATTCAAATCTTAAGAATAGTAATCATGCAATCAATCAAACACGTATGCCCAAACCTACTTTAACCAACTAATAAATCGTTCAAATATAAGTCTTATACATCAAATCATATAAAATAATTTTTATATTTCACAAACAAGTAGGGGAAGTGGTATACTTACCTCACTATCTTCTAACTCGATATCTGAATCTCTATTACAAATTAGCTTTAAAAACTTATCAAGGAAAGAAATTGGAATTGATGATTGGTGATTGAATAAAGAGAGGGGGGGAGAGAGAGAGATAAGGGAAGAGAGAGAGAGAGAATCGGTTGGAAGAGGGGGAAAGAGAGGAGAAAACTAAGGTTTAAACCCTTTTCTTCTCCTATATATATAAATTTATAGCTCTAATATTACTAATGGGCCCTTCCAAAATTACCCTATTATTTTATTTATTTGTAGCCCAGTTGAAATAATAGCGAATTCTAATTATATCATAATACCTTATCCAATTTAATTAAACTGGATTTCATATATGGTAATATCTGGTCCAATTTAATTAGACTGGGTATTATAGGTCATCCTAATTGAGCTGAGTGTTGGAAATCTGAACAAGCTAACAGCCTTTTTTGTGGTGGATACTACTTCAAGTTACAATGCACCACTTGGGAGGGATTGGCTACATGCCAATTATTGTATTACATCTTCACTTCACTAGTTGTTTGCTCCTTTTGTCTATTTAGTGCGTGTATGGCCGCCATAAGTACAAAATCAAACAAACATGCACAAGTGGGACTTGAAGTTACTTGGGAGTGAGCCCAAGTTACGAACCACACGCATTTGACTTCAATCAATAACCTCTGGCGAGGATTGATACTTTTGGTGAATTCAACTTCGATTTGCAACAATAATGTGGATCCTAGACTTGTTCTAATTAAGGAGACTTCAATATTTTTTTGGTGTTTTTAGGATCTAATGCTTGACAGGAAAGTAAATAGATATGGACCCGGCTTACGTGGCAGTCGGGGTGATGAAGCTAAGCCCACGTACACCTTACCTCACACACTTAAAAGCTAGGAACTGGGATTGAGACAGACTCAAGAGGACAATAGTCTACTTACAAACCCGATTTAATCATGTTTCTAAGCCTAGCACCCTTGACTTCTAAGAACTAAAATGAGGTAGAGTTTCACAAGATTTAGGTGGAGCGAACCGTATTTGGGTCACTGGGTTAGAACCAACGCAAATCAAGTTCAAACCTTGGCCGTCAAAGCCTTAAAATGATGACTCAAACCTAAATTTACTTGACTTATCGAGCAGATAATGCTAAGCCCACCGTAATCAAGCTCAGGGTTGTCAAAGCCTTAAACTAATGACTCAAATCTCAACTCGTCGATTTAGGAATAGATCAAAGTAGAGAGTTCATACCTGAAATTCGAAGATTGTATTGCCTTAAAGAAAGCAAAACCTATTACAAGTTATGAAAAGAACTTGAAGAATTTTTTTATTAGTGCCGGAAACTTTTATAATGATAACAATGTATGTTATTTATAGAATTTAAAAATAATCGCTGCATCCTAAAACCTTGGCATATTTGCCACATGTCTGCCTCAATTCTTCTTTTCCACACTAAATTGGCGTTGAACCTGCTACAAACATGTTAAAGCTCCTTCCATATACCCCCGTTCATCTGCCTCCTTTTGGATATGCTTGAGGCCCACGTTCCTTGATATGCGCTCCAAATAATTACCTTGAGGCTAGAACTACCTTTCTTATAACCTTCCAAGAAATCCCTTGAGCTCAAGCCCCTTTTACCCAATTAGCTATCTTTAAAGGTTTGAAGGTCCAAAAAGCAACCTAAGAGGGGGGGTGAATTAGGTTCTTTCGAGATAAATGAAAATTTAAACTTTAAGAACCAAATTATCAATTAAAAGTTGAATATAAAATGCAGAAATTTAAAGACAAGAAGAATAATGCACAGAGATTTTTATAGTGGTTCACTTCCAACCCGGAAGCTAGTCCACTTCTCAAGTGACTACTCTTAGTCACTTGAGCATTTGACTAAGCTCGATGATCCTTTTTAAAAACAGGCTCAGGATCCAACCTTTACGACCGGTCTTTTTGTACGTAGGCTCAAGACTAACCTTTTACAACCGATCCTTTTATAATCGTAGGTTCAGGATCCAACCTTTACAATAGAGCAATTTAGAATCAATTTCAATAAAGCAATGAAAGAATTAAGCACACAAATTCTTCACTCTTTCAAGAGTGAATTGACACTTTGATCAAGCTTAGCCAAAGCTAAGGATATGCCAATGTAAGCTCAAAGATCAATAAAAAGAAAACAAGTGATGCTCAAATGAAAACTTAAACAAAAGTTTAAATCAAACTGTTGAAAGCGCAATGAAAGAGAACTTGTATCAAAGAATGCTTGGAGAATGTTTTTGGGTGATTTGAGCTAAGGAAATCAACCCCTGTTTATAGGCAAATGAGGGCCAAGAAGACGTTCAAAAAGTTGGAAAAACTTTTGGAAAGAAATCAAGTCAAAAGTAGCCGTTTTGGGGAAAATTCGGTTTGTGTGTCGACACACAGCTGCCCTCAGTGGCTACTGTAAGTCTGTGTGTCGACACTCAGCCTACCCGGGTGCATTTACTCGTTTTGATCACTTTGCTTGATTTGTGGGATATGTTTATCTCATTTCCAAAGTTAAAAATTTGATTGATTGGTTTCTATATTTATTCAAATTTGAATTTAATACCCACATGATTATAAACTAAGTTAATTGCATAAATCAAGCAAAATTATCACCCATCCATATTTTAATTAATTTTATTATGTCAATACCAATCTTGAAATGGTGTTTAAGTTATTAAGCTAGATCGGTTTAATTTTGACTTGAATATTTTTCAAATAAAATTTGAAAGTTAATTTTTCAAAAATATTTCAAAAGCATTTTTGATAGAGCATCACATGTCAGTATTGAGCCTTGAGCTCAATTGATATATCCTGATCCTAAGTCCTAGATAATAAAAATAAATAATGTCGAGGTGCTTGGACTCGGATCACATTCTCTTCAATTTGATGAATCTTTGCTTCAACTAGTGCTCTTTTCTTCTCTTGATTCATCTTCTTGGAAAGTTTCTTGTCATCATGATTAATCTCGATGTTCCTAGCTTTCTTATAAGTCACTTAAAGACAAGATTAGAACAGCTTAAATCCCATAACTCACTACATGATTGTTATCATCAAAATTACAATAATACTGGTTTTAGGGCCAACAAGGTTGTTATCTTTCTAAGGGTTTTTAATGAATAAGGCAACTGGGCTTGAGACACTGTTATATCTACTCTTAAGTGCCCCAAGCATGAGCCCACATGATGGATACATGTCCTTTTCTCTTTAACGGTGTCATACCAACTCCCTTGAGTTTGGGGTATAAACAAATGCTCCCCTTTGACCCGTAGGTAATTTTTAGATTTCCAATGGGTAAAAATCCGTTTGATTTGATCTTCAATGACTATAGGGAGCTCGAGAGAGTACTGTTTGACACTTTATTTACCCTTATTCCCGAGTGTCTATAAATATGATAGTTAGGGCTCTGAAATTTCTCACCTTCTGCTCTGTGCTTTCTGTTTCTTGCAATTAAACGCTTTTCAGTTGCTCTCAACTTTCAAGCTTTTACTTTTCTTGTCGATTCTTTAATGCTTTTTCTTTAGAGCTTTAAATTTCAGACCATAGAAATGGACCAAATTACTCGTTACCTTTGCATTCCCATCCCTAAGGCTGACAGACATGTCGAATACTTGATGCATTTGGTCCAATCGGACAAGGCGGTGGTTCTAGACAAACTCCAGGCCTCTATGGATGTTACCTCCATTGAGGAGGACCCTCCTTGGGTTATTGAGGAGGATCCCTCTTCTTCTCATGAACCATATGCCTTAGGTCTAATCTTTAACCCCTCTGAGGACGTACCCAGTCCTCGCGGGCATCTTTGTTGACACTTGGGAGGCTCCTTTGCCTCGTTCTATATCTACAAACACTCCTCGGGGAGGAAGACATGTTTGCAAAGAGTCTGACCCTTTTAAGGGATGAACTTTCTTGAAGAAGCGATACGTGAATGGAGTGCACAACCTAATGCTCTTTGAAAGGTGGATAATGCCTTTGCATACCATTGAAGAGACACCAATGCTCACAACTCTAGGGGGAAAAAGAGTTGAACACATTATCCTTCCAACATTAATGCATGGCAAGTCCACAGAGTAGCACAGGTACATACAACGATGGTTTACGAAGTATATATAGTAACCTCTACAGTTTGAGCTTCCTCTTTAACTCTAGTTGTAGATAGGAATGGCAATAGGTTGGATTTGGGCGGGTTTGCCTCTATCCAAATCCAACCCAGTAAAAAAACAGATCAAACCTCAATCTGAAAATCTATAAAAATTCAATCTAAATCCAAATTCATCGGGCGGAAAGGATACCCGACCCAAATCCATAACCCATTTAAACCCTAGAAAAAACTATAATATTTTAATTCTATTAATACATATTATAATAATATAATAATTGTACCTTAAAAGCCAATATTTAGATTAACCACATCTTTTTCTTTTTTAAATTTAATATGTATAATTATAGCATATAATATTAGACAATCATTTAAAAAATATTTAACCAATAATTCTTATAATTTTGGGTTAGACTTGGGTTGGGTCTGTGTTCAATTTGATATCATCCAAATTCAACCTAACCCAAAACCCATTTATCGACATCTAAATCCTAATCTATTTAAAACCTATTTGTCACATCCAAATCCATCATAAATGGATCGGGCTGGATGGATATCCGATGGATTTGTGTCCAATTGCCATCCCTAGTTGTAGCCCACCCCTGAGGTAAATCTTTTGTTTTCCAAACTTTGGTTCTCATTCTACAGTCATGTTTCACTTCTGAAGCTCCTTCTTTCTTGATCCATGTTATGCCACCACCTTTCTCACCAATGATCTCTTCCCCCTCAGAGAGATTAGGGGTCAGTGGGAGGCTAGCCTTCTAGCAACTGGACCAAGAAGTGTCTCCTAGATTCCAAAGGTTAGGTGTATCGACTCAACTCCCTCTTTAGTCGCTAGCTACAGAAGCCAACAATCAAGAAGCATTCTCCCTTGTGAAAGCCTTGATAGAGGATCCAAAGATGGGACCCTCAATTGCTAGAGAACTTGAGATATTGGAAGAAGTCCTCATCAAGATTTCTCAAGAAGTTCCTCCGCTTCTATAGAAGAAGGGCCAACTCCAGACGACTATCAGGGACCTCGATCATTCAGCAGGCCTTTTACACTAGAGTGTACTCAATGGTCATTTTTTCACACGTTGTCGGGTTTCTTTTACACATGTCGAATGTACTCAATCTGTCTTGACCGAATCTTGACTCGATGGGTCCTTTTTCCACACTTGGCCAGGTTTCTCAATGCAGTCTTCGAATTTGTCCATTGTAGCTCATTCTTCATTGCTTTTCAAGATGTCCTCCTTGGAATACATTCCAAGCCTACATACACCTAGATCATGCCATAGCGCTCATGTCATCCGAAAAGATCATAGGAATGAGGTATAAAACATAAGAAATATGAGAGACATCAGGCCTATAATTTGGATTGGAGATTTGTGAGCTCAATGTCGTTTCCTGAACCGCTTTGTTGATCGATTGCTATTTATAATTACTTGCTTTTCATTAGTTTTAATTAATCAAACAAACCCTCAATTGGCAATTTAAGAGTTAAATGTAAGTAATGATTAAAGATTTAAAAATTTTGAAGGTGATATTATGAAAATTTTTTAAATTGCAATTGTTAAGAGAAAAATAGCCAATTTCAGAGGTGATTATTAGTAAATAGAACATGTATGTATATATCATGGGCATATTTGGCATAGTTTTAGTTCGCATTTTATTTTTTATTTTTGATAAATTAAAAATTAAGTTAAAAAGGGATTTTATTTTTTTTTGTTTTGATCTTTTTGTTTGGTGCTTGCATTTTTTAGCTTTTTAGAAACTAAAACCATATTTTTGAATTTTCTTTATTTTTGGCTTGTTCTGCTCAGTTTGAGTCAAAACATGAACAGAGAACCAAAAACTTGGTCCATTCATTTATGTTTAGAACTACGGTTTTTATTTTTTAAATGGGAACAACCTTGTTCAGTTATTTTTGTTCATAGTTTGTAATTTTAGTGGTTGTTTTAGAAAACATAATCATCGTTATTGAAAACTAGAATAAGAAAAGTCATTTCCTGTCTTTTTTCAAACTCCTAGCTATTTCTCCTCCTCGTCTACCCACTATGTTGCCACTGCCACCCTTTGCGCCCACAACTAGTCGTCCGTCATCCTCTCTCGTGGTTTCTTTCTCTTTTGTCCTAGTATTATTTGTTGAAAACTAAAAAATATTTGTAAAAAATCTTAAAACCTACAAATAATTTTAGATTTTTTATATGAGTAATATTATTGCTAGGTAAAATTAGTTATGTCAGAGTAACTTTTAGAAAATTTGTGGCTCTTAGTCTAAGTCATATTATTGCTTTGATAATAACATTTTTTTTTTGTGAAAAATAAATAAGAACATCGTTTTCATCATTTAACAATAGAAAATTAAAAACAAAACTGAACAAACTCTAAAGCACAAAAAATCTTTTTAAAACATGAATTCTAATTTTTCATAGGACCAAAGACTACAAACAAGAAATATAGGGTACATAACATGTTAGTACTTTAATGACTTTTACTCCACAAACTTTTTGAAATAGTTTTTTTAGTTCAAAAATTATATGCTTTTAATGAAATGGTCCAAATAATAGTATGAAAATATATAAAACTTATTATTGCTTGTTAAACTAGCCAATCCCTTGCTATTTCTCTTATTTTATACACGAATTATTATATCGTGGCATTTTTAATAGAGAAGAGTATAATGAGAGACGCAATTACACTCTTTAACTTTTAAATTAAAAGCAACATACCCAATATTCCAATGGCTCCCGCCTAAGCAGGGTATGGGGAGGCGGATGTCCACCAGAGGTGGATGCAACATTAGAACATTGGGGGCACGTGCCCCCGGTGGAAAGTTAATATTTAATATTAATATATATATATATATATATATATATATATATATATATATATATATTAAATAATGTGTGCTTGGAGATCAACAATTGGGTTGGTAATCTAGTGATAATTATGTCCCTATATGTTGCTAGTGGTCGCAGGTTCGATTGCCATGCCTACTTTTTCATTAGTTTTATTTAAGTTGTTTTTCTTGGGCTCCACTCCCTTTTATAAAATATTTTATTTTACATTTAATAAATTATTAATTTTTTAAATTAAAATTATTCAAAATTATTTTTTATATACTAATATCTCTAATTTTTAACCAATATTTATTATATATTTAATTGTAGTTAATTAATTATGTAATAATAACCTATGAGTATTATACAATAATTAATATATTTGAGACAAAAACATGACAATAACCCCAACCGCAACCTGCTCCTCATCCTACTCTCTAGCGGCTATCCTCCATTGATTAAGTAGAAAGCTAATGACAGAACTATTTATCATTATGCCGTAAGCGAATATATATCAAACAAAATTTACATTTCTTTGGAGACATTAGCGGATTTATCCAAAAACATAGTTGTTTTTTAATTGATTAATATCTTAAGTTGATATGATGCATTATTAATTTATCTATTTAATATACATAAATTTGAATAATTCAAACATATATATACATACATATATGGCTATACATATATATATATATATATACATGTCACAATTCTTATGAGAGTGTGAGAGGATTAAATCTTGACCGTTAGTTACAATGGACAGCCAAGATTAAATAATCTTAATAGATTAAAATAAATAAATAAATAAAAATAAAGATAAAAATATAATAATACCCCTCACCCTATCTCTCCTCCTCCGTCCATCCCCCTACCTCCCTTTTGTCTCTCCTCCCTTTGGCTGGCGGTTGGTGGTTGGCGGCAGGTCGGTGGGTAGCGGCGAGGGAGGAGAGAGAGGGGAGGGAGGTGGGGGGAGGGTTGGAAAGGAAGAGAGAGCGGGAAGGAGGTTGTATTTGGGGGCTGGGGTGACCGGTAGTCGTGCGGTGGGCGGCAGCCGGAGAGCGGTGGGTGGTCGGCGACGGGTGGCGGAGGAGAGAGAGGAAGGAGGTGGGGAAGGCCGAAGGGAAAAGGAGGAGAGAGGAGAAATGATATTATTGGTATTTTTTATTTTTTTAAAGAGGTCACGTTAAGATCTTTTAATCTTGGCCGTCCATTGTGGAAGACAGCCAAGATAATCCTCTCACACTCTCACCCTCTCATAAGAATTGTGCTATATATATATATATATATATATATATATATATATATATATATATATTTGAATATAAATTATATATACAGAGCACCTTTATGTTGATACATTATATGATTTTTTTTGTGATTTTTAGAATTTTTTTTTTATATAGTATTGGCACCAAAAACTCTTAATGTTGTCCTAATTTATAAATAATAGTCTAAATCTCATATTCTGTTGATTGTTGCTCCCTATATAACCTCTCATATATGCCCACAGTGAAAAACTTTTTTGGATCCGTCACTGATGTCCGCTGTCTTCCCTTTTTAGGGTTTTACTTTTAAATTATTTTATCAAATATATATTAATTTTTAACCTAAAATATTATTTTATAAAATTTATTAATTAAAAAATTAATACATCAAATTTTGTTACGCTAATATGTAATTTACTCGAAATATGTCGTATATTTTAGTTTGTGAAAGAGGGGAGAAAGATAAAAGTGCAGGCGGAGAACACTCTAGTGGTACAAACAAGAGGAATTTGCCCTAAACGCCGGGAAAAAGGCCAGGGGGGCGTAGCAGTGAATTGCAGGGTTAGCAGCAATGGAGGGAGGAGAGGGAGGAGTGGAGAGAGTAGTAGACTCCAAGGATATGCAGCAACAGTCCAAAGCATTCGACATTCTCACTGACCGCGTCGAAGACCGCCAGCTCGACTCCTCTCGCGTTCAAACAGTTCAGATTCTTACTTGTTTTACTTTCGAGTTTCGATTCATTTTGTGGAAGTTCAAGCTTTAACCTGATTTATTATAGTATAAAATCAATCTTTGGGCCTTCACTCAGTCCCTTAAACTGTTGGAAAAGTTTGTTCTTTGACATAGTATTAGAGCGGATGATAATCCCGGGCTCTTGTTTGTCACATTGTGTCCTATAAACGAGAGGTGCATTTGAATTTGTTGCATTGTGATAGCAATTCCAATTTGATACAAACCCAATCCAACACTCAACAAAGCAATAGCATCAACGTCAAAACAATAACAATCAAGATTGAGCCAAGAGAAGTATAACTTGTATTGATGACTCAATTTGTACAAATATAAGTATGTATGCATAAGTATAGGATAGTACAATAGGGAAAAAGGGGGGAGAAGTAGAGAAGAGGATTGGGGGAGAAGAGATTAGATCACACAATACTCAAGATACCCCAATTAACTATACAAAACATTATTTATACTAGCTTACTAAGATAACTAGGTTAAGGATGGATTAGTTGATAACTGAGCTAACATGGCACTCAATAGGTGACGTGGCAAGGTAAGCTGACGTGGCTGCTGATGTAGGATGTGTATCAATACCCCCTGGATGAGTAGACCCTTGTCCCCAAGGGTCGAATGTCGGGAAACGCAGCTGCAAGTCATATAGAAACTCCCAAGTTGCGTCATCTACTGATTGGCCGGACCACTGGACGAGAACTTGTGTAGCGGCCATGTAATGTTGCTTGACCATGCATTGGTCAAGGATAGCGATAGGTATAAGCACAGGATGCTGCGGTGGCCAAATATTTGGTCAAGGGATGGAATAGCGGGAACTGACAAACACCGTTTGAGGAGGGAAACATGGCCAATGTGATGAATAGTAGCATGGGAGGGAAGGTCGAGTTTGTAGGCCATGGGGCCTACTCGATCTAATACCCGAAACAGACCAAAATAATGGGGGGACAGCTTGTGGTAGCAGCGAGCTTCCATACTGTGTTGACGGTAAGATTGCAACTTAAGCCAAACATAATCACCGATTTGAAACTCATTCTCGGAACGATGCTGATCCGTTGCTTGTTTCATTCGGTTTTGTGTGCGGGCAAGATGATGTTTGAGGCGAGTGATGGTCTCCTCCTGAGCACGCAAACTACGATCAACGGCATTGATTGCGGAATCCTCGGTTAAATATGGTAAATGGTTAGGGGACGGTTGCCCATAGATGATCTCATGGGGAGTGGAAGATGTAGCTGAATGAAATGTCGTATTGTACCATCACTTAGCAAGTGGTAGCCAACGACTCTAGTCACGAGGGTACTCACCCGCCATACATCGTAGCTATGTCTCCAAGTAACGGTTGCGAACCTTGGTTTGACCATCCGCCTAAGGATGGTATGAGGAAAAGGGATTGAGCTGAGTTCCCAATCTAGTAAAAAGCTTACGCCATAGCGTACTCGTAAATATTGAGTAGCGATAGCTAACAATGCTGCCCGGAAGACCGTGGAGATGGTAAATATGGTCCAGAAAAAGCTGGGCAATATTGGCTGCGGTATACGGATGGCGGGTAGCAATGAAGTGTCCGTACTTACTCAACCTGTCGACAACGACCATAATAACCGAGGACCCATGAGAGAAAGGGAGGCCTTAATGAAATCTAGAGAAATACTGCTCCAAATGGAAGAGGGAATACGTAAAGGTTGGACTAAGCTCAGGGATGCCACAGTCTCATACTTGTTCTGTTGCCAAACAGAACACTGATGAACGTACTCACAAACATCAATACGGAGTCCTTCCCGTAAAAGAGAGTTTGGATATGGTGATACGTGCCCTCAATGCCAGAATGACCTCCTTGTGAGGAGCCATGTAAGAATGGCGTCGCAAAGAGACGGATCTGACTTGACAACCAGCTGGTCATCGCAACGGAGTTGGTCACGGTGCCAAGTGAACCGCGGGTGAGGGAGCGAGTCCTGACGTTTATTAGCAATAATACGACTGAGAAGAGGGTCAGTGTGCCACGATTGACGAAGATGATCATAAAAATTGGAAGACATGGAGGAAATAGCCATGCATAGCACCTCGGAGTCGGAAACCCGAGAAAGAGCGTCGGCGGTGCGATTGTTGGAACCCTTCTTGTAAATGAGATCATAATCATAGCCAATCAAGCGCGAAAGCCAAAAATTCTAAAAGGTCATCGACAACTTCTATTCGAGCAAATATTTGAGACTTTGCTGATCTATGCTAGAGGTGGCCACGGGCCGGGGTCCCGGCCTTGGGGGCTCAGCCCGTCCCAGGCTTGGGTTGGCCCGGCTCCCCCCCCCCCCCCCCCCCCCCCCCCCCCCCCCCCTCTTTTAAACAATATGTTAAAAAAAAGTATAAATTCGTTTTGTATAAATATTATTATAATTTATTGATGAATAATATAAGATACAAATAAAATCCATCGCAATCTTAATAATGCTAAATATATGTAATAAAATAAAATGTATAATAAATAATGGTAAATAATGTAACAAATACAACTACAGCAGTTGGATCCTACTATTTAAAAGTACAAATATATTTATTGAAAAATACAAACAAGATATAGACGTACAACAATAAGAAATTAGTCTACGCTGGCTGGGGGGTTGCTGTGCCGCCGTCTGACGTATCGGTAGTGCGGTCGTCTTCATCCTCGCTCGATGAACCCAGCCTCAGTTCGTTTTGCTCCCTAGCCTCTGCGTGCATCCAATCCTTTAAGCACACGGACATCTCCAATCTGGACGGTGATGGCTTCGCCTTCTTCATTCCAAGCAACCTGCCACCAAGACTAAAAGCACACTTCGATGCTACTGAAAACACCTGACACATTAGTATATCACGTGCCATGGTGGAAAGCACGGGATACTGGGTTTGATTTGTACACTACCATTTCAAAATATCAAATTGCGGATTCACCGGTGTTGGGAGGAACTGGATCAGCGGCGTCCGCATATAGTAATCTAACTCGTCACATGACGTGGGAGCTTGTGTGGGCGCGAATTGGTCCAACAGCTTCCATGCATATGACATGTGTGCACTACTTCCACTAGATGTGGAAGATCCAACTATAGTAGAAGCAACATGTGGATTATTAGATGATAATCTCCAAGAATAATGAGAAAATAAAGTGTGTAGGTCTGAATTGACTTGCGCAATGAATTTTTCGGTATCGAAATCAGAGTTTAATTGTTCGTAAAAATATTTGGCAAACAAGTTCAAACCCCTAAGTTTACAACGGGGATCCAAAATAGTGGCAAAATAGCATGTAAGGGGTAGTTCAGAATAATATTTATAAAACTTCGTTTTCATTGCCTTAATCGATTTAGTCAACACGGGGTTGGATTCATTTTCCGACATCCAAGACACAATATCAATCAATCTAAATATTGCTTGTGGTATGGTCGAATAATAGTAACCGGAAAAAAGGTGGTAGCATCTCTAAATATGGTAAAAAATTTACAAATTTCTTTAATGGTGTCCGAGTGTACATTATTCAGATTATTATTACTTAAATCTGAATGAGTATCCTGTACAAATTCCACTAGGACATCTTTATATGGTAGTATGTGCTCTAACATGTCTACTGTTGATGACCACCTAGTTGGCGAGTCTAATATAAATTGTTGATACTCTATCCCATGCGTCCTACAGAGAAGCTTAAATCTTCTCTTTCTGGTGCTGGATGATTTTATTGCTACTGTTATATCTCTTAAGGTGGAAAGAGAAGCGTTTATTAGACCTAAACCATCCGTAACCATTAAATGCAGTATATGACGGATGCAACGTAAATGAAAACACCGCCCACCTAACACGGGTCTCATATGCCTACTTAGTTGTTTAACGGATGCGTTATTACTAGTAGCGTTGTCGAACGTGATACTAAAAATACGACGCTCTATCCTCCACTCGCGGACTGCCTCCATAATCGCACCCATGTTTATGTCGGGGATGATCTAAATATGCAAAATGGATTATTCGTTTTTGAATGGTAAAGGAGGAATCGATCCTGTGTGCCGTTACACACAAGTAAGGCACACCGGGTTTCGACTTCCAAGTGTCGGACGTCAACAAGAACATGCTCGTGTTCGCCATAAAAATTTCGAAGACCTCAATTTTCATCCTATGGTAAACTTTAAACGCGTCCTACTTTAAAGTGTTCCGAGGAACCTTTACGATGGCGGGGTTCACCGCTGTTTGGAGATACTTGACGAATCTAGGTCTTCGTCGGTGCTAAAAGGCTTTTCAGCCCCAATTACATATTTAGCTAGTTCCCGTCTGTTAGTTTCTTGGGAGAACCTAAAGTTAGCAAGTGCACCAATCGCTTGCTGTACTAACTGTTGTTGGGCTCTATTTGGGCCTTGTTTAGGGTGGCACCTAATTATATGTCTAGTTAATGTGCCTGTCCCACTGCCGGGTGGATGACTAAAGGCCTTGGGTAGGTTACATAATTTACAAATTGCTTTATTAGTTTCTTTATCTAAGTTGAAGTGCTTCCATACCCCACTAGTACTACGCCTACTGGTACTAGTTTTTGTGGGCCGGGTTTCGGTGTTGGGTGTGGATTCCTCTTCAGTCTGTGAGTCTCCACCCCACCACCCGACTCAGAAAAATCTTGGCCGTTGTAGTACTGTTGTTGTTCCAATATATAGTGTCAGTGTATGGAGGTGATGGTTCTAAAAATGCTCGTTCATCTGTATCAAGTTCGACAACTCTACCCCTTTTAGGTACTTTAGGCAATCGAGGAGAGCTAGACCTAGAACGACTGGCTCTAGTCGAAGATGAGTTGTGTGCCATGGTAGTATTAATGATTAGTATTTAAAAAATTCAACTGCTAATGCAAATTAAGTAGATAAAAATGCGAAACAAATAAAATTTTGATACTAAAATTACCGAAGCGAACAATGAACTTTGAACTTGACCGAGATTCTATGAGCTAGAGGTGGCCAATTTGGTGCACAATTTTGCAAGTAGAAGGAAGTAGATGAATGTAGAGAGAGAAGAGAGAATTGGATGAAGATTTGTTGTGAGGAAATGGAATGGAGGGATGGGTATTTATATATTTACCAAAAAAAAAAAGGATGGGTATTTATATATTAATTTTTTTTTTAATTAAAAAAGAAGGAGGTCCCCCCTTCCCATCGGCTCTTTTAAAGAGCCGTTGGGCCGGACCCCGTATAGGATTGGGTCGGGCCCAGGCCTGGTTCTGGGCTCTCTAGAGAAGAGGATTATGTCCGAACTGATATTCGACTCTAAAGCATACTAATATTTCCAGCTGGCCACCTCTAATCTGTGCGAATAATAAAATGTCGGCCCTTCTGATGCTTCCATTTATTGACAGCGGAAACCATAGCTAGAAGTTCATGCTCATAAATTGACATAGCCTGATGAGAAGTTGAAAGGGATTGGCTAATGAAGGCAAGTGGTCGCCTCGCTTGCTTTAACACTACGCCAATGCCGGTGCCCGAAGCATCGGTTTCAATGATAAAAGGCTGCGAGAAGTCGGGTAAGGCGAGCAGAGGGGTTGCTGCTAGCGTAGCCTTGAGCCGAAGAAAAAGCAACCTCAGTGGCACTATACCATCCAAAAGCATCCTTGCGAAGAAGAGAAGTGAGAGACCGAGCTATATCTCCATCATGAATGATGAAGTGGCGGTAATAAATCGGCCACGGCCTGGATTTTTCAAGGGTCGGCGGCCACCCCATCCCCGAAAACAAAGTGTCCAAGATACTCGTTACGACGGGCCGCAAAAGAGCACTTGGCTTAATTGGTAGTGAAGGCGTTGTTGCGCTGATCCGGAAAAATGCATCGGAGATGCTAAAAATGATCGGTCATTGTGGCACTATACACGAGAATAGCGTCAAAAATACCAAGACAAATTTCCGAAGAAATGGCCGGAAGATGTCATTCATAATACTTTGGAACGTGGATGGCGTGTTCGAAAGACCAAACGGCATCACCGTAAATTCGTAGTGACCGGAATGGGTGTGGAAAGCCGTTTTGTGAATATCATCTAAAGACATCTGAATTTGCCAATAACCGGATTTAAGGTTGATTTTGGAGAAATATGCGGCGCCTCCCAACTCATCCAACAATTCCTCGACGATTGGGATCGGAAATTTATCTTTAATAGTCATTTTGTTGAGGGTGCGGTAATCCATGCATAAACGCCAAGACCTGTCTTTCTTCTTCAGCAAAACAACCGCTTATTCAAATGGGGAAGAACTATTCTGTATGACTCTACTCTTGAGCATCTCAGAAATAAGCTTCTCAATAATATCCTTTTGAAAGTGGGGATAGCGATATGGTCAGAGATTGACAGAATTGCTACCCTCTTTCAAAGGAATGCGGTGACCAAATCCGGGCCGAAAAGGAGGCAACCGAGGGACCTCAGCAAAAATACTAGCGTACTCGTCAAGTAAAGATTGGATCTTTGGACAACTATCAGGCGCACCAATCAATAGAATCGATTTGAATACCGAAGAAGGATGTGTGCAACGGGAAGACAACCTGAATAGCGAAACAGGAAGCTGGTTGTGACATGACTGCGGTAATGTTGCGGGCTGAAACGATACGCAGCGACGAATCATGAATGCCCTGGAGAGAAAACGACCGGTTACGAAATATAAACTCCATGGCCCACTGAACCTTACCAAGCGTGCTGAGCTACTGAATACCCAATCCCATGCCACAGCCGGATATGGAATAAGTAGCATATCAGAAATAAATTCATCATCCTCTAAAGTCCAACGAAAATCACAAGAGAGTCCCTGACAAGATAAACGGTTACCATCTGCGCAACTATAATTGGTGGGCATCGAGAGCAATCGATCACACAACTCAATAATCTCGCAATGTAACTATCAAGGATGTTGTGGGTACTCCCACTATTAATCAAAATGTGAAGTAGACGTTTGCCGCTAAGACCTCGGACCCCACAGTATGACAGGTAGCGACCCCTTTTAAGGCATGGATTGAAATGTGAGGGTTGGGATCCGGATTCGGATTGGTCGGTGTGTCCGCCTCAACCTCAAAGTCATCATCGTCCTTAGCTAAAAAAGGTCGGACACGCTTGCATCCGGGACACTTATGGCTGGGTGAAAAATGTTCGTGGTAGTAAAAGCATAGGTTCTTAGAACGGTGTTCCTCGACCTTAGCTTGGGTTAAATAACGAGGATTACGAAAATTGCCCCGAGTACGAGGAGCAATCGAAGATAAGGGTGTGGGAAAAGGGGCGGGTGGTGGGCCGGGGGGGGGGGGGGGGGGGGGGGGGGTGTTAGGGGTGGGGGCCATATCTGGGGTTATTCACTCCCTCACGATTTACATTGTTGGGTAAGGGAAGGATGGGGCCTAATTTTTGAGGGCTGCTACTGGTAATTCTCTTAAGATAAGAACAATTTTTCTCCTGAAGTCGTGCAAGAACAATAGCATCCTAGAATGTATGCGGCTTATATATCTTAAGCCATCCAGCAATATCCTCACGATTCCCTCCCATAAACATGTCAGTTTGTTGTGGCTCATTCAAACCACATCTACTAATTAAAGACTCGAATTGAACCAAAAACTCGAGTAGAGATCCGGTTTGCTTGAGCTTTGCAAGCTCAGGGCGCCTTTGAGGAGTCAAAGAAGCGGCCACGAATTTTCGTGGCATAAGTGTTCCACGGTATGATCACCCCTCGGGACCACGATTCCTCAAAAGCATTATGCCAGCCTTCGGCCTCACCCTCTAATGCTACCCCCGCTAACTTAACCTTTCCATCCTCAAGTGTCTCATCCAGATAAAAGTAACCCTCGCATTTATGTAACCAACCATCTACATTGTACCCACTAAACCTCGAAAATTCAATTTTGGTTACTCTAGTGGGAAAATGGTAGTTACCTCTGTTTGGGACTGCTGGTTGGACCGGGGGATGGTGATCAGGGGAGCCGATCGAAGGTCCTATCCAATTTCCTCGGCTTTCGAGTCAATGAAGGAGACGGAGAGCGGTTCTGGCGGTTCATCGCATTGATTTGCACTGACAGGCCATTGACCAGGTGCTGCATCTCCTCCAATGCGCGCGTGTTCTGTTCCAACAGATCATTGATGGCCGAGCACTGGCGATTTAGATCAGTCTGCATTGTTTCCTCCACATATTAGATAGTAGTCTGCTTACGGGTACCCTCAACCATGGCCGATGATCGATCTTTATTGTGTAGCTGAGGAAAGATCGGCTCTGATACCAATTGATAGCAATTCCAATTGATACAAACCCAATCCAACACTCAACAAAGCAATAGCATCAACATCAAAGCAATAAGAATTAAGATTGAGCCAAGAGAAGTATAACTTGTATTGATAAGTCAATTTGTACGTAAGTATAAGTATAGGATGGTATAATGGGAAAAAAGAGAGGGGGGGGGGGGGGGGGGGGGGGGTAGAGAAGAGGATTGGGGGAGAAGAGATTAGATCACGCAATAGTCAAGATACCCCAATTAACTATACAAAACATTAATTATACTAGCTTACCAAGATAACTAGAGTTAAGGATGGATTAGCTGATAACTGAGCTGACATGGCACTCAATAGGTGACGTGGCTGCTGATGTAGGATGTTCACACTAAGGCCTCACCAATGTGTCTGATCCAGTTGGATTAGAGAAGTCAAAAGGTGCATTCAGAATAGACCCACATGTGAAGGGGAGTGTTGAGGGACTCCACATGTGAGTCTAGTGAATCTTGCATGGGATTTGTGAGAGAGAAAATATCAATATATACACCTAATGGATAACTCCACCTAAGGCATACTGGTGCCTTGTCAATTGATCTACTTGATAAAAATTATTGTTGTATCGCACATTAGTTAGGTTTAAGGAGGGAGTGTTGGGGTTCAGATATATAAAGGAGTTTAGCACAGCTAGGTTAAACGATTTAGGCCCTTTTTTGTTAATATAGGAATTTAATTCCTGTGGAAAATTGTATTTCCTAAGAAATTCCTGTATCACCTTAGTATTTGGTTGTTAGGACAAAAAATAGAACTTTCTAAGAGGGGCTAGTTGAAAACAAATGCATTACAATTGCGTTTTAAAGGAATTGGAAATTGTTAAGGAATTTTTACTTCCCATGTTCTGCTAATTTCCTAGTAGCTAAACAAGAGGGCAAGTATCCACTTCCCATTAATTTCGAGTTAGTGCATTTACTTCCTAGTAAACAAACAAGGCCTTGGTTTTATTTATCTATTGAGCTTGTATTTCTTTGATTTTGGAGTTTTGATTGAACTTTTGGATAGTAGTAATCTAAGGCCTTGTTTGGTTACTAGGAATTGAGGGCAGGAAATTAGAACTCATGGGAAGTGGGCATTTTCCCTCTTGTTTAGTTATTAGGAATTGGTAGAACATGGGTAGTGGAAACTCGTTAGCAAATTCCATTTCTTTTGAAACATATGAAGTAACTTACCTAAACCTCCTGGGAAGTCCTCACCCTCAAGTTGGGGGCACTCGGAAACAGCCTCTCTTCAGGTTAATACCCTGAAGGGGGAAGGCTGCATACATCCGCCTCCCCCAGACCCTGCGTAGGCGGGAGCCCTTGAGGCACTGGGTATGTTCCTATGTTCCTTCGAAGTAACTTACCTAAACCTTAGTTAAGTCCTAATTCCTTTATTTTTACTTGGCCTCCACCAAACCCCTTGTACCTACTTCCTTGGAAATTGGCGCAAGAATTGCATTCTAAGAAATACAACTTTCTATAAGAAGTTAATCAAACAAGGCCTATTTCTTTGTCAATCGTTTTATCTTATGTCTACTTGTGTCGTTTTAGTCTAGTGTAGGCGTGTCAGAATTTGGGTTTAATTTAGTTACATGAAGCTAGGTTAAGTTAGTTTGCTTTTTTGTGATTGCTGACAGAATTTGGGGTTGATGTGTTTCAGGCCATGGCATCTATTGCTGCATCAGCAGAAGCCGATGCCCATGCTATGAGAATGAGGTATTTGCTGCTTTTGAGCTTTCCTCGTGATATGCGTTAATCGTTTATTGTTTGAACTAGTTTGATGGTCATTTGAAATTATTGGTGGATTCAGGTAGAATATTTCAACAAAGTACCGACTTTTTTTGGGTCAATAACGTACTGACTTCAACCATCAAAAACAAAAGACAAGTAGTTCTCCAAACAGCTTAAGTTAGCTGTAAAACAGATGAATGATTTTATATCCTAACTTGGCCCCTTTTTGAATGCCTTTTTGGTTTACTGCATGGACAATGCACATCCGTTCTTCGTACCTTCTATGAAATTATACTGATAATGAATTAGAGGCTTATAGGATTTGAATTTGAGACTTCTTTGTTAAAAGACTTTGGTACTATACTAAGACATTAATTGTCCCAAAGTTGTTTTTGTGAAGAATCAAAGAATAGTTTTATATATTAACAAAGTTCCAGGGGCTGCTATTAGATATTCCAGTTCCCGACTGTTATCCTTTACAAATTCGGCTTATTTTTCCTTGTGGATTATCAGTTCATTTACTTGAACCTGCTACTGGATTAAGGATTCCGAAAGCATGTAATTTGTCTGCTGAAAACTTGAGCGGTGCTTTCTAAGAAACAGTGATCCCTAACTGAAGGATCGTGACTTCCTCTTGTCATTCAGCCTATTGGTTCTTAAGATAGTAATGATGGCATGGAAATAGTTTTAAAATGATAATATCATGTTCCATCAGGAAGTAAAACTTAGACAGCGGTGTTAATGAATCTCAAGGAGTAATATACTGAACTACAAAAGCATGAGGGATTGAATACTATTTGAAGCTGATGCGCTGGACTGAATCTGCAACAGGAGCTTTTGTATCTAAATTAGTTGTATATGCGATCAGACTGCATTAGTTGTTCGCCTTAGCAGCTATCATGAATTAGTGTCAAGTGGGATATTTCACGGGCGAGAGCAGTTCTAGGATGAGTGACCTTCTGGGAAATCCTTACCCTCAGGTTGGAGCCACTCGGAAACAGCCTCTCTTCAAGGGTAATACCCTGAAGGGGGGAGGCTGCGTACATCCGCCACCCCCCCCCCCCCCCCTCTCTCTCTCTCTCCCGCGACCCTGCTTAGGTGGGAGCCCTTGGGGCAGTGGATATGTTGCTTTTGCTTTGGGATATGTCACGGAGGAGGGAACTCTGTAATGGGGGTTTTCAGTGGCTAGATATTGGCCCAAGAGCCTCTACATTTTCAGAATTCTTAGACGTTTTCTCGTGGTCGGTGACCTGACTGAAAGATGGCTTCTAGGCGCCCAGGTTACAGCATTCTACTATGGTGTTCATATGGTCATGTGATGTTAAGTCAGCTGACTCTCTTCTTTGTGCTGAGATGCTACCGAATCCATCATATCGCTATAATTACAATTCCAATTTCAATTCTAGTGGAATTAGAATTTTGATGGAATTGAAATTCCGTTGTTTGGTTCATCAAAGGAATTGGATGTCAGAATTATAATTACATAATGATTCGAACCATCAAGGGCTTTCGGTCAATCGAGTTGGACAATTTCGAGCTTTAAATCAACAACGGTCGAATTTTGGTCGGAGCAATTTACGTTACATTCGAGTTACTATGGTCGAAGCGATTTACTTTGAGTTTGAGTTATTCAAGGTTCGAGTCAAATCAGGGCAAGTATCGCATTGGGTCATTAGTGTTCATGTTATCTCGGACTTTTAGTTAATCAGGCTAGGTTTTTTTAGGATTCAGGCTAGATTCGATCAGGTTGGTTGATTTAGGTCATTTCAAGGTCGAGTCATCTTAGTGTCGGGCAAACGAGTTGTATCATTTCAAATTTCGAGTCATCTTAGGCTGAGTTTGAGATATATCGGGTTTTTGGGTTTGGGTCGTATTAAGTTATTCAATTTGGTAGGGCCATTTCCACTTCAGCTCATCTTGTTTACATAACATTCAAGTCGAGTAGTTTTATTTTTTAGATTCGAGTCATCTTGAGTTTCGGGTCAATCAGGTTGGGTCACTTCGGACTTTTGAGCTAAGGTGATTTCAGTTATTTCAACTTCAAGTCATTCGAGTTGAGTGATTTCGAGGTTTGGGTCAAATTTTAGGTTGTGTCTAAGTCTTTAGATTTTGAGTCATATTGGTTTTGAGTCGATCAAGTAGGGTCATTTTGGGTTTTGGGTCAGTGAAGTTACAATGGAATAGTAATTCCTTACCCACACCCCAAGGAATTGGGAAGTATGATTTTCAGTTAAAATCCAATTTCAGTAGGTGAACCAAACAACAAAATTGGAATTTTGGGCCCCAATTTCAGTCTAAACCCCAATTCTAGGCTCCAATCTCATACTCCAAACACAGCCTCAAGGTTTTTGTATCAAATCTATGGAATTAGGATTGAGTTTCAAGTTCGGCCTATTTCACTCAAAGCATGAACTGAACTTGTACAGTAAGTGCTGCCTAAGGTTTCTGAGTTCGCATTTCAAATTGTCTGGTGATCTTTGGTGATTGCGTTTAAATGGTTTATAATATATTGGGCAATGTGGTTCTTGCTAGATTTGAATCATGAGATGGTTGTGGTAGCCAGTTAAAGATGGAATGACCAAGATGGCTGGTAGCTTTCCACATTAACACCCTTCAGCGAGGCTTCAGTCTAGCGGTAAAAGTACAATAGTACTAAAGATCCCAGGTTCAAATCCTCCTACCCCATTTACCCTGAAAAAGAAAAGAATATTAAACCTTTCATTTCTATTACTCACCCTTTGTCTTGTTTCTCTTTCTTGACTCTTCGTCAAGGGAAGGGCTTGTCTATGTTAATTCCTATTTTTGCTGCCGTGTTTAATGGTGTTGCGGTCGTATGAGGCATGTTCATTTTTGCCAATTTCAGTCTGAAAATTGTTGTGCCTTTGTGTCACCGATGTTATACTGGCTTGAGTTTTATTGAATGCCTCCCTATCGAGCATTCTGTAGTCTCATCTAAGGGTATAAATGAGCCAAGCTGAGTTGAGTATGAGCTCGTCTAATCAATATTTTGCTTGTTTGAGGCTTGCTGAGCCTAAAGAAAGAAACTTAGCTCTGCTTATTTGTGCTCTTGTAGGTTTGAGTTTGTTCATTTAGGCTTCTTTAAGCTCAAGTTCGCTTGCTTAAGAACATTTACGCTCAAGATACTCGAGCTTGGCTGATAATTTAGCTGGTGGATGGCTGATTCAGGCTTGTTTCAGCTTGCTGGCTGCCAAGCGCAAGCTTTACCAAGCTCAAGCTTATCTCACTTAGTTGAAGGATATGCTTGACTTAGCTTAAGCTGAAACGAGCCTGATCCATCAAGCTAAACAAGGAACTTATTTGCAGGGGCTGTGCTCTTCTCTGTGAAAACAAACTTTCATTTTGCATCTAACCAAAACGATACGGTTCCCACTTTTGTCCCATTTATTGAGATTGAAAACTTGGCGCTTCTGTTCATAGGGAGAAGGAATTGGCTGCTGTGAAGATCAATGCTGCTGATGTTGACATAATAGCAAATGAACTCGAGGTTCATTTCATCTCATTTCTTCTTCATTGTCCTGTTGATACTTTCTCAATACATCTAATGTAACTTAATGTCAACGTCAATCAATGACAGCTTGACAAAAAGGTCGCGGAAAGAACCTTACGGGAGCACAAAGGGGATGCTGTTGCTGCCATCCGTGCCCTTCTTCACTAGAAAGGTGCGTGTAGCAAATCATAATAATTCGAAGAATATTGCATTGCTTTTTATGTTCTGCAAATGTTTAATGATCATTGGCTCTAGTCTCCTAGTGGTGATCGTTTTGAGAAAGATGTCCATTTTTGTGGTTTTTAAGCACTGCAACTGTTTCGTGTTTACTCAAAGATCACTAGTCTGCCAATAGATTGTCAAGTATCAGAATGTATTTTCTTCCCATTTGTTGTTTAAGGGCTTGTTTGGTTGGCATGGGAAGTAAATTCCTCTAGAAAATTGTTATTTCCAGGATTACTTCATGTGTGTAAACTAGCAGACAATCGATCTGTGTGTGTGGTCTGTGACAAAATCAATGAACTCCTGTACTCTACGTAATTCAGTTTATTGTTTAATAAGTTGCAACAGTAAACCTCCGTTTTTTGGGACGAAAATTAAAGTCTGGAATTTGGTTTTCTTCTTTTGGTTGTTTGGCGCATTCTTTGAAAAAAAAAAAAAAAATTTTCCGAAAGAAAAGGTTTTCAATCCAATGGGTGGAAAATGGTTCTTTTTATAAAAAGACGAAAAGTTTTCATTCTGACCCAAAAAGCTTCGGGAAATATTATGGATATGAATATGGATCAAACAAAGTTGAATTATACAGGGTTATAGACCTTGAAGGTCATATAATGTCATATGAGGATTGGACCAAAAATGACCAATTATGTCCAATCTTGGATCGAACTGTGGTTAGATCTAATTTTTTATCCTAATTTTTTCTTTTTTGAACCAAATTTTTTGATCGTAATGGATATTTTATATTTTAATAATTTTCATTACTTCATATGTGGATTTAACTAGGCCAAAGCTTAATTAGGATATGACCGAAGGATTGAGGACCAAACTGAATAACGATAAGTTTGGTCAACTCATAGGCTGAATAACGAGGTTCAATTTAGTTTTACATTTTGAACTGCTTAAACCCCTGACAACATTGGTTCTTCATGTGATTTCGGTTTCCTTGTCTAGCCCGGAAGTCACATCATCTTCAAGTGGTAAGGGTGCTCATTTAAGCACACCAAACCAAAGACTAAATAGTAAATTTTGTATTACTGACTTGGTCCAAATATTGTTGTCTCGGTTCAGGTTTTATATTGCAATGATGTTTTATTATCTAAATTTGCATTGAATCAAACGGACAATTTATTAAAATCCAAACCAAA
This sequence comes from Simmondsia chinensis, assembly GCA_018398585.1. Classification (NCBI taxonomy): domain Eukaryota; kingdom Viridiplantae; phylum Streptophyta; class Magnoliopsida; order Caryophyllales; family Simmondsiaceae; genus Simmondsia; species Simmondsia chinensis. The sequence continues at coordinate 11,531,575 of JAGTTD010000024.1, forward strand.
GACTAAGGACTTAAAGACTCACTCAATTAACGTTGATGTTGACATTGATCCTTACTTTGATTCTCCCAACTAGGGGTGCAGAGGGTCCGGTTTGGCGGTTTATAGTTACCAAACCGTAAAAATACGGTTTGACAATTTTGTAAGCCAAAACCAAACCGTTTTGTCTCACAAACCAAACCGGACCAAACTGTGATTATGGTCCGGTACGGTCCGATTTATGGTTTTAACCATTATAATAGAAAAATTGTTATTAACATTAATATAAACATAATTTGATCAATATTAAAATCATCATTAACTACAAATGCCATCAAAAAATACAAAAATTTTGCTTCTTTTCCTAATTTATAGTATAAAACATGTTTATACTATATGCTACATAAACAAAAACTACGAACAATACATAAAATTAGTTTGTTAAATTCAATAGTAACGTTTTTTGGACAAATTCAGCAGTAACATTGAGTTAAATTGAATCAACGAGTGGATTTTACTTGCATCTAATATGATTTTGTCGTTAAAAATTACATGATTACCTTAAGTTAAATTTGACCAAGTGACTACATTGGCATAATATAAATTATAAATGGACTAAATAGACATAATTAAAAGTATAAGGTTTAAGTTCACACGATCAAAAAAGTACAAAGACCTTTGGTGTAAATAACCCTAATTATTTTTATCGGATTATCAAGTAAATTTTTGCCAGTAACATTTGACATAATAAAAAGTATAAGGTTTAAGTTGACAAGATAGAAAAGTACAAAGACCTTTGGTGTAAATGATCCTAATTATTTTTATTGGGTTAGTAAGTAAATTTTTGCCACTAACATAACTTGTTATGTTTTGGATGATATAAATAATCATTGAATTTTTTACTTTATAGTTTTTATGGTTTATGGTTTAAGTTTGGTTTTAAACCAAACCTAAACCGTAAATCCTAATAACCAAAGTTTTCTAAACCAAACCATAATTTTTCAAACCATAAACCAAATTAACCAAACCAAACCGCAACTTACGGTTTGGTCCGGTTTGGATTACGGTTTAAACCGTTTTTTGCACACCCCTACTCCCAACACTTCAATCACTTGTGCTTCGGCGTTTAAGAACCTCTTGGATCTCGTAGCGGCTTCGGGAAGGAGAGGACGAGAGAAGGCGTGGCAAAAGATCCCCTCAAACAATTATGTATTCGATATTTAAACGGAGCATGGCCAGTGCGTGCGTGTGCTGCTCCTTTTGCTCCCCATTCTCCCGGAATACAATATATTATATAAAATATAATATAATATTACCGAATTACAATACGATTGGTCCTTCTTTTGCATATGTAGTCGGTTTCTCAGAACAATCTTAAACTATGCTTTAATTATGCTTAATTTTGCCGCTTTTCAACCTTTGTTTGCTCCGTTGTACTTTAAGCTTAAATGTACCTAGATTATAATAAAACATACATGTAAAAGCCAAATATGTTGCAGGAATGAGAAATAAAATATGTAATATGCGGCACATCAATCCCCAGACCTACTCCTTGCTTTTCCTCAAGCAAGATTCAGGTCAAACTTACTAAAGATGGGAAATTTTGATCAAGCATGTAATGGCAAAGAATTAATAATGAAAAATATTTCCAAGCATATTTAAAAGTGTACTTGAGAGTAGAGAATATTTATGTAAAGTTATTATTTCACTAGTTTCGATTCTAGTTCATGTGATTCAAGTCTTTTTACTAGTAAGTGAGTTTGGAACTTCTCTCCTCTTTTTGTTACTTCAAATCCTCCATATTTAAGACGAATAAAGAAAATAATCAAAAGAATCAGTTATCCTAAAAATTTACTGCTAATCAATAGTGAAATCAAAAGGCTTTTCTTTTCTCTCTTGTTTTCCTCTTTTTTTTCCCCTTTTTTTCTTATGGTCAGAGGTGTCTCCCTCAGACTCATGTAGCGAGCTTTCGGTCGGTGACTCCCGATCTGGTTGGCTCAAGGCATCGAGTGAAAAGCACTTCTCGGACCTAATGACTCGAGTCAAAGAAATTCACAGCCCAAGTTGTTATTAGCACATACATTTGTTTTTAGTATTAGTGCTTATTACAGTAACCTACGCTGGTTGATTCTTCTTAAGCTTTCCCTGTGGCCTATATATCGAGCTTTGGATCGACAGCTCCTGATCCAGTTGGCTTAAGTTATCGGGTGTTAAGCACCCCTACGAGCTTACTTGCTCGAGACACAGGTTCTACATGAACCAAAAAGTCACAGGTACTACCTAATTCATGGGCATTGCTCACCTTTTTTTGGAATCACTTAAGATGAAGAGATAAAAAATTGATTTCAACATTGCTAGGAGTAAAATGGTGGATTCAATTTTCTAAAATTATTTCGCTATTTCAACCTAAAAAGTAGGATGTGTCACAAGATTAAGGGTGAAAAGTAATAATCTTTCTAACAAGTTAAAAGATAAAAATACAGATTCAAAAGTCAGTTCCAGAAATAATTGCATTACATAAATATTCTAATCATCATAGTACATCTCAAATTTGAACTTCAATATAAATCACCATAATTCTATGCTAATTCATGCGAAACTCAGCTAATTTAAGCACTAAGATACTAAAAGGACAGTTAAAAGTTCACACCATTTATGCAATCTCCAAATCCAAACCTCGCTTTTTCCTCAATGCAAATCAACGAAAGTAAATACAAGCAAGGAAAGAAAAGAGACGACTTGAGGTGTGGCATATTCAGCTATGCATGATGAGCAAATTCAAAAAGGGAAGACAGAAATGGCAAGTTGCAAACAAAGACATAGAAGATAGAATACTAAATAGACTTGTTAGTAGTGTTAAAAATAAGGATCGTACAAGTATTTAGTAGAAGAGAAACAAAGTTAGCATGGCAGGCATAACAAAAGGATTTGCAATTGAAAGAGAGCTCATGCTAAAAAACAAATTAAAACAAAATTAATAGTAGGTTGGCTTGCCTTCCAAGAGCGCTAGATTTAACGTCTTCAACTGGACGTAGTTTAGAGCACAAAGTCAACCAAAATCCGAGGCAATGTCTGCCATAAAACTCAGGTTGAGCCAATATGAATCCCCAAACTCAACAGCATTTCTAGACCCGTGACTATCAAGGAGAGAAGCATTATTAGCATCGGGATCGCGAATCTCTGTCCTACCAAGTGTAGGTGATGGAGCACAGCTATTGACATAGACAGGAATACTATTACAATTAGCACTTTTAGTAGAGTCGGGCTTACCTGGCTCTACCCAAGGGTCAATAGCATCAATCCTATAGGATTCCAACTCATCTTTAGTCTTAGGGTGCCGAACAAAGTTCAAGACTTTCAATTTTTCCTTGAGGTTGCCAAAAGAAACCTCCAACACTCCCGTCCTACAGTGAATCATAGCATTGGCCATTGCTAGGAATGATCGAAATGGGAGCGTTGTGCTTCTATCTAAGATAATAAAATTGACAGGGAAGACAAACTTGTCAACCTTGACAAGTACATCCTCCACCACTCCATGAGGTACACGCTCTGTCCTATCGGCTAACTGAAATGTGACATTAGTTGGTTTAAGGTCTCCTATACCCAATATCCGAAAAACTGAGTAAGGGATGAAGTTTGCACTCACGCCTTGGTCAAGCAAGGCTCTGCTGGTGTAACATTGTCCTAAGACGCATGGAACTATAAAGGCCCTAGGGACTTGAAACTTAGCCGGGGTGCCCGACGCTAAAATGCTGCTCGCCTTCTCGGTGAGTCGGACCTTCTTTGAGATATGCTCTTGCGCGCGCTTTTTTTGGTGCAAAGGTCCTTGTGGAACTTGGCATACATAGGAATGTAATTAATGGCTTCAATCAACAACACGTTGATCTTCACGTCCTTAAACATATCTATGAGCTCAGCCCTCTTTAGGTCGTCCTTCTTTTTCAGTCCTATAAGGGCCAAAGGAAAAGAGGCAGGTTCAAATGACCTATCTTGTGGGTCGTCCCCATTAGCGCGGGGGGGGGGGGGGGGGGAGGGATGGCGCGTGCTCTCTTTCTCAACCTCGACCTCCACATCCCTAAAGTTTCCCTCCCTAGACACTAACGCAACCTTAACTTGCTCGTGAGGAAAGTTAGGGTTAGACTAGTCGACCTTGCTGTAATTGTGAGAGTTTGGGAGAGTAACCTCCCTTACTCTCGCCTATAATGTGCTTATGTCAATTGTCCTATGTGGTCCTCTATTTTAGCAATAGGCTGAGAATGGGATCAGACCAGTTGTGTGGTGTCCTCTATGAATAAAAGCATATGCTCCTCGAACTGAGAAGAAAATCCCGGAGGTGTGGAAGGGGGTTCAACATGCAAAGCAGAATGGGCAGGTTGAGAAATATACCTCTACCCCTGAAAAGGTGGGAGAATGTGCATTATCTACAAAGCCGGGATTTTGTTGTCTCGTGGGTTGATTCTAATCGGTGATCTGCTTCCACGAAAGGTTTGGATGATTGCGCTACCCGGGTTTGTGGTTGTTGGAGAACGGGTTGTTATTTCTCGAATACTCTTGAGCTGCATGAACCTGGTCTTGCACGCATTCGGGAAATTGTGATGCGTACAAACAATTAAGCATAGAATGGTCCTCGCCCGAACAAATGTCACACAGAGTAGTACCACCTGATGACTCAACTGCATTGATCAGGAGCACATTAGTAGGATTCGCATGCAAGTTCATAATCTAATCCATCTTCCTATTAAGGGTGTCCGATCTAAGGTTGATGTCATCGTTGGATGCTACTTCGTAGATACCACGTGTGCCCCCTCTAACCATCTTCACAAAAGAGGTTTGGTCGACAGAGTGTTCGCTGAGGCGCTTAAGTAGCATCCACGCCTCATTCTTATCTTGTTGGTTAAATGCTCCCCCCATGAAGAATTAATCATTTGCTTGTTAGAAGCTGTAAGACCATCATACAAATGCTGCACAAGAGCCCACTTAGATAACCCGTGGCGGGGGATAGCTTCTAAAGAGCTTCTCAAATTTGTCCCAACTTTCATGAAATTGTTCCTGATCTTTTTGTTCTTCAATTTGTCCCAACTTTCATGAAATTGTTCCTGATCTTTTTGTTCAAAATTGTTGATTGCATGCCTAACAGCCATCGATCTGGCTTTAGGATAAAACTTGATCAGGAACTTTTGTTAGAGATCATCCCAAGTCGTGATTTCACTCCTCGGAAGGGATTGAAACTATCTTTTAGCTACATCTTTTAATGAAAATGGAAAAAGACGTAATCTAACGGCATCAATCGAGACACCTTGATAGTGGCAAGTTTCGCATATTTCAATGAAAGCGTCGAGGTGCTCGTATGAGCTATCAATCGGCTTCCCATACAAGGTGGGAAGCATGTTGATGATCCCCGGTTTAATTTCGAAGTTTGCAGTACCTACAACGGGCAATGCAACTCTGACGGGAGCGCAGGGAAAAAGTGGTCCCCAATTGTACGAGATACAAAGTTAGCCATACTAGGGAAAACAATTAATTAAAATAATTAAATAAATCAGTCAAGATAAACAAAATAAAACAAAAAAAAAAAAAAACTTTTTTGTTTTTGAAACAAAATAACTAAATGAATAAAAATAAGAAAATAGCTCTTTAAAAGTGTATTTTAAAACCTTGTAATAACAAGCGTACGAGATCGTCATAGCTAAATCGGGTATATGGTTCGTATCTATAAGGAATCAGAGTTAAAGTTGAATTTAGTTATTAATGAGCGGTTCAAAATTGGTTTTTGTTGATTTGAATGATTTGTTAACTAAAATAGTAAAACTATGTATAAATTAAAGGTGTCAATTAAATTAAGATAGTTTAGGAAATGAATTCATGGTAGTTTTATTTATATCCATCATTATATTAAATTATGATAATGATTTAGGAGGCTTAGGCTAAAAGCACTAAGTCTGGGCTAATATTTAAACTAAGACTTAGGGTAATGAACTAGTCGAAAGGCATAACCTATCATATCACCCTACGTGTGGCATATGTTATCTCATTACGACTACTTAATTCTTTTCTTCCTCCCAATTCGATATTAAATCTGAATTAATACTTAAGTTAGGGCTTAGGTAATTAATTAGTATAAAGGCATAACCCATTGTATAACCCTAGGTGTAACATGGCTTATCTCAATAATACTAACAATTTTCTTTGTCACTCTTAATTAAGTATTAATTTATATATAAGATTGTGTTCATGATTGGGCACAACTTCAACCCTGATCACGTATGAAAAAATAGTTATGTTATGGTTTAGGCTATAAGCACATAGACGATGCTAATAATTTGACGATCTCTTCATGGCTACAAGCACACAGAAGGAAAACAAAACAACAATAATAAATTCTCCACATGGATGTGATAATAACATGACATAAATCATTGTCAACAATAAAAGATAAATCTTGGATATTGATGGCTACCCGTCCTTCATTGCTAAACTAAAAGTCTACTCCTCCATGGGAGTTGTAAACATCACGAAATCTAAAAGAGAAAACAATAATGACTAAAACTAAGGACTTGAAGACTTCCTCAATTGATATTGACGTTGATTCTTAATTTGATTCCCCCAGCACTCCAGCCACCTGCGCTTCAGCGTTTGAGAACCCCTTAGATCTTGTACCAGCTTCAGGAAGGAGAGGACTACACGAGGCGTGGCAAAAGATGCCCTCAAATAATTAGGTATTCGATATTTAAACGGAGCGTGGCCAGTGCGTGTGCAGCCCCTTTCGTCCTCCGCTCTCCCTTGATATTTGTATATATATATATATACACAAATATATATATAGAGGAGTGAATTCTGGCCCTTCATATGTACATACATACATATACATAGATATAAATATATATATATACACACATACATATATATATATATATATATATATATATATATATATATATATATATATATATATATAAAAGTGAATTCTGGCCCTTCATTGTAATGGACGGCAAAAATTTGCTCGACATTATAAGAAAATAACAATTTAAGGCCAAGATTGGTAGAGTATTGAAAAAGAAATTAATTTTTCTACCTTACCCGTTCTTTCTTCTACCGTATGAAAGGGTATGAGCCGTAAATTGTTATTTTTCTTTAGTGTTCAACAAATCTTGACCGTCTATTACAATGGAGGGCCAGAATTTGCTCCTCTCACGTTCTCACTCTCTCATAAGAACAACATCCATATATATATATATATATATATATATATATATATATATATATATATATATATATATATATATATATGTTATGAAGCATATATATTAACTATCCACGAGACTTATTTGAGTTACCGAATTACAATCCGATTGGTCCTTCATGTACACACGTGGTCAGGTTTCTCGGAATATTCTTCAAATATGCCTTGATTACACTTAATTATGCCGTTTTTCAACCTTTGGTTGCTTAGTTACACTCTAAGCCTAAATATACCTAGATTACAACAAAACACATATGTAAAAGTAGAACATGTTGTAGGAATGGAAAATAAAACAAGTAAATATAAGGCATATCATATATAATACACAAGATATCAGTGTCAACATAAGCTACAACGGTGGTGCATGACCTAGGAAGAATTGTGAGACCGTGATCAGGGGTGCCTTTGAAGTAGCGAAGGATACGCTTAACAACCTGCCAATGACTAATTCAGGGAGCATGTATGAACTGCATAACAAATAAGAGTCATAGTAAGGTATTGGAGACTGCCTACCGCACTTCAATATTCAATGGGATCATCTAGAGGTTCTCCTTCAGTTAAGGTCAGATGTATGCGGGAGAGGAGAGGAGTTTTTATGGGTTTTGCATCAATCACGTTGAAGCGGGTGAGGAGATCTAATGTGTACTCATGTTGTGATAGGAATAGGCTAGTGATGTGTTTTTCTGCATCTATCAAGATTTAATATAAAACTCTATCTATTAAACACGTCTAAATTGAAGTGTAGGGCGAGAGGCTGTCGAACCACAGGGACTAAGAGTGCGTGAATTTAATCCATGACCTAAATTGATTTAAGGAAAAGTAATATCTTTGTGTTAATTAATCTAGAAAACGACAATTAAACTAAGGTAATCTACTACTAACCCGGAACGTGTATTAAATTGGAGCCTAGGGTTTCGAATCCATCATTAGCCAATTATTTTTTACGTTAACTCTTAAATTGGGATTATTGATTGTCACACGGGTAGTGGTTTAGGCTACAAGCTTCAACCTATTAAGGTAATATTGTTAGTATTGCGTATTGACCCTATCTAACTAAAGTATAGGAAAGATAGGCTTTAATTAACAATTCGGTTAATACTATTGCTTGATTAATTAATCCTAAGGCTACAAGCACAAAGAATTAATTTATAAATATCAATATCAACAATTAAAGGTTACAAACTCAATAATCATATCAATTGAATAAACAATAAAAATATAATACTTCAAAGTATTTATCTCAATCAAGTAATTCATGTAAACAATCAAATTAACCCGAATTAAAAGTAAACAAAAGTAAAGGCTAAGACTTCATCTAACCCCAGAGAGCAAGTTAGCTCTCCATCAAGGATAAGCCGGTGAAAGAGGAGATGAACGAACTCATGTTGGTCTTCACGCTAATTTCGCTCTCGTTCCAATTTAATGAGAAAAAAAAAAGAAAAATAATTTGAGAGAAAGAGAAAGCTGAGAGAAAGGGAGAGAACAGGGCCGTCGTCCCAAAATCCGAAAAATAGAGCCCCAAAATCGAATTTTATATCCTCACAGAAACCAACCCTGAGTCTTTTCTATGCCCTACCGGATCTGGGCCGTGGTCTGTGGGCCCGGTGTTGACGAGTTGGAGGTGGACAGTGATGGGCTTGGAGGTGTGGGTCGGGATAGGGGGTGCGGTGCTGTTGGGCTGCTGGTGAACAGGGCCTGCATTGCTGTTGGGCCAGAGAATGAAGACGGAGGTGCTGGTGCTGCTCGGTGATGGAGATGATGGGCTTGTTGGGCTGATGGTTGGTGAGCTGGTCTGGGTATGCGGTGGACGGCGATGGGATGTGCGGGTTTGGGCTGGATGGGCTGAGGCCGGTGATGTTTGGGCTTGGTGTTGGTGATGGGCGTGCTGGTGGTTGACGGTGGCTTGTGGGTCGGCAATGGGCCGAGCTTATACGTTCTTGTCCCGAATCTCGATTGACTTGATTTAATTGTTTACACATTGAATTTGTCTTATTTGCACCAAATTTGACAATTTTCGAAACTTTAATTTCAAACCTATTAAATATAAAAATTGCCAAAATGAGTGTAGAACAATAATTAAATAGGTGCAAAATAATTAAAATAACAATTAAAAGATGCGTAAATACGAGACGCATCAGCTAGTAGAGTCTCGTTTGGCCTCTACACGTAGGAAATAGTGTAAGAGGCCAAGGTCTTTTATTGCAAATTGGATTGAGAGGGCGCAAGTGAGGTCATCTAAGGAGTGAGGGTTTGTACCAGTGAGTATGATGTGTCGACATATAAAAGAAGGCAAATGGTGTTGGTGGGTGTGCGACGAAGGAAGGGAGAAGGATCAGTACGACTACATGTGAAACCTATATTGTAAAGGAAGGTGCTAAGTCGCTGAAACCAAGCGCGAAGAGCCTATTTTAGGTCGTAGAGGGCCTTACGTAATTGACACACATGGGGCGAAAATTTAGGGTGTATGAACCTTTGCAGTTGTCGCATATAAACCTATTCCTTGAGATAGCCATGTAAAAAGGCATTTTTAACATCAAGTTGTCTAATGAGCCAAACATTGGTAATAGTTAGTGAAAGTATAAAGTGAATGGTGGATGGTTTGAGATTTGCACTAAAAGTTCTTTTTTTTTTTTTAAATCAATACCTTCTGTTGATGAAAACCTTGGGCGACCGATCAGGCTTGAACCTGATAAACCAACCCATCTGCTTTATATTTCAAACGATACTCCATGTACTTCCTTCGATATTTTGAGTTGTGTTAGGAGGAACTAAGTTCCATGTCTGGTTTTGAATTAAAGTGTTAAACTCATCAGCCATGGCTTCTTGCCATTTTGGGTTCTTTACAGCATGGGAATAGCAAGTTGATTCCTATATAGCTGTTATTGTGGAAAGGGATAAGGGATGTTTGGTTTTGCGAATACTAAATCGAATATACATTGGGTGAATGTTGTTTTGGAAGGTAGACTTGGGATTAGTGGGTGTTGATTCGGGACTTCCTAATGGGGTAGCTGACTGCAGCGCCGTTGCGATGCTATCGACTGGGGTGAGAAGGTGTTGCAGGGCTGTTGGTGACAGCCGCAGCACCAACTGTTAGAAGCTGTAAGACCATCATGGAATGCTGCATAAGAGCCCACTTAGGTAACCTGTGGTGAGGACAGCTTCTAAGGAGCTCCTTAAATTTGTCCCAACTTTGGAAATTGTTCCTGATCTTTTTGTTCAGAACTGTTGATTGCATGCCTAACAGCCATCGTTCTGGCTTTAACTTGGTCAAGAACTTTTGTTGGGGATCATCCCAGCTGGTGATTTCACTCCTCGGAAGGGACTGAAACTACCTTTTAGCTACGTATTTTAAAGAAAATGGAAAAAGATGTAATCTAATAGCATCAATTGAGACACCTTGATAGTGGCAAGTTTCGCATATTTCAATAAAAGTATCGAGGTGCTCGTATGGACTCTCAATCGGCTTCCCATAGAAGGTGGGAAGTATGTTGATGATCCCCAGTTTAATTTCGAAGTTTGCATTACCTATAGCGGGTAACCAACTCCTGCGGGACCGATGTACTTTTGGGGGGACAAAGTGGTCCCCAATTGTATGAGGTACAAAGTTAGCCATAATAGGGGAAAAAATTAAATAAATCAATCAAGATAAACAAAAAATAAAAGAAAAATAAAGTAGAAAAATAGACTAAAGAAAAAAAAGTGACTTTTTGTTTTTGAAAAAAATAACTAAATGAATAAAAATAAGAAAATAGCTCGTTAAAAGTGTATTTTAAAACTGTGTACTCACAAGTGTATGAGATCCTTGTAGCTAAATTGGGCATACGGTTCCTATGCACAAGAAATCAGAGTTAAAGTCAAATTTAGTTATTAATCGGTGGTTAAAAATTGGTTTTGGTTGATTTGAATGATTTGTTAACTAAAATAGTAAAACTAAATATAAACTAAAAGTGTCAATTCAATTGAGGTAATTTAGAAAATGAATTCTGGATAGTTCTACTCATATCCATCATTAAATTATATTATGACAATTGTTTAGGAGGCTTAAGCTTAAAGTAATGAACTAGTCTAAAGGCATAACATATCATATCACCCTACGTGTAGCATATATTATCTCATTAGCACTACTTAATTCCTTTCTTGCTCCTAATTCAATATTAAACCTGAATTAATACTTAAGTTAGGGCTTAGGTGATGAATTAGTATAAGCGCATAAGCCATTGTATCACCCTAGGTGTAGCATAGCTGGCCTCAATAACACTAACAACTTCCTTTGTCACTCCTAATTAACTAATTACGTATTAATTTATATATAAGATTGTGTTGAGGATTGGGTACAACTTTAACCTTGACCACGTATGCAAAACTAGCTATGTTATGGTTTATGCTACAAGCACATAGACGAACGCTAATAATTTGACGATCTCATCATGGCTACAAGCACACACAAAGAAAACCAAACAACAATAATAAATTCCCCACGGGGATGCGATAATAACATAATACAAATCATTGTCAACAATAAAATATAAATCTTGGATACGGACGATTACCCGCCCTTTATTGCTAAACTAAAAGTCTACTCCTCCATGGGAGTTGTAAATATCATGAAATCTAAAAGAGAGAACAATAATGACTAAAACTAAGGACTTGAAGAGTCTCTCAATTGACGTTGACATTGATTCTTGATTTGATTCCCCCAGCACTCCGACCACCTGCACATCTGCGTTTGAGAACCCCTTGGATATCGTTGCGGCTTCGAGAAGGAGAGGACGAGAGGAGGCGTGGCAAAATATCCCCTCAAACAATTAGGTATTTGATATTTAAACGGAGCGTGGCCAGTGCGTGCATGTGCAACCCCTTTCATTCTCCGCCCTCCCTGGATATTTGTATAAATATATTTTATATAAAATATACTATAAATATAATATAATATATAATATTATATAATATACATACATACATACATACATATATATATATATATATATATATATATATATATTATGAAGTATATATATTAACTATCCACGAGACTTATTTGAGTTACCGAATTACAATCCGATTGGTCCTTCTTGTGCACACGTGGCCAGGTTTCTCAGAATATTCTTCAAATATGCCTTGATTACGCTTAATTATGCCGCTTTTCAACCTTTGTTTGCTTTGTTACACTCTAAGCCTAAATATACCTAGATTACAACAAAATACACATGTAAAAGCAGAATATGTTGCAGAATGGAAAATAAAATATGTAACTATGAGGCGCATCATATATAATACACAAGATATCAGGGTCAACATAAGCTACAACGATGATGCATGACCTAGGAAGAATTGCGAGACCGTGACCAGGTGCCTTTGAGGTAGGGAAGGATACGCTTGACAACCTACCAATGACTAGTTTAGAAAGCATGTATGAATTGTATAACAAATATTAGGACGAGTCATAGTAAGGTATTGGAGATTGCCTACCGTGCTTCGACATTCAATAGGATCATCTAGAGGCTTTAGTTAGAGTCAGATGTATGCGGGTGAGGAGGGGAGTTTTTATGGGTTTTGCATCAATCATATTGAAGCAGGTGAGGAGATTTAATGTGTACTTATGTTGTGATAGGATGGCGTCTCATTTGGCCTCTACACCTAGGAAATAGTGCAAAGGGCCAAGGTCTTTCATTGCAAATTGGGTTGAGAGGGCGCAAGTGAGGTCATCTAAGGAGTGAGGGTTTGTACTAGTGAGTATGATGTTGTCGACATATAGAAGAAGGCAAATGGTGTCGGTGGGTGTGCGACGAAGGAAGGGAGAAGGATCAGTACGACTACATGTGAAACCCATATTGTAAAGGAAGGTACTAAATCGCTGAAACCAAGAGCGAAGAGCCTGTTTTAGGCCGTAGAGGGCCTTACGTAATTGACACACATGGGGCGGAAATTTAGGGTGTATGAACCTTTACAGTTGTCGGATATAAACCTATTCCTTGAGATAGCCATGTTAAAAGGCATTCTTAACATCAAGTTGTCTAATGAGCCAAGCATTGGTAATGGTTAGTGAAAGTATAAAGTGAATGGTGGATGGTTTGAGATTTGCACTAAAAGTTCTTTTTTTTTTAAAATCAATACGTTCTATTGATGAAAACCTTGGGCGACCGATCAGGCTTTAACCCGATAAACCAACCCATCTGCTTTATATTTCAAACGATACTCCATGTACTTCCTTCGATATTTTGAGTTGTGTTAGGAGGAATTAAGTTCCATGTCTGGTTTTGAATTAAAGTGTTAAACTCATCAGCCATAGCTTCTTGCCATTTTGGGTTCTTTACAGCATGGTAATAGCAAGTTGATTCCTATATAGCTGTTATTGTGGAAAGGGATAAGGGATGTTTGGTTTTGCGAATACTAAATCGAGTATGCATTGGGTGAATGTTGTTTTGGGAGGTAGACTTGGGATTAGTGGGTGTTGATTCGGGACTTCCTAATGGGGTAGCTGATTGCAACGCCATTGCGATGCTATCGATAGGGGAGAGAAGGAGTTGCAGGGCTGTTGGTGACAGCCGCAGCACCAGTGGGGGGGAGGGGCCTATGTGTCGTATATTTGACAGTAACGGTGAGGCTCGAGAGTGGGGAAAGAGTCATGCCCATCATCTACGGACGCATTAGGTTGTTGGTGATCGATTAAGACATGCGAGGGGGGTTGGTCCGAGGTTTTGATGGTGTTTGAGGCTGTGTGAGGGAGACTGACAGTCGGAGGTGGCCAGTGGTGGCATGGGATTGTCCAAGTTGTCCTAGGGCAATATATATCGGGTTTAAGAGCGTTGAGACCGGTTGAGACTTTTTTCTTTGAATGAGTTCAGGATAGGGGAAGTGGTTTTCATTAAACATGACATGGCAGCTTATACATAGACAACCCGCAAGTGGGGTTAAGACAATGATATCCTTTGGAATGCGCGGCAGACCCTAAGAAAATACATGGCATGGATCATGGTGCAAGTTTATGGGGGGCACATGGCATGAGGCTAGGGTAACAAGTGCACTAAAAAAGCAAAACTAGGAGTAGTCTGGTATTTTTTGGAAAAGTTTTTCAAAAGGGGGATGAGTTTTGCAAGAGATGAGTTGGAACACAATTTATTGTAGAATAAGATGTACAAACCGAGTCATCCCAAAATTTGTAGGAAGGTGAGATTGAATAAGGAGCGTCCATGCCATTCCAACTAAATGTTGATGCTTTCGTTCCGCCACTCCATTTTATTGTAGAGTATCAAGACACGATTGACAGGAGTGAATGCCAAGATGTTGACATAAAGCATTAATGCGTCTATGGTCAAATTCACCTCAGCCATCACTTTGAAAGATCTTTATTTTTGTGTTATATTGATTTTTAACAAGATTTTTGAAATTTTCAAAGAGGTCAAGAACATCACATTTACATTGCATCGGGTAGAGCCATGTAAAACCTGTATAGTCATCGACAAAAATCACTTAGTATTTATTGTTAGAGGTAGAAAAAATTGGAGATTGCCATGTGTCGGAGTGAATAATTTGAAAGGGAGCTGTGGTTGTATATACAACGCGTTCAAAAGGAAGTCAATGCGACTTGCCTAAACAACAAGTTTGACAAAAGTACGAATTTTTATTACTCAAAGTAAGTTGGCAATTACATAAAGGCCTAGAACTTTGCTACCTAAATGACCTAACTAGTTATGCCATAGTTCTCCAGTTTTGGCATGGGCAACGCAACCAGCGGTGTGGAGCAAACAGCTATATAGAGGTTCGCTACTATGCACACAAAGCAGAAGTGTCCCTATATCCTTGTCCTTGATAGGGAAAAAAAATTCGAGTCAAATTCCACAATACAGTTGTTGACTTGACATAGGTGTTTTATAAATAATAAATGGTGTGTTAATTGTGGGAAAAGTATGTTTTTAAGCGTTAGTGGTCCATGTTGGGTGGAAGCGCCGAAGGTCCAATGTGAGTTACGGGAAGTAAAGCACCATTGCCAACAAGAATGCGTTTATAACTATTATAAGGAAGAGGGTTACGACCGATACATGGATTTGTCGTCATGTGATTTGATGCTCCCGAGTCTGGGTACTAGTTGTAGTCGTGAGGCTCTTGAATTGTCGTGGTGGGGAAGGATTGTGACGAGTCTGGGAAAGCAGACTAGTCAGATCGGTGTGCACAGGATAGTGCGACGTGGCCGGTATTTCAGCAAATCTGGCAGAATTAAGGAAGAAGACCAAGGATGTTGTTTCCTTGGTTAAATGAAGGAGTACCTGCAGATCGCACTAATTTGAAGGGGAAGAGGATATACCAGACTGAGATGAACTCGAACTATCAAAGTTGTAATGACCCGAATGATGATGTTGCGGTTGACCTTGACCACCACGGCAGTTATGAGAGCGACCTCTACCACCCCGGCCACGTTGTCCATAACCTTGGTTCTGTCCGTTAGGTCTTGCACTAGTTGCAACTAAAGCATGGGATTGGTCAGTAGTGGGACAGGAACTCTAGCAAGTGACAGCTGCCTCTTCGCTTATGAGAGTAGTTTTGAGTTCTTCGTAGATCAAGTTTTGGGAAGATTGTTGCATAAAAGTACCAAATGTAGCGTATTCAGGGGGAAGCCCATAGAGGACATAATGAAGTAGTTCTCTGTTTGATATTGATGAGTCTATTGCAACAAGGTCATCGGCGATATTTTTAAGGTCAGAGAGATATTTATCCATAATTTTGCCATCTTTCTTAAGGTTTTGGAGTTGTGTACGAAGGTCAAACCTCTTGCCCAACTAATGATCTTTAAACCATTTGGCTAGGGCATCCCACATGGCTTTGGATGTGGGTTGTCATACGACATCGTTGATGAGGGAACAGGATAAAATGGCAGCGATACAAGAGCATAAGCCTTGATCTGTTCTAACCTAATATGTAATCAGAATTGGGGAGAGAAGTCCCATTTATATTGTTTATTGAGGATGGGGGACACGGAAGAGAACCATCTATGTAGCCAGAAAGTTGATGAGCAATAAGAATCATATAAAATTGCTCGCTCCGAGCTAGATTATTAGATGTGTTTTCAAGTTTTATAGTTACTACATTTGTAATGTTAGAGGAAGGATGAGCGGGGTAGTGGGGGGTGGGTTGTAGGTGTTGTAACTTAACAGAGGAGAGGTGACACTGGCTGCGACACCCATTGCTTGCTGTGACCGGACTACCGCCATTTAAGCCAGCGTGAGGAAGGGGATAGGGAGGTAGGGAATGTGAGATGCCCAAACCCAGATTAGGAGCCATTGTTGACCTTAGAGAGGGAAACGACAAGACCGGAGATGGGGATGCTGGAGTCGTTTTGCCCAAAAAGGAAGGAGGGTGGGGTGGTGGTGCCGACATAGAGATAGTCGATCACCATCCTAGCGTGGGAATAGGGCGCAATAGACCGGGAAGCACCGCCATGGGAGGGGGCGAGTCCTCCTATCGGATGCGCGACCACCAGTGGCACAAGGGAAGCAGTCACGACCCCGGGGGGGGGGGGGGATTTTGGGCTGCCATTAAATTAAACAAATAGAGAGCTAAATTAAATTAAGGAAGAAATTAAGAACATAACAAAATTATTAAAGCAAGCAGAAAAAAAAAAAAAGAAGAATGATTTATACCATACGAAAATAAAGAACAATGTAAAGGAAAATAATGTTTGCTTTGAATGAATAAAAATGAGGTACAAGAGTCCCTATTTATAGATGATAGGGAACATAACAATTACATGAATTACCCTTTGACATTGGAAACCCTAGGGGTGAAAAAGGAAAAAGCAAGTAAACCCTAGATAGCTAGTATAGTCATCTAATAATCTCATGCTTGAGTCATCTCAAATTTTGAATTGACTAGGTTAGGTCACTTTTGAATCTAGTTT
This sequence comes from Simmondsia chinensis, assembly GCA_018398585.1. NCBI lineage: Eukaryota > Viridiplantae > Streptophyta > Magnoliopsida > Caryophyllales > Simmondsiaceae > Simmondsia > Simmondsia chinensis. The sequence goes on from JAGTTD010000024.1 coordinate 11,548,683, forward strand.
TGCATGAGTCGATGTTTTGTTGGATTGGGTAAGTTCAAGCCTGAGTTATCTAAATTTTCGGTCAATCAAGCTACACCATTCCAAATTTTGGATGTCATGTTGAGCTTCAAGACATTTTGGATTTCAATCAAGTTGGTTGGGTCTCAAGTAGAGTCCAAAGTCATGTAGGGTCATTTTGAGTTCCAATCATTTCGTATTTTTGGTCAATCAAATGGAATCACTTCAGAATTTGAGTCCAATCTAGTCAATCCATTCTAGGTTCAAAATATTCAAGTTTGATAATTTTGAATTTCGTGTCAAACTTAAGGAGGGTCGGGTTTTTTAAGTTTTGAGTCATCTTGAGTTTCGCATCAATTAATTCGGGTCATTTTGAATTGAACTCAGCCGAATCCAATTCCTTTCCAGCCCCTAAAGAACTGGAGTATATGATCTTTATAGTTAAATTGAGATTTAATTGTAATTTTAATTCTAACAGATAAACCAAACAACAAAGTTCGAAATTTTGGATCCCAATTCTAGTTTCAATCCCAGTTCTAAGGTCCAAATTCACACGCACAGGGCTTAACAAAAAAAAGTTTTAACAGATCAAAAATGAAATCGACAGCAGGGATACAGTACAAGATAGCCTCAACTGCTTTCATAAGACCCCAGAAGAGATCTCTCAATAGGGATCAGTGGCTCACGAACCTCAATAAGCTAAGATCAACTAAATTGCAAACCTAAAAGACTTCGGTTCAAACTTAAATAAGTCTAAACGATCAAATTAAGCTCAAAATCTCCAAACTATTAGCTTCCAGCCAAGGAGCCAAGAAAAAAGCTATCACAAACTCAAATTCTGTTATATGTACCTCCTATATAGCAGATGATGCAAACAATCATCTAATCACTTTTGGACGTGGAAATTATTGAACTTTGAACCCAAAAAAAGAAGTACAAATCCCTGAAAATAGCTGGTTTCAACCCTCGGATACAGGCATGCTTCTCAACGTCCCAACACAGGTCATAACTTGACATTAATGACACAACATACATATCTTAGAAATCATATTCTCGTACAACTTACTGCACTAGCCACCTCTAGAGAAGCCTAATTCTGACTAAAAACCTCCATAGATCTTATTTATGGGGGGCTCATATCAATGAAAAACAACACAATGTAATAATGGAATTGATGTCCCAGCAATATCGTAGAACTACACTCGAGTAAAACCAAAGACCACTGCTTGTACATACAATATTCGGACGTTGGTATGACACTTATATGGCACTTTAAATTAGACAAAAAAATAGAAAATTTTGGATCATTCGATTCCAACCTTTACACGTGTCTAACTGTCATACCCGAGTCTAGAAACACAAGTTGTAGGGGGTTTCAAGTAAGAATACATCCCATAAAGTCACATGGCAAACAGAGATAACATCAGTTAGGGTTATTCTGAGAGAGGTTACCTGGAGCTGTGACAACCAATGGCTTTGTTTCAATCCACACCCTTCAAGCTCGAGCCTCTCTGAGGCATGGGAAGTTCAAGGATGATAAGGAAGTAACTTCTCTCTGACTCCCGGATGTATTGGACTTCGCCATTCATAAGCTTTAGAACTTTACGACACATACTAAGTCCGAGCCCTTCCTGAGTCACCCATCTAGTGCTGTGAAACATGTCTTGGACCAAGTCTGGAGGCAACCCTTCACCAGGACATACTAATCTGCAGAGAAACAATATAAAGTGCAGTTAAGCGACTAGTTGCCAAGAATGCCGTAAAAATAGAATTTAAATGAATATCTTTAGAATTATTAAATACTGCCATTGAATGCAAACAACTCCTTGGAGGCAGCCTACTGGGTTGTGCCCCCAATTTATTGTCTCTGTTTGTCTTCCCCTACTATTGATTCAAACTCTTATGACATTGTTGGGTTTCGTTTGCTCCTTTTTCCTCTATGGTTTTCATATTGGATTCTTATTGAATTTTCAACCCCAACTATGTACAGCAGAAAAACTTAAAGCGGAAATTAGTACAAAGATGGTTGCAACACCGGAAGAATTAGGCTATGTGGGTAAGGGGATGGATGTGGGCATGGGTAGGTTCTTTATAGTCTCTAGCTCTTCTTCTATTTCTGACTCAAAGAAATACCCAACAAGCCAAGGATCAGCTTCCTAGTAAAACGGTGTTCACTTTTGGCTGCACCGCGTAAAACTGAGTTTCATCAACAGAAGAAGGTCACGGCTTGATCTATGAACGCAAATGCCCAATTTTGGGGGAACCTCATATCAGGGTGGTATTATGGAAATGAATGATAGAAGTTAGCCGTTCGTTTACCAGATCGAGGGTTTCAGACTAATCCATTATCGAAAGGCTATAGACCGGATCAGTCACTCATCAAATTCTGTCCAAGTCAAGTTTCTCACTTGTTAGTCAAGTTTGGCTTCCTATTTATTATAGGATATTGAAATACAAAGAAAATAATATTTACTTATTGGGGGAAAAAAAAAAAGAGATTTAAATAAGGGCAAGTTTGGAACCCTATACAAGGTGCGGTTCAGCATGGGTAAGAATCCAACTAAGCTTCTTCATTCATTGAGTCCAAATGACGAGGTTTGGATGCAAGATCCAAATCATCCACTTAAAACACTTTTCCAAAGGAGATTGGTTCTTGACAGGCCAATCAGTTTCAAGATTTTTCAGGAAGTCCAAAGGATTAGGAAGTTCTTCTGTAAAATATTCACACTCCGAGGATCCTACCTCCAGTGGAAGCAAAAACTACAGCAATCAACTATCACCTGACAGCTCCCACTCTACCTTCCACCACCATTAAGTAGCACAGTGAGAAGAATTTTCCTCGGTTACACCGGGAAAACCTCAATAGCAAAAGTCCAAACTCGGTCGTGTGGCTTACCAATAAGTCTCCCCTGAGCAGTATGTCACGGACTGCTTAATTTACTAGGAACTTTATTTAATTTCACTATGTCTTGTAACTTAGTTCATGGTGTAAGGATGCAACCCTTGGGTGAAGGTGCTTGGCACGGTTCATTGAAGGGGCGTGTCCCTAGGATGCCTTGTAAAATATGACTATATCTAGTGTAGTGTAGAATTCTCTAGAATAGGCTAAGACAAGATCCTTTGGTGGAAGTGCACTTGGTGCACGGCTCACTTAGGGAGCCTTGTAGAAGAATCTAGAATAAACTAGAATTAAGTAGAAGAAGACAAGCTAGGCCACCGTGAGTTAATGCACAGTTGGATTAGGATTAGGGTAGTTGGAGTAATTGCTTGGCTTAATTAAATTAGGGAGATTCTAGAGTAGTTGGGAAGCTTAAGGGTCACACGGCTCCAAGGGAGTTCTAGAGAGTTCTTGTCCACATTCAATGTATGACATTCATCTATAAACATGAAGGTGGGGAATATGCCACCATATACACTTGAACTCATCCATCCAAACTCTTTCTCTCTCTAAGCATTCATCTTTCCTTTTCCTTCCAAGTATTATTATTCCGCTGCACTATTATCGTCACTCTCGTATTTTTGGGGTTTGCCCGACTTAGTGAAGGACTTTCGGAGTGAAGCTAAGTGGCATCGGGGGACTTAACGAGGGACCGTTAGGGGTGAAGTTAAGGGCATTTTGGGGCCGTAACATTGGTAAAGTGTTATCCCGTGACAATGTGGTATCAGAGCAAAGTTCGCTCATGGCTGGGAGTGTTACCGTGGAGGAAAGGAATTTGGAGACATCACAAGTAGAGGAGAAACCAAGAGGAGGTATTGAGCCTAAGACATCGGGGGTAGTGTCAAGCAAGGGTAAGGACCCGTGGGTTATGCTTACAAGCCTTGACATTAGTGGTGTCAAGATGGGGTTGGTACCGGGTGAGGTTCATGAGGTCCATACAACCGTGGGCACTTCGGGTGGAAGTACTTCGGGTTGTGGGGGCAAGTGATCCGGCGTCATAACTGTTTCTTGTGTGGGGAGCAGCACTACGTACGAGACTATCCAAAAAGACAGGCATTGGAGGCTCGGGTGGCTGCGCTTGAGCAAGGAACAGGATCGGGTGCCAAGGAGGCTTGCACAAGACCAGTTGCGGACAGCACGCAAGTTAGGGGAGACTTGCGTGGTGTTGGGCATGATGGTGCCCAGATCTGTGCCCAAGGGCAACGGACAGCTCTAGGAGCACAGGTCCCAGGAGTCAATGGAGGCGAGGCACGGGCTGCTGCGTTGGTTCAGACGCAGGCCCATGTCAAGACACAGGCACAGGGTGCTGCGCATGTCCAGATGCAGGCCCCAGGTGCTGCGCGTGACAGGATGCAGGCCCAGATGCTGAGGACCGAGGCGCTGGGGTGCGCGGAGGTCCAGGGGAGTGCGCAGGTGAGCACAGACATTGGGACACATGCCAACGGGACTGCGCATGGTCCTAAACTGAGTGCACAGGTGTGCACAAGTGACCAGACACGAGCCAGCCAATGGGACTGAACAAGGGTCTGGAGTTGCTGCTCATGAGTTTGCCTTGGGTGCGCACGTTGCGCAGGCCTTGGGGGCTCATGGGGCCGAGACACTTGGAGGTGTGGAGGTCCAAACAGATACATGTGATGAGGAACGTCGGTCAGCCGCAGGTGTGCATGGGGCACAGGCCAAGGGGGTCCACAAGACTAAGACACGGGGGTGTGTTGAGGTCCAACATGGTGCGTGTTGGGACGTGCTTGGGTCAGCCGAGGGTGCGCACGTTGCGCAGGCGAAGGAGATCCAAGTGACTGAAGCGAGCAAGTTCGTGGAGGTCAAGCAAAGTGCACAACATTGTGCGCAAGGGACAACCAAGGTACGGGGACGTACTAAGGATCAAGGGCATGCGTGTGTTGTGCAGGGCCAAGGTACTGCTAGAACCGAAGCAATGGAACATGCAGAGGTTCAAACTTATGTTGCTAGAACCGAAGCACCGGAGGACACGGAAGTTCAAGGGCATGCGCATCAGGGATTGTTAGGACCAAGGCACAAGTATGTGCGGAGGTTCATGAGGACGTACATGACCAAAGGATCGAGGCGTGGCAGTGCGTAGTGGTCCAAAAGGGTGCGTTGGTGTCAAGGAGGTTGGCGCATGGGTGCGTCGAGGTCCAAGAAGGTGCGCATGACTCATCAACAGTGGGGCGCTCAAGACGGGGACAAAGGCTTGTCAATGCAAGGGTGCATGCTGCTAAAACTGAGGCATTTAGTGACATGGGTGCCAAACACAACTCCGGTTCAGGACAAGAAGCGGAGGGGCTCGGGTTGGGCCTTGACAAGGGGGTGGGATGGATGAAGACGGCATCTCTTTCATCCAGGCTCATCTATGACAGGGGGCGTGGAGTGTTATCTCATATGAGGGGTTGGCATAGCACATCGGGTCTGACAGTGGTCCAAGAAGATGGTTTCAAGACGGTGTTGGGGATGAACTTCTTCGATGCCCTAAAACCACTTTCACTTCCCATGAATGACATTATGAAGATAACTCAGGCCAAGGAAGCGCAAAGTGAACTTGAAGCTCACAAGGACACAGAACCACCAAACAAACCGGAGCAACCACCTTTGGGGGCAGAGGTGGGACCCGGGACAGAGAACCGAGCAAGAGGCGCGCAAGAGCTGCGTTGGAGTGCGCTGGTGATGCGCATGACAATACAAGAGGTGCGTACGGATGCGCACGTACTAGGCACGACCGGGCATGACTTAGGACCGGAAGCACAAGGCTTGGGGCCCGGATCGCTGGACTTGACATTGGGTGCACATGATGTGTGCACCAATGCACTTGAGTTGCGTATTGAAGCGCAATGCTTGGGATCGGGTGCGCATGGGTTGCGCACGGGCACGCGTGACTTGTGCTTGGGCTTGCACGGGTTGCGCTTGACTTGAGTTTGTGTGCGCAAGGCTTGCACGTCGTTGGGCATGAGATGCATGTGAGTGCGCATCACCTTGCAGCACGGGAGCTGCTGAAGACCGGACCAGAACAAAAACTGCAGAGGCTCGAGACAGACTGTGGGGTGTCACAGACCGTGAACAACAGGATCTTGGCTCAAGGATGGGGAAGCTGGAGGCATAGCATAGCACGGGGCAGTCATGACTCATAAGGGGCTGAACGTTTAAGGGACAAAAAGATCTATACGCTGATGGAGGAACCACGGGTGCCCGGACCTTTGCCAAACAAGAACAAACAAGACTTAAGGCTCTTGGGGTGCGCAAGCACTCAAAGCTGGACCACGCTGTTGGACAACTGTTCTGCAGCACAACAGGCAGTGAAGCAACAGGTGGAGCTGCCAAAGAAGCTGAAGGAACCTGCTGAACAAGGCGTGGGACGAGGGGACCACACTAAGTACTTCATTTACTTGGTGCGTTGGAAGGGTCTTCCAGACTTAGAAGATACAAAGAAGAAGAGGAAGACTCAAAAGAACAAAGAAAGACGTCTGAAGCACTCAAGGCCGTCTAGCATTGACGAAGGCGTCAATAGCTTAGGTGGGGGAGAGTGTCACGGACCGCTTAAATTACTAGGAACTTTATTTAATATTACTATGTCTTGTAACTTAGTTCATGGTGTAAGGACGCAACCCTTGGGTGAAGGTGCTTGGCACGGTTCATTGAAGGGGCGTGTCCCTAGGATGCCTTGTAAAATATGACTATCTAGTGTAGTGTAGAATTCTCTAGAATAGGCTAAGACAAGATCCTTTGGTGGAAGTGCACTTAGTGCACGGCTCACTTAGGGAGCCTTGTAGAAGAATCTAGAATAAACTAGAATTAAGTAGAAGAAGACAAGCTAGGCCACCGTGAGTTAATGCACGGTTGGATTAGGATTAGGGTAGTTGGAGTAATTGCGTAGCTTATTTAAATTAGGAAGATTCTAGAGTAGTTGGGAAGCTTAAGGGTCACACGGCTCCAAGGGAGTTCTAGAGAGTTCTTGTCCAAATTCAATGTATGACATTCATCTATAAATATGAAGGTGGGGAATATGCCACCATATACGCTTGAACTCATCCATCCAAACTCTTTCTCTCTCTACCGTGCGTCTTTCTCTCTCTAAGCATACTTGTGTTCATCTTTCCTTTTCCTTCCAAATATTATTATTCCGCTGCACTATTATCGTCACTCTCGTATTTTTGGGGTTTGCCTGACTTAGTGAGGGACTTTCGGAGTGAAGCTAAGTGGCATCGCGGGACTTAACAAGGGACCGTTAGGGGTGAAGTAAAGGGCATTTTGGGGCCATGACATTGGTAAAGTGTCATCCCGCTCAAAGTTGGTACTTGTAGATGCGTATGTGTTTCAAGTTGCTTCACTGAATACTGCTATATTCTTAATTCTAAATTTGGGCTCACTATTCACCCTTTCGAATGCTTGTGGTTGGAGCATATGCAGTAAGTTCCGTCTAAGGGATTAAAAGGACAAAAATTCAAGAGAATAAAACACAGAGTATTAATCAATCAAAAGATATAACATAGCATGATCAGACCACCAGTTCAAACTACAACAGTCAAAAGTTACGATAATTTCGTGAAAACCAGAAGAAGTCTTAATAAAAAGATTGTGAAACGTTTGAAAGTAAATAATCTGTATAGACGATCATACCTGAACTCGATATACACAACGTTCACTACATCGGAAATTTGCTTCACTCTTGGCCGGACATGAATCTCCACCCACCCATCAGGAGACGGCGCATAACGCACCATATTTACCAAGAACTCTGACAACACTTGCTGGATTCTAACTTGATCCCCACAGACAGCCAATGACTTAACTTCTTCTGGGATATCCCGGATCAACTGCAGATCTCGTTCCCTTAGCAATAGCATCACTTGACTGACAACTGCGTTAATAACATTTCCCAACAAAATCTCTGCCCTCTCCAGCTCCAACGATCTAATATAAAAAAGTGTAATAACACAAGTTCATGCCTTTGTCATTCTCAAGGAGTCAAATAAAGTTGTTATATACTGTACTGGCCATTACATGACTGCTTTTGAGCTAGACAATTTGCAATTGGCCTATGATACTTTCGTAATAGTCTTTATAATGTATATCTATATTGTATACTATTTATTAAAATACATTTATATATTTGTATGATAAAAACTATTAAGGATATAAAAATTAATAATTGCATGGATATACATTCTACTGGCATAATCATAACATCTTGATACCTGGCTTCTGCTACTCGGTGGGATGTAATCATGACATGAAAGTGAAATATAATTTGTTGCTGAGCTGGACACTGAGGAGGCCCTTAGGCAACGGAAACAACAAAACTTGATAGTTATAGCTAATTAAATGCACCATTCGTTACTATGTGATCTTGGCCATAAAACATCAGTAACTTGCCATAGGAATTACTTTCTTGGAAATTAGGTGAGTTTGAAAAAGGCCACTGCACCATGTCAACATCGGATTTACTGTCACAAATGTAACATGCAAAATGGACTGAAATCAGAGATCATTACATGTCCTGAGTATCCAGAAATGATCTTTTAAGTCTGAAGATATCATTATATGCTAATTCTAATTGCATGGAATCGAATTGTTGTTCATGGGCTTGTCGCTTTCCAGGTTGCAATGTTGCATGATTGGAATGACACGACGTAACCACCAAGGAGATGGTATGGATTTTAAGAAACATAAGGTGCAGTTAAACTTATGTTTTCAAAAACAGAAAGAAGGAAATTGAATGAGAAGTCATACAATCATTAATTATAGTACTCGTGTTGATTAAGAAAATGATAAGTTTTAGCCATGCAAATTTATAGGTATGTTTTAGAAAATAAAGCGCAACATAAATGTTTTATGGAGGAGATTACAAAAGTATAATTGCAAAAAGGACAATGTGCAACTTGCTCAAAATCCATTTTGTATGGGCATTAAATTACGTAATATCCTTTATTTGATTCCTGCAATCACGATAATGGACTCACACCAAACTTACCCATCATCTATGCTCTCTGATTGAACATCTCTGACGATTTTCTGGATTTGCTTCTCACAAGCAGCACTTGTCTCAAGAAATTGCTTCTGATCTTCATTTAACTGGGTAGCCTCCAGAAGCGAGTTAGTAAAGCGTATACCACGTAATGGATTCTTTATTTCTTGACAAAGATAAGCCAATTCCTTCATCCTTGCAAAACATTTTTTCTCTTGTTGTCTCTGTACTTTCAAAGCTTGCTGCAATTCGGGGCTAGCTACCTGCAAGAAGCAGAAGGCTCCAACGACATGTCCATCCAAATTGACTCTCTTATTTGCTGTCAATAGAGCTTGCAAGTATTTCCCATTGCGATCAAAGAAAGAAAATGGAAACCTGTCAGTATCCTGCCCTCCAATTGCACTATGCATGACAATCATGAATTTTGTAAGAGCATCAGGACCCTTAAGCCGACAGCATCTGCCAAAAACCTCACCGACCAACATCTTTCCAATGACATCTTCTCTGCTCCATCCAGTGAACTTTTCCATGGCCGTGTTCCACTCAGTGCAACACGTATTCTCATCCGAAGCAAAGATAGGGGGTATCAAAGGATTTGGGCTATGAACAATAGCCTTATAATCACCCTGAATGTTAATGAATTTATCCATCACGATCTTTTGTCCAGTAACATCCTGACCAACAAAGCATACACCGACGATGTTGTTTGTGTAATCTTTACTGGAGCAAGCATTAACCACCACATAAACAGCTTGATTATGCTGTTCTGAGCCAAAAGTCTTCAACTTTATCTCTACATTCTTATCTTCTTCACCTGCATTATTAAATGAAATAGACTTCAACACGTCACTGCTATGGAGAAAATCACAGAAAGCTTACACACTGGGGTCTTTATATCATGGATTTGATAATAAAGCTGCGTTTGGTTCAGATTTTTAACAGCCTAAAGCTGTGAAAATGATCTAGTTGACTGCAGGACTTGTATTTGGTTGGCAGAAAAGATCTTTTACATCGTTTTCACAACTTAAATAGAAAGATGAAAAAACTGTTTTAGAAATAAGCAGAAAAAGATGCAAAACTGGATCTTTTTCACAGCTTATTTAAGAAAAATGCTTTAAAAGAGTATACTAACATTAAATCTTTACCACTATGATCTACTTTTACTTGTTATCACCACCCCACCTACCACCCCCTTTTCACGCCCATGAGTTGTTACACTTATGACGCTCCATTACCATAACCAACTATTATAATGATTTTTTTTACCTACTATTATTAATTAATTTATATGACTAAGTCACTTTTGTGATTATAATAAATAAGTTATTGTTTAAACTTGTATCCAAACACTTTATTTTGTAAAAAAGATCTTTCTGCACAACACAACCAAACACTTCACTGTAAAAAGATACAGCTCTTAAATGGACAGATCTTATTGAAACAAATAAGCTGAAATAAGCTGAACCAAACGCACCCTAAGGCGCCCCCATTTAAGAGCTTAAAGCAAAGGATGCCCATGATTTCAATTACTCATCGGTCAATTGGAACCCCATCTATAGAAAAGTAACATGAGTTGGCCTGCATTAAGGTCACTACTCACTAGACAATGAAGTTTTGGCCAAACACCAATATTTCTCTTTCGCTTTGTTGGACTGAAAAGGAAGTAGCAAAGAGGAGAAAAGACAGAAAAGGATATGGAAGGAATGATGCTTTTCTTTCCTTTGTTTGAATTAATAAAAGGGAGCAGTGATTCCCTTCTTTGACAAAAAATGCAGAAGATAAAGGTATATGATCACCCATTGAGCTTTCCCCCATAAAAGCCTCTATATGGGGATATTAAGTACTAAATATTCTCCCGTCCCTCCCCACCAAGCTTTAACCAAGTGCATACTGAAGAAATTCAACAGCAGTTTCCCTAGTCCTTTACTCCCAATTCCACTTGATGGGAAAGAAAAATGCACGCCACATGAGGAAACCGTTCTTTCTTCTTGCAAGAGAATCCAACCAGTTCTACCTATTTCAACAAAATATGGGAAAATAATTTCCTGTCATTTCCTTTGTTTGCAAACCAACTCCTCTTACCAAAGAAGGTGTTTCTGTCTCTTGCCCCACCTCAAACACTATTACTATACTTCCTCGATTACAGAAAATTATGTAAACTTCACGGAGAGTTTGAAAGAAGTTCGATTTCCTCCCATGCCTCCTTGTATCCTGTCAAAAATAAAATTCTGGAGAACTAAAACATACACACTTCATGGGCCATTAACGTTTCTCCCTAATTTAACACTAGAAACTCTGTTGATGTAAATGCTCATTCAGTTATTCCAGATTGGTAGATTATGTCACCATAATACATTTATAATAATTCGAACATAATATACTGCAAATTTACTATTCTTTTTAAAAGTAATAGAGCATCAGTTATGTTACTCTTATTCTCCGAGACATGGTTTCTTGTGCATTTGTGGAAATGAGAAACCAGAAAGAAAATTACCTCTGAGAGCATGATGCAAAAGCTTTTCAACGGTTTCTTCAGATTCCTTATAAACAAGATCATGAACCAATGACTTTCCCATGGCTTCCTCAACAGAGAGCCCAGTCAGCTCAGAAACTTTGGCATTCCACCCATTGATGTGGCCGTCATTATCAACTGCAAATATTGGAGCAGTGGCAGTTTCAATCAACCTAACCATCTCCCTTGCAACCGAACTGAGCTCATCCATCCCTTGCAACTCCAAATCTCCGAGCTGAGAACGCATCACAGCCCTTGTATTGGCAGCCTCAGCATCCCGAAAGGAGTCTCGGAGAATAAGCTGCAAGGAATGGATTGCATCCATCTCTGCGTTTTCCCATGGCAAACTCCGACTTTTGACTACTTCAAGAAACGCTTTGAATGAAGAGCGTGGATGCATCCGTTGCCCATCATCCTTGTCTTCAGGATGATGCTTTGCACCACCCCACTTAATCTCTTTTGCCGTGTGTGATCTGAACCAGAAAAGAAAATCTCCTTTAGTGATATACGCAACAGCCATGCCACAAACTGCATCACCTAATAAGGCCGCCCCAGAATATCCAGCGTCTGACAAACTATCAGTGCTTAGACCAGTAGAGTCCCCATGATAAGTCAACAACCAGTCTATGATATCCTTGATCTGGGCCTCGGTTGGTGTCACACCCAGTGGGTAGTACTTTCCTTGGTAATAGAGTGCTGCACCGTCACACTTCACAAGATCCATTATACTTGGACTTTGAGTAACGATTCCAGTAGGAGAGTCTCGGAGGAGCATGTCACACAAAAGGGTTTGGGTCCGAAGTACATGTTTCTCCAACATCTGAGAAGCCAACTGCAATTCCATGTTCAATTGAAGCCCGAAAGCTTGCATCAAAAACTCACAAGCATATCGGAGAGGAAATGGAATGGACCGAGGTGAAGTGTGATGACAAACAACAAGGCCCCATAACCTCATAGAATTCCTGCCACCAACAGCCTCATCGTCACTCCCGTTGATAATAACAGCCATCACTAATGACGCAATTGAGCCCATGTTGGCCATATAATGTGCATGGCAACCATGAGGAGCCCTAAGCGTGGACCCAACTAAGATAAGAGGCTGCTGAAGTCGCTTGTCCTGAATCACCCTCACCGGTGTCGCGTGGCAGTCCACAATCATCCTAACTCGGTTCTGCTTGAACAAAAACCTAGAAGCCTGAGGGATATCCGTAGCAGGATAATGTAAACCGATATAGGGCTCCAAATCTGGCCTCTTAGACTCAGACACCACCTCACCATGCTCATCCTCATGAAACTTGTACACCATGATCCTGTCATACCCAGTAAGCTCCCTCACAGTCTCCACCACAGTATCACACAGCAGCTTAATATCCCCACCAGGCAAGGACTGCAAATGCGAAATTGCCCGAACCGCAAGCTTTTGAGATTGCACTGCCCCAGCAATAGACAAAGCAGGGTCCTCTGTCCTAGCAGGCTCCAAATCAATCACAATCCCCACATCAATCCTATGCAAAATCGCGTAAAAGGGCTTGCCCGAATTCCTCGAATGAATCCAAACAGGGTTCAACAAAGTAATCTCCCTTGCACCAAATGCCTTTTCTAGTAAAACCGCACTTGAAGGAGTAAGAAGTGTTCTAACATCAGACCCAATTGCCAAAACTTCATTTTTCTCCAAACTTGGAACTGTATGTGGAGTAATACCCATCATTTCTCGAGCATTTTCACTGTAAGCAATAACCCTAAAACTTGATTCATCAACAGCAATCATACACCCAAATGGCTGTATATGTTCACCCCTCTGAATTCTCGATAAATAAGCTGTAATTTGCTGCTCCGGTACTGAATCAATGGTAGTTTTAACAGACTGAGAGTAATCAAAAGACTTACCAGGCTCACCAGATTGCTCAAACACGGCATGCAAACGTGCATCAACGGTGTACTGAGCGATGGCCTTGCTTATAGAATCTGAAGGATTGTTGTCGTTTCTCAAATTACTTGTACTTGCAGAGTGAAGTTGAATGTGGGTATTCGTTGCCCTGCTCCCTGAACCCATCTTCTCTATCCCCCAAGCCCTAGTTGTTCACCATGGATAGGGAATTTATATGGGTCTGATCTTCAACAACAACAATCCAGCACTTCAAAGATGCTCCCACCAAGACGAGGACTGAAAGGGTAAGATACACACAGCCTTACCCTTATAAGATGCGACGGAGCCTCGTCTGATCTTCGTTTCAAGTAAATTGAACAGTTAGTACTGAAGCTTTTTGTGGTGTTCTGGCTGCGAAGATCAAATATTGAAGGGCAAAAGTGAGCTGGGGAAAGAGTATAACGATATGTGTAATAGTGAAGGTGGCAGAGAAGTGGCGAAAGGACGGCATGGAGGCACGAGGAGAGAGAGAGAGAGAGAGAGGTGTTAAATTTGGATGGTGTTGAGCGTGGCCGTATGTATGCGTGTGGGGGTAGTGGCCCCATGCGCCAAACACCTGGATTCTATGAACCCTGCATGATTAATAATTTAAATTTTCTTTTTAACACAGCATGATCGATAATTTATGAAAAATCGTACAGATTAGACCTCCAACCCCTTATTTAATCTTTTTTAGACCCCTTTAACACAAAATAGACTATTTTGGATAAAAATACCCCTCCCACTTCACCCCCCACCCGTCCACTCTCTCTTTCCCATTCTCTCACCTCATTTAATGTTATTGTAGCCCACCCGTTACTTTACCCCCTCTTCTCTCTCCCCATTTAATTTTTACAGCCGTAAATTTTGAATTACCCCCTCCCCCTTCCCTTCCGTTTTCGCTCTCCTCCAAAACGTGTTTTGCAAGCCACTCTCTCTCTCCTCTTCTCTCACCGTTCATTCTCTCTCTCCTCTTTCTCTTACCTGTTCATCCTCTTTCTCCTCTAACTTCATCTGGATTCTCGTTCCCGTCGGTTGTGAACCTCTAGCTGCTCTATCTGCTGCAAGACGCGTTCGTCCGGCGATATCGTCTGTTTGCTCACTTCATCCTTGCTCTCTTCGTCGATCTAGGGTTTAATCACCATTTTCGAAGGTGAGCACCGATTTTCGAAGTTATTTTGTAGGAAAATGTATAATATGCGTTTGTTTCGTGTATTGCATGGGCATAGTATTGGTTAGGGTTTTATTTAGGGTTTAGGGTTATGGTGTTAGTGGCTTTGTGAGTAAGGGTTAGTGTGTTTTATCCTGGTTTGGTTGTTGATTCAGTGGCTGATTAACTTTATTGTGTAGATGTTTTACTTGCTTTTTTGTATTGATAGTTCTCTATAAGTTGTGTGGATTTTGGGGTTGGAAAGCAGATATTGACGGTGAAGCATAAATGGTGGATGATTGATGATACATGGCTTGTGTTTTAAGTCATTAGTGGTGTACGATCAATCATACACAGTGTATGATAGCTTTTGATGGGGTAAAACCAAGTTTTCTAGGTGTGTTTCAAGTAAACAGTGGTGTATAATTAGTCATATACTGTGTATGATAGGTTGTAATGGTGTAAAATCAACTTGTATAGGTGTGTTTTAAGTCATTAGTGGTGTATGATTAAACATGCAGATTGTATGATAGGTTGTAATGGTGTAAAATCAACTTGTATAGGTAGTTTTAAGTAATTAGTAGTGTATGATCAAACATACACGGTGTATGATTGGTTTTAATGGTGTAAAATCAATTTGTGTAGATATTTTTTAAGTAATTAGTGGTGTATGATTGGTTTTAATGGTGTAAAACCAACTTGCGTAGATGTTTTTTAAGCAAATAGTGGTGTATGATCAATCATACACGGTGTATACTTGGATTTAACGGTGTAAAATCAATTTGTGTAGATATTTTTTAAGTAATTAGTAGTATATGATCAATCATACAAGGTGTATAATTGGTTTTAATGGTGTAAAACCAACTTGGGTAGACGTTTTTTAAGTAATTAGTGGTGTATGATTGGATTTAATGCTGTGAAATCAACTTGTGTAGATATTTTTTAAGTAATTAGTGGTGTATTTTCAATCATACACGGTGTATGATTGGTTTTAATGGTGTAAAAGCAACTAGTGTAGATATTTTTAAAGTAATTAGTGGTGTATGATCAATCATACACCGTGTACGATTGGTTCTAATGGTGTAAAAAGAACTTGTGTAGATATTTTTTAAGTAATTAGTGGTATATGATCAATCATACACAGTGTATGATTGGTTTTAATGCTGTAACGAACTTGTGTAGATGTAATTTGAGTAATTAGTGGTGTATGATCAATCATACACGGTGTATGATTCGTTTTTATGGTGTAAAATGAACTTATGTAGATATTTTTTAAGTAATTAGTGGTGTATGATTTATTATACAGGGTGTACGATTCTTTTAATGGTGTAAAACCAACTTGTGTAGTTTTTTTAAGTAATACACCGTGTATGATTGTTTTTAATGGTGTAAAATCAACTTGTGTAGATGTTTTTAAGCAATTAGTGGTGTATGATCAATCATACACGGTGTATGATTGGATTTAATGGTGTAAAATCAATTTGTGTAGATGTTTTTTAAGTAATTAGTGGTGTATGATCAATCATACACCATGTATGATTGGTTTGAATGGTGTAAAACCAACTTGTGTAGATATTTTTTAAGCAATTAGTGGTGTATGATCAATCACACACGGTGTATGATTGGATTTAATGGTGTAAAATCAATTTGTATAGATATTTTTTAAGTAATTAGTGGTGTATGATCAGATATACAAGGTGTATGATTGGTTTGAATGGTGTAAAACCAACTTGTTTAGATGTTTTTTAAGCAATTAGTGGTGTATGATCAATCATACACGGTGTATGATTGTATTTAACGGTGTAAAATCAATTTGTGTAGATGTTTTTTAAGTAATTAGTGGTGTATGATGAATCATACAAGGCGTATGATTGGTTTTAATGGTGTAAAACCAACTTGGGTAGATGTTTTTTCAGCAATTAGTGGTGTATTTTCAATCATACACGGTGTATGATTGGTTTTAATGGTGTAAAAGCAACAGGTGTAGATGTTTTTTAAGTAATTAGTGGTATATGATCAATCATACACTGTGTATGATAGGTTTGAATGGTGTAAATTTAACTTATGTAGATGTTTTTTAAGTAATTAGTGGTGTATGATCAATCATACACTGTGTACGATGGGTTTTAATAGTGTAAAAATAACTTGTGTAGATATTTTTTAAGTAATTAGTGGTGTACGATCAATCATATACGGTGTATGATTGGTTTTAATTCTGTAAAATGAACTTGTGTAGATATTTTTTAAGTAATTAGTGGTGTATGATCAATCATACACGGCGTATGATTCGTTTTAATGGTGCAAAACGAACTTATGTAGATGTTTTTTAAGTAATTAGTGGTGTATAACCAATCATACACGGTGTATGATTGGTTTTAACGGTGTAAAATCAACTTGTGTAGATGTTTTTAAGCAATTAGTGGTGTATGATCAATCATACACGGTGTATGATTGGATTTAATGGTGTAAAATCAATTTGTGTAGATATTTTTTAAGTAATTAGTGGTGTATGATCAATCATACACCATGTATGATTGGTTTGAATGGTGTAAAACCAACTTGTGTAGATATTTTTTAAGCAATTAATGGTGTATGATCAATTATATACGGTGTATGATTGGATTTAATGGTGTAAAATCAATTTGTGTAGGTATTTTTTAAGTAATTAGTGGTGTATGATCAATTATACAAGGTGTATGATTGGTTTGAATGGTGTAAAACCAACTTGTTTAGATGTTTTTTAAGCAATTAGTAGTGTATGATCAATCATACACGGTGTATGATTGAATTTAACGGTGTAAAATCAATTTGTGTAGATATTTTTTAAGTAATTAGTAGTGTATGATGAATCATACAAGATGTATGATTGGTTTTAATGGTGTAAAACCAACTTGGGTAGACGTTTTTTAAGTAATTAGTGGTGTATGATCAATCATACACGGTGTATGATTGGATTTAATGCTGTGAATCAACTTGTGTAGATATTTTTTATGTAATTAGTGGTGTATGTTCAATCATACACGGTGTATGATTGGTTTTAATGGTGTAAAAGCAATAGGTGTAGATATTTTTTAAGTAATTAGTGGTATATGATCAATCATATACTGTGTATGATAGGTTTAAATGGTGTAAAATTAACTTGTGTAGATATTTTTTAAGTAATTGTGGTGTATAATTAATCATACACGGTGTATGATTCGTTTTAATGGTATAAAACGAACTTGTGTAGATGTCTTTTAAGTAATTAGTGGTGTATGATGAATCATACACGGTGTATGATTGGTTTTAATGGTGTAAAAAGAACTTGTGTAGATGTTTTTTAAGTGATTAGTGGTGTATGATCAATCATACACGGTGTATGATTAGTTGTAATGGTGTAAAACGAACTTGTGTAGATGTGCTTTAAGTAATTAGTGGTGTATGATCAATCATACACGGTGTATGATTGGTTTTAGTGGTGTAAAACGAACTAGTATAGATGTTTTTTAAGCAATTAGTGGTGTATGATCAATCATACACGGTGTATGATTGGATTTAATGGTGTAAAAGCAACTAGTGTAGATATTTTTAAAGTAATTAGTGGTGTATGATCAATCATACACTGTGTACGATTGGTTTTTAATGGTGTAAAAAGAACTTGTGTAGATATTTTTTAAGTAATTAGTTGTATATGATCAATCATACACGGTGTATGATTGGTTTTAATGCTGTAACGAACTTGTGTAGATGTAATTTAAGTAATTAGCGGTGTATGATCAATCATACATTGTGTGTGATAGGTTTGAATGGTGTAAAATTAACTTATGTAGACTTTTTTTTAAGTAATTAGTGGCGTATGATCAATCATACAAGGTGTATGATTCATTTTAATGGTGCAAAACGAACTTATGTAGATGTTTTTTAAGTAATTAGTGGTGTATAACCAATCATACACGGTGTATGATTGGTTTTAAAGGTGTAAAATCAACTTGTGTAGATGGTTTTAAGCAATTAGTGGTGTATGATCAATCATACACGGTGTATGATTGGATTTAATGGTGTAAAATCAATTTGTGTAGATATTTTTTAAGTAATTAGTGGTGTATGATCAATCATACACCATGTATGATTGGTTTGAATGGTGTAAAACCAACTTGTGTAGATATTTTTTAAGCAATTAATGGTGTATGATCAATTATATACGGTGTATGATTGGATTTAATGGTGTAAAATCAATTTGTGTAGGTATTTTTTAAGTAATTAGTGGTGTATGATCAATTATACAAGGTGTATGATTAGTTTGAATGGTGTAAAACCAACTTGTTTAGATGTTTTTTAAGCAATTAGTAGTGTATGATCAATCGTACACGGTGTATGATTGGATTTAACGGTGTAAAATCAATTTGTGTAGATGTTTTTTAAGTAATTAGTGGTGTATGATGAATCATACAAGATGTATGATTGGTTTTAATGGTGTAAAACCAACTTGGGTAGACGTTTTTTAAGTAATTAGTGGTATATGATCAATTATACACAGTGTATGATCAATCATACACGGTGTATGATTGGATTTAATGCTGTGAATCAACTTGTGTAGATATTTTTTATGTAATTAGTGGTGTATTTTCAATCATACACGGTGTATGATTGGTTTTAATGGTGTAAAAGCAACAGGTGTAGATGTTTTTTAAGTAATTAGTGGTATATGATCAATCATATACTATGTATGATAGGTTTGAATGGTGTAAAACTAACTTGTGTAGATATTTTTTAAGTAATTGTGGTGTATGATTAATCATACACGGTGTATGATTCGTTTTAATGGTATAAAACGAACTTGTGTAGATGTTTTTCAAGTAATTAGTGGTGTATGATGAATCATACACGGTGTATGATTGGTTTTAATGGTGTAAAAAGAACTTGTGTAGATGTTTTTTAAGTGATTAGTGGTGTATGATCAATCGTACACGGTGTATGATCAATCATACACGGTGTATGATTAGTTTTAATGGTGTAAAACCAACTTGTGTAGATGTGCTTTAAGTAATTAGTGGTGTATGATCAATCATACACGGTGTATGATTGGTTTTAGTGGTGTAAAACGAACTAGTATAGATGGTTTTTAAGCAATTAGTGGTGTATGATCAATCATACACGGTGTATGATTGGATTTAATGGTGTAAAAGCAACTAGTTTAGATATTTTTAAAGTAATTAGTGGTGTATGATCAATCATACACTGTGTACGATTGGTTTTAATGGTGTAAAAAGAACTTGTGTAGATATTTTTTAAGTAATTAGTTGTATATGATCAATCATACACGGTGTATGATTGGTTTTAATGCTGTAACGAACTTGTGTAGATGTAATTTAAGTAATTAGCGGTGTATGATCAATCATACACTGTGTGTGATAGGTTTGAATGGTGTAAAATTAACTTATGTAGACTTTTTTTAAGTAATTAGTGGTGTATGATCAATCATACACGGTGTATGATTCGTTTTAATGGTGCAAAACGAACTTATGTAGATGTTTTTTAAGTAATTAGTGGTGTATAACCAATCATACACGGTGTATGATTGGTTTTAATGGTGTAAAATCAACTTGTGTAGATGTTTTTAAGCAATTAGTGGTGTATGATCAATCATACACGGTGTATGATTGGATTTAATGGTGTAAAATCAATTTGTATAGATGTTTTTTAAGTAATTAGTGGTGTATGATCAATCATACACCATGTATGATTGGTTTGAATGGTGTAAAACCAACTTGTGTAGATATTTTTTAAGCAATTAATGGTGTATGATCAATTATATACGGTGTATGATTGGATTTAATGGTGTAAAATCAATTTGTGTAGGTATTTTTTAAGTAATTAGTGGTGTATGATCAATTATACAAGGTGTATGATTGGTTTGAATGGTGTAAAACCAACTTGTTTAGATGTTTTTTGAGCAATTAGTAGTGTATGATCAATCATACATGGTGTATGATTGGATTTAACGGTGTAAAATCAATTTGTATAGATATTTTTTAAGTAATTAGTGGTGTATGATGAATCATACAAGGTGTATGATTGGTTTTAATGGTGTAAAACCAACTTGGGTAGACGTTTTTTAAGTAATTAGTGGTGTATGATCAATCATACACGGTGTATGATTGGATTTAATGCTGTGAATCAACTTGTGTAGGTATTTTTTATGTAATTAGTGGTGTATTTTCAATCATACACGGTGTATGATTGGTTTTAATGGTGTAAAAGCAACAGGTGTAGATGTTTTTTAAGTAATTAGTGGTATATGATCAATCATATACTGTATATGATAGGTTTGAATGGTGTAAAATTAACTTGTGTAGATATTTTTTAAGTAATTGTGGTGTATGATTAATCATACACGGTGTATGATTCGTTTTAATGGTATAAAACGAACTTGTGTAGATGTTTTTTAAGTAATTAGTGGGGTATGATGAGTCATACACGGTGTATGATTGGTTTTAATGGTGTAAAAAGAACTTGTGTAGATGTTTTTTAAGTGATTAGTGGTGTATGATCAATCATACGCGGTGTATGATTAGTTTTAATGGTGTAAAACGAACTTGTGTAGATGTGCTTTAAGTAATTAGTGGTGTATGATCAATCATACACGGTGTATGATTGGTTTTAGTGGTGTAAAACGAACTAGTATAGATGTTTTTTAAGCAATTAGTGGTGTATGATCAATCATACACGGTGTATGATTGGATTTAATGGTGTAAAAGCAACTAGTGTAGATATTTTTAAAATAATTAGTGGTGCATGATCAATCATACATTGTGTACGATTGGTTTTAATGGTGTAAAAAGAACTTGTGTAGATATTTTTTAAGTAATTAGTTGTATATGATCAATCATACACGGTGTATGATTGGTTTTAATGCTGTAACGAACTTCTGTAGATGTAATTTAAGTACTTAGTGGTATATGATCAATCATACACTGTGTGTGATAGGTTTGAATGGTGTAAAATTAACTTATGTAGACTTTTTTTAAGTAATTAGTGATGTATGATCAATCATACACGGTGTATGATTGGTTTTAATGGTGTAAAACCAACTTGTGTAGATGTTTTATAAGTAATTAGTGGTGTCTGATCAATCATACACAGTGTATGATTGGTTTTAATGGTATAAAACCAAATTGTGTTTGTGTGTGTTAAGTAATTAGTGGTGTATGATCAATCGTACATGGTGTATAATTGGTTTTAATGGTGTAAAACAGACTTGTGTTTGTATGTGTTAAGTAAACAGTGGTGTATGATTTATCATACACCGTATATGATTACTTTTAATAGTGTAAAACCAACTAGTTTATGTGTGTTTCTACCGATTAGTGGTGTGTTTTTAACCATACACTATGTATGATAGGTTTTAATTGTGTAAAATCGACTATTTATTGTAATTAATGGTGTATGATCAATCATACATCGTGTATGGTAGGTTTTAATTGTGTGAAATCAACTTCTCTAGGTGTGTTTCAAGTCATTAGTGGTGTATGCTTAATCATACACCTTGCATGGTTTGTTTTAATAGTATATCATGGGTTTAATCTTGGCGTTTGTGATGTTCTTCTTTTATTTCAGATGATATTTTATACATGCAAGAGGAGCCGATCGGAAGTGGAGGTTGATTACATTTTCCCTATGAGTTGCTGGAAATTCCTGCAGGTTAACCAAATGGGAATATCAACCAAAGCTGTGATGGAGATTAGGAAAATCTTGAAGGATGACGAATCCAAGGTTTGACACAGTATCCATTTGAATTATGTTGGCTTTTTACTATTACATTTATAATCCCTTATTAACTAAAAGTGTTTTGCATTACAGCTTGCCCTTGTTTCACAATACAATGTCGGGCATCTGCTTGAGCTACGTGAGACTAATGTCGGCTTCTGGAATAGTTTGATTCATGCTGTCCTTCTCCACCAGGTGGCCAACCCAAATCCCGAGGAGTTATCATTCTTATTTGGTGGGAAGTTAGTGCACCTCGGGAGGATGGAATTTTACATTCTAACCGGCTTGAGATATGCCTGTGTGGAAGATGTACGCGGTGGTTCCAACAGGCTGATTGCCAAGTACGGCATGAGGGGGAGGATGAGTAGGCAGCAGCTGCTTGAAGGATGCAGAACCTGCTCCATTATGAAGGACCAGGTTAAGCTTGTTGTTGCCTACTTGGTTGAGGGTCTACTGTTCGCCAAACACAAGAGAACAGCCATTGACCCGAACATCCTGGCCCTCGTGGACAACGTGGACTCTTTTAACAGTGTTGCTTGGGGATCCTTGAGTTGGAAATTCTTTGGTGCGGAAGCTCAAGGATTTCATGGCAAAAATGCAACAGGGTTTAGAAAGGACCTACTCCGTCCACGGGTTCTATGATGTGGTTTCCATATTTGCCATGGAAACCCTTCTAGAACTTGCCAAGGTTGGGGTGGTGAGGGTTGGCAATCAGCCTCATGGGCGGATCCTTAACTGGAAGATGGGCAGTAAGGTTTCGTACACCGCTCTGCTCTCAACGGTATTTGATCACGTAATAATACATTACGTTGTTACTGTTTTACTACTAGTTGTTTCATATCATTTGGGTTAGAATTATGATTTGTAATTTTACTAACGTTCATATGATGTATCTTCCTTTGATCAGCAATTGAATGCCGAACCGAGTAGACTGACGAGTGCAGAAGCCAGTCAGCCTAATCTACAAGGCATTCCCTTTGCTGAGGATGGTGAGGAGGGGGTTCAAACTCCTGATGAGGCAATGCCAGCAGATCCAAACTTTGATCCAGAACCATTGGCAACTCCACACCCCTTGCCGACATCCCATGATGAACCATCTCCTACGTCAACAAATTTGGCGTATCAATCGGTATTGACATTTCGTTTTGTGTTTATTTAATTGCATTTTTATCCTTGTAAGTACCATATTATTCAAATTCATGTTTATGACAATTTGAAGGACATATTGCAGGTTATGGAGAGACTCGAAGCGATGGAGAAAGATATGCAAATCATGCGGATGCACTTTGAAAGCAGACTTGAAGCGTAGCAGCTTCAGTTGCAAATGTATGAACAAAGGTTTGAGGCTCGGGAGGCAATCATTAAGGAGCTCTTAGACCGTCCGCCGCATGCCACAACCCCACATAACTATCCTTCGACTTCCTCTCATCCATCCCCAATTGAGACATCACAACAAGCAATTATTATTTCTCTTCCACGTACTGGGTAAGCCACTACGGATCATTGTTATTGTCCCAATTTGGTATGTTTTCATGCATGTTGAGGTTTTGGTATTTGCTCTGCCAACCAGGGACGAGGAAAATGTCTACAAGGAACTATCGTCAACGCATGTGGATGGCTTTGAAAACTTGATGACATTGTCCGAGACAGTTTTGAGATTGGGGCAAGAGAGGAGGGACCCAAGCCAAATCCCAAGTACAAAGGTGAAGAATGGACCGAGGAGGGTAAAAGCAAACGGGCAAGAATGACCCAATCTGGACCGGAACCGATTCTACCCTTCAATCCATTCCAACCTCCCTCCAAGGAAGAAAAAAAAGAGTTTGAAGATTTCTACAAAAAATTTCCACGCAAAGGTTAAGAAGTAAGTATGATTTTACACTATGCTTTTTTATTATCAGTATGGAAATGTTTTCAGATTGCAATTTTCTTGTGGGATGCTTATATATCATACTTCTTATTGTATATTACAGAAATTTGAAGACTCCCTTCGAGTTACCTGATGATCAACGAATGGATTTCTTTATTTTGACTGCCAGTACGGGTCAGTTTTAGTATCGGTTGAAAAACAACGACGCCTGGATTACGGATGAGGTATGTTTCCCATCATGATCCACTTGGCGTGTGATTACTTTAAGTGGATCCCATTATTTTTTGTTAGTGTGTCAACTAATTAGCGTGTATGATGAACAATACACCATGTATGATAGGTTTTAAGGGTGTGAAATCAACTTGTATAGGTGTGTTTCAAGTAATAAGTAGTGTATGATCAATTTTAAATGTGTAAAATCAACTGATATAGTTATGTTTCAAGTATTTAGTGGTGTATGACTTATCATACACCGTGTATGATAAGTTTTAATTGTGTAAAATCAACTTGTATAAGTGTGTTTCAAGTAATTAGTGGTGTATGACTTATCATACACCGTGTATGATAAATTTTAAATCTGTAAAATCAACTTATATAGTTATGTTTCAAGTAATTAGTGGTATATGACTTATCATACACGATGTATAATGAGTTTTAAATGTGTAAAATCAACTTGTATAAGTGTGTTTCAAGTAATTAGTAGTATATGACTTATCATACACCGTGTATGATAAGTTTTAATTGTGTAAAATCAACTTACATAGTTATGTTTCAAGTAACTAGTGGTGTATGACTTATCATACACCGTGTATGATAAGTTTTAAATGTGTAAAATCAACTTGTATAAGTATGTTTCTAGTAATTAGTGGTGTATGACTTATCATACACCGTCACCAAACCGCAAATAAGGTTTGGTTTAACATTTAAACCGGTTTGGTTTGGTTTGAAAAAGTTTTCAAACTGTATTAATACGATTTGGTCCGATTTTGGTGCCGTTTTTATAAAAAGGGACCGTGCACACCCCTAGGGGCAAGATAGGTGGCAAAAACATTATTACAATATACCATGATAGGACTGGAGGGATAAATGCCTAATGAGGTATTATGTCTGATCACTTTCTTCAACTACTTCAGTGACAGAATGATATTTGAACTTAGTGTTGGATTTTGAAATTATAGCCTTTTCTTAGCCTACCATGAGATGAGGTTAGGCTAGAGGAAGAGAGCATATCCTGTGATGAAATGAAAACTGCCGAGGCAACCACCCCAATTAGCATTAGGAAAGGCTCAATCATGGTTTAGGATCCAGGGAGAATAGATGGATATTGGCTGCCTTTTAGCAAGTACAGGATTTGCTTGATAACATGCCAATAAATAATCATAGGGGCACGCATAATTTGACAGATAAGATTAGAAACATAACAAATATCAAAATGAGTCACAGTCAGATATTGGAGGAGCCCAACAACACTCTTATATGTAAAAATTGTTAGGAGTTTACCTTCATTTAATGAGAGGTGGGTTTGGGTGGGAAGGGGAGTTTTGATAGGTTTGCCATTTTGCATAATGTGCTTTTGAGAAAATCATTGAGATAAGACGAGACCATCGACATTACGTTTGCTCTCTATAATTAGGAAGTATGAACAGGACTAAGGACTTTAATGACAAATTGTGTGAGGAGAGTGTGGATAAAGCAATCAAGGGAACAGAGGCTAGTACTAGTTGGCTTTGCGAATCCATCCTTAAGTCTAGTTTACTTGGAGTGGTGACAGCCGAGGGTCCAACTGGACTTAAGGCCAATAGTTGATCAACTAAAGGGCCACGATCATCATCGGTTGTTGTCTGGTGAGGATGGAATTGGGTTAAAAATACTATGGGGGCAATGTTGTGGAGGGGTACATTGAGGGGACGCAGGCCTCTTTCAGAGGTCTAGAGATCTAGGGAATTGGAGAAGGTGTTGGAAAGGGTGTTTTGATGGGAGGCATTGGGGCAATGGCCAAGTGTGGTTTGTCCCTTGGTGTGAAATCGGTCAAAGGTGAGGGAATGATTAAAGGTAGGAGAAGGTTGATTGTCCTAGTGAAGAGGCAAGAGCGGAGGTTACTGCAGCGACTTATGTAGCCATGGCCTAGGGGGCTGCCATCCTGAAGGGTGGTCCATTTGTGACCATTGGGACTTGTGTGGCCAAGAGGGGCAGGGGGAGATCAATGACCACTATAGTCCTGTCGAAACTGATGGGTTGATTCGAATTAGCAAGGTTGGGGTAGCGGAACCAAGACTCATCAAATTGAACATGCTGACTAATATAAGTTCGACTGTTTTTAGGATTAAGGCACCCATAACCTTTGTAATGTACAACATAGTCTATAAAAATGCAAGAGAATGTGAGGCCTATTTATGAGGGAATAGGGTTTGAATATAGGAAAACATGCACACCCAAAGATGTAAAAACTAGAATACTCAGAGGTATTTTCGAAATAGTTTTTCAAAAGCGGAGAGTGTTTACACCCTAAACTCGAGGGGTTGGAATGACGTTGTTTTGAGACTAAAGGTCACATATTTGTCACATGGGGTCATCCTCGAGGGATGTTAGGCCTTTAAATATTAAGATAATGGTGTCTCAAACTGATTTGCTTAAAGAGTTAAATCCCTTATGGGATATAAACCTTTTAAGATGTTGATAAGTGTAGAAAGCTCAAGCTCGAGCTCGAGGGACTTCCCCGAAGCCTACAAGAAAGGTGGTTCAAAAGCTTAAGTAGTTATTTGAAGTGCATATCAAGCATTGTGGGCCTTAAGTATATCCAAATGAACGTGAGGCGTAGAAGGGACTTCGGTGAATTAGACACTCGAGCACATGTTTCCAGGGCACAATTAGCCTATTTTGTGTGCAAAAAAAAGCACTGAGGTAGACATGAGATACGCTATGATTATAGGATGCAGCGGTTATTTAGCTTTTCTATAAATAAAAGACACTTTTGTAGTTGTAAAAGCGTCCAACACGCCCATACAAACTTCTTCAAGTTTATCTTTTACAGCACACTTGGGCTTTTTACCTAGGAATAGTAACTTCGCCTAGTTTAGCATAGAATAGCTTAGTCTGTACTTGCTTTCTTCCAAGGCAATACAGATTTTTGGGGTTTCAGGTATCAACTCTCTTTTTAATCTATTCCTAATAATCGACAAGTTAAGAATTGAGGCATTGGTTTAAGACTTTGACGCTCAAGGCTTGACCTTGATTGCATTGGTCTTAATACTGGTGTCACTGCTTGATAAGTTAGGTGAACTTAGGGTCGAGCTATTATTTAAGGACTTTGACGGCAAAGGATTGACATTAATTGCATTGGTCCTCATCTACTATCCCAAATATGGTTTGCACGTCTAAATCTTGTCGAACTCTTACACATTCGAGTTATTACAAGTCAAGGGTGTCATGCTTAAAAATCTGGTCAACTTGGGCTTGTAAATGGACTACTGAGCTCTTGAGTTTGTCTCCACCCCAGTTCCTAGCTTTTAAGTGTTCGAGGAAAGGTGTTTGTTAGCTCAAATCCATCACCCTAACTCTCACTTGAGTCAGATCCATATCTTTTTAATTTTCTGTCAAATATTAAACCCAAAAAATTCATGAAATATATAAAAAGTCTCCTTAATTGGAGTAAGAGTACAATCCATAGTAATATTGCAAATTGAAGTCAGATTCACTAAAAGCACCAACCATTTTCTCAAAAGGTGATTGTCGAACCCTTTTCTCTATATTAATAACTGTAAGTCCCAT
Organism: Simmondsia chinensis; assembly: GCA_018398585.1. Lineage (NCBI taxonomy): Eukaryota > Viridiplantae > Streptophyta > Magnoliopsida > Caryophyllales > Simmondsiaceae > Simmondsia > Simmondsia chinensis. The sequence continues at coordinate 11,576,541 of JAGTTD010000024.1, forward strand.
TTCGAATGTTTGATTTATTTTGTATTTACGGCGACCATAAACACACTGAATAGATAAAAGGCGCAAACACACCTTTTGGCGACCATAGTGGAAGACTCTATATAAGACATAAATTTCTTTAATCTTGTAGTGGATTATTAAAATATAATCTCAGACCAATTATCAATGGTCAGAACAAGAAGAGCCAGTGCTCTCGAGCATAAGGAACATGAAGGGATAGCCATGATAGGGCCACCACTCGAGTACCTCTCAGAATAAAGCCCTATATCACAAGGGGATAAAATAAGTCACAACCGTGATAATAAAAGCGGAGGTGATTAAGACATCCCAAAAGATGAGCGTATTGGACTCGATGACAATTCTCAAAAGAGCTTTATGGCCGTGCTTGAACGCTGGTGGAACTCGTTGATCAAAGACTTGATCAGGCTTTGAAAGAAGTTCAAGAGAAACAATGCGTTGATATAGAGCGTACTTTGGTGACTCAGTGTGAAAATGTAGTCGCCTTGAGGAACACTATCAAAGACGTTGCGACCTCAATGAATGAAAGACTTCACAAAGAAAATGATATAGAGTCTTGGTTGAAATGAATTCAACCTTGTCTTCCACCACTGGCCTCATAGCTAAGGACATGGTAAGACAGAAGGTAGTTGAAATCAAGCCTGTCCTAGTAACGCAAACTGAGACTCACAACGGCTTAGTTCAGGCCGCTAGAGAGGATATTAGGCAATTAAGACATGTTCCTCCTCCCATGGTTCCTACTAACTACCCCCATATAGTTCCTTCGAGCTCACAGATGCCAATGGCCCAGGGAACTAACACTATCACCGAAAGATTGGGGAACCTACCTATGGCTAATCTAGGTGTAATTCATATGGATTCAAGCCATAGAAAGGATAATTAACTTATAGAGTTGCTGGTACTTTGAATCAAGGGTACACCTTGGCCTTAAGGGACTTCGATGCCAATGTTCAAGCCATGCTATCTCTAAGACTGGGGGTGGGGGGTAAGGTCAAAAATACCCTCCCCATGCAGAAGAGGCTATTTTGAGGTCTAATCAAAGCCTCGGAGTAGGTCTGCAAGGACTGGTTCCCATTAATGGGGATCAATGTCCTCCTCCTATGCTTCCTAATGTGTCTGATACCAAGGGACAATCCAATACCCTGCGTCTTGAAGATTATACCTTGGAGATTGAGCAGGTTAGGTTGGCCTAACAACCAATAAATGGGGGTTTGTCCTCAGGCATGCCCCAGGCACAAGGGTCTATTTGTCAGTATGTTTTGGCTAATCAACTAGTTGGCCACATAGACTGGGGGGATATAATCCTGCATATGCAAGACAATATGCGAACACCATCTGATTTCCACACGAGTTCAGGGTTATCCCAGTTGATCCCCCTCGAGATCCTCATCCCCTTGGTGGAAATGATAGGTGCCTAAATAGGCGCTAAACCTGCCCTTCCAAGACTAATTGGCTGCTCTCATCAAACAAATGTATGCGCCAAGCCTCAGAAGAGTCAATAAACCCCTCTATAGTAAGCCGTAACTTGACTTTATTTAGAAGGACTACTTGTTACCGGGAGGATATAAGATCCCCGAATTCGCTCTCTTCTCTAGAGAGGGGAATATATTTACTCTCGAGCACTTGGCAAGATTCAACTGTCAATGTAGAGAAGTGGCTGACAAACCCATATCAGAAGTTAAGGTTATTCCCTAGTTCATTAACAGGGACTACCTTCTGGTGGTACATAAGTTTGCCACCTAACTCCATCCATAGTCTGGATGACATGGCCTTGCAATTTTAGGCCCAATTCCTAAGGATGTCACAAGAACCTTGATGTTAGACCTAGCTCAAGTGATAGTGCTCGACAAGGCTGGACTTAGCGGCAAACCATTCCCGGGTGTGTTCCTTACCTTATTAACATGGCTTTACTCAATTTCCATGTCACGAGATTCTCTTTGTATTTCTTTTTCGGCTGAAGAACTTCAAGCGTTAGATATTAGGGCCTTGTCAGCATTACCTATCGGGAAGAGAGGGCAAAGAAGGCACCCTATTGATACCATAACGCCCACCTTCCACTTCTGTTTCTAAGAAACCTCCTCGTAGGGCAACCCCTTGCTTGGCGAGTCCGGTGGACCCTTCACCTGGCGAGGTACTAGTGCTAAAACTAAATTGGATGAGGCAGGAAATAGCAACCCCCTGACTCTAGTCGCACAGGCTCCTCTTTCTAACCCCCCCCCCCCCCCCCAGCGAGTCCTAGTTACCAACTTGCATAGTGATCGTGGGCCAAGGGAAGGTGTAAGGGATTTTGTGCCTCAGGCATCTTCAACAGTTGGTGGTGACTTGGAACTATTCTCGCAGCATATAAAGGAGCTTATTCCAACAAAAGATCTTGAGAGAATGAGGAGTATTCCTTCAACTGAGATGATGGCATAAATTTTGTAAGTGAGTGTTATTATCTGCTTTATCTTGTAATCCCCGCATGCCTTACTCGTTAAATGTATGACTTGTAGAGATTAGATGTTGTTGGGTCCATGTTGGCGGCATTTCTTGATAAAGAAGCGCTGACACGGCGTCTATAGGACTAGAATGGCTTCTATTCAGCTTCCCTCAAGAATTTGCAAGAGTCGAATGAGTATAGGTCCAAGGCACTTGAGGAGCTGAGGAAAAAGGTTGGTGATCTTAAGGCATCCTTGTTCGTGAGGGAATGCGTCTCTTATGAATCAAAGGGCAAACTCGATGAGTATCTAGCCAGTCTTCTTACCCGGTTATCGGCTGCGGGAAAAGAGGCAATGGGGAACTACTTTTCCAGCCCGGACTTCTTTGAGTTGAAATGTCAAACATATTAGGCACGGTGGAAAAGGCGATGTCCAAATTCCAGGAGAAAGTCATGAGTCTGGCTCCTCAACTAGACCTGGCAATACTTCAGCAAGTTGCGAAGGAGGCTAGTAGGGAAATTGAGAATGAGGGAGAATAAGGAACGAGTTCACCGAGCGATGTCCAGGATTAGAGCGTCGTCTTTACTGGGGTACTTTTTGTGAAGCATTTTTTTTTTATTTTTGGTATAGTTTAGGATTTAACCTTCTTTTTGTTTCCAAGTTATAAAATGAAGCAAGTATATATCAACTGATTTCCTTTTGTGAGAAACACTTGTTTTGAACTGGACCTTACTTGTTGGTTAGTGTCTTCTTTGGAATGGCAGGAAGATGTGGAAATTAGGGATGTTCTTTGCATTGTATGGAGACACGATGTCAAGAATCCTCTTTGAAGCAATGCATCAAGAGAAGGCTTGTCTCATTAATCACTCCGCATTTGCCAAGGAGCGCTCTTATACAAAAGCATTTTTAGCTGACATTCTGGTAGGTAGTAAGAGATACGTTGTAGGATTGAAATGAGTAGTTTTCTGAGTGGCACTTTCTTTAGGCTCCAAGAGGCAGCCTGTAGGACCGAGTTGAACAGCGTATATGGTTGTGTAACATTTGTGAATAATATCAAGGAATCCCAACTACCGTAGGCAAATACCAAAAGTATCTAGCAGGTAGCTTCAAAGAGTAGTAGATAGTGAGTAGCAAACAATGTCAATGAGTAGCGGATAGCGTATTCCAAAGGTAATGTTAATCAATAGCGTAAACCATTTACATCAACAAATAGCGAGTGCTGTTTGGTAAGTAGCATCTACCGGTATTGTTAATGAATAGCGAGTGGTGAATAGCATTTACCAATACCATCAATGAATAACGAGAAGTGAATAGCGTTTACCAATGCCCTCAATGAATAGTGAGTGGTGAATAGTGTTTACCAACACCGTTAACGAATAGCGAGTGGTGAATAGCATTTATCTATGCAGTTAATGAAGAGCGAGTGGTGAAAAACGTTTACCAACACCGTCAATAAATAGCGAGTGGTGAATAACATTTACCAATACTGTCAATGAATAGTGAATAGTAAATAGCATTTACCAATACTGTCAATGAATAGCGAGCCGAGTGGCATTCCCTTTAAGCATATTCAAGCTGCTTATAGGAATGCTTTGAGTAGCAGATAAACAAGGGACTTTTGCTTACACACAAGCATACCATACATATATTTACACCTTTAGTATAGGAAAGGAAAGTCGGCATTGATCCATCTTCAAAAATACAAGTTTTTTAGCGTAACTTTAGACCTGACTCTAGTGAGGGTATTCCCCCAGCAACACCTGAAGGTGGAAGCCCCCAGCTGGGCAGCTTTATTCCGCAGCGGGGTTGCCCTACTTTATTCATTCGTGCTCTTTATCATATGCAACACCCGCTCTATGAGTGCATGTTTTGAAGCCACTTGGCTCACTGTCTGCTTGGAATATTTATTGGCAGGATTCGCTCAGTTCTGGCCTCTCGTCCTTTCTTCTACCATAATGCCTTCGGCAAAAATATAATTATCCGCCCTCTTCTGTAGCGCCTGCAACGATTCAAATGGATTCTTGGCTAGAGAAAACTTGAACTCAGGGTGGTGTAATCCATTTATGGAAAATATTTACGATCGTATCATCCGCCATGCCCTGCTCGTCTATTAGTTCTCGGGTAAAACTGTGCACATAACTCCTTAGCGACTTAAATTTCCGCTGATGCAGCTATATGAGTTGCATCACAGTCTTCCTTTTCCTCTTATTGCCAAGGAAATGATGCACGAAGGATTCCGAGAGCTCTGTAAAACCGTCTATGGAGCCATGAGGGAGAGAAGTAAGCCATGCCAAGGCCACCCCTTTAAGCATCGCTAGGAAGCATTTGAACCATACCTCTTCACTTATGTCTTGTATATACATCCTGGAGACAAATCCCGCCAAATGATCTTGGGGATCCTATGCCCCATCAAATGGCGTGATATCTGGGACCTTTATCTTTCCTATCGAAAACGTAACACTCGCTTGGTGAAAGGCGATGTATCGGCTGGGGATTCACATGTCCTTTTCTTGTCCCCCGCCTTTCTGTATGCTAGGACTCCAACCTTTTACTTCCTCGCCCTCTATTATGACCGTATAGGTTTGAGGAGGATCCCTCGTCCCTTGCACATGCTAGGACGGTCCCTTGCACATGCTAGGACGGCCCTTTAGTCTTTGCAAGTACTTGAGCCATTAGAGAGTGGGACCTTTCTAGTAAGAGTAGAAGATGTAGTGCTTTGCCAGGCTTGTAATGGCATTGCCGCTGTTAAAGAGTTTTTGGTGGAGATTCAGTTGAGTAGTTAGTCCTTCCAGATGTGTTTTTCCTTTCCCACAGGCGGTGCCACTTGTTTCAGGATAAATTGAGTAGGCTCGTTTAAAGAAGAGCCGGACTCAAACTTTTTTTGTGGGAAAGGAAAAAGGACCAAGTTACCACCCTGATTTCCTCCTTGCCTTTATTTGACCATCTCTCGTTATAGCTTAAAAGGGGGCTTACTTAGGGAGGTTAATAAATTCACGTGGCAGATATTGAATGGTTAGACGGGTTGCGGCTTTCCTTAGTGGGGGAGGTAAAGTATGCTAGGTAGCTTATGTATTCGGGGCCAGAGAAGGGTGTAGAGTAGGCGGGGTGATGTGCCGTGATCGAGAGCCCCAAATTGGGTAGCATATTGCCTGGTGGGACATGCCGTATAGGGTGCTCGACCAAGAACTCACTCGTCACTCCACAGTCGAGTACACCGCGAAGGGCTTATTCATGACTCCACCACCGGGTATGACGCCAATGGCCTGCCCGCTGTTCTATAGACAAGTATGCCACCAGTGGCCTACTCGCTGCTCCACTTCCGGGTAGCTACCCAACAACTAGGTCAAATTATTTTCTCAACACACACACACACACACACACATACACACATATATATACATATAGGGTGAATATCAAATGAGAGCATTTAATTATGGTGAGATATGAGAGCTTAAATCTCAGCTATTGAATTCAAAATGAAGGGCTGAGACTGCACATATAAAGAGAATGGAAGTTTCGTGAGAATATGAGAAAATTAAATCTAAATCGTTAGATCTTAAATAAGATTGATCAATAGTCCTAATTAAACCCCTATTTCTTTTCTCTCTCCTCTCTTTAAGTTCCAATTTTTTAACCTTTTCTCTCTCCTCTCCTCTCCTTTTTAATCTCTCACTAATTTTTTTACTCTATCTTTTTAAATTTTTACCAATTTCTTTTTTCTCTACCTCCTCTCTCATCTTTTTTTTTTTTACCTTTTTAAAATTTCACCAGTTTCTTTTTTTTTAATTTTTTTAAGTTTTTACCAATTTCTTTTTTTTTTCCTCTCTCCTCTTTTTTTAATTTTTTACCAATTTATTTATACTCCCTCCCTCGTCTCTTTTTAATCTTTCACCAATTTTTTTTTGTCTCCTTTCCATACTAAGTTTACACTTCAATTTTATTTACTCTTCTTATTCCTTCCCCTTTCTACTTTACATCCCAATTTTTTTATTACTCCTCGCTCTCTCCCCTCTCTTTTCTACGTTTATATCCAATTTTTTTCTCTCTCCTCTGCTTTTTACGTTTATATCCCAATTTTTTTACTCCATTTTCTATGTTTACTCCTGATTTTGCCATAAAGGTAATTCATTCTCTTCTCTGTCTTCTTTATTTATTAAAATTTGATTAGAAATTTTATTTTTACAATATTCGGTGAAGTTTGTAATAAAAGATAAGAAAAATTGAATCCTATAAATTGAAACCTAATTAGAAAATACACAAATTCATATTTTACAATTATTGGCCAATTTAATAAAAGAGTAAAAAGATTTGTGGATATTGTAGTTAATAGGAGCAAAGGATTTAATACATTAATATTTAAGTGAAAGCTTGAACAAAACAAAAGTATAAATTTTGGAATGATTGAGAATCAGTAAAAAAAGGGACATTGAAAGAAGCGGGGGCATAGACACAATAGCTTTATCACTTAATCTTTAAAAGTTATATGCGTCAGTACCAAAATTATAAATAGTATAAAAAACTAAGTTGTGAACCAACATCAAGAAGTCACCTTTAACATAGTGGTAGAGTGTTATCAAATTTTTGTAGGTTGTGGGCTCAATTTCGAGTCTTGTGTATTTATCACCTTGACCCTCTGTTTTTTTTTTTTTCCTTTTTTGCTTCTTTAATAACTTGTATCATGAAATTTTTTTATCTAAACACCATAAAAATTAAATCCTAATTTTTTAAAGGTATAATTGTTTTCTCTTTTCTTATCTCTTACCTTTCTCTTTCACCCATAATCTTTTTTGTATCACTCATATAGTATAACTAGTTGATTTTCTTTCTCTCGATTGTTTAATTTTAATATATTGATACGTATATATGTTCATAGTCCTAATTTTTATAATATATAAATACACACAGATAATACAAATAGTTTATATTACTTTTTGTTATTATTATTATTATTTACAATATAAATATGGACCTCGCATCGTTGGAGTCTTGGATCTGCCATTGTTGAGAGTATTTATATCGAACCATATGTATAGATTACTTATTTTAACAATTTTAAATTTTAATATTTGTTGCTTCTAGTTATAGCCTTAAAAGTTCATGCTTCTTTTCACAGGTTTAGGTGAATATATTATGCTATTTTTGTTCATTCTTTTCTATAGTAGTTTAATGATAAGAATATATAAATTTTTGTAATTATTTTATTTTTTTTTGATGTACTTTTGTTCTAGTCTCCATTGTTGATGATGCGCAAATGTTTTATTGCTGAGAAGGAAGAGGAAGAAATTTGTTACTACTGAAGAAGAAAGAGCTAGAATACAATTACGAGTCTTATGAAGACATGAATTTACTACATCAAATTTTGTTATCTAGAACCATATATTAATTCAGTCTTTTATTATTGTAAGACTTTTGTTATATTAGTTTTTCTATTATTTATAAAAATTCTAAACTTTACAAATGTTATATATTATATTTTAAATTATAACTTGTCCTTTACTTGCGTCTTTCGGCAATTAGCAACAATTTCATATAGAAACGGTTAGCAAAACTAATTGTATAGACTGATTATTAGAAATTGTAAATTATTATTGTTTACAATCTTCTAAATGTATAATAAAAAAGAGTAAATTACTCTTGTTTACAATCTACTAAGTATAAGGAAAACCAAATTTTAATTGTTCCTATAATTAAAATGATAACCATAAAAGGGAGGATAGAGAGAACAAAATTGAAGTGTAAACATAAAAAATTGGATTGTAAATGTAAAAAGGAGAAGAGATATAAAAAAATTGGGGGATAAACATAGAAAGGGGAAGATAGAGGAAAAAAAAATTGGTCCAAGGTTATAAATGTGAGGAGAGAGATAATAAAATTATGGTGTAAACATAAATAAAGGAGGAAACAAAAAAAATTAGTAAAAGGTTAAAAAAAGAGAGAATAAAAAAATTTGTGAAAGATAAAACTGAGAGGAGAGAGAAAAAATTGGAGTGAGAAGGAGTGAAAAAATTGGTAATTGGTTAAAAATAGAAAAAAAAAGGTGAAATGTTAAAAACAAGAGAGGAGAAAAAAAATTGGAGTAGGGAGGATAAAGAAAAAAATGATAAAAGGCTAAAAACAAGAAAGTAAAAATTGATGAAAGATTAAAAAAAAAAAAAGAAGAAATATATTTAAAAAATTGGAATGTAAAGGAGGAGTGAGTGTAAAAAAAATTTGGATGTAAATATAAAAAAGGAAAGGAGAAAAAAAATTGGTAAAAAGTTTAAAAATAGAGAAAAAAAAAACTGGGGTGTAAACTTAGTAAAAAAAGAAAAAAATCGGTAAAAGATTTAAAAAGGACGAGCAAGAGTGTAAAAAAAATTGATGACAAGTAAAAAAGAGGAGAAAGTAGAGAAAAAAGAAATTGGTAAAAATTTAAAAGGGTAAAAAAAGATAGAGTAAAAAAATTGATAAAATGTTATAAAGGAAAGAAGAGGAGAGGAGAGAGAAAAAATTAAAAAATTGGGACTTAAAGGGAGGAGAGAGAAAAGAAACAAAGATTTAATTATGACTATTGATCAATCTTATATAAAATCTAACGGTTCAGATTTAATTTTCTCATATTTTTACGAATTTTTTATTCTTATTGTAGCTGTTCCCTATATATATATATATACATGTGGCTGACTCCGGACACTACATTTCGTTATAAGGCAGCTTTGCCCCACCACCTGTGTTCCTTCTTTTCAATCTTCTTTTGTCTTTCTGCATTTCTAACGAATTATTATTGGATGTTTATCCATAGGGAATAAAATTTTAATAAAAAGTGAAAATAGGAGGTTCAAGTTACAATTTAAAGCTAGATTGAAATTTGGATTGAAATATTTAATCTATCTACATAATTAGACTAAATTTATATTTGATTTAGGTTAATCTATTTTTATTATGTTTAACTCGTTTATTTACGTATTATATATATATATATTGATAAAAAAAGCCAAAGCCAAGAACATTCACAATCAAAACAAACAAAATTGAAACAATCCCAAAACACAAATAGAGGCAACAAAGCCCAATTGTGCTTATTTTCTTTCTTTCTTTTTCTTTTTTGTGTGTGTGTGTTGTTAATGCTTAGGGAAGGGGGATGCTAGATTCAAACCCGCATCTCAGAGTTAGCCAATTGCTACCTAACCATTGGGATAAGCCGAAATAAGTGCATAATATCAAAAAGAAAGCATTTCGTTAGCATGTTTATAAGTTAACATACTAGTATATAAAATAATGGTATTCAAATAGTGAACAAATAACACATGAATTACTATGCTTATTAATCGGGTGGGGTTACGGTTGGCCCACTAAATGAATGGGTAAGGCTCGTGTCAATGTCTTTTTTTGAGCATCTCATATGACATGATTATGAACACGAAATAAAGCAGGACCTTTGTCTTTCTTAATTCAAATGATTTGGACAGTTAAATTGATTTGACCCCCACAATTTTGATTTCAGATCACATCCCTTTAACTACGAATTTATATAAATTTGATATTTTAACAAAATTTCATCTATATTTTAACTCTATCATCAATTAAAATGATGTGCTGGGGTCCAAAGTTTGGATAAAATTACAATAAACTAATGCAAACGAATAGTTTTATAGGCGCATAATATGTTTACAACTAGAAGCTAAGAAGATTCGACAAAAGTAACGATACAAAGCGCCTACATAGGAAGAGTGAGGCCTGAGCGTAAATACTGAAAAGCGTGCAATAAAAAAGATCAACACATAAACATTACAAAAGATATCTAAAAGAAAAGTGAAAATAAAAAGATATTAGAAAACCTCACCAACACTAGATAAGATACAAATAGGAGTAAAAATCAAAAGTGCCTCTATAGATATAGAACGAAGCATAGGAAGCAAAGAAGATCTATTTTATTTCAAGTTAAAGATAGAGGGTCTTTATGATATTTATTTATCCAAATGATTTGATTCTCATATGCATAATCTGAAGCTTATTCCATGTAATCAATAAAATAAAAATTTTTGTCTATATATTAGCACTATTATTTACCAAAGAGGGCATCAACACGCCGTCACCGGATCCCATTAGAACTCCGAAGTTAAGCGTGCTTGGACGAGCGTAGTACCAGGATGGGTGACCTCCTAGGAAGGCTCACCCTCAAGTTGGGGGCACTGGGAAACAGCCTCTCTTCAAGTGAACACCCTAAAGGGGGAAGGCCGCGTACTTCCGCCCCCCCCCCCCCCCCCCCCCCCCCCCCACTCTCGACCCTGCCTAGGCGAGAGCCCTTGAGGCACTAGGTATGTTCCTTTTTTCCTTTTTATAGTAGCACTATTATTTGTGACGTGTTCATTTCATAGTACTTTCTTTTGAAAAATATTTCTAATAAAATCATAATTTGATAGAAAATGCTTTTAAACTGGTCAATTTTTTAAAATATTTTTAATTTCAGCTTTTTATTTTTAATACAAATAAGAACACCAATTACTTATTTTTCATGTTCTTTAATCTTTACCATTAAAGGATTACATTTCTCGCATAATCTAATTACACTTATAAAAAAAAAAATTTATTCTTTTTAGTTTTCCAAAAAATACTCGGGATATAAATAAGAAAATTTGAAATGCTAATTTTGTTTTGAGGGCTCATTCCATATCATTTTCTATTTTTTATTACTAATTTTTGAGAAATTAAAATTAGATTTAAAAATTAATTTTTGTTTTTAATCTCTTATTTTTTGCTTTTAACATAATGAAAAAAATGACAATAGCAAACATTTTTAACATATAAATTTAAATTTCCTAAATATTTAGAACTAAAAATAAATAAAAGGACTATTTACATGAATGGCCTTTGTATTTTGCTCATTATATTAATTTAGTCTTTATACTTTTAATTATGTTAATTCAGGTCATGTATAATTTATAGTGGGTTAATTATCCAAAAAAAATTATATTGTGTCATTTTTGTCTAATAGTCAAATTGAAGCTAAGCTAATAACGGAACTTTCAACAACAACCACTACAAATCAACCAATTTACCAAATTTAACCCAATCTTTTGTTGAATTATTAAAAATTTCATCAATTACTTAACCTAAATTTTAGTCTAAAGATCAAATTTGACATTATATAACTTAATATAAAGATAAAATTGATATAATTAAAATTATGATAACTAAACTATATAATAAGTAAAGTATAAGCATCGCTAACAAAAATAACCCTAAAAATATTATAATGTTGCATGTGACATCTCTTGTTTTAGAGGGGCACGAGCACAATAATTGATAATAGAGTCTTATCCCACGTGGGCTATGGTCCTTGCTATTCAAAATTGGAATTTGGGTCCACTGTGTTCTTTCCTACTCTTATGAAAGACATTGACTTGAATTTTTTTTTTTCTTTTTTCAATTTTGAAGAGAAATATTTGTCATGTAAGTCAGATTTTACTTTCAGTTTCAACGAATAATGTAAACTAAGAACGGTAATAAAATAGGTAAAACTGGCTACCTCTTTGAAGCGGATATTGGCATAAGTCAGGCAAGTAATAGATACAAATCCAGTATGGATATAAGCTTATAACCACACCGCCTTACCCATTTATACCTGCCCCCACCCAAATCTTATGGAATTTTCCAGAATTTTATGTTATTATATTTCTTGTTATTTTCATCTTTTTGGTTATCTAAATAGATTCATAGGTTATATTTTTGACTATATGTTTTATGGCGCGCTCTAACTCATAAATATGAAATTTATAGCAGTGAGTGGGTATGGGCAAGTACGGGGAGAGGTAATGCGTACCCATTGGACATCGGCTAGTAATGGGACGGGTATGGGTATGGTTATGGGTTTGTAACCGCCGACTTAGGTAGGGGAATCCATTTCATGCCTGTGACGAGTATTAGGGCGTGAAAGCAAAGAAAAGTAATGTATATTAAATAATAAGAAGGGTTACATAAGGTGCCTTATATAAACAAGGGAAACATATTGAAAGACCAAAATGACCTTGTACTTAACATAAGTGAAGGAGTACAATAGTAAATATAATTCTAGAAGAATATTTATGTATATTCTAATAAGCCCCCTCAATCTGAGCGTAGTGGAAGAATGCGAAGACTGGCCCTGCGTTGAGAAAAACAGTCACTAGAGAGGCCCTTGGTGAAGATATCGGCAATCTGCTTGTTTGTAGAAGTGTAGTGAACCTGGAGATCACCCTTGAGAACTTTTTTCCGAACATAGTAGAAATCTACATTAACGTGTTTGCTTCTGTCATTAGAGATAAGATTTTCCACTAGGCAGGAAGTAGAGACATCGTCGCAGAAGGTGATGATAGGACTGGGGTGACGAAGACCGAGATCTCCCATGAGGTAGCGGATCCAATTACTCTCAGCAACGGCTTGCGCAACAGCACGGTATTCGGACTCGGTGATGGATTTGGAGACTGTGGCTTGCTTCTTGGCCCGCCAAGAAATGAGATTTGGACCTAGGCAGAGGGCATAACCTAGGCTGAGCGGCGTGTGTCTGGATAGCCATCCCAGTCAGCATTAGCATAGCCAGTGACTGTGAGGGTGTGAGCAGGAATGATGGAGAGTCCATGGTCTGGAGTTGCTTTGAGGTATCGAAAGACGCATTTTACGGCTTGCCAGTGCGGTGTGAGGAGCATGCATGAACTGGGAGACGAGGTTGACTGCATAACTGATTTCAGGTCGAGTTATGGTCAAGTATTGGAGAGCCCCCATAGCACTCCTGTACTCAGTAGGATCCTCAAGAGGGTCCCCATCACTCAATGAGGGATGTGCTCAGGTTGGGAGAGGAGTTTTTACTGGTTTGACCTCGCATAGGTCATGGCGTTGTAAGAGGTTGATGGTGTATTTGTGTTGTAAAAAAGAAGTTGGTCAGGTGAGCGTTTGGTCTCAATTCCAAGAAAGAAGTGAAGAGGGCTGAGGTCTTTCATAGCAAATTGAGAAGAAAGGGAGGCAACCAATGTACTGAGACAAGAGGGGTCAGTACCCGTGAGAATATTGTCATCGTAACAAGCATGTGAGATGAGTGTTGGTCTTGTGAATGAACAAGGATTGGTCAGCACAGCAACAAGCAAAAACAAGACTTAGGAGGAACGTACTAAACCGTTGGAACCATGCCTGGGGTGCTTGTTTCAGACCATACAACGCCTTACGTAAGCGACATACATGATTTGGAAATTTGGGATGTATGAAGCCTTGTGGTTGTTTTGTATAAACTTCTTTCTTATGATGACCATGTAGGAAGGCATTTTTGACATCCAACTGGTGAATGGTCCAGTTGTATGTGACTGCTAGAGTAAGTATAAAGCGTATGGTGGTAGGTTTGACAACAGGACTAAAGGTTTCTTTGTAGTCAAGACCTTTAAGTTGGTGAAAGCCCTGAGCAACAAGTTGAGCCTTAAATCGTTCAACCGAGCCATCCGCTTTGTACTTAACTCTATGATTCCATATACTTTCTACAAGGTTTTTAGAGGGTCATGTGGGACTAAGTCCCAGGTGTTGTTGAGAATGAGCGCACTAAATTCATCCGCCATGGCTTCATGCCATTTCAGATTTTTCACAATTTGTGAGTAACAAGTAGGCTCTTGGACAACAGTGATGGAAGATAGCGAAAGGGGGTACTTAGGTTTACGTATGCCTGTTTTGAGACAAGTTTGCATTATGTGTGTGTTGAGGGGTGGACCAACCAAGGTTGGGGCCACGGGTTGGGGTGCGGCAGCGAAGTCTAAGGGCGAACCCTGAAGGATCCGAACCGTGCATGGGGGAGAGAGGGGCAAGGGTTCTGTGGAGGGCTCACTAGGAGGCGAGACAGGGGTGGTGGGGTGTGCCTCGGTGGAGCGGGCTGGGCACTAGGGAACCGGCCGCAGTGGCAAAGTTCGGGGCCTCAGCGAGGCAACGGGGTGACTCTAGAGGGGTGGGATCGGTCAGAGCTGCAAGGGCCGGAGTGGCCTCACGGTCTAGATGCGGAAGCGGCCGACCGGCAGCCGTGGCGCTGGGGGTGGGTGTGACCTATGGGGTTGAACTGATTATTATTGGTTGAGAATGTGTGACATCAGAGATTGATTTGTCTTGATTTGTTAGATTATCGTAAAGAAAACGAGTTTCATCAAAGAGCACATGCTGACTTATATATAATCGTTTCCATTTTGGATCAAAACACATATATCCCTTATATCGAGCAGCATACCCTAAAAAAATGCAAGGGGTGGAGCGAGGGGCAAGTTTATGAGGGAGACGAGGTGTGATGTTCAGGTAGCATGCACACCCAAAGACTAAAAAACGGGAGTAATCAGGGTTGGTATGAAAAAGCTTCTGAAAAGGTGAGTTGTTTAAAAGATTTGGCGTGGGGAGATGGTTTATAATAAAACAAGCAGTGCAAAAAGCGTCATCCCAAAACTCATAGGGAAGCTTAGAGTAAATTAAAAGTGTCCATGCCATTTCAGATAAAATGTCGATGCTTGCGTTCTGCCACCCCATTTTGTTTGGGGGTATCAGGATAGGATAGACGGAAGTGAATACCAGTATCATGACATAGAGCATTCATACGTCGATGATCGTATTCACCTCCGCCATCACTCTGGAAAATTTTAATTGTTTAATAAAATTGATTTTGAAAGAGTGTTTTGAAAGCGGTGAAGATTTCATAAACATTAGATTGCGCTATATCGGATATAACCAAGTAAATCTTGAAAAATTATCGATAAAAAGGACATAGTATTTATGAGCAGAATTAGAGAAGAAAGGAGATTGCCAAACATTGGAATGTATAATTTGTAGAGGCATAGTAGTCTTGCATAGCACACATTTAAAAAAAAGTTTATGCGACTTACCTAAACAACATGAATTGCATTTATTCCAAAATTTAAAATGCGCAAAAAGAATTTTGCTTACATAACAAATCAAGAACAGAATGACTTAGATGACCTAATCTCTGATGCCATAAGTCACCATTTTTTAATTGCGCTACAATGCCAACGTCATGTGGTAAGAGATTAGGTCAAACTCAAACATTGGGTACCCATATAAGCAACGTCCTCGTAGTTTTGTCCTTGACAGAGAAAAAATGTGAATCAAACTCAACCATATAGTTATTATCTTGGCAAAGTTGTTTAATCGGTGGTAAATTATGGGTGAAATTAGGAACAAGCACAACACTATTGAGGGCAAGAGACGAATGTCGAGTTGGTATCGAGGACGAGCCTACATGAGTTACAGGTAATAAAGCGCTATTTCCTACAAGTACACCTTTGTGACCATAATAAAGAAGAAGGTTTTTAAGAATACCTGGATTTGGCGTCATATGATTTGTAGCATCGGAGTCCGGGTACTAGTTGCAGTTGTGCAGTTCTCCAATCGACATGGCAGCGAGCGAATGCAATGAATTTGAGACAGAGGTGTTGTCATACCGATGTGAATAGGTGATGGCCGTGTGACCAATTTGGAAGCAAATTTTACAATATGGGGGACCGGGCCCGAGCACACCTGCACTAGAGTTAGGGGGTAGGCCAAATGGGGGTCGCACTGAGTCGGGATATGGGGGGTTTGTGGTAGGGGCGGGGTGCGGGTGCTGACTGGGTGAGCCACCGCCCCCCCACAACCACCCCACTTCCCTTTCCCTTTGCCCCGACCACGGTTTTGACCGTGGTTGGGGTTGCCACGGCCCAAGTTTTGCCCGGGCTGAGTTTGACCATGTGCTAGTAATGCACGACTGGAATCGGGATTGGGACGTCCAGATTGACAATGAGAGGTTTTTAACTCTTCACATGAATATTGTTTATTTGTTTGATGCGTGAAAGTAAAGAAAAGTAATGTATAATGAATAATAAGAAGGGTTATATAAGGTGCCTTATATAGGCAAGGAAAATATACTAAAAGACCAAAATGACCTTGCACTTAACATAAGTGAAGGAGTACAATAGTAAATGTAATATTAGGAGAATATTTTAAATATATTCTAATATGGGGTTGGTAATAGGTATGAAATGCTTACACTGCCCTCGTACCCAGCACACCCAATTACCATCCCTAAATGATTAAGCACTCTAAAGCATTGATTTTTTTTTTTTTTTTTTCAAATGGTAATGGTTGGGGGATAAATCATATAAATTCCCCTCAAAAGGGAACACTATATTTGTGGGGATAGAACCGGGATCATACAATTAACAGCCGAAGAATTCCATCCCTCAGCAATCAATAATTCAACAATTCAAGTATTAACGGAAGGATTCATCCCTTGTTCAGTATGTGCGCTTAGCAGCACATTTTAAGTTGTCCTTTACGTAAAGTTCAGTTAGTGAGGTGAAAATCATTAATATTAGTTTACCCCTATTAAAAATTTAGCTTTTTTACTAAAAATCATTTATATTTTAGGTGCAAAAAAATCTGTTAACTTTTTAAAATTTTCAAAGTCACACCTAAATTTTTCAAAACAATTTCATCGTCACACATAATACTGACACCGTTAACTTTTTATTGAAATAAATATAAAATTACCAAACTACTCTCAATATAACTTGTTTTTTTATTAATTGAATTATAAATAATTTTACAAATAAAAAGTATTTCTAATTTTTTTGGTAGCAAAAGCTTGTAACAGCGCATCAACCCCTTAGCAATTTTAAAAATTCAAAGGTTGAGGGTAATTTTATTATTTGCAAAATATATTAATTACTATAATTTAATTAAATTAAGTTAAACTTGGTGTTTTAATGCATTTATACACCAAAATGCAGTGCTTTATTTGACAGAAAGTGAAAGGTGCCAGCATTAGGTGTGACAATGAAATTTTTTTTGAAATGTTTAGGTATCACTTTGAAAAAATTAGAAAAGTTAGACAATTTTCTAAAACTACACTTTAAATATAGGTAATTTCTACAAAACCCTAAAAATTTAAAAGTGGACGCCATCTTTTATACAAAAGCAAATCATTTTAATCAAAAGGATAAATTACAACAAACCTTTTATTGAACTTTAATAACACAAAATTTCCCTTGCAAATAAAATCAAAGTATGGAACCCCCCTCAATTTTAAAAAATCAATCACTCCACCCCAAGTGAATTTTTTATAACCATATTTCTTTTCAAAAGTGAGGGAGTTAAGTGTCCAATTTTATATTTAGAAGGTGATTTTATGTTTTTAGACAAAAGACAAGGTGTGTTTGTGATATTTACATAAAAGTAATTATTTTTATTAACTATTATTAATAATATTATAAATTTAGATGATAATTAAATATTTTTGGAATTTCTATACAACAATACTATAAGATAAAATATAATACATTTTCTTAAAAATAAATTTAAAAATTAGATTAATAATGTGAAATTACAAAATATACAAAACTAAACATTCGAAAATAGATTATGGAAAAATACTTTTTTGGAATAAATTTGAAATCAAAGTTAAAAAATATTATTATATTCTTTCAAATGTTTCCAAAAAAAATATTTTTCTATAATTTATTTTTCCATTTTTAATTTCATATTTTATCAATTTTAAATTTATTAATCCAATTTTGAAATTTATTTTTAACAAAAAAATATTATATTTTATCTTATATATGAAAACTTTAATAATATTTTTTATCTTCTAAACTTATAGTATCATTACTAAAATAAATATTTTTATATAAATATCATAAAACCACCTTATCTTTTCTTACAAAAACATTAAAAGCCTAATTTTTTTCATAAATAAGAAAACCTTTTAAAAATAAAATTAAACATTTAACCCCTCACTTTGAAGGGCAAAATGTTCATAAAACATTAACTTGGGGTAAAGTAATTGATTTTATAAAACGAGGGGGCTAGATGTTTGGTTTTATTTGTGAGGTTTTTTTTTTTTTTGTTGGGTAATTAAAGAGAAAAATAAAAAAAGTTTTCCACATTTTACCATTAATTAAGTAACTTGATTATACGTTAATGTTATAAATGAATTTTATAGCTATAATCCAATTAAATAATTTAATTATATATTAATAAGTAATTTTAATTAATGGAGTTCAAGGTACAGAAGGGTTGTCTGCTACTTTCCTTACGATAATAAACAAAATTATGAAGTAAACATGGTTCGTGGTCACGGCCAACAATGGATGGGCCACGGTGGTGGCTCCATGACGATCGAACGATGAGTAGACCGGGTTTCGAATGAAGGAGTAGGCTTGGGTATGAGATGTCCTTTTGGTGAGGTCTCAAATATTCTTTGCCAATTTTTGATATCTATGTCAGTCCTAGTAATTGCAATTGAAGGTTTGAAATATCAACTCAGGGGCAATTAGAGCTCGAACAAAAGGGGACCTGGTTGAAGCAATGTTAGAATAAAAGACCATTACTTTACTAGTTGTTGCCACAGGGGCGAATCCAACCTCTGAGCAATGAGGGCATGTGCCCCAAGTCAATGTGGTAAATACTATATATATATATATATATATATTGATGTATGCTTAAGTGATATACTGTAGTTGGTATGTAGTGGTTTGGTAAGCATGTTATATTTACTTATTACCTACTAGATTGCAGGTTTGGTTCCCCTATTCGTCCTTGTTTCATTAATTTTTACTTAAACTCTTTCCTTTGGTCCTCTATCCTTCATAAAGAGCCGTATTTTACATTGAACAAATTTTTATTTGATCAAATATATTGAACAAATTTATTGACTTATGAAATAACAATTGTTTAATTTTTTTTTTTATATTACAGTATCTCTACGTTTTATTAATATTTTGTTATAAGTTTATTTTAATAATTATATATTCAATTTTAGTTAATTACTTACGTAATAAATTTTTTTGACTTTTATAATAATTATGAACCCTATATTATTAAAAATTACCCACTATCATGGCCGCTAATTGATAAATTAATTAATTTTCTATTTATGATCACTCATAAAATTTTCAGCAAAGTTATAAATATTTTATAATATTAATTTCTAGTCCCACTTACGTTTTTTTTTTTTTTTTGTAGTTAATTAATTTTTAGTTTTTATATTCTTTGATTTTGGTTAATTTTATACATATGTGCAATTTAGTAGCTCATTGTAATTCATTATATTTAGAACATAATTTGTAATTGTTTGTTGCTCCCATTAATTGAATTTCTAAATTTGTCATTGCCCCTTACTAGGGGTGTAATTGAGCCGAGCCGAGCTGAGTATCTCAGTACTCGACTCGAACTCAATTGACTACTTTGATACTCAAACTCAATTCAAGTAGTTAATTTTGCTCGAACTCAAACTCGATTAACAGTTCAAATACTCAACTCGACTCGAATACTCGTTTATTGTGCATAGGAACATTCAACAAATTAGCTCCATTATAATATTATTCCATAAACTCGAACATTAGTATTGCCCACACTATATTTTAACATATACAACCATAAATCGCCGATATATTAATAGCAAATACGCACCTAAGTTTCAAAAAATACAAGCAAACAAGAAAATTGGACATTAACAACCAAAAATAACGACCAAGTTTTTTTTGTAGTCGTTAAAAATGTCAGTGCAGTGCATGGTTGCGATGAGATTAAATAACCGTCGTTAAAGGGTGATATATTATGGGCTTATAACAACGGGCACTAAATATGATAGTTGAAATAAATTTGCTAATTTACTATAGCTTTGGACAGCAACCCGTAAACTCATCGTAAATGGTAGACATTTATTACCTATTTTTAGTGTTTATTAATATAAGTTCTTATAAATAAAACACTAATTTTGATTAAATAAAAAGAAAAAAGAAAAAGAAAATCCCGCTAAGGGCTATCATCTTGATGCCTCTTTCTTCCTAAAGCTCGAAACCCTAAATCAATATTAAATTTTCAATCTACTTTCAGAGCACCCTAAAGGTTCGAATCTCAACAAAGGTGTTCAAACCCTGATGTTCGAATTTGCTGTCTCTCTCACTCTCTCTATTATGCTATTTCAATAGAACAAACCAAGACTGCTTGGTTCCTTTCTCTCTATGTAATTTCGCAATTTGCTTTTCTATTTTACAACACATATTATTGCTTTAGCGTGATAGTAATGTCCCATGTTCTCACCGTTTTCTGTATAATGTTGGTTTCTTGTTTGGGAATTAAAATAATTCAAAGCATAAGAGTGTTGATTAAGGTGCTTAATGGAGATACCAAGTGTCTAATAAAGTGCCTAAACTAACTTTACCATTAAATGATAACCAATTTTTTTCATAAAAAAAGATAAATGTTCTAAAGAATACACCGAGGAATTACTAAATTATGAAAAACAATAAGACGTTAATTGTTTTATTGATAGGGAATTTATCACATAAGGACCCTGAGGTTTGTAAATGTTTTGTCTAATTACCTCAAAATTTCAATTTATACAATGAAGTTTTCAAAATTTTATCACTCAGGTACCCTAAAATTTTAGAATTTTACCAGTTATGTACCTTATGCCCGAAATTTGACAAATTGTTTTTAGAAATTGTTAACTTGGAGCATAATTATTACAATGTATAGTTGTGCTCTATCATAATGTGATGATTTTTTTTTTGTAAAATGCTAATGTATTGGTTGACATATGGTCTCATATACAGGTGTTCTCAAGATATCTTATTGTAAATATTGAATTGCGAGGTTACCTAAGTAATACATGATCAAACCTCAGAATATCTAAGTTATAATTTATTTTTTAATAAGCTAGCAATTATATGCTGGTGATATTTTTATCTTACTTATGTTCTAGGGTAGAATCCATATTCCTAATGGCTACTTTTGGCTGGTCGTTCTAGATTGGTTCAGGCCTCATGTTTGCGAGTACGCTTGTCTTATATTACGTTTCGACGCCATTTGTCGAAAAAACCTTTATTGTTGATTTGTTTTAAGTTAGGAATATTACAAAGGATGGTTTCAGTGGTAAAGATGGATGAAAGAATTATACATATTTAATAGGTCTCAGATGGCCCTTCTAAATAGCTATGCTAAATTAATGATTTATTTCAGTACATTTTTACATAGGAGTGAAGAATGACAACTAAGGTTTGTTAGTTCCTATTATAGAGTGAAGCTATACATGTGGTATTTTAGAAGTTGTCTTTTGTGCTTAATTGCCTTCATTTGGGTATGATTATGGTGTCTTGTTTTATAGTATGTAATTTTGATCTTTCTTCTTATCTTTTAGCTTTCTTAATGATGAATAGTAATGTGACTTTTTCTTTAACGAAAATAAGGCTTTTGTTGATTTGGCAACTTGACTATTTGGAGGATGGAGGTCGTAACAATGAGTGAAGTACTCTATCCTTATCTACTAAGATGGACAAGGACATTGATTAGCATGATTAGGTCAGTGGTAATCTTCTTCTTTGATTTTTTTTTTTTTTTTTTTTTTTTTGCTTTTTTTTTTTTCCGCTAATCTTTTGCTCATATATATTTAGTGCAACAAATTCAAGCATTTTGAGTAGTTTGAGATTGTTGTGATTTATGACTCTGTGATTGAGTTTTATACTTTAGAGTTCGAGTTTGTGATGGTTTTGGTATTAACTAAGAATACAATTTGAATTGTTTGGAATTATATGGAGTTGAACTTTGTGATTGAGTTCTATGTTAAGTCTGGATTGTTGTGGATTTAGGTTTTTGTGATTGAGTTATATATTGTGAAGCTTGAGTTTGTTATTATTTTGGTATTGATTGAGAATACATTATTGAGTTGTTTGAAACTATTGTGGAGTTTGGACTACGTGATTGAGTTCTGTGTGGAATTTGAGATTATTTATTTATGACTCTATAATTGAATTCTATACTGTGGAGCATGAGTTGTGATTGTTTTGTTGTTCAATAAAAATACATGACCTAAATTGAAAATGTCTAATAATCTAGAGTAATAGAAAAGCACCTATTGAAAACTTACAACAAAGAAGGGGGCATCATAGCAACCATTCAAATACTATACACAAAAAGATAAGGTTTTATCTGAAAGGATCATATTTTATCCAAAAAGAGGGTGGGAATTGCAAAATTTTAGTTAATTAATTTTGCTTAAAGATTTACCAAAGAGGGCACCAACATGCCGTCACTGGATCCCATTAGAACTCCGAAGTTAAGCGTGCTTGGGTGAGATTAGTACCAGGATGGGTGACCTCCTGGGAAGTCCTCACCCTCAGGTTGGGGGTACTGGGAAACAGCCTCTCTTCAGGTAACACCCTGAAGGAGGAAGGCTGCGTACATCCGTCCCCCT
The DNA here is from genome assembly GCA_018398585.1 of Simmondsia chinensis. Classification (NCBI taxonomy): domain Eukaryota; kingdom Viridiplantae; phylum Streptophyta; class Magnoliopsida; order Caryophyllales; family Simmondsiaceae; genus Simmondsia; species Simmondsia chinensis. The sequence continues at coordinate 11,599,197 of JAGTTD010000024.1, forward strand.
AGACCCTGCATAGGCGGGAGCCCTTGAGGCATTGGGTATGTTCCATTCCACAATTTTGCTTAAAGATTTGGTGCTTGGATGAAAAGAAATTTGTAATATGAGTTTTGTGTTTATTTTTTTCAGGTATTGGAAGACTTGGACTTCAAATTATTGTTTTTGTTTTAGCTTTTGCTTGTGAACTGTTGTTGGATTTGTATTTTTGCGAAGTTGCTAAAATATAAATTATGCAATGTACGGTTTTAGTGTTTCCTAGATGTAAATTTTGGAAGTTAGTACTTGGATATCTAATTTTCAAGGATATTTTAACTTTTACATGCGAAGGTATTGCAACATTGGATTATGGGTATCTATGTAAGTATAGGTTATACTCTGTTATTGTACAGTTGTTATAAGCGATGCGGAAGGTTTGTCATAGTACATGCATGTACAAGTGTTATGAATGATGTGGAAAATATCTTTGTATTACATGGCTTGACAAGTGTTGTACAACGCAAATTTTCGTATATAAAAGGGACATAGAGATATTTGTGGTTCTATTAAGTTTACTAAATAATTGTACATGGTCTTTAATGATAATAAGTTTTATTGTTATAACTGTGACTGATGGAGGAAAGAATGTTTAACGACAGATTTTCTTCTCGTTAATTGGTGGGAAATGTTTTAACCATGGTTAGATGTTGCTATTCTTTTTTAATGATAATCTAGATTGACATTACTATTTTCTACTAATAGCGGGAAAAAATTTAACGATAGTGTTTCTTATCGTTAAAACGTTTTCTTGTATGGTGGTAAGTGTTTATTATGATGGAAGTTGTCATTGTTATTAACGAAGTCATTATTGACGGTGCCATTTGACGTTAAAGATTTTAATTTTAATGACAACTTGTGCTATTGTTATTGATCTAGCTTTTAATGATGGACGAAGTATACTATCGTAAATACTTTTTAACCACAGCTAGGTTCAACCGTCATTGATCCTAAGTACTATTAACATCAAAAGCAATTACAACGGTGAATAACAGGAAATTTTCCCCATCGTTAACAGTATTAGCGACAGTAAATCAAGCTTTTACGACAAGAATCACCATTGTTAATAACCCTTTTTCTTGTAAGTTCTTTTACTTCACCATAAATGTAACATGCCATCTTTTACAAGGAATTCAATCTTCCTTCTTTCATTCTACTATTAATGTCACAAACCATCATTTTCAAAAGAAAATAATACACAAGAACTACTTCATACGAGTCGAGTATCGAGTCGAGTACCACTTCAAGTATCAAGTCAAGTACTTAATCGAGTATCAAGTTGAGTATTTAATCAAGTAACGAGCTGAGTATTTATTAGGGTATCGATTTGAGTATTTAATCAAGTATCGAGCCAAGTAGTTCACTAATTGACTCGTACTTGTTTATTAATCAAGTATCTTTTGATACTCGAACTCGATTAATTCGAGTTCGAGTCGAGTTTTATTCGAGCTACTCACGAGCTATTCACGAGGGGCTCAGATCGTTTATACCCCTACCCATTACTATCCTAGATTAGTGACACACACACACACATATATATCTTAATTGCATTGTGCCCCCAATGGGCACAAATCCTGGATGCACACTTCTATGAAGTGGATGCAGTGCAAAGGGAGAAGGGCGAAGGAGGAATAATTATTGAACTGGAGCTTGCGCATGAAGGTGGTATAGATAAGAGGGTATGGCCTCAACCAATTGGGGCTTGGAGATAGCTTTTACTAACATTGGAGACCCTTCGCATGAGATGCTTTTAAGGAAAACAAGTTAACTTAAAAGAGAGTACAGATATAAGAAATGGAGATCTTAAAGCGGATTCTTTACTAAGAAAAGGCACTTATTAGCCATCTAGTGGGGGTAAACTTTCTTTTGCTGCTATTCAAGATTCAATGAAACAATTTTGGCTTGAAATAATAAAACGGAAAGTACTCCTTCATGACAAAGATTGGATTTTCTTTATATTTGATTCTATTGGAGACTATAGATATTCTTAAGAGTGATCCAAATTTGATGAGACAACGTCCACTCATTTTGCGGCAATGGTCTTCCTCTTTTAGCTTTGAAGGTCAAGAATTGTCTAGAGTGGCTAGTTGTGTGCATACCCCCTTATATGCAGACAATATGACGGCTTTGTGTCAGAGTATCTTATGTAAGGATACTTATTGATGTTAATATTTCTGAACCTTTGAAGAAAAGCATTGAGAACAAGCTCCCTAAAGAGATGTTATTGCTTAGAGAGTTTGGTATCATATGATGGTATTCAAATTGCAAGAAGACAGGTCATGAGACAAGTATTTGTCCTAAAGTTCCTGAAGCTCAAGTTCCTAAAGAAGGATAGACTGAAGCTCGCAAGGGCATCAGTCTAATTGGAGCACGAAGCATGCAATAGTCTTAAGTGGGAATAGATTTAATGCCCCTTGCGGATGATGGAGAGAAAGCCTATGATGAGGAGTTGTCTCTTGGGAGAGAGAGGGAGAGGAGGGGATGGTTGCCTTTCAGCAAATTAATTAATGATTGGAACTTGGTATCAGAGGCATGAATAAGGGTTTTAAAGCTGTAGAAGTCCAATGTTTCACTAGTAGCAATAGAATAAGACGATGTGGTATCCTTGATACAAGAATAATGGAAGAAAAAATTACTAATATTAGGAAAAGACCTTTACAGGTTGGGAATTATGCTCAACCTACAAAATGGGTCGTAAACATAGAATTTTGGTTCTTTAGGATCCTATGTATGCAAACATAGACATGAAGAGGTTGAATTTCAGTTGTTCATTCGGCTTAATGAAATGCGAGATATTGGGACTTTTATAGTACTATATGCTATGGGGAGAATAAAGTAGGGGTAGAAGGAAGCTTGGGGAAGCATTGGGTAGTATCAGTGATAGTATTAACAAGCCTTGGGAACTTTAATGCAGTGTTTGATTATGGAGATCGAGAGGCGGAGTTGAGGTTTCACTACATGGTATTAGAGATTTTTGTGAATGTTTGGAGAGGGCAAAATTATTTGAGTGTAAATCAATAGGTTGTCATTTTAAGGTCTAATCTTAGGGAAAGTAACCAATTGGGATTCAGTCCCAGATAGACCATGCATTCGGAATTGTCTATGGCATGAATCGATAGGGGCTCAATCCTTTATTCTCCCACTTGGTGTATCTGATCAGGATCCTCTTGTGATCTAAAGAAATTGGGATTGAAAGACGAATAAATCTTTTAAGAAGGCTAATTGGGAAAAAAACTATCAGAGGTACATCGAGTTTCTTACTTAAGAAAAACTGAAAAGAGTTTAAGGCAGATCTAAAGATGATGTAGCATCAAGTTCCAAGTGGTATATTAGGGGCTATAATGAATGCGCTTGGTAAATTATATCAGCTTCAGGAACGAGATCCATAGAACAAAGAACAAATCCAAAGCACGAATGTAAAGCTAATTCATCTTCTAAATGCAGAGCGGGAGTATATCTTCCAGCGCGCAAATTCATTTGAATATGGATGATGTGGGATCTGTATATTTTTATAACTCGATACAAAGCTAGGGGCAGATGAATGCTATTTGGTCAATTGTTAATGAGGATGCGCAGATAATTGAGGATCCAAAGGATATGGAAGCATTCGTTTCTAGAATCTCCTTCTTAAGAACTAGAGGATAGAGAACAAATCTAAAGGGATAAAATAAAGCTGATTGATCTTTTAAATGCAGAGCGGGGATAAATCTGTTAGCGTCATAAACTCTATCATTTGAATATGATTGATGTGAGATATGCATATTTTTATAACTAGATCAAGCTAGGGGGCAGAGGAATCCTTTTTAATCTATTATTAATGAGGTCAGGATCAAAATGATGTGGAATAATTCCTTCATTTTTACAATCAGCTTCTTGAGGCGACAACTACTTCTTGTGGTCTAGAACGGGGCGGGGGGGGGGGGGGGGGGGGTGATTGATCAAGGTGCTATTCTTTCCCCCGAGGATGGAGACAGCCTTTTGGCACCAGTATCTGATGCAGCAATTAAGCAGGTGTTCTGGTATATTCCGATGTCCAGTTCTCCAAGGCCGGATGGTCTACCGACTGAATATTTTGGGTGTCATGGAATATTGTGAGAGGAGATATATGTCGAGCCATTAAGGAAATCTTCAGGAAGGGCCTTTCTCTTAAGAGCTTAAATGCTCTAGCAATATGTTTGGTGCCAGAGACAGAAAATCCTCAAACTGTTAAGGATTATACCAATTTTGTGTTACAATATAGTGTATAAAGTGATTTCAAAGCTCTTGGCTATTGCCTAATGGAAGTTTCTAGTAAACTAACTAATGGGGCACAAGGAGCTTTTATGAAAGGAAGAAATAGTGTGATAATATTCTGTTAGTGTAGGAGATTATCAAGCATTATGGTCGAAGTAATATATTTCCTAGATGTTAGCTTAAAGTTGATGTGAGGAAGGCATATGACTCAGTTGCATGATGTTTCCTAAAAGATTTGTTGAAAGGCTTGTGTTTCCTGCAAAAGTTAATAGAGTTGATAATGGAGTATATTTTCAACTCTTTTTATTCTTGGAATTTTCAAAGGAGGTAAAGTCCAAGACAAGGGGATCCAATTTCTCCCTATCTATTTATAATTTGTATAGAACATTTTGCACATCTATTTTAAGAGGGTAAAAAGCTGCAACTTTAGTTTCCATCTAAAATGTTGTAAATTGGTACTTACCCATATGATCTTTGCGGATGATCTATTAATTTTGACTTGTGGGGATGACAAGTCAGTTAGTATAGCGTGGGAGACATTTCAACAGTTCTCGCATTCTCAAGACCGAAGACCAACAATAGGAATCCGTAACTTGCTCTACTGGAATTCCTATTGGAGTTAGACATAGAATTCTGGAGTTAAACATAGAATTCTGGATAGGTTGCAGTTCTAAGAGGAATAATTACCCCTTTGCTATCTAGGTTTCTGATTGCACATTCAAGAATTTGCACATTCAAGAATTCGAGTAAATCAGTGTGGAATATGTTGAGTAAGCTTCGGTCGAAGAGAATGATTTGGTATGATCTTTCATTGTCTATTGGGAGATTGGAGCTAATAAGGTTGGTATTGGTTAGCTCTTTTTCTTACTGGTGTAATGTCTTTTCGATGCCTAAATAACTGAGTCAAGAGGTCCCAAAAATGCTATTTGCTTTTCTTTGGACTGGTGGTGTAGACCATAGAAGGGCCTTTATTCCAAAAGCCTGGGATAAACTTTACTACTTGAAAGAAGAGGGAGGTTTTGGTTTATATCAACCTGAGATTGGGAATTAGGCTTATTTCCTAAAACAACTTTGGATTATGAGTGAAGAAGGAATCATTATGACTTAAATGGGTGCATGGTATCTATAAGAAGCAGGGACAATTATGGGCTATGCAGACTAAGTTTAATGACTCAATTACTTGGAAGAGCTTGCTTGGGCTGCAAAGTGATTTTGTTAGGCGCTTTGGCTCACCTGAAACATAAATTCCCAGTTAGAGGGTATGTGAAGGATCAGAAATTGATAATCCAATTGGCTAATAATATAGTTAGTCATAGAAATTTGTTATGTCACTAGAAAAGAACAATTAGGTGTCATAAAAACATCCCTTGACGTAGCGTAATTCTATGGCTAGCGTGCCCAAGGGTGTTTGAATACCAAGGGTCGACTATAGCGCAAAGGGGTTGCCTTAGCTTCTCGATGCTCATTATGTATGGAAAAGAATGGAAGTATTAGGCATATCCTTTTTGAGTGCACTTGGTCTGAGAATATATTAAAAGCAATACATTGTTGGCTAAAGTTTGGAGAGCTCGTTCGTTAGAGGAGGTATGGTGATGGAATGGTTCAACTATGAGGTTCAAAATAAACTATTAGAAGCAAAGGTAGGAGGCCATGCCTGTTGGTTGTTTACTTTATATAGGGAGAAAGAAATAATACAGTCTTTGGAGAGAAGGGTAGGACAATAAAACTAGTTTGTTTTGAAATTCAAAATAATATATGATGTAGGATGAATTTCAAGAAATTGGATATTGAGTTATGACATATTAGATAAGAGTGCAGTTGTATGTAGGACAGGTGGTGGAACTAGTTTGTTTTTGCTTGCCTTTTTTCGATTTTGCTTCTTTGAGTTGTATAAGGCTCATTTTACACATTTGTTGATAGTAATGAAATTGTGCTTATCTTTTGGCAAATGAATAGTTTTAATTATATTTTAATTTTTAACATACTTTAATTAGATAATTTAATTCTTTTCCATAATATAAATACAGATTTTGTCACAATTATACATTAATATTATTAAAATAATTGACTACAATTTTATAAATTTTCATATTTTTTGCTTGACCTAAAAAATATACATTGGATAATTGAAATTCATTTGAAAATAATTTATTCTAACTTATTAATTGATTTTTAAATTAATACTAAACTAATACAATAAATTACAATAAGTTATAGGTTATAAACTATGCCATATATGTCATATGAAACAAAAATATAGAGTAAGTTATATAGTAGTACTTTGAGGTTTAGTATATTAATTTTTTTAGTTTACAAAATTTAGAAAATAATATTTTAATCCGCAGGTATATGTATTGAATAATTTAGCCACATGATAGTGTGTAAGGGTCTAGAATATGTCTCTCACTTTGCTCTTTTTGGTTAACAATATCATAACATAGTGGTTCATAACATAGTGGTTCATATATAGCATGCAAGGGCAAAATGGATTTATTAACAAATAAGGGCATGTTTGAAACCATTTTACACAGCCATTTGGACTGGCTTTTAAAATATATGTAACTTTCGGGCTAAAATATTATTTAATAAAGTGTGTTGACTTAAAAACTTAATATACCAAACCTCGTAGTACCAATTGTTGGAGAAATAGGTTGAATGAGTGATCAAAATATGACTCTTATTTCAATCAAAGTGATCTTAAGGGTTACAAAACTGATGAACAGAAAGGACTTAAAATAAAGATGACAATAGGGTAAGAATTAATCGAAGAAATTGCTGAGCCGTGAAAAATTCACTGCCCTAAGTCATCTATGTCCCTACAGAGGTACAATGGGATGAACGACACTTTGATCCCGAGGGTTAACACGGTGCCCACCTTAACAATGTACTCCAGGGAGATGGGTTGGGATATGTCCCAACTTGCTCAGTAGTGGTCGAGTGAATTAACAATGGAATTAAATTAGTCTTTGTATGTTTAGTTTTTTTCAGGTTGGACTCATTAGGGTTGATCTTTGTGCTTTGCTTCCTTATTTTCTTTTCGGTTTGTTTGAGGTTCTTGTGGTAGTTGTATTCCGTTGGCCCGATGCTTTACACCTACCTTGGGCTTGTATTCAACTATCAAAAAAAAAAAAAAAATGGAGAAGAGAATTATTTTGAGAGAGAAAGAAAGTCGTGGAGAAGGAGATGAGTTTTTGTAAATTTCACGTATTTTCTATGTGTTTAATAAATCCCTAAGGGAAAATCCTTGCAAGTTAAGGAAATAATCTTGGCCTTAGAATCTAGCTATAATAAGGAAACTAGCGGATACGAGAGAGCGTAAAAATATGGCTTCAGTTATGGATAAAACGGTTTATTAAAAGAGCGGGAATGGACGCAGTAAAAACACATACTCGAGCTCAAGGTTGTAGCCTTGAGCCTTGAGGGGTTAGAAAAAGTCCACGACATGACACGAGCAGGCGCGTGCATGTGTGGCTCACCCTGCCCACTCTAGGTGCTAAAGACTTTACTAAGTACAATTACAAGGGAGTATATAAATAAGATTCTCCACCACTATTCTTCATATGTGGGATTGAGGTACTTTCACAAGATATAAAAATTAAAGCACACTACCTCCAAATTTCAACATCAGTATGTTATTTAGCTCCAAAAACATAATAAGCATATTAGCTCTAATGTCCAAAATTATTAGTTGGATCTTAATACATTTTCAACAACACTTATCAAATTAATTGACCAAACACCTTAATTACTTTTCTCTATAACATAACACTTCCATATCATAACTATTGCCTTTTCCCCAAATTTTGTCATGGCTAAGTTATTTTGTTCACTTAGTGGCTTCCCGAAACAACAACTGGGTACATTTTTCTTCTCTTACATGATAGTTGTGTTTAAAAAAAAAAAGTAAAATAGTGAGAATTGCAGTGAAAATTACAGGAAATTTTGAATAAAAAATCCAGTAAAATTAACGAGATTATAGTGATATGCAGCAAATATAGCAGGAAAAAGTACTACAAAATTGCAGAAAAGTTAACCTGTTAACTGCTGTAAAATGTAGTAAAATTAATATGTAAAACAATGAAATATGCAGCTAAGAAATACAGTAAGAAAAGCTGGTATGATTGCACCTAGAAGAAATAATCACAGCAATCAAATAGTACCGGAAAGTGGAGAAATTGACTAGAGTACGAAAATACCGCACCGTAGTAAATAACCATTGTCCTAAAAGACGATTTCGCCATTGCTCCGGTGCAAATAGTAGTATTGGCAGCCGCCCTCCAGGATTAACACTGTCCGACTGTTTGCACTCGTTAATTGCTGGGTAGGAGAGCTCGAGAACTTTGCCCAGGTAATTGAGAGAGTGAATGAATAGAAGAGGGGAGAAAAGGTATAAAAGAAGGAGAGTATTGCTGGTTGATGTGTCTTTGTACCATGTAGAAAATTTCTTACTATACTAAACCTCAAGTAGCAGCAAGTAAATATGAATTAATGGCCTGTAATGCTATTATGTCAACGTTAAAAAATGGCTTTGCTATTACAGAGCTGGAATTTAATTGCCAACGTTTAGCTGGATTGATTACCACCAGTCAAAATGCCAATAAATAGAGAAGCAATGAACATGAAATGGTAAGGGCAGCGGTAAAAGGTTTTTTTTCGTAAAATAAACACACCCGTTAAGAAAAAGATTACCCACACCCTCGCCCGAGCTCGAGCGGCGCTTGCATGCGGTTCCCATTTCTCACCCATTACTTAATTCAAATGGAGAGTTTATATATATATATATATATATATATATATTTAAACTCTACAAAACCCCCTTATTTTTCCAATGTCGAATAGCACACTATCATTTTTCCAATGTGAATGTAATTTTTCCATAACACTTAAGCTAGCTTGTATCATTTTTCCAATAAGTTGTATTCCAAAAGTGCTTATACAAAATGTTGAGAACTCCATATGTGAGTCTATGTAGTAGAATCCCACATTGGAGTTCAGAGAATGAAGAGATTAATTTATAAGTATAATAAGTTACTCTACCTTTTGCCAATTGATTTTAGGATGAAACCCCACTCGAGCTCACATGTGAATCTCATGTGTGCCAACACCATGGAGTCGGGCCCAAAAGGCCCGGTGAAATTTAACATGCTATCAGAGCGGGTGGACGATCCTGGACTCTTGTTTGTCGGCACCTTGTCCTTGAAAAGAGGGGTGTATTTGTGTTTGGTGCTCTAGGGTCCTCTCCAATATGTTGGATCCAATTGAACCGGAGAAGGGAAGGAGTGCATTTGAAATAGAATCACATGTGAGGGGGAGTGTTGAGAACTCCACATGTGAGTCCATGTAGTAGAATCCCACATTAGAGTTGAGAGAATGAAGAGATTAATTTATAAGTGTAGTGGGTTACTCTACCTATTGCCAATTGGTTTTAGGATGAAACTCCACTCGGGCTCATGTGTGGATATCATATGTGCCAACTCCATGGGTTGGGCCTAAAAGGCCTAGTGAAATTTACCAATGCATCAGAGCGGGTGAATGATCCTGGACTCTTGTTTGGGGGGAAAAGCACGTGTGTAGTAGTATTTGAGTGAATATTTTCTTCCTATAATAAAAATAGGAAATCAGTATCAATTCCTATTCTTAATCAAAGGGATTAGTTTAAGAAAGCTATATTTCTTCCTTCTTTACTTCTCAACCACAATTATATATATGTCTTAGAGGATTGTATTAATTTTATGTATGTTTTTACTCAATAATACAATATAATACTTTAAATTCCATTTGGTATCAGAGCTTTAAGCTCTTCTATGGAATTACTTCTCTTTCCTTTAGCCTTAATTGCTGATTTTGTCCTCAGGCCTTCATAGCCGATTCAATTTACTGACCTTCATTGTCAGTTTTTTCATCTCTTCAACCCTTTATTCATTAATTTTAGCCAATACTACCCTTAATAATCCACCATGACAGAGATAACAAAGGCTTTTACTATTGCCCAATCTGGTCAAACCATGGGAGAATTGCAGAATATTCAAGTTGCATATAGATTGGACGAGAAAAGTTACTTAAAATGGTCTCAAATGGTTTGAATCTTTCTCAAAAGAAAAGGGAAATTGAGCCACCTTCTTAGTACTAGACCAAAAAAAGGAGATCCAAAATTTGAGGCTTGGGATGAAGAGGATTCCATGATTTTGTCATGGTTGTGGAATTCCATGACACCAAAATTCAGTGATACTTATATGCTCAGGCCCACTACCATGGATATTTGGGAGTCAACTCAACAAACATACTCTAAGGTTAAGGATGCTGCACAAATCTATGAGATAAAGACCAAGATCTAGGCTTCCAAACATGGGGAAAGATCAGTCATAGAGTACACTAATCTTTTAAAGAACCCATGGCCAGAAATCGACCATTACCAGTGCATAGAAATGAAGTGCAGTGAAGATCAACTACATTGAAGAAATTCATTGAAAAAGATAGAGTCTATGATTTTCTTACTAGCCTTGATGCTGAATTTGATTGGGTCAGAATCTAGATCTTGGGAAAGGCAGAATTTTTCTCCTTGAATGAAGCCATTTTCATTGTAAGTGCAAAAGAGAGCAAGAGAGGTGTGATGCTTGAAAACCCAACATTAGAAAGATCTGCTATGCTGTCTAAGAGTGGAAACAACCAGGTATGGTGTCTAAGAGTGGAAACAACCAAAGCATGAACCTGGCTCGTCTCAGTGAGAGAGCTGATGTGGCCAAAGCTCCAAGCCATGAAACCAAGGATGATCGGGACAAACTCTGGTGTACTTACTGCAAAAAAACAGAGACACACCAAGGGTCGCTGCTAGAAATTGCATGGAAAACCTTCAACTTCAAGCAAGGAATGGGGTTATAAATGAGGACAGCCAAGAAGCCAAGGACAAGCTCACATGATTGTAACTCAGCCAAGCTAAGAGGAGAAATCTCAAGAACAAAGAGAGTTCAATCAAGAAGAAATTGAAAAACTGAGAAATAGGACCCTTGAAAAGCCTATTGGTGCTAGCTCCTTGACACATTCAGGTAAGTTCTTTGATTCTTATGGATTAAATGTCTTGTATAAATTTGTTATGAATTATTGGGTCATTGACTCTGGAGCCACAGATCATATGACATATTCCTCACAAAAGTTTAGCTCATAGACCTCATGCCCTAGTAATAGGAAAATTGCTATTGTAGATGGTTCACTAACGATAGTGGCTGGTTCAGGAGATGTCCAAATAAATCCCTCACTTGTTCTTAAAAATGTTCTCTATGTTCCTAAATTGTCCACTAATCTTGTATCCATACAAAAACTCACCTGTGGCCTGAACTGCATTGCAACATTTTATTCCTCCTATTGTGTATTTTAGGTCCAGGTTTCGGGGAAGATGATTGGACTTGCTAAGGAAAAGGATGGGTTGTACTAACTTGAGACATCAAGCAATCTTTCATTAAACAACTCCAATGTTATCAAGAACAACTTACCTTTGTCATTTTTTTTCTGAAAATTCCTCAAATAAAGGCAAAATCTGGCTTCATCACCTTCGTTTAGGACATCCTTATTTTGGAACTCTGATAGTCATGTTTCCATCTTTGTTCAAAAAATTGAATCTTGAAAATTTTCATTATGATGTTTGTGAACTTGCAAAGTGTAGACATGTGTCGTTTCCAATTAGCAATAAGAAGATTTATATTCCTTTTTATTTAATTCACAATGAAATATTGGGTACTTCGAGGGTTTCTAATGTTTCTAGTGCATGGTGGTTTGTTTCTTTCATTGATGATTGTACTCGAGTCTCTTGGATCTTTCTACTTAAAAGTAAATCTCATGCGAGTATTGCATTCTCAAGCTTCCACCACATGGTCCAAAATCAATTTGGTGTGAAAATTAAGAAGTTTAGGTCTGATAATGCAAGAGATTACTTTAACCAAATTCTGTCTCACAATTTTCAAAGAGAAGGGATCATTCATGAATCATCATGTGTTGATACCCACAACAAAATGGAGCGGCAGAGAGAAAAAATTACCATTTACTAAGTACAACGTGAGCCTTCCTTTTCCAACAAAATGTGCCCAAATCCTATTGGGGGAAAGCTGTCCTCAAAGCCACACACATTATAAATAGCTTACCTTCAAGGGTTTTAGGATTTGAAGCTCCTATGGACATGCTTTCACAATTCTATCCAAACCTTAATGCCACAAACAAACTCACACCGGGAATCTTTGATTGTACATCATTTGTTCATGTTCACAGTCATAGTAGGGAGAAATTGGATCCAAGGGCAATTAAGTGTATTTTTGTGGGATATTCATCAACTCAGAAAGGGTACAAATGTTATCACCCTCCTACCAAAAGATTCTATGTTTCTGCGGATGTAACCTTCAATGACAACAAACCATACTTCACTCAACCTTATCTTTAGGGGAAAACTTCATTCATGGAAAATAAGGAAAAGGACTTCTTTTTGCGTCATTTTGTCTCCCTACTTCTCATCTCCTCAACCTAATTCTTCCCTTGAGTCAATACCTTCTTCCAATCAAAATCCAGGAAATACCATTTCTACTCCAAACACAAAACATGTGACTAAGGATAACACTGGATTTGATTCCATGAGGAACTTGTAGGTTTACTCAAGGAGGAAAGTTCCAATTCTTGAACCAATGCAAGTCTGAGACCCTGATAATGAGATAACAACAATTTCTAACTCCACTGAAGAAGGGTATGAACCTCCTGAATCTCAAACCAGTAGCCTTGACTTACCGATTGCCATTAGGAAAGGAACCAATTGCCTCAGACTCTTGTTTGGGTGGACGATCCATAAAGAAGTTACACTTTGAGAGGGTTGGTGGCAATATTGAGAACTCCACATGTGAGTCCATGTAGTAGAATCTAGCATGGGAGTTGAGAGAATGAAGATATTAATTTATAAGTATAGTGGGTTACTCCATTTATCGTCAATTAGTTTTAGGATGAAATCCCACTTGGATTTATATGTGGATCTCATGTGTGCCAACTCCGTGGGTTGGGCCAAAAAGGCCCGATGAAACTTAACATGGAATCAGAGGGGTTGGATGATCCCAGACTCTTGTTTGTCAGCACCTTGTCCTCAAAAAGAGGGGTGCATTTGTGTTTGGTGCTCCGAGGGCTTCTCCAGTATGTTGAATCCAATTGAACCGGAGAAGGTGAGGGGCGCGTTTGAAATAGACTCAAATGTGAGAGGGAGTGTTGAGGACTCCACATATGAGTCCATGTAGTAGAATCCTACATTGGAGTTCAGAGAATGAAGAGATTAGTTTATAAGTATAGTGGGTTACTCCACCTATTGCCAATTGATTTTAGGATGGAACCCTACTTGGGCTCATATGTGGATCTCATGTGTGCCAACTCCATCAGTTTGGCCCAAAAAGCCCGATGAAATTTAGCACAAAAAGTAATTTTTCAAAAGTGCTCATCCCTTAACTTAAAAAGGGTAATATTGAGGGGGGAAAAAACATATTTTCCAACTACATTGCCAATTTCAAACACCATTTTGTTTTTTATTAAAAAAACCTCTTCTAAAAACAATGTCAAATACATGGTGTATGATTGTAGAATCGATTTTGTATCTATAATTAGTTAACGTGTTAGATGTTCTGTTTTAGGTTTACCACTATGGGTTTCTTGTGGTTACGAAATTGAGGGTAGCCAAAAAAAGAAGAAAGGTTTTTGTTTATGCTTTTCTTCCTTGCACTTTCCAGGTATGTTTTGTTTCTTATTTTTTCGATGGAATTGATTTCACGGAGTATATCCCATTTTCGGATCCAATCATGTATAGATATTAAAAAATGAAAATAAAAAATAGGTTCAACTTCAAGTAGATAAAATCTCATGCGCCCTTGATTTTAGGTGAACAAAATATAAATTTTAAGTTAAATACGATAAAACAAGGAAAGATTTTTTACATAATTTTTAGTTTTTCAGAAAATTACATTAAAAAGTGTAAAATATTTCAATCAACTACCTAAGGTGATGCTATTAATTTTTTTCATTAGTTATCACGTTGGGAATTTTTTTCACTATTTTTATGTTTATAAAAGTATTATTTCATATCTTTTCTGTATATATCAAAAGCATTTTTTTTTTCTTATATACTTATCCGTATAGGAAACATTAATCTGTTTTCTTTTTTTTTTTTGGTAAGTCAGTGATATTTACCATATATATGAAAAAATATATGTACAAGTCTACGAGGGGCATACCCCAAGTCAAGACCAGAAATTAATCTTTTTTCTTTTTAGATGTATGTGAAAAGAAAAAAAAAAATCTTCCCCTATATGTATATATGTAAACATAAAACCAAAAATATATATAATTTTTTCTATATGTACACATATTATAAATAAGAGACAAATACAAAACATATCTCTTATAAACATGAAAAATAAGTATTTTTGGTGTATGCATAATATGCATGTATGTGAAAAAAGCAGAACAAGTACTATGTATATGTATATAATATTGATATTGTCTGATGGTTTAGATGATTTGGTATCTTTCCCATAAAGGACTGGTTATTTAACATTTAAATACAAGGAGTTTTTATCAAAAATGTAAACCTAAAACATTATTTTTTTAAATTTAGTACAATATTTATAACAAAAGAAACAAATTTATTAGTCGAAATTTAAGAACTTATCACTGCAAAATCAAGCTATTGAGACACTAAGCTAGCAGCACTTTCAGATAAGTGTTAAAGACTCAAAGGTGATTTAGAAAAAAAATGAGCTATTGGGTCACTTTTAAGCGTATATATAACCTTTATTACACACCTAACTATAATAAGAGTTAAAATCTAGTATCACAATAAACTCCTTTTTTTTTTTGGGTAGTGTATTGGACTAATGTGATAAATTAGAAAATAAAAGAAATAAATTATGAGCTAAAATTTGAAAATTGAATTTTGCAATACACTAGAGGTCGAGGAAAGAAATATCAACTACAATTTTGTATTTGTGATCCACAACATGTTGGTCTATAGGGAAAGAAAGAAATCTTGTCATAAATAAATATTCCAAATTCAAATGATTGATTCAAAAATTCAATCGTTGAATTGACTCTTTAGCAACAACATTATCTTTTACTTACTAAAATCAATAATAGTATCTTTTGGCGCCTACAACCGTGTATTAGAAGATATGTATTACATCATTGGAGGTTCTTTTTTTTAGGATAATTATCTAAGGCTTCCTATGCATCGACCCTTCTAGATCTATTAGTATATGGACATTATTGTTTTTTGTATTGCATAAGTGTCCCTACATATAGAGCATGTCTTGTACCTCTTTCATTCATCAATTAAGTACATTATTTATGTTTTTCATAGTAGAACAATGGCATTTTTCTTCTCTTCTCCCTACTTCTTTTTTTTTGTTTAATTTTCTATTAAGTTCTCTATTTAGTTTTTGAGTTTCCATTATATCATATTTTTAATTAGTGGCAGTAAACAACGACCTCAGCTTTATTTTATAAAGCAACCATAGTTGAACCCCATTCGGCTTCAATAGTCAAAACTGCTTGCCAGCGCCAAGGATACCTATATAAGCTTGATTCCCTTCATATCGGTGTCTCCTTAGGTAGTCATTCGCAGAACCTTCCCATTGGGATGATAAATTTTCCTCATCTTGGTTCAATTTATTGTGTGTCCTTCCTCATCTTGATTCCCTATAGTGACCCAGGCTTTTGCCACGTGCATCCCCAATTCTCTTCCCCATCCCCTTTGCATCTAGAACTATCATCGTTGCATTGGCCTCCACCATAAGGCATGGTTTTGCAACTTGGCCGCCTTCCCTTCCCTTTTCTCTCTTTCGGTTATGTCAAATCATGTCTCCCTTCCTCCTCTCTTACTCCTTTTTCTTGTATATCGAACATTATTACAATTAAACTTGAAAGCACCGCCAATTACCCCACTTGGCGGGAACAAGTTTACAAGCTTCTAGTTGCCCCACCAAATCTTGGCAAATAATGTTGGAAACTATCCCCGTTCCCCTTGCTTAAACCACTAATAAGGATGGCTCCACTATGCAAAATCTTGATCACTTAACATGCGTCAGAACTGATTAAAGCCTTCATTCATGCATCACCACCACCTTTTCCCCATTTGTTCTTGATACCACTCGATGGACAAGGAATTTTATTTTAGAACCTAAATCCAACTTTCAAAAATATGGCAAACTGTGGACACTTACCTCTTTGAGCCAAAGACCATAGTCGATGGTGGTTTCTAACAAATAACTCATTCACTAAGCCCTATTTGGTCTTCTGGCTAACTATGTTGCTTATTCTTCTTTTATAAGAAATGTTTTAAGCTTTGAGGAATTGAAAACATGACTTTGAAATGAAGAAACCATACTAAGTCACAATACCAAGCGCAACACAAATGACCAGGGCCATGCATGCTATAGTTGCTACAGGTGCACGTAACCCAGGATCCAACCAAGGTCATGGAGGTTGTGGCCGAGATAACTGGGGTCAGCAAAACAATTATCGAGGCAGTTGAGTGGGCCGCTACGGGGGACAAAGCTAGCAGCAACAACCAAGACAAAATGGATCTTAATTTGGAGCACCAAAGTCAGATCCTTAGATCAGATGGATCTTAATTCAGAACACCAAAGTTGCATCCTTCCTTTATAAGTCCCATGGCTACCCCTTCATTTAACACCAATGGTTGTCCGTCCTCAATGCAGTCATATCTACAACCACACTAGCCATAGTGCAATTTCTTGCCCTCATCGCTTGCATCAAACATCCTTCCCTGATTCATCACACTCTTTTGTTGCCATGTCTATCAATGAATCACAATACTATAGCTAGTATCCTAATTTGGGAGCTTCCAATCACATGATGTTGAATCAAGGTATTGTATATAATATTCTTCCTTATAATGGTCATAAAATTTTTCCTTGTCCGTAATGGTGCCTTACTACTAGTAACACATGTAGCTTCCTCATCCATCTCTACTAAGACCAAACCACTCTCCATAAAGAATGGCATGCTTGTCCCAAACTCATGCACAATCTATTATCAATGAAAAGACTTTGTCATAATTGCAATGTTGAATTTGACTTGAACACTTTTTATGTCAAGGATAAGGCTACGAGGACCCTGCTACTTCAAGTACACACTAATGGATCACTTTACAGTTTTTCACTTCACTAACCGATCTTGTTGCATGCATTTGCCCTAGCGGGCTATCACTGGACATTTGGGTTGTCATACTTTAAACACTTTATGTAATTGCAAGCTTGTTTCTAACTCTCATTTTTTGAACATTTTCTATACTTATTATTTAGCTAAATTGCACCAACTTTACATTTCACTAATGCTCCTTTACAATTGATTCATTCTGATGTGTAACAAGCTCCAATTTCTTCAACGTCTTGTTACAAGTACTATGTTTTATTCATAGTTAACTTCTTAAGATTCACGTGGATTTAATTACGCAACGCAGCAAAATCTGAGGTTTTTGAAATCTTTTGAAAATTTAAAGAACTTATTGAAAATCAATTTACTTCAAAATTAAAGTTTTCCAAGGTGATGGTGGAGGTGAATATGTTCATCGACGCAAGGACATTGCTCTATCTCCAACATGGTATTCACTTTCGCATCTCTTGTCTTGATACTGCACAACAAAATGGGGTAGCAAAACACAAGCATCGACTTGTAATTGAAATGGCACGAATGCTACTTATTCAATCACGACTTCTTTACTTGTTTGAGGATGCTGCACTTTTTACTGCTTATTTTAAGATAAATTGATTTCCTACTTCTGTTTTTACCAAACCACAATGTTTGCTCCTTTTGTCTGTTTAGTGTGTGTGTGGTTGCCGTAATACAAAATCAAACAAACATGCAAAATGGGACTAGCAGCGATGTGGGAGTGAGCCTAAATTTTGACCACACTTGTTTGACCTCAACCAATCACCTTTTGAGAAAAGGGTTGGTGCTTTTTTGAATCTGACTTTAGTTTGCAATATTACATTGGATTCTACTCTTGCTCCAATTAATAAGACATCCTATATATTTTTGTTGATTTTTTGGGCTTAATATTTGACAGAAAATTAAAGGGATATGGACCAGACTCAAATGGCAGTTAGGGTGACAAAGCTGAGCCTATAGACACCTTTCTTCAAACACTTAATAGCTAGAAATTGGGGTGAGACAAACTAAAGAGCACAACAGTCCACTTATAAGCCTGAGTCAATCAAATTTTGAGGCCTAGCACCCTTGACTTGTAATAGCTCGAATGAGGTACAGTTTGACAAGATTTAGAAGCAGAAAATCATACCTGGGTCACTGGATGAGGACCAACGTAATCAAGGTCAAGCCTTAGCCGTCAAAGCCCTTAAACAATAACTCGAATCTAAGTTCACCTGACTTATCAAATAATGGCACCGGTATTAAGACCAATGTAATCAAAGTAAACCCTTGGACGTTAAAGCCTTAAACCGATGCCTCAATTCTTAACTCGTCGATTGTAGGGAACAGATTAAATCAAAAAGTTGATACCTGAACCTCGAAATTATGCATTGACTTCGAAGAAAGCAAGTACAAAGTAAGCTATTCTACGCTGAACTAGAATAAGTTGTGCTACTCCTAGGTAAAAAGTACAAATATGCTATAAAAGATAAACTTCAAGAAGTTTTTACGGTCATGCTAGAGACTTTACAACTACAACAATGTCGCTTATCCATAGAAAAGCTAAATAACCATTGCATCCTATAATCCTAGCATATCCTTCCCATGTCTGCCATAATGCGCCTTTGGTGCAAAAAATAGGCACTGATCATGCCCTGAAAACATGTGCTGGAGCGTCTTTTTGGAAGCCCTACGTCTGTGTAATTCGCCGAAGTTCCTTGTAGATGGCCCACGTTCATTTGGATATACTTTAGGCCACGCTCCTTGATATGCATTTCAAATAACCGCCTCAAGCTTCAAAATCACCTTTCTTGCACCCTTTTGAGAAGTCCCTCGAGCTCGAGCATTTTTACCCCCATCAACCGTGTTGAAAGATTGATATCCCATAAAAAATTCAAAAACTTTGAGCAACTAGGCTTAAGATGCCAATATCTTAATATTTGAAGGCCTAACACCCCTCAAGGATGGCCCCAAGTGACAAACACGTGACCCTTAGTATCAAAACAGCATCATCCTAAATCCCTTGTGTTTGGGGTGTGTACAAATGCCCCACTTTTAGCTGTTGTTAATTTCAAATTTCCAATACACAAAAAATCTGCATTTGACCTTCAATGAATACAAGGAGCTCAAGAAGGCACTGTTTGACATTTAAGCTACCTTTGTTCTTGCGTGTCTATAAATATGGCAATTAGGGCTTCAAAATTTTTTATCGTTTGCTCTATGCTGTCTCTTCGTTGCAATCAAGCGCTTGAACACTTACTCTTAGCTTTCAGACCTTCGTTCTTCTTGCATATTACGTCTTTAGAGCATTAGATTTCTTTAAACCATAGAAATGGCTCAAATCACTCATGATCTTTTCTTCTCCATCCCTAACACTGATAGCCACGTAGAACTTTTAAGGCGCTTGGTTCAATCACGCAACTCTTAGATAGGCTTCAAAAACCCTATTGACCTTAACTCTATCGAGGAGGACCTTTCTTGGATGTTTGAGGAGGACTCCTCTTATTCCTATGAACTGCATGCTCTAGGGCCAATCTTTAACCCTTCCAAGGATGTACCAAGCCTCGAGGACATCTTCCCTGATACTAATGATTCCCTTTTACTCTGCTCTGTTTTAGAAGGTCCCTCGTGGGGAGGAAGGCATATTTGTAAAGAATTTTCCCCCTTCAAAGGATGGAAATTCTTGATAATGCAATGCATATAATAGATAGATCACCTAGCACTTCGATGTGAAGAGAAATGGAGGAACCTTCACATCCACGAGGCTATTAGAGTCTCCAAGATTTCACTCAAGTATACTTTTTCAATCATCATAGCCTTAACTTGCTATTGGAACATCTATTATAACGCTTTCTAGGTATTGAAATTTTTTTTTTTTTTTTTAACTTGTTGTAGTTGAACAAGTTTTTCTTTGCTAACTCATCCAACACCATTCTTAAATCTCTTAAGGCGATGGCAGTTAACTTGGCCTTTAATACTGGTCCTTTAGCCTTGGGACCATTGCTCTTGACACAGGTGTATGGCTCGCTTAGAGTCATCATAATAAGGAACTATTCTGTCCAATTAGGAGGACTGTAGTGGCTGGTGTAGTTATGGGCTCAAGCCTGCTTCCCTTAGCTTTGTCATAGAGGACCTTTTGCCCCAATAGGTGACACATTCAACTATTATGTGGAATAGATTACACAAATGGAGGTCCTTTTTCCCTTAGTTGGTCCTTTGACCAGTGTCTTGAGAGACTCTTAGCTCCTTAAGGCAAGCCAGGGATCCAATGGACTCCATTCAAGGAGAGAAAACTTAGCCCAACTTGGTTCAGAAATTGGACCTTCACCTTGATGTCTCTGTAGACATCAATGCTTAAGTTTGGCAAAAAATCTTGTGCACCCCAGACTTTCCTTTCTATCACCATACTCATCTTGGTGCAGAGACTTACATAATGGTCCAAGATATTCCTTTTCCACGTCTATAAACCAAGAACCTTTGGTGGGCTAAAAGGATTCCCATGCAGCTCTCTCAGTGTAAGGAGCTTTATGAGACAAACCTAGAGATTAGATTAGCCTACAGGTATCTTGTCCCTTGTAGGCATGTCCCATGTGCTACACCATGTTTTTCAACTTGGTCCCAAGCCTATTGCTACTCCCTAAAGGCCAAAGAAACCAAGTAGTATTTCATGCCTTCTCTTGAGATTGTAGGTACCAACTCGAGTATAGCACAACCATCTAGAGTGAAGAAAACATTGGTGAAGAAGGCTTTTCCTAGTAAGCAACCATGTCTAAAACTTCGAGATGCTCTCAGTGGGTTGAGTGAATGCTTACTTGGTTTTGTCTCTTTATAGCCCCAACTATTCAAGAGACTCCCAAGACTACCCGGAGTTTTACCAGGTTTCTTTTCGAAGAATCTCTCCCTGAAGTTGCCATGCCAATCTTTAAGGTTGGCGATTCTAGGAACAGAAGACGAAGAAGAATCCTATCTGTCCCTCTAACCAGGGTTGTTTTCTCTTTTTGTTTGTTTAGTGTGTGTGGTCGCTATAAATACAAATCAGATAAACATGCAAAAAGAGACTCGTAGCAACGTGGAAGCGAGCCTAAATTCTGGACCATACGCGTTTGACCTCAACCAATCACCTTATCGAGGAAAAGGGATGGTGCTTGGTGAATCTGACTTTGGTTTACAACTAATGTGGGTTCTTTTTATGCTCCAATTAAGGAGACGTTTTTGATTTTTTTTTTTTTTTTTGTGTGTTTATGTATATTAGGAAATTAAAGAACATGGACCTAACTCAAGTGGCAGTTATAGTGACGAAGCAAAGCCCACAACCACCTTTCTTCATATACTTAAAAGTTAGGAACTGGATGGAGACAAACTCAAGAGCTCAACAGTCCACTTACAAGCCCGAATCAATCCAATTTTTAGGGCTGGCGTCCTTGACTTGTGATAACTCGAATGAGTTAGGGTTTGACAAGATTAAGATAGAGCAAACAGTATTTGGTTTACTGGATGAGGACAAATGCAATCAAGGTCAAGCCTTGACGATCCAAGGCCTTAAACAATAATGCAAATCTAAGTTCACATGACTCATTAAGTAGTGACATTGGTGTTAAGACTAACGTAAGCAAGGTGTAGCCTTTAGACATCAAAGCCTTAAACCAACGCCTCAATTCTCAACTCATTAATTGTGGGGACAGATTAACACAGAGTGTTCATACCTGGAACTTGAAGTATTGTATTACCCTGAAGAAAGCAAGTACAAAGATGATCTACGTTACGTTAAGCTAGGCTAAGTTACACGACTCTTAAAAGGAAAAAGTATGCTGCAAAGAAACTTAAAGAAGTTTGTATGAGTGCTGCTGGAAATTTTACAACTACAATAGTGTCTCTTAATTATAGAAAATTTAAATAACTGCTACTTCCTATTCCTCCGACATTTCCTTCCCATGTCTTCCTTAATGCTTCTTCGGCGCATTGAGTGGGCATTGATCATTCCCTGAAATTGTGTGCCCGAGCGTCTTTCTGAAAGCCCCACGTCTGCATAACTTGTTGGAGTCCCTTCTAGATCTCCACATTTTGTTGCACAGACTTGAGGCCCATGTATCTGGAAATGCACTCTAAGTAACTGTCTCAAGCTTCAGAACTACCTGTCTTGCAACTTTCTGGGGAGTTCGTCGAGTTCGAGCCTTTATTACCCCCTTCAATCATCTCGAATGTTTGATACCTTTTAAGGGATTTTAACTCTTCAAGCAATTGGGCTCGAGATGCCATTGTCTTAATATCCAAAGGTCTAACGTCCCTCAAGGATGGCCTCACCTAATGAACGCATGCCTTTCAACCTTAAAACAGTGTCGTCCTAACTCCCTCTAGTTTGGGTGTAAACAAGGGTCACTCAGGCATTGGAAGAATAAAAAGAAGATGAAGAGGAAGTACCAATCTTACAATTGGTGAGGAAAAGAAGAGCCAAACTTTCTCAGATAGGTATTTGGTTTTCCATATTGGCTTTCTCCCTTATTCATGCTTCCTGAGACTATCCTAACTTGCTTTTCTAGATGTTAGGCAACTACAACCCCCAGTCATAATGGAGATCCCAGACTCTTCATCAAAGAGTCATGCTCCAGAGTCTTCCTAAGAAAAAAGCCATTGATCTCAACTATTGATAAAGGAGAGGACGCTATTACCTCCATCTTGGAGCCTCTCATAGGCGATCGATGACCAAATGTTCATTCTTTAGTCCCCTCAAGAACAAACTGACTCAAGCCCCTTTCTTGCTTCCATAGAGGACCTCAATCATTATTGAAGAAATCCATGATGGTATGACATCCTCACTCTGGCCCATGATCCCTCGTTATCTGAACTATAGATTGGTTCTGACATATAGGTACCATTTTTAAGAGTTATCACATGAAGTAAGTGTCCCCATGGTAGAGGTACCAACAAAAACTCCTTTTTCAGCTCTAGCTTAAGTTCTACAGGTGAGTACTAATGCTTCATACTCTAGTTTTAATTCCAAAGCTAAAGTTTATTCCTGATGCTACTAGCTCCTTGATCAGACTACACCATGACAGGCTACTCCACCTAATTTCTCACCAGGGATGTCTTCTTCTTTAGAGAAGCAAGAAGCCAGTGGGAGGCTAGCATTTCAGCAACTCGATCAAGGTGCTACACCCAAATTTTAGAGACTAAGAGAATTGGTCTATCTCCCTATTCAGTCTTTGGCTGCGGATGCCAACCATCAATAAGTCATCAGACTTGTGAAGGAAGATCCTAAGGTGGCACCCTCTATCATCAGAGAGCTTGAAGCACTAGGAGTGCCATCAGGATTTCCCAAGACGTCCCATCGCTCCTTTACCAGAAGCGGCGGTGTCAAGCTGCCATCAAGGATCTTGGACACTTAGTAGGACTAAGAGGCTTATAGCTCCTATTTGAAGAACTTCCAGTGGCCAAGGAGACTTGATACCAATAAGCTCAAGAAAGTAGGAGCCTAGAGAACCAGGTCCATCAATTGGAGTAGCGTTCTCTCCAAGACTCACGAGTTAGATAACTCGAGGGAGCAGCAAAAGCACATATTGAACAGCAGACTCTTCAAGAGGAAGCCATCTCCATAGATCAACAATTGAGTGAAGCAATCAAACAGTTGTCATCACAGAAGAGTCACTAGTTAGGATTAGGACTCAACTCTTTTGAAAGTGTATACAAGGAGTGGTAGGCTGTACAAGTGAATTTCGTGTGTTGTTTTGTAATTGCCATGTACTTCTTCTCATTAATGAAATACATATTTTGCTTCAATATGTCTCTCACATTGAAAGTTCCTTTCTCAGTTTGTGACTTTAACAACTAAAGGATCATTAACTTGATCCTCAAGACACTAATATTAAAATTTGGCCCACAACTCAGGAAATCTAAATTTGAGAACTTCTTTATTAGAATCCTAAATTGAAGGCACATGTTTCTCTAGGAATCTTCCATTAATGGCTCTAGGATGGGTTCTTCCATCCAGATCTTGAAGTAGGTAGGCATTACCTCCAAACACTTCCACAACTATGAAGCGACCCTCTTAGTCTAGGGACCATTTTCCAAAGATATGGTCTTTCTTGCCAATGTGCAATACCACTTTCTAGACCAAGTCCCCTAGATCAAAGGACTTTAGTTTAACCTTTTTGTTATGGGCTTTGGCCGCTCTCTTCTTTTGCTTCTCCAGCTTCTAAAGGGCATCAAGCTTATCTTTATCTAAGTTACTTAATTCGTCCACCATAGCTTGTTTGTATTAAAGTTTAGAAGATTTTCCTTGATGAGCTAGCCTAATAGACTGAACCGTTACTTCCATGGAAATACATCGTCATGGCCATATGTTAAATATAAAGGAGTTGTCCTAGTTGCATTCGTTTGAGTGTTCTATAAGCCCATAGAGCATCAAGTAGAAGTTCATGCCACCTTCTGGGATTATCTTCAATCATTTTTCTCAATACTAGCCTTTAGAATCTTGTTGGTAGACTCAATTTGGCCATTTGCTTAGGCATAATAAGGAGTTGAGTTCAAGATCTTAATGTTGAACCTCTTAGTAAACTCTTTAACCTCAAACCAATTAAAAACTTCAACTTGCTCCACAACTATGATTTGTGGGATTCCAAACCTACATAGGATGTCCTCCTTGATAAAATCAATCACCTCCTGATGATTGATGTTCCTATATGGCTTGGCCTCCACCCACTTTATAAAATAATGTGTGACAACAAGAGTGTACGAATTTTGCTTCCGAGAAGGAAGATTGATTTCTCCTATAATATCCATTGCCCATCTATGAAAAGGCCATGGCTTAACTATAGCATACATCTCAATTGTACTAACTCTAGATACATGCCCATATATTAAAAAAATTTTGAAAAAAAAAAAACTAAACTAGTCATATATGATTTTGTTTTCCAGCAATGTACTTACTAAGTTAAAAAGAAAGGTATTATACTAGCATTAATAATTTTTTTTAGCATCAAACGAGAAATAAGCTAATTTTTTTTAGTACGACACGGTTGGGTTTGGGCATTAGCTCGGATAAGAAAGAGGAATGCTCCGTGTGGGACAATCTCAAACAGAAATACCGAAACCCTCACGATTTAGATTCGCTAGGCAGTCCACCGGCCTATTAGCTTCCCCATAAAAATGATTGAAAGGGACTTAGCCACAATTGCCGCTCAATAAACAGATGTCTTCAGTAATAGTAGTGATGTCTGCATGAGTCGAATATGAGCTTGTAATTGCTTTAATAACCACGTTGTTGTCACCCTCCAATATAATCGTTGAGCACCTAGATACTTAGCATTACCTAACTCTTTCAATCCAACAACAAGCATCTTCCCATTATGGTCAAGGATAATGAAACCATCATTAGCAGAATCCCCATGCTTTGAGCCATCGAAATTTGCCAAATTTGAATTAGGGTATAAAAGCAATTAGGGGTCTTCACCAATTAGCTTAAGCTTTAGGAGAAGTTGGTTCCTTGACATAGTACCAGAGCCTTGTTGACCAAGAGGTTATGGGTTCGAATCGTAATAGCTCCTTTTTTCAAAAGAACAAAGTATAAGGTGGACTTGTGCAAAAAAATTCACTTTTCAAACCCAATGGACATTTGCATGAGGAGACATATTCGAGTTTAAAGTGGGTCTTCACCCATCCGCTAAAGCTTTAGGAAAAGTTGGTTCCTTTACAATTCCAACCCAAAGAAGGCTTCCAAGATATCCAATTTTTCTTCCAGACCTACGATGACCAATCTTCTACACTTTAGGACTTGCTTTTTCATCCACCTTGTTGCGAAGGGACCATTCCATATGCATATATGTTAGCGAGAATGACCAGTTTTCAGCGATTAGACTGGCCATCTCGAAACACCAAATTGTTCCCGTCTTTCTAGATTTGCCAACAAAGCAAAATAAAGCGACGAGCTCATCACTGCCCCAACTACTTCTCAACCCTTTGCATCTATGGAGCTAGTTAACAAATTGATTTCGGCTAGGCCCCTCGACTAGATTGTCCTTGAGCAAGGGGAATTGAGAAAAGCATGATCAAGATCTTCAGGGCCACAATTACACTGGGCCACAGGTTTTGACCACTTATGCCTTTCTACACGTCATTTCAATAGTAGCCAACGTATCATTGAGCTTGCCAAATAAAGACTTTTGTCTTCAGATGAATATCTAGATTCCATATACGAAATTCCTAAGAATTACTCTTAGAACATTCCTCATTATGAGCTAACCAAGGAGTCAATTGAACACTAAAATGACCTGACCCAGTAAATCCCCAACACCTCCTATATTTAATCATCCATTTTGGGATCGGAACCCCAAACACAACCTTAAATAGCTCAATGTACCTAGATGATAATTTCCCTAGTAAATATTAAAGTTTTTTACATTTTAGCACTTCGAAGTTTTTGAAAATAATAAAAGGACCCTAACCTTTAGAAATTAATAAAAATGGCCCATAAGTTTTTGTCGTCATAATAAAATAGCCCCTCTTTGGCGTAATGACGTCATATTCAGTCGAAAAAGCTAATATGACAACTGTTTTTTTATTAATGCTACAGTAAAATAATAAAATACCCTTTAGTATCCTTATTCTAATTTATAAAAAAAGAAATTCGAGATGTTATAGTAGAAACTATCTGTTTTTGTTTAGTTTATTTTAAAATATGGTTATTTAAGAGGTATTTCTTGACATGTATTGTATCACTAATAAAAAAAGTTGCTACATCGGCTTTGTCAATGGAGAACAACGTCATCATGTTAGAGGGGGTTTTTCATTACTACAAAAATTTAGGGAGCCTTTTTATTAATTTAAAAATATCAAAGTTCTTTTTATTATTTAAAAAATAACAATTAATTTAAAAATAATCCAACTATATGTCAATATACCAAAAAATAATCCAACTCTATTTTTTAATCAAAAAATAACCCAACTCTAACTTTTCTACCAAGAAATAACCCAACTCTAATTTTTTTACTAAAAAATAACACAACTCTAACTTTTCTACTCAATGATAACCCAACTCTAACTTTTGTATAAAAAATAATCAAACTCTAAAATTAATTTATAAAAAATATTGAATTGATGGCTAAGCCTGACGTGTGGTATGATGCTCCGAAAAAATATTTTGCTTCTATGTATTTTTTGTCTGCCTTGATTTCTTTTCCCATCTAACCAAACTAAAAATACGTTTTTCTAATAATTGAGTACAACCCCACAAAAAGGCAACATCCTGAGGCAAAGAATAAGCAAAACAACCAAGGAATACAACCAGAGAACTAGGGCTACAAATGAGCCAAGACGAACCACAGCTTGATTGGCTTGGCTTGGCTCGTTAACTAAATAAGACCAGCTCAATAACGGTATCATTTATCTAACCGAGCTGCATATATGTGCTCGCTCAACTCGTTTATTATATGAGACCGCCTACAGAGAACAAGCCAAACCAAAAATATGTAGAAGAAAAATATAATGTCAAAGTATCACAATTCAGTATTTTTTAAATCAAATTTTTAGGTTGGGTTGTTTTTAGATTAATTTTAGCGTTTGATTATTATTTAGTAGAAAAGTTAGAATTGAGTTATTTTTGGTAGAAAAGTTAGAGTTGGATTATTTTTAAGATAGAAAATACAGTTAGATTATTTTTTAATAAATTAATATATAGTTGGGTTATTTTTAGATTAATTGTTGTTTAAAAAAAATGTTGAGTACTACAATGCAAATATTTCTAGAACTTAGTATCCTAGTTATAACATACACTTCAAAAGCACAGTTGCCGTGGCCGACCTTAGCTCAGTTGGTAGAGCGGAGGACTGTAGTTGGAGAGGTATCCCACAGCTAATCCTTAGGTCGCTGGTTCGAATCCGGCAGGTCGGATTTTTTTGCCCCCCCTTTTTCTCTCACGTCCAAGTATACTTGGCTTCCACTTCTTTGTGTTTTCTTTTCAAACTCCCACACTTTGAAACTGTTCTCTGCACAAGATTGTTAGATCCAGCTCATGAATTTAATACATGGTAATCGAAATTTATATTTTCTGTTTAAATATGTGCAAAATATATGTTAACTTGCTGTGATTTGTAGGATCTTGATTGATTTTGTTCTCGAATTTTAGGGTTTTAGAGAGAAAAAAAATATCTCGAAGTTTGAAGTTAAGCTATTTTTGAGTGAGATCGTTAGATTCAGCGCATTAATTTGATTCATCGTATGAGAAATGTTATTTTGTCTCTGTAGAGTTGGAAATTATCTATTTTCTGTCTAAGTATGTGCAAATTGTCGATTTGCTTGTCATTTTGCAAAACATCGATTGGTTTCTTTTTGTATTTCTAGGGTTTCAGAGAGAGAAAAGAACTCAAAATTTGGAGTTAACCTAGTTTTGAATGAGTTATTGTGCAGATTTAGAATCCTCACAGTTTCATTTCTCCTGTATGTGCTCTAATTGAGAATTGGCGTGGTAGAGGCGAAAATTAGAATCCCACATCAGTGGGTTAACTAAGCAAATGCCGACCTATATACCAAATGAGTTACTCCACCCATTATCAATTGAGTTTAGGGTGGAACTTCCTTGGTTTGTATCATTGGTATCAGAGCTGTCGATCTTGCTTCGTGGATTGCCTGTCATATGTGGGGGCGGATGCGGTTTACCAGTCATATGGGGGGCTTACGTCATTTAGTAGTCTTATGGTGGGTCTAAGTGTGACGTATTGCAAAATCAATTGCTACATTTCAAGGAGCTCATTTTCAATCTCGTGGGGCTCCCTGGATCTGCTTTGGAGTGTGTCGTATTGGGCCTTTGTCGATGTAGCTGTATAGGCAAAAATTGGAATCCCACATTTGTGGGTTAACGAAGCAAATGCCATATATATATGTATATACACCAATGGAGTTACTCCTTCCATTGCCAATTGATTTTGGTATGGAACCTCCTTTGGTCTGTATTATGGAATAAAAGACTTCCTTTGTTGTGTTTTAGAGGGCTAGATCTTGAAATGCATCTGCATGCGTTTTATGTCATTGCTGGAATGAACACATGTTATCTTCTTCTATGCCACTAGGGATCTGATTGAACTATATTTTATGGCAAATATTACAGGGTAAAAGGACCCAAAAAACTTCAGTATTATGTGGAGGCATAGGAATGCTTTCATATTTTAGGAAAATTATCACTTAGGTATTTTGAGGTTTTACGATTTATCACCTAGGCACTATGATATTTCAACATGTACAATGAGATACCATGAGTTTTAAATATTTTATCAACTAGGTACTCTAAGTCGGAGTTTGATGAACTTTTGTAATAATCTGACTAATTTTATATAGAATATGCTGATGGAATATATGATTACAATAATGTATGAAAGTCAAAGTCAATGTCAATGTTTTCATCGAAAAATTCACTAAATTACAATAATAATTCAATGAATTTTGATGGAAACTACCTATATAAAAATCCTCAAATTCTAATGAAGGTTCTTATAGCTATTGGAATAATGTTCCATTTTAGCATTTGCCCACGAGAATATATCAAATTTCATCAAAAGGGTACTTGATTGATAAAATTTTAAAACATCAGGGTACCTAAGTGATAAAATGTCCAAACCTCAAGGTACCTATTGTATATATTGAAACATCTAGGTTTTTAGGTAATAAATGGTCAAATCTTGGGTTTTCTAAGTGATAATTTCCCTATGTTTTGACATGCCCTCTCACATGAATGCCTATTAGACTTGAATTATGGATAATATTAAGAATGAGGGTTGTTGGGATTCAAATTGATGACCTCTTGGTCGAACAAGCTTTGTTACCGCGTAAAGCAACCCGGTTGTTCCAGAAGCTTAAGCTATTAGGCGAATGCGCATCAATTATTTTATAAATAACATTGAGCTCATTATGGTACTGCCAAAATGTGTTCGGCTATCGACAGGCAAACACAATGCGCTTGTACTTGACCTGCATCAGGAACACTCTGGAGGCTGCTATGTGTTTGCAGGTATGTCTTGATTTTTGGTTGCCTATGGCTTTAACTCAACGAAATTGGAGGGCTACAAAACATGCTTTATTTTGGAGATGCGTATACTTGTTTTACTTGAAGATTTGCACAACTCATACTGAGCTTTTAAGAGATTTAACATCACCTCTTGGCATTTATTGCTGCAGAATTTCCCTTGTCAAGAAGTGGAAAGACATAATAAACCTGAGGTCGAATTAAAGTATGTATGTTATATCCATTGCTTAAATTTTTGCAGATTTTTACCTAGAACCTTAACCTTGATAGTGTGTTACCACTTAATCAAGGTCTCATTGGCGTCTTCAACATAGATTGTGTAGCCTTTGTTTCTTTTTCCTCAGTAAGCCTTATTGTTTTCAAGTTGGAGTCCCACGAGAACTTAACTTTTTACTGGTATGGTAGTTTTATATTTCTCCCCAGCAGGATTAAGGGCGTCTGTTTTAAATTCTAATTAAGAAGCTTGTGTGAACATTTTTCTGATATATTCTCATGTGATTTTCAGGACCAGCCCTGAGCTTCTGCTAAATCCTGTAAGAACAGACCCCCATTATTTGTGAGCTGGCCTCTTCTTTGGTTCCTTTGTTGCCCCTATTTTTATTAAATCTTTGCTCAACATATACTTAATCTAAATTTTGTCACATTGAGAAATTGGTCTCTTTTCTTGTGTCTTCTATATCACTATATTCTTGAGCCATGATGCAGACGTGAAATTTTAATGAAGCATCTATGGATGAAAGGATATTCTTGCTGCTCATATGGCATATAAATCTGTCATTATAGTTGCCTCATTTTTCTAGAGATATTACATAACCACTAATGTGCAACTATAAAATGGCTGACCCACTTGTTGGAGTAATTATGTCAAAGTTAGTTTTTAATTTTTTGGACCTAGAAAAACTAAGTTTGACGTTGTGTTTCATTATTGTGCTTGTCTCTATTCTCTAGGTCGTGTGATAGTAGTCATCTCTTCCTTCCTTACATTACTTTGTTGTTTTTCAAATGCTTCTTTAGGTTCTGATTTGCCGAAACGAGGCTGAAAAGTGTTTGATCGAAACATCAATAAATTCATTGAGAATAAGCCTCAAGGTGACGTCAAATACCCTCTTTGGGCTTCATCCTTGACTAGTTTAGCTCATAAAATATGTTGTCTGTCAAAAAGAGCCAATCAACTTGCATCTGATTGTATTACAACTTTCCCAAAGCTCAAGCTATTTGGTGGTTTCATACTATAATGTCCCCATCACATTAATGCCCATGGAGCTTGAGGCATAAATATTGCACGAGCCCACTTGAAACCTTTGTGTAAGAATGGTACTAGTGATAAGAGTAGGGGATATTATTATTTGAACTTTGGACCTTTCAGTAAAAGGGGCTTTGAGGCCATGTTAAAGAACCAGTTGTCCCAAAATTTATATTGTGAAAGTTAAGGCCAGGATGGTTTGTATTTTATGCATGCTTTACTTCCATTTCTTTGTTTGTCAGGTGAAACAGGCTGATGAACTTGAAAACATTCTAACCAAGAAGTTCCTTAGGTTTTTGTCTATGAGGGCTGAAGCATTTCAAGTCTTGCGAAGAAAACCTGTGCAGGTAGTGACAGTCTCATTCCATTGAGCTGATAAAAAAGTCTCCATTTCTTTCTGGCATTTTTATGCGGTTCAATGTGTATTTACTAATCAAAGGGTACATTGTTCCTTCACCCATGGATGTAAAGTAACTATTGTGAACCCCCCATGGGCCATAGGTTGTGAGCTAGTGTCAAGAGGATGGCATCATTATTAATGTGTTTACATGGTACTTAATGAGGCCTTGGTCTAATTGTAAATACACTACTGACCCAAAAAAAAAAAAAAAGAACAAAAACATAAAAAGCCTTACTAATAAAAGAAGTGGTTATAGGGCAAAACTATTAAAAGGGCATTAGTGTTGATGATTGTATGGCTTCTCATTTACATTTCTGTAGATGTATGACTTAATAACAACTTATATTTGTAGAGAAAAAAACCTCATGCAAACACCAGGATGCTTCACATTAGGGGAGTAAATGAGCCGCTTCAAGCCCAAGCCTAAAATACTTGAATCTGACCTATGTACATTTCACTTGGCTCAAAGCTCACCGAGCTTGGAGAGTTTGAGCTTGAGCTTGGCTCGGCTGAGGTCAGCAAGTATGTAGCTCAACTTGGCTTATTTAGGCTCGCCAAGCTTGTGCTCATCTCATTTAGCCTCAAGCTCGGGCCTGTTAAAGCTCGTTCTTGGCTGTTCCATGATTTCATTCCATGCTTTTGCGAAACTAAACCTATGGAAGCATTTGACCAGTTTTTCACTGAACAACATTGATTTTTCGGTTTGATTCTTTGCAGGGATATGACATAAGCTTTCTCATCACAAATTTTCACTGCGAGGAAATGCAAAAACAGAAGCTGATAGATTTTATTGTACAATTTATGGAGGCAAGTCATCTTTCAACTGTACTCTTTTATCGCATTATCTCAAATGAGACCCAAGTTCATTGCAATATCGTATGACCCAATCATCTGCTTCCTTCGTCTCAAAAATGCCACTCCTTTTACTTTAGGCAGTCCTAAAACTGATACCACCTCCTTCATTTTTTTTAATTTAACTTATGTTTTCAAAATTATATACATTTGTTTCTTTTTCATTTTAAAAAGGTTGAATATACTTCATGTTTACCCAGAAAATTTTGCATCAATATCTCTAATAATCCTAAAAGATAACAACTTTTTAAAAGTAAATAGTATTTGTTTTTGAAAAAACATCTCAATGATTTGATTCACAAGTTTCACGTCTACAAGTACACGCATGAATAGAATAGGTTGCTGTGTATTAAAAGCAAGTTTTTGAAGTTTTGATCTTTTATGTTGTCCCAAATGATGGCAATTATTTAAGTTTGCTCAAAGAATTTCTGAACTTTTATGTTCTGAAAGCTGAAAATTATTTAAGTTTCTGCGAAGAATTTCTGAACTTGTTCCAAAAGGGTCAATTATTCTGGGTTTGACGGAGAGATGTATAGGCATGGATAGCCATACTGGTCCAGAAAGATGGATTTTAGCACTTAATTTTAAAATCATACGTATTTTAAAGGTGAAGATGAAAAGCCCTGCATGAACACCTTTTAAAAAGATCCAGCCTAGATCTACTATGTTCTTTAGCTTTAACCAAGGGCTGGAAGGCCGATGACCATCCTGTGACTCAAATATTTGAACCCCAATGCAATTCACCATTTCTTGGGAAACTCCGAGGTAATTGTTTTTGTAGTAAAGCAAGCGCAATTTTCACATCTCATCAAAATTCTCAACATATACATGAGAGAACCCGGACTCACGAGAACCAACACAAGCCTACCAAACTAACATCGAAAGTAGAAAATACAGTCATTGGCAAAACAGCAACTTATTGACCAATAACCACACGGTCAATCAGCTTAGGAGTACGCTTGATGCCATCAAAGGCCCACAAATTCCTCCCCTCCATAACTGATATACGATGGCTGCTAACGAGAAAATCAAACTACTTAAACATGATTGGTATGTTATCATATTGTATGACAAATATATATACAATGAGAGACAGTACAAGAGGACTTCTGGTTATTTTATTTATGGAACTTTTTCTTCAGTTATGTCGAGTCTTATTGCTTCAGTCTATGGGAAAGCTTATAGCCTCTCTTTTAGTGAAAGATCTAAATGCTTCGTCAAATAGCATTTTTCACGTTGTATCTCTAATCTCTAATCATTAAAAAGAAGAAAAAAGGTATTATTGTCAGGGTGAAAATGTTAATGTTAAAGCAACTTTGTGAAATTTTATGGTTGTTATTCACTGTCAAAGATGTCATTGCTCTAACAATAGCAATTATTGCTCTGACAATAACAATATCAAGAAAAGAAATACAATGAGATTATATTATTGACATGATACAAAGTGTCTCGATAACATTGCTGCAACTACTTCAATGTAGCATGAGTGTGTACAAGGGTATTATTGACCTAACGGAACTTATATGTGTTGTCTTGTGAACAGGATATTGATAAAGAGATCACTGAATTAAAATTGTCAGTGAATACTAGGGGGAGGCTCGTGGCCACTGAATTTCTAAAGCA
Organism: Simmondsia chinensis; assembly: GCA_018398585.1. Lineage (NCBI taxonomy): Eukaryota > Viridiplantae > Streptophyta > Magnoliopsida > Caryophyllales > Simmondsiaceae > Simmondsia > Simmondsia chinensis. The sequence goes on from JAGTTD010000024.1 coordinate 11,633,757, forward strand.
GTTCATCTGATGCGACAGCAGCAACAACAAATTTAGTGCCTCGAAGGGCTCCCGTCTAAGCAGGGTCCGGGGGGGATGTAGGCAAACTTACCCCTTTGGGGTGTTACCCCCCCTAAGCAGTTCATCTGATGTGCCTTGAAATTGTATAAAATTTGGTACTTAAATCTTTTTCATTTTGTTATTTCATATTGTTTTGCGTTTCAATTTTCATTCTTTCCTTCTTGCTAATGTAATTTGGCAGCCCGAGTGGAAACACCTTGCCGCGATAAGCTTGTTCGTCATCCCCTACCTCCTATCTTGAACTTCTCTACTTTTGCATTTTTATTTCAGTAAGTGCCTTCTCAATTCTCATCTTGTATTAATATGGAGCACCAACTGATATATCAAAAGAAACAAAAAAAACGTTCTTGATACAGTCTTCATGACCCAAGTGATGAATTATTGGCATAGGCAGATCGAATTTGCAACGCCTTGTCACGTCAGCTTTGTTGACCTGTGTTAAGATAGTTTTAATAGACTAGCTGTGGCCTTTGTTGTGCCTTGTGAGCTATCTTCGTAGTCTAGTTTTGCTTTTTTCTAGTCTTGCTTTTCAGGGGATTTCAGGGGTTTAATGGGCTTTGGGCCCTGGTCAGTTCTGCTATGAAAAAACTGTTTCTTTTTAGGAGTATTTTTTGTAAAAACACTTTCATAAAAGTGATTATAATAGGGGTATTTTTATTTAAATTTTTTTTAGCTTTTGCTTTTATTTCTACTTTTAAAGAGAGGTAATATTTTTATTTTCTTGCATTTTTATTTGTCATTTTTATTTAACATACTTTATTAATAATAATAATAATAATAATAATAATAATATAATAGTATATAAATCTTCATTTAGAGCTGGCCAACTAGTTCTAGCTCTTCTAGGCCGCCTAAAGCCCCTAGAGTGAGTATTAGTACTAGAAGCCATTCTAGAGGAATTGAGTTTAATACTCAGGAATGTAGTCTTTTAGAATCCGTCATCTCACCTCCATACACGGACACTTTAAATGGGGAATATGAGCATTCGAGCAGGGTTATCCTAAATCGGATGATGCGGGATGTTCTTCTGAACCCGCACCCCACAATGATAAAAATTAGATCGTGAAAATAATAAAGTACATTATAAACTTTGTAATAATCAAAAAGCCTTCAGCCATCAACGTAGTGGTGGGACTGGCACTTTAAATTGACACTTTCTAAGAGCCCACCCTAACTTAAATGCGAATACATCCAACAAACCCTTGTACAACAAGCGACGGGTGCTCTTGCAAACTTTAATAAATAAATTTCTTTTTCAAATATTTATGTATTTTTTTTTTATTGTTTTTATTATGCTCAAATTATTAATAATTTGAGTCAGTGGAAACCCAATTATTTCAAACAAAAATTCTTAAATAATTTTTTTGGGTCCAAAAAACATTACTAAGAATTTTGTTTGAAATAATTGGAGTTTTCCATAACTTATAACTAACCTTGAAATTTTTAATTATTTTTTTAACTCTTTCTTTAATTTTCACTTTTTTCCTTCAATTTTTAGAAGTTTTTGTGTAATAATTGGGATTTTTTTAATGAATCATAAGCAATTTTACAAATAAATACTTTTACATTTATTTGGTGGCAAAGGACTATAATGGCATGGCAAATCCTTCACAATTTTACAAATTTAGAGGAAAAATATAATTTCACTATTTACAAAATACAATACTTAATATAATTAAATTAAACTTCTTGTTTTGGTATATTTATACACAATGTTGCATTTGATGGAGGGGTGACGGCATCAGCATTAGATGTGACATTAAAAAATTTTAAAAAGTTTAGATATAACTTTAAAAAAATAGTAAAGTTAGATAATTTTTCAAAACCACACGTAAAATGTAGATGATTTTCAGTAAAAAAAAAAAAAAAAAAAAAATTAATTGTCAAAATCTAATATAATAGGTTAATTCTTGTTTTGTTAACTAGTGTACATATCTAATCCAACTTGCACACACCCCTTGACCTACTAATTTGTATATCTAAAGTAACTAGCTTATAAATGCTACAAAATTTACTAATGTTAATTAATTATCTCTATTAATTTTATTTGTGTCTTCTTATGCAATTTTGCAATGACAACAAATTTTACATCTAATTGTTTATCCATCAGCTAAATGTTAACGTATGATCAATTCACTCATGGCTAACAATTAAGGACTATGGGAACCAAGTTCCATATATTTGTTTTTGTTTCTTTGTACTAGACCTTATGAACCTAAGACAAACACTGAAATCCATTAGAACTCCAAAATTAAGTGCGTTTAGGCGAGAGTAGTACCAAGATGGATGTCCTCTTAGGGCATTGGGAATGTTGCTTTTTATACTAGACGCTGCGGATTTTACAAACCGTCAGCCTTCTTATTCACCCACTTGTATTGATATTGAGAATCAAACTTAATGACAGAAAAATTAAAAATCAGAGGCCTAGAACTCGAGCCAAATTGAGCTAACTTGTTTAGTCATACAAGCAAAGTCCGAGTCACTTAAAAGCTCAAGCCTGATGATTTATGAACCTAGCTCAATTAATATTGAGCCAAAATATGAGCTTAACTTTGTGCGTCTTACCAAGCAAAGGTCAACCCTCAATGCCCTGACAAGCCTAAACGAATTTTGGTCCAGCCTGAACGAGCCTCAAAAGTCAAAACCTCACGTCAAAGTTTAACGAGTTAGGTTTAATTGAACCGAGCTTCAAGCTCATGAACAATTGAGCTTCAAATCGAAGTCAGCTCAGCAACTAAAATGTTGCAAGGTTCCTTGAAACTAACCTGCTTGAGCTGAGTTGAACCCATTTACAACTCTTAGTTTCATGACAAATCAAGCTGAATTAACAACAATTCAAAATTCCTAAGAACTACAATACTCTTGACAATCAAGAGGCATAATACTTAGTAACCACAAAAACGGACAGCCTTAATCGTACTAATGCTATCCAAAAACAAGTTTCAAGAAAGAACTACACAAGCAGCAGCAGCTCTAGTCTTGTAATTCCTTGCTTTGCTAAATTATCAATAACAAAGTTCGCTCTTCTCTAAAGGCTAATAATTAAGGATTGAAAACAAGGCCTTACAAGCCAGAGAAACTGTTGATTAGAAAATTCAAATTTGAATTCTAATCCGTAGACTTTTATGAGTAATAAGCAGTTCAAACTAATCAGCCCTTCGACCACGGGCAGGAGAAGAATTATATTCAGTGAGTACCTTAATGACATCCACCAGGGCTCGTAAACGATCCAATATGTTCAACCCGTACAGCGCTTCTATCAGGGACTGTTGGAACTCAAATGCGTTATCTGCTACTGGATACTGCAATTGAGAGGAAAATGATGCTCCATTATTGTAGCAGTGAGAAAGAAGTCCTGAATATACTGGATCAAACAGGACCAACAACTAGAAAAATCTAAAAAATTGAGGATCTGACCAAATAATAACCAGTTTGGTTGGCCTGGGATAGAATGATCTAGTAACCCCCAAGTGTTGCTCTATATTAGTTTTTGAACACACATATTTCATCGTTTCAAAGCCATACCAGACTGGACCAGACCAAAAACCAACCAAGGTCACATACTAGACCAAATAGTGACCAATTAGGTTTGGTTTGGGATAGAATGATCCACCCTAGCCTTGGCTTCAGTCCACTCCTATGTTCAAACACGAGTAAGATTCCCATCATACAAATTGGAACTGGACTGGAGTGAAAATCACTAGAAAGTTCAATTACAAGACCAAAGTCTGGACTCATCGCAAACCATCCAGTCCAATCCTCCGGTTCAGGGTCTGGGTTGTATATGAGCACCCCGAAGGGATTTGAGAGAGAAAAGACGAGCAAACCTGAATAGGCTTGGGAATCTTGGTCTTGACATAGGGCCACCACCTATCTTCCACAACTGATTTTATAAGACAGCAAGCCCGCAATCCTTCTATCCCAGCAAATCTTCCAAAGCCACTATGTTTCACGCCACCAAATGGTAGGGACTGTCGGAAATCATTCATTAAGATCAATGAATTGACGTTTGCAAGCAGAGGATTAATCAGAAATCATTCATGATGGATACGGTAGAACTTAATAATGTCACATTAGTGATACCTGGCACATATAAGAAGAAGCAAAATCATTAATTGCAGCAACTCCACAGTGCAACTGGGACGCAATTCTTTTGGCCCGACTCTGACTGCCAGAAAATACAGCACAGCCAAGACCAAACTTCGAGTCATTTGCCAACTTAATGACTTCTTCATCAGAATCGAATTTCATAATTGGCATTATTGGTCCAAAAGTCTGCAAGACAGCAGCCAGTACCAGAAGATTAGCAAGTATCATAGCAGACTAAATGTATGACGACCTAATTGATGATTAGTCACTTAAGATATTGAAGTCATTAAAGCCACTATGCTTGTACAAAATACAACATCTTATGAATAATGAATAGATACTTGAGTTATATAGGTATCCTCAAAGGGAAAATCAGGAAACTAAATAATCTAGAATATGGAAACTTCTTAAAATATTCAAAAATTCAAAAATATAGAAACTTGCTAAAATATTCAAAATCCTAAAAGATAAACTAATATCTAAAGAATATAAAAGTTAAAAATATATTTGAACTTCAGTCCAAATAATCCGCGAATTTCGTATCTTATGTTACTCTTGTACTGCGTCAGTATGATGGCCTACTTGATGTTTAGTAACAATGAGAACCTCTCAAGAGTCACCAGCATAGTACTATTTACATCCACACGATAGTTCCCCGTTGGATCCTGTAGATCCAAACAAAGCATGATGCTAGCTATCGGCTACTGGATGCAACCCTTCTCCTTTGTCGAGATTGGGGACCAGTTACGGGGTTATCCCCACAGGCAACGATATCCAAAATTGTGTCACTAAATGTCAAAAATGTTAAGAATCAATATTACCAATGAAAAAGGGTCAGCCCAAACATATAGTGCACAAGACTTCCACCAAATTGGAGTCGAGGAAGGTAGGATGTGAATATCCTTAACCCTACTTTCGTGGAGAGGCGATTTCTAAACTTGAGCTAGTGACTTCAAGGTCCAATGAAGATCAAGCATCCTTGTGCTTAGTCGAGAAGAACCTAAGTATCCGTTTGTTTCTTGATCCAAAAAAAAAGAAAAAATATGTATCCGTGTGTTTGGGAAAAAGGTTAAACAGGTTCACAATCAAGTATTCCTATATTTAAATTTAAGGGACCATGTGCTCAATAATGGCATGTTTTTGGACTCTAGGAACTTTGGTTTCTATAGAGCTAAAAACTCAAGTCATGCTAGGAGAAAGAATCCTAATCTAATAAAGATGATTTAACCCACAATAATCTTATAAATAATAAAAGAATTCTAATTCTACATAGGATAGATTCACAATAAACACATAATTATCACAATAATCTGTAACATTCTGAATCTTGAAATTCAGCCATTATTCACGGTAAAGCAACTTAACAAATTGCACCAAAGGCAACCATAATTAACCACAAAGCACAATGTTCGAAATAAAAGATAACCTTCTGATCTCAAAAGATGATGATCATACATTACTAGCAGGCCCAGTAAAAAGGTAAATAATGTATTACCTCTTCTTGCATTAACTGCATTGTGTGGTTCACGTTAACGATCACGGTTGGCGGGAAGAACTGGTCAACTGCATCAGTACCTAAATCGCCGAAACGTCCACGACCAACAATTTCTGCTCCTTTATCCAAGGCGTCATTTACAAGAGTTTGAAGCTTCTCAGCATGCTCTTGCATACATATAGCTCCCATATCATACTTTCCCAAAAGGGGAGGGCCCTGTAGAATACCATGAATCGAGATTTCTGAAACTGCTTTTAGGGTCAGCTGAGCAAAGATGACTAAAGCTCATATTATAGCAAGTGAATATAACATAATCTAAAGGCCACAACACGTTTCCTGTGTTTCAGAGTCAATTGCACAAACAGTTAAATTTTCTTTGGTAAATTGTTCCACACTACCTCCCAAGCCTCGCCAGGAAAGGAAAAAGGGATTCATTCATTGACGAGATGAAGCACAAAAAACATAATTTCAAGGGGCCATTTTGAGTCACCACCATGGAATCAATAACATCTAACATAAATCAACAAAGCTAGTTGTCACATGACATTACTTTATAACAACTTTCATAATGCAAATATGCTTACTGTTTATGGAAGAACGTCTTTCTAGGCTTCCTCTCTGGCAAAAAGTTTCAGGTAGTTTTTTAAGATCGCTTCAACTAACTGGCAAAGAGACTAGAGGGCTTTCCTTCATTAGTTATATTTGTACTTTTCCTTTTTTTTTTCCCCTCATTTTTTTTTAAGAATTTATTGTCCTCAGCATTTCTCATCGATCCTTTTTTGCTAAATACAATTTTTTTTATTATAAAATAAATATATATACAAATGTACTTACATTTTAAAAATCATTGGATTACATGATTATTCATTCATAACTGCTACAACGCAAGGGTTCAAAGAAACTTGCGCTCTCTTCAAAACCCTGACACAATCCCTGCCACCCCGTTGCATAATTGACATCACAACTAGGACCACAAACCATAATTTCCATGGTGACATCCATGGAGTCATATCACATTTTGTGCATCAAATTGCAATCACATTGTCGTATTCGGAGGGTCCCACCTATAACTGGTTGTAGCGATCGCATTGGGATCTACTAGGGAACACAAGTAGCTTTGAAACCTTATATTTTCATAAATTTAATGTAAGAGCTATACAAGCATTGATTTTGATATTACTTGATAGTTTTAACATGTAAAAGGCATATCTATAAGTATAACTTACCAAAAAAAAGCATATCTATAAGTATGTTTCAATCAATGAAATATTATACATATTGCTTTACAGAGATAATCAGAAAAACATCGTCATATAGTGACCAATAACACAATAACTAGCTTAAAATTCAATATATAACCCTTATGCTTTATTTGATTCCATTGGCACCACTTATCAAAACATCTAGTGGCTGAGGCGATCAGCTACTAACACTTTTACATTGATTATGGTCGAATAGAGACGACAAATTGAAGTTGTATTTTCAAGTCGCCACTTATGACCAGCATGCCTAAGAGATTGGATATGCTCTATAAGAATGTTAAAGACTTAATGTGGTCAGGTACAAAAGGCTACAAGTTGACTTCACGTGAGCATGTAAAAGGCTAAAAGCTAAATAGACTCATAACAGAAAGGAAAAGCAAAGCCTTCTTATTTGGTATCATTTTCCTATTTTTAGTTTTTGGTTTTTGAAAAAACCAAAAACCAAGTAATGGAAATGATACCGAACCAGCCCTTAGAAAAACAGTACTTTCCAGAAAAGGACGAACATACCGCTGTAACTGATTTTACAATCTTGACCACTTTAGCAACAAAAGCATTATAGATACCCCGGTGAACATAAAACCTCTCAGCCCCAGCACAGTTTTGTCCACTTGATTGAAGAGCAGCCCTGACAGCAACTTGTGCGACCTATGTCAAAAAGTGTGTAAAATTTAGTATCAATAACAATCAAAAACAATTTGGGCGAGAGCAGTACCAGGATGGGTAACCTCCTAGGAAGTCCTCACCCTCAGGCTGGGGGCACTTGGAAACAGCCTCTCTTCAAGGGTAATACCTTGAAGGAAAAAGGCTGCATACATCTCCTCCCCCCCCCCCCCCCAAAAAAAAAAAAAAAAAAAGACCCTGCTTAGGCGGGAGCCCTTAGGGCACTGGGTACGTTGCTTAACAATCAAAAACAATTGCTATAAAATGGCAAAAGGGGCCCATTTTCACACAACTCTGGTAAAACAGGATCGATATGGCAGGTCATTGGATACTAAATAATCCAAGCTTAAGAAAGATTATACATGTTCTAAATCAACATCATCGCAGACAATGAACGCGTCCTTTCCACCAAGCTCAAGTGTAACTGGTATTAGTGTCTCAGAAGCTTTCTTCATTATCTGCAGAATCATAATGGAAAGTAAGCAAAAAAATATAGATGGAACATCATGAATATCTCTTCATTGCAGAGCACTTGAGATCGGAAAAAATAATCTAAAGAGAGAATTCACATTTGCCGAGAAGTGTTATAAAAAATAGGAGTCTTAAGATGAAAATTGAAAACTAGCTCAAGACATGGAATCAAATAAAGATTGTTGTATAAAGTAATGGCCGTTGCGTAAGGGACTCGAGCTAGCTATAAAGCAATCCACTGTTATGCAGCAAAACTTTTCTTGATTGGCTTTATAACACATTTATTTATTTATTTGAACATATATATAAATGTATTTACATGTTAAAAACTAATAAAAAGGGATACAAATTAGTGATTAAATGGCCATTCATTTAATTTTGCAAATATAAGGCTTAAAGTAGGCTATATCCCTTAAAAATACCGCAATGGTAGAGCAATTCAATTACATAACATCTGCGACGTTGCAACTTCAAGTGCTAACCATGAATTTAATTCCATGGCTGACAGCAATATCTTGCCAAAGGCGAAGTATGGAAAGCAACTTGTATTTATTATGAAATAGCCGGACATATTACACCTTGACTACAAATAATTAGCCTTGAGGCAAAAATGAATTTTGAAGAAAATGACAGACAAAAATCAACTTCAGTGGCTCTCGGACAATCGTACCAGCTTACCAACACCAGGTGAACCCACAAAAATGATCTTGTCCACAGAAGACACCAATGCTTCCCCTGTTTCAGCAAACCTAGAAAGTAAAACATGAATAAAGACCTCAAACAACACAAGACAACTGAAACTTTTATGTACTTGAGGGTGCAGAATCAATACAAAAGTATATATATACCCCGTAATAACATCAACCAGGTTCTCAGGAGCTCCAACTGCTGCCAAGGCTGCTTGGATTATCCGAAAATAGAAGCACCCTGACCAACTAGCATGCTCGGAGACCTACGCTAGAAGACATGGTTTAAGTCAAATCAGCAGTTATAAGCATCATATATTTGCCTTTCATAAGCCTATATGAAGTTTTTAAATGAAAAAGCTGCAGCCATAAGCATTTAAAGCTGGTGACAATCCATTCAAGAGCAAAGACACAGGGCACGTGAACTTCTTCGACAGGAAAAAGCTCCATTTGGTAGGAGGGAAAATTTTTCCCTTCCGAAACATAATTCTTCCCAAGATAACTTTTTTTAGTTAGAAATATTTTTCATGAAGATTTTATCTTATCGATTTCTAAAAATAAATTCCATTTCAGACATTGCATGGTGTTGGAGTTCATCACATTTAAGATTAAGATGAGAGGTATGAGACTTAAGATGGGTCAAGAATAGTGGTTCAAAAGAAAACAACTTCTTTTATCCTTGGAGGAAGTCATTTTCTCCCATATGGAGGAAGAAACTTTCCCTTGAAAATATTTCCACTACCTTCTCATGTAAGCGAGCAATAACAATTAGGAGGAAGAGGACTTTTTCCAATCAAACTGAGTCAAAATCTACAGCAGAGTCAAGAAGGACAACAGGAAGGTCTTGAAAACAAGTATTTATATTTCTACATGAAAATATGCAGTAGGTATAAAAGAAATCTGGAGACAATATATGCAGTAAGGCTTAAAACTTGAAAGACGTTATGATAAATAAATCATGAAAGTGACCTGTTGGTAATGATATCACTGCCATATATTTAATTACATGTCCACGCACAATTAAGAGCAATTGAATGAAAACCCAATGGGTTTCATTTTGCAACTATTTGAGCCCAGGAGGTCCAGATCAACCTTTTCTCGAGTTGAAGGAACATTTAAAAAATTGATTAACTGTTATATCAACTAAGCACGAGAATCACATCCCATTTAGGGATGTGCCCTTATAGTAACAACCGATACCCAAGCACTGATGTATCAACCAGTTCAATAAATGTACCAAAAAATAGCCAAAACAAAATATTAATACCAAAATAAAATGAGCCATTCCCTCCATTTGACTGTACTATATAGTCCCAAATTTATTGGCAACTCAAGCAACAATAGGGAAATTATCACTTACGGAGCCGAAGGTTTGAGTATTTACCACCTAAACACCCTAACATTTTAATATGGATTAGTTAGTGGGTGCTAGTATGGCACCTGTAAGGAGTATTTATGGGGGTTAATTAGAGGGTTTGTTGGTTTAGCTACTCCTTAATTTTCCAGTGCTAGCTTTTTTTTTTTGGTGGACAAAATACCCTCAATAATGGGTTAACTAAATACCACTAGTAATTAAAAAATTTTAGTTAGCTTAATTATTTTCCGACGCTAGCCATCTTTTTTTTTTGTTAAAATATTGAAGTATATCTTGCCACCATTGTTGCATTGTCGGATAACATTTCATGTCCAATTACCCATTTTGAATTTGATAAATGATAAACCTAAAATATGATAAGAATTACTTGAAAAAAAAATACTAATCGAATTCAAGTGAGATTTCAAGTGTTTACATAAAGTATTCCAATCAAAATAAAAATTAATATCAATAAAATTATTGATATATAATACATTTTGATAATTAATTACTAAATTATTGTTTGCTGCTTCATCTGGCTTGAGTAGTGGCTATTTGCCTGTTTGCATCACACATGCCTATTTTCATTTGACAAATAAGGTTCTTTTTAGGGTTGGGGACTCTTGGAACAGCCTCTTTACACGGTAGTAGCACCCTATAGGGATAAGGCTACGTACATCATACCCTCTCAGGCCTACCTTGGCAGGAGCGTGAGCGTCTCTGAGGCATTGGGTTGTTCTTGTAGTAGTAGTAGTTGTTGTTGTAATTATTAAATTAGATGAGAGGAAGATGGCTATCCTTTACAATTAATTCAGGGTATTTCTGTCCATAAAAGAAATAGCTAATATTGAAAACTAAAATATAACTAAACCAACATAAAAACCTTCTAAAGGGCCTCCATAAATGTTCCACAAGCTGAACAATGTATACAATAAAATATCTTGAAACTTGAAAATGTTCACCTACGAACCTTATGCTAGGATATAGTGATTTTTGTTAAAATTCACACCATTTTTATCAAAAAATGTCAATGTAATACATATGATTACGATATTATATATGAATTAAAACGGTGTTTTTAGTGAAAATTAAGGGTATTATAAAAAAAAATTCACCGATTCTCATTGAAGATACCTGTACATTGGAAAAATATCATGTTAGCATTTTTCCGGGGAAAAAAATCATCAAATTCTGATTGATTATACCTAGAATAATGTTGCATGTCAACATTTTCCAATGAAATCCATAAGGCTGTGCTTGGAGCATGGAATTGGAGCCTAGAATTGGGGCCCAGAATTACAATTCTGTTGTTTGGTTCACCTACTGGAATTGGAATTACAATTCCACTGCCCAATTTCATGGAATTAGATTTTAACTGAAAATCAAACTTTTCAATTCCTTAGGGTGGGGGTAAGGAATTGCAATTCTATATCAACTCCATTAATCTAAAACCCAAAATGACCCAACTTGATTAACGCAATCCAAAAATAACTCAAAATCCAAAGACTTAAACACAAACTAAAATTTGTCCTGAACCTCGAAATCACCCAACTCGAATAACTTGAACTTGAAATGACCGAAATTACCTTAACTCAAATTCTGAAATGATCCAACATGATTGATTCAAAACTCGAGATTACTCAAATCTAGAAAATGAAACTACTCGCCTTGAATATGATGTAAACAAGTTGAACCAAAGAGAAAATGACTCGACCAAATTCACCAAAATTTTAATACGATCTATACCCAAAATGACCTGACCTATCTCAAACTCAGCCTAAGATGACTCGAAATTTAAAATGATACAACTCATTTGTCCAAACTAAGACGACCCGAGCTTGAAATAACCTAAATGAACTTAAGCTCGACCTTAACTGTCCTGAATCCCGAAAACACGCAACCCGATTAATTAAAAATTTGAGGTAACTTGAGCACCAAATGATCCGACGTGATACTCGACCCCAATTGACTTGAATATCGAATACCTCGAACTCAAATTGAATCGCTCCAACAGTAATAACTTGAATGCAATGTGAACCTCTCCGACCGAAATCGAACTACAGTTGATTCAAAACTTGAAATACTCCAACTCAATTGACCGGAAACCCTCGATGATTCGAATCATTGCGTAATTATAATTCCGACCTCCAATTCCTTTGATGAACCAAACAATAGAATTTCTATTCAATCAGAATTGGAATTGAAATTGCAATTCCATAGTCCAATTTCAATTCCATGTGCCAAACAGAGCCTAAGTGAAAAAAATTTTAAACCTCAAGCAAATGGTTTACTTCTCATTTATGAAAAGTAGTTCTGAAAGTTGCATACCTTGATTACTACACCATTTCCTGAAAAAACTGAAGCTAGCATTGGATTAAAGATATTATGGAATGGGTAATTCCATGACACAATGGCACCAATCACTCCAAGAGGATGAAATTCTACTTTTGCTATTTTATGAAGCATAGATCTTCCAGAACTCCTACAAAACAACAGCGTGATATCTGTCAATCATCATATCATTTTGCTACATGTCAATGGAATTGCTCAACGACACAGGTAAAGAAACCAATCATACAATATTCACTAAATTCAAAGCATACTATTTGACTTGATAAAATCATGTGCATGAGAAAAGATTTCTCAATAACTACAAACATTCAAATATTGGCTGAAGCATCTTATAACGCTATAAAGAATAATTATCGTAAAGAACATCTTTTTCTGACATAATCAGCAGGATTGTAGTAGTAGATATCATATCATTCAAACGGAACAAAAGTCTTTACTCAGGTAGGTAATTTTCACGAACATGCACACCAAAAGCCAAAAATGTCACAAGCACTATTGAAAACATCCATTTAACTGTCAATGACAGGAAGCAGAACTGTTTCTGTAAATATGAATTAGTAAGACTAGACCAGGCAAGGAGAAAGAACCAAGAGAACGAGCAAAAGTACCTGTATTCAGGCTTCAGCCATTTCTCACCCTCAGAGAGAAGCCAGGTTATTTTCTCACAAGTCGTCATTATTTCTCCCATAGAAGCATCAACCATTGTTTTCCCGGTATCACGTGATGATATCCTGGAAAATATAATTAGCAGTTATAACTTTTCTCTAAGGCACCTAAATCAAGGTCTAAAAGACAAATAGCAAGAGAACAATGCATGTTTATAGAACAAGAATGACAAATGCAGTAGACAAATGTCACAGAAATTCATGAGTAAGACTGATCAAATCAGTTCACATTCACTATTGTACCAGCATAAGTTAGGAAGATACCAAGAGGGTATCACCCAGAAGCTCATCCTAAAGGCCCGCGTGTTTTATTATAGAACCAATGAAGCTAAAAATGTACTTTGCTCTCCTCAAACCTAACACAATGTGCATAGCGCATAGCTGCAGGAAACTCCTAAAATAGTAAGGGCCTGTTTAGTAACAGAGAAATTTCCAGTTTTTCGGAAAATTTTCTTAGAAAACTGGAAAACGTGTTTAGCAGTCCAGTTTTCTAATCCCAGAAGTTGGAAAACAGTTTTCCAATTTTCCCTATTCCCTCACATATTTCCAAATTTTCTTCGCAAAATAGGAACCTTGTTTTCCAACTTTTCCCCAACCCCCTTTCACATTTTCACACTACTTGCCCATTTTATAATATTTTCTATATAACCCCCATCTCTTCCTCCTTCTACGTAAATTATTTTGGAGTACTTACGACTAGGTTCCCAGTTTAAAAGTGATAAATAATTTTCAAGGTAGAGGACATATGAGAGGAACATGCGAGTTATTTAATTATAGTCACTCATCTTTGCAGAATGTAATAGAGCGGGCTTTAGGGGTACTTAAGGCTATGTTCCTTTTTTTAAAAGTGATACCAAACTATCTGCTATGATAGGAGTGTAAAAGAACCGAACATTGGATGAACTACTTGCGTTCGAAATTGATTAACGCTCGTTCGTGTTCATTATGAGGGCTCGATAGGTTATCAAGCTGAGTTCGAGCAGGTTCGATAAGCTTAACGAGCCGAGTTCGAATAGGGGATGCTCGGATCGTTAAAACTCGCAAACAATTAGGTAAGAGCTTGTTAGGGGCTCATCAAAAGCTCATTAAGAGCTCGCTAACAGTTGATATTGGTTTGAAAGGGGTTCGATAATGGGTCGATAGTAATTTGAAAAGCGTCAATAGAGAGTTCTACTCAATAACAAACTCCGCTCGGTTTTAAGCTTGATCGGGCTTGATAATGAGCTCGACACTACTCAATAACAAGCTCGACTAAACTTGATAAGCCTAACGAGCTGAGCCGAGTATCGAACATACCAAAATCTTGTCGAATCAAGTTCGAACAAGGATTGGAAAAGCTCAATAAGATCTCGGCTCGAACTTGAGCTCGATAAGCCTTATCAAGCTCGAGTTCAAACAAGGGAATTCTAGGGTCAACTCGTCTTGTTTGCACTCCTACATTAAGGCGACAAAAGTTGATTCCTATATAGCGTTGTACATTATTTATGTGTCATTCTCAATTTTCAGAAAATTGGAACATAGGGATCACTTGAATGCATTTTCCAGTTTTCTATGTTGCAAAACTAGAAAAGGAAAACTGAAGATGAAAAGAAAAATTGGAGATGAAAAGAAAAACTAAAATGGAAAGGAAAACAGTTTTCTGTTACTAAACAGGCCCTAACTCTTCATGCTTTGGAAATGCAATTCGGCATTTCAAAACTAGATTTGCATTTCTAATATGGATTGGGCTAGGTTTCAGTTTGGGCAAGAACCAATATAACCTATTTAATACCACACCCAAAACCAAATTGCATTGTGATGTTGGGTTGGATTGGTTTTGGATCTATTAGGTCAGCCCATTATGTAGCTTCAAATGACTTTTCAATGTATGGAATTTAAAATTTTAAGATATTAAAATTTCAAATTTCTAATAAGATTTCAATGTCTTTGAAGTCATGAGTACAAATAAATAAATTGGTAACTATCATGTAAAAGACAAATTATATTTTACTATAGCCTAGTGGTTGGAGTCTGGGGCGCCACAGAAGCCACCAGGGTTTGAATCCCCACTATGGCATTCCCCTCCCCTAACATTACCATGTAATTGTTCAAATCCAAATAAATTGATTTTTAACAGAATTTTCTCCGAAACCTCAATATTTTGAGTTGGTAATGAATTATATCCAAGTCTGAAGTAATAGGTTATAGGTCTCTAAGAGTGATATGATTATATGTTATTATGATCAAAATTTTTTAATTCGATTATTTAACATAGTGGATCATATGAAATTAACTCAAAACCGATCTGATTTAGATTGTATTGTCCAACTCATATTGAGCACAGTCACTATTCCCACCCTTGCCATAGCCTTGATGGGCAATCATAGGTTGCCTATGGCATGTTGAGTCGAGTCAAGTCAACACAGGTATTTTGAAAGTAAACAAAATCAATTAATATTCCCACTAGTCACCACATGGGCTCCTCTCGGTTTGCATTTAGGATGAGCTGCTTACGAGTTACTTGTTGCATGATGAGTCTGGTTGGATTAACACAAAAGTTATTGTTCTAACTCGTTGCAAGACTCTGGACCAAATAATAACGAGATTTCTAGTTTCTTAAATTCAAACTTACCCAAAAAAAAAAAAAAAAAAATCCTTAAATTCAAATGTGTAGAGGTTTACACTTGGGACATGTTGGTGCATGAAATTAAAGCCTAGAATTGAGGCTAAAACTGGAATTGGGATCCAAAATTCCAATTTTGTTCTTTCGTTCACTTGGTGGAATTGGAATTATAATTCATTGCTCAATTCCATGAAATTAAGTTTTAACTAAAAAATTAAAAATCCCAATTCCTTGGGGTGAGGGAAAAAATTACAACAAAAAAAAAAAAAAAACCAATGCCTCACGAGCTCCCGCATATGCAGGGTCTAGGGGGGGTGAGATATACGCAGCCTTACCCCTTCATAGTGCTACTCTAAAGGGACGCTGTGTCCGAGGACCCCAGCCTAAGAATCATAAAAAGCAAAAAACAATAAAAGCATATAAACATAAGTGCATAAGAGCAATAAAACAACGTCAACAACGGCAAAGAGCAAGCATGTAGAAAGCATAAAGCAGCAATAGACAACCAAACAGCTCACTGCCAAATCAAGTAACTCTACTAACCTAAAAGCCAAAATGATCCAACTCAATTGACCCGAAATCTAAGATGATTTGAAGCCGAAATACCTTGCCTAACCTTAATTTGACTTGAAACTCAAAATTCAAACTTGAATGACTCAAGCCTAGATTGACCGAAAACAGCCTAATTGGATGGACCTAAAATCCGAGATGACTCAAGCCCAAAATGATCCTACCTTACTCGGACTTGACTCGAACATGACATGAACAAGCTGACCCAAAACCCAAGACAAACCAACCTAATTGTCTCAATACCTAGAGATGACTAAAACTTAAAATGATCCAACCCAACTCAATTCGACTTCAATTTGATTCAACTTCAAGTAACCTAGAACTAGAAATTACAACCTGATTGACATGAAACCAAGATAGCTTGAGCCTAAAATAACCTATCCAACTCTAACCTAGCTCGTCCTAAACCGAATTTCAAAATGAACCCACCTAATTAACCCAAAATCTCTTACGATTTGAGCACGATATGATCTGACCCAACTAAAACTCAACATGAAGGCCCAAAGCTCAAGAAAAATTCATACCCGCGATGATCTAATCAGACCGAAGCTCAACTCTAATTGACCTCAAACATGGAACAATCGAACTCAGTTGGTCCAAAACTTGAGTTGATTAGTTATAGAATTATAATTCCAAGTCCTTTGACCATCCAAATAATAGAATTTCATTTCTATCCTAATTTCAATTCCATCAGGATCAAAATTGAAATTGCAATTCTATTGCCCAATTCCAATTCCATGTCAAACAAAGCCTTAGGAAATTAGAATATCAATAGAATTTCAAAGCCATACCTCAAAGACAATCTAATTTTTATTTCAAAAATATATATAAAAAATATTACCTCCTTTCTTAAAATGACCAATGTTACTGGGTAACCCAAAACCAATCCAAATTACCCATAGGTATATCTTATGTGACCCAGTTAGAACCAATCCATAATAGTTAGCCAAATCAGTCCAATCCAATTTACTTGGACTGACAGGATCTTGGGCAATACCCAAACTCATGCACAACCCTAGATGGAACCGTGCAACATGAGTAAGAATCAAAGATGTAAGAAAAGAGGATAACCCAGTGACCAGTATGAGAGGAAATTCTTACTCGCATATTAGCTCTTGATGCTCAATTATATACTTGAGAAGTATGCGCAGAAACTGTCGCCTTAGCTTGAAGCTGCTTTTTGCCCATATTTTTTGTGCCTTCCTCGCTTGTGCCACGCGCTCGTGAACCTGACAAAATTTACAGAATCAATGATCAGCACGCTATAAGTGATGTGTCCAGTTTACTCATACAAATAGCACAAGATTCACAAAATCAAATGTGTGGATTTTGAAGCTCAAATCCTGTTAAAAGCCAAAAAGAAGCCAGAACTGCCCACATTAAGACAAGTCACATATGCTTCCGTTCCCTAAAACTAATTGTCAATTTAATGTGCCTTAGTGGTTTTAGATGACTGTAAATGCGATATATAAAGGTGAAAATGATATAAGCATCAACACTAGACCAGTGGCTTATAGACCTCCCTCTCATCCACATACAAAAGCAAGGGCAAACATGAGCAAAACATGCCGACATGATTCAATATGGCTAAGAAACCTCATCACAAGGAAAACAGCATATACAAATACACCAATAGCTCTCATAAGCAAAGAACGCATGCTGGCATTATTCATTTTGGCTAACAAACCTCACCACAATAAAAAAAACAGCACATACAAATACACCAGTAGCTCTCATGAATGTTAAATAGGTAGCCACATGTAAAAAGCAACGACAACACACTGACCTCATCTGGCATTAATGCAGGGAAGAAGCCCAGATACTTCATTGTTGCAGGCTCATAACACTGCACTTTGTCTGTTTGCCTTCCCCTCCGAGGTATCTGCAAAAAATTGCAAATAGAAACAGATCACTAGGGGAAAAAGAACACCTTTGTCGGAAGAAACATACAAAGTTTCAACTTTTTATCACCACAAAAGTTAGAATGAAGGTTACTCGCAAACAAAGGCAACAAAATTGACACAAAGCAACATAAAGCAACATTCCTAGTGCCCCAAGGGCTCCCGCCTAAGCAGGGTCTATGGGGGTGGATGTATGCAGCCTTCGCTCTCCAGGGTGCTACCTTGAAGAGAGGTTGTTTCCGAGAACCCCGCAATGAAATTGAAACAATATGGCAAAATTCAAATTTGAAAAGAATCCTTTAATTTTGTTGGGCAAAAAGACCTTAGAAGAGTATTTTGTTTGAGAAAAGGAACAAGAGCATAATGTTACTATGTATGAAATGTTGGAGAAATAGGTGAATGAATGGTCAAAATATAACTCTTATTTTAATGAAATTGATCTCGAATGTTACAAAAAGACGACTCAAAAATAAATGATAGAAAGGAAAGAATGAACCAAAGAAATTGCCGCACCGTGGAAAATCCACTGCCTTAAGTCGTTTATACCCCATAAAGGTAAAATGCGATGAATGGCACTCCGACCCCCAAGGTTAACAAGGCACCCACCTCGGCAGTGTACTGTGAGGAGATGGATTGGAGTACGCCCCAACTTGCTTAATAATAAAGGAGAGACTTTTTATAGAGAGAGAAGGAAAGCCGTGAAGGAGAAGAAAGAGTTTCTGTAATTTTCGTGCGTTTGACAAAGCCCCAAGGGTCAGTATTTATAGAGGAAAACCCTTGCAGGTTAAAGAAAAAATTGTGGCCTAGGAATTCGGCTTCAATTAGGAAATTAACCGATATGGGGTCCTAAAAATCCGGCTTATGTTAAGGCAAAAAATAGCTATGGAAAGAGCGGGAATTGACACATTTAAAACGCGTACTCGAGCTCGAGCTTGTTGCCTCGAGCCTCGAGACCCGCAGTATGGATAACCCCTCAAGGTTAATTAAGAGACACCTCGAGCTCAAGCCAAAGGCCTCGAGCATTACTCAAAGACAAGAACTCACGTCGAGTTCTTTTATGACGACAACAACAACAAACCCAATGCCTCGAGGGCTCTCGCTTATGCAGGGTCTAAGAGGGGTGGACCGCACACAATCTCACCCCTTTAGGGTGCTACCCTAAAAGGAGACTATGTTTCAGGATCCCCAACCGGAAAAGCATAAAAACGACGGCACATAGAAAGCATAAAGCATAAAGCAGCGATAGCAATAAAGCAATATAGCGACATAACAACAAGCAACCAACACACAGCAATAGCAATGGGGAAAAAAAATGACATGCCCAATCCACAACAATAGCAATAAAGTGGGGGAGGTCATGTCAAATCATCTCCATCCAACTCTTCTTTGACCTGCCTCTCCCTCTCCTCCCGATTGTCATGAAGTTGTTCACATCTCCTGGCATAGGCAGTGGTCGGTCTCCTCCTAACATGCCCAAACCACCGGAAACATTGCTTCCTCAACTTACCCTTGAGTAGGGCCACGCCCAATTTGCTTCTTATAACGTCATTTCTAGTTTTATTCTTCCTTGTGTGTCCACACATCCACCGCAACATCCTCATCTCTACCACCTTCAACTTCTGTGTATGATGCCGTTTGACTGGCCAACACTCCGCACCGTATGACATAACTAGTCTCGCTACTGTCTTGTAGTATTTTCCCTTTAACTTTAGGGGGAACTTTCTATCGCATAGTACCACAGAGGCCAACCTCCATTTATGCCAGCCTACTTTAATCCGGTTGTTGACATCCTCGTCAACTTCACCATCTTGATGCACCATGGAACCCAAATATTTAAAACAGTCTTTTTTTTGGTATGCACTCCGATCCAATCTTAACGTCTTCGATGCTTCACCTGGTAGAGGTGCAGAACTTGAGTTCCATACGCTCGGCCTAGGATCTAATAAGTCGTAAGCCTTTCGGTTCCAATGTCGTTCTCCAAAGTTCCAGCTTCTCATTCACCTCTTTTCTAGACTACCCCGCCCGATCTATATCATTCGCGAAAAGCATGCACCAAGGCACACCCCCTTGTATGTGCCTAATGAGCTCGTCATAACCAGAATGAACAAAAAGGGACTCACGACTGATCCTTGATCTACCGCAACTGTAATGGGAAAAGCATTTGTCTCCCCTTCCGCTGTGTGCACATTAGTTAGTGCATCCGCGTACATGTCTCTAGTGGCTCGGATATAGGCCCAGGGAATGACTTTCTTCTCCAAAACCCTCCATAAGACCTCTCCTGGCACTCTATCATATGCCTGGGGAAAGAGTCTTGTAACGACAACAACAAAAAACCCAGTGCCTCAAGGGCTCCCGCATACACAGGGTTTGGGGGATGGAATGTATGCAGCCTCACCCCTTTAGGGTGGTATCCTAAAGGGAGGCTGTTTCCGAGGACCCCCAACCTAAGAAGCATACAACATGAAAGCATGGAAGCAAAGAGAAAAAACACGACACAAGGCAAGCATAACGAAAGTATAAAGTAGCCAAAAGGCAAATAATAGGCAAATAAGCAAATAGCAAATAAAACAGCTCCCGACCATATCAGGTACACCAAAGAGGCAGTCATATAAGCATAGGAACCCCAGTGTTAACCAGAATATGCTCCTCTATTTTAAGCCGCTACATTGGCTACCCTTATTCTAACCCTCCACTGAGGTCTATCTAAGTTCTTTTACGACAACTTAAATAAAAACAACGGTCGTAAAAATAAAAGTCCGGGTTAGAAAAAGTCCAACCCGTGACGTGCCCGCTAGCCTAGCGCGGCAGCGCATGTGGGCCACCAAGCCCACTCTAGGCCTATAAGACTTTACCAAGTACAATGACAAGGGGGTATATAAACAAGGATCCTCACCTTTACTTTTCCTACATGGGATTGAGGTACTTTTATAAAACATCAAAATTGAAACACACTACCCTCCAATTCCAACAATCCCCCACATAGTTCAATTTTGAGAAAAAGAAGGAAACAAAGAGTATTATTGAGTAGTGAGACCCACACTTGACGATGCTAATGTCTTTTGGACTTGAATCAGCACCTAGTGACTAGGCATTTAGAGGTGGCCAATGGGCCAAATCGGCCCGTAACCCGGCCCGACCCACCCCGTTTGGGCCGGGCTAGGCCCCCCCAATATGAGGGAGGCCAAGGCCCGTTGGAGGGCAGAAGCTAGAGGTGGCCACCGGCCAGGCTGGGCAAGGTTCGGGCCCAGCCCAGGACAGGGCCAGGTCCGGCTCACCCCTCCCCCTTTTTTAATTTTATATATGTATTATACATATTATGGATTACATCATATAATATAACATACAATACAATTATAACAGTGCCTTGTAAAATTATAAAAATATACATTCGTTTTGACCAAAAAATAATTGTAATTTATTGATGAATAATATAACATACAAATACATTATAAAACAATCATAATTATAAATATATTTAATAAAATAAAATGTACCATACATTGTGAACAAATACAACTATACCAATATGATCCCGCTATTTAAAATTACAAATATATTCCATAAAAGAAAATATATTATAAAGAAAACTGGCAGCGGTCGGTGCAGGACTTGCTGTATCGGTGGTACGGTCGTCTTCTTCGTCGCTCGATGAACCCAACTTTAGTTGGTCTTGCTCTCTATCCGCTGCATGCAACCAGTCCTTCAAGCATACCGACATTTCTAAGCCGGACGGTGCTAGTTTCACTCTTTTGGATCCAATCAATCTGCCACCTCTACTAAAAAAACACTCCACTGCTACTGAAGACACCGGACACGTTAGTATATCACGTGCCATAGTGGAAAGCACGGGATATTGGGTTTGATTAGAACACCACCATTGCAAAATATCAAAATGCGAAGTCGCCTGCGTCGGGTAGAACTCGAGCATAGGCGAACGCAAGTAAAAATCTAATTCGTCATATGGCGTGGGATTTTGTTTGGGCTTCAATCGGTCCAACAAATCACACACATATGATTTTCCTTTATCAGAAGATGTAAAGGATGATGTAGACGAAACATGTGGATTATCATATGATAATCTTCGAGAATACAAGGAAAAAAAATTCACGTAAATCTATATCAACTCCCGAAATAAAAGATTATACATTAAAAGTTGGATTTAATTTGTCGTAAAAAAATTGTGCAAATAATTGTAAACTTGTAAGTTTAGAGCGGGGATCAAAAATGGTGGCAAAACAATATGTTAGTGGTAATTCAGAATAATATTTTATAAAATTTTAGCTTCATGGCGGCAGTAAAGTTCGTCAACACGGGGTTGGATTCGTTCTCTACCAAGCAGCAATATCTACAAGTTTAGATATTGCTTGTGAAATGATAGGATATAACACCCAAAAAAAAAAGGTCATAGCATCACAAAAAATTTACAAATTTCATTAATTGTATTCCAATCTATATTACGCAAATTAAATCTCCTTAGATCTGAATGACTATCCTGCACAAATTCAACTAAACCAGGTGGTCATCCACAGTCGAGATATTAGAAAGAATATTACAGTACAAAGATGTTTGAATTGAATTTGTGCAGGACGGTCATTCAGATCTAAGGAGTTTCAATTTGCTTAACGTAGATTGGAATACAATTAATAAAATCTGTAAATTTTTTGTAATTTTTAAAGATGCTACCACCTTTTTTTTTTTTTTTTTTTTTTTTTGGTGTTATTATCCTACCATTCCACAAGCAATATCTAAACTTGTAGATATTGCTGCTTGGGTGGTAGGGAACGAATCCAACCCCGTATTGACGAACTCTACTGCCGCCATGAAGCTAAAATTTCATAAAATATTATTCTGAATTACCATTAACATATTGTTTTGCCACCATTTTTTATCCCCGCTGTAGACTTACGGGTTCACAATTATTTGCACAATTTTTTTACGACAAACTAAATCCAACTTTTAATGTACAATCTTTTATTTCGGGAGTTGATACAGATTTAGTTGAATTTTTTTTCCTTGTATTCTCGAAGATTATCATATGATAATCCACATGTTTCTTCTACATTGTCCTTTGCATCCTCTGATAAAGGAAAATCATATGCGTGGGATTTGTTGGACTGATTGAAGCCCAAACAAAATCCCACGTCATATGACGAACTAGATTTTTACTTGCGTTCGCCTATGCTCGAGTTCTACCCAACGCAGGCGATTTCGCATTTTGATATTTTGCAATGGTGATGTCCTAATCAAACCCAATATCCCGTGCTTTCCACCATGGCACGTGATATACCAACGTGTCCAGTGTCTTCAGTAGCATCGGAGTGTGCCTTTAGTACAGGTGGCAGGTTGATTGGATCCAAAAGAGCGAAACTAGCACCATCCAGCTTAGAAATGTCGGTATGCTTGCAGAACTGGTTGCATGCAACGGATAGAGAGCAAGACCAACTAAAGTTGGGTTCATCGAGCGATGAAGAAGATGACTGTACCACCTATACAGCAAATCCTGCACCAACCGTTGCCAGTTTTCTTTATAATATATTTTATTTTATAGAATATATTTGTAATTTTAAATAGTGGGATCATATTGGTATAATTGTATTTGTTAACAATTTATGATATATTTTATTTTATTAAATATATTTATAATTATGATTGTGTTGTATTGTATTTGTATGTTATATTATTTATCAATAAATTATAATTATTTTTTGGTTAAAACGAAAGTATATTTTTATTATTTTACAAGGCACCGTTATAATTGTATTGTATGTTATATTATATGATGTAATGCATAATATCTATAATACATATATAAAATTAAAAAGGGGGAGGGCGGAGCCGAGCCCGGGCCTGGTTCGTAAGGCCGAGGTGAAACCCGGGCTTGGCCTGGTGGACCCAAGCCCAGCCTGTGGCCACCTCTACTAAGCATGTCCCACAACCACCCAAGGTAAACATGGTCTTAAACCTTGAGCAGTCATTGTGAAGAGCATACCTAACCCCTTCATGTGGTTCTCGAGATTGAAACGCACTCTGCGATCAGGTTGTATGGGTTTCTCAAAACATAATCTGAAACTTGATATTCTCAGGAATACTCTAGAGAGTAAGCACTTACTCTCAATATAGGGACTTTCTACCCCCACAATCCCGTAGGTGAATCCATCAGGTGCGCTGCCCCACACCACCGTTAGAGGCTATGGACATCATTAAGAGCGATAAGCTCACCATCACATCATGGAAGTTGCGGTGTGTCCATTAGATGTGCTGCCTCACTCCACCACAACGAGCTGTGGACAAAATTAAGAGATTTAAGCTCATCCCAGATCCTAGAGCCACTAATACAGCAACATCTCGGGATAGGTTCAAATGGCTATCACAAATTTCCCAGTCTTTGACTTCGTTGGACCCATTGAACATCGAGAGTAACTCCCGAGACAGGTGTCCATCAAGATTAGGACACACAAATGGGCTTTAGCCCCATTGCCTCCGTTGTTTCCATTATCATTTTCCTTGCAAGGCCTTTTCTTAGAGGATCTGCCAAATTCTTCTCCTCCTTACAAACGCGAGTGAGATCACATTATTCGTGATCAAATTTTCTCACGACACCATGTCTGAAGCGAATATCCCTTTGCTTGCCATTATATACCTCTCTTTGAGCAACTCCAATGGCTACTCATGAGTCACAGTGTAATGACACTGAAGGCACGGGTTTCCCCCACAATGGAATGTCTCTTCGGACACTCCTCAGCCATTCATCTTCCAAACCTATCATCTCAAGTGCAATAAATTCGAATTCCATAATTGATTTAGCAATGCAGGTTCGTAGATGATTTCCATGAAATAGCACAATTAGCAAGCACAAACACAGCCACTAGTAGAATGAATTCCATCACAATCAGACACCCAATTAGCATCAAAATATCCCTCTAACACAGCAGAACCTTTTATAGAGTAAACCCTAATTGAGGGTACCTTTAAGATACCTTAACAGCCTTATCGATGCACTACACTGCTCATCACTAGGGCTATGAGTGTAACGGCTAAGTCTACTAACAGCATAAGCAATGTCAGAACGAGTGCAGTTCATTAAGAACATTACGCTACCAATTATCTTAGCGAATTTATCCTGTGATACACTATCTCCTGTGTTTCTTTTCAAATGAACACTAGGGTCATATGGAGTTTTAGCAGGTATGTCATCAAAGTAACCGAACTTTCTCAATATTTTCTCCACATAATGGGATTGACTTAAAGTCAAACCCTCAGGTGTTCTAGTTATTTTTACCCTAAGTATCACATCAACCTCACCTAGGTCCATCATATCAAAACATGTGCTCAGAAAAGACTTAGTATCATTCACAATATTTACATTCATGCCAAAGATAAGCATGTCATCAACATATAAATAGATAATAACACAATCATTCTCAACATGCTTAGAATATACACATGCATCACCATTGTTTACAACAAAACCATGCGTGACCAAGGTACAATTGAATTTTTTATGCCATTGTTTAGGAGCTTGTTTAAGTCCATACAAGGATTTTACAAGTTTACATACTTTATGCCCCATGCTAGGAACCTCAAACCCCTCGAATTGTTCCATATAGATTTCTTCCTTAAGGTCACCATCCAAAAATGCGGTTTTTATGTCCATTCGGTGTACTACAAGATTATGTACGGACGCTAGAGTAGCAAGGCTCTTACAGTGGCAATCTTAATTACGAGTGAGTAAGTGTCAAAGAAATTTATTCCTTGTTTCTGGTGTATCTTTTAGCCACTAGCCTAGCCTTGAATTTCTCTATAGACCCATCGGTCCTCAATTTCTTTCTAAACACCCACTTACACCATATTGGTTTGCATCCTCTAGGTGTTATTACTCTTTATACAGTCTAGTTCATTACTAATGGCCTCTCTTCAAAAAGGAGCATCTATGATTCTCATGACCTCATCATATGTTTTAGGATCTTCTTCTCGCATGAATACACTCACAACATGCTCATCAAAGTCATAATGTTCAGAAAAGAAAGCAGTTATAAAGCCTAGTCCAAAACTAGTCTCAGTTCAAGCCCTCTTACTTCTTCTAAGTTCCTGAACCTCGAGTTCAGAGGGCGTGCGACTAGATGATGATGCAGATGCAACAAGCACAGAATCAGGTAATGAAGCATGAATAGATTCTTTCATAGGAAATTTATGCTTAAAGAATTCAACATCTCGAGATTCCATTGTTTTACCAAGCCCAAGGCTCAAGTCATTTAAAAGCATGAATTTATATGCAGCACTGTTCATAGCATAACCAACAAAGATAACATCTATAGTTTTAGGACCTATTTTACTTCTTTTAAATTCAGGAATCCCTACTTAGCTACACACCCACTTTAAAGTATTTCAGGTTAGCTAACCTTCAATTTAGAGCCCTATTAAGTAAGTGCCAAGCAGATAACATGGCTTTCCCTCCACAAGCTCAAGGATAGCCTAAGCTAATCATTGGCATTCATCATTTCCTTAAGGGTCCTATTCTTCCTCTCGGCCATGCCGTTCTGTGGGGAATAGAAGGGGCTGAGAGTTCATGAATTATCTCAAGTTCCTCACAATGTTTCTTGAAGAAGGTGGTATCACACTCACCTCTATCAAACCTAATCCTCTTGATCCCACAGTCTAATTGGTTTTCAACGTATAGTTAAAAAACATTTCGTCAACCTCATCCTTTGTCTTAGGAGATACACCTTAGTGGATCTAGAGCGGTCATCTACGAAAGTGATGTAATATTTTCTTCCACCTCTACTCACGATGCTCTTAAAGTCACCTAGATCAATATAGCTTGAGCAAGGATGATGTTCTTTCTATTGATTTGTTAAATGCCTCTTTAGGATGTCTGGACACATATTTTGCATTTGTTAGGTTCGGTTAGATCACAATCAGGAATTAAACTCATTTGTTTAAGTTTTTTAACCGAATTGTAGTTTACATGTCCAAGCCTAGCAAGCCATAGATCTAGAGATTCAAAAATATAAGGAGAACTCGAGCCAATTTTATTCATATCATTCAGATAATCAAGGACAAACAGACCACCATTACAAAAGCCTTTCCCAGCAAAGTTTGTATTTTTAGTGAGGATCAATTTGTCAGATTCAAAGGTTAACTTAAAGCCAACTTTGTTCAACAATGCAACCGAGACTAAATTCCTACGCAGATCAAGAACATGTAGCACATTTTGCAAACACAAATTTTTTCTAAAGTTGAGTTTAAGGAGGACCTTTCCCTTGCCGTGGACAGGGACCGAACTGGAATTGCCAAAGTACACCTTCTCCCCATTAGTGGCTTTATCATATTCATAGAACAGGTCCTTATTGGTGCAGATGTGCCTCGTGGCACCAATATCTACAACCCACTTGACCATGTTCCCAGCCATATTCACCTTAGAGATCAAGGAAACAAACACGTCTCCTTCCTCGGTGAGATTAGCTTAGGGCCTGTGTTCTGTATGCTTTCCAGGTCCGAACCCCTTCCTACAGTTCCTTGAGGAGTGGTCAATCTTGCCACAAGTCCAGCATGTTCCTTTCATCCTCTTTGGGCCATCATTAGCATTGTTAATTTGCCTCTTTCCTCGAGATTGGCTTTGCTTGCTGCCAGAGCCTTCCTCTCAAGCATTAGGTTTACCCTTGTTTCAAGGCCTCTTGAACTTTCCTTTCTTTCCGGCGTTTCTCAACTCCACAAGGTTAGCTGCCAAGGAGAAGTGCTTAGAGGACTTCCCCTTGGCTTGTTTGCAGTTCTGATCTTCCAAATTAATATGGGAGATCAGTTCCTACAGCGTTATATCCTTTTTCTTATGTTCTAATAAGGCTTTATAATTTTTCTAAAAGGAAGGCAAATTTTTAATTAGGGAGTTTGCTTGAAAGGTTTCACAAAACTTCATGCCCTCGTTTAGTCTATTAGTGCACAAAGTTTCGTATTCATGGATTCAGTCCAGAATAGGTTTTTCATCAACCATGGTGAAAGCTAACCACCTACTGCAGCATACTTTTTAACCGCGTTATCATCTGAGCCATACTTGTTTAACAACGCTTCCTATATTTCTTTAGCGGTTTTCATACTGCTATAGATTTGGTAAAGAAGCATTGTCAAATAATGGAGAGGCATTCCCCTACAAATACGGTTATTCTTCTCAAAATCCTTATCGGACCTTAGTGGGGCTCTATCATTAAACAGAGTATTATGAACCTCTATTTGGCCCGGGAAGAACTCCATCTTATCAGCCCACATCTTGTAGTTCTTCCCATCCAAGGGCTCCATTCTAGACATATCTGGTATAATAAAGCCCGCATAAGTCATATTGCTATTATTCATTATAATAAACGACTTAGATTGATGGAGAAATAGGTGAACGAGTAGTCAAAATGTAACTCTTGTTTCAATGAAATTGATCTGGGGGGTTACAAAAGAATGACTCAAAAATAAATGACAGAAAGCAAAGAATGAACTAAAGAAATTGCCACGCCTTAGAGAATCCACTGCCCTAAGTCATTTATGCTCCCACAGAGATACGGTGGGATGAATGGCACTCCAACCACCAGGGTTAACACTGCACCCACCTCAACAGTGTACTCCAAGGAAATGAGTTGGAGTATGCCCCAACTTGCTCAGTAAGGGAGGAGAGAATTTTTAAAGAGAGAGAGCAGGAAAGCCATGAAGGGGAAGAAGAGTTTCTATAATTTCGTGTGTTTAACAAAGCCCTAAGGTTCGGTATTTATATAGGAGAAACCTTGCAAGTTAAGGAAAAAATCGTGGCCTAGGAATCCGGCTTGAATTAGGAAACTAACACATATGGGGTCCTAAAAATCCGGCTTCTGTTAAGGCAAAAAAAGCAATGGAAAAAGCGGGAATTGACTCAGTCAAAACGCGTACTCGAGCTCGAGCTTGTAGCCTCATGCCTCGAGACCCGGAGCATGGACAATCCCTCGAGGTCAATTAAGAGACAACTCGAGCTCAAGCTCAAGGCCTCGAGCACTACTCAAAGACAACACATCCAGTTCTTTTATGACAATTTAAATAAAAACAAAGGTCGTAAAAATAAAAGTTCCATAGCACACGGTGACGCAATGCGCCAAGGACCGGGGGGGTGGGGGCGGGGTGTGTGGCCTACCAAGCCCACTCTAGGCCCACAAGACTTTACCAAGTACAATGACAAGGGAGTATATAAACAAGGATTCTCACCTCTAGTTTTCCTATGTGGGATTGAGTTACTTTCATAGGACATCAAAATTGAAGTACGCTACCCCTAAATTCCAACATGGAAAGACAACACGATTTCAAGAAAGAGCATGTTTTGAAGCTTTATATTATCCTTCTTGTTCCTTTTTTTTTCAAAATACACTGCCTTCCAAGCTCTTTTTCCTAAGCATGTTGCCTTTCTTATGCATGTAAATATTATACCATTCTTATTCCTTTTTCTTAAACACTATGCCCTTTTTAGTATTTTTGCCAATTTCACTGGTACAGCTAGATGAATAGATATTGAACAAAAACCAGAATTAGCATTCCACACTGTACACCGATAACCGATATCAACCTCTAGAGTCACTCTTCCAATATTGGAGACACAATTTGCATCTCTAGAGTAATAAATTGAAACACACATTGCTCTTTAATCTAAAAAAAATCCACCAAACTATTGCCTTGTTTGGTTACCGCGAAGTAAAGCATAGGAAATCGGAATTCATGGGAAGTGGGCATTTGCCCTCTTGTTTAATTACTAAGAAATTGGCAGAACATGGAAGGTGGAAATTCCTTAACAATTTCCAATTCATTTACAACATAGGAAGTAACTCACCTAGCCCCTTCTAGGTAAGTTCTAATTCGTTAGTTTTTACCAACCCTCCCCCCCCCCCCCCCCCCCCCCCCAAAAAAAAAAGAGAAAAGGAAGTTATATATGTACTTCTTGGGAATTCGACACAAGAATTGAATTCCACTACGCATAGGAATTTAATTTTTGTGTTAAACAAGGCTTATGTTTATTTAGTCGCTTGTGTGTTTATCAAATCAATTTCTATGCTCTTTTATGGCAGTAAAGGCCATAATTTCACACCATGCCTCAAAGAACTTGCACTTTCAACATTAAACAACTCTAGAATCAACAACAACAACAACGGACCCAGTGCCTCAAGGGCTCCCGCCTAAGCGGGGTCCCGCCCACGCGGGGCGGGGGGGGGGCCTGTACGCAGCCTTACCCCTTCAGGCTGTAACCCTATCCAGGGGCTGTTTTCGAGGACCCCCAACCTTATAGGGTTGGCAACACGAGGACTTCTTAGGAGGCCACCCATCCTGGTACTACTCTCGCTCAAGCACACTTAACTTCAAAGTTCTTATGGGATCCAGTGCATTGGTGCCTAGTAAATGAACCCTATTAAACAACTCTAGAATCCATTATCAAAAACTGAAATTGAACATTTAGGCATGGAATCAGATCTACATGTTAAAAACTCCCCATGTGAGTTAAATGTGAATCCCAATAAAAGTTTTAGGAAAGAAGAGACCAACATATAAGCCTAGTGGATTACTCCACCTATTGCAAATTGGTTTTAGGATGGAACCCCACTTGGGCTTATATGTAGATCCCATGTGTGCCAACTCCATGGATCATGCCTAAAGGGCCGGTGAAATTTAACCCTACAGAATGTGAAAACTCACATAGATGAAACTGTTATCTTTAGTCTGACTTCCATCATCCAGCACTGTAAAATTCCACAACAGAAAAATTGAGCGTTATTCATGGAGCAGTTCAACAAAGGAAAGCAATTCAAGTCAAAGTCGGTCCTGACATTTTTGGGCCGCCAAGCGAAAGTTTCAAATAGGCACTTCATATATAATAACATTTTTCTTAACAACATAATTGCCAAGGACTCCACATGTGAATCTAATAAAATCCCACATTTAAGTTGTGAGAGAAAAGAGATCAATAGGAACAAAAGGAACATACCCAGTGCCTCAAGGGCTCCCGCCTACGCAGGGTTTGGGGGGTCTGGATGTACGCAGCCTTCCTCCTTCAGGATATTAACCTAAAGAAAGACTGTTTCCGAGTGCTCTCAACCTGAGGGTGAGAACTTCCCAGGAGGTCACCCATCCTAGTACTGCTCTCGCCCAAGCACGCTTAACTTCGGAGTTCTAATGGGATCCAGTGACGGCATGTTGGTGCCCTCTTTGGTTAGTTTTAATCTATCAAATGCCAATTAGTTTTAAGATGAAATGGAAACCCCACTTGACCTTATATGAAACTTAATAATAATACTAATACAACAAATTATAACAATTCTAATATTAATACAACAAATTATAACAATTCTAATAAAAAAAAACTTATAAATATAAACAACAGATAAATTAAAAACTCAAACCCCTGAAATTTTGAGGTGCCAAGCAAGTGCGAGTGTTGCTTGGTGTTAAATGTTAGCGCACCTTTAAGCCCGACCCACTAAATTGGCATACATAAGATCCAAATATAAGCTCAAGTAGGGTTCATCCTAAAACCAATTAACACCGGGGGAGTAAAATGAAACCCTTTGTATACAACAACATAAAAGTCTTAATCAGAAAATTTATAAATCACACACACAAAATTCAGGGCCCCCAAAATTCGCCTGCCTCAAACGACTGTTTAGGTTTATTGAGGTTATGTCCGACCCTGATTCAACCGAAAACCGTCAAAAACAAACAATTAGAGAGAGAGAGAGACCGTCGGAAGTGTCGACATCGATGGAAGGGACATTGGGAGGGATGAGCATAAGCAAAAATCTACAAATAGCGTAAGAGAATGCAAGAACAACCACTGGCCACCAAAACGCCATTTTTGAATTTTAGAGAGAGAAAAAGTGAAGAAAATGGGAGTTGTAGTTGAAGAAGGAAGTGTAAAAGCTTATAGTGCGTGAGCTAGGATTCTGCTGGTAGACTGTACACTGTAGATTTCCGCCGTCGCTGCAAAGCGGTGGGTTTCCGCCGTCATTTAATGCGCAGTATGGTGGGGTTTCTCCTAGTTCGGTTAATTTGGGTGAATCGGGGTCGTCCCGATCGAGTTCGGGTCCGGTGAGTTTGTAATTTTTGCGTATTGAATGCTTTTAAGTTTTGGTTCATTTGAAGTTTGTATATGGGGTGTTTGGAATTGAATTGGGTGTCGTTGAGAAGTTGGCTTGTGGGTATGGTTAAGTGGTTTGTATTGGAATTATAAAAGAGAAGAGATTTGACGTGTTTGTTTATGAGCTTCTATTTTTTCTCTTGTAAAATATTTCCTCTCTTGTTGCATTTCTGTAATTGGTATCAGAGTCTTGTCAATAATAAAATTGTAAGTTATCTACTATCTCTATCTTTATTTTTATCCTAGTATTATTATTATCATTCTGTTTCATTATCAGTTATCAAAAAGCGCGTATACCTACTTATTCTTAAGCCCATATAAACCTTAAACTGTGTCTATTGTTAAACATCATTATCAAAAAAGTTAACTTTAAGGCATTAGCTAAGGTTACAGGTTTTAGGCACCTTGGATTAAGTAAGAGGTTTTACGCACCATTGGTAATCTGATATGACAGATAACCCTAAAGAATATTATTTAGGAAAAATATTAGGAATGGATGAAGACTTCAATCATTTAATACATATACCTCCATCAGAAGAAAATAAAATAATTAAAATTGCTTCTATGTTAAATAGCATGATTAACACCATAAATGGTTGGTTCTCAGATGTAGCAATATCCCAAAGAGAATTGAAAGAAAAAATTAAAGATCTCCAAAAAGAAATAGATGATATTCAAGAAAAACTTGAAGAAAAATTTAAAGAAAACCTTACAAGCCAAAATATGAGCCAAGAAAAGCACTTTTTCATGGGAACATAGAATTCATTCATATGAATGAAGAATATAAGATAAAAGAATGTCATAATATGTTAGAACTTTTTGAATATTGGAGACACATATACAAAAATCCAAACTTAAGTGTTAATGAAAGAAACACACTATTAAGACAAATGCAACAAGCATATCAGCAAAATGAAAAGTTGCTTAAACATTTTAATTTGCAACTAGAAGACTTAAACACAGACTCTAGTGATAATGAAAAAGAATCTATTAACGCAATAGATGATGATGACTCATCAGACGAAGAAGAAGAACCTTCTAGGATAAATCTTGATGAGGAAGATATGGTTAGGAAACTAGCAAGAAGAAAAAGAAAGGTTGATGATAGAATTGACCCCGAAATACCTGAAGAACATTGGTATTATACCTCAGGAGAACTCTCAAAATCAAAAGACGAAGCCTGTCCTTTAGAGGAAGTATCAGAAGAAGAAAACCCTAATGTAGAAGAAGCAAAGAAAGGAGAAGAAACAAAACCCTCTTCTAGCTCTAAAAATGAAGAAAATCCATCTATTGGAGTATGGTGCCGAAAAGATGATTTGAATAAACAAGAAATTTCATTACAAGGAACATATCTAAGCCTAGATAAAGTACCTTTTAAAAATCAACTTCAAGTAATAGATAATTGGACTCAATCAATGGCCCTAGCTCTCATAAGTAATAAACTTAAATGGGAAGGTAGTAAATCAGCATGGTTAGATTACCTAGCAGCTACTCTATAAGGAGACTATCTACAATGGTTAAAACAGTGGAAAAAATCTGATGAAGGAAAATCAAAAAAGGCAAATTTACTTAATAATTTTAATTCTCCTGAAGAAATATTAGGAGGATTTGCTAATATAATTAAAAAATGAGTTTGCGGATACGTAGGAGAAAAATCTATACAAGAAGATGCAAGATATGTTTTAGCAAAACTTGAGCTTTGTAATATATGTGAATACGAAAAGTATGTACAAACATTCACAAAATATTTCTATATGCTTGAACCCACAGAAACTAACCACTATCTAGAGTTATTTTTCTGTAAACTCCTACACCCATGGGATGAAATGGCTTTAGCAAACTATAAAAAAATTTTAGAGGAAAAGGATCTTACAACATATACTCTACGTTATAGGATTTAGTTTGTCCTTAGAATGATTGCACAAAAATGTGTTGAAATAAAAGCGAAAAAACAAGTAAAAAATCAAATTACTAAATTTGCATAAGGAGAAAAATGTTGCAACAAAATACTTCTGAAGAATGGAAAATAGGATGCAAAACTTATAAATCTTTTTCAAAAAGAAAGAAATGCCGTTTTAAATGGAAACCTGGGAAAAGAGGAAATTTTCAAAAGAAAAAGAAATATGTGAGGAAAAGAAATTACAAAAAGAAACCAACACATACATTTAAAAAGAAATGTAAATGCTTTATTTGTAATGAAGAAGGTCATCTTGCACCATCATGCCCCCACAAAACAAAAGGAAATAAGAAAATGATTAAATTACTAGAAGAAAAGATCTTGACATAATGTATGAGGTAGATATTTCGGACATAGATGATATACTGTATGAAGTGGAAAGTCTAAGTTCAGAATCATCTGAAGAAGAAATAGCAAATTTAACAGATGAAATAAAAGAACTAATTTTTATGGCGGACGATTATAAAAAAGAAGAACCACCTTCAAATGAAGATAAAAATATAACTCTAGGAAACATTTAAAAAGAAGAAGTTTCTTTTTCCAAAGAACAAATAGAAAATTTTGAAAAACAACAAAAGGTAAAACTTAAAGAAATATATAACAAATCAATTTTAACTTTTGGTCTGAAAGGGTATTTGAACAATACTCAGGAAATACCCAAGCAAAACTTAATGCTGAAGGAATAACAGAAATTTCATTATTCAGCAAAGAAAAAATAGATCGATGGAAAAATAAATATCCTAAGGTAAAATACATACATGTAGGATTAATTCAAGTTGAAATAACAACATTATTTAGAGGAGGAATAGATGCTCCATTAACGGCTATTATTTTTGATAAAAGATTTTATGATCCTATGAAAGTAATTATAGGAGGAGTAAGATCAAATCTGGTTAATGGAATAGTATGGTTGAAAATAAAACCAAATTTCTTTATCTCCATTACTGATCCCTTAATAGAGGATGCAGTAAAAATAAGAATTCATGTCCAAAACCTTGGTATGCGTCACAAAGCCGAAGACTTATCAGTTAGATGGATAACAGTCCATGAACTAACAAATATTACAAAAACTTCAGTAAAAAATTTTAATAAAAATATTGTTGAAGTTTTTGAGCCAGCTCATGAAAAATATGAGAAAGCCATAACTCCAAGACTAATAGATTTGAGAGATCTAACAATACCTAGAGAATGGACATTAGAAAAACTTACATATGACTTCAATGAAAAAGAAAAACATTCGCAATAAGGAGATATAGAATTAATAGCATCAGGAAACAATCTTTATTTTAGATAATCTAACTCTAATAAAAAATGGGTTAAAAACAATCTCCCATTACCACAAATAGAAATAGAAAAATATCGACTATCTGTTACAAAAAGATTAGCAGATATAGAGCAAGAAGCCTCATCATCATCAAACTCAAAAGATTATAAAAAATTAGAAATACATGTTCTACTAGGAACATCCCATAGGCAAGAACAAGTAAAATACAATACAAGTATTTAGAGGAAAACATGACAAAATATTCTTTACCCCAAAAATAGGAAAGAAAAGGTATTCTTATGTTACAGGATATTTTCAATTCAAAGGATGTAAACCATATTCCCTAAAAATATTAGTAGATACAGGAGCCACTGGTTCATCATGCAGATGGAATGCTTTACCACCTGAAAAATGGGTAGAAATGAAAAATCAAATATTAGTAAGAGGAATTGATGGAAATGAAACCACAATTCATTTGAAAGCTAAAGACATAGCTATATGGTTAAACGGAAAAAGATTCATAATACCTAAAATCGTTTGTTTCCCTTTTATGACAGGAGACTTTTTATTAGGAACAAACTTTATTTGGAAATATATCCCTGTATCGTTAAACCATCACGATATAAGTTTCACCCTCTATGGAGAAACAATTAAAGTACCATTATTAGATCAACCCCAGTATAAATATACTTCTGGGTTTGCACCAGAAAAAATATCAGTAATAGAGGCAAGCAAACCTCAAAACCACACATATACTATATAAGAAACACATTGGTTATATAAAAAATTAGCCGAAAACTTTAGCTATACTCCGTTAAAACTATGAGATAAAAGTCCAAGATTTTGTAACCTTAAATTAAGAAATCCAAATATTATTATAAGAATAAAACTAATGATATACACCAGACAAGATGTAGAAGAATTTGAAAAACAACTAAAAGAATTATTAGAAAAAGATTTAATTGAAGACACAACAAGTCCTCATTCTAGTCCTGCATTTATGGTAAGAAATCATGCAGAGATAAAAAGGGAAAAAGCCCAAATGGTAATAAATTATAAAAGACTAAATGAACATCTAGAGTTTGATGGATATTTTATCCCAAGAAAAGATGTTCTCAACCTAACAAAAGGAGCTCAAATATTCTCAAAATTTGACTGTAAATCAAGATATTGGCAACTAAAACTTACAGAAGAGTCGAAACCTTTGACTGCTTTTAGCACTCCACAAGGACATTATCAATGGAAAGTAATGCCCTTCGGTTTAAACATAGCACCACAAATCTTTCAAAGATGGATGGATAATATATTTAAAGGAATTAAATATTTTTGTGTAATATATATAGATGATATACTAGTTTTTTTCAAAACAAAAGAGGAACATCAAAAGCACTTGCAAGTTGTAAGTAATAAGCTTAAAAAACATGGAATAATTCTTTCACCT
Organism: Simmondsia chinensis; assembly: GCA_018398585.1. NCBI lineage: Eukaryota > Viridiplantae > Streptophyta > Magnoliopsida > Caryophyllales > Simmondsiaceae > Simmondsia > Simmondsia chinensis. The sequence goes on from JAGTTD010000024.1 coordinate 11,670,711, forward strand.
CAAAAAATTGAGATAGAAAAAGATCAAATTGACTTTTTAGGTATAACACTCACAAAATCGGGAATCCAGCTTCAAGAATATGTTATAAGTAAAATTAAAGACTTTCCTGAAGAAATTACAGACAAAAAACAACTTCAAAGTTTATTAGGAATTCTAAATTATGGGAGAAAGTTTATAAAGAAATTATCCCATATTGAAACACCTCTAATTGAAAAACTTAAAAAAGGAATTGAATTCAAATGGACTGAACAAGATAAAACTCTCCTTAAAAAATTAAAACAAAAAATCACCAAACTTCCTAATGTATATTTTCCTCAACCAGGAGATAAACTGATCTTAGAAACATATGCCTCAGAAAATTGTTGGGGATGCGTACTAAAAGCCATACCAGCAAAATTAATTAATGAACAATAAGATAAAATAGAACCAGGAAGGATAATAGCAAGGAAAAAACCACTTCCTAAAAAATTACAAGAACAAGAGCAAATTTGTGGATATAATTCAGGAAAATTTAAACCAAATAAAATCAAATATATTATTTTCGAAAAAGAGCTATTAGCAATAAAAAAATGCAATAAAACGATTTCATATTTATTTAGCACCATAAATCTTTCTTTTGAGAACTGATAACCAAGCAGTAAAAGATTTCTTAATAAATAAAAAAGCAATTACTGATGGAAGAAGTTTAAAATGGTACAATTTTATTTCTCAGTATTCTTTTGAAATTGAGCATTTGAAAGGAACTAACAATGTTCTTGCATATTTCTAAGCAGAAAAACATGTCCCAAGGAGAATGGGTCGATATGAGGCCAAAAAAGGCTAGAGAGAATGCTCAAAGAAATGCTAACCAAGCATCTTCTTCTTTCTATCAGTTTTCTCAACCAGAATGGGAACTTGAAAACTCAAAATCGAGAACAACTCAACAGTCTACTTATGCCCAAGTAACCCAACCTCAAATGGCAAACCAGCCAAGTCCTTATACCCAAATGGTGACACAGTTTGCTAACACCTTAGTAAACTATCCAAATCACCCGAACAACCTAAACACAGTTTATGTAGTTTTCAAAGGAAGAAGACCAGGAGTATATCTCCATTAGACAGAATGTTTTGAAAACATCAATAAATTTTCAGGAGCAGTTTTTCAAAAATATACCGCTTTAGAAGCTAGATATTTTTTAGCAAGCAAACAAACCCCTCTTTTCTCTCGACTCCTTCGAGAATTGGAACAAAAAATATTTCCAGAATAACTCCCAGATTTCCCATATAGCCCAGGTATTCCAAATTCAATTAACATTCATGTTAATGGGGTATGGAAAATGCATTTGGCAAATCGAAAAGCTGATTTCCGACGAAGTATGACAAATCTGGCAAATGCTATTGTATCAACTATGTCCGAAGCAACGGAGTAGAGAGACCGGCTAAAAAATATTTGTGTTGATCTTGTCAAACAAATGACATAGGATCAAGAATACTCATATCAGCAAATTACACTATTTTTGCAGCTTGCAGATGCTCTGAAAGATGAGCTTGACATGCCTCAATTCTAGATCATCAAAATAAGATGCTTATTTGAGAAAGCACAAAAAGTGCTTCCCCTAATAATATTCGAAGAAAAAATCAAAGCGGTGTTAAAAGACCATGAAGCCAAGATTAAACAAGTCTTGCTTCGAAGAATTACGAATGTTAATGCATACGATGGATGTCTCAAACTGACATACATGATCAACCATGAACCATGGCATATCGAAGACATCGAATGGGGATTGGTTAACCGAATCATCCTCCAGAGCATGGCCCCAGATCAATGGATTGAATTCCCTATGATGATTAAAACTATGCTCTATAAAGTATCAAAAAGATACAGTTATTCAAAATATTTTATTTTTAGAATTTTCAGTACACTCGGATGGAGATCTGAAGGAAAGTTTTTTTAGCCATATCAGATATGGATCCTTTTCAGATACCCATGAATATGAATTTGAAAGAGAACCTCTCTACCAAGCAGAAAATTTAGTAAATAAGTCCCGTCCAAAACAACTCTGGACCGATTCTTTAATAAGTGTGTCAATGGCGACACAAGAATATTTATCATCAGATTATTTTAAGACTACAGATGGACGACGAATCTTCATCACGAAAAAGGAGATGGATTATGAAAATAGCTATTATGAAGAAGCTCAAAATTTGTTAAAAAAATAGCAAATCGAGATTATGGCCTAGACATTCCAGTCGACTTGGCTATGGCTGCCAATGAGTTAATCGGAATAATATAGAAAAGCTATTCTCCTTATCCAGAAAGTGAACAGTCACTTGATGAAGAAACAGAACAAAACCTGGATAATTTATATGAAGGATAAAAGCATATCCCTAAAAATCCAAAAAGGCGGAAGAAGTGTACAAAATTTATTATCATCACATGGTAAAAAACATGATGGATGATATTTGAAGACAAGTGTCAACAAATACAAGGGGCAATAATTAGGTACGGCAAAAAGTATACAGTGTACAATTAAAAAGCAAATAATTACCAGCAATCCACAGTGTATAGTCTACAGTGTAAAAACACAAAAATTCAGGGCCCCCAAAAGTCGCTTGCCTCAAACGACTGTTTAGGTTTATTGAGGTTATATCCGACCCTGATTCAACTGAAAACTGTCAAAAACAAACAATTAGAGAGAGAGAGAGATCGTCGGAAGTGTCAACATCGATGGAAGGGACATTGGGAGGGATGAGCATAAGCAAAAATCTACAAATAGCATAAGAGAATGCAAGAATAACCAGTGGCCACCAAAACGCCATTTTTGAATTTTAGAGAGAGAAAAAGTGAAGAAAATGGGAGTTGCAGTTGAAGAAGGAAGTGTAAAAGCTTATAGTGCGTGAGCTAGGATTCTGCTGGTAGATCGGAGAAGCTCATTTTGAACTTCATCAACGTGTGCCCTTGATCTCATCAACTAATTCCTTTGCTCTTTGTTAAAAACAAACCCGCTCCTAATTTGTTAACATCGTAGTTTTTAAAACAATTTTATAACTCTTATAATTTAAATATTATATTATTTTATTATTATGACAAAAATAATTATTGCCAAGCAATAACAACTCTCAAAAAATACCTTAGGAACTGGGCCTGCGACCACTAGCTAAATAAAAGCACATGTTTACCGCTCAACTACCAGCCCAATTGTTGATCTCTAAGCACACATTATTATATGTATAGATATATATTATTTTTTCACCTTATGTATAGATATATATTAATTTTTTACTAGGTGCACGTGCCCCCAGTGCTCAAAAACTGTATCTGCCCCTATATATTATAATTGCATATAGTCCTTAAAATCGAGATCAAAATTGGTTATGTTAAAGGACCTCAACCACTTCCCATTCAAAGAAACATTTGAAGTGGTGCTCCACTAATAAAGATGATATAGCTCTCATCATAGGCTCAAAGACGTCTTTCCTTGTTATCATCGGGCACAACTATGAAACAAGCATATCGCTAAAGTACAAAATGTATGACAAGTTTTCTTATCATAAAAACATAAATCAAATCATATTTTGAAGTAACTAAAATCATAGTAATATCAAATAACAAATGTCATGTTCCACATTCCACAAGCTCAGACTAACATACTTGATCCAGTTTAGTTTTCAACCGAGAGGAATGAATAAGTTAATAAGTAATGTGTTTAAAAGGAAGTGATTTCATAGAATTTCAAGAAAGTTGTAAAATAGTTATATATAAATAAAATAGAATAAGATTTTTTTGCTGAAAGTATGCAAGGTTTAATAGAAAAACCACTCCTCCAAATATAAAGCTTCCTTGAAATCCCAAACTATGAATTCATTGTTCCTAGCCTTTCGTTTGTTTCTCTTTCAATTCGCAATATCACTTGCTTTAGATGGTGAAAATTTGAAGTACGGATAATGAGGGTTGAGTAGAGGAGATTTTAGGAATGAATGAGAGGAAGGGTAAGTGAGAGGTTGTTTGTGTTAAAAGGTATAAGACAAAAGTTACGTAGGGTTTCATAATAATATACACTAATGTGGGAGTTATGAATTAATTCATGCAAAGCAAGAGCCGCAATACATAATACATATCAATTATAATAATATGATTAAAAAAGATGTGGTTATGAGATTCTAAGGGTTGGATAAATAATAATTATAAATGGAAGGGATTCCTAAATTTCAATTCCTTGCACTTTAACCTATATAACCTATGATCAGCCTTTAGGGCTTGTTTGGCTGGGGTGCAAAGAGATTAAAGATTACTCCTTCAATCATTCACCCTTGGAGTTGCACAAAAGAGCGAGCTAATGATTGAGTTAAAAAGGGACGAAAAATTGTGCACTAGGGACCAGTTTAACCATTTATGATGTGACAAAATTATATACTTGGCATGTGAGCTCATTTCCCACCACGACCATCATTGTTCCTATTTTCAAACCTTAGGAAATATATCAAATATCCTGAATTATCCATTTCTCATATGATTTAACCCTTCAATGTTTATTCTTTGAATTCTTATCTTTTAATGCTTAACCTCATATCTTGAACCCCATTCCAAACGTCACCTTGGTGGAAAAAGACTTCAACTATTGTTATTTTGCATGACTATTCAAGTTTTCGTCATTTGATTCCATAAAGTAACTAAAATGATTATGCTGATAAATCTTGATGCATAAATAATCTGTTCTTCGGGTGTATTCACTGGAAGCTGTGGCGAGGCACTTGACCATGGTATCGTGGCTCTTGGGTATGGCTCAGAGAACGGTATCGACTACTGGTTCATTAGGCACTCATGGGGTCCTAAATGGGGTGAGAATGGCTACATCCAGTTGCACTTCAATATGAACCACCCAAACACTGGCAAATGTAGTATTGCAATGGAGGGCCTCTTACCCCATCAAGACCAGCGCAAACCCATTAACCCTGGCCCATCATCGCCATCCCCTCCAGTAGTGCCACCCACAACATGTGATAACGACTATTCATGCCCGTCAGGCAACACCTGCTGCTACATCTATGATTATTGTGGCTATTGCTTTGGGCGGGGCTGCTGCCCGCTAGAGTCCGCTACTTGCTATGATGACCGTTATAGCTGTTGTCCTTATGACTACCCTATTTGTGATCTAAATGAAGGAGCTTGAAAAATGGTAAATTCAGTTTAACTTCCCTTTTATCTTCGATTTTTTTGATAAGGAACTGGATATAACTCTTCCTTAAAAAGCTACTAGCATTCATCAAACTCCCCCATATACCTACTGTTGATTTGGGATAGCGAACTGTAACATTCTACCATCCTTTATAGCTGTTGTGCTCATTTTGATATCTATATGCAACTACATCTGGTCGCAACCAACACTATAGTATTATTGTTGTTGTCATGATACAGACTTTCATCACTTATACATCACTAATTACAACTGGAAGTCTGGAAGACATTTTTGTAGGATATAACTGGTTATAACTGGGCCATATCAGTATTGAAGCTAGGATTTGGAGTTAGTGGCACAATTAAATAAATGCAATTACTTTTTTTTGGGGGTAATAATACATTTATATAAACCCAGGCAAAATGCCCCATATAGCCGATATCCGATAAGGCACCATAGCATTTTCTCCCTTCTCTCAGCACTGTGAAAACTTTACAGGGCCTTTGTTGGTGTATTTCAAAATGTGTATTGATAAATATGTAAAACATTGTTTGATATATGTATAAGATGTGTATGAGATAGTCCCTGTAAGTGTTTAAAACATATGAAGGGTGTGTGTTGACCCATGGGCCATGTGTGTCGACACAAAATCCAATAGTACCACTGGGGAATAGGTGTGTGTCAACACACATGGCCCGTGTGTCGGCACACAGAATTTCTGACGGTTTTGCACTATTTTTCCCCGAATCAGTGTGGCTCTTTTTGTATATTTTGGAGGGATGTCTCTTCTCTTTTAATGACATACACATTACCCAGATCCCATCTTGAAAAGAATTACAAAAAGAAGAACAACTACAAGTGTTCTTGTGTTCTTTGGTGAAATCCAAGTGTTTGATTGTTAAACTTAATCAATCTCTCTACATCTTTGTCAATCTCTCCCTTTACACATCTTGACTCTATATTTGGTTGTTAGTGTAAGTATTAGTGAGATTTACACTAACAATCTTAAGGCTTACCTTTCTGATTTGGGTTATGGCTTCATCACTAAGGGAAATGACAGCCAACTTTGTGAAGTTGGACCATTTTGATGGTAGGAACTTTCGTCGATGGAAAAGGAAGATGCACCTCCTCATCATGACATTGAATGTGGTATATGTCCTGAATACACCATTTTCATCCCCCGTCTCTGAGGAGGAGGAGACATTGGCTGAGCAAAGGGCCAGACTGAAGTGGGAGTACGATGATTACATCTGTAGAGGGCATATTCTGAATGGTATGACTGATGCCCTGTTTGATATCTACTCAAACGTGCCGACTACGAAGGAACTGTGGGATGCTCTTGAGGCACGCTATATGGTCGAGGATGCTACAAGCAAAAAGTTTCTGGTTAGTCAGTTTAATAATTATAAAATGGTAGATGATCGTCCTGTCATGAAGCAGTTCCATGAAATCGAACGAATATTGAATAATTTCAAACAACATAAAACGAACATGGATGATACCATAGTTATTTCTTCCTTAATTGACAAACTTCCTCCTTCTTGGAAAGATGTTAAGAAAAGTCTTAAACACAAGAAGGAGGATATGTCAATTGAGGAATTGGCTAACCATTTACGTATTGAGGAAGATTACAGGGTACATGATGACAACAAAGACCGTCATGGTGATGTTGGTAAGATCAATATCACAGAAGAAGGAAAGCAAGAGACCCAAGAGAACTGGACACTTCCAAAGGAAGAAGAATGACAAGAGGCCAAAAATGGTCTGTTGGGAGTGTTAGAAGTCCAGTCACTTACATAAGGAATGTTATAGCCTTAAAAAGAATAAAGGCAAGGGGCTTGATCATCGTGCAAAAAAAATTCGAACGAAAGGTTAGTGGCGATGATATCGGAAGTCAATCTAGTCGAGAGTGATATCTCTTAGTGGATTGACTCGGGGGCCATGAGACATGTGTGTAAGGACAAGGGGTTCTTCATGACTTTTGAGCCCATGGACAACAGAACTGTGTTGTTCATGGGAAATGGGGCGTCGGTACCGATTAAAGAGAAGGGAAAAGTTGATTTAATTTTCATGTCTGGAAAAACCCTTACTTTAACCGATGTATGCTTCGCTTCTGACGTTAAGAAGAACCTCTTGTCCGGTGGTCTATTAAATTGGTTTGGGTTCAAGTTGGTCTTTGAGGCCGACAAATTTGTATTGTCAAAGGGAGGAGTCTTTGTTGGCAAAGGATACTTGTATAATAGTATGTTTAAGATGAACATTGATAATAAAATTTATAGTTCTATTTATATGTTTGATTCGTCGTTTTTATGGCATCAAAGGTTAGGTCATGTAAATTTTCATAGATTGCATGAAATGGTTAATTCTTCATTGATTCCACACATAGATAAAATTGATGATAAACGCAAAACGTGCATGTTAACTGAGATAATGAAATTACTGTTTCCTTCAGTGCAAAGAGAGACTAATCTACTTGACCTAGTGCATAGCGATTTATGTGATTTCAAGGGTACACCGAGCTTAGCATTATTTTGTGACATTTATAGATGACAGTTCGAGATTTTGTTATGTATATCTGATAAGTCACAAAGGTGATTCGCTTGATAGATTTAAAGCTTATAAAGCAGAAGCTGAATTACGCTGTGAGACCTTCCTTAAAAGCCTTAGGTCAGACCGTGGTGGGGAATACTACTATCCTAAGTATTTCAAAACCACTGGAATTATACACGAAATAACTGCTCCATATGCGCCACAACAGAATGGTGTGGCTGAGAGAAAAAAATTCGGACTCTAATTGAAATGGTTAATTTCATGTTATCCTATTTCGGTCTCAGCGATGGGTTTTGGGGTGAGGCTATGTTAACAGCCTGTCACATATTGAACAGAGTCCCAAATGAGAGAAATAAGATAACACCATATGAATTGTGGTACAAACGAGCCCCTAATTTGACTTATCTAAAAGTGTGGGGGTGTAGGGCAGTTGTTAAGGTCCCTGAACCTAAACGTAAAAAGTTAGGTGAAAGGGGCATTGATTGCATCTTTGTTGGTTATGCATCTCATAGCAAGGCATATTGGTTCTGTGTAATCGAACCTAACGATTATATCAATGTGAATACAATAATAGAATCGAGAGATACGATATTGACGAGAACCGGTTTACCTCTATCCCTAGACCGAGGGGCTATGTACCGATTGAAAGTGGCACCCAAGTGTCGTATGACGATGTTCGTCATGAGAGGGAAGATGTCCCTGAAAGTGCTCTAGAACTCCGAAGGAGTAAGAGAGCGAGGAAAGAGAAATCTTTCAGTTCGGACTTCTACACGTTCTTGGTAGAAGGTTCAAGAAACGATGTGGACCAAGTGGCTCCATATTGCTGTGTCATGGAAGTTGATCCCATGACATTTAATGAGGCAATGAGGCCTCATGATGCTTCTTTTTGGAAAGAAACCGTGAATGATGAGATGGATTCCATCTTAAGTAATAATACTTGGACCCCTATGGACCTTCCACAAGGAAGTAAGCCCATCGGGTGTAAATAGATCTTCAAAATGAAGATGAAAGTCAATGGAATGATTGAGAAGTTCAAGGCCCGATTGGTGGCTAAAGGGTTCACCCGAAAGCATGGGTTGGACTACTTTGACACGTATGCCCCCGTGGCAAGAATATCGACGATAAGAGTATTGATTGCCCTTGCCTCTATTTATAAACTAGCAGTACACCAAATGGATGTTAAAACAGCATTCCTGAACGGTGAGCTAGAGGAGGAAGTGTACATGGAATAACCGGAAGGCTTTATTGCTCCTGGCCAAGAGAGAAAAGTATGTAAACTCATACGTTCTCTGTACGGGGCTGAAGCAAGCCCCAAAGTAATGCATCAAAAATTTGTTAAAGTTGTTCTAAACAACGAATTCGTTATAAACGAGTTAGATAGTGTGTCTATAGAAAGTTTGATAATGGAAAAGGGGTCATAATATGTTTGTATGTCAATGACATGCTGATATTCGGTACTGATGTGGAACAAGTAGAGAGAACCAAACGGTTTCTCTCTGAAAACTTTGCTATAAAAGACATGGGTGAGGCGGAGGTGATCCTCGGTATTAGAATTGTAAGGAGTGGTGATTCCATTTCCTTGACACAGTCTCACTACATTGAAAATGTGTTGAAAACGTTCCATTTTGATGAGTGTGCACCGGCATCAGTTCCGTTGGACCCTAGTGTGAAACTAGTACTGAATGAGGGTGCTCCAGTGTCGCAACTGAGAAATGCTCAGGTCATTGGTAGTCTTATGTATGCCATGACGAGCATAAGGCCAGATATAGCCTTTGCTGCTGGAAAGCTGAGTCGATACACTAGCAATCCAAGTAAGAGTCACTGGAAAGCTGTGGATCGTGTACTGAAGTACCTCAAGAAGACTATGAGTTATGGTCTTTCTTATGTAGGGTATCCTCCTATTTTGGAGGGATACTCTGATGCAAGTTGGATCTCCGATATGGAGGATCATGCATCTACAAGCGGATGGGTATTCCTGCTTGGTGGGGGTGCGGTTTCTTGGGGTTCCAAGAAACAGTTTTGCATAACTAATTCAACTATGGCATCGGAGTTTATAGCTCTCGTCTCTGCGACTAAGGAAGCCGAGTGGTTAAAGGATCTCCTGTACGAGATACCTTAGTGACCTAAGCCAATCTCACCGATATTTATCCATTGTGATAGTCAGGCTACGCTATCTAAAGCGTACAGTGAAGTGTACAATGGGAAGTCCAGACACATTGGTCTAAGACATAGTATAGTGAGGCACCTCATTCGAGAGGGTGTCATCACTGTGGACTTCGTGAGGACCAGTCAGAATCTAGCGGATCCATTTACAAAAGGCCTAGCTAGAGACTTGGTTCTGAAAACAAGTGAAGGGATTGGTGTGAAACCTGTCATTTTTAGTCGCCCATGATAGGTCGTCAACTCGACGCCTAGTATGACGCTAGGTCTCGGGTTCAATGAGAGAGACTTGTCATCTGTGTGATTGCAAGTACAAAATAAGAATTACCATCTCGAGTGTGAAGTGCATGATACATGCGTCAAAGATTCTAAGAGGATGAGCATATGCTCTTAATGGACCCGGTTCTAGAACTTATTGAATGTCGCGTCGCAGGGACATGATCAATGAGGTCCACCTTAGTGTGTGTTGAAGTTTGGCCACTTCAAAGGGGGTGATTTTTGACTAATGGTTTGACCTTGAAACACTCACGCAGGGTATAGTACACAAGGCCACAAATGTGTAGATTTGGGAGGTGTAGGGTGTGTACAGGGCTAGTGTCTGATTGGATAGTCGGTTAGTCAAATGGATTGTATGGTTCAAAGCCTGGCCTAACATTTTTGATCCACTTAACTGTATGGTCCTTTCACTAGCCGAGGGTTCAATCGGGAGACACCCACGTTGATGCACGACGTGGCGTCCTTTATTCAAGATGTTATATTGAGATTGATTATATTTTGAAAATGGTGGGGGAATGTTGGTGTATTTTCAAAATGTGTATTGATAAATATGTAAAACATTGTTTGATATATGTATAAGATGTGTATGAGATAGTTCCGGTAAGTGTTTAAAACATATGAGGAGTGTGTGTCGACACATGGACCATGTGTCTCGACACACAATCCAACAGTACCACCGGGGAATAGGTGTGGGTCGACATACATGGCCTGTGTGTCAACACACAGCCTTACAAAAGCACACGGCAGAATATTGTGTGTCGACACACAATTCTGCAGTGAGCTGTGTGTCGACACACAGCCCCTGTGTTTCGACACACAGGTCAGAATTTCTGATGGTTTGGCGTGGTTTTTCCCCGTTTCAGTGTGGCTCTTTTTGTATATTTTGGAGGGACGTCTCTTCTCTTTTAATGACATACACATAACCCAGATCCCATCTTGAAAATAATTACAAAAAGAAGAACAACTACAAGTGTTCTTATGTTCTTTGGTGAAATCCAAGTGTTTGATTGTTAAACTTAATCAATCTCTCTACATCTTTATCAATCTCTCCCTTTACACATCTTCACTCCATATTTGGTTGTTGTTGTATCCTCGAGGATATTTCGTACACCGAAATAAGCCTTAAAGAAAGTGATTACATAGCCTCAACATCTGAGATCTTCTGGTTACCCGTTTGCAAGAATTTTGCAAGTATTATTGAGATTTACACTAACAGCCTTAAGCCCAACTTATGGAGTTGGCATAAATAAGCTCCACATATAAGCCCAAGTAAAGTTCTATCCTAAAACCAAATGGCATTAGATAAAGTAACACACGCTAGACTTACAAGTTGATTTCTTCTTTATCATAGCTTCAATGTGGAACTTTTTACTCGACTCATATATGAAGTCCCTTAACATTTATGCTGCTTCTTTATTCACGGTTTACATGATGAATGTTATTGTTATATGTGTTTTATTTGAAACGGAGCAAAGATAACCTAATGAGCGTGAAAGCAAGCAAGAGATTTCCTGCCAAGCCTCACTTCATAGTCATCAGTGCTTAATCTGATGCTTCTACTCTAACATAAAGAGACAGTGGTTGCCTGCAAATTAACCAAGGACTCTAATTGGTAACACTTACATTGACTGATTTACTTGTGGTATCTACTTTTCTTTTTTGAGGTAAATAAGTTTAGATATCTTAACCCAAGACCTCGTGTTCTAGAAGAACTGCAACTTTAATAATTGTTTAGTATTGGACTAAGACCTTGTTGACGTCACATATCGGTATCAGGATATACTTGTTATTTATACATTGGATTTACAAATATTGTCTAAGATGGAAAGGAGGAAAGAACTTCTGCACTATATTTATATTGTAACTGTTGTAAATAATATCCTCTGTTTCTTTTCACCCTTGTTTAATGTTTGGTTTTCTTTATGCTTTTGGTTGATGTTGTTTTATTTTGTTTCTTACTTCAAAGCAAGAGGTGATTATTTATCCTGTGTGTATATTAATTGGTTCAGTTTGAGAAAAAAAATAAATAAATTGTGTCAAGTTTGCGTTAAAAATTGATTTGTGTCATGTTGTGTTTGGATATTTTTAAGGAATTACATGTAACCCTATTATATTAGATTTTAACTGAAATGAAAGAAAAATCTATTGAAGTGCAAATCAAGCGAACACCTCTATATAGAAGCACAATTGGAGTACAAGTCCAATAATGCACATAAGCGCATGACAGAGCTAGAAGACAAACAATCAGAACACTAAAGCACTCCGTCAGAAAACTGCCCACCATCCAAACTCCAACACAAAAGCACCTAAAACTAGGAGCTAGAACAACTTGAAAATGCAACCCAAAAGCAACATACAAACGACCAAACTACGAGATGCCAAAAATTCAATATACTGCCCACACCCAACAACAGCTACAAACATGGGAATCCAATTAGAAACACAAGCCTTCAAGTTGCATCAAAACAGGATAACGACACAACCATAAAATTTACCTGAATAAATGATTATACAACCCAGAAACCCTCAAGCAAAAAGATCAACAACCCTGAAAAGACTTACCCATTATGATTCCTCCTGCTAATGAATCAGGAAGCACATTGCAATCGCTTTTTCTTATTTTGCTTTGTTAACTCCTTCATTGAGATAGAGTCTTCACCATGGAAACATAAACCTAGTTGCTTTCTCATGTTCCATGCACTCTCACCATACTCAAGATCATCAGGTATTAGTTGCTTCTTCTTATCTCTCAATATGTTTCTTCTTCTTCCATGGCCTTTTTGGTTCTTTGCTTTGTCGTACCTTGTTTATCCCACCAGAATTGAGTCCCATGTCCTTCAAAAACTCTTTAAAAGATTTCTTGGCCTGTTCATTCTTCTTTGAGCTCTTCCCTTTTATATCCTTTTGGGTTGTAGAATTTCCCACGTCTCTTTGGCCTTTTGTGATATGCATTCTTTCCTCTCACTTTTTGCTTGTGCCCTCCCTGCGTGGGATTTCAAAAGCATATCTTCACTAGCCTCCTCTACATTGTTATGTGGTGCTTGAATTTGTGAATCTTCATCGTAGTTAAGAGTTTTGAGGTATGAAAGAGTTCTTTGGCATCCACCTCCTGGTTTTTACAAGCTGCTCGATTGTTTAACAGATCCGCGGTTGGAAGGATAGAACACTTGACTCTAAATAGATTATTATTTTTCCTTGAAAATTTTCCTAAGAAAGATACTTTTATACGCAAAAAGTCTTTCCCTCAACCAAATGATTGACAAAATTCTAACATCATCCTCGAACCAAGGTGTAAAATAACACAAAGACACTCTGGATATCACTTTATATTTCTAATTTTTATTTTTGTAAAATTAAATATCTAACTTAGTTTCTGGTTAAAAATAAAAACTTTAGTTTAATTTTCTAATTAGGTTTTTAAAAAGTTCATTCAAAAATTAAAAATATAGAACTGATAATTGGAAAATTTAATTTTTTAAAATAAGAAATGATACTAAGTAGGCTCTTATTCACAGAGGCAGATTCATTTTTTCACCATGGGGGCATGTGCCACTAATGAATTTTAAAAAGTTACATGATAAATCTATACTATATTATAATTGTGAAGTTTCCCCCCTTAAAAAAATTTTTAGAGCTTCATTATTTTTGTGTACAAAAGTTGTAGCTGGGTTATTTTAATGAAAACCCTAGCGCACTATACCAAACGTATATTCCTGCATAAAGCAATAAATTTTTAATTTAAAGCTTCTCTTATGTAATCTAAGAACAGGCCGTGGGTTAAACCTCCAAGAACCAAAAAAAATATTAAATTTAAGACTTTCGTATTTAGTCCACGAAATGCAGCATTTCACGTGGCTACGGTAATGAAGGATTTATTTTCAGCCGGTGAGATATGTGAAGTTTGATTTTGGTTTATAAGATCTGCGCATTACAAAACATAACTAAGATACAACAAAACTTAATTCATTAAAGTTCCAAAAATTAAAAAAGAAAACAAATTTTTAATTTAAGACATTTCGTATTTAATCTATAAAAAAATAAAAAGGGTTCCCGCCACGGGTACAAAGTGCATACCCGTACCCTCCCGGCGGACACAGACCCGTACCCCTACCCGCCTCATTGCCCGCGAGTATCTATTACCCGGCCCGTACCTCCTTAATGTGGGTACAGAATGATTATCTATACCCACTCTTATTACTTATTTAATACTGTTACGGTCTAACTGTATTTCTAGGGTTTTAAACTTATAGATTTAATTCTTGAAAAAACAGACACCATCAACAATCATCCAACAAATTAGATCTAGTTCAAGAAACCTATGTTCGTTGTAAAGCAAAATATCATCCAAACGAAAACGCACAAGAACACACAACGACAACAACAAGATTTACGTGGTTCAGCCTTATAATAAGGACCTACTCCGCGGCTCCCTATTTCTAGGGAAGTCTATCCACTATTATGTCAAGTTAAAATATTACAGACCAAAGCAACGAGATTCAAAACTTCAAATATACAAATCCTTCCAGGCTTCTAAGGCAGAAACCCTAACCGAATAAAATATAAAGAGTAAGGGAGGAGAAAGCTCACAACCGAAGCCAATAAGGCTTCAAAGTGCTCCAAACTACCAAGAATCGAACAAAGGATCCTTCACACCCACGGATCTACAAGATCGCCTTCAATCGCCTTAGAATCATCAGAGAAAAGAGAGGAAGAGGCGGTGGCTGATGAAAATGGAGAAAAGTGAACAAGCGTACGTCAAACCCTAAAAGGGGTCCCCTTATATAGGCAGCAGGGGGTCGATCCGTGGCAAGGCACCCAAGTCAATCTCGACCGTTCAAAACAAATAGATCAACGTTCCAGAATCAACCTCAAGAAACAAACACAGGAGCACCCGATGGCTGACGCGTGTCAGCCATTATTTAAACAGATTCGGTTAGCTTGCGCAGGAAGCTTCGGGCAGCTCGGTCAGCATGGGCAGCGCAAGTAAATTGAGCACACGGGCAGGGCATACTTGTCAACCCAAATTAATACCTGATTTAACCTAAATAAAATCTACCCCTTTACATATTAATAATTTCAACACATGCCACTCTTTACATCCTTTTGATCTATAATATTTGAACATTACTTTGACTCAACTTACTTGACATAGTTAAGCCATATAGGGAGCAATTTTACAACAATTCTCTACCTTGGTACTTATATGAGTTAGCTACTGGACATTCCCTAGTAATAGGAGCAAACTCACTTGACTGGTCATCCATGATCCCAATCACTTTGAACCAAGTTAATACATTTGAGTAACTTGTCCAAAGTCACAATTTTCGTGCCCATATCCACTGGATTTTCAGCAGTACAAATTTTTTGCAGTTCAACAGTGTTCTTTTCAAGCATATCATTAACAAAATTCCTCTTTACAGCTAAGTGTTTAGTCCTATCATGAAAAACAGGGTTCTTACACAAAGTAAGGGCCGATTGATTATCTGAAAACAGCAAAGGAGGCCCATAATCAAGGTTAATTTCTGACAGCAGGCCCCTCAACCAGACAGCCTCTTTGATGGCTTCTGTTAGGGCCTTGAATTCAGCCTCTGTTGTTGACAGAGCTGTCATAGGCTGCAACTTAGACTTCCAATAGATGGCTCCACCATTTAGAGTATAAAGGTAAGCACTAGTTGACCTTCTTTTGTCTAAGTCTCCCCCAAAATCAAAATCGGTGTAACCTATCAGCTTAAGGTCTGTTTCTGACCTACCAAAAGTAAGTCCCAGTTTATAGGTTTTTTTAATGTACCTCAACAGCCACTTAACCCCATCCCAATGTTCCTTTCCTGGGTTACTCATAAACCTTGACAAAACACTTAGAGGGAAAGCTAAGTCTGGACGCGTACAAGTTATAGCATACATTAAAGAACCTATAACATTAGCATATGGGACTCTTTCCATCTGTTTCTTATCATTTTCATTTGAAGGACACTGTTCAACTGAGTATTTGTACTGACTTGCTAAGGGCAACTTCACAGGTTTACAATCAGACATGTTAAACCTATTTAATACCTTTTCCAAATACCTTTGTTGTGACAAATACACTGTTCCAGCAGCAATATTCCTGGTGATTTCCATACCAAGTATTTTCTTGGCCTTCCCTAGATCTTTCATGTCAAACTCAGCAGAAAGCATTAGCTTTAAATCATTAATATAGTTCATAGATCTGCTAGCCAGGAGCATATCATCAACATAGATAAGTAAATACAGTGCATCAATAGTATCAGCATGTTTGAAGTAAAAACAAGTGTCATGTATGGATCTACTAAAGCCCCTACTTCTCATAAATTGGTCAAAGCGTTTGTACCACTGCCTAGGGGATTGTTTAAGGCCATACAAAGACCTCTTAAGTAGACAAACATGATTCTCACGGTTTGGCTCAACAAAGCCCTCAGGTTGGGCCATAAAGATTTCTTCATCCCGCTCACCATGAAGGAAAGCCGTTGTAACATCCATTTATTCCAGATATAGGCTAAACTTAGCCGTTAATGCCATAAGTATTCTTATAGTTGTGTGTTTAACAACAGGAGAGAAAATCTCATTATAGTGTACCCCTTCTTTCTGTGAAAAACCTTTTGCAACTAGTCTAGCCTTGAACCTTGGTTGTCCAGATGGTGTATCGGGTTCTTTTACCTTGTAAATCCACTTAGAACCTACCAACTTCCTACCCATAGGTTTAGGAAGCAAAATTTTAACAGTGAAGAGATGAAATAAAATATTGCAGAAAGATTTTAACAGAGAGCAAAAGAGGGAAAAAACCCATTTTTGGGGTTTTTTCTCTGCAACAACGAAACGCAGGGGAAAGAAAGGAGAAACGGAGAAGGAAGCTCGAGGAGAGAGAAAACTTGTAGATCGAGGTTGGAGTGCTGAAGATTAAGGAGAAGAAGACGGTGGTGAAACTTTGGAGCTCGGGATGCTCGGTTCAAGGCGATGCGTCGTCCCAAATGAGGTCTTCTTCACCATTCCGGCTGGGGTTCGAGTCCCTAGGCTGTTCTTCGCCCGTATTCGCTTGGTGATGGCTTTCATCTTGTTCTTTCTCGTTTTCTTGCTTTAATCTCTGTATTGGTTTTTCGTTTTAAATTTGATACTCCGTCTGTGTTTATAACCCTAATTACTGTTAGTGGATTTGACTCCTCTGAAAACGGAGGCCCGTGGACTAGGACCTCGCTGAGGTGCTGAACCACGTATATCGCGTGTTCTTTGTCTTTTTTTCGTTGTTTCTGGTTTAATTTCTGCATTGTTTCATTTGTGGGCTTTTCGATGCTTAGTGCTTGGACAAGATCTTGTTTTTGAGTTGAGTTCGGGTCTGATTTAGGGCCCGAATACACAACAAATACTGTTTTTTAAAAAAATTATTTATTTATAACATTGATAAATAATTGGGATTATTAAATTTAAACACGCATTTTTCACTTTCAATGTTAACTATATATAAAATAAAGCGCGACGGGTATGGAGTGGACTAGGACAGGTACCCACTTATACCTGTACCCACTTCAAACGGGGTTGCTACCCACGAGTAGCAGGTTTCACCCGCCCCATTGCCATCAGGTACAGAACGATTATCTATACCCGCTCCTATTACTTATTTAATACTATTTTTTTAAAAAAATTATTTATTTATAACATTAATAAATAATTAGAATTATTAAATTTAAACACGCATTTTTCACTTTCAATGTTAACTGTATACAAAATAAAGCACGGCGGGTATGGAGTGGGCCAGGACAGGTACCTACTTATACCCGTACCCGCTCCAAACGGGGTGGCTACCCGCGAGTAGCGGGTTTCACTCGCTCCATTACCATCTCAATATCTCTTAATCAAAAAATTACCCAACTCTAACTTCTCTATAAGAAAAGTTGTAGCTAGATAGTTTGATGAAGACCGTAATACACTATGTCAAATGTATAGTCTTGCATGAAGCAATAAATTTCTAATTTCAGACTTCTTTTATGTAATCCAAGAACAGGTTGTAGGTTAGACCTTCAAGAACCAAAAAAAATTAAATAAATTTAATACCTTTCGTAATTAGTCCACGAAATGCGGCATTTTGCATGACTACTGCAAGGAAGGATTTATATTAACTCGATGAGTTATGTAAAGTCAAAAAAGGAAAAATAAATTTCCTATTTAAGGCTAAAATAGGAAATACTTTAAGTCATATTTTTTTAAGATTTTCTTACATTTTTTCATTTTTCTTATTTTTCTTTTTCCAATCCTACTCTTAAATACCCTTTTTATCTCCCTTTTTTCTTATTTTTTATTTTTCAAGAAAAATTAATAAAATAATTTCGTCCCTCAATTATTTTGAACATTTTTTTTTACTAAATAACAAAAACCAAAATTAAATAAAATATATAAATTTTTAATTTAAGACTTTCTGTATTTAATCCATAAAGAAAAAAATTTCACAAAAGAAAGAAGGGAAAATAAATTTCCTGTTCAAGATTTAAAATAGGAAATACGCTCAGTCATATTTTTTATTTAAAACTTTTACGGTATACTAATAGTTTTCCTATTGAAATTGACTGAATACCATTTAAGTTCACCATATCAAGATATATATCATTTTCTTGATATTTATAACCAAGCAAGTGTTCAAAATTCTACACATACATCATACTTCGCAAACAAATGTTTGGGTCATCAAGGGAGCAATTGACAAAATATTTTCATCCTCAACCCATATCCTTTTCCATTGAGCAAATCTCAATTAATTGCAATTATATTGGTACGTTGATATTTTTCTTTTATAGTTTATAGCATCTTTGATTAAATTAAAAATGAGGCTCGGTGCCACTTAGATTTTGATTAATGGTATAATTCGAGAGGTTTTTATGGTATTTGTACTATAAGAAAATTAATCTATTACGACTTTGCTTGGTGTACTCAAAATATGAAGTTAAATGTTAAAATATAAAGAGATTCACATATAATTGTGGTAGGAGAACATTGAAGATATATGAGATACCGGAGGCATCGTGGGCAATTTATAAAGTTTTTGAATCTTAGGTTAGGAAAAGGCCTATAGAAGAGTTTAAAATATGGTTCACTTTATATTTTTCAATCAAAAATTATATTTATTTTAGTATTTGATTTGTTTCGGTCATTAAAGGAGCAATTAATGTTAAAAAAAAAATTATCAAGGGAGCATTTGACAAAAATCTTTTCATTCTGAACCAACTACCTTTTCCACGCAGCAAATCTCAATTAATTACAATTATATAGGTACGTTAATATTTTTCTTTAATACTTTGTAGCATCTTTGATTAAATTAAAAATTAGGGCAGTTATATTGATTTTCACTAATAGTTTAGAGGTATTAAGGATGAAATTATAAGTTCAGGGCCACTTATACCCGTACCCGCCCCAAACACAGCTGTAACTTTTCTATAAAATAATTATCCAACTTCATTTCCGTACCGAAAAAATACCCAACTTTAACCTTTCAACCAAAATAAACTGGAACGTCATACCATACGCCACACTTAACCACCAATTCAGTATATTAAATAAAGTTGAGTTATTTTTCAGTTATTAAATCAAGTTACTACTATAGAAATTATGTAAACTTAATAAAATTGTGGACAACTGATCAAATAACATGTTAGTTCAATGCGAAAAATTAGGGCTACAAAATACAGTAATTAATAAATACCACCCGTGCATCGCACGGAAACAAAACTAGTATTACATATATTTAAGTTATTTGAATAAAAGTTTAATTGCTTCCAATAATCTCTTAGACATTTACTTGATTAATTTCTTTTGTCCTATTTTTTTCTACTGAAGGATGAAAGCTTTTATAGGCATTGTAGGTTCTACAAAGTTATACCGTACAACAATCTAATATTTTACTAGGTTACAGTTTTTTGAACAGATACTAGGTTATAGTTACACATTCCTATGAACATTCAACATATCATAAAATTGTGTAGGCCTTTAAGGAAAAAAAAATTAAGGATAAATTACAGAAAATTCTCCTGACTTTTGCTTTAATAACAAAAAACCCCCCTTATAAATAAAATCACTCACTAAACTCCCTAACTTTTGAAAATTTTTTACTTTGCCCCGAAATAAATTTTTTTGACCATTTTGCCTCTTAACCAAAAAAAAGTTATATTTTATCTCATAATATTTTTTTCTAAAAATTTTAAAAGTACTTTTTATCTTCTGAACTTATATAATATTACTATAATTAATTAAAATAATTATATTTTATAAATATAGAAAATTTTCTTAATTTTTTTTGCTAAAAACATAAAATATTTAAATTTTGTCTAATAATATAAAACCTTTTTCTAAAAATAAAATTAAACATTAGGGGCAAAATGGTCAAAAATAAGTTATATGAGGGTTAAGTGATAAATTTTTAAAAGTGAGGGGGTTTTGTGTGTTTGTGAGGGGGATTTTCTGTTTTTGAAGCAAAAGATAGGGAAATTTTCTGTAATTTAAGAGTAATATTTTTAGATTCTTAAATTCTAAAGAGCCTATAACAAATAACTATTGCAAATAAACGAAATTTTTTCTACTTTAAATTATTTTTTTTATATTTTATAATATTTGTTGCTCAACAAACGAACTTTATTTTTATTTGAAATTTAAAATAAACTACGACTCATCTGAAAATTGTTATAAGTAAACCATTTTTATTTTTTTTTTGTTTACTTTTTGAAAGAAACTAAAGTAAGAAGATAAAATAAAGCGATATAATTATATATAAGTGGTTAGTATGGTATGTATAGTGTTTATTTTATCTTATTTATATGAAGAAGATATTATTATATACTAAAGATGTTTTAAAGAGACATGCTTATATACTAAAAATGTACTAGATGATTATATATTGTAATAAACTACACACATTATTTTTACATTTATCATTTTTTCAAAAATTAATTACCGCATTTCTCATTTACTCGAATTAAATACTCAATAGTATTACATTACTAAACTACCATTCGGATGTGCCGTCGGTGAAAACATTTTCTATATCTGCCAACTACTTATCCGAATTTAATTTTATGTGTTAGGAATATATACAAAAATAATATACAAATCAATCATAGTAAGGAAAAGAAACAACATAGATCTTATATGAGAGATGAGTGATTATATCGCGTTGCAGTAGAAAAGCCACTATCCTATAAGATTATTTCGTCACTACTTCGGTGCACACAGTATCTTGGCAGCCGTCCTCTAGGATTAAACCAAGAGAACTTTCAGGATATGTAGTAGATAAGGAATTAAGAAATATTGTTTTTACTTAGATGATAAAACCCTTAATCTAAGCAATGTTTATATGGAGGTTGAAATGACTATTGTGAAGGGTTGCTGATACTTGCCAAAAGTCACCAAGAGCTTGTACAACTCCTAATACCTTGCCATGAAGAGGTGTGAAGAAGAGTTAATCCAACAAGAATTAGAGTATTTTAGAAAAAAAGTGTTATACATTAGTCCATTCTAATAACATTTTAAGAAAGGAGAAAAAGAGATTTTAACAAAAAACAATGCACCCACATCCTTACCCCTACACCAGCTCGGTCGGGCATGCGCATACGTGTAATTCCCATTACCTCTTATCTTAATCTTTCAAGGGATTAACCTATATTACCGTATTTAAAGTGAAGTTTCTTTAACAAGTTTTCCAATGTGAGATGAAGCTTAAAATGGGCTATGAAAAATAAAGTTTCAAAATATTTTAACTTGTGTCTTTTTCCAACATTATTATCTATTTCTCAAGATAAATAATATTTTACATTACCCAATTAAATCATTATGTTACGAGTTTATTTTCTATACTAACAAACTAAAATTAACATGTGTTGATATACTTTGACCTTGTGTAAATATATATTTATTTAATACTATTAGGAAAATCTTACAAAACAGGTATCAATGAACAGTCTCAGGCTTCAAGGCATGTAGTGAACCACTATCCTTAAGACTTATTTCATAGATAATAAAATAGTCTCGAGAATACAATGAAAAATCAATAACCAAAGTGAGATAGTGTGTAGAAAGAAAAGATAGCTCATATGTAAACAAGAGAATAATCTTTTTAATATATTTTTTTCTCAGTTATGTTTTCCTTCATCTTTTAACATGAGAAATTGGGGGGGGGGGGGGGGGGGGGGGGGGGGTGGGAGTATATAGTTTTCAAGTGTCTTTTCATGAAGCGACACACCTCTTCACCCAAAAGACACCAAATTATATTTTATTTATTTTAAAAATACACCAACAATCTTCCACCATTTTCAAAATATAAAATACGTACATTGTCACACAAATATCATCTCAGAATAAAATGGAAGCCTTTATGCATAAATAAGACTGTCTTCCGATTGAACCCTCACTTAGTGAAGACACATTACAATTAATTGGAACGAAATGATAGACTAAGCTTTGAATCATAAATTTCATTTGACTAATTGAATACATCTCCATACACAAGACTTACTTCCTACACACACCTCATCTTCTAGATCGACACATTTATGACCTTGTGTCCTATACCCTTCATGAGTGTTACAGAGTCAAACCCTTGTCATTAAATCACTCCTTGAAGCGGCCAAACTTTACACTCACATAGGTAGACCCCATTGATCATGTCCCTGCAAAACGACATTCAATAATTTACTCGTGTCCATTAAGAGCATACGCTCAACTTTTTTTTCCCTTTCTCACAGGTTACAAAGCACTACAGCTGAGACAGAATTTACTTTTAGTGCTTGCAATCACACGGATGATGGAACTCTCTCATTGAACGGAAGACCTAGGGTTGTACTAGGCATTGGGTTGAGGGTCCATCATGGGTGATTAAAATTGACGAGTTTAACCCATCCCTTTACTCATAATTATTATCAAGTCTCTAGCAAAGCTTTTCGTGAAGGGATACGCTAGATTCTGACTTATATTTTCAAAGTCCACAGTGATTACTCAATTTTCCATGAGTTAATTCTATATAACTATGTCTCACATTAATGTGCCCGGACTTTCAATTATATACTTTACTCTTATGCATTTGAAGCATAGCCTCGCTATGACAATGGATAGAAATAGGCGAGATTGGCTTAAGGGACAAAGAAATCTTAAACAAAAGATCCTTTAAACAAGCAGAAACCAGATAATAAACTCTACAATCATGGTGGAATACATAATACATGTTTGTTTCTTGAAACTCATGGAACAGCGTCCCCATCATTTAGTAACACCCACTAACTTGTAGAAGCGTAGTCCTTTTAATTGGAGATACAACAGGCATCCAGGTCGTTGTTGTTGTTGGGGGTCCTCGGAAACAGCCTCTCTTCAGGGTAGCCCCCTGAAGGGGGAAGGTTGCATTCATCTACCCCCCCAGACTCTGCTTTTGCGGGAGCCCTTGCAGGCATTGGGTTTGTTGTTGTTGTATACAACAAGCATCCAGGTATTCTTCTAAGTAGAAGAATACCCATTAAAATAATATCATAATTCATGATAATTTATACCTTGTATAACACATGCCAGTAAATTTTACTTGAATTGCTAGTATATCCTTTTAGATTTCTAAAAACAAAGACTATATCTGACCTTTTTATATTCCAATTGTAATATTGGACTATCTCTATTTGATATTAAATATCCATGCCATATAAAAACATGTAATCAACATAATACATATAACAACTCCTTTATCATTATTAAACTTGCTACATATGCATTTATCCGATTCATTAATTACCTCTTTTAAAAAGCAACATTGCAAGACTTTATAGCCTCGTCATAGGATCATAATCTATGACACAACAATGTCAAAATTAACAGTCATATTGTCTTTAGCTCATTCCATTAGAAATTTATCAAAACCTGGACCGAAAGATTTATATTTCCTTTCTCTTTTACTTCTTCTAAGCTCTAGAGCTTTCCAAGGGTTTCTTCTCTTACAACATTATTTTCATCATATGACATAGGCATATCATCTTTTAACAAAATTCGAACTTTCGATCTATAAATTGTACATAAATAATTTTCATCTTAATACACTTTACTTCACATTATCATAATGCATCATTCAGTATCAATAAAAGATTTAAATTCACTTTTATGTACTCATATATATTTTCTTCTTAAGAAATTCAATTTACCCATAGTTAAAATATATGAATTATCATGCCATTTATAAGAATCAAACTTTATGGGTAATATATGGGTCATCAGAATTTAGTATTTATTTATTCTTAAAATTTGTCACTTTGATGACTAACAATATCATAACATGTGAATATAAAATCACATAATATTCTTATTTTCCATGTAACAATTGCATATAATTATCACTCAATTTAAGTATCTCAACATTTATTATATAAATGTACTTCATTTTAACCGATTACATGAAAAGAAACACGGTTATTGCACCAAATAATTACGGATTACTTAACCGTCACATGCATATGCCCTTAAAAATGCACGTAGACATTAGTTCAACTACATTAATTATGATAGGTGATTAAACTTTTCATATGCATACATGTTTCCACTGAAGTATTTAAATGGCATTAAAAGCCCATAGGAGATATGTGGTTAATTAAGAAATCATGAATGATCATTTTCAAGTGCTTTTATCCAACTTCATTCAACATCCTTATGTACGATAAACACATATACAACAATTAAAAATACCCATGCAAATTGTGATAGTTGTACACATGACATCATAATATGGATCAATATAAAAATATTAAATAATCACATAACTTTGCCTTTTATGATGCACTAATTTTTAGTTTCACTCAAATTCACCACTTTTGGTTCACCGAGCAAACAGATAACATTCGTACAAATTAAAATACTAAAAAATTTATGCTTATGTATATGTGTATTCATTCCATTTCCGCGATTCCACTTCTATGATAGTTTTTTGAGCTTATACATAAGTTGAATTTCATACATATGAGCATGCATGTATTATTTACTTTAATTGTACATCCATTAACCTTGTTGTTCCATTAGAGTACATACATGCTTATACTTATATAATTTACTTATTTATTATTATTAGTTTTAGCGTCATCTTGGCGTCTGGTTTCAACAACCACGCTAGCAAGAATTTTCTCTTTTAGCATTGCCTCGACGTCTGGTTTTAACAACCACCCAAAACAGGTTTTCCTTTTTTATGAATAGTATACCAAAAAATATATCTCAGTTACATACATACTTTCCTAATTTAATGACAATTATTTAAAAATGATCCAAAGTCATTATTAGGGTATTTTCTGTTTACATCATAAACTAATATATGATATGAAAGCTTTTGTAATGCAAAAATGAAATATCATTACCTTTGCACTGGCAAATGAATTATCATATCTCAGTTTTGTTCCATAGTCATTCGGAACATTTTATACAAATTCCGGCACTTATGTAAGGCGGCAAAATTTATCCCAAAATGAAAATGGAATATTAAATATTCTTGTACACCTTATGCAGAAGATTCCGCGTCTTCCAGTGGTCGTGTGCCTCATTTAATTTGGTGGGAGGGCAAAGGTTCAATTCTCACTATGCACATTGCCAGCCCATTTTTTATTATGTTATATATTATATATGACACTGCATATCTAATACCTAAGAGGGTATCAACACGCAAGTACATGATCTCATTAGAACCGCGAAGTTAAGCGTGTTTCTCATTAGAACTTCGAAGTTAAGCTTGGTTGGGTGAGGATAGTACCAAGATGGGTGAATTCCTGGAAAGTTCTCGTGTTGCATTCCTTAGGTTGGGGGTTCTTGGAAACATCCCCTCTGGCCTTGCTTAGGAGGAAAATTTTGGGGCACTGAAAATGTTGCTTTTTAGACTGCATATCTGGTAATTTGGGGGCGGTTAATTTACTTCCTTTTTTTTAAGTTCTTAGTACATAATCATTATACCACATCAATGATCAATGTTCATGTGTAATTATAAAGTATTTCATCAAAAATACATGTCTAAATGAAAGTCATGAATTCTTAATTTTGGTTTTGATGCCACATCTAAATTTTATTAGACGCATAAAGAACAATGCACAAAACACAATTCTCATGTATATTATAGCTTCGTGATTTTCTATCTTTTCAAATCAAAGAACATACCTTAACGATAGCGATTTGCATAATAAAAGGATCCATGCAGACATCTCATTTCTCTCGTAGCTACTTTCTCCAATTTCATAAGTTCGCCATCAAATCAAGCCAAGAGAAAAAGCCATTTCATAAGCAAAATTAAGTCTTAAGATTGTTAGGAAAATCTTACAAAACGGGTATCAGTGAGTAGTCTCAGGCTTCAAGGCGTGTAGCGAACCACTAGCCTTAATACTTATTTCGTTGATAATAAAATGGTCTCAGGGATACAATAAAAACCAATAACCAAAGTGAGATTTTTTTTCGATAATTATCGACAATACCGTAGTACATACTGGGCCTCGGCACGGCGAGACCTCAACCATCCCTTAAACAGAGATGGGCACAAAATTTCAAATCAAAACGGGAAAAGTCAAACACCAAAGACAAACGGGACAACATCACCCAAACAGGAAAGGACAAGAAGCTAATGAGGCATCAGTTGAATTTGAAGCAGGCATACACACAGCCACACTTCCCTGTTAGAGACGAACAACCTCAAGAGGGTGGAAAACAGGAGAGGGAAATCCCCCCTCCCCCGCATTGCAAGCAAGGTACCAAACATGGGACGGGTCAAGGAGGGTACCGAGCCCACAACACAAAGAAGGGGAAGAAAAATTCAGATTGGAGAGTGAAGTCAGGAAGCCTCTTGAGGAATTACATTGTCAGAGAGACCTTGTTGTAGCAGGTGGTTCACAAGATAATGATCTTTTCAATATATTTTTTCTCAATCATGTTTTCTTACATCTTTTAACATGAGAAATGAGGGGGGTTTATATATACTTTTTAAGTGTCTTTTTATAAAGGGACACATCCCTTCATGAAGAGACACACTCCTTCACGAAGAGACACCTATTCACCCAAAAGACACCAAATCATCTTTTATTTATTTTAAAAATACACCAACAAATACAATACTGTGAGTAATCAAAATTTAATATATCCGTGTAGTATTCAACTCTACATAAAAATTTCAGTTAAAAATTCCAAATAAAAGTTTTATATATGATTATAATCAAGTAAATCCTAAAATGCTAATAGAGTAGAAATTATTATAACCCTGTCAATTTTGACTTCTACTTATTGGAATTATCTATTATAGCAATTGTAAAAGTATAATACGTAGTGAAATAAAAAATCTTGTATAAATTAATAGTTTAAGAGATGAAGCGACAAGGTTTGCAAAATATAATGTATGAACACTTTTTTTTTTAGCAAAATGTATGGATACTTTAGGTATAATTATTTTCAATTGATCTTGTTCGGGAAACGTATTACAAAATATGCATTATACAACTAACATTGAAGAAATGCATAAATATTATAAATGTGTATTATAAAGGAGAAGGAGAAGGAGAAGGATAAATGGGAGCTACAAGATTTCTTAAAGGACATGTCGCCCAGGAGAAGTGCGTAGAATCCAGTTAAGGCCCATGGCAAAAGAAAAAAAAAAAGAGGAATAAGGTGAATCCAGTTAGGGGAAATCGGAACGAGAAGATCACGGAAGCGAAGGATGATGAGAAGATCATGGAAGCGGAGTAGGTAATAGAGTTTGGAAAATTGGTGGCATACATACTTGCAAAATAATGTGAATAGGGTTTTTGTTGAGGCTTCAGTCCTGCTGTCATTTCATGTGTTGATCTTCTGGTTCATCTTCCGCTGGGATCCCTGTTTGAGTTTGTTCTAGCGCCTTGTTTTTCCTGTCCCCCTTGTCTTGTTTGATTTTGTGCTCGGTGTATGCTATGTCGTGCTTGAGGCGAGCATTTTGTTCCTGTTGGTCTATCTTTTTGTTTTGTGTTGGTTGTTTTTGGTCCCTGTTTTGTTGTGGTCGGATTCAAGCCTCGCCTAGTGAGTGATTTGCTTGTATCACAATTTTGTCATAATTTATCTAAAAAAATGTATTATAAAAAATGTATTACTAATAATCATGCGTAGATGCCCTTATTAAGTGAAAAGACACATATACCCCCTATATACCCCCTGTCTTGTGCTTTAATAACAAAGAACACTTCTTACAAATAAAATTACTCACTAAACCCCCCTCACTTTTGAATATCAAACACTTTGCCCCCAATCAACTATTTTTGACCATTTTGTCCTTTAAAATAAAAGAGATTAAGTGTTTGATTCTATTTTTAGGTGAGATTTTTATGTTTTTAGGGAAAACAATAAGGGGTTATTATATTTTTATAAAAAAAGGAGGTCTTCTATATTTATAAAACTATTATTTTAATTAATTATAGTAATGATATTATAAGTTTAAAAAATAAAAAATATTTTTAAATTTTCATAAAAAATATTATAAAATAAAATAAAATATTTTGTGTTTAAAATAATTTGAAAATTAGATTAATATATTTAAGCCAAAAAAAAAGTACACATTAAAAAAATTAAGAAAAATAATTTTTGGAAAACATTGAAAAAAATTTAATAATACCTTTTAACATTGAGAAAGATTAATAAATTTAAAATTTAAGAAGTGTACAAATTAAAAATTAGAGATTTTATACTTTTAGTCAAAAATAAGAATTTTATATATTTAGGTAAAAGATAGGAGCTTTATATTATTACACAAAAGATATAAAAATTTTCTGTTATTTATATAAATATAATTATTTAAATCAAATATAATAATGTCATTATAAATTTAGAAGATAGCAAAATAACTTTTAAATTTTTTAAAAAAATATTATAAGATAATATGTAATAATTGTTGGTTAAAAATAAATTTTAAAACTAGAAGAATAAATTTTAAGTTAAAAATGTTATCATTTTTTTAAAAATGTTTTTCAAATTTTTTTTTCATTTTCTGTTTCAATTTTTTAATTTCATAAATTTTAAATTTCAAAATTTTAAATCCGATTTGACATTGTTTTAAACAAAAAAATGTTATATTTTATATCATAATATTTCTTACAAAAATTTTAAAAATATTTTTATTTTCTAAACTTATGATATTATTAATATAATTAATTAAAATATTATGCTTTTATAAATATAGAAAACCTCCTCTCTTTTTTTTTTTTTTTGGCTTAAAACTTAAGATTCCTGATTTTGCCTAACAACATAAAACCCCATTCTAAATACAAAATCAAACACTTAGGTTGTAGCTCAAAAGGTTGTTATTGATTTTTTATCAAACGTCTAGTTTGCTTCCAAAAATCACATAACTTTTAAGTGGTACTTAATCTTAGGTCGCACTAATCTATTATGATTCAAAACTAGTTTGATTTGTCTCATGTGATCATTAAGTATTAAAATAATAACTAGTATGCGAATCATATTCGAAATAATGGTGACTGAAAGAGCCTTTAAGGATAAAGACAATAGAACTATTAAGCTGATAGGACTTGTACATAAAATGTTTATGGGACTGCTAAAAGCTCAAGTGAGTGGAAGCAATGAGTATTTCACAAAACGTTTATGAATTCTTTTTTTTTTCCCCCTTATTTCAAAGAGTTGTAGAAAGGATTAATAATATTTTATTGAAAATAATAAGATTCCTATGACAGGTTCCATATAAATACAAAAGGTTTGTTATGTAAAAGGTTTTAGAAAGTGTTCTAAATGTATAGTAGATAGCTTGTATCGGATAGATTAACAGTATAGATACCGTGTCTCTACAGCCTGATACAACTTACAATATAGATGATATATTAGATATATCTTTAACCAGGTTATTGTCACACTAAGTACATGAGAGCTTTGGTGTAGTGGGAGGATGGTCAGGGTCACCTGATTGATTCATGTCTTTAGTCTTAATGGTCAAGCATGATAGTGAATCTGATCCATTATAAGCATGATAGTGAATCTGATCCTTTAGACTATAATAAAACTCTTTAGTATAAAGATGCAGACCAATGGTTAGGGCAATAAAAGTTAAGTTAAAGTAATTGTATTTTAACTAACTATGAGCTTATAGAGGCGTGGAAAGATATTAAGTCCATTAGATTGGATCTGAATGGATCTACAGGAATAAAGAGTTAAGTGGACGAGAAAGTTGAGACCTTCAAGGCCAGATTGATGGCAATGGGTTATACCTTAAAGCAAGGAATTGTCTTTTATGAAACTTTCTACCCAGATGATATGCTTATTGTCTTTTATGAAACCTTCTACCCAGATGATATGCTTAAGTCTATAAGGATACTGTAATCCATTGTATTTCATAATAAGGGTTCGCATGAAGTGAACAGGCAGTTTCCTCATGAATTCCATCCCCAAGGATTAGTCCTCATTAGGCTCGACACAACCAGTGGTAAGGTTTGATCTGGATCCCAAGTGTCATCCCCGCATGAACTCCATCCCCAAGGATTAGTCCTTATCAGGCTCAACGTAGCCTATGGGGTTCGACCTATAATCCAAGTGTCGCTCCCACCTGAACTTCATCCCTAAGGATTAGCCCTCATCAAGCTCGACACAGCCAATGGTGGGGTTTGACCTGGATCCCAAGTGTCATTTCCTCATGAACTCCATCCCCAAGGATTAGCCCTCATCAAGCTCGACACAGCCAATGGTGGGGTTTTCTGTAAGACCCTTGAGATTGGGATGCCGCATGCCGGGTGATGCCTAGCGTTAGGCGTATCATGCCATGATCATTGCGTTGATATAGTCACTTGGTGCGCAAACCTCTAGTGCTTGATTGGATGTCAGTGCCTAGGCTTTTGCTGCGACACGGAACATAATGGACCTTGACCCAAGCATGACACAAGGAGGGCATGCGTGCTTGAAGCAGCGAATTGACATAATAAAGGCCCACTAATAAAGCGCATAATCATACTCAAACGGGCGCACGTTAGTTACGCTGCACTAGTTAAGGACGGACCCTGGACTATGTGCAATGCACACGTTGTGCCAATATGAGACGGACATCAATCAGGCACAAGTATATACGCAGTGCACATCCTTTGTAAGGATGAACCTGGCCCAACGGAAATGAGCCTAAGCATGACATTGAATGATCGAGGGCCATTCGCTTGTTGCACAGCGTTGACCCGATGCACGGGGCGCAGGTCAGGTGCATGACGTGCACAAGCAAGGATAAGGCATGAGAAGCCAAGTCCAAGCACACAAGATTGGATGCACTACGCTAGAGTGGCAATGGACCTTCACCTAGATGAGATGCGGCACCAACTCAAGTACGGACCTTGAGTGTGCCAGAGTAATGACATTAACTTGGAGTGGGCCAACAGACACTCTTAGGTTAGGGCCTTGACCAACGGATGGGTCTAAGGCTTGTGCAAGCAGGGCGAGGCACCAACATGTAGTGCACAGGTGCAGCGTAAAGGCGCGCGCACCTGGAGCCAGGCGCTGGTTGCCCTGGATGTCAAGGTGCACTGCACAAGTACGCAGCTAGACTCATGAAGGCGCATGGAATTTGCTAGGATGCGCAAGCAAGCAAACTTGGTGTGCCACGTTGTGCACCTAAGTGTGGTTGCAGCGCACACTTGAAGTAGTCACCTGGTGCGCCACGCTGCGCACCCTGGGGAGTCATGCCCGAGCCTTGTTAGGCCACTGTGTTGGGGGCGCGTGACGCAACACATGTTTGCTTCGGGACACATGAACACTTGGGGAGCGTCGCACATATGGAAAGGTGCTTGGCACATGTGGGTCACGTTACTTGACGGTTATTAAGCATGGAACATGGGATCTTTGAAGGAAAGCCCTTGACTAAGAAGATGAACACAAGACTTGACTAGAACCTTGACCCATTAATTGCCGCAAAATCAGAGGGAAGTTTGAACAGGCGTTTTGGTGCACTTCCACCTGGTACCTGCTCCCCTTGGGCGGGAAAACAGCATGTCATGAATTTGAACTGGGATTTGACCTAGTAACCGCCACTAAAAAGGGCGCCCCTCAAGGGAGAGTGGGGTTACTAGCTGTTTGAAGTGCTGCCAGGTGTCCCAAGCAGTTACACCTCTACCAGAACATGTTAAAACTACTGGAGCTTCTATAAATAAGGCTGGTTGGGCATATTTTGGGGGATTCGATCATTGTATCATGTAGAGAGCATTGTATACAAATTTGAGAGAGAGTTGAGGGTTTTTCATTATAATTCAAAGAGTGCTCAAATAATAAAAGTCGTCCTTTGTGTCTTGTGTTCCATTACTTGTGTTGATGCTCATTTATGTTTAACTCCATTGTGCTTGTGTATGCTTTTGTGTGTTTTAGGCTGAGTGAGGCGTAACCTCGCTGCCATCATAGGTAGTTAAAAAAATATCTGTGACAATTGTAGTATCAGAGCCAGGTTACATGAACCCAACTATACAGACCCTGCCCCAGTTGCTGTCCCAACCTGCGTGCTTGCTGTTAAATTTCGTGAATGAGTCTCAAATCTGGTTTTCCCCTTGTATTCTAATTCTAATTTCAAAATTCTAGTCAAGATCCAATTTTTGGATTGTGGCCTTGGTTGGTACTTGAGGGCTGTCCTAATGTTAACCTTGGCTGTGCTTAACTGTGAATTTGTTGGGTCTGTCCGTGCTGTGCATTTTTGAGTTGTGCCTAGGTGTTTTCTTGTGATTTTTTTCCTGAATTGTGTGGAATTCTGCTAGTGGGTGACTGTTGTCACGTGGGTTGGGTTAATTTTGACCCCCTTGTACTGAAATTTCTTGTGGGTTGCGTAAATTGAGTCCTTGTGTGGGTAATTTTGGTGTCAATTGCTGGTTGTAGTGTTGTCTAGACGTGACCTTGCCACCATGACTCAAAATCAGCAAGAACTAGAGAAATGCCTTAAGACCAATGAACGTTTGAACGGAATTGAGGAAATTTGGGTTCTGAGTATAATGTTGATGACCTTCCCCCAAGAACTATTTTGGGTGGGATTAAGTCATTGTATGGTGAAATTGGGTCTCTTAAGGGAATGATTGAGTCCCTAGTTGCTGCCCAAAGAGCCCCATCTCCAGCCCCTACTCCCCCTACTTATGTGTTTCGTAGGTTGGGTCCTAATGGTGTTAGACGTAGTTCTCCTAACATACCTCATGTTGGTGAAACTTCCATTCCTACGGTGGAATGTTAACAAAAAGAACTTTTGTTGCTGCATAAGACACTTGATGCAGGCACTTTTGGGCTTGCCAAGAGTAGTATTAAAGTTCTTACTCCGAAAGCCTTTTGGGGTGAACGTGATGCCAAGACCTTGGAGAACTTCTTTTGGGATATGGAACAGTATTTCATGGCTGCCCATGTCCGTTAGGAAGACAAGGTTGTCATGGCGTCCATGCACTTGATGGGTGATGGCAAGTTGTGATGGAGGACCCGTGTGTCAGAGGACCGTGCTGTTGAACGTGCTGAGACTAGTTTGTGGGAGACCCTAAAGAAAGACCTCCGTGAACAATTCTTCCCAAGTAATGCTTCTTGGTTGGCTCGTGAGTCCTTGAAGAAACTCAAACAAAATGGTTCTGTTCGTGAGTATGTTAATGCTTTTAATTCTGTAATTCTAGAAATTAAAGATATGACAGATGAGGATAAATTGTTTAATTTCATTTCGGGTCTTAAACCATGGGCTTAACTAGAGTTAAGGCGCCAAAAGGTCCAAGATCTTGCCTCTGCTTTGGTTACGGCTGAATCTTTAATGGACTTTAATGTTGGTCATGACTTTAGTATGAAGGACCACTTTAAGAAAGGAAAGAAAATTGGCTTTAAGTCCTTTAAAAATGGAAAGGGTCCTGTCACTGAGCCTAACAACATTAAAATCTCATTCAAAAATGGTAGGAATGATAAAGGGAAAGGTCCCAAGTCTATTGCTTTTTTCATATGTAATGGTCCCCATTTTGCAAGGAATTGCCCTAACAAACAACTTTTGAGTGTTGTAGTTCAGCGGAAGGATGATGGGGATGAGGATCATGAGCAATCTCCATCTCATATGAGGATGAATTCACTAAAGCTGATTATGGACAAAACATTTTCTAGATGATGCGCAGGTGGCTGGTCATCCAAGCACGCTAGGGGGCTGCAGTTTATTGGTGTTTTATGTTTATGTTTACGTTTATGTTTTATTGTTGGGCTCCGATGTTTTGAAGGCTTTTGGATGTAATTTTCATTTCGATGGCTTTTGCTTATGTTGTTTCGATGATCTTTTATCATGGTTTTTATGTGCTGTATATATATGTTGATTATACATGCTTTGATGGACTACCGGATGTGTGGTTAGCGGCACATGTAATGGGACTTAAATGCACCCTATACCGAAATGAGCTTTGAAATGAATGAATGCTTAATGGTACAACTAACAAACTAGTATGTAACCTAATATGTGTTGAAACTAAAAGATGAATGAGACTATGTCAAAGCACCTAATAGACTAGTGTGCATAAGGACTTGCGTTAGCCTAGTTGGTGTGTGTGAACCTTGGTCTACTATTAAGCATGATGGGAATGGGATGTTGCTGGTGCCCATGAACAACTAAGGCAACGGATGACCTAAGTCAGTTCTTGGGGCACTTACACTTCCTGTCAAGGACGTCAGGTTCTTTTGGTGAGGGAGGTTTGTAAGACCCTTGACATTAGGATGCCGCACGCAGGGTGATGCCTGGCTCTAGGCGCATCATGCCCCGATCATTGCACTGACATGGTCACTTGGTCCGCAAGGCTCTAGTGCTTGATTGGATGTTAGCGCCTAGGTTTTTGGCTGCGATATGAGACATAATGGACCTTGACCCAAGCATGAAACAAGGAGGGCATGCACGCTTCAAGTAGCGCATTGACATAGTAAAAGACCACTAGTCAAGTGCATAATCATGCTCAAGTGGGTGCACTTTAGTTGCGCCGCACTAGTTAAGGACGGACCCTGGACTAAGTGAAATGCACTCATTGTGCCAATATGAGACGTACATCAATCAGGCACAAGAATATATGTAGTGCGCATCCTTTGTATGGACGAACTGGGCCCAACGGAAATGAGCCTGAGCATGACATCGACTGACCGAGAGCCATGCGCTTGTTGCACAGCACTGACCAGATGCACAGGGTGCAGGTCGGGCGCATTACGTGCACAAGCAAGGACAAGGCATGGGAAGCTAAGTCCAAGCGCAAAAGATTGGATGCTCTACGCTAGCGTGACAATGGACCTTCACCTAGACGCAATATGGCACCAACTCAAGACGGACCTTGAGTGTGCCAGAGCGATGATGTTAACTTGGAGTAGGCCAACAGACACTCTTAGATTAGGGCCTTGACCAACGGATGGGTCTAAGACTTGTGCAAGCAAGGCACGACACGATACCAACATGAAGTGCACAGGCGCTAAGCACAAGCACGCAAACCAAGAGCCAGGCGCTGGGCGCACTGGTTGGCAAGGTGCACCACGCAAGTGCGCAGCTGGACTTATGAAGGCACATGGCATGCACTAGGATGCGCAAGCTAGCACACCTGGTGCGCCATGCTGCGCACCCAAGTGTGCTTGCAGCGCACACTTGAACCAGTCAGTGCTGGGCGCTGACAACGCGTGGGTGTGGGGCTGGTAGCACACTGGGTGCGTGCAGCGTGCGTGACCCTAGGGAGTCATGCGCTAGCCTTGTCAGGCCACAGTGCTGGTGTGCGTGACGCTGCTCACGCCTGCTCTGCTCACACCTGCTCCAGGACACATGAACACTTGGGAAGCCTCGCACATATGGAAAGGTGCTTGGCACGTGCGGGTCACATGACTTGACGGTTATTGAGCATGGAACGTGGGATCTTTGAAGGAAGGCCCTTGATAAAGAAGATGAACACAAGACTTGACTAGAACCTTGACCCAGTAACTGCTGCAGAATTGGAGGGACGTTTGAACAGGCATTTTGGCGCACTTCCACCTTGTAATTGCTCCCCTAGGACGGGGAAAACAGCAGCGCATGAATTCGAATTGGGATTTGACCCAGTAACCACCCCCTGAAAAGGGCGCCCCTCAAGGGTGAGTGGGTTTACTGGGTGAGTGGGTTTACTGGCAGTTTGAAGTGCTGCCAGGTGTCCCATGCAGTTACACCTCTGCCAGAACATGGAAAAACTGCTGGAGCTTCTATAAGTAAGGCTGGTTGGGCAGATATTGGGGGGATTCGGTCGTAGTATCATGTAGAGAGCATTGTATACAAATTTGAGAGAGAGTTGAGGGTTTTCTATTGTAATTTAAAGAGTGCTCAAATAATAAAAGTCTTCCCTTGTGTCTTGTGTTCCATTACTTGTGTTTATGCTCGTTTATGTTCAATTCCGCTGTACTTGTGTATGCTTTTTGTGTTTTAGGCTGAATGAGGCGTAACCTCACTGCCATCACAGGTAGTCAAAAAAAATATCTGTGACATTTTCCCACATGAACATCATCCTTGAGTTTAGCCCTCATCAAGCAAGATGAAGTCAAGTACAGTTTCGGCACAAAGTCAATAGGTGGTTCCCCAAGTCACCATGTTGATCCAACATAGACATCATCTGAAGTTCGCCCTCTCCACACGACTGTGTATTCCTGTAAAAAAAAAAAAGGCAGAAAAAAAGAAAAGAAAATTCTATTATTATAAATTCGAATTTAAAAAAATTTGCAAAAAACATATTCAGGAAAAAGGAAAAAAAATACAGTAACAAAAATCGAAAAAAAAAAAAGAAATGGAAAAAAAGATAAAGGAAAACAGAAATAAAAAAAATTACAAAAAAAAATTTGGCAAAGAAAAAAAAAATCGAAAAGATTTTTCATTAAAAAACAAAAAAGAAGTAGATGAGAAGAAAACTTTCAAAAACCAAATCACAAAAAGAAAATTAAAAAAATTAACAAAAAAAATTCAAAAGAAGAATTTCACAAAAAAAACAAAAAAAAATTCTAAGACTTACCTGCTTAAAATTAGAATTGAATCCCGAGTCTAATTGCAACTGGCTTTTCTTCTTCTCTTTTGATTTTAGTGACTAAAATATGGGATGAAATATTATATTTATAGAGATTGTTTTGGTGAATTGTAGTTGTACTTCAAGTATAACTCTTAAAAGAAACATTTAAAAAAAAAGAAGAAAATTTTAAATTTTGAATTCTAGGAGCCGTGGCCTACAATTATGTTTTGTTTTTTTTATTTAGTTTTTAAAATAATTTCTTTGGAGACAAATAATATATTTAAAAAATATATTAAAAAGATTTTCTACTTCAAGTCTACAACCTCAAGCACTCAAAATGTACCTGTCTTGACTTAAAATAAGAGCAATTTGTAGACAATTAAATTTTGTCTCTTTTAAATTTTAATTGGGTGAATAAATTAAATTGAGTTGACTAGATCTAATTTGCCCATAAAAAAATCAATAATAAGAAAAAAGAAAATACCTAAAAAGCCCCTTAAACTTTATAATGGTTTTCTCTATAAATAGACCGATCCTTCTTCATTTGAAAGGATTAGGGAAAAAAAGGGAGAAAATAGAATACTTCAAAAGCCCTCTACATTCAAGAAGAAATCTCCTGATTAAAATCAAGCCTCGTGCCCTCATTCAAGCTTCCAGACTCAAATCACCCATCAAGTCATAGAATTAAGCCACATACCCTCTGTTTTGAAGAAGAATTACTCGAAGGAAATCAAGCCATATGCCCTCTTTCGTATTTTAAAGAAGAAATCTCTTGGTTGAGATCAAGTCTTTTGCCCTTGTCAAGAACCCAAATCCATCGTTCGGGTTCAACGGTGCAAAACTTAAGAAGATCGAATTAGAAGATTTTCGTATATTCGTAATTGATACGATACAGAGATTTTATCCATACTTTTCTGAAGAAATACAAAGAAATTTATTTTGTGGTGCAAGTTTCGCTTTATTTGAATTTTGTGTTTACAAAGCCATTTTATTACGAGGTAGGTTGCTCCATGGAGGTATGGTAAGCATTTTACATAGTTGCCCGTGGCATGGGACCCGATGCCTCAAAGTTTCTGGACATAAAGGTTTTCCACATGAGATTGAGAGCAAGAAGAGCAAAAGAGGCAAAAAGAGAACTAAGGAAACCAAAGAGGCAAAGCACGGCGAACTTAGGAAAATAAAGTCACTGAACAAAATTCACAGTCATGTATTTTGTGTTTTAAGTATGTATATAATTGACTAAAGTGACCGTATAAATTCTAATGTCTTCATGTATTTTATATTTTATTAATAAAATTATAATTTTTCTTGTATATATTTTATATTTATTATGTGTTTATTTTATTCTTCTTTTGTATTCTTTTTACGTTCTGACCTAACCCGGATTTGACTCGGATTTGACCCACTGGATCCTGATCCATGTCAGATCTGTGACTTTCTCGAACCTGACCCGCTATAAATATGCACAATGGTTCATATAAATTTACTAAGAGGCTTGAATATAATTGTCAAAATTTGACTCCAAAAAAAAAAAAGCACACTCTATCTTTCCTGTAAACCCATCTTTTACCAAATTTATTATTCTCTATCCTACAAACATTCTTCATGTGCCGCAGAAACTAATCGTGAAAGCATCTAACAATCTCCTCATCAGGATTTTTAATATATATAAATTTAGACCATGAAATTTCTTTTCACCAAGTTATTCTTTAGTTTGGTCTCATGACACCTATAATTGGTACCTTTGACCTAGAGACAAGATGAGCATAGTGAACCTCTTCTTTTTAAGCCTTCTCACCTCTAAAACACACTTAAACGCAAACTCAAAGAACTTCACATCTTCTTTTGAAATATTCTAGAAGGTATTTTGAAAATGTTAAACTCTGTAGAAAGTGACTTGATTGCTTGTTGGATGAGAATAACAGCTGAAAAACAATTTTCATGACATGGGAGTTCAGCATTCATGTTGGACATTCAGGTTAAGTGCTTCTCACCGTCTCTTTAACTAATTAATATCATGTGTCTGTTGGTTCACTCACAAGCTCACTAGACTTTAATTTTTTATAGTCAACAAGAATAATGTAAATGCCATAAAGAAACTCTATTGCAGTTTCATAAAGAAATAGATCTTCATGATTCTCATAAAATATGGGACTTTCCAAAAGGTTGTCACTGCAATGATTGAATCTCTTTCACTAATCAAAGTAGTACTTTTCTGCATGGGTACTTCAGAATGTAAACTTAAGTTGTGGTTCTCTTAAGGTACTATCAAATTCAAAGGCCTAAAGCACCTTCTATGATGTCCTTCCAACTCTAATAGATAGTGCTATTCAAAGACTCCATTGAGGGCATGTAAGAGGAAACCATAGTATATGTCAATTATAAATTAACAAAAGCTCACTCAATGATCAAACCCTCGGCTTTGTTATGAGAGTTAGATCACTACAGGACATATATCCTTGTCTTAAGTGCATACTGCCAAGAAAGAAACCTGACTTATGGGTATCCCTTCCCGTCAAGCACCATGTAAAACTAGCACAAACTCCCTCAATCATTGAGCACTCAACTTTGTTATGAGCACTAAATCATCATGAGACGTATACTAATATCTTACATGCAATCCAATTAGAAAGAAATACAGATTTATTATGGATATTCTTTCTTATGATGCACTTAGTCACATTTTATAAGAAACGTACTCAATGATCAAGCCCTTGGCTTTGTTATGAAGGCTAGATCATCATAGGACATATACTAAAGTCATCGGTGCAGCCCAACAAGAAAGAAATCCGGCTTTGTTATAGATATTCTTCCTTGTCATGCACTTAAATAAGATAAATCACAGTACACTTTTGAGGTTCTATTAAAAAATAAAAAGAAACAGTGCACTTTTAAGGCACAAAGTCAGACTTTGCTCTAGAGTCAAATACCAAGTATACATTAAATTTGTCTGAGATATTAATTTCTTACCAGCTTAATCCTTTAAAGATTAGGACTCTATTTTCCTAATCTTAGGAAAAATAATCAAGTGCTTTCACTAATTTATCAAGTAATTAGGCAAAATTCATGATATTAAGAGACTCAAATTCGTGGATATTTTAGATGCCCTTGAAGAAAAGCAATTCCTTCCTAATTCTGTTCAAGATCAATAGAGCCCATGTTAGCCATAAGTATTCTTTATCCTTTACTAAGACTAAGAAAACAAATTTTACTTATCCACAACCTCAGTAATGACATATAAATCAACGTTGTTGATCATAGTGTTAAAGCGGAAGTCCAAATCATTAATGCCATCCACACTCAAAACTTATCATTGGATTGATTTAGGGCAGCTCTGATACTACATGTTAATCAAATATTAAGGAATTAAAATATTCAAAGTAAACCTTAGACAATAAATTAAGCATCCGATCAACTTATAACTTTATAAATAAGACAATACATACCTCAATCAACTTGTGTCGGCTAAAATTGCTTGAACTTTGAACAAGAGCCAGAGGATGGTAAATTGCGGTTTGTAAGCCTTTTACTCATGGGGTTAAGGATCTCAATGAGTAGATAAAACTTATGTCTCTCATGAGGAGAACCAACAACTTTTTATATAGAAGAACCAGGAGTTCGCCCATTAAAGATTCTTAATCCATGTAGAGTTTAATTCTAGCTATACAAGTCCAAGATAACCTTCTTCCTAGTAATATTTAAGAGTTGTTGACAACTAGGATTCTAAGGATTTGCATTTGAATGAACAACTTAAATAACACAGTTGTACTAGGAAATCAAGACCTTTTGTGCAATTGAAACAATGGTCCACACATTTCAAAACTTTCCAACACGGGGGTCACTTTGATTTCGATTAATAGTTTGGTGGGTCTTTATTAATATTCTCCTATATAAAATAATAGTTATATATTACTAAAAGAATAGGGAGAAGGCTTTTTGTAATTGTGAAGAAAGAATAAGGGATCAATTGGAAATGGAAAAGTGGAGAGAAAAATGAAACAAATGTTGCGCTTGAGAATCGAATTAGCGACCTCTTAGAAGGAATAAGGCACGCCAAACAACAGACCCGCGTCCTAGTGTTGATGCAGGGTCATGCCTGTTATTATATAGTCATTAGTCAATCATTTAAAGGTCGGATGATAAAGATGCGGTGTCCATGCACCCCGGTCTTCTCTACATGGATCCGCCGCTGTCAATGACTTACAGATATTAATATCTTCTTTTATTATTAAATATGCATGTAAAGTCCTTAGCATCTTACATACAAGAAATAACCAACAAATGTTATGATTCATTAGAAATTAATTGTAATTTCTATAGTAGTGGCTGGGTATTGTTCCAAGTGATGAGTTGTATGCTTTTACATTGTAATTAAGTCGGTTCTTAGGCGCCAAAGGTGGGTTCTGGTCAACGCAGGTCAAATTGGTGGCGGTTTGCTGATTTTTGGCGGGAAAAGTAGTTTTTTTGGAGTTTAGTTGGTTAGTCTTGATGCATTGTATCCAAAGGTCTATAAATAGGACCTTAAGCTTGTAATTCAAGTATTGAATGAAATATAAACTGATTTCCTTTTGGAATTATCTCTCTTTTCTTATCTCTTTCTCTATTTCTCATCCCCTTTCACTTCTCTTCTCACCTTAACTCTTTCTTCTACTAGGTTAGACTTTCAATTCTTAATTGGAAGCTAACAATTGGTATCAGAGCTGGTTCAAGCAATTTGATTGATTGAGGCTGGCAAAATCAAAGAAAAATATGATCGAAGGCGTGAGAACCAGATCTGGAGCTGGAGGTGCTAATGCGCCAGGTTCTGGATTGGATTTTGTTGCTGCAGTTACGAATTCTGGAGCTAATGTATCAAGTGATCATCACCTGGATTGGAATGACAAGTTAGAACAGCTGAATGCTAAGTTTGAGCAACAGCAAATCGAGCTCAAAGCTAGGTTTGATCAGCGGCAACAGCAGCAACTCGAGAGTATGCAGAAGAGTGATAGCATTCAGCAATTGTTGAAATTGATTTTGGATAAAGACTCGCATAAGGAAGAGCGGCTGCAACAAATTGAAGATAAAATCAAAAAATTGCAAGATTAGGTTAATAAACAAAAAAAGTCAAGTGTTGATGCGATTTTGAAGCCTGCAAGTCAGATCTTTCAGCAGAAGGAGACCGATCAGCAGCAAGTGAATATTGACAGGCCTGAGATTCTGGTGAGGAACCGTGGCAAATCTCCAGTAGTGCAGGCGACTGTAGGACCTTCAATTAACATCAGATCAGCTGAAAATCAATCCTTGCAACTTGAATTTGATGTAGATAATCAGGATCGAGCCTCTGAACAGGTACATGGCAGACTTGAGGCTTTGAATACATAACGCAGTAGCAGGCCACATATTTCAGCTGGGCAACGCAGGACTGATTTTGATGAGCTTGAACACCTGGACAGACCTCCTGAGTGACATTACCAGAACAGAACAGTGAGTAGTGACATTATATCTGGTGGTAGAAGTGGTAATCACAGGCAGCCAAGAGTCGAAATTGATCCTTTTGATGGAAAACTACCGGAATCATGGCTGAGAAGGTGTGACCCGTATTTCATGTATTACAGCATACTGGATGATGTAAAGCTCCAATTAGCTACAGTGCATCTACATGGTGAACATGAGGTTTGGTACTATAGTCTGTTGAAGAGCAAACCGAACCTTTCTTGGGACCAATTCGTAGAGGAAATGTGTGAACGCTATGGAGAAGGGGAATCAACGGATGTGGTGGATAACTTTAACAAATTATCCCAAACTACAACCGTGAAGGAGTATATGCTTAGGTTTGAGAACTTAAGAGCAAATTTGTTATTCGTTTTGACTATAGCTCCGGAGGATGCCAAGTCATATTATGTTTCTTGCTTTATAAGTGGATTAAAGCCTAGGATCAAAAACATGGTGAAAGCCATTGGTCCTAAGACCTTGTCAGGTGCCTATAATAAGGCAAAATTGATTGAAGCTACTCATGTCCAATAGAGTGACAAGTTTAAGCAGCTAAGCAGCAAATTCAGATCACAACCGAGAGCAAGTTCTAGTACAGGTTTTAAGCGTGTTGTTGACAGAAGCTCGGTAAGACTTTGCTTTCGTTGTAACCAGCCATATCAGCCTGGACATAGGTGCAAAACACAAGCAATAATGTGTGCTAAAGGGATTCGTGCTGAAGCTGAATCCGACAGTGAGCAATCGGCAGCAGAAATTGACAGTGTTGGAGATTCTTCACAAAAGGATTTGAGTGAAGATGAAGTGGAAATATCAATGAAGGCTTTAACCGGGAGTGGAGCTCATAATACTATCAAAATCAGAGGCAAGACTGGAAAACATTCCATCATTATCCTCATTGATAGTGGAAGTCCACATAGCTTCATCGATCCCAAGTTGAGTAAGAAGGTTAGGCATGAAGCAATAAAGACTCATCCTTTACAAGTGATGGTGGCTGATGGCAATTCGTTAACAATTCATAACAAGGGCATAGCATTCCCATGGTCTATGCAAGAACATCACTTCACCTTTGATTTCAGAGTTCTCCCATTGGGTGGTTGTGATATGGTGCTTGGGGTGGATTGGATGAGGACCTTCAACCCGGTTATATTTAATTTTGATAAGATGACCGTGGCATTTGAGGTTCATGGCACCAAAGTGTCCTTGAAAGGTATGTCGGAGGAGGCTCATCTCAAGTTAATTGATGGCAAAAGTGTGCACGATGGAATCAAGAAGAAGGCAATACAATGGTTTGGTCAATTGTTCATGTTATCTTCGGTTGAGCAGCAGCAGGGTATTCAACAGGAGGTGCAGACCTTAGTTGATGAATTTGGGGACATTTTTGAGGAGCCTAAGAGTCTTCCTCCTCAAAGGAGTGTAGACCATGCCATTCCATTGCGTGGTAATGCTGAGCCGTTCAAGATTAGGCCATACCGATACCCACACGGCCAAAAGACAGAGATTGAGCGGCAGGTTGAAGAGCTTCTTCACATGAGTTTCATTAGACCGAGCCGTAGTCCTTTTGCTTCACCTGTGATCCTCGTAAAAAAGAAGGATGGGTCGGCTA
This sequence comes from Simmondsia chinensis, assembly GCA_018398585.1. NCBI lineage: Eukaryota > Viridiplantae > Streptophyta > Magnoliopsida > Caryophyllales > Simmondsiaceae > Simmondsia > Simmondsia chinensis. The sequence continues at coordinate 11,714,873 of JAGTTD010000024.1, forward strand.
GAATGTGTATTGACTACCGTTGGTTGAATGCTTCAACCGTGAAAGACAAGTTTCCTATTCCGGTCATAGACGACTTGCTTGATGAGCTACATGGAGCATGCTTCTTTTCAAAGCTGGATTTGAGGCAAGGATATCATCAAATCAGGGTTCTAGAGCCGGATATCTACAAGATAGCTTTTCAAACTCATCATGGCCATTTCGAGTTCGTTGTTATGCCTTTCGGTTTAACAAATGCCCCGGCCACTTTCCAAGTAGCCATGAATGACGTTTTGAAGCCTTTTTTGAGGAAGTCAGTGCTCGTTTTCTTCGATGACATACTGATTTATAGCTCAACATATGAAGCTCATCTCACTCACCTCAGACAAGTGTTTGTATTGATGCGGCAGCACAAGTTCTTTGCAAAGTTGTCCAAATGTTCGTTTGCTCAAAATAAGCTCGAGTATTTGGGTCATATCATCTCTCACGAGGGAGTATCTACTGATCCTAGCAAGATCCGTGCTATGCAAGAGTGGCCAATTCCGATCACCTTGAAGCAATTGAGGGGATTTTTGGGATTGACCGGGTATGATAGAAAATTTATTAAGGGTTATGGTTCTATTGCCAAACCCCTAACTGAGCTCTTGAATAAGGATGCTTTTAAGTGGAGAGAGAGATCTCAAGTTGCTTTTGAAGCCCTTAAAGCCGCAATGTGTGCTGCACCAGTTTTGACAATGCCGAACTTTACCGAGAGCTTCGTTTTGGAGACCGATGCAAGTGGTACTGGTATAGGGGCTGTTCTTTCTCAAAAGGGAAGGCCTATTGCTTACTTGAGCCAAGCTCTAAGTTCCAAACATGAAGCCATGTCGACTTACGAGAAGGAGTACCTTGCAATTCTCTTAGCCGTGGAGAAATGGAGGCACTATTTGGAGGGCCACAAGTTCATCATTCGGACGGATCACCAAAGCCTCAAGTATCTCCTTGAACAGACGATCGTGACGAGAATTCAAAAGAAAGGTCTCATGAAGATGTTAGGCCTTGATTATGACATCGAGTATAGAAGTGGCAAGGAAAACGCAGATGCGGATGCACTGTCAAGGCGTTTTGAGGATGCTGATCAGGGCACTTGCATTGCTATTTCTGTGGTAGTACCTTCGTGGGTGGAAGAGCTACATAAGTCCTATGAGGGAGATCTCTTTGCTCAGGAGAAAATAGCTACTGCTGTGCTTAGTTCAGATGCAAAAAAACGCTGCTGCAGACACGAGAATTACAGTGCAAAAAGGTTTGATTCAAATCCAAGGCAAGCTGTTCGTGGGTTCTGCCACTGATTTGAGGAAACAAGTCATCCAAGCCTCACATGATGCTGCTTGGGGAGGTCACGCTGGTGTAGAAGGCACCTATCAAAGAATTAAAGCATACTTTACATGGCTGAGCATGAAAAAAGATGTGAGTGATTATGTGAAATCTTGTGAAGTGCGCCAACAAACGAAATTGGGAGATCATCGTTACAAGGGTCTACTTCAACCTCTTCCTATTCCGGATGGAGCTTGGATTCATATTAGCATGGATTTCATTGAAGGATTGCCGAAATCCGAAGGCAAGGAGGTTATTTGGGTAGTGGTGGATCGTTTCACCAAGTACAGCCATTTCATTGCCCTCACTCGGCCTGTCACGGTTGAAAAATTGGCTAGGATCTTCCTTGACAACATTTACAAATTACATGGATTGCCTCAATCCATTGTGTCGGATCGGGACACGATCTTCACAAGCACGTTTTGGAGGGAGTTGTTCAAGTTGATGGGCACCACATTGGCACTTAGTTCCTCTTATCATCCTCAAACGGATGGCCAAACCGAACGAGTCAACCAGTGTTTGGAATAATACCTTCGAAGTATGGTCTTCTTAAGGCCCAAAGAGTGGAATCATTGGCTCTCGTTGGCTTAGCTTTGGTTCAATACTCACTTCCATACATCAATTGGCACTTCACCCTTTCAAGCTCTGTATGGTTGCCCACCTCCTTCACCTTTGCTACTGCAGCAATCGGGCAAGATTGATTCAGCAGCTACTGATTTAGTTCAGCAGAGGAAGCAATTTATGCAAGTGCTTAAGGACAATCTCCAACAAGCTCGAGCTCGAATGAAGCACTATGCAGATACGAAAAGGGTAGACAAAAGCTATGACGTTGGTGACATGGTCTACCTTAAATTACAACCTTATAGACAGTCCTCTTTGGCTGTCAGGCGTAATGTCAAGCTAAGTGCTCGATACTTTGGCTCGTACAAAATTCTGGAGAAAATTGGCAATGTTGCTTATAAGCTAGACTTACCTTCACATTCATACATTCATCCCATATTTCACGTGTCCCTACTTAAAAAACAGGTTAAAAAAGGAGCTGCAGCTGCCCAGGAACCACCTGCTGCAGAAACGAGCGGCCTGTTGGTGTTGCAACCTGCTGCTGTAAGAGCTCGGAGGAAGCTGTAGCACGATCACGGTGTTGTGTAGGAGGTATTGGTGACTTGGTGCAACTTGAACAAGAGTTTGATGACTTGGGAAAATTGCAATTTCTTGAAGAGCCAATTCCCAAGCTTCATTTCTTGAGGACAAGAAGCTTCTCAAGAGGGAGGGAATGTTATGATTCGTTAGAAATTAATTGTAATTTCTGTAGTAATGGCTGGGTATTGTTCCAAGTGATGAGTTGTATGCTTTTAAATCGTAGTTAAGTCGGTTCTTAGGCGCCAAAGGTGGGTTCTGGTCAACGCAGGTCAAATTGGTGGCGGTTTGTTGATTTTTGGCAGGAAAGGTAGTTTTTTTGGGGTTTAGTTGGTTAGTCTTGATGCACTGTATCCAAAGGTCTATAAATAGGACCTTAAGCTTGTAATTCAAGTATTGAATGAAATATAAACAGATTTCCTTTTGAAATTATCTCTCTTTTTTCATCTCTTTCTCTATTTCTCATCCCCTTTTACTTCTCTTCAGACCTTAACTCTTTCTTCTACTAGGTTAGACTTTCAATTCTTAATTAGAAGCTAACAAAATATTAAGTCAATATGACAACATAAATTTGGGCACTTTAGAATTCATGAATTTTATTGCGTTACATAACTCAAAACTATTGTTATGTTGCTACAATAAGAAGCAAAACCATGCGCTAATGGCTTCACCTTATTATATGATGAAGGTAAACTCTTTTGTACTTTCTTGAACAAAAAGAACCCGAAAGGAGAAAAAGTAAAATTATCTCTTACATACAACACCCGAACTGTTCATGTCACTGGCACAGCTCACACTCATTTGGTCCAAACCCTTTATGGAAGTCTCTTCATGGAGATCTTGGAATCGACATGCTAAGCAGTCAGTGGCAAGGAGGCTGGTAGTCTGGTACTCCCTCTCGCCACCCATCACAGGCATGGCGACCCCCATCCTCACTTTACTGACATAATCATCCCTATAGGTTTTTCCCAACACACCCTCAACCCTATTACTCAATGAGTAGAACTTAAATCCGAGATCAAGATGAGCAAAGCAATCTTCCTCAGTTATTCCGTAGTTGTGAATCCTAGATTCTTCCTCGGCGATAGGAACCACTTTAGTTGTGATCTTGACCTTTCCTTCAACCTCAAGTACGACATGGTTAGTCTCACCAGCCCTAGTTATTGTCACTCGCGGTGCAGTTTTAGACTCCCATATAGAGCCTTCGAGCTCTGGCAGGAATATGGGCTCGCCATCAAAGGCCAATGCAAGGCGATCCTTGGTAGCGTCCCAGACAGAAGTCTTTTGTGCACCAATGAAAAGACGATGCTCGTCAAAGAGGACACCGATTGATTGAACCCAAGTAAAATCTCGAGTCATGTTGGGATTTCTCTTGCCTATAAGGTGGGCATTGATGTGGAGATTAGGGTCAGTGACAAGGCAAAAGTCTCTGTCTTTCTTGCCATGGAAGTAGAAAGTGATGCCATCCCCACCTATGAAACGAGGGTCTTGACATACTGCTCCTGGATAATCACACTCTGTAATGTAATACAAATTAGTCCAAAAAAAAAACAGAACAACATAAATTAGCCAGCAGAAATTATAGTCTGAAAAACATTACATGTAGGGGAAAATATATTAATGTTGAGGCCATGTTGACCATACTATGAGATTATTACATATTTAAAATAACCTTTTTCAAAATTAATTTTTTAAAATATGATTGATTGCATTTTATTCTATTAGTTTCTAATTCTACTTTTAATTTTATCATAAAGAAGAAGCATTATTTGCCTTTGTTTTAAGTGTAGAAAAAAAAATTATACTTCTAAGAGGATTGTATATATAAGCCAAACATATAAAAAAACTTAACAAAGTTATTTTCTCTACTAAAAAGTATCTTCTTTCTCCAAAACAATATGGCCAAATTCTAAGTAAATACTTAATAAAAAGAAATGGATACTTTTAATATAGAATATTTTATTAATGTTTGATTAGAAACTCATAAAAACTCGTAGGAACGCCATTTGATACGAATGTTACTGAGGGTCACGCCCGGATCAATTTCGAGCCGGCCCGACTGCCACATCATCGACCTTCCATGCCACGTCATCACCGCCACCTCATCAAGGACACCTCATCCCTACCTATCCCCCTACCTGTAGTATATATATGCATAGGGTAATTTGATATTAGGATATGTCCTGTATGATGTGATGAATACCTCTAATTCTTCCCCCCAAATTCTCTAGAATTCTCTCCCCTTTTCTATGTAATTCTCCCCTTTCTTACTATCAATCTAATATAAATCTTATAGTTCAATAGTTGATTTGAGTTCGTAAGCTTGAACCAATTTGGTTCGTATCAATTGGTAAGCATTAACAATGGAGCTTGATCCGGTAGCTATTGCCGGAATACAAGCTACACTAGCAATGATGATGGCCAAGCTTGACCAGATGGAAAAGGGTAATAGAAAGCTAAAAAACATGGTCTGGAGGTATTGGAGGAGGAGAACAGCGATGACAGGACCACTGTCGGAGCACCGGAGCAAGATCTGACCTCCGGCGAAAAGGACAAGAGGGTTGGTGACACCGACGTCAGCCAGGAGCAGAACCACGGTGATAACACTAAGATCGGTGAACCAGACGCTAAGATCGAGCACCACCGACACCGATCGAACACCAAACGAGCCCAAGCTCTGAGCCGCGCTCCTCCGAAGGATCAGACGACGCCACCGTCGTCCGTATGGACGTCGGAGCTCGGTGTTGGAGTGGTTGACGAAGAGAAGATATAGAACGAGGAGAACCGAGGCTTGGGGAAGGAGGACAATCGGATCAAGGTAAGGTCACCGGAGCCACCATGTGTAAACGAGCCGCCGCCGGACGTCGTCGAGGACCACCACCCACAGCTAGGTCTGTCTAGGGTTTCGAGTGTCATGGGCTTCGGAGCAGAGGAAATCGAGGCCCACCACCACCTCCAGTCCGGTTCGCACCTCCGTCACCGCCACAGTCTTGACGTTGCGCCACCTGATGTCGCCGGAACGCCACCATGGTGCTTTGGTGGTGCTAGGGTTAGGGTTCCGAGGTGCAAGGTGGTGCTGTTTTCAGGGAGGAAGATGGGTGTGAAATTGGGGATAAGTTTTGAGTCTTATTATTTTGCCCCTGACGGTTAAGGATTGCTTATTTTAAAAAATTAAGTATTTTGTTTTAAAAACATTTTTTTTGAGTATGGAGAGTATTTGGCAAACATAAAAAAGTTCTTTTTATTAAAAATAGAAGTTATTTTTCTGTGTATCAGTAGAAATAGAAATTTCGTGCTTCTGATTATAAGCAGAAGCAGAATCAAAAACTTAAAATTTTTAGGACAAAAATAGGTCTACTTAAATATTAAAATTACATCATATCCTATCATCTTTTAAAATTCTAGCCCCCTACCCAACCAATTTGGTCTTTTTAGATAATTTGACAAAAAAAACACTTTTTTTAAACACTGGCCAAACACTAATAATAATTAAATAAGCACTTCCGACTAGTTGAGCCAAACCCAAACTGCTTCTTTAAAACAACACTTTTTACATAAGTGTTTTTGAAATAAGTAATTTTTCATAGCAATCCCAAACAGGCCATTAATGAGCACTTTTTCAGATATTTTAGAAAAAGAAAATTTTGTTAATCTTTGAAAATTTAAGGGGTTAAAATTTATAATTATGACATTTCATCTCGGTGGATTTAACCTTTTGTATATCAATACCTTGACCTTGAGGACAAGGGTCGTTTCATGGTAGGGGTATTGATATGAATGTTACCGAGGGTCACGCCCAGATCAGTCTCAAGCCAACCCGATTGCCACATCATCAACCTTCCATGACATGTCATCACCGCCACCTCATTAGGGACACCTCATCACTACCTATCCCCTACCCTCTAGTATACATATGCATAGGGTGATTTGATGTTAGGACATGCTTAATATGATATGACGAATGCTTCTAAATTCCCCGCCTCCCAAAATTCTCTAGAATTCCCCCCCGCCCCCTTCTTTTATGTAATTCTCCCCGTTTTTACTATCAATCTAATATAAATTTTATATTTCAATAATTGATTTGAGTTTGATCCAATGTGGTTCATATCACCGTTAAATAAAATAATTTTATAATATAAACTACCTTCGAAAATAGCTATTTTCCATTCAATTCTCTTAGCTTTCAGTTTTGAGGAAATCGCCTCCAACCTTTAATATTTTTTTTTAATCAACCATCTACATTAGGGTTGTTAGTTTTCCGTTGATGATATACGTGTAATTTAACATTTTCTTATTAAAATAGAAGATGCAAACACGCATGTTTTTTTAACACTAAACACGCATGTTTGTATCAACTTATTTATTAAAATAATATATATATCTTTCAATGGTCTCTATGCGTAGGTTCCAATCTCTCTACATGCTTATGCGTACAGAGATTTTTTTTTTTTTTTTTTGATAATTAGCGACAGATTCATGAACAAGACATGCCACTAAACCCAGCAAGACCTGAGTCCACCCATAAAGAACGAGGACCAAAACTGACATGAGTACAGAGATTCGAATATGCAAATAGGGTTAGTCTAATAGTATAACGCTTTACTAAATGAGATAAAACTGACATATGTTCAGTTTTTCCTTTTGTTACATAGAAGCTAAGCAAAATTACATGTATAACCTAATTGTAACAGCAACGATGTTGATGTATGTTATTGATTGAAAATATTTGAAATTTTGATGGAAGTATTTTGAAAAATTGAAACATCGTGGATTTTCAGTAAACTAACCCTTTATTATTATTATTTTTTTGTAAGTCTTAAAAATTGAAAATTATGTTTGACTTTGTCAAGTCAAAACACATAAAATTTGATATAAAATCTGATTTCTTTATTGAAGTTTACGCCAAACTATTTGCTATTGTGATATAAACCAACATAATATTGTGTGACAAGATGATCACATATATGTTACACAGTCTGATTCTAAAATTAGAAAGTGGCATAGTAGTAATAACAATAATAATGACAACGATGATAATGATTTAGGGCATCTTTTTCACTAGATGGGTCCAATTAGATGGACCATGATATGTTGCACACTCTTTTTAAAGTGAAGTTTGAAGAGGGTTAATTGTATACAACTTTCCCTTAATCGAGCGGCTGGTTTTAAGATTTGTACTAATTACCTTTAGTCATAATGGATAAAATACATGTTGATCATAATAAAACCCTCTAATTTGTAATGATTCTTTGGTTAGAATAAGTCGGACTCAAACTCTAGTACGGTAGAGCTATCTTCCCTCCTTTATCTGTCTTGTTGGAGCCCGTTTGTTATGTTTTTCGTTTGTTTTTTGCTTCCCTTCGAGGGGAGATATATCCTCTTTATATACAGTCTAACCTCCTCTAAGGCGAGTAAGTAGAAAAGAAATATTAGTAGTTGGATCTTTTTCATGCTTTCCTTACTCGGCTATCCCTATTTCCTAAGCTGCTTGATTTTAGGGATGATATCTTCTATTAGTCGTTCTTATTCAACTTACTCGTCGACTAAACTTAGTTGCCTATGATTTGACTATGTTGTAAAATTGGTCCCTATATGACTTAACTATGTCAAGAAAATTTAAGTCAAGAAATGTTCAAATATTATAGATTAAAGGGTGTAAATGTCAAGTGGCATAAGTTGCAAATTTTTGGTAAATGTTATTTTTTGTACCCAGCTGTTAAAATACATTTAAATAAATCAAAGAGGTAAGATGTCATTGCTGCCCCTGCCCGTGTGCGATATTTACTTGCCCGTGCCACTACCCGCTGCCCAAAGCTTCTCGAGGAAGCTTCCCTGATTCAGTTATTAGTGGCTGCCACGCGTCAGCCATCCGGGACAACTATTTGTGTTTCTTGTGGGCTTTTATGGACCGTTGATCTGGTTCGTACGAACGGCCGAGATTGAACCTTGGAGCCTTGCCACGGATCGGAGTTCGGTTGCCTATATATACTGACCCTTTTTAGGGTTCGCCGTACGCTCTTCATTTTCTCTCTGTTTTCTCTTCAGCCACCGCCTCTTTTTCATTTGCTCTGGCGATCTTGAGGCGATCGAAGGCGATTGAGTATATCCGTGGGTGTTAAGGCTTGATCGTTCAAATCTTGGTAGTTTGGAGCATGTATGAAGCCTTGTAGGCTTCGGTTGTGAGCTTTCTCTTCCCTTACTCTTTATTTTCGTTCTTCTTTAGGTTTCTGACTTAGAAGCCTTAAGGATCGGTTTTGTATAAAGTTGTATATCGTTGAAGTCTGGTCTGTAATATTTGAACTCGACTTATAGTGGATAGACTTCCCTAGAAATAGGGAGCCGTGGAGTAGGTCATTCTTTAAAGGCTGAACCACGTAAAATCTCATTGTTATCGCTGTGTTCTTTGTGCATGTGTTCGGTGTTGGATGAATCTTGCTAAACTACAGTTACAGGTTTCTTGAACTAGATCTGAAGTGGTGAATGTTTGTTGTTATTGGCGTTTTCTCAAGAACTAAAGTTAATAAGTTTAAACCCTAGGAATACGACCTGAAACTCAACAAGTGGTATCAGAGCATCAGGTTCTTTACCTTAAAGAAATAGTATGGGGTCTGCTAGGGTTGATATTGAAAGGTTTGACGGTAGGAATGATTTCAACCTATGGAAACTAAAAATGAAAGCAATCCTTATGGCACAAAGTGCTGGAACTGCACTTTTGCCCGAAAAGGATCAACCAACTTATCTAACTAAAAAGGAGAAAGTAGAAGTCGAACATAAAGCTTACGCTTCTTTATTACTTAGTCTTGATAACTCGGTACTTAATCAGATTCACTCTGAAAAGACCGTAGCAGATATATGGGCTAAGTTAGAGGAAATCTACAAGTCTGAGTCATTGTCCAATAGGATATTGTGCATGGAATCCCTTTTCACCTTTAAGGTGAGTGAGACTAAACCCCTAGAGGACTCTATAGATGAGTTCCATAAAATCTGTCAAGATCTAGAAAACGTTAAAGTTACTGTTGCTGATGAATTGTTGGCTGTATTGTTGCTATGTGCCTTACCTAAATATCTTAGGTCCTTTAAGGACACACTAAGATATGGACGTGACACTGTAGCACTGAAAGACGTAACAAAGGCCCTAAGATCCAAGATCCTAGAACCTAGGAAGGAAGGGAAGTACCCACCAACCAGTAACAGTGGGGAAGGGCTGTCAGTCCGGGGTCGGACAAAGACTCGAGACAACCATAACAACCATAACAATCATAACAACCATAATAACTACAACAATAAAGATAGGAGAAGAAGTAAGAGTCGAAACAGATCTAGTTCAAGACCTAGAAGAGATTGTAGTAAAGTAAAATATTATGAGTGTGGTAAACTAGGACAAATTAAAAGATACTGTCCAGATTACCAAAGAAAATTTAACGGCACAACTGACAACACTGAATTTAATGACGGATATGACTCTGCTGAAGTATTAGTAGTATCCACAGACCAAACTACACATGAGTGGGTTCTAGACTCAGGGTGTAGCTTCCATATGACTTCAGATAGATCCTTCTTTACTGAATACCGGACTGTAGCTGGGGGAAAGGTGCTGTTGGGAAATAACCACGGATGCCAAGTAGTTGGGATAGGGTCAGTTAGGGTTAAAGGGTCAAATGGGATTGACTTTACCCTAAAGGGAGTTAGGCATGTGCCTGAACTTACAAGGAACCTAATTTCTCTAGGACAATTAGACCAGGCTGGTATGACCTTAAAGGCACAACAGGGGGTAATGAAGGTCCTTAAGGGTTCTCTTGTAATGCTAAGAGGAGAGGTCAAGAACGGTCTATATGTGCTTAGAGGTGACGTAGTTCCTGCTGGCTGCTCTATTGTAGAGAAAACTGACCTAACCAACCTTTGGCACAAAAGATTAGGACATGTATCAGAGAGGGGCCTGAATGAGCTGAACAAGAGAGGGCTGTTGGGGGGTGGTTATGTGTCTAAACCTGATTTCTGTGAGTCATGCATATTTGGAAAATATCATAAACTATCTTTTAAATCTGGAATCCATATAACTAAGTCACCGGTAGACTATATCCACTCTGACCTGTGGGGACCAGCAAGGGTACCCACTTTAGGTGGAGCATACTACTTCCTATCTATGGTAGATGATTTCTCTAGGAAGGTTTGGGTTTACCTACTTAAAACAAAGGATGAATGTTTTAGTGCCTTTGTTAGGTGGAAGAACCTTATAGTAAATCAAACAGGTAGGAAGATTAAGGTACTTAGAACTGATAATGGACTTGAATATATAAACACTGAATTTGATAGTTTATGTGCTCAAAATGGTATTAAAAGACACAACATTGTTAGGAAAACTCCCCAACAAAACGGACTAGTTGAAAGAATGAACCGTACGCTCCTAGACAAGGTAAGATGCATGTTATTTGCATCAGGACTTGGTAAAAACTTTTGGGGGGAGGCTGTAGCTACCTCATGTTATCTAATTAATCGTACTCCCTCCTCTGCAATTGACTTTAAAACCCCTGAGGAAAAATGGACTGGAAAAACAAGCGACTATTCTATTTTAAAGGTTTTTGGATGTGCTGCGTATGCATATCAATCTGAAGGAAAACTTGAACCCAGGGCTGTAAAAGGTGCTTTTCTAGGCTATCCGGATGGTGTAAAGGGGTATAGGGTGGGTGTTAGGGATGGAAACAGAACCAAAATCATAATTAGTAGGGATGTGACCTTTAATGAAGAGGAATTCCCTTACTTGGAGAAAATAATGGCTGCTGGTACAGCAGCCACTTCCTCCAACCCTAGGAAGTATGATCCTGAACTCTACGAGTTCGAGATCAGCCCACCAGAGCCTATATACCAGGAAAACCAGACCTTAAGTCCTGAGGAAGAGGTGACCGACAGTGCTGAAGGGAGCACTGAACCTCAAGAAACAATTGAACAAACAGACCTATCAAACTATCAACTAGCTAGAGATAGGGAGAGGAGAGAAATTAGGGCACCAGTTAGGTTTGGCAGTGCGGATTGTATTGCATTTGCCCTAAATACTGCCCTAGAGTATGTAGAATCAGAACCTCTCACTTATACTCAGGCTATTAGTGGGGCTGCCTCTGAACAGTGGCTCAAAGCCATGACAGAGGAAATGGAGAGCCTCAAAAGGAACAAAACTTGGGTTTTGGTTCCTAAACCAATGGATAGGAAGTTGGTAGGTTCTAAGTGGATTTATAAGGTAAAAGAACCCGATACATCATCTGGACAGCCAAGGTTCAAGGCTAGACTAGTTGCAAAAGGTTTTTCACAAAAAGAAGGGGTAGACTATAATGAGATTTTTTCTCCCGTTGTAAAGCACACAACTATAAGAATACTTATGGCACTAACGGCTAAGTTTAGCCTATTTCTGGAACAAATGGATGTTACAACAGCTTTCCTTCATGGTGAGCTGGATGAGGAAATCTTTATGGCCCAACCTGAGGGCTTTATTGAACCAAACCATGAAAACCATGTTTGTCTACTTAAGAGGTCTTTATATGGCCTAAAACAATCCCCTAGACAATGGTACAAACGCTTTGACCAATTTATAAGAAGTAGGGGCTTTAGTAGATCAATACATGACACTTGTTTTTATTTTAAACATGCTGATACTGTTGATGCACTGTATTTGCTGATTTATGTGGATGATATGCTGCTGGCCAGTAAATCCATGAATCATATTAATGATTTGAAACTAACGCTCTGTGCTGAGTTTGATATGAAAGATCTAGGAAAGGCCAAGAAGATACTTGGTATGGAAATTACCAGGGATCCAGCAGCTGAAACAGTGCACTTATCTCAACAAAGGTATTTGGAAAAGGTATTGGTTAGATTCAACATGTCTGAATGTAAACCTGTAAAATTGCCCTTAGCAAGTCAGTATAAGTATACAGTTCAACAGTGTCCCACGAATGAGATAGAAAAGAAACAAATGGAAAGAGTCCCATATGCGAATGTTATAGGTTCCTTAATGTATGCTATGACTTGTACACGTCCAGACTTAACTTTCCCTTAAAGTGTTTTGTCTAGGTTTATGAGTAACCCCGGAAAGGAACATTGGGATGGAGTTAAGTGGTTGTTAAGGTACATTAAACAAACCTATAAACTGGGGCTTACTTTTGGACGGACAAAAACCTACCTTAGATTGATAGGTTACACCGATTCTGACTTTGGGGGAGACGTAGATAAAAGGAGGTCCACTAGTGCTTACATTTACACTTTAAATGGTGGAGCCATTTGTTGGAAGTCTAAGTTGCAGCCTGTGACTGCGCTGTCAACCACTGAGGCTGAATTTGAGGCCCTCACAGAAGCCATAAAAGAGGCTATCTGGCTGAGAGGCTTACTGTCAGAAATAAACCACGATAACGGGCCTCCCGTACTGTTTTCGGACAGTCAATCAGCCCTTGCATTGTGTAAAAACCCCGTCATGATAGGACTAAGCACTTAGCTATCAAGAGGAATTTTGTAAACGACATGCTTGAAAGGAACACTGTTGAACTGCGAAAAATCTGTACTGCTGAAAATCCAGTGGATATGGGCACAAAAATTTTGACTTTGGACAAGTTACTTAAATGTATTAACTTGGTTCAAAGTAACTGGGACCATGGATGACGAACCCAATGTGTTTTGCTCCTATTACTAGAGAATGTCCAGTAGTTAACCCATATAGGTACCAAGGTGGAGAATTGTTGTAAAATTGGTCCCTATATGACTTAACTATGTCAAGAAAATTTAAGTCAAGAAATGTTCAAATATTATAGATTAAAGGGTGTAAATGTCAAGTGGCATAAGTTGCAAATTTTTGGTAAATGTTATTTTTTGTACCCAGCTGTTAAAATACATTTAAATAAATCAAAGAGGTAAGATGTCATTGCTGCCCCTGCCCGTGTGCGATATTTACTTGCCCGTGCCACTACCCGCTGCCCAAAGCTTCTCGAGGAAGCTTCCCTGATTCAGTTATTAGTGGCTGCCACGCGTCAGCCATCCGGGACAACTATTTGTGTTTCTTGTGGGCTTTTATGGACCGTTGATCTGGTTCGTACGAACGGCCGAGATTGAACCTTGGAGCCTTGCCACGGATCGGAGTTCGGTTGCCTATATATACTGACCCTTTTTAGGGTTCGCCGTACGCTCTTCATTTTCTCTCTGTTTTCTCTTCAGCCACCGCCTCTTTTTCATTTGCTCTGGCGATCTTGAGGCGATCGAAGGCGATTGAGTATATCCGTGGGTGTTAAGGCTTGATCGTTCAAATCTTGGTAGTTTGGAGCATGTATGAAGCCTTGTAGGCTTCGGTTGTGAGCTTTCTCTTCCCTTACTCTTTATTTTCGTTCTTCTTTAGGTTTCTGACTTAGAAGCCTTAAGGATCGGTTTTGTATAAAGTTGTATATCGTTGAAGTCTGGTCTGTAATATTTGAACTCGACTTATAGTGGATAGACTTCCCTAGAAATAGGGAGCCGTGGAGTAGGTCATTCTTTAAAGGCTGAACCACGTAAAATCTCGTTGTTACCGCTGTGTTCTTTGTGCATGTGTTCGGTGTTGGATGAATCTTGCTAAACTACAGTTACAGGTTTCTTGAACTAGATCTGAAGTGGTGAATGTTTGTTGTTATTGACGCTTTTTCAAGAACTAAAGTTAATAAGTTTAAACCCTAGGAATGCGACCTGAAACTCAACAGCCTACTTGCGCTCCTATCTCCTTAGTCGTTTCTCCCCTACACGCATTCATTATACCTGCTTTAAGGGTACTCGCCACGACTTAGATTTATTTATAAAAACCTAAATACCTTCTCATACTAATTAATGTTTATTTGGTATCATTTTTTATTTGTAATTTCTAATTTTTGAAAAATTAAATAGATTATGAAGACAACTTTTTTTAGCTTTTGGTTTTTGTTTTCAACTATTTTCTAGTTTGAGTGAAAATTAAAAATAGCAAAATGAGTTAATTATAAAAGAATGTGCATGGGCTTTAAATGGTATAAATGGGTTGTACATAATCAATTTGTTCGTCTTTCCATGTTTTTTTTTTTTTTTTTTTGGTAAGTTCGTCTTTCCATGTACTCATTCAATATTGATGTTAAGCATCAAACTTAATTATGAATGGAAAAAGGCTTGGAGAACTTACTGCAAACAGGCTTGCAAGTGGCACAGTCAATCTCACAAGAAGTGGGGCAATTGGCAGGACAAACATGCTCTTGATTGTAGCATAGCCCGTAGTACTTATTTTTGCACCTCACTTTCTTGGACGACGGAGAAGGAGAAGAAGATGGAATAGATGGTGTGGTTGGAGAAGGAGTTGGGTTAAAAGGTGGCGAAGGAGAAGTTGCGGTGGGGATCGGAGGTGTTGGAGATGGTGTTGATGGTTTTGTGGGTGTCGGAGATGGGGTCAATGGTGTAGAGGGCACAGATGGAGATGGAGTTGAAGGCGTTGAAGGGGAGGGCGTCGAGGGTTTGGGAGATGTTGATGATGGTGTGGAGGGATTAGATGGAGGAGTTGAAGGGGATGGTGATGGAGGTTTGGGAGATGGCGACGATGGCGTAGAGGGAACAAATGGAGGAGGAGTTGAATGGGAAGGGGTCAGAGGTTTGGGAGATGTTGATGACGGTGGAGTAGGCATAGTTGGAGAAGGAGTTAATGCTGATGGTGTCGATGGTGTTGGAGGGGAGACTGTGGGAGGTGATGTCGATGGAGTCGAAGGAGTTGGTGAACTCGGAGGGATATATGGCGGTGATTTAGTCTCTGGTGGAGACCGCGACCCCGAATCCTCTGACGGTGGACCACTAGACCCCGAAGAACAAATTGGCTTACATGAAGCACATTAAACTTCACATCCATTAGGGCAAAATTTCGGGCAAATGTGTAAAAGGTTGTAACACACCTTGTACTTCTTAATCTTACACGATGCATGGCTAGGATGGTTGGCTATCCCAGGTGGAGTTGCCTCTACCAATGCCAACAACAACAAAATACTTACACACCCAAATTCAAACACCGTAAATCTAGCCATTTTCAACCCAAACTCCATAGCAAACCTTGAAATGGGTTTTCGTGTATCTGCTTGTTAATTTTGTAGGGATGAATATTATGGTTTCTTGGACCTGCATATATATACATGTTGCACAAAAGTTTTGCTTGCCTAGGAATTAGGATCATTGAGCTACGTTAAGTGAATTGTTCCCTCAAAGCTATCTTCCACATGACACTAACATGCCCATTTGCTGTGCTTTCAATTTGCCATTCCATGACTTTTGGATGTAAGTCCTTAAAGAAATAAGAGAAAATGATACTAATAAATACGATTTATGATTTTTAAAAAAAATCAGCATAAGTGATTTAACTATGAATTTATACTATGTTATATTGATTTAAATTTCGACAATTATATTATCAAATAATAACCCTAAATTTAAGACCTATTTAATCTCATTTTTAGTTTACATTGGGAAACTAAAGTTGATATTTTTCCATATATTTTGCTAAAACCTATATTTGAGAGAATATGACTTTTAGAGTATGAGTTTTATTACTAACCAAAAAGTACAAATAAAAAACAATATCAAACACGAACTTTAGTCAAGAAATATTTATTTGAACATTTTATGGATTTATATTTTTAACAAAATTAATATCGAATTTGATTTGTTTTGGTGCTAAAATAAAGTTAAAGAAAGGCCGCAAACCCCTTCATTAATGTTTGTAGTATGCTGCTTTTGGAGACGACAATGGGTATCACTTTAAAATGAAGGAAAGAGACCCACAGGCCTTCAAAGACTTTTAAAGGTGTTATCATGTTATCGCTTGCAGGGTTTTCATTGGTGTCCATTTGGCATGCTTATTTATTGCTATTGATTTGGAAACAGTGTCTAGGCAGGGTCTCACCCTGATGGGGTAACACTGCGTACATCCTTCCCTTCCCTGACCCCCCGCGAGCGGAAGCCTTCCAGGCATTGGGTTTGTTGTTGTTGTATTTATTGCTATTGATTGGACCAAACAAGATGCTTTGGGACTGTACTATGGTCGCTTTTTTTCAACGAGCCTTGCCAAGTTAGTTCTACCTCCATTTCCCCTTACGTTTGTTTCAGTATCTTCTTGGTACTAGAGCATCGCGAATGGACTGCCAAATTGGGTATTGATGGATTATGATCCCATGAAATTCGATATATACTATAGGATGTAACTGAGTTACGTAAGTTCATCAGTAATCATAGGCTGGAGCGTCTTGACCAAATAAAAGGTTAACATTGTCAGAGAATTTCTATTCGGGAAATTAGGATGTCGTTTGCCTGTTTTAGCCATCCGCTTTGTTTAGGCTCGTTAGAGACAAACTTGGATGATTATATCCTAATTTGGGGAATATAAATTATAGACGATTTTATTGATTTGAACTTGGGTATTTGTTTAAAATGGGTAATTTGATTTGGAAAAATATCTGGTATTATTTCTTGGTTAAATAATATCTGGTTTGTTATTAACCGGTGGTTATTACCCGACCCGGATTCCCATTACCTGTGCCTAGCCAGCTGTACTTGTGTTAGATTTATGCCACGTGTCCCATTTCTAGCCGTTGGATGTGCTTTACGTGTTGCTCTTATTTCCTTTGTCTTCATAGGGTTCATATGGGTCATTGTACTGAGATTTACAACACATATGAAAAAAACAATGGGCAAATGTGAAAATGAAGAAACCCACTTCGGGGTTTCTCTTAAACCATCGCAGAGAGAGAAAGGAGAAAACATGGAGGAGAAAGAGTGCTTTCTAGTGAGAGAAAGTTCAGAGGTCAGAGAGAGAGCTTGTAGATCGGAATTAGAGGCTGAAGACGAAAAAGACGGTGGTGAACCTTTGGAGCTCGGGATGCTCGGTTCAAGGCGATGCGTCGTCCCAGATGAGGTCTTTTTCAATGATACAGTTAGGGTTTGGGGCTCTAGGCTGTTCTTCGCTCGTGTCGCTCGATTATGGCTTTTCTCTTGTTCTTTCTCATTTTCTTGCTTTAATCTCTATATTGGTTTTCGTTTTAGACTTGATGCTCGGTCTGTGTTTGTAACTCTAATTACTGATAGTAGATTTGACTCCTCTAAAAATGGAGGCTCGTGGAGTAGGACCTCGTTGAGGCACCGAACCACTTATATCGCCGTTTTTTGGTGTTTCTGGTTTATTTCAACATTAGTTTCGTTTATGGGTTTTTGTTGCTCAGTACTGGGACAAAATCCTATTTTCGAGTTGAGTTCGGGTCTGATTTAGGGCCCGAATTCGCAACAGGTATCATTTCAATCTTTGAAAGCTGCCATGACTACTCACGCATGCCAATGGGATCACCAATTTTTTTTTTTAATGTTCTGTGGTACTTTTTTAATATTTTGTGATCTTGAATTTTTTTTTTCCTTAGTTAATTCAACAATATATTGACAGTGTCAA
Source organism: Simmondsia chinensis (assembly GCA_018398585.1). Taxonomy (NCBI): domain Eukaryota; kingdom Viridiplantae; phylum Streptophyta; class Magnoliopsida; order Caryophyllales; family Simmondsiaceae; genus Simmondsia; species Simmondsia chinensis. Next base: position 11,732,784 of record JAGTTD010000024.1, read on the forward strand.
TAATATATAATAAATAAAAAGTAATTATATGTTTTATGTTTTAACTGAAATAGAAGACGGTAAAAACATGATATAAATATTTATTTATGAAATAATATAAGACCAAAAAAAGAGAAATAGATATAAAATAATTATTTAAAAAGGGAATTTTATAGGGAAAATAAAATAAATAAATTCTAATTAAAATTTATAACATACAATGAGTTATATATTTGCATTTTAGTTTGTCATAGTTGGATCCTACTTCTATTTTTTGGTATTTCCGTGAGGTATATGCATTTGTTCAATTTATCATCTCAATGGAATTTTGCATATTTGTAGGCCACTGGAGATGCTGCTACAAAGTTTATCCAACTTTAATCTCACTTTATATCGAAATAAAGCATTAATTTTTAGTTATGAAAAAAAGAGACCCATGTCTTCAGCTAGTGCCCAAAATAACACTAACAGCAAAAATATTTCCAAAACTTCCAAAGAAAATATACCCAAATGATACTCATGTCATAGTTTGGCATTTTTTTATTCCTTTTTTTTATTTTTTTTACTTTTTTTTTAAAAGACTGAATACCTCCTAGTTTTCGATACATTGATGCATGCGCATGCATGTACATTTTTTTAAATTTGTAATATTTTCTTATTTATAATAAGTAAATTAAATTAAATTATGTATTAAATATTTAAATGAAATTATTTATATAGAAACTTAATAGAAATATTTAGTCAATAGTTTAATTTAATTTACTTATTTAACTAAGAAAGTATTATAAATTTTAAAAAAATAAAAAATATATATATGCATGTATTGAAAATTATGCACTAAAATTCAATTATTTAAAAAGAATAAAAAAAAAATAAAAGAATAAAGAAAATTCAAAAGATGACATGAATATCATTTAGTGAATAATTTCATTTAAAAGTTAGCTTTAAAAATATTTTTTATTATAGTATTATTTCGAGCATTGGCTTCGCCTCCCCTTGCACAAATCCTTCTTTTGTATTGTCACCATGTTCCACGAGAAATGGAAAGAACCACCATAGAAACCATTAAGCTCACTTTTTATTAATAAAATATTTCACTATATTATATTTGAAGAAAATAAAAGGCACATAATACTTATTATAAAGCGCATAATTAATATTATGTATTTTTTTTAAAATAAAACATATTTAAAAAAATTGACTAACAAATTCAAAAAAAATAATATACTTTGAAGTTTCATAGTGTTCTTGTTATTTTCTTTTTCGAAACATGATTCACTAGGTGTTCTCTTTAAAATATGTTTGATTACAATACTTTTATTTATTTTCTCAATTATAATATTCTCCTTGTTTTTAATAATTGAAGTGAAAATCCCATATATACAAACAATATATTGTATTCAAATAACCTAAGAGGGTACCAATATGCAAGCACCGGTTCCACTAGAATTCCGAAGTTAAGCGTGCCTGGGCGAGAGTAGTATCAAGATTGATGACCTTCTGGGAAGTCCTCATGCACCCCTCGGGTTGGGAGTTTTCGAAAACAGCCTCTCTTCAGGGTAATACCTGAAGAGGAAAGGCTGCGTACATCCACCCCCCAAGACTGATACAGTGTTTTTAGTAAAAAGAGTTTCAATTTCGGTATCGGGTTTCAAATCAAGCTCAAAATCACTCAGCATCAATTTTCGGGTTTGAATTTTAGTTAAGTTAGTTGCAGTTTTTGGCTGGAGCCTCCTTGGCACGCGCACGGCACGTGACCCACCCAGGCAGTTAGCATGCATCCTGCTGGCCAGTGTTTGCAGAATATTTTTGTTACAATTTCGGTTTTTTCTTTTAGAATTTGGCATTTTGGAATATTAATTAGATTCTTTTCCTTGTTTGAGTAGTATATATATGACCTAAGCTTGTATTAAGATATTTATCAACGAAATTATCAATACTCTTATCTCCCTTATCTTCTTCTTCTTCTCTCAATCTCAAATTTCTATTTCTGTCTCGTCTTGAATTCTATTTCTGTCACTTGTGTTTGGTAATTTGAAACCCCGTATCATTGGTATCAGAGCCTCATTCTCGAATCTATGGGTAATCAACCAACCTCATGGCTGATGGTACTCGAGCTAATGTCGAAATGCGCAGAGTGGAGGAAGAAATGGCAAGCAGAATCAGAGCTACCGAGGAGGAGATCATTGGGCTGGGCACTAGAGTCGCTGATGTGGAGGGCTCTGTGAAGTAAGTGGGAGAGGAACTTCGGGATTTCAAGCAGCTGTTCTTGGATTGGACTATGAATCAAGGTGGTGGATCCAATTCATCAGCTGGACGTGGAATTAACAGAGATGCTGCACCCGTGCCCGCGAATGGTAATGGTAATGGTAATCATCCTTACTTTGCTAGATTAAGTAGGATGGATTTTCCAACCTTTGATGGTGAAGATGTTAATGGATGGATATTCATGTGTGAGCAACTGTTTTTGTTGGACAATACACCTGAAAATGAGAAAATTAGAGTGGCCTTGATTCATCTTAGGGGTTTAGCGTTACAATGGCACCTTCAATTTGCTAAGACAAGGGGTAATTTGTGGGTGGTATCCTAGATTGAGTATTCTTCTAAGTTACGGGGTAGGTTTGGTCGAATTTTTGAGGACCCCATGTCCGAGTTAATGAGCCTTAAACAGGATGGATCCGTTAAGGACTACTTGGCCAAATTTGACTCTATTTCTGTGAGGGCGGAATTGAATGAGACCCAATTGATAAGCTGCCTCTTAACGGGTTTGAGAGAGGATTTGGCCTTAGAAGTCAGGTCTCGATAGCCACTGACCTTGCAGAGTGCCATGGGTCTTGCCAAGTTTGCTGAGGCTCGGGTTGAAGCTTTAGCAAGGCAGCTAAGACTGAAAACTCCAATACTTCCGACTCCCAACATCCCCAAAGTGACTCCCATGGCTCCCAGACCAGCCCCTTATAGGGCTGCACCTCTGATTCAAGGGACCAATTCACTCAACCGACCTCAAAGAACCATGTCTCGGGCAGAACTGCAAGAAAAGAGGGCCAAGGGGCTATGCTATTTTTGTGACTAGAAATTTGAGGCTGGACACTGGTGCAAAAACAAGGGGCCTCAATTATTTGTGATAGAATTGGAGGGGGAAGAAGGAGAGGAGCCAGTTGAAGAAGAATTACAGGATCTGTTAGAGGAATCCAATGTTGAGTCATCAGCTCAAATCTCCCTTCATGCTTTGGCTGGTACAGCCAATTATCAAACTCTCCGAATCATTGGGTCCATCAAGAAGAAGCCCCTACATATCCTTGTCGACTCGGGCTCCACACATAATTTCATCGACCAAGGATTAGCTCTGAAATTGGGGTGTCGCTTACAACCAGTTCAAGTGGTTCATGTAGCTGTGGCAGATGGAAGTCAGATTGAATGCAAGTATAAATGTGAAGGTTTATCATGGAAAATGCAGGGAATGGAATACATTTCCAACTTCTTTTTGATTCCATTAGGAGGGTGTGATATGGTCTTGGGCATTGAGTGGCTTTCAGCTTTGGGAAACATCCAATGCAACTTCAAAGAGCTTACCATGTCCTACGTGCAAGATGGAAGACCTGTGACACTGCGAGGGAATGGAATGACAGATTGTAAGATAATTGGGGCTAAAGCCATCACGAGAGCCATGGGGAATTCACCCATGATTGCTCTACTTCACATTAGTGTAACTGAAACAGAAGGAAGAGGTCCTGCAGTAATGCTGATAGACAGACAAAAAGAAGAAATGAGTCCAGCAGCAGTCCTAGAGGTCATCAGTAAATTGATAGCTCAATACACTCCTATATTTGAAGAGCCACAGCTGTTATCACCGAGCAGGCCTCCTTTTGATCATAAGATTCACTTGAGAGAGGGTACTCAGCCTATCAGCAAGAGGCCTTATCGTTATCCCACCTTGCAAAAGGATGCCATGGAGGAAATGATCCACGAACTGCTGAGAAAGGGGTAAATTCAGCATAGTACCAGCCCCTTCACCTCAGCTGTCATTTTAGTCAAAAAGAAAGATGGGAGTTGGAGGATGTGCATGGACTATAGGGACTTAAATCAAGCCACCATCAAAGACAAATTTCCAATTCCTCTAGTTGAGGAGCTATTGGATGAGTTGGGAAGTGCTAGGTGGTTTACCAAGCTCGATCTAAGGTCCGGGTATCATCAAATCAGGATGAGAGGGGACGATGTGCAGAAAACAGCCTTCAAGACACATTTTGGGCATTTTGAGTTCCTAGTCATGCCGTTTGGCCTCACCAGTGCTCCCTCGACATTCCAAGCTCTCATGAACTCCATTTTTGCCCCTCATCTCAGAAAATTCGTCTTGGTTTTCTTCGATGATATTCTTGTTTATAGCCCACACATGGATGCACATGTGAAGCATTTAGAGGTGGTTTTTCAGACTCTGATGAAGCACCAACTGTATGTAAAAGAGAGCAAGTGTTCTTTTGCCTCTCAACAGATAGAATACTTGGGACACATCATTAGCAATGGGGGAGTGGCAACTGACCCAAAGAAATTGGAGGCCATCAGATCATGGCCCAATCCTTCCAACCTCAAGCAGTTAAGAGGCTTCCTGGGACTATCCGGCTACTACAGAAGGTTCATTCAAGGGTTTAGTGTGATAGCTCAACCACTTACAAGGCTTACAAGGAAGGAAAGGTGGGAATGGAGTGAAACAGCCTAGCAAGCTTTTGATAAACTGAAGAGTGCTCTTCTGGCAGCACCAGTTTTGGCCCTACCAAACTTCTCCTTGCCCTTTGTAATTGAGTCTGATGCATGTAATATGGGTCTAGGAGCAGTGTTGATGCAGGGAGGCCATCCCTTGGCCTACATGAGTAAAGCCCTCAGTGTCAAGCAGCAGTTATTGTCAGTATACGAGAAGGAACTCATGGCCTTGGTTGCAGCAGTACAAAAATGGCAACAATACTTGATGAATAATACGTTTGTAATCAAAACTGATCAGAAGTCCTTGAAGTACCTTCTTGATCAAAAAATACACACACATTTCCAGAGGCTGTGGTTGGCAAAATTGATGGGGTTTAGTTATGTAATCGACTATAAGAAGGGGAAGGAAAACGTGGCTGCTGATGCTCTTTCAAGGATACCAGGGTATCAGGTCACTTGCTTGCTGTTATCAGCAGTTGATAGCACTTTATATGCAGACATTCAGTTATCTTGGCAAGCTGATGCAACCTTACAACAGCTTATACAGCAGCTGGAGACAGAACCCCAAAGGCACCCCCATTTTAGCTGGCAGGAAGGTCAGTTGCGACGCAAGGGAAAATTGGTGGTTGGAAGTAATGAAGCTCTTCAGTTAAAAATCCTTCAATGGCTGCATACATCACCCAGTGCAGGTCATTCAGGCCGGGATGCCACACTGCAGAGAATCAGATCCATGTTTTGTTGGAAGGGCATGTACCAGACAGTAGCCGATTATGTGCGCAAGTGTTCCATTTGTCAGACTTGTAAATATGAGACCATAGCAACTCCAGGTCTTCTCCAGCCTCTACCACTTCCACAAATGGTGTGGATAGATATTTCCATGGAGTTTGTAGAAGGCCTTTCGCGATCTTTTGGAAGGGACGTGATTTTAGTGGTGGTGGACAGATTAAGTAAAGCTGCACATTTCCTCTCCTTGACACATCCTTATACGGCATTAACTGTGGACAAACTTACATGGATCACATTTATAAACTCCATGGTCTTCCCAACTCTATTGTAAGTGATCGGGATGTTGTGTTTCAAAGTGAATTTTGGCAAGCCTTGTTCTCTATCCAAGGTGTCGAACTCCACCTCTCTACAGCTTATCATCCCCAATCCGATGGATAAACGGAGGTGGTAAATAGAGGAGTGGAGACCTACCTGCGGTGTATGTGCAGCTCTCGTCCCCATATGTGGTCCAAATGGCTTCCCCTGGCTGAATGGTGGTATAATACCACCTGGCATTCAGCGATTCAAAGAACTCCGTATGAAATTGTGTATGGGCAGCCCCCTCCTCTCCACATTCCGTACATACCAGGTGAAACTCAAGTGGACACAGTCGACCGCAGCTTACAACAAAGGGAAGAAATGATCAGTGTTATTAAGTATCACTTATCGAGAGCCCAAAATAGAATGAAGCAATTGGCCGACAGGAAGCGCACCGATCGAAGCTTCAATCCTGGTGAATGGGCTTATTTGAAGCTGCTACCTTACCGACAGATCTCGGTTGCGCATCGCCTTAACCAGAAATTGTCCCCAAGGTACTTTGGTCCATTTCTGGTGCTTTCTGCTGTTGGAAAGGTGGCATACAGGTTGGCACTACCTGCGTCTGCTCGCATCCACGATGTATTCCACGTATCTCAACTCAAACCGTACTTGGGTCCTCATCCTATAGAAGAGATTCCCATTCCTGAAGACATAGAGGCTGTCCCGATCAAGCAACCCGAAAAATTCTTGACCGCAAGATGGTAAACCGAAATAATCGAGCAGCAACCAAGGTACTTGTCAAATGGATGGGATTTCCCAATGAGGAGGCTACTTGGGAATTTCTTTATGACCTACAATTAAAATTCCCTGAATTTCACCCTTGAGGACAAGTGTGATTTGAAGGGGGAGGATGTTGATACAATGTTTTTAGTAAAAAGAGTTTCAATTTTGGTATCGGGTTTCAAATCAAGCTCAAAATCACTCAGCATCAATTTTCGGGTTTGAATTTTAGTTAAGTTAGTTGCAGTTTTTGTCGGGAGCCTCCTTGGCACGCGCACGGCACGTGACCCACCCAGGCAGTTAGCACGCATGCTGCTGGCGTGTGTTTGCAGAATATATTTGTTACAATTTCTGTTTTTCCTTTCAGAATTTGGCATTTTGGAATATTAATTAGATTCGTTTCCTTGTTTGAGTAGTATATATATGACCTAAGCTTGTATTAAGATCTTTATCAATGAAATTATCAATACTCTTATCTCCCTTATCTTCTTCTTCTTCTCTCAATCTCAAATTTCTATTTTTGTCTCGTCTTGAATTCTATTTCTGTCACTTGTGTTTGGTAATTTGAAACCCCGTATCACAGACCCTATTCAGGCGGGAATGTTGCTTTTGCTTTTGCTTATATTGTATTCAAATACTTATTACACTTAAACAATTATGGAAACATAATTATTTAATATTAGAATTATTTCCTTTCATTTTAGTATTGCATATTTAATTATATACTTTCTTGCTTCAGTGGTTAACTGGAAATCAAGCCATTAATGCCCTTTACAACCTTGCAAGAGGATAGCGTACGAAATTAAGTATCATGGAATTCATAACTTCTTTCGTAAATTTAAATTTAGGCTTTGTTTGGAATGGAGAAAATGTTGCGAAGGGAAACAAGATGAAGGAAAGCACTTTTTCCGTGTTTGGAGTGTAGGAAAAATATGAAGGAAAAAAAATTCGAATGAAAAATTTAGAAAATTTACAATTAGATTTTGAGGAAAACCATTTTCCTCTTGAAATTGGAAGGAAAATGGGGAAAACAAATGAATCTCATCCTGAACGATACCATCCCAATATGCAATACACTCGATCTCAACTTCATGTTTTATCGACATGGCCCGCTTTGTTTATCATATAAGTTTATTGATACATCCTATAAAATATAAATTAAGTATAGTATTTATTATTTATAGATACATGATCAATATAATTAGTCTTCATAGTACCCCAGTGAAAAAATATTGAGAAAATTTATTTCAAGTGGCTAAAGTTTGTTAATATATTTTTTAAGGTGACATAGGAGTTAAAATATTTCTGAGATACTCTGGACTAAAATATATATTAGGTATCTAAGTAATAAAAAATTAAATTCAAAGTACCTAAATTAGTTAAAATATATTTTTTAAGGTTTTGAAATATTTTTGAGGTATTTAAACTTTCAAAAACTTTTTCGAAAACAAAAGTTTTTTACCTAACTTATAACATATCTTTTAAATGTATAAATATTTTGTAAACATGTTAACTACTTTTTAAATATTAATAAGACAAAGACAATAATATCAAACCCAGTGTTTAAAAGGCTCCCGTGAAGACGGGTTCTGGGGTTACCATGAAATGAGGCTGTTTCTGATGGTCCCTTGTTCTAAAAACCAAAAAGCAAAGACAGTTTTTAAATATCAAATATATATTTAAATATTTACAAACCTTTTAGTATTTAAATATTTTATTAAATATTAAAAATATTTTTTATAGATTTAAATGGTTTTAAATGTTCATTGCTCATATATTGAAATATTAGGTGTCTAAATAATAAAAGATTAAACTTAGAGTACCTAAATAATAAATTTTCAACGAAACATTATCAAAACAGTTGCTTGGAAACTACCTTTTTTTTTTTTTCCTTTATCTTCCAAACAAGGGGAAAAAAAAAAAATCATTTTCCCCTATCAAGCCATTAATTGCTGAAGGATAGCGTACGAAATCAAGTATCATGGAATTCATAGCTCTTTTTCCTCATAATTTTCTTTTATTCGAATTTTTCTAATTCCAAATGGAGCGTTAAGAGGGGGGACTAAATTCCATGGTAATTGATTTTGAATTTCTTTTGCTAGAGTACCTCTATTATAGTAAATATAAGGGTGTATAAAAGCTGAGCTAAGCCCGAGCTCATCAGAATCAAGATTTGGCTCATCATTAATTAACTTGGCTCGAGCCTCTCATTGCAGTGTACTGATCGATACGGGCATAAATGACTTAGGATAGTGTCGAACTCTTTAACACCACATCGATACTTGATTTTCAAGTAAGTTCTATTTTACTCATTACTATTCTTCTAACATATATGTTCTTACATAAGGTAAAGATAAGCCAAGTTGAACCTGAATCATCAGGCTCAAGGCTTGGCTCATCAACGTTTAGCTCTTGTTGAAGCTTGGCTTGTCATAGGCTCCAACTATGTTTGGATGATCTCGGACTCAACTCAGCGAGCTCCAAGCTTAAACTTGCATTGTTTAACCTCATTTAATCTTGATCTAGGCTCTTTTGGGCTTGATTAGACTTTAGCTCAATTTGTTTAGCCTCAAACTTTGCTTGATTTGGCACATTTAAGCTTATAAAATGAATCAAGATTTGCTCACTTGTGCTTATTTAGGCTAGCAAGCCTATCAGTCAAACTTTAATAGGCTCATCCTTGTCTCATTTAGCTAGTCAAGTCGGATTGGTTCCATCCCCAAGCGAACCAAGCGTTTCAAATTTTTATGACAGCTAGCTCTAGAGGACCCATGAGTCAACTTGGCTTAACTCATTTACGCTTGTGTTTAACTGGAATCGGTAGAGAAAAGATAGGAGAAGGAAATGATGAATATATGTGAGATTATATCCTCCTCACAAATGAGTTTTGTAGGAGTTGATGTAGTTTATCCCCCTTAGGCTCGATGTATTGGGTGGGAAGTTTCGATGGTATTACTGCTGAAAAGAAAAATTATACTCTACTTAATATTGTAAAAAAATATTTTCCTTGCATAATGCATTAATTTCAGTGGCTAAATGTAGGTAGGACCTAAAAAATCTAACACGAACTTATATGACACCAACATGGCACAAAGCAAATGAAATTGGATAAGATCCTTATTGTTGGGTTAATTTTGGTTTGACACACTCAGCAGTTTTAAGTAATTGAATTAAATTTAAATTTACATCATATCAATCCATTTCCAACACATTTCAATGTGGTTTAAGATGGAGCAAATCCATGTGAAGCGTGCCGTCAAACTTAACATAAGATTAAATGTCAATTGAGTTATGTGAGTAATTTGAGTTTTATTTTATTATTATATATAGGTTGTTGTAAGCCATGGCCAAAAATAATATAGGATAAATATATATATAGGGAGCGGCTGAAATAAGAATGAAAGTTCGTGAGAATATGAAAAATTAAATCTAAACTGTTATAGCTTAAGTAAGATTGATCAACGGTCCTAATTAAACCCTTATTTCTTTTCTCTCTCCTCCCTTTAAATCCCAATTTTTTTTAACTTTTTCTCGTTCCTCTCCTCTCATTTTTAACATTTTACCAATTTTTTTACTCTATTTTTTTTTTACCTTTTTAAATTTTTACCAATTTCTTTTTTCTCTACCTCCTCTTCTATTTTAGTTATCACCAATTTTTTTTTACTCTCTCTCTCATCCTTTTTAAATCTCTTACCAATTTTTTTTTTCCTTTTTTCTCTGTGTTAAGTTTATACCCCAATTTTTTTCTCTCTTTTTGAACTTTTTACCAATATTTTTTCTCTCTCCTCCTCTTTTCTATATTTACAACCAAACATCTTTTGCTCTCTCTCCTTCTTTACATCCCAATTTTTTAACTATATTTCTCCTCTTTTTCTTAACCTTTTATCAATTTTTTTTACTCTCTTTTTTTAGCCTTTTATCAATTTTTTCTCTCTCCTTCCTACTCCAATTTTTTTCTCTCCTCTTATTTTTAACCTTTTATCAATTTTTTTTCTTTTTTAATCTATTACTATTTTTTTTCACTCCTTCCCACCCCAATTTTTTTCGGGAAATCACCGGTTATAGACCCCCTTCCCCCCCCTCCCCAATTTAACCTAAAATAGACCCCCATAACCTTAAATAATCCTTTTTGGACTAAAATGCCCCTCCCATTCAACCCCCCCCATCTCGTCCCCTTTCTCTCTCCTCATTTAATACCCAGCCGTTTACTTTACCCCATCCCCCTCCATTTTCTCTCTCCTCATTTAATGCAAAAGTACATATTTTTTACTTTATGTAATGTAACTTGCTTCTCACACTATCCCTCCCTTCTCTTTTCTCGCCCATTTTGCTCACCTCTCATTCACCCTTTTTGTTATATTTTTCTCTCAATCTGAATTCACCAAGCTCCATTTTTTTCATCCTCCTTGTGTCGTTCTGCTACATTGGGCCCTCGGAAGAAGAAGAAGAAGAAGAAGAAGAAGAAGAAGAAGAAGAAGAAGCCCTGTTAAGATCGTGTTTGAAGCTTTGTGGCATTGCTGTAGGTTCAACATTGAGTCGTTACACACATTTCACGGTTTTCAGATCAGATATTGAAGGTAAAATGACCATTTGTTGACATTGTCGTTAATGTATCCTTGTCGTATGAGGTCGGTGTGTTACCAGTCATTTATGGTTTATGATTGGTTTAAATAATGTATTATAACTTTCTTTTGGTGTGTTTGAACACATTAGTGGTGTATGATTAGTCATACATCGTGTATGATAGGTTTTAATGGTGTGAAAACAACTTGTTTATGTGTGCTTCATGTAAATAGTGGTGTATGATCAATCATACACCGTGTATGATAGGTTTGAATGGTGTGAAATCAACATGTTTAGGTATGTTTGAAGTAATTAATGGTGTATAATCAATCATACACTGCGTATGATTGGTTTTAATAGTGTGAAATCAACTTGTGTAGACGTTTTTTAAGTAATTAGTGGTTTATGAGCAACCATACTGTTTGTATGATTTGTTTTAATGGTGTATAACCAACTTCTATTTATGTATGTTAAGTAATTAATTGTGTATAATCGATCATACACTGTGTATGATTTGTTTCAATGGTGTATAACCAACTTGTTTTTGTGTGTGTTAAGCAATTAATGATGTATAATCAGTCATACACTGTGTACGATTGGTTTTAATGGTGTATAACCAACCTGTGTATGTGTATGTTAAGTAATTAATGGTGTATAATCAATCATACACTGTGTAGGATTGGATTTAATGGTGTATAACCAACTTGTGTAGACGTTTTTTAAGTAACTAGTGGTTTATGAGCAACCATACAGTGTGTATGATTTGTTTTTATGGTGTATAACCAACTTGTGTATATGTATGTTAAGTAATTAATGGTGTATAATCAATCATACACTGTGTATGATTGGTTTTAATGGTGTGAAATCAACTTGCGTAGATGCTTTTTAAGTAATTAGTGGTTTATGAGCAACCACATAGTGTGCATGATTTGTTTTTATGGTGTATAACCAACCTGTGTATGTGTATGTTAAGTAATTAATGGTGTATAATCGATCATACATTGTGTATGATTGGTTTTAATGGTGTGAAATCAACTTGTGTAGATATTTTTTAAATAATTAGTAGTTTATGAGCAAACATACAGTGTGTATGATTTGTTTGTATGGTGTATAACCAACTTGTGTATGTGTATGTTAAGTAATTAATGGTGTATAATCGATCATACACTGTATATGATTGGTTTTAATGGTGTGAAATCAACTTGTGTAGACGTTTTTTAAGCAATTAGTGGTTTATGAACAACCATACAGTGTGTATAATTTGTTTTTATGGTGTATAACCAACCTGTGTATGTGTATGTTAAGTAATTAATGGTGTATAATTGATCATACACTGTGTATGATTGGTTTTAATGGTGTAAAATCAACTTGTGTAGATGTTTTTTAAGTAATTAATGGTTTATGAGCAACCATACAGTTTGTATGATTTGTTTTAATGGTGTATAACCAACTTCTGTTTGTGTATGTTAAGTAATTAATGGTGTATAATCGATCATACACTGTGTATGATTGGTTTTAATGGTATGAAATCAAACCATACAGTGTGTATGATTTGTTTGTATGGTGTATAACCAACCTGTGTATGTGTATGTTAAGTAATTAATGGCGTATAATCGATCATAGACTGTGTATGATTGATTTTAATGGTGTGAAATCAACTTGTGTAGATATTTTTTAAATAATTAGTGGTTTATGAGCAACCACACAGTGTGTATGATTTGTTTGTATGGTGTATAACCAACCTGTGTATGTGTATGTTAAGTAATTAATGGTGTATAATCAATCATACACTGTGTATGATTGGTTTTAATGATGTGAAATCAACTTGTGTAGACGTTTTTTAAGTAATTAGTGGTTTATGAGCAACCATACAGTGTGTATGATTTGTTTTTATGGTGTATAACCAACCTGTGTATGTGTATGTTAAGTAATTAATGGTGTATAATCGATCATACACTGTATATGATTGGTTTTAATGGTGTGAAATCAACTTGTGTAGATGTTTTTTAAGTAATTAGTGGTTTATGAGCAACCATATAGTGTGTATGATTTGTTTGTATGGTGTATAACCAACCTGTGTATGTGTATGTTAAGTAATTAATGGTGTATAATCAATCATATAGTGTGTATGATTTGTTTTTATGGTGTATAACCAACCTGTGTATGTGTATGTTAAGTAATTAATGGTGTATAATCGATCATACACTGTGTATGATTGGTTTTAATGGTGTGAAATCAGCTCGTGTAGATATTTTTTAAGTAATTAGTGGTTTATGAGCAACCATACAGTGTGTATGATTTGTTTGTATGGTGTATAACCAACCTGTGTATGTGTATGTTAAGTAATTAATGGTGTATAATCAATCATACACTGTGTATGATTGGTTTTAATGGTGTGAAATCAACTTGTGTTTGTGTATGTTAAGTAATTAATGGTGTATAATCAATCATACACTATATATGATAGGTTTTAATGGTTTGAAATCGACTTTTTTAGGTGTGTTTCAAGTAATTACTAGTGTCTGATCAATCATACACCGTGTATGATTGGTTTTAACTGTGTATGATAGCTTTAAAAGATTTGTGAGGAACTTGTTTTGGTGTCTTTCAAGTATAGAATGGGGCATATTAAACCATACACTGTGTATGAGAGCTTCAAAGGATGTATGATTAACTTGTTTTGGTGTCTTTCAAGTACAGAATGGGGTATGGTTTACCATACACTGTGTATGATAGCTTTGATTGGTCTATGATGAACCTGTTTTGGTGTCTTTCGTGTATAGAGTGTGGCATCCTTAACCATAGACCGTGTATGATTGCTTTAAAAGGTGTGTGATGAACTTGTTTATGACTGTAACGCAAATCATACACCATGTATTCTTTCTTAAAGTGGTGTTATTTGTGTATTATGGTTTTAAACCAATCATACACTATTTATTAGTGGTTTCAATGATGTACTTTCATTCCACCCTAGTGTGTTTCATGTCATTTTTGCTTTGATATCATTTTTTTTTTCTTGTCCACAATAATGGGTGATGCTGCTGTTGCATGCGTTCTGTACGGTGGCCACTTTAAGGAGAGGGCAGAGTACGTTGGTGAAAAATTGGCTTAACTTTTTGTGGATGAGAAAACTGACTTTCGCTTGTTTGCAAAGGACTGTGGCAGAGGTGATTGGTGCTCAGTTGGATGCGGTTTCAAAGATGCATTTTCAATCTTTCACCGCCGTTTCGGCCGTGCCCTTGTACGATGTCGTTGACGATAGGTCCGTTATGTTTTGGAAGGCACTAGCCAAAGAAGATAGGGCGAAGCATCCTTTGATCGTAACTGTAGAGTCATCTGGTGACAGGAATCCTAGCTTCGATTGGCAACGGACTCCCTTTCAAACAATTCCCGATGGTGACAAGAATAGTGGCCGTTCCCACCCTGAGGTTCCCGAGACTTCTGGTGGATGTATGGATGGGGGAATGGAAGAAGCAGCCCGTGTAGATGCATCTGATGTAGATTTGAACATGCCTATTCTGACGGTTGAGGCGACAGCAACAGGTGGAGATTGGGAAAATTACAATCAAAGTGCATGGGATAATTTGGACAATATCAATTTATCCCAGTTGCAACCGACTGTACCTGATGCATCACCTCCAGAGGGCACATTTACGAGCATCGTAATATTTCCCGTGAAGACCCTCTGATTGTCGAACCTGAATTGGAACGAAATGCGGAACCCAGCGGTCAACCGAATGTCCACCCCGACGTCCAAGCTGCTGGTGATCCTCGTTCTGATGATGATGCTGGCTCCGGTGATGAGAGAAGCCGGATTGATAGGGTATATGCGCAGGGCTGGATGGTTGAGGATATTGAAGTCAATCAAATATTTATGACGAAGAGGGACTTGTTGACTAACCTGGCAGTGATTGCGCTTAGGGAAAAATTTGAATTCAGGAGCTACAAGTCGAACAAATCCTTAACGGTTGTCCGCTGCGCACAAGAGGGCTGCACATGGAGGGTTCGGGCTATGTGTGTAGCAGATCGTGGCTGCTGGATGGTTACAAAAGTAGAAAAGAACCACAACCACCCTAGCGATCTCACCACTGTTAGACACAGACAGGTAACCAGTTGGGTCGTCGGGGAGTGCGTCCGCAAGAAACTTGTGAACCCCGAGAGAGTGTTCAAGCCACGGGATGTCATAGATGACATCCGCAGTTGCTACGATGTCAATATCAGCTACAGTGTTGCTTGGAGGGCTAGAGAGTTTGCATACGACAATGTTAGATTGGGTACGGCCAAAGAGTCATATGCATTCTTGCCTGCCTATCTGCAAGTCCTCAAACAGACTGACCCCGGTACCACATTTTATTTACAGACAGATGATGAAAGTAGGTTTCAGTACCTCTTCATTGCGTTTGGTGCTTCACTGAATGGGTACCGGATTTGCCGGCCGGTTGTGAGCATTGACGCAACACATCTGAAGGGAAAGTACCGGGGTGTTCTGTTCATAGCGGTTTGCCACGATGCCAACCAGCAAATTTTTCCGATTGCTGTCGGCATCGGTGATTCAGAGAATGATGCATTGTGGCATTAGTTCCTCAATAGGTTGAAGGAAGTAACTGGGGAGCCTATTGGCCATGTCATTATATCCGATAAACACCGAAGCATCCAACGCGCGGTGGAAGAACTTTTCCCCAACACATTTCACGGGCTCTGCATGTACCATTTGCTGAACAACTTGAAGGCCAAATTCAAGAGCAAAAGGAAGCATTTGGATCAGTACTACTACAAAGCAACCAAAGCATATAACATTTAAGAGTTCCATAGTTTGTTTTTCAGTTTATGTTGTGCCGTACCCGGGGCTAAAGATTACTTGGAAGATGTGAGACTGGACAAGTGGACTCATGCCCACTCCCCTTGTCATCGGTACAACATAACGACGACAAATATTTTGGAACCCATGAATGCTGTATTGGTCAAGGTGCGTGACTATCCAATTACAGCCCTTGTTGATGAGTTTAGGCTACTGTTGCAGAAGTGGTTTCAAGAAAGAAGAGCCAAGGCTGAAGCTTGCACCAGTACAATGTCCCCCCGAAGTCGAAAAACAATTACAAGACAGATTCAAGTTAGCAAGAACGATGACGGTAAGCTCCGTATATATTGTCATGTTTAATCCCTACTACAAAGCATATTTATAGCATGTTTTAAGTTCTTAGGGGTATAAGGCAGGATTTAATTGTATGTTACAAGTTTGAAACGGTGTGAAATCCGCTAATTTTGGCACCCTTCGAGTGTTTCGTTGCTTATGTTTTGTTTTTTTTTTTGTTTTTTTTTTATTTTGCTTTTATTTTGCTTGTACCTTGGTTGTTTGACGCGTTTATCTATTCTCGTGGTAATGCAGATATTGCGAGCTGATGATCATACTTTCGACGTCATCGATTGGGAGAAGATTTTTTTGCATAGATATGTCGCTCTGGACATGTACCTGCTGCAGGTTTCAGCTTGAGCAGCTTCCTTGTGAGCATGCGTTAGCCGTCGTACAGCACAGTCCTTATGCTCTGTACTACTTGTGCTCGCCGTACTAAAGTAGAGAAAAATGGTACGAGTCGTATAGAGGTGTTGTCTACCCGATGCCGCACATAAGTGACTGGCGTATCCCGCGTGATGTAGCTGACATGAATCTTCTTCCACCCGACGTGTGAACCTCTTCTGGGAGGAGGCGGAAGAGGAGGATTCCGTCTATTGATGAGGAGCGCGTTCATCAAAGGTGCAGTCGGTGCAAGGAACACGGGCATAACTGATCCACATGCAAGAATCCAATTGCTCTGCATCCTAGTGGCGAAGGTACCTCATCCAACTCCGGCGGTCCATCTCAAGTTCCTCCTCCAAATTAAGTTATAGTCTTCAAATATTTAAATTTTACTTGTGACATACCTATATAAGTTCGTTTTACACTATTGTAATACATCGTACACTGTGATGTGTATATGTTATTGTATATTACCATAGGATTTACATTGTATTCAGTGTACTGAAAATTGTCGAAAGGTTGTGATGTGTATGTAATAGTGTAATGAAAATTGTGTATATTTTCATATTGTTGTATATTCATGTAATGAAAATTGTCAATGAATTGTTTTGAAGTTAGTCCCAACTGTGTGTTCTAAGTGGTTGATGTGTTGTTCAAGTGTGTTACGATGTATGTCGACACGCATGGATGGTGTGTCGACACACAGATCAGCATCAAAGGTGTCCGCAGGTCTGTGTGCGATACCAATAATTGCCTGAACGTTTAAATTGGATGATGACAGATCAAAGCCTTCGGTCATGTATTGCTGCCAACCTTTCCTGGTCATCAGAAAGCACAGGGAAAAGAGGAGAGAGAAAGACACAGTCTTTTTATTTCATCTTACCCACAAAACACTACAACAAAATATATATATGTACACAGATGCAAACAGGAGGGAAAATCATAACTATCAACAAAACCCATATAAATATCTCAAATAAAATATCTGAAACTCATCATATACCGTGTATGATTCATCATATACCGCTATTTACTTCAAACACATTGCAACAAGTTTATTTCACACACATCTTTTAGAGTATACAGTAAGCCAGAAGGGGAGTCTTCAACTGTATACTGTACAAAAGCATACAAGGTATGGTTCTCCCCGCTATTTTGTCCAACTCCTCCATTTATAGGCAAAAGCATACAAGGTACAAAAACATGAGGAGAACCGCAGAAGAGGGGTAGGATAAAATAGGTGATAGTTGAGGTTATTAAATGTCTTGCCTGGGTGTCAATTATGACCCCTGAACTTTCAATGTTCAACGCCCAACTAGCCTTGTATAAGTTGATTTCACACCATTAATACTTATCATACACGGTGTATGGTAAGTCATACACCACTAAGTAATTGAAACACACTTATACAAGTTGATTTTACACCATGAATACTTATCATACACGATGTATGGTAAGTCATACACCACTAAGTAGTTGAATCACACTTGTACAAGTTGATTTCACACCATTAATACTTATCATACACGGTGTATGGTAAGTCATACACCACTAAGTAATTGAAACACACTTATACAAGTTAATTTCACACCATTAATACTTATCATTACCATACACCACTAAGTAGTTGAAACACACTTGTACAAGTTAATTTAACACCATTAATAGTTATCATACACGGTGTATGGTAAGTCATACACTACTAAGTAGTTGAAACACACTTGTACAAGTTGATTTCACACCATTAATACTTATCATACACGGTGTATGGTAAGTCATACACCACTAAGTAGATGATTTCACACCATTAATACTTATCATACACGGTGTATGGTAAGTCATACACCACTAAGTAATTGAAACACACTTATACAAGTTGATTTCACACCATTAATACTTATCATACACGATGTATGGTAAGTTATACACCACTAAGTAATTAAAACGCACTTGTACAATTAATTTATTACACTGTAATTGCCACAACTATCAATGAAATTGTGTACTATCAATATAAATGCCCTTGTTGATTTATACGGAGGAGGCTGACCGGTTGGGGTGGTTGGTGGTTGAACATTGAATGTTCAGGGGTCATAATGAACTACTGAGCAAGACATTTTATAACCTCAACTACCACCTACTTTATCATACCCCTCTCCCACGGTTCTCCCCTATAAATGGATTAGATGGACAGGAAGCCAAGCATATACGGTTCCTCAATATATCTAGCCATTTAAATTGCTAATGTAAGTGGTTCAAGCAGCGGCAGTGGTGGGCCAGTGACAGCTGAGACGCAGAGAGAGGTGGCACTTCTACAGATCATGTTTCATCAACGGTGTACCAAGTAATTAGTGGTGTATGATCAATCACACATGGTGTACTGCTTATGATGAGTTGTAATGGTGTAAAGTGCATCCGCATGATAAGGATCTTGAACTTTGTATGCAGGCAGTGGATGCACTTTACAGACAACATATGCAGAGGGACAACTGTAAGTGGTTCCAGTAATGGCACTGGTGGGCTAGTACTAAAACTACTTTCGTTTGCCCCTCTGCAAGAAATCCGTTCAGTTGTTCCATGACTTGCATAGCGCCTCTCAATCTCTGAATTTCCAACTCTAACGCTTGTTTGCGATTGAGCTCTTTCTCGAGGGTGATTATCTGTTTGTAGAGCGCCTCTTTTTCCCTATGTTATCACCCTTGAGAAAGAGCTCAATCGCAAACAAGCGTTAGAGTTGGAAATTCAGAGATTGAGAGGAGCTGTACAAGTCATGGAACAACTGCAGATGGACAACCGAAAATGGTTCTAGCAATGGCGGTGCTGGGCCAGTTATATATGTCCAGTTTGTCCTACAAATGGTGTAGGATGAGTTTTAATGGGTAAAAACAACTTTTGCATGTATTTTTTCATGTTTTGCTGGTATGATGCTGTGAAATCAACCTATATTGGTGGTCTGTAAGGATGTGTGTCGACACACATTGTAACACACTTCAAGTAAGCATCAAACCCTAATAACACACAATTACGACCAACTTCAAAAATTGACAATTTTCATTACACAATTTGAAAATACATCAATAGGAACATACAACAATATCGAAATATACAATATTACATACAATTTTCAGTATAATGAATACAATGTAAATCCTTTGGTAATATGGTCATATACAATAACATACTTTTATTCCCATGTACACATTTGCATCTATTTATTTCTTCCATGTCTGTACAAGTGTACACACGTATACAGCCGCAATTTTTCCATCTGCGCTTGCATGTATTGGGAGATGCTCAGTCCATTTGTCAGCAAAAATTCAATAAACTTTACAATAAAAATTTCACAATCTGACATGCAGTTCATAATAATACAGATGAGACACGTTAGAAATTAAACATCATTACAAGTAATGACTATTTTGCATCCACTTCATAACCAAAAGGCCAAATGAACGGAATAGTAAAACTGCATGGGAAGTAGATGTCATACCCCCTCTGTTGTGGACATTCATTCCGGTTGTATGTGACCAAGAAAGGCTTGCCTCTGAATTTTATGAGGTCCTTTCGGACATCCCAAAAATTAACCATATCTAGAGCATGTGGAAGCAATTTCACAATTGGTTCCACATGTTCTAATCTTGATTCCTTGGCTGCGGCGGAGTACATGGAATCAAATATCTGTATCCGCCATTCATTAAAATGGATGGCAGCAAGGAACCAATGTTGATTAGGTTGATTAATGGGCATGTATATCCGATCCACGTCGTGGCAGCGGACCCCATATGTGGTATCCCCGGTAAGAAACTTAATGATCAACGATTCAAAATCATTAATAGCTGACTCGATTGGGATTCCTCCGTCTTGACTCCGTTTGATTAGGGCTCCAAATTGAGGAGCAACCGTTGTATGCGCGCATGTTGCCCTCTGGTCGAAATGCTCTGGCCACTAATGTTTCTTCTCCAGAATGTAGTGCAAAACTACATCCATTTCCTGTAATTCACCACTAATTAGTTGAGACACCCTAACACAAGTTGTTCTTGGACAAGTAAAACCTATCATACATGATGTACGATTAACCACACACCACTAATCACTTCAAACACACATAAACAAGGTGATTTTACACAATTAAACCCTATCATACATGGTGTATGACTAATCATACACCACTCTTTATTTAAAACACACTAACACAGGTTGATTTTACACTTTTAAAACCAATCATACACGGTGTATGACTAGTAATACAACACTTACTTACTTAATACACAATAACATACATCAATATACACCATTATGATCAATTATACATAGTGTATGATCAATCATACACCACTTATTACTTGAAACACCCCTGTACAAGTTGATTTCACACCCGAAAATTAAAACCTATCATACACGGTATTATTATTCATCATACACCACTAATTAGTTGACACACCAACAAAAAAGGAATGGGATCCAATTACAGTAATCACACGACAAAATTATCATGATGGGAAACATACCTCATTCGTAAGCCAGGCGTCCTCTTTCAACCGATACCAAAATTGCCCCGTCATCGCACTCAAAACAAAGAAATCCATTTGTTGATCACCAAGTAATAGAAAGGGAGTATTCAAATTTCTGTAATATACAATTCTAAGCATGATAAGCATACCATAAGAAAGTTACATTCTAGAAATATTTACATACTCATTATCAAAAAGCATAGTGTAAAATCACACTCACTTCTTGACCATTGTGTGGAAACTTTTGTAAAAATCATCAAATTGTTTGATATCTTCCTTGGAGATCGAAGGGCAGAACCGGCTCCGATCCAGGGTGGGTCATTCTTGCCCATTTGCTCTTACCCTCCGCGGTCCATTCTTCGCCTTTGTACTTGGGGTTGGGCTTGGGGTCCCTCCTCTCTTGCCCCAATCTACAAACTGTCTTGGACAATGTCATCAAGTTTTCAACACCGTCCACATGCGTTGACGATGGTTCCTTGAAGACTTTTTCCTCGGCCCTAGATGGCATAGCAAATACCAAAGTCAATAAGCATCAACATGCATGAAAATATAACAAATTGGGACACTAACAAGGAATCCATAGTGTCTTACCCAGTACGTGTAGGAGAAATTATAATGGCTTGCTCAATCGGGGATGGATGAGCGGAAGTCGGTGAACATATATATGGGGATGTGATATGCGGAAATGCGGCATGCAGTTGACGGTCTGAGAGCTCCTTAATCATTGCCTCCTGAGCCTCAAACCGTCGTTCGTACATTTACAGTTGAAGCTGCTACGGTTCAAGTTTGCTTTCGAAGTACATTTGCAGCTGATGCTGCTGCGCTTCAAGTCTACTTTCAAAGTGCATCCGCATCATTTGCATATCTTTCTCCATCGCTCCGAGTCTCTCCATAACCTGCAATAAATCCTCCAAATTGTCATAAACATAAATTTGAATAATATAGTATCCACAAGGATAAAAATGCAATTAAATAAACACAAAACGAAATATCAATACCGATGGTACGCCAAATTGGGTGACGTAGTATACGGTTCCTGCTGAGATGCCGGCAAGGGGCGTTGAGTTGCCAATGGTTGTGGCTCATCACCCGGATCTGCTGGCATTTCTATAACAGGAGATTGAACCCCCTCCTCACCGTCCCCAGCATAGGGAATGCCTTGTAGATTAGGTTGACTAGCTTCCGCACTCGTCAGTCTAATCGGTTCGACATTCAATTGCTTATCAAAGGAAGATACATCATATGAACGTTAGTAAAATTACAAATCATACTTCTAACTCAAAAGCTATGAAACAACCAGTAGTAAAACAATAACAACATAATATATTATTACCTGATCAAATACTGTTGAGAGCAGAACGGAGTACAAAACCTTACCGGACATCTTCCAGTTAAAGATCAGCCCAAGAGGCTGGTTGCCAACCCTCACCACCCCAACCTTGACAAGTTCTGGAAGGGTTTCCAGGGCAAATATGGAAACCACATCATAGAACCCGTGGATGGAGTAGGTCTTCTCCAAACCGTGTTGCATTTTTGCTACGAAATCCTTGAGCTTCCGCACCAAGAATTTCCAGCTCAAGGATCCCCATGCAACACTGTTGAAAGAGTCCACATCGTCCACGAGGGCCAGGATGTTCGGGTCAATGCATGTTCGCATGTGTTTGGCGAACAGTAGACCCTCGACCAGGTAGGCAACAGCAAGCTTAACCTGGTCCTCCATGATGGAGCAGGTTCTGCATGCATCAAACAGCTGCTACCTCGTCATCCTCCCCCTCATGCCATACTTGGCAACCAACGTGTTGGGACCACCGCGTACCTCTTCCACACCGGCATATCTCAAGCCGGTGAGAATGCAAAACTCCCTCCTCTCGAGGTGCACTAACTTCCCACCAAATAAGAATGATAACTCCTCGGGATTGGGGTTGGCCACCTGGTGGAGAAGGACAATGTGAATGAGACTATGCCAGAAGTAAACATTGGTCTCACTCAACTCAAGCAGGTGCCCGACATTGTATTGTGATGCAAGGGCAAGCTGTAATGCAAAACACTTTTAGTTAATATGGGATCATAAATGTAATTGTAAAAAGTCAACAAAATTAAAATGGATACAGTGCCAAACCTTGGCTTCATTGTCCTTCAAGATGTCATGAATCTCTGTAACAACCTTGGTTGACACATCCATTTGGTTAACCTGGAGGAAATTCCAGCAACTCCTCGGGAAAATGTAATCAACCTCAACTGCAGGACTGCTCTTCCTGCGTGTGTAAAATGCCATCTGAAATAAAAGCAAAACACCATTAATTACTGAACACACAAACACACGTTGGTTATACACCATTGAAACAAATCATACACAGTGTATGATTGATTATGCACCACTAATTACTTAAAATACACAAACACAAGTTGGTTATACACCATTAAACCCAATCCTACACAGTGTATGATTGATTATACACCATTAATTACTTAACATACACATACACAGGTTGGTTATACACCATTAAAACCAGTCCTACACAGTGTATGACTGATTATACACCATTAATTACTTAACACACACAAACACAAGTTGGTTATATACCATTGAAACAAATCATACACACTATATGGTATACCAATCATACACAATGTATGGTTGCTCATAAACCACTAATTACTTAAAAAATATCTACACAAGTTGGTTATACATGATTGATTATACACCATTAATTACTTAACATACACATACACAAGTTGGTTATACACCATTAAAACCAGTCCTACACAGTGTATGACTGATTATACACCATTAATTACTTAGCATACATATACACAGGTTGGTTATACACCATTGAAACAAATCATACACAGTGTATGGTTGCTCATAAACCACTAATTACTTAAAATACACAAACACAAGTTGGTTATACACCATTAAACCCAATCCTACACAGTGTATGATTGATTATACACCATTAATTACTTAACATACACATACACATGTTGGTTATACACCATTAAAACCAGTCCTACACATTGTATGACTGATTATACACCATTAATTACTTAACACACACAAACATAAGTTGGTTATATACCATTGAAACAAATCATACACACTGTATGGTATACCAACCATACACAATGTATGGTTGCTCATAAACCACTAATTACTTAAAAAACATCTATACAAGTTGATTTCACACCATTAAAACCAATCATACACACTGTATGGTTGCTCTTAAACCACTAATTACTTATAAAATGTCTACACAAGTTGATTTTAAGCCGTTAAAACCAATCATACACAGCGTATGATTAACCATACGCCATTAATTACTTAACACACACAAGCACAAGTTGGTTATACACCATTAAAACCAATCCTACACAGTGTATGGTTGCTCATATGAAACATGCAGAAGTTCATTATACCACAAAGGTTGATTTTACATGAAAAAAACCACAAAACATGCAGAAAATTATTTTACACAAATAAAAAACACTAACTCTTACTCACAAAGCCACTAACACCAAAACCCTAAACCCTAACAAATACTATGCACTATGTTCAGGAAATCATACGAAACAAATGCATATTATACATTTCCCTACAAAAATAACTCTTACTCACCTTCGGAAATGATGATTAAACATCGGAGCAGCTAGAGAGCAAGGATGAAGGTGTGAAAACAGAGGATAGACCCACGGGAACGAGAATCGCAGCTGAAGTAGAAGAGAAAGAGGATGAACAAGTGAGGGAAAGAGGAGAGAGAGAATGAACGGGTGAGAGAAAGATGAGAGAGGCTGGTGGCTTGTAAAACAAGTTGCTTATGGGGAAGAGAGAAAGACGGGAAGGGGAGTGGGTAAAATTCAATTTTTACAGCTGTGAAAGTAAATGCTAGGAGAGAGAAGGGAGACGGATGGGATGGCGGCTACTGTGCGCATTAAATGAGGAGAGAGAAAGGGGACGGGTTGGATGGAAAAAGCAATTTGTAAAATATAAAATATATATATATATATATATATATATATATATATTTAAAATAGGCGGGAAAATATATACACATACACAGATGCAAATAGGCGGGAAAATCATAACTATCAACAAAACCCATATAAATATCTAAAATAAAATATCTGAAACTCATTATACACAGTGTATGATTCATCATACGCCAATAATTACTTGAAACATAACTATATAAGTTGATTTCACACCATTGTACCACTAATTACTTGAAAAAAACCTACAAAAGTTGATTTTATACCATTAAAACCTATCATACATTGTGTATGATAAGTCATTTACCACTAATTACTCAAAATATACCTATATAAGCTCATTTTACACGATTATAACCCATTATACACAGTGTAGGATTCATCATACGCCAATAATTACATGAAACATAACTATATAAGTTGATTTCACACCATCGTACCACTAATTACTTGAAAAAAATCTGCAAAAGTTGATTTGATACCATTAAAACCTATCATATATTGTGTATGATAAGTCATTTACCACTAATTACTTCAAACATACCTATATAAGCTCATTTTACGCCATTATAACCCATCATACACAGTGTATGATTCATCATAGGCAAATAATTACTTGAAACATAACTATATAAGTTGATTTCACACCATTGTACCACTAATTACTTGAAAAAAACCAGCAAAAGTTGATTTGATACCATTAAAACGTATCATACATTGTGTATGATAATTTATTGACCACTAATTACTTCAAACATACCTATATAAGCTCATTTTACGCCATTATAACCCATCATACATAGTGTATGATTCATCATGCGCCAGTAATTACTTGAAAAACGCAACTGTATAAGTTGATTTCACACCATTGTACCACTAATTACTTGAAAAAAAAACCTGCAAAAGTTGATTTTATACCATTAAAACCTATCATACATTGTGTATGATAAGTCATTTACCACTAATTATTTAAAACATACCTATATAAGCTCATTTTACGCCATTATAACCCATCATACACAGTGTATGATTCATCATATGCCAATAATTACTTGAAATATAACTATATAAGTTGATTTCACACCATTGTACCACTAATTACTGCAAAGAAAACCTGCAAAAGTTGATTTTATACTAGTAAAACCTATCATACATTGTGTATGATAAGTCATTTACCACTAATTATTTGAAACATACCTATATAAGCTCATTTTACGCCATTATAACCCATCATACACAGTGTATGATTCATCATACGCCAATAATTACTTGAAACATAACTATATAAGTTGATTTCACACCATTGTACCACTAATTACTTGAAAAAAACCTACAAAAGTTGATTTTATACCATTAAAACATATCATATATTGTGTATGATAAGTCATTTACCACTAATTACTTCAAACATACCTATATAAGCTCATTTTACGACATTATAACCTATCATGCACCGTGTATGATTCATCATACGCCAATAGTTACTTGAAACATAACTATATAAGTTGATTTCACACAATTGTACCACTAATTACTTGAAAAAAACCTGCAAAAGTTGATTTTATACCATTAAAACCTATCATATATTGTGTATGATAAGTCATTTATCACTAATTATTTGAAACATACCTATATGAGCTCATTTTACGCCATTATAACCCATCATACACAGTGTATGATTCATCATACGCCAATAATTACTTCAAACATAACTATATAAGTTGATTTCACACCCTTGTACCACTAATTACTTGAAAAAAACCTGCAAAAGTTAATTTTATATCATTAAAACCTGTCATACATTGTGTATGATAAGTCATTTACCACTAATTATTTTAAACGTACCTATATAAGCTCATTTTACACTATTATAACCCATCATACACAGTGTATGATTCATCATACACCAATAATTACTTGAAACATAACTATATAAATTGATTTCACACCATTATACCACTAATTACTTTGAAAAAACTTGCAAAAGTTGATTTTATACCATTAAAACCTATCATACATTGTGTATAATAAGTCATTTACCACTAATTACTGGAAACATACCTAAATAAGTTCATTTTACACCATTATAACGCATCATATACAGTTTATGATTGATCATATACTACTAATTACTTGAAACACACCTAAACAAGTTGAGTTCACACCATTAAAACCAATCATACACCATCAATGAGTTGAAACACACCAAAAGAAAATTAGGGTCAAAGGGGTCTAAAAAAGCATAATTTGGGGCTGGGGGGTTTATTTCGTACGATTTCCCATTTTTTTCTCTCTCCTCTCATTTTTATCTTTCACCAATTTTTTTTACTCTCTTTTTTTAACCTTTTACCATTTTTTTTTCTCTTTCCTCCTTTATCTATGTTTACACCCCAATTTTTTTTTTTTTATTAGATCTCCTCTCCTTTTTACATTTACAATCCAATTTTTTATGTTACACCACAATTTTGTTATCTCTATCCTCCCTTTTATGGCTGTCGTTTCAATTACAGGGACAACTAAAATTTGGTTTTCCTTATACTCAGAAGATTGTAAACAAGAGTAATTAACTCTTTTTTATTATATATTTAGAAAATTGTAAACAATAATAATTTATAATTTCTAATAATTAGTCTATGCAACTAGTTTTGCTAACCATTTCTATATGACGTTGTTGCTAATGGCCGAAAGATCCAAGCAAAGGACAAGTTATAATTTAAAATATGATATATATAACATTTGTAAAGCTTAGAATTTTTATAAATAATAGAATGACTAATGTAACAAAAGTCTTACAACTTAATAAAAGACTAAAATAATATATGGTTCTAAATAACAAATTTTGACATAGTAAATTCATGTCTGCATGAGACTCATATTTGTATTCTAGTTCTTTCTTCTTCAGTAGTAACACATTTCTTCTTCTTCCTCCTTAGCGACAAAACATTTGTGCATCATCAACAATGAAGACTGCAACAAAAGTACATCGAAAAAAATAAAATAATTACAAAAATTTATAAATTCTTATCATTAAACAACTATAGAAAAGAATGAACAAAAAAGAAGCATGACTTTTTAAGGCTACAAATAACTAAAAGCAGCAAATATTAAAATTCAAAATTATTAAAATAAGTAATCTATATGTATAGTTCGATACAAAGACTCTCAACAGTAGCAGATCCAGGACTCCAACAATGCGAGGTCCATATTTATATTATAAATAAAAATAATTATAATACTAATAACAAAAAGTAATATTAACTATTTATATTATCTGTGTATATTTATATATTATAAAAATTAGGACAATGAACATATATATGTATCAATATAATAAAATTAAACAATAGATAGAAAGAAAATCAACTAGTTATACTATATGAGTGATACGAAACGATTATGGGTGAAAGAGAAAGGTAAGAGATAAGAAAAGAGAAAATAATTATACTTTTGAAAAACTAGGATTTAATTTTCATGGTGTTCAGATAAAAAAATTTCATAATACAAGTTATTAAGGAAGCCAAAAAAAAGAAAAAAGAGGGTAAAGGTGATAAATATACACAATACTCGAAATTGAACCCACGACCTATAAAAATTTGATAACACGCTCTACCATTAGGCTAAAGGTGACTTCTTGATGTTGGTTCATAACTTGGTTTTTCATACTGTTTATAATTTTGGTACTGGCGTGTATAAGTTTTAAAGATTAGGTGATAAAGCTATAGTGTCTATGCCCTCCACTTCTTTCAACGTCACCTTTTTTTACTGATTCTCAATCATCCCAAAATTTATACTTTTGCTTTGTTCAAACTTTCAATTAAATATTAATGTATTAAATCCTTTTATCCTATTAACTACAATATCCACAAATCTTTTTACTCTCTTATTAAATTGGCGAAAAATTGTAAAATATGAATTTCTGATTTTGCTAATTAGGTTTCAATTTATAGTATTCAATTTTTCTTATCTTTTACTACAAACTTCACCGAATATTGTAAAAACATTATAATCAAATTTTAATAAATAAAGAAAACAGAGGAGATAATGAATTATCTTTATAGCAAAATCAGAAGTAAACGTAGAAAGGGAAGTAAAAAAAAATTGGGATATAAACGTAAAAAGCAGAGGAGAGAAAAAAAAAATTGGGTATAAACGTAGAAAAAAGAGGGGAGAGAGCAGGGAGTAACAAAAAATTAGGGTGTAAAGTAGAAAGGGAAGGAGATAAGACGAGTAATAAAATTGAGATGTAAATTTAGTATGAAAAGGAGACAGAAAAATTAGTAAAAGATTAAAAAGAGATGAGAGAGGGAAAAAAAATGGTAAAAACTTAAAAAAATTAAAAAAAAAATTTGGTAAGAGTTAGGGGAGAAGAGAGAGAAAAAAGAAATTGGTGAAATTTTAAAAAGGTAAAAAAAGATGAGAGAGGAGGTAGAGAAAAATAAAATTGATAAAAATTTAAAAAGGTCAAAAAAAAAAATAGCGTAAAAAAATTAGTAAAAGGTTAAAAAGAAGAGAAAAG
Source organism: Simmondsia chinensis (assembly GCA_018398585.1). Taxonomy (NCBI): domain Eukaryota; kingdom Viridiplantae; phylum Streptophyta; class Magnoliopsida; order Caryophyllales; family Simmondsiaceae; genus Simmondsia; species Simmondsia chinensis. The sequence continues at coordinate 11,762,350 of JAGTTD010000024.1, forward strand.
GAGAGAAAAAGTTAAAAAATTGAGACTTAGAGGGAAAAGAGAAAAAGAAATAAGGGTTTAATTAGAACCATTAACCAATCTTTTTTAAGATTTAACGGTTTAAATTTAATTTTCTTATATTCCCACGAAGCTTCAATTCTCATTATAGCCTCTATATATATATTAGTATTTTAAAGTTTGGTGCATTAATCTTTTAGCATACAAATTTTCCGAAATTATTTTCTAGTCTAAAAGTTATATACACTTCATAAATTAATATGAAAAAGAGTATAAAAAGATGTAAAACTTATCAGTATTTATTAATAATTCTATCATCTCCTCACTCTTTCCCTAATCCTACATATGAACCACAATTGCTCATGAAGAAAAGTTGGGAAAGAAACCTATTTTTCACCCTTACATATCAATACTTGAACTATTTTATTAAATATACATAACTTTTTACACCAAAAAAATTATTTCACAAAGCTAATAGACTAGAAAATTAACATACCAAACCTTAGGGCACCAATACGTAATTTACCCAAAAGTATATAGGTTAGAACCTCTAGTTACACGAAATATGATACTTCTGCATAATTATAGACATGTAGCGCATCCAACAAGTTAAACATTGGGTTCAAGTTAAACATATTGACATGAAACATAACATGAAAGGACATGTTAATTATCCCCAAGCATACTCTTATTTGTTAAGCGACATGATAGTATTCAGCGTTTACTGGCAAACTGAGAAGACAAAAGATGCATTTAGACTTAATTAGGGTTTAAGAAACAAGCTTCAGGAAGCAGATCCTTCAATAGCTCAACAAGCTCAAGCTCATTAACAAACTTGATAGATTCACCTCGTTCCAAGCTTGATCCATACCAAGTCACCTAACTTAGCTAGGTGAGCCAAGTTCAAGTCTCGTAGAGCTCAAGCTCAAAGGTCGACAAAGTCTAACGAGCCTAAATAAGCAACTCCTATATAAATTACTTACACGGGTTCATCTAATTAAGCCAAGTTCAGGCATAAACAAACTTGCATCAAACTTGAATGAGCCTAAAAGAGACAAGCTTATCACAAAGCACACTGCTAGCTTCGAGCTCAACTAGCAGTGCGCAGAGGCTCGGGGGATTCAAAAAAAAAAAAAAAAAAAACATTTTTGAGCCAGGTTCAAGATTTTGATGAGCAGAGCTCGACGAAAGTTACCAGATTCAACGAGCTTCAAGCCAGCCAAAGCCAAGCCTAAAGCCAGACAAACTCGCTCAGCTCTGTCTACACACCAAATTCCAAACACTGACTCTTGTCGCCAGAAAAATCAACTTAGAAACAAATACAAAAGCCAGTCAATGAGTAGAAATATAAATCCTCAATTCTCATGCTTCTTTCATCCCAGTAGCTTTAAGAGGGATTGTTGAACATAGAAGAGAAGGCCTTCAAGAACTACCAAGTATGCTGGAGCAACCTCCAAAATTTGACTCTCGTTCCTGTTATGCAGTTCCTTTCACTCTCTTCATCATATCGACGAATTCTCTAAAAACTGTAACGACAGAAGAGACTATGAGTATTTCTATGCATCCAGCAACGTAGCCAACAGGTGTGGACACACAAGAAAAAAAGAGACCGAAAATGAGCATGTTCCAGCTAAAGTGAAGGTAGCCCATGAAACGTGTTTAAAATCGTTTGAACATGGGGAAGCCAGGACATGTGCAGGCCTCTATTGGAAGGGATGCTTTGATGGAACGTACCTTGTCAAAAGGGGGTCATGCAGCCTCAAAAAGATTCGTTTAGATTGCATAAAGAAAGGCATTGCTTCAATATAGCTTCATAAAGATATAATTCATGATATAGCATAATGACACTTCACGTTTATGAGAAGAGGTCCAAACACTACCAAGGTTTCATCAACATTCTCACTCCGGCCCTCACTCTTCTGGTACTTCATACTCGTATAGTGTTCGTAACAGCCACAGGCATGGCTGTGGGCATGCCTCTAATGGTGGTCAGAGGAGGTACCAGTGGGTCGCGCAAGGGCTATATTATACCCCCTTCATTTTCTAGGAACAAGCGGCTTCATACACGTTCCCATGTAAATACTCTCTGCTACCCCTGACATCCATCAGCTTTCTTATCATCCTCCTCCACTAGGTTCAACTGGGCCCTCTATCCTGGGGCCCCAGTTGATGTCCGCTATATCTCCAGCTTTTAATACAATATTTACTAATACATCTTCAATTCTCTGTCAACACCATTCTTCCTATGATCATGATTTTCTTTCATGCCCATTTCTTTCCTGTGGTGCTTCACCAATACTGCTATTAGTAATTATGAATCGGCTCCTTCCAATACTTGGGTTAAGAACACCAGTGCGCTCTCACATATGATGTCCTCTCCAGGAACTCTTCATTTTGTTATTCCTTATCCAGCTATTGAATCTGTTCAAGTGGCCAATGGTTCTCATATTCTTATCTCTCATATTGAGTCAACTAAAATTTCTACGGCTTATTCTCCCTTTCCTCTTTCTCGTGTTTTAGTCACACCCTCTCTTAAAAAAGAATTAAGCTTCGCCCGTCAATTCAATTCTGATAATAATTGCTCTGACCCCTTTGGTTTTCCTTGTAAAGATTTATATATGAGCAGCATCCCTCATAGGTCCAATAGTTTGGGTCCTCTATCCTATTCATCATATATCTAATCCTTTCCCTCAATGTCATCCATGTGTCTCTCGCTATTTAGCATCGTCAGCTTGGTCATCTAGGTTACTCAGCGCTATCTACTGTATTTTTCTAGTTTCACTCGATCCTTAAATTATTCTTCATCTCATGTCTGTCAATTAAGAAAGCACATCTTTTGCCTTTTTTTCCTGATCTCAGTTATGTACTTTTCAGCCTTTTGAATTAATACATTCTAATGTTTAGGCGTCTCATATTCTCATTTCTAGTGGATATCGTTACTACTTATTATTGTTGGATGACTACTCACATCATTGTTCGAGTTTTCCATACGTACTAAATTTGAATATTATGTGACAACAAATGGGGAATATGTTAATTGGTCTTATTAAGATTTCTTTGCCGCAGGGGTATTCATTGTTGGTTATCATGCCATGGTACCTCGGCTAAAAATGAAAAAAGTAGAATGCACGCATTGCACTATTCTTAACACGGTTCAGGCTTTATTATTTCAAGCTTCTTTCCGTGTGTACTACTAAGGTGGAGGCAGTCCACGTTGTCATTCATGTAGTCAGCATTTTCCCTACTCCTTTTAATGCAGCACAACTTGCTAACAAAAACTCAACTCAATTTTTATTTCATCAAAACTTCAAACTAATGAATTATAAAGCCCTATTTAGAGAAAAGACTAAACCCTATTGGATAACTTAAGTGACAAATAATAAAAAGAACTAAATTATCCCTTACTGAGGATATACTCATGACTTACCTGCTTATGGGGGCTTGTGGGTTGTTCTCATGGGCCGGGGTTAGTTGGGGCAACCCAATCCCTCGTCACAAAAAAAAAAAAAAAAAAAAATAAATTATCCCACTAATTAAAACAAAACTAAAATATTTTATTGACTTAAAAGATATATTCTAATCTAACCTCATCGATTACTCTATCCAAATCTAATAAAATATCAAATCTTTTATAATTAGTAATCCTCTTCTTTCGTGCTGCATCACCTTTGCTTCACCATTGTACTCTTCATGAGTTGCTCTTTAACAAGTGGCCCTATTATCATCTTCGTGTGTTCGGATGTGCTTGTTATCCTCACTTTAATGCTATCGGCTTGCACAAGCTAACTCCCCTATCTACACTTTGCATTTTCTTGGGTTATCCCTTACATCACAAAGGTCATCATTGTTTGGATCTTCAATCGAACAAGATTATTATCTCTCATCATGTTGTATTTGATGAATCTAATTTTCCTTATGCTCAGTTGACTGGGATTGCATCGTCGACCTCTGGATGTGACCATGAAGAGGTTGGGCTGGTTTTGAGCTGCCCGATTCTCTCTTTTCGCTCCTGTTTTTCTCTACTGGCCACTGCACCATCTATTTTGGCACAGCTTGTTCCACTAATATATGACTTTGGTTTTGTTTTCCTACGTCCCACGATGTCTCACCCTCCATAGGGCTGCTCAGCACATTAATTCTATAGCCCACCCTATTGGCGCATCTGTAAGTGGAAGCTCTGTTACTACACAACTTGGCTTGGCCTCTTTTGGTGGTGGCGCTGCTACTCCATCCACAGATCTCACACACAGCATATTATGGCCAGAAAACTGACGCTAACTCAGCCACAAGCCAGTGTCTTTAAGCCTTATGTCTAGCCATTAATGGTGGCTGCTCGGACTACCTTGCCCTCTGAGCCTCGTACTTTACAGGAGGGTTCTCATGATACATTGGTGTCCCTCCATGGCCAAGAAATATTAGCCTCTTATTGATTTTTTCTTCCTAGACCCTCTCATGGCAATATCATTCACTCAAAATGGGTCTATAGTGTTATGCACCGATTCTATAATACTCTTAAGAGGTATACAGCTCGCCTTGTGGCTCAATGCCATCCTCAACAGGTTGTTATTGATTTTTATCAAACTTTTAGTCTGGTCGTGAAGCCTATCACTATTAGCACCGTTCTCTCCTTGGTCGTATCTCGTGGTTGGCTTATACACCAATTGGATATCAAAAATGTTTTTTCTTCATGATCGATTCGTAAATTGTGTATAATTGCCAACCTCCCATGTTTGTTGATCCTACAAAGCCAAATCATGTATGTCAGCTTCGTAAAGTTATTTATGGTGTAAAACACGCTCCTTGGGATTAGTATCATTTGTTTCTTTTCTCCACAGACAGGGTTTTTGCAGTAATTATGCAATTATTCTATGTTTACCTTAACAACACCATAACCAGGGTATTCTCCTTTATGTGAACGATATTATTCTCACTGCCTCATCATCAACCTTACTTCATTGACTAATCCAGGACATATATCGAGAATTTTCTATGACTGACAAGAGACCGCCTCACTATTTCCCAGGTATATTAGCTAAGCAAACACAAGATGGCTCTTTATGTCTCAAATTAAATATGCTTTTGATTTGTTGGACCGATGTTTGATGTGTTGTGTAATCCTGCTCATACACCGATAATTTCTGCTTCTCATGATCGTCCTTCAGTTCCTGATCCAATCTGTTATCGCAGTATTACTGGTGCATTATAGTACCTTACCTTCACTAGGTTCAATATCTCTTTCCTAGTACTAGAAGTTTGCCTCTTTATGCATGATCCTTGTGATGTTCACCTAAACTATGAAGCATACTCTCATGGCACGTTGGATCACAGTCTCCATTCTCAATCTTCCTTGGCATGGCTCTCTGCTCATTCTGATGCCGATTGGACCAGTTGTCAAGATATTCATCGCTCTATGTTTTGTTATTGTTTGTTTGGGGAATTGATTTAATTTCAAGGTCTTTTAAATGCCAATATACAATCTCCCTTCCAGTGCGGAGGTCAAATATCGTGGTGTGGCGAATGGTGGCCAAAACTTGCTGGATTAGTAACTTCTTGTTCTTGGAATTTCTTTACTTGATTCCACCTTGGCTTATTGTGACAATGTCAAGGTATGTACTTGGCTTCCAACCCGGTTCAATATAGGCGGACAAAGCATGTCGTGATCGATATTCAATTTGTTGGGGAGGTGGCTCTTAGTCAAGTTTGGGTTATCCATGTTCCCTTTAAATTATAGTTCGTTGATATCTTTACTAAAGGGCTTATGCTGCTCTCTCTCTCTTTAAAGATTTTAGGCGCAATCTTCACTTTATGTCCCCTTCCCTCTCAGATTGACGGGGTATCTTAAATGTACCCATTAAAGTGAGAATTTGTATGGATGTAGGTTGGACATAATAATGTACAGGTTATGGAAGTTGTATACCGTAGCTGTAGCTAGGCATGCTACATTGATTGTATGCTTATTCTCTAATATACATGTGAGGCTCATTCTTCAATGTGAAAAGGTTATCCTTTCAACCAAACAAAGCCTACACGTCTCATGCGCTTCCCAGATGCAAAAAGAAAGAGCTTCTTGCTCCATTACAGAAGTATGTGAAGGTCAGAATTAAAAAAAAGTAGATTGGAGAGAACTTGCGTACCTGAGTCAGAATCATGAGGTCCTGGAGATGCTTCAGGATGGTACTGTAGAGACATGATGTTCTTGGCTTGAAAGGCAAGACCCGCGCAGCTTCCATCATTTAGATTAATGTGCGTCACTTTTACACCCTCCAGAAGGGTAGCCGGATCCACAGCGTAGTTATGATTCTGTCACGGGATGATTCAGACAAGAATCAGTCGTGTTGATGTTAATCAAAGAAACATGGTACGGATAAATGTTTTTCGTATCAATCAAGGTCCCGTTTAGCATTTAGTGGGCCAATAATCACTTGAATACCCATCTTATATCAGAGTATTTATGAAACATAATGCTCTATCTGTTCTTTTCAAAATTAGTGCTCTTACAAAGTACTTGCACCTGTTTATAAATATTTGAACTCGTAGCAATGTCCCCAAAAAAAAAAAAAAAAAAAAAAGAAAAAAAAAAGAAAAATTCTAGCTTGCTAAAACACGAACGCACCTGTGAACTAATTTCGACACACCCAGTTCGCAAATCACGAACAGGATGATTCCCGCCATGGTGCCCGAACTTCATCTTGAAAGTCTTGCCTCCCAATGCCTGGCCAAGTAACTGGTGGCCCATGCATATTCCAAAAATGGGAACCTTGCCCAGTAGTTCCTTCACCATCTCAACAGCATACGGAACTGCAGATGGGTCCCCAGGACCGTTGCTAAAAAGAATCCCATCTGGACTCATCTTCAACGTCTCTGATGCTGGCCATGTTGAGGGCACAACAGTAATTTTACATCCGTGTGATGCCAAACGCCTCAATATATTTTGTTTGATTCCAAAATCATAAGCAACAACCTTTGTTTTAGGCACATGGCATAAGAAAACAGTCAGCAACAATTTGTATCCTCATAGTAAATACAAACAAAATCCAGTATAAAGAAGATGCTGACATGGAATGGCGATTCGTGCCTCCTGTTTGTGTTGAAATCCCATTCAGAACCTGTTTTCTCAACCCATTCATATGGCGATTGACAGCTGACGCCACTAATCAAATCAACACCTGATAATGAAACTGAGAATTACCATCCGAAGAATACTAGAAATAGCCATAATTTTCATTTTATAAGATTCCAAACCTACCAACAATGTCCCATGAACGAGCCATTTCCAAGAGCAGTTCATCAGATTTTGTTTCTTCTGTACTTAAAACACCAATTAGACTTCCATCTTCCCTAAGTCGACGGGTGATTGCACGAGTGTCAACATCATCTATCACACCGTCCAAGTCAATATAAGAGACATAGGATGACAAAGCAAACCAGTCTAGTAAATTTTGATAAGCCAATTTATGACTTACAAATACCCATGATGTTCCTTTTTGCTAAATAATCTCCAAGTGTCTCGGCACATCTCCAGTTTGATGTACTGCAAGATTAGACAACAGTCAGACTTACACGGAGAATATATATATATATATATATATATATATATATATATATATACACATAATTTTTTTTTTTTTTTCGAAGCATGGAATCAAACAAAATTCATTAAGTAACATAATAGCCATTACATAACAGAAATTGAGCCAGCCAGTGAATTATTGACCAGACTGAGGATTTCTTTCTTTACTAATCTTGACTGCACTAAAAGCAACATTCCCAGTGCCCCAAGAGCTCCCGCCTAAGCAAGGTCGGGGGAGAGGGGAAGAGGGGGGGGGGGGGGGGGGGGGGGGGTTGAATGTACCCAGCCTTTCCCCTTCAGCGTAGGCTATTTCTGAGTACCCCCGACCTGAGGGGTGAGGACTTCCTAGGAGGTCACCCATCCTGGTATTACTTTCATCCATGCACATTTAAATTCGGAGTTCTAATGGGATCCGGGTACTTGCGTGTTGGTACCCTCTTTGGTTTACTAATCTTGATTGCACTAATTGTGCATATATATATATATATAAATATGTTATTTATTAAAACATATTTATAATGTATTTAACATTCAAAGCTTTCAAAGACGTACTAATCATTCTTTTTTCTTCAAACACAAGGCTTAATCTTATGTTTCCTTTAAAACAAAAAAAAAAAACCCAAAGCAATCACAGCAACACAAACTACATAACATCCACAACCCACTTTCGCAAAACAGTGACTGTGAGCCATGAAAGCAATTCTAAGACAGCAAACAAACTAGATCCTTTCAATAATGCAATAACGATAATGTAACACTCGCACCTTATGCTCAAGCTTCTAATAACCAACCCAGCAAGAAAGCATTGCCTTGATTCTTCATCATCTGAGGCAAGAAGCATCGCAAACTAAGATTTGCATTGGATATATTGAATTAGCAAGATTAGAAATAAAAGAAAATCACCCACCAAAATTGACACCAGTGTTCCCAATATGAGGGTTTGTCATTAGGACAAACTGGCCAGCATAACTAGGATCAGTAAGAATCTCTTGATACCTGAAAAAATAAGAACTCGTGATCATAGTGCAAATTATTATCAAAATAAGACTATTTGTTTTCGCAAGAATCTCACTACTGATCTAGCTGCAGGTTATGAATAACAGATATAATAGGATCAGATCAAGACAAAGTAAAAGTGCCCTCCAAAATAAACACTGAATATTTGTCTGATACAGCAAAAAGAATGTGAGTACATTCTTCGGGTCATTTGAGTTTCCAGCCCAACTTAAGCGGACCTCAACTAATCCCCGGGTTGCATGCACCGTGGGCTCAGAAGTTTATCTACATGCAACAAGATAAGTTGAAGATTACAAACCTAGGAGGCAGCCCCAAGGGTGTTAGCACCAGTGGCAGGATTATTATCCCAGACATGGTGCTTATGAGGAGTCAATTCATTTGACTCACTCCTTAAGCCAACTCCTAGGGGCTAGAATATAAGAGGATGGTATCATCAGAAGCCACACTGGGTATATAGGATAAATTCACATGATCCCATATAAGTGACCATTCTACGAGCAGGACTGCAACAAACATGATGCAATCAGACGAGGAAAGACAATGACAAGAGTTACGTGGATGTGGAAGATCACCCAATCAAGAGCAAGGGTGGAAAACAAACAAATCTTTGGAGGACCAAAAATGTTTAATAAGACTCCAGGACGTTCTTTAGATGCATGGTTATAAGGTAGTTCAACATAAAAAAAGTCTCCCTTTTCCAATTGTCTGATGCATTGATTATAGCAACCAGCACAAGAAGTATTGTTGTTCTTTGCCTCGTTAATATCCATAAGATCAAATAATTACTGTCACTTTAACATAATAAATGTTAGATAATAGATTTTGAGCTACATGCTAAGCCATTGGCGTTTATGTGAACTACCTCATGATGCATATAGATTGTACTTTATTTAAAAAAACATACTTCTAAAAGTACATAAAATGTTAAGAAGCATCCTAAAAAGGAACTTATGCAGCCTGTTACGCAACATCCACAACATCCTGCAGCAAGCAAGCACACTCTCACCGTAAAGGTGAGTTCATTCCATGATAAGGTCCCTTCCATTACGAAACGCCTTAAGCATTTTGTTTTCTCCAAGACAGACAAAATGGAAAAGACAGAAAAAGGGGGGGGGGGGAGTTTAATAAGGCGACGTCTCATCTATTCACAGAAACAGTGATGGACAAGGAACCAAAGACCCCCCAACTGGATAACTACAAAAGAAGTGACCATCTCACCCTGTAAGGGAAGTGTTGAAGACCACTTCACCAACTTGTGTTCCACCGGCACCAAATGACTTAGCCCTCCAGATGGAACCATCTTCTAGCACAAGTCGAGCATCTGCTAACTTCCACGGCCTTTGTCCTAAACCTGCATTTGAATTGAAAATACAAGACAGAAATGAATTTATGCTACAAAACACAAAGTAGGATATGGAAGATATCAAAGACCAAAAAATAAATAAATCATACTTGAGAACACATGCATCCAGACAATACTGAATTAAGTAATAGTCATTACATAACATAACCACTACACAATGAGAATTCGCTAATTTTATTATGTTATAGCATCCCAAAACAAATGCTATACTTCACACAACAACTGTTTCGAGACAGTAATTCAAAACCATGATAAACACACACATGCAGCAAGAACATCAGACTACTGTCATACGAAATTCCACACACCTGTAGCAGTAGAACTCCCTGAAAGGGATACAGAGCATTTTACTTTGAAAGCCCGAGCTTTTTGTTTATTGAGAAGCCAGCTTCCTGACGGAATTGTTAACACCAGATCCATTGTTGTACAAGCCACCCCCGTCTACCAAACAATGTTCACTGGCACTGCTTAGAAAAGAGTGAGGCACCAAATCCTGAAGGCCTGAGGAAGTCGCATAGCATTATTGGGTCAAATGATGGACTACGTCAACCTATCAAAATTCACATATTTAAGACTCCAAGCATAAGAACCAAATACTGGCCGAGCTGATAAAGTATGTTTGGGTTTATACTTGCACCAAACATCCAGTCAAGTTACAAAAAGACTAACTTAATTTATCACTATTCACAACACGCATCTATCTCCAAAAAGGCATAATGGTCTCTTAACTTCTTGGAGACGGTATTTCCCCAACATATCTCCATTTTGCATACACAATTTGATGTAGTACAACCTAAACATTTCAGGAAGTACTACACTTATAACTAATTACAAGTCTTTTAATTTAACTTTTATTCTCTTTTAGTGAATTCAGATTGTTCAAAGTTGACTTAGCTTAGAGCTTCTAATTTTTTTTAAAGGGAAATACCAGAATCTCAAGACACCGCTCTCCTAAAGGAGACCCCTAAGGCATTAGCCCAGGCAATAGAGAGAAAGGCCTAGGGATATGATGATAATTGTTAAGATACTAATTTTCTTTATTTTAATTAAGATTAGAATTGAACTTCTTTGTCTTTTTGGATTCACAATATCTACTATTAGACCTTATTGTATCTTATACAGATATCCTTGAATGTAATTAAATCCAAGAGTTTGATAGTTGAGATAAAAATTATTAGGGGTTGTTTGATAACAGGAAACAATTTTCCTTTTATATTTCCAATTTTTATTTTCCATTTCTATTTGGAAAACATGAATACAGTGGAAAATCATTACAGTTTTCTCATATAGAAAACTGGAAAATGCGTTAAAGTGATCCCAGTTTTCCAATTTTCTGAAAATTGAGAATGATGCATAAATAATACCTGTAAATCCTGTAAATCCGAAAATCGAATAATTCAAACCCAATTCGAGCAATTATGTCACTGGTTCAAGTACCAATATCACTTTGATACACAATTCTTACTGATAGAGATTAAGCATCCATGTGCCTAATCAAGGGGCTACTAAGTATCCCTGTGCCTAGGAGGATGGCTAAACAGCCATGTGCCCAACTAACTTATCCTGTACTTAGCTTTAAGCAGCCCTATACTTAAGAAAATAGGAAAGAACAAAGTTTTACTCAATAGTATAATGATCTGCATTTCAGGCTATGTTTACATCCCTATTTATAGAAATATAAAACAAGAGTCTTAAAGGAGAAGAAACTCTTTTAAAATAATAACAAACTAATCTAAAACTAACATGGTAAACTCCTAATCTAACAATTATCTATAAATATAAAATCTAATCCTAATATCTAACATGATGGAAAGCTAAGATATAAATATTACAACAATATAATTTCTCTTCAAATATATTTATAGAAGAGTAAAACTAGAGTGCTACTAAAGCCTGTTATCCATAACACATCCCCCCAATGATACTCGTACTTTAACCCATCCATAGTACAAGAACTACATAAGCATTAAGAATGTTTATGCAAAAAGAGACTCCATTACTTATGATACAATGGGGGAAAAAAAATCACCATTGAAATATCACTGTAACACCCACAATCCAGCAAAGTAGAAAATAGAAAACCGCTTGGGTGGATACTCAAGTAATAATCTAGCAAAACAAGAAACACAAAAACCCCATTCAACAATACTAGCATGCTTTAAGGATCAATAAATAAAATTCAGAGTCCAACAAAAGAATAAAACCAACATAAAAATAGAAACAATTAAAAAAATTCAGATTATTTGCTTCGCTTCATCTATCTCTCAAAATCATCATAAAAGATGAAGCTTTCACTGAGCTACTAGCTTCTTCCAAGCACTTGTTATCAATAAACGCCTTTATGTAATTATTTGTCTATAAGCTAATTGCTAGAAAATTCGCAAAAAGCTAGCAAGAAAGAACTCAATCACAGTCATAAATCCACAATCTCAAACTCCACAACAATTCCAAACAATTCAACAATACATGCTTTATGAATATAGAAATCACATGCTCAAACTTCACAATATAGAACTCAATCATAGAGTCATAAATCCACAACAATCTCAACACGGAATTTTAAGTAGCAACTGAAAAGTTCAATCAACATTTGGCCTAATTTGCGTTTACCTTAGCCACTGGAAACGAAATTTTCGCATAGCAAGACCATTTGCATATCATTTCATACATAAGCTCTGCCTAAATAAGATCACAGTTTCAATGAGAAACCAATATCTTTAACAGAAATACTGGAAATAAAACAAGTAATATTCAGCATAGATGTATTACCAACCGATGTACTATAAAAATATCTGGACTCCCAAGTTCATACACTTTCCTTGTGCAGCAGCAGCAGCAACAATAACCGACCCGGTGCCTCGAGGGCTCCCGCATAAGCAGGGTCTTTTTTGGGGGGGGGGGGGGTGGGGGGGTATACAGCCTTACCTCTTCAAGGTGTTATCCTAAAGGGAGGCTGTTTCCGAGAACTCCCAAATCTGAGATACACTTTCCTTGTGCGGCTACCATAATCTTTCAAGGAGGCAACAATTGCCCAGCCACATCAACTTTCATGTCAAACCAAATTCTGAAAAAAAAAACTTTCATTTCAAATCTAAACCCAAATCGAGATTCATTTAGTACCCAAATCCAAGTGGACTTCCATATCTAACTCATACCCAAATTGACAGATACGCTATAACTAAAGCAAACTTTACTTCCAAGCCAAATCCAAATTCAAAATGCCTCTTATGTCAAACGAAAGACTACGTCAAGCATAAAACTGAATTAAATTCCATGTCATACATAAATCCGAATCAACTTTTATACCAAACTCAAATTCAAAACTTAGAGTCAAACCCAAATTCAAAATGACTCCCATGTCAACTTAAGTCCTACATGAGTTCCATGTCAAACCTGGCTAAACCCAAATCAACTTTCATGTCACACCTACATCAAAACTATTTTCCACGTCGAATCCAATTAAAAACAAATTCTTTTTCAAACCAAAATCCCAAATGACATCCATATCAAACCCCAAGTTCAAAACGGAAATTGAATTCCATATCATATCTAAATCCTAATCAACTCCCATGTCCTACCCAAATTGAAAGTTGAAGTCAACCTTCAAACTGTACCTAAATTCTAATTAACTCTCATGTCCAAGTCACGCCTGATCGAGTTTCAAGTCAAACATAAACCCAAAACGATTCCCAATTCAAGCCTAAACGGAAATTACTTTCATGTAAAACTTAAATCCAAGTAAGTTGCTAGTCAAACCTAACTCAAATCTAAATCCAAAACGATTTCCCAGTCCAAGATATATTAAGACGACTTTCGAGTCAAACCTAAACTGAAATTACTTTCCAGTCAAACCAAAACTCAAGATGACTCTCAATTCAAACTAAAACTGAAATTACATCCAAGTCAAACCTAAATTCAGGTGACTTGTAAGTCGAATATAAACCTGAGTCAAGCCACAGTCCAAACATAAAAGTAATCACACACTCCGTCGAACATTTACCTCAAGCAACTCGTAGAGAAAGCCGATGGGGAGAGGAGAGATAGAACGAACGGCGAGGTGAATGACGAAGACGCAATGACAGTGAACGCGTTAGGGTTTTTGTTTGAGTGCGGGGGGCACCTGCAGAACTATGGTTTATGTCATTTTCATTTGTGATATTCGAATATTAAGTGATGCCAGGGCTTTTTTTCTAAAGAATTAGGATTTTGGTATAAATTTTTTTATTTTATTTTAATTGTTTACCCTTTTTAAATGATATATAAATTTCGTATGTCAACTGAGTAATTATTGAGTACAATAAAAGTATACTAAACAAGCTAATATTAAGTCGAGAATCAAGCTAAGTATTGACAACAATAAAGTAAAAAAGTAGCATTTAACTGTTACGGCTTAACTAATTTTAATTTATAATCAAAAATTTATCGCTTGCCTATGAACGATGGTTTGTAAGTTGAATTAACGACCCTATTTAGTGGTTGTTGTTATAAGCCAATCATACACCACCCTATAATGACAGGTTTTTGATCTTGTAGTGACTAGACGCTTTGCACACACTTTTAACGACAAAGAAAAAAATCAGGTCATTAATTTTGGTCGTTAAAAACTATATTTCTTATAGTGTTTGTGCAGCCCAAATACTATGTCTATTTGGTCTCCCTCTGCCCTTCTTGGCATACTTAGCTCTCGTCAACTTAATCCTTCTGTATGCATTAGCCTTTGCTTCACATGCTTGAACCCCTTTTTTTTTTTTTTTGTTAAATTACGACATCTCATCTCCACTACACTCATCATGCCAAAAAATTATGCCAACCTACATAATGAAGTAAGAATGAAGGGGTCTATAAGACTGGCGGAGAATCTTTTCTAACAATGCACAAAAGTTACTTATATCAGACAACATCTTCATTAATCTTTCGAAAGATATTTTTTAAGGGTGTATTGGGTTAAGCTTTTTAACAGCTTAAAGTTGTGAAAATGCTCTAATTGATTGTAAGGCTTGTTTGGTTGACAAAATGGATCTTTTTATATTTTTTTTACAGCTTAAATAGGAAGGCGAAAAAGTTGTTTTATAACTAAGTAGAAAAAAGGAGCAAAATTATATCTTTTTCATAGCTTATTTCAGAAAAATATTTTAAAAAGATTATATTAGCCTCAAATTTTCACCAACATGAACTACTTTTACTTTTTATCACCACCTGCACCCACCACCATCACTTTTACTTTCATGAATCGCTATACTCACCGCCCTTTATTGCCATTACTAATCATTATTATGATTCTCTCCTGCCTATATTATAAGTTGATTTATATTATCAATTCCTTTGTAATTATAATGGATAGGGATTTTGTTTTTTTAAAAAAAATTTGTTCCAGAAGATGTTATAACAATTTCGATCTCGAATTCGTTTGATTATAACGATTTCAATCTCGAAATCTTTTGATTACCCAAAAATGAAAGTCTAGTTTCATCCTAATTGAAATTAGAATCTTATAGTCCAATTGCGATTTCAGGTGTCAATCAAATTCCTATAAACATCATAAAATTAGAGGTTCAAATTAATAGGTACTTTTCAAACCATTTGAACTCGATTTGTGACCAGTTGTTTTATTATGACATGTTTTAATCTTCATGCTCCCCCCCCCCCCCCCCCCCCCCCCCAAAAAAAAAAAAAAATCGGCATCTTAGAGCAAATGTATGCTTTTCAAAATTGGAGCACATAAAGTCCAGACCAAGTATCCTACATCTAGAAATAGGCACACCAACACAACTATGAATTTGTGTGTTCTTTCTGGTGTGGGTTGAGATAAAAACGATTATCTTAGCTTCCCCTTTCTCTCTTTCCTCTTTCTTAAATTGGGGCAGGCTCAAACTTGCCAATATTATGTATTGGTTTGTTTAGTAAAAATTTTATTTATTTTATTAAAATAATGAAGACATTTTAAAAGATAATAATAATATTAAAAAAAAAATCAAAATTAAGGCACTATTGATTGAATTGATGATATAATATCTTTATTTTTTTAATTTCGTTTTGGTACTCTTGATTTCACCCTATAAATAGAGGGTTGATGTGTTGTACTTGAATATATATATATAAAGAGTCTTCTAATCTTAGTCTTCATCTTACAATTCTATTCCCCTTTTGATAAATTTGGGTTAAGGGTGTTCGAGTAGTGTAGTTTTGGCCCCTTGGATTAGTGTAGGGTCTAAGAGTGATAGTGTTTGAGTGTCGTATCCTGGGGACGGCGCGCTGTTATACCTACTGCATCGGATTTATCCGTAGGAGCGTGGCAAATCGTCTTAAAGAAAGCGTGATCCGTGCCTCGCTCGGCTCTACTTCATTGGTAATTCTTCATTTCCATGCCATAGAGGTAATATTTTTGCTTATTTCTCTAACAATTTTAAGACAGTTCCATGGATAGAACTGTTACCAACACTAGTACTACACCTAACCCCAATGATCTTAACAAGCCATTTCGCTTTTCTAGTGAGTAGTTCGAACGATGGGCAAAAAAGGTCCTATTTTATATAAAACTCATTAAGGTGGTGTGGATTCTCAATAATGACGACCTAATGAGAAAGATGTCAATACCATGAATGATGAGGAAAAAAAGGAACATGCTACATTGGTAGAAAAATGGGAAAATGATGAAGAAGATTGTAAAAATTATGTTCTCAATTGTCTTTCCGATGATTTTTATGATTAATATTCTAACAACTACGAAAGTGCGAAAGAAATTTGGACGATACTACAAGAAAAATATGATACTGAGCAAGCTAGGGCGAAAAAATATGCTTGTAGCAAATTTTTCTGCTTACAAACGGTGGAGGATAAATCCGTCCAAAAGCAAACACGAGAGCTCCTCAAACTTGTTAATGACATTAAAACTGAAGGTGTCAAAAGAGATGAGCAAATGCAAGTAACTGCAATAATAGACAAACTCCCGAAGTCTTGGAAAGAATTCCAGAAAAGGCTTCGTCACAAACAAAAGGAACTAACAACCGAGAGTCTCATGGTATGACTACAATGTGAAGAAGAAATGAGAAAACAAGACAATAATAGGGTAACTAATGGAGATCGCAGTGAGCTAAATTTTATTTCTAACAATAAAAACACTCCTAAGGGTTAAAATAACAAATCCAATGCCTATCTTAAGCCTAAGGGGAATGGAATGATTATAATGAACCTCATAAAAATGGACCTAAAAATGGTTTTAAGTTTGGTCAAAAGTCAAAAAAGCAAGGCAACCCACCAAATAGTCAACGACAACATAAACGTGTCAACATCACTTGTTTCAATTGTGGAAAAATGGGTCATTTTGCTAGAGATTGTCGATTTAGAAAAAATGAACCCACACCTCAAGCTAATGTGATCGAAGAGCCACTTGTGGCTATGTTAACAGAAGTTAATTTGTTAGAGATTACGATGGATGGTGGGCTGATACGGGTGCCTCTAGACATGTTTTCCATAACCAAAACTTGTTTGAGACCTATTTCCCCATGGAGGTTGAGAAAAAGGTGCTACTTGGTGACTCTCATACAATTAGTCCTAGGCATTGGTGAAATTGAAATTAAATTTACTTCCGGCTGTGTTTGACCCTTAAGGAAGTGTTGCATACCCCTGAAATCCGTAAAGATTTAATGTCTGGATATTTGCTAAATAAAGCGGGTTTTAAATAAACTATTGAGTCTGACTAATATGTGATCATCAAAAATAATGTCTTTGTTGGAAAGGGGTATGCATGTGATGGTATGTTTAAGTTAAACATTGAAATGAATAAAGATAACTCAGTTTCTGTTTATATTTTTTGTTGTGCGAATATTTGGCATGCTCGTCTTTGTCATGTTAACAGTAAGTATATAAACTCTATGTGCTTTCTTGGTTAACTCCTAAACTTAGCAATAAGTTTAAAAATGTGAAAATTGTAGCTTGACCAAGATTAGTAAAAACCCTCACAAGTCGGTTCATAGAAAAGATACTTTATAACATTTATCAATGATTTCTCTAGATATACCTATGTCTACTTAATTAAAAATAAAAGCGAGGGATTCGAAAAATTGAAAAATTATGTGAAAGAAGTAGAAAATCGTTTTAATAAAAAGATTTAGAGCTGATAGAGGTAGGGAATATGAAACTTTAGAGCTAATAGATTTTATTCGTTCAGAAGGGATAGAACATGAAGTCACTCCCTCTTACTCCCTGCCCTCAAATGCGGTGGCCGAATGTAATAATAGGACACTAAATGGCTACACTAATGCTATGATGATTAGCGCTAGTGCACCAAAGAATTTATGGGGGAAGGCTATACTTACTGCCAACTATGTTTTTAATAGAGTGCCTCGAAAAAAGATACTCCAAACGCCTTATGAATTATGGAGAGGGAAACGACCTAACTTGAATTACCTAAAGGTTTGGGGTTTTTTAGCCTTTGCTAGGAAAACAGACCCCAAAATTCTCAAATTAGGAGAAAGAACTATTAGGTGTGTTTTTATAGGATATGCCTTTCATAGTAAAGCATATAGGTTTTTGAACTTAGAGGATAATATCGTTATAGAGATAATGAATGCTATATTTTATGAAGATAAGTTTCCTTTTAACACTGAAATTAATAGACATATTGAAAATTCCTTGGAGGTTGAACTTGATGGTTCGTTTCTAGTTGGTTCTTCATCCTTATAACCTAGGAAAAGTAAAAGACATAGGACTAAAAAGAATTTTGGCCCCAACTATTTACTTTATAATATACACGAGCATCCTCTTATTATTGAAGATGTTATATGTTTAGTCCAGGATGAACCTAGGTCTATATAGGAAGCTCTCACCTCACCTGACTCTAAAATTTGGAGAGAGGCAATTAATGACGAACTAGACTCATTACATGCTAATAGTAGATCTACCCGAAGGCTGTAGAACTATAGGGTGTAAGTGGGTACTTAGAAGAAAATGCAAACCTAATGGTTCCATCGACAAGTTTAAAGCTAGATTGGTAGCAAAAGACTTTGCACAAAAGGAAGATGTTGAGTTCTTTGATACATATTCACCCATAGCAAAAGTCTCTTTTATTCAGGTCCTAATTGCCATAGCCGCTGTACACAATTTAGAGATACATCAGATGGATGTAAAAACATCCTTTTTACACGGAGACCTAGTTGAGGAAATTTACATGGACCAACCTAAAGGATTTGTAGAACCGGGTAATGAACACAAAGTGTGTAAATTAACAAAATCTCTATATGGGCTTAAACAAGCCCCTAAACAATGGCAAGAAAATTTCGATGCTTGTTTAGTAGATAATGGCTTTAGAATAAATGAAAGTGACAAGTGCATTTACTATAAGTCTGTTGGTGTTTCTCATGTAATGATTAGTTTGTATGTGGATGACTTACTTATTTTTGGTACTAATCTGGATATTATAAATTCTACTAAGACTATACTAAAAAAAAGAATTTTGACATGAAAGATACGAGGGTAGCTAATGTTATCCTTGGTATGAAATTAAATAGATTTAGTAATGGCATTTTACTCGATCAATCTCATTATGTGGAGAAGATTTTGAAAAAATTCAAATACTTTGATTGTATGCCTGCTAGCACACCATTAGATCCGAATCTTAACCTAGTTCCCACTGAAAAGAATGACGATATCATTAATCAAAGCGAATATGCTAAAATTATTGGTAGCCTTAGATATGCTGCTGATACATCACGTCCTGATATATCTTATGCAATTGGTGTTTTGAGCAGGTTCACACATAAACCGTCCTTCCATCATTGGACTACTGTTAATCGTTTAATGAGATATCTAAAAAGGACTATGAATTATGCTTTATGTTATTACATATTTTCAACTATAGCTGAAGGCTTTTGTGATGCAGATTGAAACTCTAACACTGGAGACGCGATGTTTACTAGTAATTATGTGTTCATCTTAGGTGGTGGTGCAATAAGTTGGAAATCAAAGAAGCAAACTATTATAACAAAGTCCATAATGGAGGCAGAGCTTGTTGCTTTATCTATAACATGTGATGAGGCAAATTGGTTGAGAAACTTATTGCATGATATCCCTATATGGGAGAAACTAGTACCATCTATATTATTGCATTGTGATAGCATTGCGGCAATTGGACGGGTGAATGATAAATATTACAATAATTCAGGTCTATGAGGAGAAAACATACTATAGGAAGAGAACGTCTTACTAATGGCGCTGTAAATATTGTTCATGTGAGGTCACACAATAAAATTGCTGATCCTTTAACAAAAGCTCTAGCTAGTGATAAGATCTGGGTGATATCTAGGGGGATGGGGATGAAGCCCAAAGAGGAATAAGTTTCCCATGAGGATACCCTGGAAGGGGACAAACGAATCATGAAGCAACTCGGGTAGTATGCTTCATATTTAAAATTAATTGATAGCTCATCCTTATGGTGTCAAGCATGCTTACTTGTGGCCATAACTGAGGCTGAGCTAACACAGCTCTTATAATGTGGTCTGTAGCCCATACAGGTGGAATGTAGGGCCACGAGCACATCCTTGACAAACTCACCTATATGAGTGCAGAGGTCAAGGCCGCTTCTTATGGGAACTCGGGCAAGTTCTCTAGAGCACTCATGAAATCCTGGTAATGCACAAGGCCATAACGTGCGAGCTTCCAAAACTGATATACACTTTGAGCTTTTGTATGTGTGATGCGTTCTACGTGCCCTCAAGAAGTTAAAGTTTCAAGGCTAAGTCCACTCTAACTCTAGCACGAAAATTGTTGGAACACTAGTAAGGGTTTCAAGGCAAGGCTACCCTTATGACATATGAGAGTTCTGCTTAATCCAAATTTTTATTAAAAGGTGGGGAATTGTTGGTTTATTTAATAAAAATTTCATTTGTTTTATTAAAATAATAAAGACATTTTCAAAAATAATAATAATGTTATAAAAAAAATCAAAATTAAGGCACTTACAGCACCAAATTGTAAATGCCCATATTAACTGGCAATGTCATTTGGCATTAAAGATTGTGAACATTGGCTCAACAGGCTATTGATTAAATTGATGATATAATATCTTTATATTTTTAATTTTCTTTTGGTACTCTTGATTTCACCCTATAAATAGAGGGTTGATGTGTTGTACTTAAATATACAAAAAAAAAAGAGTCCTAATCTTAGTTTTCATCTTACAATTCTATTCCCCTTTTGATAAATTTGGGTTAAGGGTGTTCGAGTAGTGTAGTTTTGGCCTCTTGGATTAGTGCAGGGTCTAAGAGTGTTTGCTAAGCGTTGTATCTTGGGGACGGCGCTTTGTTATACCTACTGCATTGGGTTTATCCGTAGGAGTGTGGAAACTATCTTAAAGAAAGCTTGATCCGTGCCTCGCTCGGCTCTACTTCATTGGTAATTCTTCATTTCCACACCTTTGCTTATTTCTCCAACATTATGCTTGGCTCAAGCTCCAATTATAGCTAGCCAACTTGGGAGACTTTGTAAGCTAGGCATTCAAGCTTGAATCTAACTACATGAGCTACCAATAGATCTATTTAGGCAATAACTTGGGTCACCGAGACTAAAACTTGGATGATTTAGGCATTTTAGGGTCATAATTAGTTTGGGCTCTGCTTGTATGCACAAGCTATCGAGCTTGAGCTTTATCGAAGTCGTGCTTGAAATACTTAATCGCTTAGCTAAACGAGCGGCTCCGCTCGACTTTAGCTTAAAAAAAGCCGCCCCTTTCAAGCTACATAATGAAACTATTTGCGAGCCGGTTTTGACGCATTACATAATGTTTGCAACACTCCACTAAAGTGACAACAATCATAAACTAAAAATGATTGTGATCCGCTACTTGATTCAATGAGGATACCCTAAGTTCTAACTCATCACCAACTAATTAGCTAGTTAAAGTCCCTTTTTTGGACCTCAACCCTACTTAATTGCCCTCATCTGACAGAAAAAGGGCAAAATTCCTGGATTTTATATAAAAACAAATTCAAAATTCCTGGATTTAGCGGACGCAAAATCATATCAAGATTACTATTTGCACTAAGAAGACGTCCAATGCAAGAACAGGGCTGTAGACATGAGAGATATCCTAGTAGTATGGATTTGCAGACGAAGTGAGTACTTTTGCAACTAGTAACCCTACCGTGGCTTGCATGCCCATGATGGCAACATCCATTCCCAGAAGATTTACAACTATGCCATTTTTTTAGACTTTTGACCATATCCGCTTAAACGGGAGCCTGCAATCATTAGAGAAGTTATGGTAACTTGTCCATGTCAGTAGGACTTAATTACCGATCCACCCATCCATAAGCATCAAATCACAAAGATTATCACAAACAAGTAAGTGCATTTCAAAAAATATGTTACCAACCGAACTAATCAATATAACATGTTAACTGCTCACTTAAATAAGGAAAACAAGTAGAAAAGTAAAAAAGAAAGCGTACAAGTGATCTCTTATGGACATCACAAGCAAGCTGGTTACATCGGAAATCAACCTGGTGTTGTAGAAATAGGGTGAATGAGTGATCAAAACATAACTCTTTATTTCATTGAACTTGATCTCGAGATTACAAAAAAGATGACACAAACGACTTTTACAAAAGAACAGATGGGAAAGAGATAATAGAAGGAATTGTCATGCCATGGAGAATCCATTGCCCTAAGTCGTTTATGCCCTCCACAAAGGTACAATGGGATGAATGACACTCTGACTCCTAGGGTTAACACGGCACCCACCTCAGCAATATACTTCGGGGAGATGGGTTGGAGTATGCCCCAACTTGCGTAGCATCGGATGAGAGAATACTTTGAGAGATAAGGAAAGTCGTGAAGAAGAAGAAGAAGAAATTTTTATTTTCATATGAATTGTATATTTTGCAAAGCCCTAAGAATCGGTATTTATAAATAAGAATCCTTGCATGTTAAGAAAAAGATCATGGCAAAGAATCCACCTCAAACAAGGAAAGTGGCGAATATGTAGAGCCTAAAAATCCAGTCAGTTATGGGAAAAATCAGTTAAGGAAAGAATTGGAAAAGACACAATCAAAATGCATATTCAAGCTCCAATATTGGTAGCCTCAAGCTTCGAGACTGGACAACTCCTCAAGGTAGCACCCTCAAGGTCAATTAAAAAGGACACCTTGAGCTCGAGCCAAAAGCCTCGAGCACAACCCAACAAAAAAAACTCACCCCAAGTTCGTTTAAGACAACTTAAACAAATACAAAGGTCGTATAAATAAAAGTTCGGGTTAGAAAAAGTCTACACCACACCATGCTAGTCGGCTCGAGCACGCTCGCGGGCTTGTGTGGTTCACAAAACCCACTCAAGACTCACTATACTTTACCAAGTATAAGGAGAAGGATATATATATAAACTGGACTTCTTTCCTCTAGAATTTCTTTGTAAGATTGGGACAAAAACACAATACTTCAAAATTAAAGCACATTACCCCCAAATTCCAACACCCGAAGCCTTAGTTTGAAGAAATAGCATCTTTGCATATAAGCACAACTAGTCAACTAGGCTCTTAACAAATTTTCCACCAGGATGTCCTATTCGAAGCATAAAATTGGAGCCTAGAGGCGAGGCTTTAGCTGGATTTGGGGGTCTAAAATTCAATTTAAATTGTTTGTTTTTAGCAAATTGGAATTGAAATTACAATACAACTACTTAGTTCCACCTATTTGGATATTAACTAAAAATTGCACATTCCAATTCTTTGGGTTAAGGGAGGAAATTGCAATTTTATAATAACTCCATTAACATGAAATTGCAAATGGCTCAACTTGATGGACCTAAACCCAAAGAGACTTGGAAAGACCTTAATTCGAAATTCGAAAAGAACCTACTCAAATTATTCAACCTCAAAGACCTAAGCCAACCTGATTTAAGCCCGACTCTATTTGACTCAAAGTCTGAACTAGCACAGCTCGATTGACTAAAAACCTAAGATGATATAGACCTAAAATGACTTTACTTGGAAAGGAATCGACTTGAATGTGATCCAACCTAGCTGGCCCAATACTCGAAGTGATCCATCCTATTGATTCAAACCTTTTTTTTTTTTTTGATAAGTCAGTGTTGCATATATCAAAAAAATCATACAATAGTACAAGGGGCATACCCAAGACACGGCCGAAGGCCTACAAAGCAAATCCAAAGGAAGCTAAACAATGTAGAAAAGCAAACACAGCAGTATACCAAAGCAAGAGGAAATACAACGAATACATCGTAGCATCAAAGTAAATCACTCCAACACAGGAGGCAGAGGGCAGCACTCATCTTCTTCGGCGCCCCTTTGAAGGAGGGGTTGGGTCTGGATTCTGCTGCTTAGAAGAAGCTCTAGTCTGCTGGTGTGGGAGAATGGGAGCCGCCTCGTAATCTCCATAATCACCCCGAGTGGTAATGAAGTCAGCATATGCCTTCCACCTATTGATTCGAACCCTTTTATTTTTATAAGTCAGTGTTGTATATATCAAAAAAAAAAAAAAAAAAAAAAAAAAGGATCAAACCTAACCTATTGATCCGAAACTAAGGTGACTAAAATTCAAACTGACTCAACACAGCTCAAACCTAACCTAATTCAACCTAACCTGAGATATCCGAAAATTTAAAATGATGCAACTGATTGACCCACAACCAAGACTGGTCAAACCTAAAATGATCTGACCCTACTCAAACTCAGCCCTAACTAACCTGTTTCTCAAAATGAGCAATCTAATTAACCCAAAACCTAAGATAACTAGAACACGAAATGATTCATTGACTAAAACTCAACCCGAGTTGACCCAAAATGCGAGATGACTGGAACTCGGAATGAATCAAGCCAACTGAAATTCTACCCAAGTAGAATCAAAATTCGAAATGATCCAACCCCACTAACCCAATATTAGAGATGAACTCGAGTTGTTATGAAATTGCAATTCAAACCTCTGACTCTTTTGATTTTTTGAATACAAAAATTGCTACGCTATCATAATTCTAATCCCATCAGAATTGTCATTGCTATTAGAATTGTAGTTCTACAGCCCAATTCCAATTCTAGATGTCAAACAAAGCTTAAGAAACTATTGGATGCAATGTGAGCACATTACCGATTATTTCTTAATACAAATAATGAGAGAGAATTGCCCTTGATACTCTGGTGAGCACAATAAATATTGACTGAAAGGCGACACAATCAATGACTTCAAACTCCATTAAATCTTGTGCACTAATCAAAACTAAAATATGCAATGATGAGATTTTGTAATAGTTTCACAAGCATAAATTCTTGAAATAATAGACAAGACAACACAGTCCAATCAGCCACTACAACCCCCCGATCCACGAATTCCTCACCATGACCTAGAAAATTCTAGATTCTCATACGTAGGGTAATATAATAAGCTAGTCATATTTTGATCTCTTCTCTAGTAAGCGGCACTGGAGGACAAGGGCTTTGAGTCTAAGACTTCTTGTCCAATGGCGGCCTCAACCTTTGTAGTATTTTTCCACTACCACTAGCCACGGTGAGAAAAAGATGAAAGGGAAAATTTACATCCTTTATGATATCTAGCATATATTTTCCTACCAGTGCATATATTGCCTGTAACTCTCTTCTAACATTTCTACAAGGAATTGAAATTTAATAATTCATCTCCTATTTATAATTACAATTTGTCCAGCCTTAGATTTTCTTGTAGTTGAAAAAGTGACACATGTTAAATTTTGTTGAAACATCCTTGTTATTTGTAATAAATAAGAAGGTCTATGTTAACCTCATGAACTAAGTTTTGGATAAGAGATGGATGGGAATCCTGTGCGTCACCACGCCAGGCCAAGTGAGGCTTGAGTGTGGATGCAGGTTTTACGTAAAATATTTTATTATTTCTCGAATAATATGAAGCATCATGTAATTGCGGCTCTTCCCGAAGGAGCTCTCTTTCCAACTAGAGCTCCCTTAATTCTAGTAAAGCATGGTGAACCGCTCCCTTTTTCCAAGATCAAAATTAAAATTAGGTCACTGTTGGAAAAGGTTGGCATCCTTTCCCAACGGGCACCACTTACATTATAAATTAACCTTTCTCCTCCTCATTCCATCAATCAACAAAAACACACCTCTTCTCTCCTTCTCTCTAATTCACTCTCTCTAAATACCTTGGGCAAAGTTCTAGTGGCACTCTGGCAACTAAGGAGTACACGTTAAGAGTTGGATCGCGTTAATTTTGGAGGATGACCGCTGGTAATACTGTGTGCATCCGAGTAGCGACGAAATCGTTTTTTAGGAAAGTATCATTTTTACCACGGTGTGATATCATCGTTCGTCAATGAGATAAGATATTTCTCATTTACCTTTCTTGCTATGATTGTTTCTATATCATATACGCTTCATTTTCTAACAATCTAAAAAACAATTTGGGTAATCAATCATGGTAAGAAGTATACCACTTCTTTACAATTTAAATTCATTTACATGAGTGACTAAAACATTGTTAGGTGGATAAATTATAAAACCATGCTAGAGATTTACAAGCTTATAGACTTCACTTTCCAAATCAAGAATGACAAATCATTATAGTTGTTTCGTATAAATTTTCCTTTATGTCACCATTCAAAAAAATTGTAACATTTATTTGATGCATTAAGATCATGGATAGAAATAAGATCTATCATAACTCTAATGATGCCTATTTTAGTCATGAGTGAGAAGTCGACTTAATCAATCTCCTTTTCTGAGTGTTAACCTTGTCTTAAGCTTATTTGTGGAGCCATTAACCTTCAAATTGTTTTGAATACCTGCATTGCCACCAATCGATTTACATCCTTTAAGAATGTCTACCAATTCTTATGTGTGTTTATTAGTGTTTCTCCAAAAAGGAATCAACAGATTTCATGATCTCTTCATAAGTTTTTGATCCTTATTTTAACTCGTAGGCATAGCATTCATATTTAAGCACAAAAATACCTCCACCATGTTCTCAAAACCGGTCCTGGTTATTCGGAGGACCCTAGTAAAATTGTCAAATGAGGCCCTTTTAATTTAATAACTTTTCTTTTAAAACCTATTAATGTTAATAATTGTTATTTCAAAAACCACAATCCGCTAAAATTTGGGTCCCCTAAATTTGGGGGCGCAAGCGGTTGCTTGGGGTTATGTTCGATCTTACATGTTCTCATGTTGCTTTTCTATCACACACTTGGTTGGCAATTAAAACAAATCAGGTTGTTGTCTATTATCAAAGGTGGAGTAGTATCACTTTTACCTAACTAGACTAAAGCGAACATAATTCACATTGTAATTTTAGAAGCTCAAAATAATGCATTCCACACAAGTTCTTGCTAAATAGTCATTATTGTCCTACAAGACAATAACCGCCACAATTCACTAGCTTGTAGCATAAGTCATATGAATGTGAGTTCGTCTCAACAACATTTGTGGCTTAATATGTGAGCATCACACAAGACCATGAAACATAATCAAATACAAGATTTTTCGTGCTACATATGCATGGATAGGATTTTGTATCAAAATGTGAAAATTTGTCAATGTGAAATAGAAAATGTTATTCTAATCATAACATGAATGGTATAAAATAACGTTATTCTAATCATAACATGAATGGTGTGAAATATACCATGTGGATATGAGCATTAAAGTTCAAATTATTAAAAAATATGTCTTCTTAATCTTAGACAATATTTCTATTATTCATAATCAATTTTCATTTATTATTAGCCACTATAGGATAAATGGATTCCTTCTCATTGTGACTTGCCCTCCTTTTTCTTTTTCTTTTTTAACTTTAAACCCAATGTATAATTTTTATTTATATTTAAATTTAAGAGTGAACTCCAATACATATAAAGTCCAAATAAGTTTTAATTATGAAATGGGCCTGAAATTATAATCATTAATTATTAGGTCTTTTTAATAGTTATTGGGTCTTTCCAATAATTAATGATTATAATTTCAGGCCCATTTTATATTTAAGACCTATTTGAACTTTATAGGTATTGGGGTTCATTTTTAAGTTTAAATATAAATAAAAATTATATGTTGGGTCTAAAACTAAAACAACAAAAAGAAAAAGGATGGCAGGTCACAATGAGAAAGAATTCATTCGTCCTATAGTGGCTAATAATAAATAAAAATTAATTATTAATAATAAAAATATTGTCTAAGATTAAGAAGACATATTTTTTAATAATTGAACTTTAATGCTCATATCCACATGGTATATTTGATGCCATTCATGCTATGATTAGAATAACATTACCTAATTTCACGTGGACAAATTTTCACATTTTGATATAAAATTCTATCCATGCATATGTAGCATGAAAAATCTTGTATTTGATTAAGTTTTATGGTGTTGTGTGATGCTCACATATTAAGGCACAAATGTTGTTGAGAGGAACTCACATTCATATGACTTATGCTACAGGCTAGTGAATTATGGGAGGTATTGTCTTGTAGAACAATAATGATTATTTAGCAAGAACTTGTGTAGAATGCATTATTTTGAACTTTTAAAATGACAATGTGAATTATGTTCGCTTTAGTCTAGTTAGGTAAAAGTGATACTACTCCACCTTTGATACAACCTGATGTGTTTTAATTGCCAACTAAGTGTTATAGAAGAGCAACGTGAGAACATGCAAGGTCGAACATAACCCCAAGCAACCGCTTGGGGCCTCCAAATTTTAGGGGCTCCAAATTTTAGTGGATTGTGGTTTTTGAGGTAACAATTATTAATATTAATATGTTTTAAGAGAAATATTATTAGATAAAAAGAGCCTCATTTGACAATTTTGCTTGGGGCCCCGAGAATACCAGGACCGACCCTGAGAACATGGTGGATGTGTGTTTGTGCTTAAATATGAATGCTATGCTATGAGTTAAAATAAGGATCAAAAACCTATAAAGAGATCACGAAATCTGTTGATTCCTTTTTGGAGAAAGACTAATAACCACACATAAGAATTGATAGACATTCTTAAAGGATGTAAACCGATTGGTGGCAATGCAGGTATTCAAAACAAATTGAAGGTCAATGGCTCCACATATAAGCTTAAGACAAGGTTAATAGCTAAGAAGAACACTAAAAAAAGGGGATTGATTAACTCAACTTCTCATTAGTGACTAAAATAGGCATCATTAGAGTTATGATACTCTATCCATGATCTTAATGCATCAAATACATGTTACCACTTTTTTGAATGGTGACTGAAAGGAAAAAATTTACATGAAACAACTAGAATGATTTGTCATTGTTGATTTGGAAAGTGAAGTCTATAAGCTTGTACATCTCTAGCATGGTTTTAACAAGCTTCTAAAGAGTAAAGAGTGCATCAAAAAAATTTTGATAAAGGGTTGTCATGGATGAATTTGTTGTTATAATGCATGTGTGTACTCTAAGTATGATGTATGTGAGATAATTTGTTTATATCTCAGTGACACTCTTATTTTGGCAAGAATGTGAATGTTGTGAATGCTACGAAATCTTTTAATTTCATGTTTTGCATAAAAGGCTTTGGTAAAGCCGGGTGATTCTTGGTTTAGAGATCACTACAACATCTTAGGATTTAACTCTTAGCTAACTGTAATATGTGGATGAAATATTGATAAACCTTTGGTCATATTGATGGCCTAGACAACTTGACTCCTTATTCACCTGAAAAGGAACACAGTTGATTATGTATCACATGCTAAATATGCAAAGGTGTTTGGTAGTGTAATGCCTTTAATGAACTACACTCATCCTAATATAACATTAGTAAACCTAGCTTATATACACGTGATCCATACAATGACCATTAGAATGCTCTAATTAAACTGTTGATGTGCTAGCAAAGTATTACGAATTAGAGTTTACGTTATAACAGACTCACTGCTGCGTTAGAGGGAAGTTGTGATGCCAATTCGATGTTTGATATTGATGATTTTATTCTACTATGACTACAAGCTTAGGCTTATTAGTGGTGTCGTATGTTGGGGTCCCCTCTCAAATGAGCAGTGTTGAATTGACCTTAGAGTTTGAGTTTATTGTTCTAGGAATGCACCCAAGGGCCTGTGTGATATGTCATTTGACTATAATCTTTGTGATTATTATGATTCTGCCAATGTTCACTATTTAGTAGTAGCATATGTGATATTGATTTTGAGGAAATACCATTTTGGTGGTTGTGCAAAGTTTTTGTGGATAGCTGGATGATAATAGCACTTGAGCCCAAAAGCCTTGTGACTGTGTGACTTGCCTTAATTTGAATTATAAAAGGCAATTTGTGGATTGTGGTCTTTTGTGACCTAAACTGGTTGTGGTATAGTTCATTTTAATTGTAATGTTTTTATAATTGACAAATTTGTGGTACATCTCCTTTCGCTAACTTTTTATTCGATATATGTACAATATGCCTACTGGAAGTGGAGATTTGATATAATGTATGTTCCACTATTACATTCTATTCACTGCCGTTGAACTTGGCAGGAGATGGAGCTAGTGTCTAACAGCTCATTACAAATACCTCAATGTGGGGGGTAAGAGCAACTTATGATTGATGCTGGCAGTGACCAACCCTCAAGTATCGATTTATTTTAATATAGTGCTGAAATGCCATTTATGAAGGTTGAGCTTGATGCTCTAACCTAATTCATAGTCCGTAACGGATGGTGTGGGCACCGCACACTTGATGGGTTCGGCAAAAGGAGACTTATTTGTCTCAAGCATAAGATTGTAAAGGATATACTGGAAAAAAAAAGTGATATCACTAAATTATAAAGGTCTGAAAAAGAACCTTGTGGATCCATTGATGGAGGGACCATGTTGAAAAATGGTTGTGGAAACATCGAGAGGAATGGGACTAAAGTCTATTTATGAATGAACTTTGATGTATCCAATCCAGTTTTAACAGATTCAATGTGATAAGCCATAGTTTAATTCAAGGAGTGCAATGTATTTTATTATTCCCTCCTTATGATGCCGGCAGTGCTATCATGGGTCCATAGCCATATGTTTGGTGGTATAAGTAAGCTTGTACTTGATGGATACAATCGACATGTTACCAAGGTAGACAGGTTGAGCTTGAGCTCTTAATGAACCCATAGCCATATGGTTGGTGGTGTGCGGTAGCACATACTTGATGGGATCCACCTATGTAGGTGTGGGAGTGTAGTCGCTCTCTATGAAGGTTAAGGACTTGCCTTCTAGAACACCTATGAAAATCTAGGACAGGTGCATTGTTGATAAAACGTGCCAAACCGTAGAAGTTGCCAAGATTTGGAGCTCGGTGTATGTCTAAGTGGCAAACTGTACAACCACTTTCAAGGTTCAAGACGAAAGTCACCTTGCAAGCTGTTGGTCTTAAAGTTGGTTTGCGTTAGGTGACGATTTAAGTCTTAAGACATCGGCTCCTAAACACTAAGGTCTTTTTGCCCAAGAATTCTTTTATTCTCTCTGGCTTGTGTCTTTTGTGGGGGATTGTTGGAAAAATGACCCATGCTAAATTTTGTTAAAACATCCTTATCATTTTTGTAATAAATAAGAAGGTCTATGTTAACCTTATGAACTAAGTTTCGGATAAGAGATGGATGGAAATCCCGCGTGTCACCACGCCAGGCTGAGCCAGGCTTGGGCATGAATGCGGGTTTTACGTAAAATATTTTATTATTTCTCAAATAATATGAAGCTCCATGTAATTATGGCTCTTCCCAAAGGAGCTCTCTTTCCAACTAGAGCTCCCTTAATTCTAGTAAAGTATGATGAACCACTCCTTTTTCCAACATCGAAATTAAACTCAAGTGACAGTTGGGAAAGGTTGGCATCCCATGCAAACGCCCACTTACATTATAAATTGACCTTTCTCCTTTTCATTTCATCCATCAACAAAAACACACCTCTTCTGTCCTTTTCTCTAGTTCACTCTCCCCAAATACATTGGGCAAAGTTCTAGTGGTACTCCTACCCGGTAATTAATGAGTGCACGTTAAGAGTTAGATCACATTAATCTTTGAGAGCGGCTGCCGGTAATACTATGTGCATCCGAGCAGCGGTGAAATCGTCTTTTTAGATAGTAGAATTTTTACCATGGCGCGATATCATTGTTTGTCTTTGAGATAATATCTTTCTCACTTACCTTTCTTTCTATGATTGATTTCTATATCATATACGCTTAATTTCTCAGCACTTGTCACCCCACTTTTTTTGCCATATAAATATAATTATTGTGTTTTATAAGACCAAAGTTATCCCTTATGACTCTTGGCTTAAAATATTTAATTCATAACCCCTCCATTAGTACATGCATTTAACCTTTTACCAACCTTTCCCATTTTTATAAATAACACCCTTTTAGTAAACACCATCGTCCATATTTCACATTTCCTATAGTTGAAACAAGTGCTACTGAGAGTTCAGATATAAAAAGGCTAAAGGCAAAGAAAGCTAAATCTATCATTCAAGAGACCTCTATTTCTACTAGTAGGTGACTTATTCATTAACCATTTCACCCTTTTGGCAAAAATTGCTTATTTTTTATTTTATTTATTTACAACTATATTTCATGGTTTTATCAAATTTCTCTAAAATACTTCTTTTAACACACTATTTATTAATTCCCTTATTCCTTTATATGTTCGAAGCAAAAATTAGATCAAACATGTCAAAGTTTATGATATATGGAATTCAACTTTGGTTATGTTAAATTTTTTGTCTATGGTCTTTTGAAAATACAGCTAAATTTATGTTTTATGATATGCAAATATGTTATGTATTTCATATTTTTATTTATTGTGCTATGTTTTTGTGGGTTGTGTTTACAATAATGGGGAATTACATCTTTGAGCCTAAGTGTTAAATTTCATCGGGTCTTTTTTAAGGTCCAACCCACGACGTTGGCATACTTGAGATCCACATATAAGCTCAAATGGGGTTCCATCTTAAAACTAATTGGCAATAGGATGAGTAATTCACTAGGCTTATAGGGTGATATCTTCTCTTTCACAACTCCAATATTGGATTTTACAGCACTCATATGTGGAGTCCTTAACACTCCCCCTCACACGTGAGTCTACGACAAACACACCGCTCGCCTTCTCCGATCCAATTTGATCCAATCATTGGAGAAGCTCTTAGAGCAACAAACTCAAATGCACCCCTCGTTATAAGGATACGGTATGTCAAATAAGAGCTCGGGATCTTCCACCCGCTCTGATGTCAAAGAACCATCTTTCCCAAAAGCTTAAGCTGATGAGTGAAGACTCAAGATTGATTTTATATTCTAACATGCCTCCTAGGACTCTACAGCTGAGTCTTATAGAATCCCACATTGGAGTTGTGAAAGAGAAGAGATCACCTTATAAACCGAGTAGGTTACTCCACTATTGCCAATTAGTTTTAGGATGGAGTCTTACTTGGGCTTATATGTGGATCTCAAGTTTACCAACTCCATGGGTTAGGCCTAAAAAAAAGGCCCATTGTAAATTTAACATGGTATCAGAGCGGGTCATTGATCCCAAGCTCTTGTTTATCATCACCATGTGCTCAAAACGAGGGGTGTAGTTGAATTTGTTGCACCTAGGGCCTTTCCCATGAGTGTTGGATTCAATGGGATTAGAGAAGGCGAGAGGTGCATTTGAAGTAGACTCACAAGTCAGGGGGAGTGTTGAGAACTCCACATGTGAGTCTTGTAGAATCCCACATTGGGTTTGTGAGAGTAAAGAGATCAATTTATAAGTCTAGTAGATTACTCAATCTATTGCCAATTAGTTTTAGGATGCAAGCCCACTTGGGCTTATATGTGGATCTCGTTTGTTCCAACTCCATGGGTACATGGTATTAGAGCCTGGTGACCAAGAGGTCACGAGTTCGAATCCCAACAACCCCACTTTAATATTAACATAATTTAAGCACAAGGTATGAGGTGGGCCTGTGCAGTATCCATGCTTCAATCCCGAATGGGCATTTGCATGGGAGGGCATGTTAGAATATAAAACCAATCTTGAGCCTTCTCCCATCCCTTAGCTTTTGGGAAAGATGGCTCTTTGATGCTAAGAGAAAGAGAAGAGAAGGGGGGGGGGGGGGGGGGGGGGGGGGGGGGGGGGGGGGGGGATAAACCATCTCTACTTGCAGTGCACTATTTGAAACGTTCCTTTGAATAAAAATTGGCCGGGAACTCTTTTAAGATAGCTAATTCTTGACTAAATAATTAATCAAAAACCTTAAAACCCTAATTAAAAATCCTAATTGAAAGAATACGCTTGCTATGACCTAACTGAGTTACATTTCTAACCGTTCTCGAGCTACTTTTTCTCCCTTTTTCATCTCAATTGGGTTGTTTTCATCCCTATTGCATCAGTTCCTAACTAATAATTTCCCTAAATAAAACATGAGAAAATTATAAAAAATAAGAATCAAGGAATACCAAGTGCTTTTAACATGATAAAACTTTTTAAAAATGAGAACCAATGAAATATTTAAAAAAAATTAGTTTTAATGCACCTAACATTGATTAATTCTCATTCTTTTTATATAGCCGATCTATCGGCAGTCTACAGTGGGATTGTCGATTGATGGGCCAACAACGCCGATTGATTGGCAAGATACCTGCAACGGACCCTAGGTCACACTGTGGGTATAAATATAAAGAGGGGGACGTCCTTTTTCATATCCTTGCCTCTTCTCTCCTCCTCCTCTCCTTCCCCAAGCCTCGAAGAGATCCAAGAGCTCTCAAACGTCGAAGCACAGGTGGTCGGAGTGCTAGGCAATCAAAGCACGGATGAACGTCTACATCAATTGAGGGAGTCTTCGTTTCCAAGTTTTTTTCCATTGTTTTTCTCTTGAATTTAATGATGTGTAGAACTCCCATGGAAGAGTAGACCCTTTTAGTTTAGGGAAAGAGGACGGGTAGCCGTCTGTATCCCAGATTTGTATTATAGTTTTGACATGATTTTGTTATGTTATTTTCGCATCCATGTGGGGAATTATTCTAGTTACTTGGTTTTCTTTGGATGTGCTTGTAGTTATGTTTAGATTTCCAACTTATTAACGTTCGTCTATGAGCTTATAGCCTAGACTATAACATAACTGGTTTTCATGCGTGGTCAGGGTTGAGGTTGCATCCAACCCTTAACACTATCTTTTATACAAGTTAATATTGAATTAGGAGCAAGAAAGAAAGTAAGTATTGCTAATGAGATAACCTATGTTACACTTAGGGCGATAAGATAAGTTATGCTTTTAGACTAGTTCATTATCCTAAGCCCTAATTTAAACGTTAAATCACTAAGCCTCCTAAATCATTGTTATAGTAAAATATAATGACAGGATTTGAGCAAAGCTACCCTAAATTCATTCCCTGAACTACTCTCAATCAAATAGACAATTCTAGCATAGAATTTACTACTTTCTTCCATTAATTGCTCAACCAACCAACAAAAACCCAAAACCGGATCACTCTATAATAACTTAATCAACTTTAATATGATTCCCTGAGGATATGGCGCCCATATACCCAACTAAGCTATGGCGATCTCGTACACTTGGGAGTACGCGGTTTTAAAACATCTTTAAACTCGATCAAGTTTTTGGAGCCGTTGCTAGAGAATCGGCAAGCAAAGTCAGATTCAGTTATTAACGAGTTTTTTTTCCCTTGAGTTGGCTGTATCTGCCTTGAGGAGATATGAAGCAAGTGTGAATCCACCTTGAACCACGGGTGATGACGTACCATGCACGATTGGGGGCAACTTTATTCCGCAAACGTACATTGCTCCGGCCAAAGTTGTGTTGATTTTCAGATATTTGCGGGGTACTTCGAAACAATGTTTGAGTTTTAGAGGTTCAGAACCGATTCTTGATGGGTATATTGATTCTAAAATGGCAGGATATCTTGATGGTAGGAAATCTACTTCGGGGTATTTGTTCACTTTTGTAGGGTGAGCTATGTCTTGACAATCTAGATTTCAAACGTGTGTTACTTTGTCCACTAGTGAACCTAAGTATATTGATATTGTTGAAGCACGGAAGGAGATGTTGTGGATGAAAAGGTTGCTTCAAGAGCTTGGTCTAAAAGAGAGAGTATGCGGTATTTTGTGATTGTTAGATTGCGATGAATTTGAGTAAAAATTCCATGTACCATGCCGAAATAGAGCACATTGATGTGTGATAAAACTGGTTGCGTTTTGCAATTAAAGTAAAGCTGATGATGTTGAAAAAGATTCAAACTAACAAGGATATGGCTGATATGTTGAGCTATGTGATGCACTCTCTTCACAGCCTCGTCCATGGAATTTTGGGGATATATCTGTTTGACTAACACTTCAGTGTCTCTAGAAGCCTCCTGATGAGAGCTAGCCAATTTGCTCAGCTCATTTAATATACGATTATCGTCCCTGTCAATATACTTCACTTGCATTTTTACAAAGCTCGTAGCTAATTCTTGAAACATTCGAAGGTATCTAATCAGGTTGGGCTCTTTAGCCTCGTATCCTCCATTTACCTGACTAACGATTATCATGAGTCACTATAATTTTTTACAAAATGAGCTCCTGCGGCCTGTGCAAGGTTAGCCTAGCGTATTAGAGCTTCGCATTCAGCTTCATTGTTAGTCAAGGGGTAGTGAAAGTGCAGGGCATAGCGATATGTTACTCCTTCAAAATACCAAATAAAAACTCTAGCTCTCAACCCATCTTGGCAAGAGAAGCCGTCTACAAATACATTCCATGCTGGAAGATTCTTGCTTTCATTCTGTGTTCCAACATCCAAATCCTCGATCTTTTCCTTCTTCTCCTCGATAACATCTTCTTGTCCGGGGTTGTGCTCTATGTCAAAGTTGCATTCGGCAAGGAAGTCTGCTGGAGCTTGTGCCTTTATAGCGGTTCGTGGTAGATAGTGCAGATCGTATTCTGATAGCTCCACCACCCATGCTAATAATTGGCCCGAACACTCTAGCTTTGATAGGAGTTTCTTAACGGGTTGGTCTGTCAGTACATTTATAGTATGTGCTTGGAAATAGGGTCGAAGTTTCCTTGAGGCCATTAGAATTGCAAACACTAGTTTTTCCAATGGAGGGTATGGCCTCCTTCAATACTTGGCTAACAAAATACACCGAGATTTGCTCTTTTGGGCTATTAGCTGCCAAGATTGTGCTAATGGTCTTGCTCCAGGCTGCTACATACAAAATTAGGATCTACCCTAGATTCAGTTTAGCCATAGAAGGAAGGAGTGCATGATGTTCTTTGACATGTTGGAAGGCTTGCTCACATTTCTCGTCCCATAACTGACTGCTTTTCTTTCACAACACTCAAAAGAACGGGGGTGCTTTTTCAGCGGACTTACTGATGAATCTATTAAGCGACGCTAATTGTCCTATAAGTCATTATACGTCGTTAACCATTTTGGAGTCCCCATTTCCTGAATAGCTTTTACCTTCACCAAGTTGGCTTCGATTCCCCACTCGCTGACGATTAAACCTCAGAATTCACCCTCAGGTATGCCAAAAGAACATTTATTGGGGTTTAGTTTCATTTTATATTCCTACAGGGTTTGCAAAGTCTCCTATAAGTCCTTTCTGTGCTTTCCTTAGTGCGCGATTTGACAATCATGTCATCAACGTTGACCTCCATATTACGACCAATTTGTTGTGCGAATATCTTGTTAACAAACCGTTGATATGACATGCTCATGTTTTTTAGGCCAAAGGGCATTGCTTTGTAACAATATGTGCTCTCATTAGTGATGAATGATGTATTCTCCTCATCTTGTGGGTCCATTTTTATTTGGTCATAAACTGATTAAGCATCGATAAAACTAAACAACTCATTTCCTG
Source organism: Simmondsia chinensis (assembly GCA_018398585.1). Classification (NCBI taxonomy): domain Eukaryota; kingdom Viridiplantae; phylum Streptophyta; class Magnoliopsida; order Caryophyllales; family Simmondsiaceae; genus Simmondsia; species Simmondsia chinensis. The sequence continues at coordinate 11,800,099 of JAGTTD010000024.1, forward strand.
CTATGGAATCTACTAGCTGGTCAATTTTGGTTCGGGGATAAGAGTCTTTTGGACAGAATTTATTCAAGTCTGTAAAATCGATGCACATTCACCAAGTTCCATTTGGTTTCCTCACTAATACCATATTAGCCAACCATTCGGGATATCTTACCTCTCTTCTAAACCCTGATCGTAACAATTTATTCACATCTATTTTAATTGCCTCACCTCTTTCGATGCAAATGCTTCTTTTCTTTTGTTTTATAGGAGAGGTCCCCGCCAGGACATTTAATTTATGGATCATAAGTCTTGATTAATTCCCGTGATTTCATCAGTGTTATAAACAAAGATATCTCGGCATTGTCTTAATAGTAAGGCTAATTCTTTTTTTAACTCGTCTGGTAACCAATACCCTAATTCATAGTTTTTCCCTTTTTAATTTCCACTTTTTCTAGCTTCCCTAAGTCTTGGTCCGAACTTTCCCTCTTACTTTCTCTTGAGAGGCTGAGTTTTTCTGTATCCATTTTGGACAAGACTTCACAACCATTGTCTTTCAAAGATTCATAGTAACATTCGCGGGCTACTTTTTGATTTCCCCAAATAGCTGTTATTTATTCGTTGTCTGATTCAAACTTTATCAAGAGGTGATAGGTGGAAACTACTGCCCTTATGCAATTTAGGGCAAGTCGACCAAGTATTGCATTATAAGGCGAGGGTAAGTCTATAACAAGAAATTCTATTCTAGTTTCCTTAGCAGCCCCTTGTCATCGGAATATGACGTCCATGGTAATTGCTCCTAACGGCTTAACTGTTTCTCTTGTGAAGCCCACAACAGGGTAATGAACTGGGGAGATTTTATTGTCTGATATTTCCATTTGTTCAAAGCATTGGTAGGAAAGTACGTTTACCGCACTCCCTTGATCGACCAACATTCAATGCACACAATACTGTCCAATTTTGAGAGAGATGACTAGAGGATCGTCGTGTGGAACATAAATGTCCCTCAGATCTTCTTCATCAAAGGTAATCTCAGACTGGGGTTGAATTCTTTTAACTCCATTTCTTTCTAATCCGAACGAGCAAAGGTTACTAGGATGCGAAATTCGGGATATCATGGCAATCGTCTTTTTAGGCTGTTCTATCAATTCTCTTGAGGGCGCTGGTATCAGCGCCTTCCTATCTAGTTCCTTTGGTGGCACACCGGAATTTACCACCCCTGCCTGACTGTCTCGGGTTTGTTTTATTCTGCCTCGACATTCCTCGGTTGTATGGCCATAAAATTGGTGATAGTTGCACCACTTGTATTTAACTTGTGGGTTGATGGGCGTTTTTGGCCCATAAGGTGCCCTTTTGAAAGGAAAAGGGCGATGCACCAACTTTCTTTATATTTCATAAGCAAAACGTCCTATAGGCATTCGTACTTGTATTTTCGGTTTTGAATTCATCTCGGGTGACCTTGGCTTTGTCAAGTGAGATGTCTCTACTCTCTTTCGTTGTTTTCCAGTAACTCCCAGCTGTATTCTTTTAGCTATAGTCATAACATCCTCTGCTGAAATATACTAATTGGCTTTACCCCATTATTTGTCGATAGTTTTTGGTTATTTTTTTAGCTAGGGAGAAATTTAAAATGTGAATTCTTGAACCCATTGGTAAAGGCGCCAATCGCGGTTTCATCCGCTAATCCTGGTACATCTATCATTTCCCTAGCAAATCGCCTAACATAATCCCTTAAAGATTCGAAATCTTTTTGTTGCAGCTGCATCAACTGTGCAGCTGTCTTCTTTCTTCTTTTGTTGCTTACGAAGTACTTAGGGAAGTACTCGGCCAACTGTGCAAAATCGTCGATTGAACCAGGTGGTAGGGAAGAAAACCAGGATTAGGCTACTCCTTTTAAAGTGGCGGCAAAACATTACACCATACTTCTTCCGAAGCATTTTGTATGTACATTCTGGACTTAAAGCCTAACAGATGGTCCTCCGGATCTTGAGATCTGTCGAAAAGTTCTATGTTGGAAACTTTGACTTTTTCCGCCGAAAAAGATAGAATTCTTAGTGATGGAGAATACATACCCCGGAACTTCGAGAATCGAGTAAACCTTTGTCTCTTCCGAGGAGTGAATACAGGCTGGCTGATCCTTGTGTCCGATATTGACATTCGTTGTGGATTCATCCTCCATGCTAGCACAATCCGTTCGCATATTTTTCAAATTTTTATTGTTACAATCGAGTTATTAATAAAGAAGAAATCTTCCCCTTTTTGACCTTTCTTTTTGTCGGGATTTGTGGGCGTAATTTTTCCCACTGCCGATTGACCTTGCATTTTAAGGGTCCAGGTTATTTTCAAGCTCTTGGCCCACCAACTTTTCCATAAGCTGTTCCAAAAAAGTTTGTATATTTCGGAGTTGACTTTTTGGAACTTGCTCTGTTTCGTCATCTTAATTTGGGGGATCTGACGATCTTGACAATTAGGTCATGTTTATTTCCCACAGACAGCGCCAATTATGTTTGTGGTGCTTATTATGTAGTTTGGAAGAAGCTAAACTCAAGCACCTTTATGGATTATCAAGATCCCTTTCTTCCCCTTTTGTTTTACTTGCTTTGCTTTCCTTGTCACCATCTTCTTTTCTTTTATAATATTTATGTGGAGGAGCTTAGGTGTTATAAGTGGTACGGGTGAGGGGACAAGTGTCCTTTCTTTCCTTGTATGATAAGTTTTCTTTTGTTTGTCTTTATCTTTCTTTTGGATGTATTTTAAAGGGATTAAAGTGGGTGAGTTGTGTTGTTTTATTCTTATCTGGGCGAATTACATTAAATTTTTGCTTTACTGGGCGAATTATGTTGATTTTGCCCTTACTAGGCGAATTGTGTTGGTTTTGCTTCTTACTGGGCGACTTATGTTGACTTTACCCTTACTGGGCAAATTATGTTGATTTTGCTCCTTAATAGGCGAATTGCGTTGGTTTTGCTCCTTATTGGCGAATTATGTTGATTTTACCCCTGCTAGGCGAATTGTGTTGATTTTGCTACTCACGAGGCGAATTTTGTTGGGTTTGCTCCTTACTGGACGAATTATGTTGATTTTACCCTTACTTGGCGAATTGTGTTGGTTTTGCTCCTATTGGGCGAATTGTGTTGATTTTACCCCTACTAGGCGAATTGTGTTAATTTTGCTCCTTACTAGACAAATTGTGTTGGATTTGCTCCTTACTAGGCGAAATGTATTGGGTTTTGCTCCTTATTGGGTGAATTATGTTGATTTTACCCTTACTGAGCGAATTGTGTTTGTTTTGCTCTTATTAGGCGAATTGTGTTGATTTTGCCCCTATTGGGCGAACTGTGTTGATTTTGCTCTTTACTAAGCGAATTGTGTTGGTTTTGCTCCTTACTGGGCGAACTATGTTGATTTTACCCTTACTGGGCAAATTGTGTTGGTTTTGCTCCTACTGGGCGAATTGTGTTGATTTTACCCCTACTGGATGAGTTGTGTTGATTTTTTTCCTTACGGAGCGAATTGTGTTGGTTTTCTCCTTGCTAGGCGAATTATGTTAATTTTACCTTTACTGGGCGAATTATATTTATTTTTTTGCTATTTTTATGAATTACAAACAAGGATGTTGCTGAAGTGGCTCTGCATTAACAATGGGAGAGAGTCGTTAACCATGATTTCAGAAGGTACTATAAGAAGCATAATTCACCATGAAAGGTTAGATATGGGTACTCCTCAGCACAATGGTGTCACAAAAAGGATGAATAGAACCGTTATGAAGAAAACTAGATGTTTACTCAAAAAGTTAGAGCTGCCTAAGGTATTTTGGGGTGAGGCTGTAATACTGCTATGTACGTCATTAATAGAGCTCATTAGTTCCTTTAAATTCTGACATTCCACAAGGAGTGTGGACAATGAAAGACATTTCTTATTCTCACTTGAAGGTGTTTGGGTGCAAAACCTTAATGCATCTATTTAAGGAACAGAGATCGAAACTTGACAGTAAAGCCACTTTGTGCATATTTATAGGATATGGTGGTGAGGAGTTTAGTTACAAATTACTGGATCCTGTAAAGAAAAGGACCGTGAGAAGCAGAGATATTGTATTTCATGAACATGAGACAATGATAGACTTTAATAAGTTAGAGAAGATTACATGCGTCCTCGCAGTGTTGCTTATACTACATTGACTTCATCTTCATCAAGTGCTACAGATGAAGAGCATGTGTATGATTAGATGGAACTTGGGAATGACTTTAAGCTAGTTGCAATTGATGACGCTCTAGGTATAGATGGTGTTAAGCAAGGGGAGCCAGTTCCCCAACTAGTGACAACAGAGACCTCGGTGAGAAGGTTTGATAAAGAACACCAACTGTTTACGAGGTATTCAAGTTCTAATTATATATTTTCTTATTAATGAGGGGGAGCCAAAGAGCTTCCAAGAAGTGCAAACTTAAAAAAGCAAGGATAATTTAATGAAAGCCGTGGATGAAGAGATGAATGTAATGATTCAAGGTAATTTTGAATCAAAACCTAATTGAGATTGGAAATTGAGAATTGATAATAAAGATAGACAGAGAGACAAAGAGAATTGAGAAAGGGGAAAGATACTATTTCATTGAATGCCTCATCAAGTTACAACAATCACACTTTAATGCTTATTTTGGTGGGAAAAGATCTAGAAGCTTCCTAACCACCTTAACCAACTTTCCCTCCAAATTAAGCTAGTACAAGAAATACAATTCAGCTAATACAAGTTGAATACTAAACGTAACAAAGTTAATTGCTAACATATCAGCTAAAAACAATACAGGACATGACAAATCATTACAAATACTCCTCTGTTGAAGAAAAGATTCTTGTGTCGGGATTCAATTCTAGAAATTGGCTCTCGAGGAACCTGTGATCTTCCCATGATGCTGCAGATTCCTCCAAATTAGCCCATGTAACCAACACTTGCTTAATCTTGTGGCCTCCTTTGCTGAACTATCTTGGAACCCAGTATTGCCACTAATTCCTGAAGGAGTACGCCATTAGCACTTGCCAAGGGAACTTTGTTGGAACAATAACATCATCCTTGACTTGCTTCTTTAAGAGAGATACATGAAAAACAGGATGAATGGAAGCTTTAGGTGGCAAGTCCAACTTATAAGCTACTATTCCTATCTTCTGTAGGATTTTGTAGGGGCCAAAGTTGCATGTGCTGAGTTTGGTATTCTTGCATATTGCTACTGAATGATTGTCTATATGGCTGTAGCTTTAAGTAAACCATATCTCCTACCTTAAAAGACCTTTCAGATCTCTTCCTATCGGCAAAAAACCTTCATCCTTGCTTGAGCTAGTTGAAGATTATCTTTCAATTGTTGAGTTAGCTGCTTCCTCTGCTTGATAACTTGCTCCACCTCACCAACCAGAGTGGAGATAGCTTGAGGCAAAATAGGATATGGAGGATCATATCCATACAAGGCCTTGAATGGACTAGTGCCAAGAGAAGAGTGAGCATGAGTATTATACCAATAGTGCGCAAGTGACAACCATTTGCACCACTGTTTTGGGTTACTGAAAGAAATGTTGCGCAACTACTACTCTACACTCTGATTCAGCCTCTCGGTTTGCCCCATCTATTTGAGGATGGCAGGCAGAACTCAAGGTCAAAGCTGAACCCAACAACCTCAACAACTCCTTCCAAAATGTGCTTGTGAATAACCTGTCTCTATTTGATAGAATGGACTGAGGCAGTCCATGGAGCCGGTAAATGTTATCCAAGAAAGACTTGGCTAATTTTCCAGCAGATAAAGGGTGATTAAGGGCTATAAAATGGCCATACTTGGTGAAACAATCAATTATCACCCAATTGATCTCTTTCCCTACAGATTTTGGCAGGCCCTCTATGAAGTCCATGTTGATTTGTTGCCAAGCACCCTCTAGAATCGGCAAAGGCTGCAGCAACCCATGATAAGGGTGTGATCAAACTTGGAAAGTTGGCATACTTCACAAGATTGCACACTTGCTATTACATCTGTTTTCATTCCATGCCAAAAGAAGTGCTGCTTCATTCTTTGATAAGACCCTCAATATCAGAATGACCTCTAAGAGCTAAGGAGTGGAAAGCCAAGAAGATTTGTTTCCTTAAATTAGTTGCAGCCCTAGTGTAAACCTTCCCTTTTATCCTCAAAATGCCACTTAACAAAGTCACTTCAGGGTCAGTTCCTTCTACCGCTGAACCTTAAACACTCGAAGCTGTTATTTGCTCTTGAGCAAATGGATCATGCTCATACGAGTTGTAGACTTCCTTCATCCACTCAGGGACTACTATTAAGACAGCTGAACAAGTCCCTTCTTCTATTCCTTATAGTCTTCTAGATAAAGCATCAGCTGCAGCATTTTCTTTTCCTTTCCTATACTCAATGGTATAGTTCAGCACAAACATCTTCATTAAGCCCTTCTTTTGGACTCTTGTGGATAACTTCTGTTCCATCAGATATCTTAAGCTTTGATGATCTGTCTTGACAACAAAATGGTGGACTTCCAAGTATTGTCTCCATTTTTGCATTGTTAAGAGTATGGCTAAGTACTCTTTCTCATAAATGGATAGACTCAAGTGCCTTGGGCTGAGAGCTTGGCTTAGGTAAGCAATTGGTCTACCCTGCAGTGATAAAATTGCACCAACACCTTGGTTGCGCGCTTCAGTTTCTATCATAAAAGATTCTCGAAAGTCTGGCATTCTCTGTACTGGAGCAGTACTCATAGCAAGTTTCAAATAATCAAAGGACTCTTGTGCAGTACGAGACCGGCTAAAGGAGTCTTTCTTAAGTAAAGCATTCAAGGGTTTAGCAATCATTCCATACCCTTGAATGAATTTCTTGTAATACCCAGTTAGTCCCAAGAATCCTCTTAATTGTTTAATAGAAGTAGGAGTGGGCCATTGTTTCATAGTATGAATCTTAGATGCATCAGTACCTACCCCTTCATAAGAGATTACATGACCCAAGTATTCTATTTGTGTTTGGGCAAAGGAACATTTGGACAACTTGGCATATAGTTTGTGTTGGCGCATGACTGTAAAGACTTGGAACAGGTGGGCAACATGATCTTTCATATTGGAGCTATAGACTAAAATGTCATCAAAGAATACCAACAAAAATTTCCTTAGGAAGGACTTAAAGATGGAATTCATTAAAGCTTGAAAGGTAGCTGGAGAATTTGATAATCCAAAGGGCATAACCACAAATTCATAGTGGCCATAGTGTGTTCTAAAGGTTGTTTTATAGATGTCTTGCTCAACTATTCTAATTTGGTAATATCCTTATCTCAAATCTAGCTTTGAGAAGTACATAGCACCATATAATTCATCTAGTAGGTCATCAATGATCGGGATTGGGAATTTGTCTTTGATGGTTAATGAATTGAGTTGCCTGTAATCTATACACATGCGAGATGTTCCATCTTTTTTCTTTATAAGGATCATTGGAGAGGCAAATGGAATGTGACCTTGCCTAATGAAATTGGTTTTTAAGACTTCCTCTACTTGTTTTTCAATTTCATTTTTTTGGGAATGAGGGTACTTGTAAGGTCTTAGGTTGATTGGATTGGAATTAGCTTTTAAGGGAATGGCATGGTCATGGGATCGTTTTGGTGGTAGTGAAGTAGGCAACACAAATAAATCCTCAAAGTCATATAACAACTTCTTCATAAAGGGGTTAGAGTTTGCCTTAGCATCACCAGACTCTGCGGTAAGTGAGAACAGATGCCCCCTCCATTGCACATTCTTCCTCTTGATCACCCCCTTCAATTGCGTACAAGTCATCAGTTGCAAGCTACCTTGCTCCACACATCCTTGCTAATGAATTGGAGATCCATCCTTCTCAAAGGACAATGTGAGTTTCACAAAATCAAAAATTATAGGGCTGAAGGTCTTCATCCAATCCACCCCTAAAAACATGTCACGCCCTCCTAGCTTTAGAACTCTGAAGTCATAAGAGAAATGATGTCCTTGCATCTCCCATTTGAACTCTTTGCACTTCATTTGGGTCAATATGGAGTTGCTATCCGCAACTATCATTGCTAGGGGGCTTGTTTTGATGAGTTCATGACCCGCCAATCTTGCTAATTTGAGGTTTAAGAAGCTATGAGTGCTTCCACTATCTGTTAAGATTATTAAGGACTTGCGGTTTGCCAAGCCTTTAATCCTAATAATATTGTGAGTTCCTCCCCCAGTTAGAGCCCTTACTGATATCTCAGCTTCATCTTGCTCAACAGATCCCTCTTGCAACTCTTCAAATTGATCATCTGACTCAGTTCATTCCTCATTTTCTTCTTCAACCCCAGTAACTGTCATCAGCTGCTTAGGGTTGCATTTGTGACCAAAGAAATACTTTTGGTTGCACTTATAGAAAAATCTTTGGGCGTTTTTCTCATCTAGGCTCAATGTTCTGTTGGCAGAATGTGCTAGCTGTTGTAAGGGAACTACTACTTTAGCCTTATGCCCATGCTTTACAGAACTATGGTTGAAGACTCAAATAACCTTACCTTAGAGTATGCTTTAGACAATGTAGGAGGGTTTAAGGCCTTAAAAATGTATTTGATTCTGGGTTTAAGCCCACTGATAAAGCTGGACACATAATAAGGCTTTTTTGCCCCTGGATTGATTTCCATCATGCATGCCTTCAGGTTTTCAAAACAGGTCATGTATTCTTTAACACTTCCTACTTATGCAACTTTGTTGAATTTATCAATGGCCTCCCCAGGATCTTCATCCCCATATCTATCACATAGCTCATCACCGAACTCTTGCCAAGAGATTGTAGAATACCCCAATATCAAGCTATGGTACCGAACTTCATGGTCACCATGTAAGTAAATGGCTACTAACTCTACTTTTTGTGACTCAGGAATAGCATAGAAGTGAACATAACTCTCACATCTTTTAATCCAGGATTGGGGTTGCACGCCATCAATGGTATCCAACTCCACCTTTGGCTGCCTGAACTGATTGTTTTTGTTTCCTCCCTTACTGCCCTCCTGTTCTTCAATTATTTGGGCAGCAGCTGCATCCGGGGGTCTTCCTTGTGGAAGAACTCCTATTCCACTTGGTAATTCTTGCTTGTTGATTTGTTCCTGCAGTCCATCCAACCTCCGCTCAACCTGCTACAGGGACTGATGATTAGATCTCATGGTAAGCAATACCTCTTGCACTTACTACAGTAACTTGGTGATCTGATCAGATTGGTCAACCTCCGAAGTTGCTCTACCTGCCATTGGAACTGGTTTCTTATTCCTTGCCAATTTGATCGAATCGAGCAAGCAAAGCATGCAATGTAGGCTCTGATACCAATTGTAATGATTCAAGGTATTCTTGAATCAAGACCTAATTGAGATTGGAAGTTGAGAATTGAGAATAGAGATAGAGAGAATTGAGAAAGGGGAAAGATAATATTTCATTGAATGCCTCATCAAGTTATAATAATCGCACTTAAGTGCTTATTTTGGTGGGAAAAGATCTAGAAGCTTCCTAACCACCTTAGCCAATTTTCCCTTCAAATTAAGCTAGTACAAGAAATACAATTCTGCTAATACAACTTGAATACCAAACGTGACAAAGCTAATTGCTAACATATCAGCTAAAAACAATACAGGACATGACAAATCATGACAATGAAGTCTTTAGAAACTAATGGAACCTATAAATTCGTTGATCTTTCCAAAGGTAGAAAAGCACTTCAAAACAAGTGGGTGTTCCAATTGAAAAAGAATGGAGATCAAATTGGAAAACATAAGCTTCGATTGGGGGATCATTTGTACATTCTAGAGAGAGAAAGTAGAGAAAGATGCTTGGGAATTCCTAGAGAAACTGGTGGTGCATGGGGTCCTTTAGGTGGTGCGTGTGATTGACCTACCATGTTTGACCGGCGCGTAAGCATGCCTCCGGCAGTGGCTAGAGGTGGCAAACCTAGTTTTGGACTCCTCATCATCTCCTCTTCCTCGTGGGATGGGCACCAATCCAATCACTAGTCTAAGGGTTGAAACACTTGTGCGTGAGGGAGTTTCGAGTTTGATGTTGAAGGCTGCATAGGTGCATCATCTAGTGCTGATTTCTCTTGATTTCAACTTTCATCTTCTCGGTGGCTTCATTTGTATTATAAAGCGTATTTAGAGTAAATGCTTTTAGTATTTCTCCTACGATAACCATTGATTCCCTTGTTAACTTATAAGTCATTGGCCCATTAGTTGTTATGTTCGGGGTTGTGACAGAAACGGTATCAGAGCAGAATTCTAGCCTAGGGGGTTGTGGGAACTTAACTATCCCAAAACCTATTTGGATATATACCTTCTTCTAGTACTAAAGTTTGGTCTATCAAGTTTGCATAAGATAAGATGTCAAAACGTCCATCAAACCCTTCAAACAATAATGAGGATGTTTTCCTCCAATGCGCCCGAAGAAAATGGACTAATCAAGTTAGAGCAAATAGTAGTTGGAAGCTCGATGCTTCCTTACCTAAAAATTTAGCGCAAAATTTTATTCAGCAATTAGTCATGCAGATCGACATGCATGTCAATGGAAGACCTCTAGAGATGTGATGCACGATGTGTTAGGAATAATGTCCCGAAATTCAGATTTATTCTAAATATATTATTTTAATTGATAAATAAAATTGAAGTCCCAGTTGTTTCCTAGTTAAATTTGCGTAAGAGAGCATTTATATTGCATGTGATTTTCTTTTGGGTGACATCCATGAGATGGGTGTAGTCCTCGTACTATAATTTACATGTTTGTTCTAAGTGGTTTATGAGACTAAGTCACAGATAGATTTGGAACAAATGGTATGGATTGTTGTTTGAAAGGCTCACAGTCGAAGACAAGTTTGGAGCACTTGTATGCTAAGACTATAACGTGACACTTTAGATGACTTGTCTTGGTCATATGGATGGAGATCCCAAAGTGTTGGGTTGGTGTGTTTAATAAGATTGACACACTGAGTTAGACCATGTGGGTTACTTATTTCTAGACTACTATAGGAGATGAGTGATTCACGTTGTACTGTTTGAATGACGGCTCTAAATCCTAAGGGTATTTTGGACTTGTGCATAGAGCGTTACTTACTTTGGTGTACTATAAGTAAGGTCTAAACGCATGACTGAATTCCCACGTACACTGGGTAGCGGCATGAAGTGTGACAAGGATCAGGTATTCAATAGGGAATCTATAGTCTCTTATGAGATATAGATGTCCCCTTAGTTGATTCGCAAATATTTGAATAATTCGGAAACTTTGGCTAAAGTATTCCAAGTGTTTGACATTCGGAATTTATACTGTAAATATGTTCAAGTATAAATGAATTATTCAGTGAAGGGCGAGTCGGTAACGAATGGAGAAGCTGTGAGAAGGATAATGGTAGTGGTTACATTTATCCTTTGTCATAGACATATAGTGGAGGGGTTGTTATCATCAATACAGTCTATTACATAGATATTGAATAAATGGTTTAAGTCTGGAGTACAGTGAGATTTATTTAGTGGAATTAAGTCTTATTAAATGGTAATTAAATTAGTTCATGGGATGATTAATTTAACACATTTGGAGCTAGATTTAAATTGTCCCTAAGATCCCTACGCAAGCCTCTGTATTTATTGCCATCGAAAAAATATTAAAGAATTCATGAGATAAATTATTGATCCATGAGATGGGTAAATTAATTTTGCCAAATATTATTCATGAGATGAATAAAAATTAAAAATTAAAAAATAAAATAATTTTAAAAATTAAAATTCATAAGATGAATTTTTACATGTGGAAAACAAAGAAAAGCTATAAAAAAAATCAAAAATCACAAAAAATTACCTTGCACAGGCCATGTTCCATGTGATCACGGATGGGCCAACTAGCGCGCGACAAGTGTCGCGCACTTGCGGCTCTAAGGGGAGATCCGAGTGTTCCCGTGTTGGCCAATTAGGCCACGGCAAGTGGCATGCGGTGACGGGCCAATAAGGGCGCTTTTGCCTGGGATTGAAACGCCGCATTTTTGAGCAGGTTCTTAATGATAAGAGGCATTTTGATTTAAACGGGAGAATCCCACATCGATTTAATTGCTTGTTTTCGCTCCGGCACACTCGTATAAATAGAGGCACCTATTTCATTAGTTTGGCATTAAATTGAAATTAAATTTTTGGGTTTCTGAAAATTGTTTCGGAGGCCTAATTGGAGAGAAAATTTTTCGTTGAAATTTTTCTTTCCTCGGTTTAATATTTTTTGGAGCCCACCCTCCAGGCAGTTCGAGGTCATTGCATAAAAGATCGCAGGGTCTCAATTTTGGTATTCTTTCGAGATTATTATTTCTTTCTGGCATTCTATTATTGAAGCAATTCCAGGCATGTTCTTCTTTCCTTCTTCTTTTAGTTTCCCTTTTCTTTTTATTTAGAATATTCATTATTATGCATGTTTAAGTTTATATATTATTATGAATATATTAGAGTAAAAGGCCTACAGGTCTAAATTAAGAATTTAGATCTATAGATTTAAATTATGAATTTAGATATGTAGAATTAAATTATGAATTTAAATCTGTATATTTAAAATTAAAAATTTTAAATCAACTCCAGTTTTAGAATTATGAATTCTAAACCCCTTTTTCTGCATAAACATTGGGGAGAATTTTTGAAATTCGTCCCAACAATCTGTATTAGGGCAAAGGGTTTATAGAGATAAACCTATTCCCAGGAACTCTCGCACGTGAGGTGTCACGAAGCGTAACTCTCTGACCAGGGGCTTAGGTAGAGAGAAGAGTCTCCTACTTTAAGTACTCTAATAGGTACCCCTTGGTTTGACCATAGTTGAAAAATTGTGAACCCCACAATCGGTATCAAAGTTTATTTTTCCAACAAAAGTTACTTTTTCCCAACACGATGAAGGTGTTTCATAAGCTCAAAGAGCTATTCAAAAGTTCAAGAGCATGAATCCAATCTTTGCTAGGCATGGAGATCCTCAACAAGCCCTTGACTGGCTGAATGAGATAGAGGAGTGCTTTGAAGTATTAGAATTCACTGACTTGCAAAAAGTTAAATTTAGTGCCTTTATGTTACGGGATCGGGCAAAAGACTAGTGGAAATTAACCAAACCACTTCCTGAAATGATGACATGGGAGAATTTCAAGGAACTCTATACTGTTAAATTCTTCCCAAAAGGGAAAAAGGCAGCAGAATTCATATATTTAAAGCAAGGGTACAATATGTCTTCAAATGATTATCTGAAGCGCTTCACCAAACTATCTCCTTTTGCCCCACTTGTGATCCTGAATGACTACGCTAAAGCCAGAAAGTTCGAAAGAGGATTGAGGCGTGATATCAATCTTCGTGTAGTACCTCTTCGACACAAGACCTACCGAGATGTGGTCGATACTGTTTCTATGGTGGAGAGGGAACTCAAAGAGAACCAATAAGGCCCAAAATTAAAAAGGAAGGATCGAGTTAACACAACATCGCAAGGGGACAAGAACTCTAGGAAAAAGCACAATGTTCCAGCTTTCAACAACAAGAATTCTTCTGGGGATCGTAAACGCCATGTATGTGGCGGGTTCCATTCTAGAAATGAGTGCTATAGAAAGACAGGGGCTTGGTTTAAGTGTGGTAGTATGGAATACTGGAATACAAATGTCCGAATATGACAAATGACACAAAGAACAACCACAACAAGCAAAATGTACTTAAATATGAAGCAAAGAAGTCTCAAACTCAAGGTAAAATCTTTGCTCTAAGTCAACAAAATGTGTGAGGTTCTAACTCTATGGTGACAAGTACTATATGTTTATCCTCGCTTTACGCTCATTCACTGTTTGATTTTGGATTAACCCATTCTTTTGTGTCTCCTTCACTAGCTCAAAAACTTGGCATAAATTCCGTACCTTTAAATATTGAAATATGTGTCGAAACACTAATTGGAGATTCAATGATTGCTAGATATTTCTATAGAGAGTTCAAAATTCGAATTAAGGATAGAATTCTACCTGCCAATCTAATTGTCCTAGACATTCATGACTTTGACATTATTCTCGGCGTGGATTGGCTTACGACATATCATGCGACTGTTGATTGTTTTTTGAAGAAGGTGACATTTTGCATTCCGGGCCAAATTGAGTTTGCGCTCCAAGGTAGTAGCCATCATAACCCTCCATGAACAATTTCTACTTTACAAGCTTGTAGACTTACAAGGCAAGGATGTAAATGATATATGTGTTCTGTTAGAGAGGTCAATAAAGAAGCCGTAAGTTAGACGATGTTATTGTTGTTAAAGGCTTCCCACATGTATTTCCGTAAGCCATTTCTGGCTTGTCTCCAGATAAAAAGATGGACTTCTCTGTTGTTCTTATGCCGGGGACTGTACCTATTTCTAAGGTTCCATACCGAATGGCCCCTAGTAAGTTAAAGGAGTTGAAAATACAGTTACAAGAATTGCTAGACAAAGGGTTTATTCACCTACGTGTATCTCCATGGGGTGCACCTGTTTTGTTTGTGAAAAAGGAAGATGGGAGTATGAGGCTTTGTATAGATTACTGAGAATTAAACAAAGTGTTGGTAAAGAATAAGTATCTTCTCCCATGGATTGATGATTTAATTGACCAATTGTAAGGTTCTAGGGTCTTTTTCAAAATCAATCTTCGATCAAGGCATCACCAACTCAAAATCAAGAAAGAAGACATACTTAAGATAGCATTTAAAATATTGTATTGGCACCATGAGTTCCTAGTGCTACCCTTTTGATTAACTAATGCACCTGCTGTTTTTATGGACCTAATGAAAAAGGGTTTTCAAGTAGGATTTAGATCAGTTTATGGTCGTATTTATTGACGACATTCTTGTGTATTTGAAAAATCATGAAGCGTGAGAATAACTTAAGTATTGTCCTTGAAACTCTTCGCGAGAACCAACTCTATGCCGAATTCAAAAAGTGTGAGTTTTGGCTAGAGAAGGTAGCGTTTCTAGGATATGTGATATTAAGCGATGGAGTTTCAGTAGATCATAAAAAGGTTGAGGCTATAATTAGCTAGGCCAAACCTACTACTGTAGGTGAGGTTCATAGCTTCATTGGCTTAGTTGGATACTATCACAAATTAATGGAGAGATTTTCTAACATTGCATTTCCCTTAACTCAATTGATGCAAAAGAGTGCTAAATTTGAATGAAACGAGGAGTTGCAAAAAGTTTCTACAGCTCAAACAATGTCTAGTTTCAGCACTGCAGTGAGGGGTTTGCTATATATTGTGATGCATCAAGGAGAGGCCTCGGATGTGTCTTGATGCAACACGACAAAGTTATTGAATAGGCCTCTCGTCAACTGAAGCCATATGAGCAGAATTACCCTACCCATGACTTAGAGCTCGCTGCTATGATTTTCACCCTTAAAATTTGTAGACATTACTTGTGTGGGATTTCAGGTGACATTTTTACCGATTATAAAAGTCTTAAATACATTTTATGCCAAAAGTAATTGGATTTAAGGCAACGTAGGTGGCTAGAGCAACTTAAGGATTATGACCTTAACATTTATTATCACCTGGGAAAAGTGAATGATGCTGCTGATGCCCTGAGTAGGAAGAATGTGGAAAAGCGTGCTTGTTTATTGACAAAGCAAAAGCGCATCCACGAGGGCGTACAGAAGTTGGATATTGAAGTTAAAGTGCAAAACAATTCAAGCTCTTTTGCTCAACTAAGGATTTAACCGACTTTAATGGAGCGGATCAAAGACATCCAAAAGGTTGATGCTTATGTAAAATACACAATATTGTGGAAAGTGGCTAAGAAACCAAATTCAAGATTCATGAAGATGGTTCCTTGAGATTTGGGGCATGAAGGCTATGTATTCCTAATGATTCTCAGTTGAAGAAAGAGTTACTAGAGAAGGCTCATAGCTCAAGTTATTCCGTGCATCCTGGTAGAACTAAAATGTATCGTGAACTTCGCGAAAGATACTGGTGGAATAACATGGAGACATTGCTCAATTTGTGGCTCAATGCTTGACATGTCAGCAAATCAAGATAGAACATCAAAAGCCAGCTGGTGAGCTTCAACCATTACCCATACTAGAGTGGAAATGGGGAAATATTGCAATGGATTTCGTAGTTGAGCTTCCAAGAGCAACAAGGGGGCATAATGTAGAGTGGGTAACCGCAAGTCGCTTGACTAAATATGCCCACTATTTACCCATAAAGATCACCTACAACCTAGATAGACTCGCTAAGTTATACCTACATGAGATTGCCCGGTTGCATGGCATTCCAGTATCTATCATTTCTGATCATGACCCTCACTTCGTCTCACAATTTTGGCAAAGTCTACAGCGGGCATCAGGTACTAAGCTTACATTTAGTACATCCTTCCACCCTCAGACAGATGGACAATTTGAAAGAATAATTCAAGTATTGGAAGATATGCTTAGAGCATGTGTTTTGGATTTAGTAGGAAGTTGGGATGATCATTTACCACCAATTCAGTTTGCCTGCAACAATAGCTGCCATACCAGCATTAAAATGGCACCTTATGAGGCATTATATGGGAGGAGGTGTAGGTCACCTGTTTACTAGAACAACATTGGGAATAAGAAGCCTTTAGGTCCCGGAGGTCCTACAAGTTGTAGTAGAGAAAATTCCGTTGATCAAAGAAAGACTTCGAATTGCTCAAAGTCCTCAGAAAAGTCATGTAAACGTTTGAAGAAGGCCATTAAACTTTAAAGTGGGGATTATGTCTTCTTGAAAGTGTCCCCAACTAAGGTATAATAAGATTTGCAAGAGAGGAAAGTTAAACTCGAGGTACATTAGTCCCTTTGAAATCCTTGAGAAAATAGGCGAAGTAGCTTATAGAGTGGCACTACCACCATCTCTATCTAGAGTACATAACGTGTTTCATGTATCTATATTACAGAAATATATGCCCAATCCAAACCATGCATTACAACATGAACCTTTGTGAATAAGAGGTGATTGCTCCTTTGAAAAGCATCCTGTAAAAATCATCGAACAAAAGGAGCAAGTGGAAAATAATATGTGCCCAATCCTATTTGGTATTGTTTTTTATTTGTAGTTTTTGTTTTTCAAGAAACAAAAAATAGATTTTCAAAATTATTTTGTCTTGGTTTTGTTTTCTTGTTTTCAATTTCTACTTAAACTTTGAAAAAACTAAAAATAAGTAAAAAAAAACTAAAAAATATTATTTATAAAAAATGATTTTTAATTCTTAAAAATCAGAAACAAGTAGAAAATAATACCAAACAGACCCCTAATTAACGCTTGGGGTGGAGCCTTGTTTCCTCCATTCATGTAAGTGGTGTATGCAATCTGTACCATTACTTGATTGTCTCTGACTTTATGTATAATCAACAGTACTCTTTTATTTGGAAATTAAAAAAATAAGGAGCAAGTACTAAGGTCTCGAATACCCTAAGCCTAGTAAAGATTCTTTAGAGTAATCACAGTGAAGCAAAAGCAACATGGGAACGTGAAAACGAAATGCGCACAAACTTCCTTCTCTGCTTTAAGGCATAAGCACAAGCGGTTGTTTACATTTTTTTAGTTGAAATTCTAGCTATTCATCTTTGATCTAACAAATAAGCCTCCTTCTTTGAATGGCCATAAAATTTGACCAAGTTAAAACTTTGCTTTTTTTGAACATTTCTTTTTCTTAACATTGACCAGCACACCATGGCTTTTGAACTTGACTAGCACATTACATTTGACAAGAAAATTCAATATATTTTTTTCCTTTTTAAGCCCCTAAAACCCAAACCCTCCCCTATAAATGCCCCTCCTCATCTCTTTCTTGATCATCAAAATCCTTTTTTTTTTTTTAAATTTTAAGTAAGTAAAATAAGAGTTGAGGAAGAAGAGAGGGAGAAGAGAATCAAAGTTTGTGTTTGTGATTTTAGAAAAGCTTTGCTTCTTCTTGTAAGTAACTTATTTGTTAACTCTTCCTCTCTTTTACTAAAATCCTAAATGGTTTTAATATATTCGTTTGTATCAGAAGTTTCATATTTTTTTTAAATTATTTAAGAGACTTCCCCTTACACACCACATGTTTACCCTTCTATAGGTTTGAAATTAAAATGGGATCAAACATGTTTGACTAAGTTTGTGGAATATGCAATTTAATATTGGCTATGTCATATTGCTTTGATTTACGATATACCGAAAATATGATTTGAATCATGTTCTATGATGTGCAAATATGGAAATACATTTTTTTTTTATTGTGGGTTGTGCCCTACGATGACGGGAAAAAGACATATTTGAGCCTTCGATGGGGGATTATACCATCTTTGTTAATAGTTCACTATTTGGAATGTTTCTTGCAACCCGTAATTGGCCGGGGACCCAGTTATGATAGCCAATTCTAAGCCCAGTTACAGGGATTATATGCAGCCACAATCAAAAGATTTAAGGCCTAAGAGTTCAGTTGATGTGTTCTTAAGGTTTCTGAATAAAGTTTTAGTAAGTGACTTTGGCTATGTTTTTAAAACGTGTTCCATGTATTTTAAATAATGCCTGATCCTTGTTTTACTGACGAATTTGTTACTTGTTGAACGTTATGCTCACCCTATTGTTTAATAATTTTAGACAAAAGCATAGTAAGCTAAGTGAAGGAAATCAAGGGACTTTCTCTCCATATGGTTGAAATGGTTACAATCTTAGAAGGCTTTCTTTTATGTTTTATGAGTTAGTAGTTCAGTTTTACAAGATTATGTTTACTTCTTGGAAGTCTTAGCCCTCTTGATTTGAGTTTTGAACTCGAATGGATTGTATCGTGTGTTGTCCATTGTATAATAAAATATATTTAGAGTAAATATTTTTAGTTTTTCTCCTAAGATGACCATCGGTTTCCTTGTTAGCTTATAAGTAATTGGCCCATTGTTTGCTATGTTTGGGGACGTGACATAAACTACTGTAGATAATAACGATCAAGTTATGAACTAAATGAATTATGTTACTATCAACTTTTTTCGAAACAAAAACTTAAAACTTAATTAGCCTTTCAAGTTATCTATGACAATTTTTTTTTATCAAAAAAGAAATATTATAAATAGAGAAAGAATTATAAAGAGTTAAGGACAAGTTGTCCTCAAAACACAATCAAGGAGCAAATGAATATGCAACTAATAACACAAAGCCCTCCAATCCCTCTACAAATCAGCTAAGGTTAGATCAATGAAGTCCCTGAAGCTCTTGGTCCACAACGCTACTAAAAAGACCACATTTTTCCCCAAGAAATTAACCGATGTATATTAATCTTTAAAAATCATAGCATTTCTTTCTGACCATGCACACCAAAGATTCACAATCTTGGTCAAGGAGAATTACATTAAGACATCTTTCCTATTCCTTATGCCATGAATTTCATCAACATGACACTCTTGACTGATCTTGGAGCCACCTACATCTGGCCAAAGAGAGAAGAAAATATGCACCATAAGTCCCAAGCCACTATACAATGCAAAAATAAATGATTGTGTGTCTCACCACTTTGGAAGCGCATCACACAGATCACTAGAGACAAAGTCTTACAAGGTTTACGTTTCTGTAGGCAAACTTTTATTTTGTGGATACTATATTTTATATACCATTATCTAACTCCAAAGGAGTTCTTGGACTATGCTGGAGGCTGTTTAGCTCGAGCTTTTGTCTGTTGTCTAGGTTCGATCTCGAGGTACGCGTTTTGACCGCGCGTCCTCCCATTTCTTTCCATAACTGTTTTTTCCTTGATTGTGCCCAGATCTGCGCTCTTCTATATCCACCACTTTTCGAATTGTGGCCGATTTCTTGCCCACAATCCTTAACTGATTCTAACTTGCACGTTAAGTATTTTTGCCTGTAAATAACGTGCTTTGGGGCATTGTTTAATACGCAAAAATCTACAGAAATTATTCATCTTCTTCCCTCTAAAATTCTCTCTGTTCTTACTCCGGTTACTAAGCAAGTTGGGGTGCACTTCAACTCTTCGCCCGAGAGCACACTCTTGTGTTGGGTGCCGTGTTAACCCTAGGAGTAGGAGTATCTAAAAATCCTGTTTGTATCATGGTGGGGGGCATAAACGACTTAAGGCAGTGGTGAACTCCACGGCATGGCGGCTTCTTTCGGTTCAATTTTCTTATCCGAATCTTTCAATTTTAGTTGTGTAACTATCTTGTCTCAAATCAAGTTGGCATAATAAGAGGTTTATTGAGTTCATCTTTGTCATTTTGTTGTTTAAGTTTATTTGCCTCCATCTCGAGGTAGTCTTGATATCTCGAATTTGAAAATTTGGTTGCCCATTGCCCATATTTTCCCAACAATATTTGCTCCTCAGCACCATGTGCCAGAGGGAATCAAGTTCCCTAAGGAATCGACGTAATCATTTTTCTAAAAGGAATATATTCTTAGCCACCAAATTACTAATATCCAACCTCTCATGGTTGTGCAGCTTGCAGACTCTATCCCCAACTCACCAAATGACCCTAACGGTCCTCCTCCATCCTGACCAAATAAAGTCTCTCATAATATGCTCAATACATTTGCTACTATCACAAGAATCCCAAAGAGGGACAAGTAATAAATGGAAAAACTAGAAAGACATGACTGAATATGAGTAACATGTCCCCTTATAGAAAATAAAGTACATTTCCAACCATCCAACCTTTTTGTAATTTCCTAATCACAAACTCTCAAAAGATAAAAGACCTAGGGTTACCACCTAAAGGAACTCCAAGGTAAGAAAAGTTATCCATGACTAATTAGTCAAATTTGTTGCCTTTTTTTGTGTTTAAATTATTTTCAAAGTTAAATCCATGTCACATGGAAGTTCCACACAATTTCAAAATTGACAATAAGTATGAACTATTAAATCCAAAATTTTGATGGAGCTATTCAACTATGGTAAATCTCATCTCCTAAAATTTGAGTGTTTTGTTCAAAGTGTTTGGATTTAAATTTAAAATTACTTGAATTAGAATTCAAAATTCTATTATTTCAGGTGAAGCTTTGACTTAATTTAAATGCCATTTTAAAATAATGTTACTTTTTTAGATAATGAAATTTTGATACAACGTCAATTTTTTTCTTAATTTGATCATTTAGCACACTCTTAGTGCTAACCATGACTTTAACTCATGTTTCACCTATTTTTTTGAAGTGAGGTAAAAAAAATACTATACTAAACAAAATTAATAAAATCTAATAAATCATAAGTTGCACCTTTCAAAATTTATGATAAGTTGATTCAAGAGGGTACGCATGCCATCGCGACTCTCTTACACCCCTTTCCTATATATATAATATTTTCCTGTTTTCATTTTGCCACGCGGATTGTAGAACAATCTGAACTAGTCCAAATCGCAATAAAAGGGACCGAATCACAAAAGATCTAGCCACTTGGTCTCCGTCACCGTAATCCCCCCCATCTCTGCTTCTCCATACACCACGTGTGACGCGGCGGATGACTTTGCAGAGTGCACCACCGACTCCTTCTTAAAGAGCGGCTGCTTGTTGTTGTCTCCTGGTCTGGGCCGGACCAACCACCACGAGAAACGCCCAATAATGGCGGCGAAATCAGGGTTAATAGACACATGGCTCAAGAAGCATGACATTCTTTTCGTCGCTGCCACTCGCCACCCTTTCATCCACAGTATTCGCGACGGCTCCGTTGACTTCTCCGCCTTCAAGCTCTGGCTGGTCTGTTCCTTAAATAATTTATCCTTTCTGTTGTTATTGCAGTGGATTTTAATTTCAGTTAGAGTTGTTTACGCTATTGATCATTTTACTTTGTATATTGTTTAATTTTAGTCTGCATATTAAAGGATAAAGTCATTCTTGGGCCTTATCAGCTTAAGCTATTAGAAGAGTTGATTCCTTTACATGATATCAAAGTTTTATTGACTAAAAGGTAACGCGTTCAAATTCTTATAACCCCCACTTTTAATATCAACATAATTTAAATATAAAGTATGTAATGAGTTTGTGTAATATCTATGCTTCAAGCGCAATAACCATTTGCGTGAGAGAGCGCACATTAAGTATAAAATCATTGTTCAGCCTTCTCTCAATTGGTTACTTGACACTGCACTTTTAATTGTATCAGTTTCATCTTTGTGTAATTTAAATTGTAGCAATATAGTTCTATGACAAAAAAAATTGACATTAGGTTGGTGATGAAATTTAACAGAATACCATGTTAATATAGGGTTTGGAAATAGTTTCTCTACTGGATAACACCTTGTAGGTGTAAGGTTACGTTCATTTTACCCTCTCTGACCCTGCCTTGATGGAGCCTCTTTGAGATATTGGGTTGTTGTTATTGATTGTGTTAATACAGGGTACTGTGTGATAATACCAGCTAAAAAGAAATCATATTTCAGAAAATAAAGATTATTTGTTGTAATAAGAATAAAACCAGAGTTGAATTTCATCAAAGGTCTGAATTGCTGACTAAATGATACAACTAAAAGTGGTGGGACTAAAATGAAAAGAAGTAGCAAAATACCATGACCCATGGGCCATGATATTAATAATCCATCCGAAGGTAAGCTCTTACGCGATTAAAACAAAAGGAAGAGTTCCCTGAAAGTACGTGGTGAAAAGCTCTTGCCAACATGGCACATAAGAAGAGGGGTTGTCTTCCTAGACTGATAGTTTTTGACACAAGAAAAGGTGTGTTTTTCAATTATTTATTTTCCAAGTTGTGTTATATGCCAAACCCTAGTGATCTGAATTCTAGCATAGCAAGTAGGAAAATGGAGCAAAGTTGCTTTGGGGAGAAGCAGTATTTGGTTATTGTTGAATGGATGTTCATCTGGAAATTTACTGGAGAAATCCGACATCAGAAGACATTAGTTGGCCATTTGAGCGATATTTAAATGGCAAATGATGGAGATTAAGCAACCTTGTGCTGAATCGAGAGGTCCCTAGGCATCACTGTGTCTAGAAGGACGGTTGATCAGCCCTGTGTCCAACCAAGAATCTCTGTACTTGGCTTTAAGCAACCCGGTCCTTAAGGAATAGGAACGAGCCGATTTTTTATTCAAGGCTTTATTTACATCCATATTTCTAGAGTTATAAATCTAAAGTCCTAATAGAAAATAAACTCCTAGTATGATAATAACAAAGAAAGCTAATAAAAGTCAAACTCTATCCTAAAGCAATCCTAACTAATAATATATTCTAAAATATAAAATTTACGACAATTCAAATTACCAGTAGTTAACTTAGATCTAAATCTTGATTCTTTATCCTTGATTTCCATCACAAAGTCCAACTTCAGATATTGATTCCATCACCCAACTCCTAATGAAAGCGTTTAATTCTTTCGGATTAAATCACATTTGGAATGATGACCTTCAACTTCTCAAAGCCTTCTCTTAGGATTGAGTATGCAGAGAGACAGCCCAAAATGGAAGCCCTCATTCTGCTCAAAGTTCAATTTTACCTTATCATTTTGCTCAAACACTGCATAATATTTGACCTGTTTAATGTGGATATTCTTACTAATGATTCATGTTGTACACAAATTTTGAGTTTGAATAACTTAAACACAATTGATGCACATAATATGATTTTGTATTTCTTTCGATAAAGTGCAATTTCTTCCGATAAAGTGCAAGAACAGTTATCTATATATGCATATCAATTACTAAATATATGAAACTAATTCCATCGTCATGAGATTTGATGTCGTCTTTTGTGAAGCCCAATTTGAATTTGTGCAGTTAAAAGAGTGCACGACGCTTGTTTTCCAAGGAAGACAGCACATTTGATTTCTGGTTTGAAAGCTTTCGTGATTCAAGATTTCAAAGTGTCCCGATAAATCAAGAGGGATCCCCTATTTTTAGAGAAAATGCCTTGAAACCATACTAATATATGGTCTTTGGCGTAACTCAAAATTTGTGTATGGGCTTAGGTTTAATAGCAGTCATTTATGAGGTTTGCGTTTCACTTCGCCTAATGGTTTGAAGGCTTAGTTTTGGGTTGGAAGTCATTTTAATTGATCTTGACAATAATTATAAGCTCAGTCATTTTGTTTTTGCCTTAGTGGTCACTTTGGGCTTGCATCTTACTTGGCAGTAAATTTGGGCTGGCTTGAGTTATTTTGAGCATTGGATTTTTGGACTTTTAGTTATTCGAGGTTAGGTTGATTTGCTGACTTCCTTAACTAATCCAATTTATTTCCCAACGCATTTGTAATTTTGTCTAACTTTCATGCCTACACATGTAAATACAGGGACAAGATTACTTGTTTGTGAGAGCGTTTGTCCCGTTTGTAGCCAGTGTACTGGTGAAGGCTTGCAAGAATTTGAATGAAGCATCTGACATGGAGGTCATCTTGGCGGGAATAGCTGCTCTTAATGATGAAATTGCATGGTTCAAGAAAGAAGCTGCAAAGTGGGAGGTTGATCTTGCAAACATCACCCCTCAGAAGGCAAACCAGAATTATTGCAGGTATCCCATCTTGTAAAAGCTAGGGATATAAATAAGCCAAGTTGAGCCCTAGCTCGTAAGGCTTGGGGCTCAACCCATTGTTATTTTGTTGGGCTTGAGCTTGGCTCGAGGCTTAGTGGTACTAGAGACTTTGAGAGCTTGGATCTTGGCTCAGCTTGGTTGAGCAAGAACACGGCTCAACAAGCTTTGAGCTCCTTGACTTTTTTAGGCTTGTTTGGGCTTGAGTTGAGCTCATTTAGGTTTGAGCTTGAGTCATTGTGGCTCAAACTTGGTTCCTTTTGGTATATTTAGCCGCATAATTTAGCTTGAAGTAGACTTGTTTAAGCCTATAAGCCATCAAACCTGAGCTTTAGCAGGCTGCCGGCTTGATTTTGCTTGAGCTTGAAATAAGCTAAAGACTTTTGAGTGAAAGAGGTGGCCTGACTTGTTTACACCACTGAAACGACATTTTATAGCTGAATCTATATTATACTATAGGAAGATTTATAGCTCCAGCTCTTGGCTTATATAACTATTATTATATGATTTTGTCTTCAGCGGGGAAAATGCTTGTACTTCTTATATTTGCTTCCCGAGAAGTAAGTCTGTTTCACATAAGTTACATATCTGCAAGAAATAAAAATGTTGAAATTGATTAGGGTAGGGAATATATTTTTTTCCTGTTTGCAGCTCTAGGAAGATACCTGAAATTGAAAAAAATTCATAGATTGCAATAAAAAGTGTTCTTTGTTTGTAGCTTGACAAAGTTGTGATTCATAGTATAGTGTAATGGCATACTTTGAATCACTTGCTTAGATTGTTAATGCTGAGTGTTGCAAATATTGAGTTGTGATTAGACAAATTATGGAAGAATACCAGTGTATGCATGATGATTAAATGATGCATCTAAATAGAAAACTCAAATCTATGGAGGGAAAGGTTCTTTTTTGAAGGTAAGCAAGGTCCGTGTAAAGGGTTTGAACCTAGGACTTCTTTTGTCCTAATTTCGGCCTTGTCAATGTTTTGCCATTCAACCAGGGCCTCAGTGGCTAGGGAAAGATGTAAATAAATAGAACATATATGTTGGCCGTTTTTATTTCTAGTCTAATGAGGCCTTAATTTAGCAGTAAAAAGACACTCGAAGTTGAAATACTAGCACAAGAGTAGGGGAACTGAACTGATGGTTTTCTATTAATATAAAAGTGAAGTTAAGTTGATGCAGCACTAAAGAAGAGTTTTAATGATTATAAAAGACATAATATTGTATTAGATTTTGTTAGGTGATTTGATAGGATTGAAATTGAATATATCTCTTTAACAAAGAGGATATGTTAGTTATTTTTATTTTGATTAATAGGATAATTTAGTTGTTTTTATTAGAGAAGTAGTTTCCTAGTTAATTTCATATTTATCTCTTTAATTATCCAATTTGAACTAGTTTTTGTCTGCATAAGTGATTCGAAGTGAAGGTAAGTATTTACGATTCATTTCATATATGGTTAAAATTACAAGTGTAATCTTTGCCCATGAAACATTTCATGGTTTAAGTTCCATTAGCTTCACAAAAGCATTAAATTTTCCTTTCCAGTTACGGGGAGTGCACATCACTAAATCCATCTTGGGTAAGAATTTTTAGGAACTGAAGCTCAAGATAGAACAAACAGGTTAAAAGGAAGTTAATAATTACGTCTGAAACCTTAACCTTTTTTTACTCCATGATTAAATATTTCCTCAATTGTGGTTTTGAATATGAAGAATCTATAAAGTATGCATGGATTGAAGTTCAACTCTCTAAAAAGACTTTTTATATACTAAAAATTCATATTGTCTAAGAAGTTTAATATTGTACAAGGGGTGTTTTTTTTTTTTTTTTTTTTTTTTTTTCGGGATCACTTAGGTACCTAAAGGGTTGAGGATTTATCATATAGGTATGACATTTCAATATATATATAATAAGATACTTTGATATTTGAAAATTTTATCGCCTAGGTACCCTGTGTCAAAACCCGGTGAATTTTTGTCAGAGAAGGCTAATGTGTTGTATGATTACAATAATATGTATGAGTTGTACTAATGTTTTCAGCAAACATTTAGCTCATTAGGATAAAAATCTACCTCATCCCAATGAAAATACATATGTATTGTCAAATTAGCATCTCATGTTGACATTTTTTGGGAACAATCATCTGATCTTGCCAAAGAATACCTATATATTATTTGAACTATATTCGGCATCAACATTTTGGAACGAAAATCTACCAAATTTGCAACAAAGGTACTTGATTGATAAAATTTTTTATATTTCAGGGCTAAAATTATTAACTCCTAAGGTACGTCACAGTATGTATCGGAACTTTACAATATCTAGTTGATAAATCCTCAAACCTTACGATACCTAAGTGATAAATTATCACTCTCTCTCTTTTTTTAATATATTCATGACATTAAACTAATCTGGGATCTTGGATATTATCTCAGATACTTGGAGAGCTTGATGAGGGACGAGGTAGATTACCCAGTGGCTATGACAGCTTTATGGGCGGTTGAGTCTGTTTACCACCAAAGCTTTGCCCATTGCCTTGAAGACGACACCAATGCTCCTCAAGAGCTCCAGGAGGCCTGCCAGCGGTGGGGCAGTGATGGGTTTGGTCGCTACTGCCAGTCCCTCAAGGACATCGCCAACCAGCTCCTCGAGAAGGCCTCAGATGGCGTGCGCCAGGAGGCTGAGGTGGCTTTGATGAGTGTGCTCGAACATGAGGTTGAGTTCTGGAATATGAGTCACAGGACTTAGAAATGAGCGATGATATAGGCCCAATCAGAGAATTTAATCTGACAACTTTTTGTCATGTGTAATAGGTACCGGATTTTCCTCTGGGATGGGGTTTGTTGCAAGGGTTTAGCCGTCTATCTTGTATATATTTGTGGTGGTTTAGATGCTGAAATGAACGTAAGGATTGCTGTGTTGGCCATGGGCAAAGAGTAGCTTGGGAGTGGTGTTATACGTATACTGGATTTGTACCCGGTTAGAGTATTGAATATACGTGATAAAAGGTCGTAGCTCGCTATTGTTTTTCTAGTTGCTTAACCCCCTGTTTGGCAATGGGGTAAAGAGGAGTAAAGGGGGGTAAGGGTAAAGAGGGGTAATTTTCTACCTCTGTTTGGCAAAGTTATTCGAAGGGTAAAGAGGAGTAATGGGGGGTAATTTTTTACCCCCCACCCCTCTTGACCCCCAATTTCTTTAACCCCCAAATTGGGGTGTCAAGGGGGATAAGGGTAATTTTTAAAAAAAATTTGACACTTTTATTCTTATTTTAGCTATATGTCACGGGATGGTTTTTGACACCCTTGTCAAGCCCGTGCGCCACTTAACTTCACTCCGAAAGTACCTCGCTAAGTCAGGCTTCTCGATAACCCGGAGGTTATGTTTATGCGGAAATAATATAATGCGGAAGTATTTAACACAAGGAAAGCGTTTAGAAGGCAAGGGAAAATATTAGTGACACAAGTATGATTCACACGTTTAAGTATTTGGAACAATAGAGAGAGAGATTGGATTAATTGGGTTGATCATCGTCTCCCCTTGGCAATGCCATGCCATCTTTATTTATACTCAAGCATATTTACAATTAAAGGAATACATCTCTTCACCAAAAGACATAACTCTACCTATGTACATGCATGCACACGGTTGGGACACTCCCCATATATAAACCGTGTGCATGTATCTTATTCTAGGTACATTGAATAAATCCATCCTAAGTACATGCACCCACATGGACCGTGTGACATGCTAGAGACGCGCCTCTTCCCTTAGGGACGTGTCTCTATATGCAAACCGTGTCCATGTGCATACATTTACAAGCATCCTACTTTTATATGGAAGGGACATGTCCTTCTCCTAAAGAGCCGTGTACAATGTACCAAGTCAAGGTTCATTGGACACCTCTCTACTTGTCAAGGACATGCCTCCATGGATGGGACGTGACCCCCTCATGAGACCCGCGCACTTGGACCATGTCAAGGACTCAAGGGACGCGTCTCTTCATGCCAAGGGACACGTCTCCCCCACATACACTCATCCATCAAAGGAAGGGTCATGTCCATTCCCAAAGGCCCGTGTGCATGGACCTTGTCAAGGCCCCATGGGACACGTCCTTTGCACCAAGGGACATGACTCTTCATACATACATGAACTCAAACTCAAAACTTAAGCTATGAATATTCTTAAAGGCACTAGCACGTCCTAGGCCCTTCTAGAATATTCCTAAGTACAAGGCCTACTTAAGTAAAAATCCTACTAAGTTAGGCGGTCCGTGACATATAGCTCTCTTGACCCTTACCCCTTTACCCAATTGCCAAACAAGGGTAACTTATTTACCCCTCTTTACCCTTACTCCTCTTAATTTGACATATCCAAACAAGGGTTGAATATTACCTTACCTTTCCCCCCTTTACCCCTCTTTACCCGTACTCTCATTTACCCCTCTTTACCCTCCTTTACCCTGTTGCCAAACAAAGCATAAGAACAAGCTATTTGTCAAAGACTAGTTCATCCAGCAAGGATTAGTGCCAGTTTGCTGAAGCTATTGGTATCAGTTGATTTAGGACTAGGGGTCTCTGAGCCTGTGCTCGTTAGTCTTGAGGTTTGACTGATTTACATTTAGCACAGTTGAAGCTTGCCATACTTGAGCTTCGCTAGTCATGGGCTCAAGACTTGGCTCAGTGCCGTTGAGCTTGAATCCGGCTTGATGACCTCCAAACTAAGCTTGCGATTTTTTGGCTCATTTAAGTGTAGTTTACTCCCGTTTGGCGGTTCAGCCTCAACCTAGCCTAGCATATACTCTACCGTGAGAGCATCCGAATCATTTGGAAGAAGGGAAGGCGTGCCCCTATATTTTTGGACTTCTTGGAGTCGTATACTTAATTTGAAAGAGAGAAGAAAAGGAGATGGTGATCTCAATTTCATTTTTCAATTTTCAGTTGAGTCAGATTTATTTAGTCTAGTTTTTATTAGTCCAATTTAATTAGCTTTCTTTAATTTGGCCTGATTTAATTAGTTTAGTTTTCATTAGCCAATTTGAATAACTAGTTTTGTTATTTTTGTCTGGCTTAGGCAGCCTAGTTGAGCCTAATTTCTTAAATCTTCTTCTAATATCCTCTTGGGGGTGAGTTTTATATTCATTCCATGATTCAATGATTTAATTATGGTTATAGTCTCCCTTTATGTCTCTTTGTGATTGAGAGTCCTATCGTATTATCGGCCTAACTTACTAAGGTGGTGAAAATTGGCTTCATTGCAGTGGAGTGTCTAATCTTATCAAGTGCAATTACATATCTATATCCTTGACCCAACTTATCAAGGTGCAAATTGGCTATGTTGTAGTGGAGTTTCTAACATCGCCAATATTAATAACTTATCAATTCGTTGTAATGGGGTTTTTAACTTTGCCACAATGCCTATCAATTTTTTTTCCTTATACGTTCTTACGTCAGTTGGTAACAGACTCTACTATATTTTTCTTATTAATCACAATTAAAACTCAAAAAAAAAAAATAGAATTAAGAATCTCTACCATTTGTTCTTCATCATCATTCTTCTCTCATCCGTCGTTACCATAAGAATCCTAACCAAAAAAAAAAGGAAAAAGAATCAGAAAACAAAATAAGCCACCATCATCCAGAAACAAACCACCTTTGCACCGCTGCCCCCATTATTACACTTCTACCGTCAATGTCATTCTCTCACCCACTCGAACACCGTTGTACAGGGATCACCTCCAAAACCGTTGGCCAACTACTGCACGTGCCGCTAGTATCTAAGCCAACACCACCACCAAAGATTTTTCCAGCAAATTTCCACCGCCATCATCTTCGTGGGACTCCTATGAGCCCCGGCGAACCAAAAACAGCCACAAAACAACACCAAACAGTATCTCATATGCTGCCAACTAAAGCCCCAAATCTGCAATTGACTGACGATTGCTGGAGCATTTCGACTCCACCAACCAAATTCCGTGCCTTCGAGCTACCAAAATTTGGAAACAAAACGGTTAGACCCCATCGGAAACGCCTTCATTTGCCGCTGCCTGGGTTTGGGCTTTGTTTTGCCAGCATTTGTGTCATTTGCCATGTTGCCCTCCTAATTAGAACAGTGCTCCATGTCTGCGTTTCCCATCACTTGTCTAACATGTCATCCTCCACCGCACCAGCCCCCGTCATGGGCATGGCATTAGCCACATCATTGCCATATCATCGCTGCCACACGATCATCAATCCATGTCAGCAATCCTTGTTCGCTAATTTTGACTTGCATATTTTGTTATAAAACAATAACCAGTAAGTAGAAGCTATTAACGCAGCAACGAAATCGACAAAGTGAGGAAAATCTTACAAAGCCAATAACTGCGCCGTGGTATAAGCCACTGTCTTAAAACAGGATTTCGCCGTTGCTAGGGTGCATACAGTGTAACCGGCGACCGTCCTCTAGGATTAACATGATCCGACCTATAATGTGCACTCGTTAGAATCCGGGTGGGATGCCAAGGAAACTTTGCCTAGACTTAGAGATAAATTTTGAGGAGAAGACAGTAGAGGAAGAGAGGAGAGAATTGTGATGCTTTTGAATGGTTGGGGACTAAAGTGGACTGGGGTATTTATAGTTGAGGAAGATGACTATTGGAGCTACCCAACAGTCAGCTTGTGCATATGCGTCCCAACGGACAGCTTGGGAAGAGACGCGTCATTAATGGATGCCATAGAGAAGCGCATTTGTGTAGTAACAATGCACCATTGGGAACAAGACAATGTGGTTTTATGAGGCTTGCACATATACCAGTTAAAGAGAAGATTCCGATAAAATAAAAATACCCATAAGAAAAAAGGATGCCGACGCCTGAGCACGGCGCACACGCGTGTGGTTCCCACCATTCTTTTACCCTTAACTTAATTCAAGTTCTTGTCTTTACAAGGCCATATATAAACTACCTCTCCCTTCTCTAAATTTTCTATGTGGGAATGTGGGTTTTAACTTAAGTCATCAATTTGCAATGTGGTTGAGCTTTGTTACATTTCCAACATATTCCAATTTTAATCTCCATTTTTTTTCATAATTCTACTCCGATTTGAGATCTATACAGAAATAACATGCCTCCGAGATGCCATAATGTTGAATTAATGTTGATAGTGAATTAGCAAATCTCTGTTGCCAAATTCAAGT
The DNA here is from genome assembly GCA_018398585.1 of Simmondsia chinensis. Classification (NCBI taxonomy): domain Eukaryota; kingdom Viridiplantae; phylum Streptophyta; class Magnoliopsida; order Caryophyllales; family Simmondsiaceae; genus Simmondsia; species Simmondsia chinensis. The sequence continues at coordinate 11,831,701 of JAGTTD010000024.1, forward strand.
GCGTACAAGATTGAGATTTTTGAAGATCATGGAGTTTCCATACACGGAATGCTACTGATATTTTCTCGTATGAAGAAGGTTAAGATAAAGATACACAAGATGAAGATATTCAGAACTTGAGGTTGAGTCTTCTCTAACTTGAGGAGTATGAAACGGACTGCCATGACTATTGACTTAAATTTAATTATTCTATTCTTTATTAGGCCAATTTAATTAGTTTTCTTTTATTGGGCCTAATTTAGTTTTCATTAGTCAATTTAAGCAACTAGTTTTTTTTTTTTTTTTTTGGTTTAAATTTTGGGACTAGCTTAGGTAGCCTAGTTTAACCCAATTTTTAAGAAGCTTCTTCTAGAGTTTTCAATTAGAGTTTTTAGGAGTCTATAAATACTCCTTTTGGTTGGGTCTTGTATTCATTCACTGATTCAATTATTTAGTTGAAGGTTAGAAAATTTTCGGTTTATGTCTTTCTATGATTTAGAGTCTTATCTATAACCTTAGCCTAACCTACTGTTAAGACACTTGACATTTGGATGTGGCACTACTAGGCGTCATGGCGCACATCATGCTCTGATCATTATGCAGGCTTGGTGGCTTTGTGCGAGAACCTCTAGTGCATAGTGAATGTCAGTGCCCATGAGTGGCTGTGACACGGGACATAATGAGACCTTAACCTGAGCATGGCCATGTTGGGGAAGGTGTTATGTGCACCTATAGCTATGCATTAGCCTATTTAAGTGGCACTGACCAGGCACACTTCATTCTCAAGCATGCTCACAGTTAGTTGCTAAGCGCTAGCCATGAATAGACCCTTGACTAAGCGCAATGCAAACACAACACTGACATGAGATGAACATGGGCCAAGAACGAGTGTAGGCACAGTGCGCACCTTTTATGTGCACGATATAGGCCAAATATAATTGAGCCTGAGTATGGAATTAATAAAACGAGGGCTATCCGCTTGTTGCACAATGCTGACTATATGAGTGGGGTAGGTCAGGAGAACCAACTCTACAAGCATGGACAAGAATTAGGATCTTTGTCCAGTGCACCGTTAGTTGCATAGCATTAGTGGGGTAACGAATCATTAGCTAGACAAACGTATTAGCACGTGGCACTAACTCAAGATGAACTTTTGTGTGCATGGAAGCCTGTAGTTATACGAGTTGGATGTCAAGCTACAATGGGCCTTTGGACACTCTTAGGTTGGAGTCTTGACCAATGGATCAGTTCAATGCTTGCACATGCAGTGTGTAGCACGGAGGTGCATTGTACAGGGGCAACGCACGGGCAAGCGAGCGACAGTGCATGGCTGCTAGGTGCACCAAGCACTATGACGCTTGGCGCATGTGCGTAGAAGTGTGCATGCATCTAGGACGCACTAGCTCATAATGCACACGCACGTGCGACATAAGAAACATTGTGCACTAGCCAAGCATGTGACGTAGGTAGCACACAGGGTGCGTGCAATGTGCGCAACACATGCGGTGTACCTAGCACGGCCTGGGCACTGGAACTAGGTGCAGTTGTAGCAGCACATGTCCACGGATGAGCACCTCAGCACTTGGGTAGCCTAGCAGAATACGTGGCTTTACGGTTATTAAGCATGAGATTTGAAGCTCTAATGAAGACCCTAAACTGAGACCCTTGATTGAAGTCCATCACTAAGACCCTTTACCAGGTAATCGCTACAAAGTGGATGAAGCTTGACTGTGGCACTTGGGCTTGTGTTTAACTAGTAACTGCCACTTAGGCGAGAAATTAGCACTAGGAGCCTTTTGACTTAGGCCTTAACTATGCAATTATTGTTAAAGGCTCCTAGTGGAGCACAATTTAAGGGAACATAGGTAAAAGGGATCTTCTCATATGCTGTCAGATGTTCGCGATAGTTTCTGTTTTCTAGGAACTGTAGATTGGCTGGATTTCTCTATGAATAGGGTTGGACACCCAGATAGTAATCAAAGTGTGTTTTGTGGGAAAATAGTGATCGTTGTACATGTAAATCAAAATGTGCTCAATAAAAGTCTGCACTTGTTGCGTTGTCTTCTATATCTTGCGTTTAATGTTGTTATTATGTTGATATTCTGCTACTATTATCGTTGTTTGTATGCTTAGTTAGGCGGATCATCACCCGCTATCATCATGGGTAGTTAAAAATTTCCCCGTGACAACTTAGTATAAGAGCCAGGTTATATATACAACCAGGTTTTGTAGGCAAAGTTGCAATCAAGTTTGTCCCTTAAGTTCGAATTTTGATTTCGATTTTCTGGTGAAGATCTAATTTTCGAATCATGGCCTTGGCTGGTACTCAGGTGCAGACCATAGTTTTGTTGGTTTTGTCTTGTAGGTGCATTGGTTTTGTTGGCGGTGACCCTTTAGTTGATATTCTAGTGCGGGAACCCTTGTTTAGGCATGACCCTGTGAGTATGTTGTAGAATCAGTAAGAACCTGCAAAACGCCTTAAAGCTTATGACTATATTGATCCTATTGAGATCCTTGGATCCTTGTAGAACGTTGACAACCTTTCTTCATGAACCTTTTATTGGGGCGATGAAGTCACTGTCTAGTTATATTGCGTCCTTAAGGAGATGGTTCAATTATAACCCCTCTTTACATTAGTGTAAATTTTGCATCGTAAAGTTACAAACCCTCACAAAATGCAACATTTAAACAGTTGAAGTTGCTGACCCTCAAACAATGCACTTAAGCATGATTGTTGTCCTACTTGATGAATTACATTCAAAATCTGTGAGGAAATGCGGAATCCCAAGTACTTAATTCAAATTAAATACTACGACAAATGAGAAGTAATACGGATAAAAGAGAAAGAAAAAAAAAACAATAACACAATGATTTACGTGGAAACCCATCTACAATCGAGAGGGGAAAAAACCACGGGTGGAGATGGAGACTTTTATTAATTTGAGAATAGAAGACTTACAATTACTTCTCTCTCTCTCTCTCTCTCTCTCTCTCTCTCTCTATGCTGACGGCGGTGCTCACTTTGTTTTGGGTACCCAACACGTGAAACCTAGGGCTGTATTTATAGCCCCATGTAAAACCAGACTCCTGATCGATCGGTGGACCCTCTGGACACGGGGGTCTTCTATGTATGTTTCCCGATCGATCGGCCTCTTCTCCTGATTGATCGGGGTACTCCCTGCACGCCTCCTCTTAGAATAATGAATTTGAGGCATATTCCTAACAAATCTCTACCTTGACCCAAATTCAATCACCGAAATAAAATATCTCCACTTACACCCCCACACCGGGGGTTAACAAACTGAAACTGAGAGCCCAACCAAATTCGAGCAATGCTCGAATTTCCTACCGGGAAGAACTTTAGTGAACATGTCTGTAGGGTTATCTTTAGTACCAATTTTCTTCAACTCCACCTTCTGCTTATTTATCAGATCTCGAATAAAATGATGCTTGACATCAATGTGCTTCGTTCTATCATGATGCGTCATCTAATCTTTAGCTAGGTGAATCGCTGACTGGCTATCATAGTAAACCCCAACAGTACCTTGATCAACACTGATCTCACTAATCAAACCTCTCAACCGAACGACTTCTTTAAATGCTTCTGTAATTGCCATATACTCAGTCTCGGTAGTCGACTGTGCAGTAACTGATTATAGACATGCTCTTCAACTGATAGCGCTGTCTCCCAAACAAAACACATAACCCGAAGTAGATTTCCTTTTAGCGAGGTCGCCACCATAGTCTGAGTCAACATACCCTACTAAACAGCATTTACTCTTCTAAATTCCAAGCAAACATCAGAAGTGCCACGTAAGTACTTGAGAATCCATCTGACAGCGTGCCAATGCTCCTTTCCTGGATTCGCCATGTATCTACTCACTTTGCTCACAGCATAAGCAATATATGGACGAGTACATACCATAGCATAAATAATACTACCCAGAGCACTAGAATAAGGGACCTGTGTCATGTATCTGACATCCTCCTCAGTCTGAGGCGAATCCAATGCTGAAAGCCTTAAGTGAGCTGCTAAGGGAGTGCTAACAGGTTTAACATCCTTCATGTGAAATCGGTCCAAAACCTTCTCAATGTATTTCTCCTGAGACGAGTACAACTTTCCTGCTTTTCGGTCCCTACTGATCTCCATGCCAAGAATCTTTTTAGCTACTCCTAAGTCCTTCATCTCGAACTCGCTTTTCAACACTGCTTTCAAATCATCTACATATGTCATGTTCTTAGCTGTAATTAACATATCATCAACGTATAACAGAAGATAAACAAAAGAGCCTGAATCTGTCTTTCTGAAATACACACAACTTTCATACTTGATTCTGAAGAACCCATGGCTAGTCATAAACTGATCAAACCTCTTGTACCACTGCTTAGGTGACTGCCTCAAACCATACAAAGATTCTTTCAATAAACAAATATGGTCTTCTTTACCTTAACAACGACGCCTTCAGGCTAATGCATGTAGATACTCTCCTCTAGCTCACCAAGTAAAAATGCAGTTTTCACATCTAACTGCTTAAGTTCTAAATCACGCATAGCTACTAAAGCAAGTATCGCTCGTATGGAACAATATCTAACAACAAGTGAGAAAAGATCATGAAAATCAACATCGTGTACCTGATTATAGCTTTTAGCTACTAACCAATCCTTGTACCTTGCATCTTCCACTCTAGGAATGCCTTTGTTTTTGCTTGAAGACCCATTTGCATCCAATTACTCTTTTTCCTGGTTGAGGTTTGACTAGCTGTCAAGTCTGGTTCTCCTGAAGTGATTCCATCTCTTCATTGATGGCCATAAGCCACTTTTCTAAGTCAGACCTCAATACAGCTTCTAAATATGAAGACAATTTAGAATCTTTCACTGTATCAACTGTAGAAGGGCACAGGCTATCATCTCCTCATACCCATATCTCTGTGGTGGCCTAATCTGCCTCTTCTGTCTACCACCTGCAATTGTATGCTGCTTGACCTGCTGACCTGTTTCTGTTTCTTCATACTCATCGGACACCTGTACTGGAGGTGCATGCATACTCTCAAACTGAACTACCTGTTGCTGATTAGAACTTTTTGACTGTATCCGACTTTCATCAGGCTTCTACGCCTGAACCGATTCATGAACTAAGAAGGGCGTGTGTGGCGGATGTAGTAGAGTAGATTCTTCAAAAGTAACATCTATACTAGTCAGAAATTTATGAGATTTTAGATCCCATAAACGATATCCCTTCACACCTGATGCATAGCCAAGAAAGATACACTTTTTGGTCCTATGCTCTATCTTTCCATCATTAACATAAGCATAAGCAGGACAACCAAATACGAATGAGAATAATCAGTAGGAGAACCAGACCATACCTCTTTTGGAATCTTCAACTAAAGCGATGAATGAGGAGATCGATTCACTAAATAACATGCCATGTTAACTGCCTCTGCCCACCATTCTCTCCCTAATCCCGCATTTGAAAGCATACACCGAGCCTTCGCCAGTAACGTCCTATTCAATCTTTTTGCCACTCTGTTCTGTTGAGGTCGACCTGTACAAGTCCTATGTCTGACAATGCCTTATTTCTCACAAAATTTGAGGAAATCACCCTCAACAAATTCAAGACTATTATCAGTCCTCAACCTCTTTATCTGCTTTCCTGACTATTTTTTAAGCAGTGTCTTCCACTTCTTGAAGACTTCATAAACTTCATTTTTCTGCTTAAGAAAACAGACCCAAACTTTTCTTGAAAAATCATCAATGAGCGTTAGTAAATACTTGGAACCTCCTTGGGAAGCAACTCTGGACGGTCCCCACAAATCTGAATGTATATAGTCCAACGTTCCTGTAGTCTGATGCACTACCTGCTTGAAGTTGACTCTCTTCTGCTTCCCATATACACAATGCTCACAGAAATCCATCAGTCCAGTTGACTGACTACATAACAGACACCTCGTACTCAACCCTGACAGCCCTTTATCACTCATATGGCCCAATCTTATGTGCCACATCTTAGTGATCTCTGTATCTGTCATAGACAGTGTGGAAACAGCTACTGTCCCTGTCACGGTCGAACTTGCAAGTCCATGCAAGGTTCCTACCCTTTTACCCTTCATCACAATCAATGCACCTTTACTTACCCTTATAGCTCCACCTTCAACTGTGTATCTGTACCCATTGGACTCAAGAGTACCTAAAGAGATAAGGTTCATTTTCAAGTCTGGAACGTGTCTCATGTCGTTAAGTGTCCTGATAGTACCATCAAACATCTTCACACGAACTGTTCCAATACCCATCACCTTACACGCAACATCGTTGCCCATCAAGACTACGCCGCCTCGAATTGACTTATAAGTGGCGAACCAGTCTCTGTTAGGAAAAACATGGTAAGAACAACCCGAATCCATGATTTACTTATCTCTGGACCCAGCCTGTGACTCGGTTACTAGTAAGACAATAGCATCTCCCTCATTTTCAACTACACCAGCCTCAGCGGACTTATCACCTCTATTATGGTTATTCCTGTTATCTTCTTTATGCTTATTCTTAAGCTTATAACAGTTTTTCTTTATGTGCTCCTTCTTGTGACAGAAGTTACACGATAGGTTCTTATGTCTAGATTTAGACCTATACTTCTTTCCACCATCAGACCCTTTTATCTCAGTCATACCTCTCACAAACAACCCATTACTAGGATCATTTACAGAGTCAGACAGCTCTCTATCAACTCTCTCTTTACTTACTAGGTCTCTTTTAACCTCATCAACAATGATAGTTGGCCTACCACCATATATCATGCTTTCTAGAAAGCTTTTATAAGAATTTGAGAGTGAACACAATAATAACATGACCTGATCCTCGTCCTTAGGGGTATTATCCAATTCCTTCAATTCTTGAATTATAGAATTAAATTCACTAAGATGATTCTTAAGAAATGTACCTTCCGACATACGAAATGTGAATAACTAGCGCTTGACTGCGAGATTATTGGAGACCGATTTGAAGCAGAACATATCCTGCAGCTTCTCCCACAACTCCTTAGCAGTTTTCACCTCCAAGACTTCTGTCAGAACATCATCTGTAAGACACATCTGAATAGTTGTAAGTGCCTTCTTATCTAACACCTCCCATTGTGCTTCAGATAAACTCTCCGGCTTCTTCTCTTTTCAATCCAGTGCTTTCTTCAAGTCATTCTGTATCAGGAGACCTTTAACGCGGACTTGCCACAAACTGAAACTCCCTTGACCACCAAACTTCTCTACTTTAGATCTAATCGCTGCCGTCATAGTACCAAAACGAACAACAAGGGCTCTAATACCAATTTGTGAGGAAATGCGGAATTCTAAGTAGTTAATTAGAATCAAACACTATGAAAAACGAGAAGTAATACAGATAAAAGAGAACGAAAAAACAATAACACTATGATTTACGTGAAAACCCCTCTACAATTGAAAGGGGGGAAAACCACAAACGGAGATAGAGACTTTTATTGATTTAAGAATAGAAGAATTACAATCACTTCTCTCCCTCTCTCTCTCTCTTTGTCTATGATGGCAGCGGCGCTCACTTTGTTTTGGAAACCCAACACGTGAAAACCTAGGGCTGTATTTATAGCCCCGTGTAAAAACAGACTCCCCGTGGATCGGAGGGGTCCCGATCGATCGGTGGACCCTTTGGACGGGGGGGCTTCCATGTGTTTTTCCTGATCGGTCGGCCTCTTCTTCCGATCGATTGGGGTACTCTTTGCATGCCTCCTCTTAGAACTATGAATTTGAGGCATATTCCTAACAAAATCAAATACAAAGACTGCAACAAAACACTTAAAATCAAATTGTCTATTCTCACCCCCGTCCCAGGGTACCTAAAATCAAATTGTCTATTCTCACCCCCTTCCCGGGGTACCCCATAGGCACTCATTTACGAACACTTGCAAAGACCTTAATTTTTCTCTCTCCCCTCTCTATCTTCCTTCTTAAGTCTCTTGTTCATAAAAATAAGGGTTATACTAGCAGGTGTCAAATGACACCCATTAACACAACAAAATTAAGGAGGAGAGGGGAAATATGGAAACGAAATGAGAAATTACGGAAACTGTAATTATAGCGAATTAAGAAAAGAAGGAGGGTTTTCTGATTTAAAGGAGAATTTTACTTTATTTAGCAAAACTAAATTAATTTACTTATATTTATAAAAGTTATAATATACACTTTCTTTAGTTTAATTATTTTTTTGGAGTAACAAATTCTTCCATATCTCTTGTATATAACTATGATTTAGGGGGGAAAAAAAAAGGTAGACAACTTTAAATAATTGTTAGAAAAATTAAGGTAAGAATGGGGATGAATCTAACAGTTATATATGTTCTCTCTAAAGTATTTGAAGTTGTGTTTCTTTTTTTTTTTTCCCTCTCAATTGTAGTTCTATATAAGAAAATTGATCTAAATTGCCATCTTAAGAATAGTTAATTTTAAAAAGTGTGTATCACCATTCCTTATAAATATACAATTAAAATAAAAAATTATTGTATTAATTTATTAAACAAATGCACAAAATCACTCCCTAAATCACTAAATTTTCTTTCTTTTACTTTCCTTATTTTCCCCCTCCCCCATAATTTTGTTACGTCAACGGGTGCCAATTGACACCCATTAGCATAACCAATAAAGAAAACCTAATAATAATTCGAAATTCAGACTTCAAGTTATTTTAGTAATTAATCTTACCTCAATTGCACAAAAAAAAAAAAAAAAAAAATTACCCTTTGTCATGCACTTTCTTTTTCAAAATTTCTTTTTTTCATGTTTTTCCCTTTCTTGATTTTCTTTTTCTTTATTTTCATATATCATATATACTAATTTCAATTTAATAATACACAACTATAATGAATACAATTCCCAGTTTCAAGTTAGTTTGAGTGGGTCAACTATAAGTGAGGCCTAAATCGAAACTGAGTTACTTTCGCTACAAGGGATATAAGTGGATCCAATAAAATCAATTCAGACATTCGAGATAGATTAGATCAAAACTAAGTGAAATTAGATACATAAATTAATTAAATATTTATTTATCATAATTTAATAATTCTCTCAATATAAACTAAATTCAAATCATTCTCCATAACTTTTTACATTGGAAATGGCTAAGAGGAAAACCAATACTTATAAAAGCGACAACTTTAAATCAAATACCTCTCATTTAAAGTTGAAAGACAAACCATTACAATTACACCTTTAGCCCTTACCATTACTACACTGCAATATATGATATCACTGATATACATAGAAATTGTGTCTAATTGGGCTACATATTAAATACAAAAGAATTTTACCAGATCAAAAGACCTTCATTTACTATTGTTTTCTTACTATCTCACGACTTTTAGGATAAGGACAATTGTTACTTAAATTTTAGATATATATATATAGGGGATGTATTCATCCTTCCCCTCACAAATGTTTGGTTGACATTTCCAACTGAGGATTAAGCACGGAAATTGAAATAAGAAAGACCAGAGGAAGCAATAGCAGGCATAGACACACAACTCGGCTGCCATGGCTGCTTCATCATCCTCGTCATCATCACCGTGTCCGACTCTACCTCACCGAAATACCCTTCACCCTTCGCAAACTCGATCACTGATTCGAGCGCCTCGAGCCTTGCTCCCATCCGCTGCTTCTCCATCCCTAGCACGTCATTCTGTGCCTCCACGTCAGCGTATCTCTTCTCGAACTCGCTGATTCTTACGATGAACTCTTCGTTCTCTCTTTGCAGCTTGGCCGCCTCCTTGATTAAGTTTTCGAGATGCTGCTGCTTCCGCAACCTCGATCTCCTCGCGGATTCTCTGTTGGATTCCATCCTCCGACGCTTCTTCTCATCCACTGGAGTCCCCTCCGATGCTGAGCTCGTCTGCGGCGACCTTTTGTTGTTCGGCGATGACATTTCAAGTCCTTGTATTAAATCGGGTACAAAATAAACAAAAGGGTTTCAAGGGGTGTAACTAATCCCTTTTTTGGACGACTTATTTCGTCTCTCACGGAATAATCTTCGGATATTTTGAAGCTTATAACAAGGTGAAACCGAATTTTGAGAAAGAAAAGATTTTGAAAACTGTAAAACAAGAGAATGATATGAAATTATTGGATGCACTTAATCTTAAGAACGGATAAGAAGACGCATATCTTCACGTGAACAAGCACATCTCTTTAAAAAGTAATACACGAAAACTATCTTTTATTTATTTTAAAAATACACCAACGTAAACTAGGAGAAAAAAATCAAATCAAGGAAGAGAATACTAAGCATAAATTAATGAAAAAACATAGAACCAGTAGAGGAAGACAACGGAGAAGGATTGGGCAAGGATTGTCATGAATTTCATACGGGCTACCTAGAGATTTGATTTCTACTGGTTGAATTTCAATAATACCATAGAGGAGAAAAAAAACCCAAAAACCCAAAAGAAATTAATCAAAAAATAGAAAACAATAAATGGAAAAATTGAGAAAATTAGAAGAGAATGATGAGGATGAATGATTGGAAGGAAGGAAATAAAAGGTAGTGGGACGGAGGGTTATCCGCGGAGAGAGGGGAGGTATAAATAGGGAAGGAGAGCCAATGGGTTTGGATAAGCCAGAGAGTCTTAATCAGTCCAGAAGCTTGAGGAGAGAGAATCTTTATTTTAATTTGAATGGAAGACGATGAATATTTTAATTTGAGGAAACTGCATACATTCACCTTTTAAATTTTATTTATAAAAAAGTGTTTAAGGTATTGAAAATATTGTTGCTTTGGAAGATGATGAATATAGATCAACAATTCAGTTCAAAATATATAAATATATATCAACAATAGGTGTAATCTCATCATTCATTCTCACTTTCTTAGCGTAATTCTTATTTTTATTGAATATAATTTTTTTAATAATTAACGACAAAATTACGAAACAAAATAGACAACTTATTTTTGAACTTTATAAATATTGTTCCATATTTTTCTTTAGGTTAGGGGTTATTCGGTAGCACCTAGAGGTGGCCAACGGGCGGGCCGGGCCGGGCCGGGCCCGCTACAGTGCGGGAGGGCCGGGCCTGGGCCCGCCTTTTTAAAGAAAAAAAATTTTAAATAATACAAAGTCGTTTTGTACTAAAATTATTATAATTTATTGATAAATAATATGAGATACAAAAGTATAAAAAAATAATATTAAATATATGTAATAAAATAAAATATACAATAAGTAAGGGTAAGTATCTTATCAAAAAAAATAATGGTACATAAATAACGTAACAAATACAAGTACAAATACAATGCAGTTGAGGCCTAATATTTGAAAGTACAAATTTGTTTATCAAAAAACACAAAGTTTGACATATGGGGGTTGCAGTCGTCTTTTGACGTAAATATTTAAAAGTAAATAATTGACATACAAAAGTGTTGATATCAGTCGCCTTCGGGGGTATCTAGGCCATCATTTGAGGTATCAGTTGTTTGGTCGCCTTCTTCATCGCTCGATGAATCCAGCTTCATTCTCTGTTGATCTCTTGCCTCTGCTAGTAGCCAATCCTTCAAGCACACGAACATCTCCAAGCTTGACGGCGATAGCTTCGCCCTCTTAGTTCCAAGCAACCTGCCACCAAGACTGAAAGCACACTTCGATGCTACTGAAGACACCGGACAACTTAGTATATCCCGTGCCATGGTGGAAAGCAAGGGATACTGGGTTTGGTTTATGTTTCGCCATTGTAAAAGGTCAAAATGCGGGTTGGCCGGCGGCCCGAAAATATGGACCATCGGTGTCCGCAAATAATAATCTAGCTCGTCACATGACGTGGGGGCTACTGTAGACGTAAATTGCTCCAACAGCTTCCACGAATATGACGTGTGTGAACTACTTTCACTAGATGTGGAAGATCCTACTACAGCAGTACTAAGATTATTGGACGCAAATTGAAGAGAATATTGAAAAAATAAACTATGCAAGTCGTTATCGATATCGGCAATGAAAGTGTCGATATTAAGAGTAGGATACAAATACTTGAAAAAATATTGGCAAAACAAGTTGAAACCCCAGCGTTTACAACGAGGGTCTCAAATAGCTGCCAAGCAGTACGTAAGAGGTAGTTCAGAATAATATTTGGCAAACTTTTCTTTCATTGCCTGAATCGATGCGAACAAAATGGGGTTGGATTCATTACCCACCATCCAATTGACAATATCAAGCAATCTTGATATTGCTTGAGGTATGGTCGGATAGTAGCAACCCGAAAAAAATGTAGTTTTCTCTTTAAACATGCTAAAAAAGTTACAAATTTGATATATTGTCTCCCAATTTATACCGGCTAGGTTGTAATTGCTTCATTCTATACGATTTTCCTAGACGTATTCCATTATAACTTCTTTGTATGGTATAATGCGCTCTAACATTTCTACCATAGACGACCACCTAGTTTGGGAGTCTAATTTAAATTGTTTATATTCTATGTTATGCAACCTACATAAATTTTTAAATTTTCTTTTTCTAGTGTTGGATGATTTAACAGATATCATTACGGATCATAAGGTGGTAAGGGATGCTTTTATAAGATCTAAACCATCCATTATTATTAAATGCAAAATGTGACAAATGCAATGAATATGGAAACACTTCCCACATAACATGGGTCTCATTTGCCTAATTAAATGTGTAACGGCTACAGTGTTATTGGTGGCATTGTCGAACGTAATATTGAAGATACGTCGCTCTATGCCCCAGTCGCGGACTGCCGACATAATCACTCCCGTAATTACCTCGGCATTGTGGGGGCAATCTAAAAGTCCAAAATGAATTATCCTCTTTTGGATGATGAAGGATTCATCGGTCCAGTGTGCCGTTATGCACATATAAGGGTGGCCGGATTTCGACGTCAACGAGAACATGCTCGTGTTCGTCGCAAAATGTGTGAAGACCCCAGCTTTCATCCCGTGGTACAACGTAAAAGCGTCCCGCTTTACGGTGTTCCGAGGAATCCTTACAATGGCGGGGTTCACATTTCGTTGGAGATAGTTGACGAAATTTGGGTCTTCGCCGGTATTAAAAGGCCTTGCACTCAAAATTATATATTTAGCTAGCCCCTTTTGGTTGCTCTCTTGAGAGAACCTAAAACTAGCAAGTGCACCGGTCACTTACTGTACTAGATGTTGTTGGCTCTTTTTTGGGTATTGTTCGGGGTGACACCTAAGTATATGTCTGTTTAATGTGCCAGTCCCACTGCCAAGTTGATGACTAAAATCCTTAGGGGGGTCACATAATTTATAATTTGCTTTATTAGTTGTCTTATTAAGGGTAAAGTGCTTCCATACCCTACTAGTTGTACGCCTACTAGCACCGGTACTAGTTTTAGGCTGGGCTTCGGTGGTGGGGGTGGGTTACTTATCAGTTTGTGAGTCTCCAACCCCACCACCACTTGACTCATGATAATCTTGTTGTTGTGAAAAGTCATAATCTATGCTATCATCAGTGTATGGGAGCGATGGGTCTGGTTGTATAAAAGCTCGTTCTTCAGTATTAAGTAAGACAATTCTACTCCTTTTAGGGATTGTGGGTGGCCAAGAAGAGCTAGAACTAGCACGATCGGCTCCAGAGGATGATGAAGAGTTGTGTGCCATATTAGTATAAGTGATTAGTATTTATAAAATGCAAATAGTAATGCAAATTAAATAAATAAAAATGTGAATCAAATAAAATTGCGATACTAAAATTACCGAAACGAGAGAACAATGAAATTTGAACTTCAGCCAAATACTTTACGAACTTCGAACTTTAGAGCACAATTTTTGCAATTAGCAAAGTTAGAGAAGATGGGAGATGATGAATGTATAGAGAGAGAAGAGAGGATTGAAGATTTGGTGAGGAAATGGGTTAGGGAGGTTTAAGTATTTATAGGAAAAAAAATATAATTTTTTTAAAAAAAAAAAGAGCCATTGAACGGCTCTTAAAGAGGTGGTCAACGGTCATGTTGGGCCCGGGCCGGGCCGGGCTCTGAGGGCCAAAAAAACAGGCCCGAGGCCGGGCCCGTGGCACCGCGGGCTTGGGTGCCGGCCGGGCAGGGCCGGGCCATAAAATATTGGCATGATTTATATGTATTATCATAATTATGGAATAGTTAGCATTAACTCAATAAAAGTAGGCAAATTTTTACAGAAGTTCATAAAAATTTGCCACATAAGATACTTAAATGACAAAATATTTAAACCTTAATGATAATTTTCCTTATTTTTTTCACACTAAGTGCGTGAGCTTAATCTTTATATTATTTAAAATATGACAATGTTATTACAGAAAAATTTTAAGACTACTTGTTTTATAAGTTGCATTATTACTATGATAATAATAATTTTCTTCCAATATTGTAGTATAAGCCCCAATTAGTTTGACCGAAATAAAAAGCCCAGTTAGTTGACATCAAATAACATTTTCTGAATATCCTATTTGTCTTAATAGTATAATTTTACACAAGATTTAGACATAATAATGAAATAAATAAATAGTTTAAATAATATTATCATGACATTTAATTAAATTAAAAATAATTGAAAATACAAGGATTAATATATAGTTTGTTTGATTTCATTTTTCTATTTACAATATTTATTTTTTAAAAATTTGAAACAAGTTTTGAAAATAATATTTACTTTGTTTATATTTTTTATTTGTGCAGAAATTAGGAAGAAATTTGTAGAAAACTATAAATACTACAAAAAATGATATATTTTATTTATTTATTCTTTTGACCTTGAATATATACATACTTTATATTAATTATAAGTCAAAAGCCTTCAATCCCTTATCCTTGAATTTTTAGGCTATTATCATTTCACTTCCCTCTCCCTTAAACCTCCATTTCCCATCTATATTTATATCTATAACTATATATGACGTTTAATTTATAATAAGACTGATTCTTTTCTCTTGATATAAATGTACATAAATCATTAAGTATACAAACTCTATTTTTTTATTTATGTTAATAATATAATTTATCAATTATAATATACAACTATAATTATTTAAAATTTAATTATATGCCGTACAATGCATAGAGAAACTTTAGTATATATTTTTATTTAGAAGTTAAAAGTCCTGATGTATGTGATAATTGATAAAGCATATTGGCACAAGAAAGAAAACAAGACCAATATTAAAAGGTTGGTGGTTTTGGTCAAGGTTGTTGGCCGGCTGCCTCACTAATTCTGGCACGTGCTTTATTATACTAAATATAAAGTGACTCCTTATGATGTGAGCAATGCATCGATGGGTCCACAGCCATATGTTTGGTAGTGTAAGTAAAGCTTGCACTTGATGGATACTGTCGATATGTTACCATAGGGTGAGGTTGAGCTTTAGCTCTTAATGGACCCATAGCCATATGTTTGGTGGTGTGCCATACACACTTGATGAGATCCACCTATATAGGTGTGAAAGTTTAGCCGCTCCCTATAAAAGTTTAAGACTTGCCTTCTAAAGCACATGTGAATATCCAGGACAGGCGCATGGCTGATAAAACACGCCAAACCACGGGAGTTGCTGAATTTGGAGTTTGGTGAGTGTCCAAGTGGCAGACTATATAACCATTTGTGAGGTTCAAGATGAAAGTCACCTTGCAAGCTGTTAGTCCTAAACTTGGGTTAAACTAGGTGACGATTCAAGTCACAAGACATTATCACTGAAAGACTGAACTCTCTTTGCCCAATCCTTCCTTCTTTGTTCCCTTCCGCTTGTATCCTTTACGGGGGATTGTTGGAAAAATAATACAAGTAAAATTAACACTGAAAATTTTGGAACCTACATTGAGCTTGTCCCACATAGAAAAATAAAGGTGTGGTTTATCCACTTTATATATGGAAGTGTTTTTAGGCACTTTGAATTAAGTTAAGAGTGAAAAATGGTGGGTACCACACACGCACGGCCCGCCGTGTTGTGCTCTGGCGTGGGCGTCCCTTTTCTGACAGCTATTTTTCGAAAAAATTTATTTGAGCCATGCATTGAGAAGTGCAGCCTCGTTACTTTAACCGATGCCATTACTTGTGTTGTTGTTCCCATGAGCTCCATCACTGCTTGTTGTTCCCCATTAGATGTGTTTCTTCAAGGTGCCTTTTGGGAAGTCATAACCCTTTACAACCGCCTTGATTTCAGCTATATATACCCCACTTTGCAGCCCCATCCAAAAATCATCAAACACAACAATCTTCTCTCTCGTCCCTCTTTGTTTCTCTCTCCTAATTGGGCAAAGTTCTTGGGCACTCTTACCAGGCAATTAACGAGTGCACGTTAAGAATCGGATCGCGTTAATCCTCGAGGACGGCCATCGATTATACTGTGTGCCCCAGAGCAATAACGAAATCGTCTTTAGTGGTCTTTACCATAGCGTGGTATCATCGTTTTATAAGATCTTTCTAATTACTCTCTCCTTCATTGCTATTCTTGAATATTAGCCATTATTCTAACACTCCCAAATTCCAACATTGACGACATGAAAAGTAGGGGGTGACGCCATGTAGCCATTGCCTGCGGGACGGCTGGCGGGCAACATCAAGTCATTGGTGTTGATGGGGGCTCTTGACATGGGGTTTAAGGCTTGAGGTTTGTACTTTAGGGTTTGTGTTTGTGGGCTCCTCTGTATTAACCCGTTCTAATATTATGTAAATGAGGAAGTATATCCTTATATATATATATGGAGGAGAGAGTAAAATATACAAGGGTATAATATAACCGTGTAATAAAAAGTATAAAATACAAAAAAATACTTTATAATACTCCGCTAAATATATATATTTCTAGACAAATTATTATAAGAAGTTTATTAACTAATGAATTAATACATCAAGCCTCAAGCCTCAGTGTGTAACATGTAGTTTACCCTTTTATATAACAGTTTTTTTTGTAAACAATCAAAAAAAAAAAAAAAAAAAAATTCTAAGACTTTGTTCCAAAAGAAATATACTTGACTTTATAATAATGCGATTCCCTCGTCATCGTGTGGCGGCTGTGGTCGCATTTCTTCTAAAATGCTTGGTGATGCCAAAAGTAAATCATTACGGATAAACTCGCTCTTAATTTATTCGTTCAAACTAAATTAATTAAAAGCATCTTCTAATTAAAAATCTGCAAATTTTTTAAACAGATGAGAATTATTAAAGGAGAATGAAATTAAAACTCAGGCTACTGCCAGATGGGATGGACTAATTGCTACTATGTCAATTTCAGTAGTTCATTCTAAGGCCCTGTTTTGATTAACACCGAAATTAAGTTCCTACAAAAAGTTATATTTTTTAAGAATTTAGTTGTTATATCAATTTCTTAGAAAGTATGTACACAAAGTATTTGATTATTGAGAAGTAGAACTTCGTAGAAGAGGTTAGGTAAAACAAAGGAATTAAAATTTACGTAAAAAGGACTAAATAAGCTACTTCCTATTTTCAATAGAATTGGAAATTTCTAAGGAATTTTCATTACCCATATTCTGTCAATTTTCGGGTAACCAAATAAAAGTGAAAATGCCCGCTTTATGTGAATTTTAATTTCCTACACTTCCTGATAACCAAACAAGGTTTAAAATTTGCGTATGCACTCATTTGCTCGTTTCTCTTTTCTTAAAAATGAAGATATTATGACAGGAGGAAAGGTTAACTAAATATATTTACTTAAAAATAAAATATATCTTTAAGAAAAACTAACAGAATGTCAAATATGGTAGCCTGATGTCTCAATTTGTAGCATTCCAATTAGGGGTGGTAAATATGTCATGTCATGTCGTGTTTATATTCATGTTATATAAAGAGTCTTAGAAAAGAAGTCAACCCTAAACTGACCCATTTATTATATGGGTTGGGAACTCTCAACCCTAACCCAACCCGATTATTAAACGGGTAACCCACAGGTTACCCTTTTAATTATATCGGTATTTTTTCCCAATTAAAGCTTTTTTTCTAACTTACAAACATGTCAATAATACACCTACTAGTTGTACTAGCAATAAATACATGACATATTTATAATAAACTGTCAAGTTAACATTAATAAATATATTTAAATTATCTTATGTGGAATAGGTTACCCAAAATTTATATATAATAACAATAATGGACTATTTAAATACCTAACATAATTATATAAACAGGTCAAGCGGATTGAAAACAGGTTAAATGGGTTAAACCCAAATACCGAAATGGGTTAAATGGGTCAACCCAAATTCAACCCGGCTTCAAAAACTTCAACCCAAACCCGCTATCTTTGTGTCATGTTCATGTCGTGTTATCATGTCATGTCTGATTTTTCTAGGTCTAATTTCAATCAACTTTTGGAAAGAAATTTTTAGAACGATATGCTTTTTTTTCATTTTTCAAAATAAATATGATATGTATACATATTGTTTTCATACAAGTTGTTTAGTAAAAAGAGTTGAGCTCAAGCTCTTGAAAATTGAGGTAGGATATAGGTTTGATGTAACCTGTAAAAGAATAATGAAAAGAATAGAAAATAAATTGAGGGCTTGAATGAGTTTTGCCCTCACTTTATTCATCAATATATAGATACAAAAACACTAGATAAAAATTTACAAAAAGTCAATTACCTTATCATCTAAATCTTAGATTGGAAGATACAAGAGAACGATCCTATCTAGATACAAATACATATAAAATATATGAAGATCTTCTATTATTATTGACTAGAGGATAAAGATGGAGATGAATATGAATCTGCTCTATTATCCCGCCGTTGTCGGTGGGTGACTGAAGCTGATATTGGAGCGAAGAAGATGAAATTGATCAGAAGATAAGCCCTTGGTTAGAACATCGGCTAGTTGAGTAGTGGAAGGTAGATATGTGACCCGAAGACTACCTCGTTCAACCTTTTCAAGAATAGAATGATAATTGATTGAAATATGCTCATATTTTTGTAAAGTATTGGATTCACAGCCATGAAATTGGTGCTAATGTTACCACAAATTAGAGTTGAAGCTCTATAAGAAGTTGTTGGATCCAAATCATCTTTGCAGTAGCAAAAGCACGGCCCCGATATTCCGCTTTGGTATTGGATTTTGCAACAACACTCAGTTTACAGGAAAACCACTAATCAAGCTACCACCATAAAAAATAGCATAACCATGTGTAGAGTGACAAAAGTCAGGATCACCCATCCATGCAGATTCACAGCAGGGAAAAAGAGCCGAGGTTCGAGTCGGCCTAATATTTAGGCCATAGTCAATAGTGGCCTTGAGATACTTGAGAATACCTTTAACTGCTTGCCAATGAATAAGAGTAGGATTGGACATAAATGCATGACTTGTTTAAATTTGTTCGTTCTCGATAAAAAATAAAAAAATAAAAACTGCTAGTTCCGCGTGATACTATGTGATCATATTGCATATGTATATATATTTGTTTGTTGGCATATGTATATGAACAGTGAAATAAAAAATGCACAAATTTTTATTAAGATAAAAATTGGAGTTTTTTTTTTTTTTTTTGTTTTTTTCCATCACATTCTTGCACTTAGGTGGAGGGGGAGGGGGGAGGGGGATAAGCTGAGAATCGAACCCTAGTGGATGGTGTGGCACACCAGTACCAATACCATTGGTCCCACCTGGGGATTCTCATAAAAATTGAAGTTTGGTCTAAGAGTTTCTTGGATGAATTTGTTGTTTAGAGAATTAGAAATTTTTCCTAAAATTAAATATTTTCGAAGCCCACCGGATGCTCTGAAGGTCATTACGGAGAAGATCATGAGCTGTTGAGAGTCTCTTCAAAAAGTCGAAATTGGAATCTCGTTCCAAGTATACTTCTAAATAAATATTTGATATTTAATATATTTTTCCTTTACTTTGTTTTTCGAGAAACCATTTTTAAATTCATTGATATTTTCTATGCCATTATAAACCTCGATCTAGATCTAATTAAATCAGACCTTAGATTGAAATTAAGAATTTACATTTCTCTCTTACGCTATGCAGTACTGATCAATTTTTGGAAATTATTTTTTAAATATTTCCTAACAGGAATGCTAAGAGGACTTTCCCTTGGCTTGCTTGCGGTTCAGATCTTCCAAATTACTATGGAAGATCAGTTCTTGCAGCGACATATCCTTTGCCTTGTGTTTTAAAGACGCTTTCTAATTCTCCCAAGAGGGAGGCAACTTCTTAATTAGGCAGTTAGCTTGAAAGATTTCACAAAACTTCATGCCCTCATTTAGTATTTTAGTGCACAAAGTTTTGTATTCATGAATTTGCTCAAGTATTGGTTTTTCATCAACCATAGTGAAAGCTAGCCACTTATTGCAGACATACTTCTTAGCTGCACTATCATCTGAGCCATACTTGTTTAATAGTGCTTCCCACATTTCTTTGGAATTTTTCATATTACTATAAATTTGATAAAGAGGTACAGTCATATGGTGGAAAAGCAGTCCCCTACAAGTACACTTATTTTCTCGAAATACTTATTGGACCTCGATGGAGCTCTATTATTGAACAAAGTATAATGAACCTTTATTTGGCCTAGGAAAAACTTCATCTTATCAGCCCACATCTTGTAGTTCTTCCCATTCAGAGGCTCAGTTTTTGACATATCTGGTAATAAAGTCCGTGTGATTACTCATTATAATAAACGACTTAAATTGTTGGTGAAATAGGGTAAATGAGTGATCAAAATATATCTCTTGATATGATAAAAGTATACACGAGGACAATTAAAGGATTTGGAGTGTTACAAATGATGAACCGAAACAACTCAAAACATAAACAACAAAAGGGAAAGAATGAATCAAAAAAATTGCGACGCCGTGGAGAACTCCAATGCCTTACTTTATGCCCTCGCAAAGGTACAATGGGATCAATGGCACTCCTACCCGTAGAGTTAACGCGGCGGCCACCTTAGCAGTGTACTCTGGGGAGGTGGACTAGAGCACCCCTCAACTTGCTCAATAATGGAGAAGCAAAAGAAATATATTTTTGGGAGAAAAAATTAGAGAAGAAGACGAAGTGCATTGAACAGCCCAACGAAGTGCAGTATTTATAGAAGAAAAACTTGCATGCTAAGGAAAATATTGTGGCCTAAGAATTGAGCTTCAATAAGGAAACTGATGGATACAAGGTAAAAATCTAGCTTTAGTTAAGGCAATAACGGTTATGGAAAGAGTGGGAGTTGGCACAATCAAAGATGCGTACTTGAGCCCAAGCATATGGCCTCAATCCTTAAGACCTGGAGTAAGGATAGGCCTCAAGGTAGCACACTCAAGGTCTATTTGGTCTTTTTGTTTGCTAGGTGTGTGAATGCGGTTGCCATAAATACAAATCAAACAAACATGCAAAAGGGGACTAGCAGCAACATGGGAGCAAGTCTATTTGCTCTTTTTGTTTGCCAAGTGTGTAAATATGGGAGCAAGGTCTATTTGTTCTTTTTTGTTTGGTGAATTTGACCCCAGTTTGCAATTAACTTGTGGATTCGCTTATGCTCCAATTAAGCAGACTTTTATATTTTTGTGGATTTTTTATATATATGTTTGACGGAAAATTAAAAGGATATGGATCTAATTCAAGTGGCACTTATAATAACGGAGCAAAGCCCACATACGCCTTTCCTCTACACTTAAAAGTTAGGAAATTGGGTGGGGAAAAACTCAAGAGTTTAGCAGTCCACTTACAAGCCCAAGTCAATCAGATTCTTAGGCTTGACATCTTTACTTGTGATAACTCAAATGAGTTAAAGTTTGATAAGATTAAGATGGAGCAAACTATATCTGTGTTACTGGATGAATACAAACGCAATCAAGGTCAAGCCTTGGCCATCAAAGCCCTTAAACACTAACACAAACCTAAGTTTACCTGACTTATTAAGTAGTGACACCAATGTAAAGACCAACACAATCAAGGTCAGCCTTGACTGTCAAAGTCTTAAACCCGCCTCAATTATCAACTCGTCGATTGTGGGAACGGATTAAAACAGAGAGTTCATACCTGAAACCCAAAGAACCGTATTACTTTGAAGAAAGCACGTACAGGGAAAATCTAAGTTATGCTATGCTAAGCTAGGCTAATTTATGTTATTCCTAGGTAAAAGGCACAAGCGTGGTATAAAGAAACTTGAAAAAGTTTTTATGGTGATGCTAGAGACTTTACAATAATAATAATATCTCTTATTTATAGAAAATGGAAATAACTGATGCATCCTGATTCCCTGACATTTCCTTCCCACGTCTACCTCAAAGCTCCTTTGCCGCATTGAATGAGCAATGAACGTGCCCCGAATTTGTGTGCTCGAGCATTTTTCTTGAAGCCCCACATCCGCATATATTGCTAGAGTTCCATCTAGATGCCCCACGTTCTGTTAGATAGGCTTGAGGCTCATGCATCTGGAATTGCACTTCAAATAACTACCTCGAGATTCAGAACAACCTATCTTGTAGCCTTCTGAGAAGTTCCTCGAGCTCAACCCTCTTTTACCCCTTCAACAACCTCGAGTGGCGGATATCTATTAAAGGGTTTAAACTCCTCAAGCAACTAGGTTCGAGACGCCATTGTCTTAACATCTAAAGGCCTTGCATCCCTCGAGGATGGCCTTACGTGATAAGCATGTGATGTTTTGCTTTAAAACGATGTCGTCCCAACTCCCTCGAGTTGGGGGTGTAAACAAGGTAAACTAGGAAAGACAACTCAAGCTTGAGCCAAAGGCCTTGAGCATTGACGAACGACAAGAACCCAACTCGAGTTCATTTACGACAAATTAAATAAATATGATAATCATAAAAATAAAATTTCGGGTTAGAAATAGTCCACAACACAATGCAACGCAATAGCCGGTGGGTCCGGCCTGGTGCGACTGACTGGACAGGACGCACGTGTTCACGTGCACCCTGTCATGCCCACTCTAGGCTCATAAGACTTGACCACGTATAATGACAATGTTGTATTTAAACAAGACTTTCCACCTCTAGTTTTCCGATGTGTGATGGAGTTGGTTTTACAAGTTTATCAAATTGAAGCACAGTAGCCCCAAATTCGAACACCCCTCAATCAAAGCAGGAGGATACTGAATGCAAATATTGTACTTGAACTGAAGAAAAAGATGATGAGGAAGACTCTTGCTAAAATATCATGAGTCTGTTGAGAAGAAGGAACATGAAGCACCCGAACAAGGCCTATATGAAGACGCCCACGAAAAAAGTGAATATCGATCTCGACATGCTTGGTGTGGATATGTTGCAACGGATAAGTAGACAAGTAAGTGGTAGAAATATGCTCATAGTATTTTGAAGTAGCCTTGGGAAGAAAAATGTCTAATTCTGTAAGAAGCAACCGCAACTAACAATACTCAAAAATAGCATTAGCAACACCAAGATACTCAACTTCTACACTGCATCGAGAGACAGTGAGTTATTGTTTGGAGGGCCATGGTACAATGTTACTACCAAGGAACACACAAAAACTGAATGTAGAGCAATGAGTATCAGGATAACTAGCCAAGTCTACATTTTGATAGGCTATAAGCTGATTAGTGTTGGAGGGAGAAATGGTGAGACCATTATTTGAAGTATCTTTGATATAATGAAGAATGTGCTCATAGCAACCTAGTGAGAATGGCATGGGGAATTCGTAAACAAACATATTTGTTGAACAACATAAGAGATGTCAGGGTGAGTGAAAGTAAGATACTGCAAGGCACCAACTACACTGCGATATATAAAGGGATCAGATAAGAGTTCACCATCTTCACTAGAGAGCTTGGACTTAAAATTTGTAGGTGTCGTTACAGGCTTACATTCCAACATATTGCTTTTATCAAGAAGATTGTGAGCTTATTTGGCTTGAGAGAGAAAAGGACCATGAGAGGAATGAGTAATAGAAATCCCAAGGAAATAATTAGGATGACCCAAGTCTGTCATGTCAAACATATATTGTAAGTCATTCAACAAGGCATGAAGTAAAGTAGAACATGAGGTGGTAAGAACAATATCATCCACATATACCAATAAGATAGCCATATTAATGCCTTTACGTCATATAAATAATTAGGAGTCAGACTTAAAGCGAGACAAAAAGGAGGCAAACTGATTGTATAATGCACGTGGAGCTTTCTTGAGGGCATATAACAATTTATTAAGCTTACACACATGATAAGGATGTCGGAATTCACAAACCTTGGTGGTTGCTTCACGTAAACTTCCTCAGTTAAGTGACCATTAAGAATTTGACATCAAGCTGATGAATAGGACAATGATGCAAAGTAGCAATAGCTAAGACAATGCGAACAGTAGCAGGCTTGACAACAGGACTAAAAGTTTCATCATAATTAATGCCATACCTTTGAGCAAAGTCTTGAGCTACCAATTTGGCCTTATAGAGCTTGCACCCATAGGAGTTTGCTTAACACGAAAAACCCACTTGGCACCAATAACAATGGCAATGTCTGGTTGAGGAACAAGTGTCCACGTGTTATTCCTTAAAAGCACATTATACTTATCGAGCATGGAATCCCACTAATGATCATCATTTAGAGCCTCCTTATAGAATATGGAATATCTTGTATAGCACAATGAGAAATCATAGAAGGCTTGAGTGAAGGCTTAATAATACCAGCTTTTAACGAGTCACCATTGGATGACAAGATGTGAACATGGGATCAAGAGATTGTTGTGGGTTCAACGAGCTGGCGGATGCTTACATGGGTGGGTCAGTGGAACTAGTGGGCGTCTAGCATGGCATGAGATGTGGTGACCTAGTAGGGATGGGTAAGCCACCATCACTTTTGTTGATCAAATGAGAGGCATCAAAACCAAAACTGGCGGTGAGAGGAGCGGTGGTAGATGTGAGACTACCGGTCTAGGAAAAGGACTCGTGCCTAAAGGATGTCGAAACACCTCATGCAGTAGCATGATATTATTATGAGCGATTGTTCCAAGCCTTGCAAATGGAAAATCTACTTCATCGATAATAACATGCCTAGGTATAATAATTTTGTTATTGACAATTGCTAGACATTTATATCCTTATGGTTTGATGAGTAGCCCAAAAATACACATAAGGACGAATGGGGGCTCATTTATGTGGAGCGTGGCACTACAATTGAGGACAAGCGCACATCCAAAAACACGTAAGTGATTAGTGGCCTTCTTTTTATGTAATCTTGGAAATGGAATCGCTTTCTTAATGGAAGTAGAAGGAAAAAGATTAATGGTGTGAGTGGTGACAAGAACTGCCTCAACCCATAATTTTAACTGAAATAAGAGAGCACACATCATGTTACAAACGATCTTATGCATACATTCAACCTTTCCATTTTGTTGAGTAGTGTGAGGACAAGATACCCTGCTAAGAATGCCTCTTGCAACAAAGAGAGGATTAAATTCATGATTAATATACTCAGTCCCATTATCATACTAAAACTATTTAATCTCTATCACCAACTGTTTTGTATAATATTGCGAAACTGAACAAACAAATCAAGCATCTTAGATTTTGCGCGTATAGGGTAAATCCATACATAATGATAATAATCATCCAAAAGAAGCAAATAATACTTGCAGCCACTAAAGCTCAAAACAGGAGATGTTCGTACATCCGAATGGATGATATGAAAAGGCTTAAAAGTACTTGACATTGACATCTAAAAAGATAAATGATTATACTTGTCTAATTGGCAAGCAAGAAAAATACTAGTCTTTGAAGTAAAAGTGGAACATGAAATAAATTTTTGTTTGACCAATGATGACGAAACTGTTGCCCAGGATGACCAAGACAACAATGGCAAAGGGACTTGTTGCCGAAACATATGTGGGAGACAACTTAGGAACTTACAAAAGAGGCCTCATACTAACACAACAAATTAATGTAGATACCGTCTTAGGATTTTTAGTGGAAAAACCACCCAAATCAGATTTTAAAAGGCAATGATTATCACGAAAAAATTGAAGAACAAACAATAAATTGGTGGAAATACCAGGAATATAAAGGACATTATGTAAGTTGAAATGACCAACAAGAGTACTATAGAAACCAAAACTAACTCTAGCAATTGGTAAGAAGCACCGTGATCGACCAAAATATTATCAAGACCGTGATAAGGGATAAAAGATGTGAGAAGACCTAGGTTATTAGTCATATGGGACGATGCACCACTATCTATTATCTAGGGGGAATCAAGCATAGGAAATGAATATGCAGTTAGGGATTGGGGGATAGATTGAGAAGATGCAAATCTTGAATTGGAATTATAGCTACTAGCATAAGTATTATTTGTAGGATGAGATTGTGGATTAGAAAACATATTACCACCATAAGAAGATGCACCAAAATAGAGTGGCCAATGTTGCAAAACAGGATGATACATCAGAGTGATGGGCCACGAACCTTGTCAATGATGTGGAGGACGATAGCAACTGTAAAAACGAAAGTTAATGTAGCGAAATTGGGTAAAGAGCTAGGGTTTGCCTTATCCAATAAAGTGCAAATTGATCTTTGATAATCGTTGAAGTTTTAGTTTGACTACCAAGTCCAACTTATTTTCTTTTATTTGACTACGAAATCAATAAGGTGTTTGAAGAGAGAGAGCGAGAGAGAGAGAGAGAGAGGAGAGAGGAAGTGAGGTAAGTAAAATTGATATATATATGTATATATATATAAGCACAGGCGATGACAGGTTTTCACGATTGATAGGAGATTGGTGAAAAATGGTGAGGAGTGGCAGAGTAGGGTTATGGCAGCGGAAGGTAGGGTTTCATGGGTGGCTAGGGTGTTTCTTTTGCTTGGAAGAAAGAAAAATACAAGAGGCTTAATATAGTTCTGATACCATGTAAAATAATAAAGAGCCCACTAAACATTGGTGCCCTCTCGTATATTTACAGTAGAGGAGTACAAGACATCATGAGCATCAATATTGCGAATTTATAATAATTATCGAAAAAAAAATGTTATGATGCTTAATCCATTTTTGTGGATATTTACATACCATTAAGAAGATGTATCATATAACATAAAAAAAGGGCTGTATTTTTTTTGGTTACCGGTTAACTAGCATAACCGAACCAAATTACCAAAAGTCGGTTAATCAGTCTTTTCATTTACGGTAACGATTATAAATTTTTTAGTTTTTTGGTTACAGTTAATCAAATCGAAATACTTTTCTGTATGGCTTACTGAACCAAGAACACCAGTAGCAGAATCCTTTTTATCACTATTATCCTGAAATCTATAAATTACAAAATCTAGGTGAAACCTATATGCTGGTTTGTAACATTGTATTTTTGATTGATTGTGGAAATACCCAGTTGATGCATTATTATGAATGACAGTGGATGAGGTTGCAATTGGGTTTGCCTTCATCTGGATCCAATCCAGAAAAAATCAACCCAACTTAGATGCATGAAAAAATTAATTTTTTCATAAAAATTCAATCCAAAGCCACTCGGGTGAAACGAATATCCGATCCAAATCCATAACCCATTTAAATTTTAGAACAAACTAATACTACAATCTAATATTAATATAACAATAACAATGCAATAACAATAGCTTAAAATCTAATATTTGGACAGATTGCTATACCTTTTTACTTTTTTCATTTAACAACAACAACAACAACAATAACAACAACAATAATAATAATACAATATTATGAAATTGTTCAAAATGTCTAACCACTAATCTTTGCATAGGAATTTGTTACAATATGGTCTTTAAAAAATATTGTAATACTAAAATAAGCTTCAAAATATTGGCATATTAATTGTTGGAATGTGGTTTGACATGTTAAAGACTCAAGATTTAATAATTTGAAATTTTATCATACGATAAACATAATTTCGGATCGGAATTGGATTGGTTTGAGTTAATTTTGATGCCACCCAAATCCCACCCAACCCAAAACCCATCTATCAACTTTCAAATTCAAATTTATTTAAAACTAATTTTATACATCCAAAGGTATCATAAGCATCCAACAGATTGGGATGCAATTGTAATCCTTAATTATTACCGTTGCTTTACATTCATCTCTTTCGAGAAAAATCCATAACTTCAATTTGGTGTCAATTCATTTTTATCACTAGTTTAGAAGTCACATGTACATCTCCCGCTAAGATGTCATCTCTATGAGAAATCATATAATTGTATTGACACTAATGGTAATTTGAGTGCAAAGGACCCTCTATATAGGCAAAACTAGGAGTGCTAGTTATGCCAAATACCCTTGAGTGTAGTTGACCTTAGAGGTACAATAGTAAAAGCTTAATGTGACCATAGTTTCCTCGATTACTAGTGCCATCTAATGGGCCTACTCAAGCTAAGCAAGACGGAGTCACGCGAAGATCATACTTTTGTTGGAGGAATCTGTTAAAAAAGAGTCTTTTGGTGAAGATGTTGGCTACTTACTTCGTGGTTGGCATTATGAATTTGGCAGTGTGCTTATTAATTATGTTTGAGTTATACTTGAGGCCAGGTTCGTTAAAATGAGCTACACTCAAGATTTAGCTACTCGCTTGACCTAATATTTCTTGCAAGACAAATAAGCTAGCTTAACACGAGTAAAGGAAGCATATTCTATCACTATTCTAGAGAGGAAGAGAAAGGCATGAGGTTGAGGAGTGATGAGTATAAAAACCACACCCGGGTGGTACTGGGGCCAGAGGCCTCTACCGTCCCCTTCTGGGTCATGCCCAGGGCAGTACCGAGGCCAGAGGCCTCTACCGTCCCCTTCGTGGTTACACCCAGGGCAATACCGAGGCCAGAGGACCAGAGGCCTCTACCGTCCCCTTCTGGGTCACGCCCAGGGTGGTACCGAGGCTAGAGGCCTCTACCGCCCCTTTCGTGGTCACACCCAGGGCGGTACCGAGGCCAGAGGCCTCTACCGTCCCCTTTGTGGTTACACCCAGGGCGGTACCAAGGCCAGAGGCCTCTACCGTCCCCTTCTTGGTCACACCCAGGCGGTACCGAGGCCAGAGACCTCTACCGTCTCCCTTCCCTGACTAACTCCAAGCGGTACTAGACCCAGGGGTCACCGCCGCTCCCAGTACCAATGGCAATCAGGCGGTACCCCTTGGGGTTACTTCACACGCGCGCATATCTCCACTATAAATATGGGGAGGATTCTCACAAAGAAGGCAAGGAACTTGAGCTTAGTTCTACCCTCAAGAACCCAACCAAAAACTCCATAAACAATAGGTGCCGTCTGTGGGAAGGGCATTACAAATTTTTCCCATGTCAAACACCAGTCGCCCCACCACTCACGGGGGGGATCACGACCCTGATTACGTAACTCAGGGTCAGTTTGAGCAGCTTCAACAGCAAATACACCGGCTCTTCTCAGACACACCCGCCAATAACACAGAGTACATTCCAGAACCTGACCAGTCCACCACTGCATCCCCACATGCCCGAACTCAAAATTTAAGCGGGGCTACCGCCTCCACGCCAAGTGCATGTCTAAATCATACAAGGAGCCGTACCAGAAACTCACTCACCATTCACATCTCGAATTCTGTCAGCCCCAGTGGGGAAGGTGAAAATCCCAAACATTGATCCGTTTGACAGAACTCAAGACCCGGAAGATCACTTGGCCAGCTTTATGGAACGGATGTATCTACAAGATGTGGGGGAAGACATCTGGTGTAAATGTTTTCCCCCCACCTTGAAGGGGGTCGTACAAAATTGGTTTGCTTCCCTTCCAAATTCTTCTGTGGATAGC
Organism: Simmondsia chinensis; assembly: GCA_018398585.1. Classification (NCBI taxonomy): domain Eukaryota; kingdom Viridiplantae; phylum Streptophyta; class Magnoliopsida; order Caryophyllales; family Simmondsiaceae; genus Simmondsia; species Simmondsia chinensis. The sequence goes on from JAGTTD010000024.1 coordinate 11,861,380, forward strand.
TTCACAGACCTTTCCGAAAGGTTCGCTCGGCACTTCGTTAATAATAAGAGAAGAAGAAGGACGGCGGCGCATCTACTTAAGTTACAACAACATGATGTCGAACCACTGAGGAGTTATGTGAAACGGTTCACGTGAGCCATGATTGATGTTGCCACCTTATCTAATGAAACGGCAATCACCGCTTTTATCAATGGGTTGCAGAATTCCAACTTTAAATTCGCCCTGGCAAAGGGACTACCCTCTACCATTGATGAGCTATGGCGGAAAGCCAACAAATACATCCTGGCGGAGGATGTCATGCAAGTACCGCCCAGGGCTGAAGTGGCTCATGCGTCTTTGGGGTGAAAGGACCACCCCAGGCCGCCCCGGGGTAACATCCAACTGACCAGGAGGCCCGCGCCCATTTTTAAAGCTCAGAACTAGCAACCTGTACCTTGCCAACTTTTAGAGGTAAAAACCAAGGGGCCACCCAAAAACCGGAACTCTGCCCCATCTGCTGACAGCAAACCCATATGGTGTTCATACCATTAGGTCTCTACCCATGAAACGGCTAACTACCGGGCTTTGGACTTTCACCTCAAGGAGGCCGAGCGTACTGGCCAATGGGAAGAATATGCAACGCTAAAAAGAATGAGGACTGGGAAAGCTCAAACCACTAACAATGGCGAAAAAGGTCCTGGGAATACGCCAGCCAAGGTCATTGCTACCATCACCCCAAGGTTTGCTCCCCCCTCATCAAAGGAGGGAAAAAATGTCCCAAAAGGGGGAACGGACGCAGCCTGGAACGCACCCCAGTGTATCAGCTTCACTAAAGAGGATGCCCAAGGAATAGATGCGCGGCAAGTGGACCCCCTCGTTATTACCGCTGGCATCTGTAAGCACATGGTACACAGAATACTGATCGACCAGGGCAGTTTTGCGGACTTTTTATTCTTGGAATGCTACAACAAAATGGGAATACCGCTTAGTACGCTCGTACAAGCACCGTATCCGGTTGTGGGCTTTACAGGGGCACCCGTTCGGCCACAAGGTAAAATAACGTTGCCCACAGATTTCAGAAATGAGAATGAGTGGCGAACTGTTAAGATAGAATTCCTTGTTATTAACACTCCTTCTTCCTATAACGCGATCTTGGGAAGGCCCTCCCTGAACCGTTTATAGGCTGTGGTATCAACCTACCATCTAGCCATGAAGTTTAAGGCAAATACTGGAGACGTTATGATGATACAAGGAAGGTATGGCGCCTTTTCAGAATATTACCATACTTTCTAGGATCTCAATGAAGCCTGTCCAAAGGACTCTTATCCCCTACCCAAAATAGACAGGCTGGTAGAGTCAACAGCAAGCTGTGAGCTATTCAGTTTCATGGATGCCTTTTCGGGGTACCATCATATCCAAATGCATGCGGCCGATGAAGAAAAAACGGCTTTCATCACAGCAGAAGGAACATACTGCTACAAGGTAATGCCGTTCGGGCTAAAGAATGCAGGAGCCACCTATCAGCGGCTGGTGAACAAGGTCTTTGCCCCATACATAGGGTGCAACATGGAAGTCTATGTGGATGACATGATAGTCAAGTCAAAACATAAGTTAGATCACGTTTTTGACTTAAGAGAGGCCCCAGAAGCACTCCGAAAATACCGCATGAAGTTGAATCCTGAAAAGTGCTCGCTTACAGTACCAGACGGTAAGTTCTTGGGCTTCATCGTAAGTTCTCGAGGGATCGAGGCAAATCCTAGAAAGGTGCAGGCCATACTCAACTTGAGGCCTCCACGCTGCCCTAAAGATGTTCAAAAACTGGCCGGCTGCATGGCTTCGCTCAACCGGTTCATTAGCCGGGCCGCGGAGAAGGCTTTACCATTTTTTAAGGTGCTACGAGGGAAACAACCTTTCCTCTGGAACGAGGAGTGCGCGCGCGCTTTTGATCAATTAAAGCAGCACTTGGCACACCTCCCTGTAATCACCTCTCCTGAGCCAGACGAGAAGCTGGGTCTCTACTTGGCCATTTCAGGAAGTGCCACAAGTGCGGTATTGATAGCAGACCGGCAGGGACAGCAGCTCCCAGTCTACTTAGTAAGCTAAACTCTCAAAGATCCAGAAAAGAGGTATCCTGCTATTGAAAAAACCGCCTTAGCCCTGGTCACTGCGGCACGTCAGCTAAGACCTTATTTTCAATCCCATGAGGTCACGGTACTCACTAACCTCCCGCTCAAGAAGTTGCTCTCAAAGTTGGATTGCTCAGGGCGAATGCTTAAGTGGGCGGTTGAGCTTTCTGAGTATGACATACGCTATCAACCTCGTAGAGCTATCAAGGCCCAAGCTTTAGCTGACTTCTTGATAAAATGCGACTTTAGAATAGAAGTACCCGAGTTGACAGAAACTCTTGAAGCAATGTGTACTTGGAAAGTATTTGTTGACGGATCTGCAAACTCAGAGGGCCGCGGTGCAAGCATAGTGTTGATCAACCCGGAAGGGGAACGTGCGGAGTATGCGGTAAGACTACACTTTGAAGCAACTCACAATGAGACCGAGTACGAGGACCTGTTGCTCGGTATGGATTTCGCTAAGGCTGCAGGGGCGGCTCGCCTGGAGGTTTATAGCGATTCAGAGTTAGTAGTAAACCAAGTTACAGGAAGCTATGGGGTAAAAGAACCGCACCTGTCCCAGTACCTGGAATTAGTCCGAGCCAAGGTCTCTGCCTTTCAAGACTTCAAGATACAGAGCATCTCCAGAGAAAGTAATTGCCGTGCGGACGAACTAAGCCGCCTGGCTAGCACTGGAAGTAAGGATTCAAGCGGGTGTATTCATACTCACGAATCCAACGTTAAATACGTGGATCAGGCTGCGCCCATAAATGTGATGCAAGTACAAGGGGAGGATGGGCGGATGCGTCCAATTCTAGACTTCATCCTTCACGGTAAGGAGCCCGCGGATAAAACTGAAGCGCGAAGGCTGAGGAGGCGGGCGGTACACTTCACAATAATCAATCAACAGCTCTACAAAAGGTCATTCACACATCCCCTGCTGAAATGTCTCACATAGGAAGAAGGGGACTACGTTTTAAGAGAAATTCACGAAGGGATCTATGGAGTTCACATTGGAAAATGAGCCCTTGCTGGAATGGCGTTAAGAGCAGGATACTTCTGGCCTACCCTGAGGAAGGACGCCTGTACCCTTGTGTGAAAATGCGACAAATGCCAAAGATTTGCACCCCTCATCCACGCTCCCGGTGCTCCACTGCAGCCCATTGTTGACCCTATACCCTTCGATCAATGGGGAATGGACATCTTAGGTCCCTTTCCCTTAGCCAGCGGACAAAGAAAGTTCTTGATAGTGGCTGTAGACTACTTTAGTAAGTGGGTAGAAGCTGAGGCGGTAGCTCGGATTACTGATAATGCGACCCGGCAATTTCTGTGGAAGAATATCATCACACGCTTTGGAATCCCTAGGGCTGTCATCACTGACAACGGGACACAGTTTGACTCGCCACGGTTCCGACCATACTGCCAATGCATGAACATTGCTCTCCATTTCACATCCGTTGCTTTCCCCCAGAGCAACGGGCAAACTAAGGCCGAAAATAAGCAGATACTCAATGGGCTTCGAAGGAGGCTGGATGAAGCTAAGGGAAGATGGGTAGAAGAGTTACCTAGCGTACTCTGGGCCCACCGCACGATCTACCGCGTAGCTACCGGGGAAACCCCGTTCATGCTGACCTATGGTACTGAGGCGGTAATCTCAGTAGAAGTGGGAGAACCTAATTACTGCGTACAACACTATGATCACCTATGCAATGAAGATCAGGGGAGGTGCACATTGGATTTGGTAGAGGAGGTCAGAGAAGACGCCCTTCTTAGGATAGTAGCTCAAAGGCAAAGAGTATCTCAGTATCACAATAAACGCTTGAGGATAAGGAGCCTGGAAGTGGGGGACCTGGCCCTGTGATGGGCCAGCATCGTGCCCCAAGCGATAGGTGCCGGCAAGGTGGCTGCAAATTGGGAAGGGCCCTACCGCGTGACTCAAAAGTTGGGGGTGGGAAGTTACAAGTTAGAACGCATGGACGGTTCCCAGGTACCTCGAGTGTGGAACATCAAGAATCTCAAAAAATACTACTCATAGCTTGGTAAGTCGTGAAAGAATTTATGTAAAATATTAGATCTATATAGACGCCGCACAAGTTGTAACCCAGGAAAATTGGGACGGTACCCCATGTGCATAAATAAATTGTACATTCCCAAAGATTGCAGCAACATAGATCAAAAGAAGCCCAGGCTATTAAAGTCGTAGTTTAAAGAAAAACAATTAGAAGTAATGCACAACAAACTATCATTAGTTTTAATAAAACATACATCTGGTAGGAAAATTGAGGAACCTCTGCCTCTAAGTATGCTACGTACATATAAGTCGAAAAATAGGGGGTTACAACAAAAAGGGGCGCCCCCTTGTATTCCCCTTTACATTTATAAAAGGAGAAAGGGAAAAACAAAAAGCTGAACTCAAGGTTTGAGCCTAGCCGCCACCAGCACCTCCCCGAGAGCGAACAATTTCCTGGCAAAGCTGGTCTGCCATCCACTGAAGGGATTCACGGCTAAGCTGAGGATGGCTGCGAGCTAGACGCCATGCAAATGATGACAAACCCGAAGCAAAACCCTCCCAATAGAAGGTGCTCGTGGACGAATGAAACTCATCACTTTCCCTAAAACGGGAAACCGCCTCCGCGGCCTCGGACTAGGCATGCTGCACCTCGGTAAGAAGCATCTTTGATCGCGTCTGCTGGGAAGAGAGTTCTTCTTGCAGTTTCCTAAAACCCTCCCTCAGTCCTTGAGCTTCAGCGGCCAAAGCTTCTTTCTCCTCCCTGAGCTTGCCAACGCTGTCTTTCAAGCCTTGAGACTCGACCGCCAAGATCTCCTTCTCCCTCTCTACCATTCGTGTGGTTCTAGCCTGTTCCTCTCTTTCCTCTTCAGCTCTCCGTGCCACCTCCACTGCCTCCTTTTTTTCATCCCACAACCGGGCCAGTTCCTGCGCAGCGGCTTCTTGCTCACGAAACCATCCTAAGGCCATAGCAGCCGACAGGGAGCTGACCTGAAAGATAAGTTACCAAAGCATGTAGTTAACATGGCAACAGCTTAAAGGTATAGTGAGCGGTTTTACCTTAGCAACACAAGAAGCTACTGTGTTGCTAGTCACAACTTGCGGATCTTCAGAAGAAAGAACCGCCAAGGCGGCGTGCTGAATGGCATTGACACTTTGGCGAGGGAAAAGGTTGGCGGAATCCCCAGGCCGTGCACCTTCCTCAATGGGAGCTCCCTCTTCTCTAGGAACCTCCCTTTGAGGCTCAGGAGGAGCGCCGGCAAGGTCGTTAGGGGCAGTTAGGTCTATGTGGAAGGAGGGAAGAAGGTTGTCGTCTATTTGAACGTCAGGCCTCACATCTGCTACCGCCTCCTGGGGCGATCCTAGCAACAAAGATGAGGTCTTGACAGGGGACCTTCCTCTTGAAGACGAAGGGGCGGGCATTACCGTCTCTACCGGTGGCGGTTCCAAGGGCCTCTCTCCTTCTTCTTCCCTTTCTGACTGAAGGCCTACATCCACCCTTTCTCCCAGAACCTGAGCGGCTGGACTGCTAGCAGGTGTTGGTAAAGGTTCACTCACGGTCACTCCCGACAAGGTGACGGTAACGGCAGGCGCAACACTGGGCCCCTCCTCCACCAAAGGTTCCATTGCTGGGGCATCCTGAGGATGAGGCGCGGCTGATGATCCACCATTCCCTTGACGGGGCATAGAAGTGTGCATTTCCTGACCACTCGGAGCTGGAAAAGACCCCCCAGCAGCAGGAGAAGCTTGGACTATGGGAATCTCAGAAGTGACCTCTGGCAAGACGGGCACCTTCGAACTACCGCCTGAAGCGGGAGCCTCCTCCCGTGACTTTTTAGACCGTGTGACCATCTTACGAGGTCCCTCACCGTCCTCTTACTCCTCCTAACGGTTTTCTTACCTACATCTTCACCTCCTCCTCTTGCGGCGGCCGTCTTCTTGCCTTCCTTGGCGGCTTTCTTACCTTCCTCCTCACCCTTTCGCCCCTTTTTCCTCTGCTCCTCACTGCCGGACTCTGTGAGGGCCACAATATCCACATCGGCTTCTGGTCCTGGAAAGAAGTAGTTAAGCAGTCAAGATAGAGTTATTAAATGGCAGTATAAACCAAAAAGAAAATTTGCCCATCCCAGAGAATTACTCACCACTAACCGGTCGGGCGCATAAGCCTGCCCGTATCAAAACTTTCTCCTGGCACAACACCTCTTTGGTAGCGAGGTACCGTGCACCCGAATCCCTCTCAAAGTATCGAACTACCTCCTTGTCTAGGTAAGACAGCTCGTCCGCTGAGGGAACACTACACTTATTCAGCGGGGTCCAATAATGAGGGATGCCAAGGGGATAAGGGGGTCTTACCCAAACAAGCCTGTTCTGCCAAAAATTCACCTTTGAGGGGTTGAGCTCCACAAACTTAACCCCGCTCTTCCCCTCAAAGCTAACAACGCCTTTTAATTGTTTGGCCCTAAACAAAAAATCAAAACTACGGGTGGAGGGAGTTACTCCGGCCACAAAACAGGTAAGAAAGAAACCGTAAATGTTACGAAAGCCATTAGGGGTAATTTGGCTAGGACATATTGAGTACTGCCTAAAAACCCACTCCAGGATGGGCGGCAAGGGAAATCACAAGCTGGCATCCAAGGAGTCCACACTAACAGCAAATAATTCAGGGGAATGAGGGTATAAAATATTATCGCTCTCCCGGGGGCTAACAACTTCTTAATCATTTGGAAAAAAATATTTTTTGCGGAATTTTCTCATTCCCTCCACCGTGGCTAATGAGGATACAAGGTTTCCTAGGGGAAGAGCCGTAGCTGTATCGGGATACTGAGCGCGAACGGCCATTTCCTCAGGAGAAGTTGGTGATGAGGGAGCCAGTTGCGATAAGGGCTCCACCGTCATTCCCTCATCAGAAGATGCTTCTCCAGCACGGTCTGAACGTCCACTGCCATTCTGCACATGTTTTGGAGCCATTTAACTAGTTAAAAAAAAAAAAAGTAAATAAAGAGAAGTTAGAGAGGGATCTTACCCTGAGGAAAGGTAGAAGTCCCGCCAGAATTTCCCGTTGGTAAGGCGGGGGATTTGGTTTCAGATGAAGAGAATACCGTCTCAGGACCAGGCCAACACCCAGAAGGGGAAAATCCCTGGTCAAAAAACACCCCGCCTCCCCAGGGCAAACGGCAGGACAGCCGGCTAAAATCGCGGTAAGATCATAAATGAGCTGGGGGTCCAGCTCGATGCCTTAGTCAAGCTCGTCCACGGGACCTCAAGCTCCACCAGGGGAACCTTGGATTCCACCATGGATGTCTCATCCGGGAGATACGGCCTGACATGCGAAGGGCAAAAATGAAAAGGAAAGAAAAACCCAAAAAGCGTTTCGAAAATAGCGGGAAAATGAGTAAATACCTTTGAATCATCACGAGAATGAGTGGAAGCAAGGATCGAAGGTGAACTAGAGGAAGCAATGCAGAAATCGGGGCGAAATTCTGCAAAGTAGAGTGAGAAATGGAAATTAGGGCTTTTGAGGGACGAAATTCTGCAAAATAGAGTGAGAAATGGAAATTAGGGCTTTTGAGGGGTTTTATACGAAAAGGGGTCAAAAAGGGCAAAGGAAGAGAGAGGAGTACCACGTGGCGTAGGCCCTTGGGCCTCATGAATATCGGTTAACCGGTTATCCTTCACCTAATGTGAAGGATTACGGACGATTGGCTTTCACCTAATGTGGAAGCCCACAGTATTCTAAGTCCCTTTAACAATGGGGGCTTAGTGTTTCTTGCTCAGGTTCAAGAGAAGGAGTAAGAAACTGTTAAGCAGTTGGCTTTCACCTAATGTGGAAGCCCACGGTATTCTAAGTCCCTTTAACAATGGGGCCTTAGTGTTTATTGCTCAGGTTCAAGAGAAGGAGCAAGAAACGGTTAACTGGTTATCCTTCACCTAATGTGACGGATTACGAGCGGTTGGCTTTCACCTAACGTGGAAGCCCACGGTATTCTAAGTCCCTTTAACAATGGGGGCTTAGTGTTTCTTGCTCAGGCTCAAGAGAAGGAGTAAGAAACGGTTAAGCGGTCGGCTTTCACCTAATGTGGAGGCCCACGATATTCTAATTCCATTTAACAATGGGGGCTTAGTGTTTCTTGCTCAAGTTCAAGAAAAGGGCCAAGAAACGGTTAACCGGTTATCCTTCACCTAATGTGAAGGATTACGAGCGGTTAGCTGTCACCTAATGTGAAAGCTCATAATACTCTAAGTCCCTTTAACAATGGGGGCTTGGTGTTTCTTGTTCAGGTTGAAGAGAAGGAGCAAGAAACTGTTAGGCGGTTATCCTTCACCTAACGTAAAGGATCACAGCCGGTTAGCTATCACCTAATGTGAAAGCTCATAATACTCTAAGTCCCTTTAACAATGGGGGCTTTGTGTTTCTTGTTCAGGTTGAAGAGAAGGAGCAAGAAACTGTTAGGCGGTTATCCTTCACCTAACGTAAAGGATCACAGCCAGTCAGCTTTCACATAATGTGTTGCCCACGGTATTCTAAGTCCCTTTAACAATGGGAGCTTGGTGTTTCTTGTTCAGGTTCAAGAAAAGGAGCAAGAAACGGTTAACCGGTTATCCTTCACCTAATGTGAAGGATTACGAGCGGTTAGCTGTCACCTAATGTGAAGGCTCATAATACTCTAAGTCCCTTTAACAATGGGGGCTTGGTGTTTCTTGTTTAGGTTGAAGAGAAGGAGCAAGAAACTGTTAGGAGATTATCCTTCACCTATGGTAAAGGATCATAGCCGGTCAGCTGTCACCTAATGTAAAAGCTCATAATACTCTAAGTCCCTTTAACAATGGGGGCTTGGTGTTTCTTGTTCAGGTTGAAGAGAAGGAGCAAGAGACTATTAGGCGGTTAATCTTCACCTAACATAAAGGATCACGGCCGGTCAGCTATCACCTAATGTGAAAGCTCATAATACTCTAAGTCCCTTTAACAATGGGGGCTTGGTGTTTCTTGTTCAGGTTGAAGAGAAGGAGCAAGAAACTGTTAGGCAGTTATCCTTCACCTAATGTCAAGGATCACAGCCGGTCAACTTTCACCTAATGTAGAAGCCCACGGTATTCTAAGTCCCTTTAACAATGGGGGATTGATGTTTCTTGTTCAGGTTGAAGAGAAGAAGCAAGAACTGTTAGGCGGTTATCCTTCACCTAAAGTAAAGGATCATAGTCGGTTAGCTGTCACCTAATGTGAAAGCTCATAATACTCTAAGTCCCTTTAACAATGGGGGCTTGGTGTTTCTTGTTCAGGTTGAAGAGAAGGAGCAAGAAACTGTTAGGCAGTTATCCTTCACCTAACATAAAGGATCACAGCCGGTCAGTTGTCACCTAATGTGAAAGCTCATAATACTTTAAGTCCCTTTAACAGTGGGGGCTTGGTGTTTCTTGTTCAGGATGAAGAGAAGGAGCAAGAAACTGTTAGGCGGTTATCCTTCACCTAACGTGAAGGATCACAGCCAGTCAGGTGTCACCTAATGTAAAAACACATAATACTCTAAGTCCCTTTAACAATGGGCGCTTGGTGTTTCTTATTCAGGTTGAAGAGAAGGAGCAAGAAAGTGTCATGCGGTTATCCTCCGCCTAACGTGAAGGATTACAAGTGGTTATCCGTCACCTGACGTAAAAACACCGGGGCGATTGTATGTCCCACCTAACATCAGGGACGGGCGGTAAACTCTCACCGGTTTGAGAGCCCGCGATTGTGTGTGCCCCATCTAACATCGGGGCGGTTGTGTATGTCCCACCTAAGATCAGGGACGGTCGGTAAACTCTCACCGGTTTGAGAGCCCGCAATTGTGTGTTCCCTATCTAACACCGGGGCGGTTGTGTATGTCCCACCTAAGATCAGGGACGGGCGGTAAACTCTCACCGGTTTGAGAGCCCGCAATTGTGTGTGCCCCATGTAACACCGGGGCGGTTGTGTATGTCCCACCTAACATCAGGGACGGGCGGTAAACTCTCACCGGTTTGAGAGCCCGCAATTGTGTGTGCCCCATCTAATACCGGGGCGGTTGTGTATGTCCCACCTAACATCAGGGACGGGCGGTTAACTCTCACCGGTTTGAGAGCCCGCAATTGTATGTGCCCCATCTAACACCGGGGCGGTTGTGTATGTCCCACCTAACATCAGGGACGGGCGGTAAACTCTCACCCGCTTGAGAGTCCGCGATTGTGCACCCCATCTAACGCCGGGACGGTTGCTTGCATCTCAGCTTGCACAAGGGCGGTAATTAGCTCACACAAATATAAGCGGGCACTACAAAGTAGCAAACCGTGACAGGGACACAGATAAAGTTTAAAAATATACAAGGGTATTTATATATATTACAACAGAACGTCATTACATCAAGTTTCAGATATTACAGCTACATTGCCAAAAGTAATATACAGTAAAGATCTAAAATATCCTCCTACACTTAGTACGATCTACTCAAGCGCGACATGAGGTACCATGGGATCATTCCCACAACGAAACAAAGAACCCAAATATGGAAATAGCTGAGTTTGAAACTCCCCCTAGTAATGTCCTAAGAAAACTGGGCGGCCACAGAAATCACCATGAAGCGAACACCGAAACACCTGATTATGTGTCGTGAACGTCAGGCGTTCTTTTGACATGGCAAAGCTTGTGATAGCCGGGTCCCATCTACCCCCAGACCACGGCAGCCAAATGAATAGCCGATCCCGCCTTGCCCAAGAGGAAGGGTCCTCCATGTTGGTTAAAGTCCAGATAGTGAACACTGGACTTCGGAGTGCGATTAGGCACAGGGAAGGGGGTCCTGTCGTCACATCCCACCATTTGGAGATCATCGCCTCCCCGCACGTTGATAGGTTATTCCAAACTACGTCCGGAAGTGTCATATTATAGGAAACCCCTGTCTCGGTATTCCAGCGAACTATATAGGGACGGTTGTTAGTACCGTCAATATAGTGGCCCCAGTCGGACAAAAAGAAAAGCTCCCCACGCAAGCAGACATGATCCATGCGAAAAACGTTTCGAGGACCCACGTTAAGACTCCCCCAGAAATTCCAGTCACCTTGCCAAAAATACACTTGATATTCATTAGGCCAAAAGCCGTAATAAGGGTAGGATAAGTCCATTACCATTAGAAAAAGATAGAAACCGAACTACAGGGTGGAGTCAAAACATCCAAACACTAAGTTCAAGGGAACATCCAAACAGTTCATCAAAATAACTTCAGGTAACGGTACCGACTGACGCACGCCCAAGGTAGGATTACATACAAACAGCTTCGAAAGACTATAATCTCGATACAGTATTAAGCCACCCCGAGCACCGAGAACTCTAACATTATCTATCAACACTTCCATTACTTCCGGCGGCATGACCGGAGAAAAATCCCCTGCAGATGAAAACACCCCCAAGCTGTCACGAGAAAACTCGCTTTCCGGCTGCAGCAGAACCCCATCAGCACCACGGTCAAGTGCACGAAAAGATTGTTTTTTAACAAAGTCATAATCTATGAGCAAGCCATAGAACCAAGTGGATACACAAGAAAATCTTAGAAGGGATTTAGCAGGAAGCCAAGCTAACATCTCACAAGTAACATCCTCCATAACCATGAACCTAAAAATATTGATGAGAGAGTTGGAGAGAAAAAGTACCCAGGGGGTGAGACTATGAGGTGGTATTTATACATTTTGAGGGCAAAGAAATTTTGACCTCAAAGTGGGGGGCTAACTGATGAATATAAAAACTACACCCAGGAGGTACTGGGGCCAGAGGCCTCTACCGTCCCCTTCTGGGTCACGCCCAGGGCGGTATCGAGGCCAGAGGCCTCTCCCGTCCCCTTCGTGGTCACACCCAGGGCGGTACCCAGGCCAGAGGGCCAGAGGCGTCTACTGTCCCCTTCTGGGTCACGCCCAGGGCGGTACCAAGGCCAGAGGCCTCTACCGTCCCTTTTGTGGTCACGCCCAGGGCGGTACCAAGGCCAGAGGCCTCTACCGTCCCTTTCGTGGTCACACCCAGGGCGGTACCGAGGCCAGAGGCCTCTACCGTCCCCTTCTTGGTCACACCCAGGCAGTACCGAGGCCAGAGGCCTCTACCGTCTCCCTTCCCTAACTAACTCCAAGCGGTACTAGACCCAGGTACTAGAGCCAGGGGTCACCGCCGCCCCCAGTACTAATGGCAATCAGGCGGTACCCCTTGGGTTACTTCACACGCATGCATATCTCCACTATAAATAGGGGGAGGATTCTCACAAAGAAGGCAAGGAACTTGAGCTTAGTTCTACCCTCAAGAACCGAACCAAAAACTCCGTAAACAAGGAGGAAGGAGAGAATTTTCCCTTATGAATCATTAAGAGAGGGAGAGAAAAGATGGGAACACTCCTTTTATAGGCAAAAGGATAATTCAAGCTAGGCGCCTTATCAATAGGTACTTCAAGACAAGCGTCTTGTCGTTAAGTACTTCAAGCCAAGTGCCTTGTCTTCAGGTATTTCAAGCTATGCACCTTGCTGCAGATATTTTAAGCTATACATCATGTTGCGGATGCATCAAGCTAGACGTCCTGTTGCAGATACTCACTGCATAATAGTATATCTATAAACAACTTACTCGACGTTCTACAGTAGCAAGCTGCTGAACCATATCCATAACAGTTAGTGTGCAGTGGACTTGGAGGTCTCATTTAAGTACTTTTTCTCTGACATAGTAAAAAGCAACGTCTACATGTTTGTTCTTGTCATTGAAATTGGGATTTGTGGCGAGGTAAGAGGCAGAGGCGTTGTCACAGTACATTAGGATTGGTTTGTTGTGTTGAAGTCCAAGGTCCCTCATCAAATATGGCTCTAGTTACTCTCTACTACTGCATGGGCTATGACTCGGTATTCAAACTTTGTGGTGGTTTTGCAACGGTGGGTTATTTCTGGGCGGACCACGAGATAAGATCGAGTCTAAAACTAGATGGCATAACCTGTTGTGGATCTTCTTGTATCAGGACAACCACCCCAATTAGCATTGGAAAATGCAGTGATGGAGGCTGGAGAGCTCGGAAGGATGGAAAAGCCATGACCTGATGTGCTTTCGAGACACAACTTTGCAACCTACCAACTATTAGTCCAAGGAGCATGCATGAAATTTGAAATAAGGTTAACCGCACAGTAGATATCCGGGCGGGTAATAGTCAGGTAGTGGAGTGTCCCCACAACGCATCGATATTCAGTTGGATCTGTTAAAAGTTCTCCTTCTCTTAGAGATAGTTGTGCTTGGGCCAGTAAGGGTCGTTAACTAGTTTGGCTTCATGAAGGTTATGTTTGGTGCGGAGATCAATTATATACTTTTGTTGTTTAAGGAAAAGGCCGGAGCGATCTCTTTCGGCCTCGATACCAAGAAAATAGTGGAGGGGACTAAGGTCTTTCATGGAGAATTATTTAGAGAGCGATTGGAGGAGTTGGTTCAGGTGAGTAGGATTTGTCCTTGTGAGAATGATGTCATCAACATAGAAAGTAAGCAAGTTAGATGAGCTTTGGTCTTTTGAATGAAGAAGGATGGATTACCATGACAGTAAATGAAGCCTAGACTATGGGGGAAAGTACTGAAACATTGGAACTAGGCCCTAGGTTCTTGTTAGAGTCCATATAATGCTTTTATGTGGTGGTATACATGGTTCGGGTATTGGGGATGTATGAAGCCTTGAGGTTGTTTCATGTAAACATTCTATTGTAAGTGACCACGTAGGAATACGTTTTTGACCTCTAATTGATAAATGGGCCAATCGCATGTCATAGCCAAGGAAAGTATGAAGCGGATGGCAGTGGGTTTGACAACAAGGTTAAATGTTTCTTTGTAGTCAATGCCTTCATGTTGGTGAAAGTCTTGAGCTTCGATTCAAGCTTTGAAATGTTCGACTGAACCATCCATTTTGTACTTAACTTGGTATTTCCATGTGCTTCCTTCTAGGTTCTTAGTTGGGTCAGGTGGAACCAAACTCCAAGTGTGGTTTTGGATGACTGCATTGAACTCATCTGCCATAACTTCTTGCCATTTAAGGTTTTTCACTGCCTGCGAATAACACGTAGGTTCTTGGATGACTGTGATTGTGGAAAACGATAAAGTTTGATGGTCCCTACACATGAGACGCATAAGTTTAATCTACCAATTTGACATCCTTGATCCCGTAAGTAGAGGGCCTACAAATCATCATTCACTATCCTCTCGCTCTTGTTCTAAGTTTAATCAATTTTCATCGACACATGTGGACCAAGATATGTATTATCTTATTTATACAGTTATTATAATTTGATAGGATGCTTAATTTATTGTCTAGGGTTTACTGGAATACATGTTTCCTATGATATTTGATTCAGAAGAAATGCCATTATTGATCAACAAGAGGAACACAATTAGAAAGTTTTCATGAAATTTGTGGGGAAATCATCTAACTAGGGCTTCACCATTACATAAGATCTTTGGCATCTCTCCTCTTTGTTAATTATTTACATATTTATCTATATCCAATTTTGTTCTCGATATTACTATTTTATACATTTACCGAGTTAGACATTAAAGGGATTCCTCAGAGGTCAAACTCATGGGTCCCTCTGACCACTTGTTCATCTTGTAGGTTAATAGAGCAGATTCAGATTTATCTCTATCTTTATCCTCTAGTCAAAGATAATAAAAGATCTTTAAATTTTTTATGTATATTCATATCTAGATAGGATTGTTCTCTTGTATCTTCCAATTTAAGATTTAGATGGGAAGATAATTGACTTTTGTAAATCTTAATCTCTTAGTTTTGTATCTATATATTGATGAATGAAGTGAGGGGCAAAACTCACTCAAGTCTTCAATTTATTTTCTTTTCTTTTCATTATTTTTTTTAACGGTATCAGAGCCTTAAACAAACTCAAGTCTAAACAATCCTTCAATTTCTTCCCAAAACACAAGTTCACTTACCATGCCATTAACCAGAATCGAGCTTGAAACGGGAAAATTACTTTCTTTGGGAAACCTTGTTCTCTCGGTGCTTGAAGCCTTCGACCTCAAGGATCTTCTTATCAATAACCCACCACCTTAATTCACGGCCACCACCATCCCTAAACCCAAATCAAACATCTCCTCAGGTTCACAAACTCAAACTAATCCTACAAAATCTCTATCTTCTAATTTTTTTAGCTTGGAAAAGGAAGGGTAAACTTGTTTTCCTATGGTTAAAATCAACTATAAGTGAGAGACTTTTAGATCATGTCACTAGAGCAACCACGGCATGAGAGGCATGGTTCATAGTTGAACAAATTGTTTGCCATTAATCCAGAGCGTGTATCATGCAAACCACATGGTAATTACAGACTGTTCTCCGAGGTACTTTCTCTATAATTGATTATGTTTTAAAGAAACACCTTCTTGCTGATCAACCAGCCACTGCCCTTCATCCTATACCCAAGCAAGATCTCATTCAATACATACTCTGTAGCCTTAAGGCTAAATTTGGTCCTTTCATGAGCTCAATAATACGCGGTTTGATCATCTTACAATTAACATAGTCTTTGGTATGCTATTACATGACAAACAACGTCTTGTGCGCCTTATCTAAACTCAAATCTTGAATGCTAATACTTCCCAACGTCAACCTCAACATAATAACCCACCTAATCATCAAAACAATCAACCCCCACATCACAATAGTTCGCCCAACTTGAACAACAAGAACAGAGGCAGCAACCACTACTATCAAAACTGAAACAACACCAATCATGGTCATAATCGGAACTAAAAGGCCATCTTCCATGTCAATTTCCCTCGAATCGGGTCACTCAGCTATTGATTGCTACAATTGCTTCAATCAATGCCTATACCTCTAACAAGGCTGCCAAAGTCTCTGCTTTGTTAGCATCTTCTAGCACCCCGACTAATTTTGGATGGTATTTGGATTCTGGTGCTTCCACTCATCGCACTACAGATCTCAACAATCTGTCTACTCACATAGACTATCAGGGTTCTGACAAGGTCTAGGTTGGCAATAGTAGGCTTCTTACTATACTCCATACCAGCACTACACTAATTCCCACAAATGATACAATGCTACAGTTACCACAAACTCTACATATTCCTAAATTGACCAAAAATCACCTTAGAATTTAACAATTGACTAAAAATAATAATGTTTTTATGGAATTTCATTTTAATTTTTTTTCTTGTGACGAATATGTAGGGCCAGGCACTTCTTCGGGCCATGCTTGACCAAGGGCTTTACTGAACTGCAGGCATTAGCTCCTCTTCCACCAATCCCTTTTTTGCTTTTATAAGAGAACGTACCTCTTTTCAAGGTTGGCACAATCACTTCGGTCATCCTATTGAGAGGGTCATTCGTAGTTTAGTCTCTAGCTTTAGTTCACCTTTATCATCCAATAGGAGTTTGTCGGTGTTTGCGACATGTCAAATGAGTAAAAGTCATCGTCAACATTTACCCACTTCTCATGATCCATCCACCTACCTGTTTGCATTAGTTTATTATGATGTAGGGGGCCTTACCCCCATTTCATCTCTTAATGGAAATTTGGATTTCATTTTGTTGATAATTGCAAGTATGTTTGGATTTATTTATGCAAACCAAATCTCAAGTTTTCGACTTTTTTCACCATTTTTGCAAAATGGTCGAAACACAACTCAATGCTAATATTAAATAACTTCAAACCAATAGAGTAAGGAGAATTCTTACATACATCTCAATGTCATCATTCTTTAGGTGTAAACTATAGAGTATCTTATCCGCATACTCAAGAACAAAAGGGGGCTGCTGAACAACGTAATCGAGATATTTCTAAAAATGGGCTTTCTCTACTCGCACATGCCTCCCACCCATTAAATTTTTGGGAGCATGCCTTTGGTACCACCATCTACCTTATGAATCGACTTATAACTCTAAGTTTAAATAACCATTGTCCCTACCAACTATTGTATATCGTACTCCTAATTTCGATTTTCTCAAAACCTTTGGGTGCCTCTACTTTCCCTTTCCACGACGTAGTAAAAATCATAAACTTGATTTTTGAATGAACCATGTATTTTCTTGGGTTATAGTACTAAACACAAGGATTATATCTGTTTTCAAGTACCCTCAAATCACATACGATTGCTTGTCATGTCATTTTCGATGAGCTCCGTTTTCCGTTCCCCTCTATGTCTTCATCTTCTTCTGAATTGACTTCCTCTTCAAACTACATGTCTCCTTCGTCTCTTTCGCTTCTCTAATCAGCGTCCTAACAATTGTCTCCTCCTGCAGCCCCAATACCTCCTCCTACATCCACCATAACCACCAGCCTCGTCCAACCTTCGTCGCTGCCTGCACCTCTTGGTATTGAAACAATCTTTGGGTCCTCCCTTGAGAATGTCCCTGCGTCCTCCACCGATGGCCCTACATACTTTTGCCCCACATCCACATCCTCTCACCTGATGACCTCAAGATCTCGTATTAACTCATTAAAAACCAAAGCTCTCGCTTCCATGTGACATCCGTTATCGACTCCTCTTAATGGAGTTGAACCCACATCCTACACCAAAGCCTCAAAGGAGGTCATGTGGAGCCTTGGATTCCAAAATCTCAGCTCTCGATTGCACCTCTACCTGGACTTCAGTGTCTCGTCCCCTTTTTGCCAATGTTGTGTGTTGTAAGTGGGTGTTTTGGATTAAGCGGCGTGCTTATGGTTCTATTGGATGATACAAGCTCGTCTCATTGCTAAGGGTTATAATCAAGAGAAAGGTACTGACTTTTTAAAGACTTTCAGTCTAGTTTTTAAACCAACTACAATTCGCCTCGTATTATCATTTACTGCCTCTTTCAATTGGTTTAAACGTCAACTCAATGTTGATAATGCATTCCTTAATCATGATCTCACCAAAACTATGTTTACAAAACAACCACCTAGTTATAGGGATTCACACATTCCCACTTATGTTTATTGTCTCAAGAAAGCAATATATGGTTTAAAACAAGCACTCGGGGCTTGGTTTCACAAGCTTAAGGATTTTCTTCTACAACATGGTTTTAACAGTGGTTATTCAGATTTGTCCTTATTTATTCACAAAAATGGGTCTCGACTCACATATATTCTTATTTATGTTGATTATATCATTGCCATGGGTAATGATAATAATTTCATTAACAACTTTATTACTACTTTACGTAGGACATTTTCCTTAAAATATCTTGGACCCCTCAATTTTCGTTTTTGGTATTCAAGTGGACCAGAACTCAAAAGGATTTTTTTTCTTTCTCAAAAGAAATATTTAACTGGCATTTTAGTTCACACTAAACTGAAGGGTGCCAAGCCTGTTTCTACACTGGCTGAGGCATCCTCGTCACTCTTACGAGTGGGTGAATGCATGGAAAATTCGACTCTTTATCATAGTGTTGTGGTTTCTTTGCAACATGCAATGATTGCTAGACTTGAGATCTTGTTTGTGGTGAGCCGAGTTCTCGTTGGCCACATGTCCAAACCTGATTGGTCTGCGTCTAAAGTCACAGAACACTAATGTGCCAGAGCCAAAGCTGACATGTGGCGGCCTTCTATTAGTCTACGCCTAAAGGCATGGATAGAGGTCTTTGTGTCGCGGTCTAGTGGCCAAAGATAAGGGACATGAATAAACACCTGGCCAGTCACGACATGACCAATGTTGCACCTTGAATATTTGAACGTGTTTTGCCCATATTAAATGAGTTGTTCATGTGCCTCTCTTTTTTTTTTTTTTTTTTAAATAAATTCCCACATGTATAAATTAATCTCATGAATTATATGTTTGAAAAATATTTATTTATACCATATATAAATAATTCATCTCATAAAATTGGTTTAGCATAAATAAATCTATTCATCTCATAAATAAATAACTTATCTCATTAATTCATTTAAATATTTTCAAATGATGCTTCAAGTTAAGACTTGCGAAAGACCTCGAGGATAATTTAATTCTAGTTCCAAATTGATCAAATCTAATTATGAACACTTGATAACATTGATTACAATTTAACAACATTTAGTTCCATTAAATAAATATTGTTATACTTTAAATCGAAAGATACCTACTCAAGAATTCCCAAACGATAAATTAATAGGCAACCAACCTTTTATTAGATATCCATGAGAAGTAATAATCCAAACCACTATCATTATATTTCTCACCTCTTTTCCTTAAGTTCCCAACATGCCCTTTTTCAAAAAATCCTATGATACAAAATATACATTTCGTATGAATTCTCTTGACAATCACTTGGAATACTTTGGCCAAATATTTCAAAATTTTCCAATAGGTGCAAATCTACTTAAGAGGATATAATCATCTCAAAAGAGACTATAGAATTCCCGCTACACCTAATGCTATCAACTGATGTACAAAGGGTGTTGGCCCACTCAATGAGACCTCACTTTTTTCATTACATCAAAGTGACAGACACTATGTGCACAAGTCCAAGACAAACTTAGGATTTAGAGTTATTGCCTTAATAGAATGATTATTTATTTCTGATAGCAGTTAATAAATAAACAATTCAAGTGGTCCAGCTCAACGTTCCAATCTTATCGACAAACACCAACAGGACACTTTTGGATCCCTATCCGCATTATCAAGATAAGTCATCTAAAGTATTATATTATAGTCTTATTAGCAAGTTGTCCAAACTTATTACCGACTATGAACTTACTTTGACAACATCTCACTATATTTGATTTAGGTCTATCCGTGGTCCAATCTTATTGACCACTTCAACCAAACTTGACATGTCGTCATGGACTTCGCCCATCTTATGGAACAATCATACGTATATTTGACTTATAAATTTAATCAACCATTAAACAAATAAAATAGTTTTATTTTAATTAGTATTTAAAACTAAATAATTGGGTTTTCGGGACACCAATTCCAACAATCTCCCACTTGTCCTAAACCCAATTAGCCTTGCATTCCATAACTATCCCCTAGAGATATATCAATTCATTGACTATAAACTTTTTCGATACCGATCTCTCACTGTCTCATTCTTTTGTTTACAAACTTTAATCTATTAGGAACCTTCTAAGTCAATAAGTCTACTAAGGTTTCATAGCTATCAAGTACCCGACTTCTAGAGTGAACTATGCAACACAAGACTGCTTCACATTTCACCATCTAATGACTCCCATTCCTTGGATAAAAATAAATCATGACATTAAACGTCCAAAAACCTTTTTAAAATAAGCAACCCATGATAAACCCAACATCTTTTCTTAAGATGTCACTATAGCTCGATCTTAAAGCATAGTGTGCTTTTCTTGGTGCTTTTATTTGGACAATTAAATTTTAATAGCTAAAAATAATTCTACACCATTTTTAATAAGTAGAAGGCCATCCACATACAATACCTAGAAAGTCACTACTCTTTAGCCGTGTCACTCCTACTCTCATGGTTTACTAACCATTAGTCCAAATCCATCGGATTTGATAGTCTTCATCGAATCTACTATTCAATGAAAAACATGCTTATTTAAGTCTATGAATAGACTTGCTCAGTTTGGATGCCCTATGCTTCTGATTGTTGGCTACAAACATGTCTATTTGCATCATATATATACTTTTCTCAAGAAGGCCATCCAAAATCATCATCTTTACTCCCATTTTTGTATCTTATCATAATGAGATACAATGGATAAGAGTGTCCTTATGGACATAAGCATAGCATCTGACTAGAAGGTTCCATTAAAGACAATTCCGTACTTTAGATTACAACCTTTCACCATTAATCTAGCTTTGTATTGAAGGTCTTTACCTTCACATCCATTGCTTTCTTTAATCTTGTAGGCGCATGTAAATCCAATCTGATGGACTTAATGCCTTTCGGTCCAGACTTAGTCAAATACATTTATTCTAACTTAGCTTTTTAGTGCCATCACCCATTGGTCTGCATTAACATTCTTAAGAGCTTCATTGCAATTTAGATGACCAGACTCAATATTATGCTTAACTATTAAGGTTGAAGACATGACTTTATCAGGTGTTATGACAATCCTTCCACTACACTGAGGCTCTTGTGTACTAAGGGCAACATTTACACTGGCTCAGGATGTATCAAATGCATCAACCAAGTACTTAGTTGTATCATACTGCTCAGATAAAACGTCTCATACTATCATTTATCTAACACAAGCTAACTATTATACTTTTATGTTTACTTATAAAACGTCTTACATAACAAATCTTTTGGTACGTAGACATGACTCGTCATATGAATGTTATCATATTTAATAACACATTGTTGATACTTTCTATAATATTTTACAATAAGGAAAAATTAAGAACTCCCCTGAAAACCACCACTTCCATCTAATCAAAGTAACTTGATATAACTACCTTGCTGATCCCAAATTTAGTCTTTAATTATTTGAATTTTTCACAAGATTCAAGACTTTAGTCTTTATATGTATGTATATCAACTCTTTGAGTCGTCATCTATAAAACTTGATGAAGTACTCATAGCTTCCTCTCGCTTGAACTTTCAAGAGTCCATAAACATTTTTTTTTTTTTTGAACAAGTTCTAGCAGCTTAGTGGCTCTTTTGCTTTTACTCTTAAAGGCTCATTTAGTCACGATACGTAACATGATTTGCATATTCGTTATCATTTTAGAACCTTATGATCCATAAGACCATCTGAAACTAGTCTATGAATTGTATTAGATTTATCTGACCTAAGAAGCTATGTGGACTTCAGGAAATTCTTCTTTTATATAGTTACAGAGCCTCGCTTGTATTAAATGAATAAATTGCTATTAACATAGTTTAGATTAAAATTGGTTAACTATCTACCAATGTAACTTTTCAATGAACACTTTATTTACTTAAAGATCAGCCTATTTTTTTAGAAAAGTAACTGAAAAACTATTTTAAAATAGTAAATAGAAATCAAATTTCTAAAATAAAAACTATACATTAAGATATTTACTCAAAATCAAAACCACATTCCTTGACTTAAGCCACTATCTCTTGGTGCCCCTACTGTAATAATTATACCACCTTCAAGTTAAGGGTACAACATGCCATTTAAAAACATCCTGGTTAGCTTTCTATTCTACAACACCTTGCAATCATGATTAGTTTACGTGCTCACTAGGACACTGGTGGTCTACCAACTAGTGACAATTAAAGCTTACAAGATATCGAATACCTTGTCTTGATGGCTCACCAGTCTTGGTAATAATATAGCTAAGTGCCTAAGCAATTCCTTATAAATACTAATATCTAGAACCTATGTAAAGAGACAAAACTGTTTTGAATTATGTTTTATTTTACCCTTTAGAGATACCTTGAGACATAAGCATGCATTAAGTGGACTCTTCTCTTAGTTCTCATGACACCTTTATTTCAAATTGTACTTTCATCAGTTTAGGCAATGAGTAATCTCTACTATTTGATGTATCCATCCTAAATTAATTGGAAGAACTTGATAGGCAAGACATGATCATATCCTGTTGAGATTAACTATCAATATTTGCATTCAGAATTTCAGTTCAATTAAAGGATCTGTCATCATAATGATAGTCTCTTGAACTGAACCTACCCAACACAATCAAGTGTCGATCATCTTTCTCATAAGCAATTCTCATGCTACCTTTTCAGCTCACCAACATTCTTTCAAATGTCTAAGCATCACTTTTATAGTTGACACTTTCCAAGTATCTAATAGTAGAACATGTTCGATATCTAATGTATAAATTTTGCATCCGACCAACTCGTTAGTCTTGTCAAACGTTCTAAATGTTCTTTCAACTTAGTACACATATTAGCAGCAAACTAGAGAATTCAAAGCATAGACTAGTGCTCCTGATGCACTAAGACATATTAATTATCTTCTCATGAGCATAACAGAAAAAGTGAAATCAAAATTATAAACAAGTCAAGCAAATACAAGAAAAGTTGCAAATAATCAAAGTAGGGAGTTCATAATCCCACACTTTCATGCGTGCCATCGTGACCCAAATCTCCTCAGTAGTATATGGTCAAATCGAAATATCAGTAGGGTGAGAAGATCTCTCAATTTGTATGTTTCCTTCTAAACTCTTTCTAAACATAATTAGTGCACCACACTACACTTAGCCCTAAAGTCAAACGACAGAGCTTCTCGAGGAGGCTAACATAGTATCCTAATCAAGTGTATACAGCTACCTAGACATCCATACAGGTCCAAAAAGTACTCCACGACTACGTGGTTGTGCCCATCATCTTGCACCTCAATCTATCTCTGAAAATTCTAACCTTATTTTCTGCAAATGAGCGCCCTCCTCAGGGAGTAGCGCCCACCTGCTATACTACTAGAATAGTAGCGGAGGTCATGAGCATTCATTTATAGAATCTCACTCCCACTTGATTTTTTTTGAGTACTGTGAACCTTTTTAATAAATATTAGCACAAAAACAAAGTATGAAATCCACCTTACCATTCTATGTGTGTGCAACGATAACCTAACTAATCTACTCGTTATTCCCCGACGACAAGGTCATACTGAGTTATCAGTAAGGTGAGAACTATTCTCAATAAATATTTTTCCTAACCCATATAACAATGCTCTTTAGGAGACAAAAATGGTATCTAAGTCAAGTTTACACCATTTCTTAGACATTGGTACAAGTACAGAAGATACTAAACAGCAGCATGGTCGCAACTGCTTTTTGTACCTCTATCTATCCTAAAGAAGTTTAACCCTGTATTCCATAAACAAACTCCCTCCTCAGGGTATCCACTATACTATTAGACTGGTGATGGAGGTTGTGAGCATTCAACTCTTAAACCTCTCCCCCTACTTAATTTTTCTAAATGGTGGTTATTTCTTTTATATTTGATTATCTCATAATCATTATTAGAATCAAATTATAAAAGTTATTTAACTAATAAATAATATCCTAATTGCATTAGTATTAGATATTTTATGAGAATTTTCATTCCAAATAATTCAACTATTGAATTTCTAATCCTATTAAACCTATTTGAAAAATTCTCCCACTTGATAAAATCAAATATTTCATGCACTTGGCATATTTAAATGGCTTTCAAACTTTATTCACATCAATCATTGTTGGCCCTAAAGCAACTTATATTGTAATTTTGATGATAACAATTATTTAGTAAGTCATTGTGTTTAAATTGTTCTAATCTTATTTCGAAGTGACTTATAAGAAAGTTAGAAAAAATCAAAGCTAATCATGTTGATACCAAGCATTCTAAGATGATGAATAAAGAGGAAAATAGATCAAAGAGGAAATGAAGATTTATCTAAATTGAAGAGAACGTGATCTGATTCCAAGCGCCTTAAAGTTATTAATTTTTATTTTCTAGGGCTTAGGATTGGGATATATCAATAGAGTCAAAATCTCAATATTGATATGTGATGCTCTAAAAAAAATATTTTTTAAATTTGACTTTTAAATTTTATTTGAAAAATATTCAAGTCAAAATTTAAATCAATCTAGTTTGTCAATAAAAATATTATCAAGATTGGTATTTTGAAAAACATGATCAAATTAAATAAGATAAAATTTAAATAGGTGATTATTTAGCTTGATTCAATCAATCATCTATTCATGATCAAAGCAAAGTAGGAAATTAATTCAAAAATTAAGCTAATATGGAAATCAATTAATCGATCAATTTACTTAGCTAATTTGGTAAATCAACCCATCGATCAAGATAATTGATTAAAAACCTTCAAATCCACCCAGGCAAGCTAAGTGTCGACACACATAAGGGATGTGTCGATACACAAACTTACAGTAGCCATCCGGAGTTGCTGTGTGTTGACACACAGATCAGAAAATGCTCCAAACGGCTAATTTTGACTTGATTACTTTCCTAATCTTTTTTCCAACTTTTTGAATGTCCCCTATGCTCTCATTTTCCTATAAATAGGGCTCGAATGCTTTGCTTTAAATCATCCAACACTCTCTAAGCATTCTTTGATAAAAGGCTCTTACTTTCTTGCGCATTAACGGTTTGATTTCAAGTTCTGCTTAAAGTTTTTCTTGAGCATCTTTAGTTCTCTTTATTGTTGATCGTTGAGCTTAATTGGCATATCCTTAGATTTGGATAAGCTTGATCTAGTGTCAATTCATTCTTGAAAGAGGGCACCAACACGCCGTCACCGGATCCCATTAGAACTCCGAAGTTAAGCGTGCTTGGGTGAGAGTAGTATCAAGATGGATGACCTCCTGAGAAGTCCTCACCCTCAGGTTGGGGGCACTGGAAAATAGCCTCTCTTCAGGTTAACATCCTAAAGGAGGAAGGCTGCTACATCCGTCCCCCTCCCCCCCCCCCCCCCCCCCCCCCCCCCCCCCCCCGACCCTGGGTAGGCGAGAGCTCTTGAGGCACTGGGTATGTTCCCTTAATTCATTTCATTGTAAAGGTTGGATCCTAAGCCTACGGTTACAAAAGGATCGGTTGTAAAAGGTTTGTCTTGAGTCTATGTACAAAAAGACATGTTGTAAAAGTTGGATCCTGAACCTGGTTTTAAAAAAAAAATCATCAAGCTTAGTTAAAGGCTCAAGTGGCGAAGAGTAGTCACTTGAGAAGTGGACTAGCTTTTGGTTTGGAAGTGAACCACTATAAAAACCTTTCTGCATCTTTTTATTCTTGCCATTATTGTTTTCATTTTGTCTAACTTTCAATTTAATTTTTGGCTCATAAAGCTTAATTTTTCAATTATCACGAGAGAACCTAATTCACATCCTCTTAGGTTACTCTTTGGGCCTTCAATTGTTATAAGAGTTAGTACTCTTTTTTTTCTCTAACAACCTTAGGGTGATCCTTAAGGCAACCTTTGCACCTATTTTGGTCGAGGATCAATCAATTGACAAGCCTCCACTTTTTTATGGTAAAAACTTTTTCTATTGTAAACTTAGGAGGAGACTTTTTATTATTTCTATTGATTTTGACTTGTGGCTAATCACAAAAAATGGTGATTTTGTTCCTTCAGTTAATAAAGGAAATGCAATTCTTGATGAATTTGAAAATGAATTTCTTCAACATGACAAAACAAAGCTTGAGAAAAATTCTAAAGCCCACTTCCAATTATTATGTGCTATTACTTCCAATGTGTTTAATTATGTCAAAAGTTGCAAGACGGTAAAGGAGATTTGGGACAAACTAGAAGCCATATTTAGAAGAGAGTCCAATGAAGAATCCCCTCATACATGTGAAGAAGCAAGTAGATTTGTGTCTCATGGCCATCAAATCTAGAGAAGAAGAAGAAGAACTTGAAGAAGATGAGGTAAATGTTTTATCTTATAATAAGCTCATAGATAGTTTTCATGAATTATATGGTGCATTTGAAAAATTGAGAAACAAATACTCTTCTAAGAAAAATGAGCTACAAAAAGAGTCAAAATAATGTTTAGTATTTAAGCTTGAAAATGAATCTTTGAAATCAAAAATAGAGTCATTAAATGATTAAGTTGAAACATTGATCATTGAGAAGCAGTTCTTGGAAGAAAAGGTTATTTCAAAAGAAAGTAAAAATGAAGAATCTAAGGAAGATGGATTATTGGTTAAAGAGAATGAGGCTTTGAAAGAACGAGTGGAAGAACTCTCAAAAAATTCAAGTTTCTCAAGGGGGAAGAAACACTTGAAAAAATACTCTCTTCTCAAAGACCCACTTATAATAAAGAGGGAATCGGCTATAAAGGAAATGCTTAAAAGAAAAAATTGAATACACTTTTTTGTCAAAGCCTCCTCTCCACCGATAAACTTTATAAGATGTTATTATTGTGCTGATCATGGATGTGCATCAATGTCCATTTAAAAAGAATTTGAGAAAAATCAAGATGGTTTGGGTTCCAAACGGATCTTGACGTCCAAATGTCAAGACTAACAATGAAGGATCCACGAAAATTTGGGTACCAAAAATCCATTAAATTGTATAAACATGCTTGAAGATTGATAATAAAAATTAAAAGTAGAGCCTTGGTAGTAGTTTCACAAATCATATAACCGGAGATAAATGCAAGTCCACTTTTATCAAACCAAGGAAAGGGAAAATCTTACTTTCAACAAGAAGAATTGAAAAATTAGTAGCATTACTTCTAACTTTTCTCCTTGTACGATGATGGTTTACTTGTTGATGCTTTTATACGTATTCTTTTAAATATTAGTCTACTATATGATAAATGTACTTTGTGCAATCCCAAGATATGTAGCGGCGCATGCTTAAATGAATGAAGTACTACTTGATTGATTAGGATGCGATAATGTCTATATGATTGATCTTGAATATATGAACTTTGTGAAATGTTCTAGTGTCTCGAATGAAAATGATCCTTGGATCTAACATAAAAGATTTGGACATGCTAGTATGGATTTGATTTCAAAACTTTCAAAAACCGATCTTGCTAGAGGATTACCAAAGCTAAATTTGAAAAAGATCACATTTGTGATGCACGTCAATATAGCAAACAAAAGATCTTTGTTTAAACCCAAGGATGTAGTTTCTATCTCAAGGCATCTAGAACTCTTACATATGGACTTGTTTGATTGTGCTTGACATTTGAGCCTTAGAGAAAAATGTATTGACTTGTAATTGTTGATGATTACTTCCGTTTTGATTGGTGCTTATTCATTTCTCATAAGAGTGAAACATTAAATAAATTTGACAAAGTTTTGCAAATGAGCATGAAATGAAACATATTTGACAATTAGAAGGTCTTGGAAGGGAATTTGAAAAAGATGATTTTAAAAAAATGTTATTAATTTTGACTCCACCACAATTTTTCGACTCCTACATTTTTCTCATTAAAATGGAAGGGTTAAAAAAAGGTATATATAGAACCCTTAAACATAAAAAAGAAAAAAAAGAAATGCTTTGTTAAAACAATTTGCCAAATTCATTTTGGGCCAAAGTCACTAACACCACTTACCACATTTTAAATTAAGTTTAATGAGGCCTATTTTGAAGAAAACATCCTATGAACTTTACAAAGAAAGAAATCCAAATATTGCACATATCAAACCTTTTGGGTGTAAATGCTTCATTCACAAGGTAAAACAAACATTGGTAAATTTGATCCACGAGTGGATGAAGGTATTTTTATTGAATATTTTCTAACTAGCGAAGTATATAGAGTCTATAATAAAAAGACAAAGGTTATAGAATAATCTATACACAAGGTTTTTGATGAAACTAATGTCTTATCCTCTATAACTCTTTGTGATGATGATATTATAGTAATCAAACCAGTAAACATCAAACCCTTATCCGAGGAGCAAGACTTGCCATGAGATTTGAAATTCTTGAAGGATCATCCAACAAGTCAAATAATTGGTGATCCCTCTCAATGTGGTAAGATACAAGGAAAAGTTACTGGCTAAAAGTTATAACAAAAAAGAATGTATAGACTATGAAGAGACCTTTGCTCCCGTTGCTAGATTACAAGCTCTTATGTGCCTTTGTTTCATTCAAAAATTTTGAACCTTTTCAAGTGGATGTGAAAAGTGCATGTATGAATCGATTTTTGGGATAACAAATTTTCCAATCATGTTGATAAACTCAAAAGGGCTCTTTATGGATTAAAACAAGCTCCTAGGGCTTCGTATGAAAGATTGAATTCTTTAATAATGCAAAATAAATTTTCAAGAGTAAAGGTTGACACCACACTTTTTATCAAACACTCTAGAAATGACATTCTTATTGTGCAAATTTATGTTGATTATATAGTGTTTGGTGCTATTAATCCATCTCTTTGTGAATAATTTGCAAATCTTATGAGTAGGGAATTTGAAATAAGCATGATGAGAGAAATCAACTACTTCCTTAGATTGCAAATAAAGCAAAGCAAGGAAGAAATTTTCATCAAATAAGCCAAGTACATCAAGAAGATACTGAAGAAGTTTGGCACGAAAAATTTCAAAAGCGATTGCAACTCCAGTGAACTCATCACTCAAGTTATACATGGATGAAAAAGGTAAAAAGGTGGATCAAAAAGCTAAATAGAGGTATGATTCAATTCCTTGTTTACCATTCCACAAATAGACTTGATATCCTATTTAATGCATGCGTATGCGGTTGATTTCATACATGTTAAAAAGAATCGCAATAATGTTCCGTGAAAA
Source organism: Simmondsia chinensis (assembly GCA_018398585.1). Lineage (NCBI taxonomy): Eukaryota > Viridiplantae > Streptophyta > Magnoliopsida > Caryophyllales > Simmondsiaceae > Simmondsia > Simmondsia chinensis. The sequence continues at coordinate 11,890,581 of JAGTTD010000024.1, forward strand.
TAATTTTTTTGATGCCTAATTGGTATTTAGACTTGTTCTATCCAAGAGTGATTTCTTAGATCTAGTTCGATATAATAATGTGAATTTTACTTGTTTCAAAGTGGGCTAGAAATCAAATTTTTGACCTTATCAATTTATTGGTCATGCATCTAGTGCCATGGTTTAAATTAAAAAAAAAAAAAAGGAACATTACTTCATCCTCCTTAAAGGTCAAATACATTACTTGTGCAAGTCATTGTGCTAATATGTATCTTGGTTAATGTATAAATTTGATAATTAAGGCATTCATATTGACCATGCTCTTATTATGTGTGATAATGCCAGTACAATATGCTTAACCAAATCACCGACTCAAAATTTTGGAACCAATCATATAGAGCCAAACGTCATATCATTTGTGACCATGTGCTTCAAGGAGATGTAGTAAAAGTTGTGCCCACAATAATCAACAACTAGATAATTTTACTAGACCTCTATGTGGAACTAACGGGTGATACTAAAAGAAGGATTAACATGGTAAAATATATTACTTGTGTACGTTAATTTCATACGTATGGTTATATTAAAAATGACCCTCAAAAATTTAATATGGTGGCATACAATTGTCCCAGAATTCTTATCCAATCTAATGGATATTAGTGCTTGGAAACCGTTTCTTTAAAGGAAACACCAAAATTGAGGTACCTTCGATCTTTCAATGGTTGTTCAACTTGAATATTCTCTCACATTCTTGTTCATAATTTCGATCAAAGCTGTAAATGAGTTACGAGAATTGCAAAACTTCAAGTTTAAAAAATCTTGCTTTGTGAAAAAGTATTTATGTTCACCTTAGTGAGGCATATGGAAATATTTTTAAAAAAAGGGGTGAAACATTATATCACAAAAAAAGGAGGTGAAACTGTCCTTAACATATCAAGCTACATATGTAAAAACTACTTTTACACTTTGAACTTCAATGTATAGATCCGCTCCCTTAGTGCTTTTTGTTGATGACAAAGGATGAGAGAGATTGGTGTTGTTTATGTCGGTTTGAACATTGGATAAATCTTTCTTTTTAAAAATACTTGCTATATTATGAAGGGAGAGAAATATCAAACACATTGCATTGAATTAATTTATTCTCTTTTTGTTGATGATAAAGGGGTAGAGAAATTGATGTTTAGTGATTCATGCTTAGTTGTGTCATGATATAAAAATGATTCTAGGTGTAAGTTAATTGAACATCTAACCCCTAGAATGTATAGCATGAAGTTTGTGTTTGATTGAGAAATGTTAAAAATGATGATGATGTTAACCTATTAAATGTCTTATTCTTACAATGCATCAACATAGGGGAAGACAATTGAGTTTGAACTTTTAACATGTTGATTTGATACAAAGTGAGAATATGTATAATTTGAGTACTCAATATTTTTATGGTGAATTCTATACTTCAACTTTCATTTTTCCAAGAGAAAACACCAAATGTTTGTCATCATCAAAAAGGGAGAGATTGTTGGCTCTAAAGCCACTTATAACGTAATTTTGATGACAACAATCATTTATTGAATCACTATGTTTAAATTATTCTAATCTTATTTCTAAGTGACTTGTAAGAAAGCTAGGAAAAATCAAAGCTAATCGTGTTGATACCAAGCATTCTAAGACGATGAATCAAGAGGAAAAGAGATCAAAGTGGAAATGAAGATTTATCGAAATTGAAGAGAATGCAATCTAAGTACAAGCGCCTTAAAGTCATTAATTTTTATTTTCTAGGGCTTAGGATTGGGATATATTAATGTAGTCAAAATCTCAATATTGATATGTGATGCTCTAACAAAAATATTTTTGAAATTTGATTTTCAAATTTTATTTGAAAAATAGTCAAGTCAAAATTTAAACCAATCTAGTTTGTCAATAAAAATATTTTCAAAATTGGTATTTTGAAAAGCATGATCAAATCAAATAAGATAAAATTTAAATTGGTGATTATTTAGCTTGATTCAATCAATCATCTATTCATGATCAAAGCAAACAAGGAAATTAATTCAAAAATTAATCTAATATGGAAATCAATTAATTAATTAATTTACTTAGCTAATTTGGTAAATCAACCCATCAATCAAGCTAATTGATTAAAAACCTTCAAATCCACCCAGGCATGCTGAGTGTTGACACACATAAGGGATGTGTCGACACACAGACTTACAGTAGCCATTCGAAGCTGCTGTGTGTTGACACAAAGATTAGAAAAAGCTCCAAACGGCTACTTTTGACTTGATTACTTTCCTAATCTTTTTTCCAACTTTTTGAACGTCCCCTAGGCTCTCATTTTCACATAAATAGGGCTTGAATGCTTTATTTTAAATCATCCAACACTCTCTAAGCATTCTTGGATAAAAGACTCTTACTTTCTTGCGCTTTAATGGTTTGATTTCAAGTTTGAAGTTTTTCTTAGGCATCTTTAGTTCTGTTTATTGTTGATTATTGAGCTTAATTGGCATATAATTAGATTTGGCTAAGCTTAATCTGATTTCAATTCACTCTTAAAAGAGTGAAGAATTTGAGTGATTTAATTTTTTCATTGTTTTAACTCATTTCATTATAAGATGGGATCCTGATCCTACAGTTATAAAGGATCGGTTAAAAAAGGCTGATCTTGAGCCTACGTACAAAAAGACCGATTATAAAGGTTGGATCCTAAACCTGATTTTAAAAATAATCATCAAGCTTAGTTAAATGCTGAAGTGACGAAGAGTAGCCACTTGAGAAGTAGACTAGCTTCCGGTTTAAAAGTGAACCACTATAAAAACTTTTGTGCATCTTTTTAATCTTGCCTTTATCTTTTTCATTTCATATTCATTATCTAACTTTTAATTTAATTTTTTGTTCATAAAGTTTAATTTTTCAATCATCTTGAAAGAACCTAATTCACCCCCCTCTTGGGTTACTCCCTGGGCGTTCAATCATAATATTTAAATCATTTAAATAATGCTTAACATGTGAATAAAATTTAAAAAGTACGAAGTCATCAAAATATTTTGTATAACATTACTTAAGAGCTTAAAAGGTTAGAAGAATTGATTATCATATAATCCTTATTAAAATCTCATCCTAATAAATAATTTATTTAATTTTAATTTTTTTAACTTCATAAAATAAAAAACTTCCGATGACATCAGCATTGACCGATTGATGTCCGCACGTAAATTTGTTTTAAATTTTAAAATAAATAAATAATCAAAATTGAATCTCATTGGAATAAAATAAATTCGAATATCTAATCTTATTAGATATACAATGTTGTATTATCATAAATTATTCCATAATTGAATATTTCATAACTTTGTTCAAGATCTAATCATATTTGAATTAATAATCTAAATCTTTCAACTATTTAAATATATAATCTCATTAGACCTGATTTAGAAATATAGTCCTACTATATTGAATTAAAACTCATATAAATTTTAAACAATTTCTAATTTTAAAGAATATTCAATCTTGTTATTAAACTCTTTAACAACAATATTCAGGTTTTATTTTTTTTCCTTTAATAAAATTCTCAATTTATATTTTTTTAATTCTACGTGCTTCTATTTTAATGTCAATTTTGAAGCTACTCAAAGTTGGCTCTGATACCAAATATTAGGAAATTTTTAAAAATTAATTCCCGAAGATTGATCAGAACCATGTAGTGGAAGTGTGAAATGTAAAGTTTTAATTTAAATCTAAGGCCTGATCTAATTAAATTGTTTAATTAAATCTATATCTGGGTTCATAATAACATACAAAATATCAAATGAAATAAATATAAATATGGTATGTAGAAAAACAAAATAAAGGAAAAACATATGGAATATCAAATACTTAACTAGAAGTATACCTGGATCGAGATTCCAATTATGACTTTTTGAAGAAGAGACTCTCAACATCTCAGGATCTTCTCTGCAATGACCTCTAGACCCCTAGAGTGTGGGCTCAAAAAATATTTAATTTTAGGAAAAATTTAGAATGAAATTTTTTCGAGAAACTCTTATGCCCAACTCCAATTTTTATCTGAATAAAAATTTGTGCATTTTTTTTTTCATTGTTCATATATATGTGTTTGTGTATATATATATATATGCCAACAAACAAATATATATACATGCACAATCTGATCACATCATATCATGTGAAACTAGCAAAGTCAAAGCCTGATTGGTCGACGTCTAAAGTCATGTATTACTAATGTGCCTGACCCAGAGCGGGCATGTGCCGGCCTTCCACTGGTTCGAGCCTAAATAAGCGGATAGAGGTCTTTGATGGTCCAGAGCATGACATTTGTCACAAGCAGGTTGGCTGGCCATAAGGGACACGAATCATAGCCTAGCCGGTCACGACACGAAAGGCGTCGCACCGTGATTGGTTGATCGTGTTTTGCCTGAATTGGAAGAGCTGTTCTAGCACCTCTTTTTTTTTTTTTTAAATAAATCCCACATGTATAAACTCATCTCATGACTTATATGTTTAAAAAATATTTATTTATCCCATCAATAAATAGTTCATCTCATGTATTTAGCTTAGCATTAATAAATCTATTCATCTCACGAATACATTTAAATATTTTCAAATGATGCTTTAACTTGAGGCTTGCAAAGAGACCTCCGAGACAATTTAGTTCTAGCTCCAAGTGGATCAAATCTAATTATCAAAACTTGATAACATTGATTACCATTTAACAATATTTAAGTCCACTAAATCAATATTGTTGCATTCTATAACTTAACATATTCACTCAAAAATTCCCAAACGATAATTAAATGAGTGAGCAACCCCTCTATTAGATATTCATGAGAAATAATAATCCAAACTAATATCATTATATTTCTCACCTCTTTTAAGTTGTCAACTTGCATATTTTCGAAAAATTCAATGATACAAAATATAATTTCTGTATCAATTCTAATGATAATCACTTGGAATACTTTGGATAAATATTCTGAATCTTCAAACACGAGCAAATCTACTTAAGAGGAAAGAGACCATAGATTTTGTATTGAATGTTTTATTCCCGCTACACCTAATGCTATCACTCGACATACAAAGGGTGTTGGCCCACTCAATGAGACCTCACTTTTTTCAGTACATCAAAGTGATACACACTATGTGTACAAGACCGAGATAATCTCTAGATTTAAAGGTAACACCTTAATAGAATGAACTATTTATTTCTGATCACAGTTAAGTAATAAACAATTCGGGTAATACAGCTCAGTGTTACAGTCTTGTTGACAAGAACCAACATGACACTTTTGGATCCCTATCCGCATGACTAAGACAAGTGATCTAGAGCATTATATTATTATCTTATCAAATAAGTTATCCAAACTTATCACCGACTATGGACTTACTTTGACAACATCTCACTATATTTGATTTAAGTCTATCTGTGGCTGAATCTTATTGACCACTTAAACCAAACTTAACATGTTGTCTCGGACTCCCTCTCATGGAGCATTTTAGAAAACAATCGCGCATATATTTGACTCATAAAATATAATTAATGATCAAATAAAATAATTTTATTTTAATTAACATATAGAACTAATTAGTTGGGTTTTAGGACACTGATTCCAACAACTCCTCCTTGGTAGCTAACCTATAGAACTGAGAAATGCAGGAAAGAAAAATAAGTTCAAGAAACCATGGAGCACAACGAGATCTAATGCTGGAGAGGAAGGCTCTAGCATCAAGTAAAGCCAATCTCAAGAAAAGAGGCTAATGAACAATGCTGATGAAGACTAGTAGAGGATGAAAGGAACAAGTTGGACTTGTAGCAAGGGTGGCCACACCTCAAGGAACATCAGGAAGGGATTCAGACCTAGAAAGCACATAGAACACAGGCCCTAGGTAAATCTCACCGAGGAAGGAGACATGTTTGTTGCCATGATCTTCGAGATGAAAATGGTTGGGAGCACAGTGGGTTGTAGATACTAGTGCCACGAGACACATCTGCACCAATAAGGGCTGTTCCAAGAATATGAGAATGCAACTGATGGGGAGAAGGTATTCATGGGCAATTCCAGTTCCATTCCTGCCTATGGCAAGGGAAAGATCCTTCTAAAACACAAATTTGGAAAGTCTCTGTGTTTAACAAATGTGCTGCATGTTCCTGATTTGCATAGGAATCTAGGATTGAGTGCATTGTTGAACAAAGCTAGTTTAAGTTAACATTTGAATCTAACAAACTAATTATCACTAAAAATACCAACCTCGTCGGGAAAGGGTTCTGTAATGGTGATCTTTTTGTATTGTATATTCTGAATGATGGCTCGAGTTATGCTTATATCATTGAATCCTAAGATCGGTGGCATGCTAGGCTTGGATATATAAATTACAACTCAGTTAAGAAACTTAAACAAATGAGTTTAATTCCTTATTGTGATCTAACCAAACCTGATAAATATGAAATATGTGTCGAGACCAAACATCGTAAAAATTCATTTAATGAATTAGTAGAAAGGACATCATCCTTGCTCGAGCTAGTTCGTACTGATCCAGGGGTCTTTAAGAGCATTGTAAGTAGAGTTGGTAAAAGATATTACATCACATTTGTAGATGATCACTCAAGATTCACTAAGGTATATCGCCTAAGTACAAAAGATGAAGCTAAGGAAAATTTTCCTAAATATAAGGCTGAGGTAGAAAATCAACTAGACCGTCAGATCAAAAGGATTAGGTCTAATAGAGGATGTAAGTATCATACCACCTTCTTTGAGAAATATTATGAGGAACTTGGAATAATTCATGAACTCTCAGCCCCTTATACTCCCCAATAGAATGGAATAGCTAAAAGGAAAAATAGGACCCTAAAAGACATGATGAATGCCATGTTGATTAGCTCAGGCCTATCCTCGAGCTTGAAGGAAAACCATATTGTCTGCTTGTCACGTACTTAAAAGGGTTCCACATAAAAAGTCGGATAACACCACTTATGAATATTAGAACGGCTACGACTTTCTGATTTGAAAGTAGGGTTCTATTACAATGTATACGATAGGATCCACAAAGATTTGGAAGAAAATCCATTTCAACCAAGTGGTTGAGTGCCCTACACCTAAGGTCGCTTTTTCTAGTTTCCAAGAGGTGTAAAACTAGAAAGAAAGATACCGGTTATTGCTTTACTAATAGCAATTAGTGAAGGGCAGAAAACCAAAACCCCAGCTCTATCTCTTTAGATCCAGATAGAGATCTATATCTTTCTATCGATAGATAGATCTATTGAGAAATGGATGTTGATCTGCTTTCAAGATCTATGAACAAGAGAGACCCTAAATATCCATTTGAAAAAAGAGATGAATAAATAGGGCGAAGCCAGCTGAAGGAAGGGATCGACGATCCCCTGCAATCTTTCTAAAGCAAGAAGCAAGAAACTTGACTTTAAGAAAGAAAGGGCTCTTCTGCTCAGAAATAAAATGTTCCAAATATTCCTAGAAATTCTTACTCCCATTGAACCATTTGTATCTATATGCATCATTCATGGATTTCTAGTGCCGATGCTTCTGAGAGATTATAGGACCAAGAAGCTTTACTTGCACAGAATTGTTGAAAAGCACAGCATAGAGCTCGATCAATTGTCGGAGATCACTTAGAAGTAAGGTTAGGAAGTGAACTAAAAAGAAGTAAACAGATTCGTCTTACCGGGCTAAGAAGGGAAGAGCAGGAAAGAGGAATGAATCGGTTGAAAGCCTTAAATTGTTTACTATGCCATCTTTCTGAGCGGAGTTCAAAGCCCGGGCTTTGGGATTGGTCTCAGTGGTCAACGAAAATGTTCTAGTGTGTTGGCTTAACATGTAGAAATAGGCCCTTTTTTATTAGGCTGCTAGCTTTACCGGCGGTAGGAGGGTCCTTGAAGAACAAGTCCAAGCTGAAATCTCCCGTAGGGGATTTTCTCGCTCGGATTTAGATTTCCACAACTTGGACCTCTTTTTGAGCCAGGTCATCAGCCAGCATGTGCAGCGCTTTGCCTAAACTAAAATATGTCAAAAGTGCAAGGGTATCTAACTAAAGTAGGAATTCTTGAGTTTAGAAGAAGTAAACTTGTAAAATCTTTGTATGGCCCTAAACAAGCTCCTTCACAATGGCATCAAAAATTTAATTGTACCTTGGTCACGCATGGTTTTGTTGTAAACAGTGATGATGCATGTGTATATTCTAAGCATGTTGATAATGATTGTGTGATTATCTATTTGTACGTGGATGACACGCCTATCTTTGGCATGAGTGTGAATGTTGTCAATGATACAAAGTCTTTCTTGAGTACATGTTTTCATATGAAAAGGTGAGGCCAATGTGATACTTAGGGTTAAAATAACTGGAACAACTGAGGATTTGACTTTAAGTCAATCCCATTACGTGGAGAAAATATTGAGAAAGTTTGGTTATTCTAATAACATTTCTACTAAAATGCCATTTGACCCTAATGTTCATTTGAAAATATACACAAAAGATAGTGTATCACAGGCTGAATACACTAAGATAATTGGCAGAGTAATATTCTTAATGAACTACACTTGTCCTGACATTACCCCTGCCGTTAGTATATATAGCCGTTACATCCATAACCCTTGTGATGAGCACTAGAGTGCATTAACGAGGCTATTAAGATATCTTAAAGGTACCATAAATTAGGGTTTACACTATAAGAGATTCCATGTTGTTTTAGAGGGATATTGTGTTGCTAATTGTGTGTCTTAGTCTAACAAAATTCATTCTACTAGTGGCTATATGTCTATGCTTACTAACTATGCTATTTCACGAAAATCATCTAAACAAACTTGCATTGCTAAATAACTTATGGAATCTGAATTTACAGCACTAGAGTGGTAGGTTTGGAAGCTGAATGGCTGAGGAGTGTCCTGGAAGACGTTCCATTGGGGGAAGAACCTACGCCTTCCATGACATTACACTATGACTCACGAGCAATCATTGGAGTTGCTCAAAGTGACGTATATAATTGCGAGCAGAGACATATTCACTTCAGACATGGTATCATGAGATATTTAGTCACGAATAACGTGATCTTCCTCAAGTATGTAAGGAATGAGAAGAATTTGGAGGATCCTCTAACAAAAGGCCTTGCAAGGAAAATAATAAATGAGACAGCAGAGAGAATGGGGCTTAAGCCCATTTATGTGTCCTAATAAAATTATTTTATTTATTTATTGTCTTATTATATTTTAAGAGTCAAATATACGTGTTATTGTTCTCTAAAATATTTCATGAGATGGACATAGTCCAACATAACATGTTGAGTTCGATTTAAGTAATCAATGAGATTAAGCATAGATAGACTTAAATCAAATTTGTGATATGTTGTCAAAGCATGTTTGTAGTCGGTGATAAGTTTTGACAACTTGTCTGATAAGATTATAATCTGATACTTTCAATGACCCGTCTAAGTCATGTAGATAGAGATCCAAATGTGTCATGCTTGTGTTTTTCAATAAGATTGGAACAATGAGATGGACCACCTGAATTATATATATTTCTTAACTGCTATTAAAAAAAAGACTAATTCCTTGTAGTAAGATGATAACTATAAATCCTGGGATTGTCTAGGACTCATGCATGTAGTATGTGTCACTTTGATGTACGCAAAAGTAAGGTCTCATTTAGTGGGCCGACATTCTTTTGTACGTCAAGTGATAGCATTAGGTGTAGTCGGAACAAAACGTTCAATGTAGAATCTATAGTCTCCTACGAGATACAGATATCCCCTTTGTTGATTTGCAAGTGTAGGAATAACTTTGAAAAACTTTAGCCAATGTGTTGCAGTGTTTGACATTTGGAATTAATACAAAATAAGTTTTTTTTTTTTTTTTTTTTACTAATGAATTATGGAAAAAAAGGCGAGTTAGGAACTAAAGGAAAACTGTGAGAAAAATAATGGTAGTAGTTAAAGTTATTTTTCTCATAGATATCTAATAGAGGGGTTAATTGTTATTGTAAAAGTTATTTGGGAATTATTGAATAATGTATTTAATTTTAGAATACAGTAATGTTTATTTAGTAGAATTAAATATTACTAAATGTTAATCAATGTTATCAAGTATTGATGATTAGATTTAACCTTTTTAAAGCTAGGAAAAAATTGTCCCTAAGGTCTCTCTACAAAGCTCTATAAGTACACCAGGTGAAAAATATTTAAAATAAATTTATTTGAAGAGTTATTTATTCATGTGATGAATAAATTTATTTTGCTAGAGCAAAATTCATTAGATGAATTATTTATTCATAAGATTAATAAATTTATTTTACCAAATAATATTCATAAAATAATTTACGCATGTGGGATTTTAAACAAAAAAGAAAAAATTATGTCCAAGCCAAAATCTGTACCGTTCACCCAGAGCCAATCACCGCGTGACACGTATCACGCTGTGAGAGGTGGGGTTGCTATTCGCGGCCCAAGTGAGAAGTGTTTATACATATGCGGACGAATTAAATATGCCACATGTCACGTTGCACTTGGCTGATGCTCGATGTGCATTACGTGTTTATACAACGTTGCTTTGGCAAGTTTTAAGAAGTGTTTTTAATATTTTTGCGAGTCCCACATTGGTATTTTGGAAAGGCTTCTACCCTAGAGCCTGTTATAAATAGTGGTCTTGGAAATTGAATTTAAGAACCTAGAATTTTCTGAAAAAATTTAATTATAGATAAATTAAAAAAGGAAAAATTTATCTTTACAATTTTTCTTAAGTAAATATTTTTTGAGCCTACACTCCGGGTGTCAAGAGGTCATTGCAGAGAAGATCTTGCAATTTTAGTGATTCTCCCGAGCGACAATTGCGGTCTACAATCCAAGTATTCCTAATTCCTTTTCTTAAGCTTTCCTTTAATTTTTGCATTTCTATTTATGCTTTTAATTTCATGTTTATAATGTTCAAAAAAATAAATATATCATGTTTATTGTGCTTAGATATTTTATATCTCTATAATTATATATATATATATTAGATGTCCTTAGATTTAGAATTAAAAATGTTAAGTTCATTCCGTTGCACTGCTTTAGCCAATTTTTAGAGAATATTTATGAAATATTTCCAACAACTCTTGAGTTCAATGTGTCAAACGAAGTCGGGAAGTTTTAGACAGCCGCTCGAACCCATTTCAAGAAAGTGTTGTATTAGTGGCTCTAGGATCTGTCAATATTGTCATAACATAAGGATGAGCTTAAGGCTCTTAATGTTGTCCATAACATGCTATGGTGGTGTGGGGCAGCATATCTGATGGACACACCATACTGCCATGACGTGAGGATGAGCTTAAGGCTCTTAATAATGTGCATAGCCTATAATGGTGGTGTGGGGCTGCACACCTAATGGAGTCACCTACGAGATTGTGGGGATTTGAATTCCCTCTATTGAGAGTAAGGGCTTACTCTCTTGAGCTTTCCTGAGAATACCAGGTTTCGGATTGTGTCTTGAGAGACCTCATATATCCTGATTGCGAAGTACTTTTCAACTCCGAGAACCGCATGAAAGGGTTAGGTATACTCTTCACAATGACTGCTCATGGTTTACGACTATGTTCACCTTGGGTGTTTGTGGGACATGCTTAACCACTAAGTGCTGATTCAAGTCCAAAAGACATCAGCATCATCAAATATTGGTTTCATTGTTAAGTAATACTCTTCCTTTCCTTCCTTTTCTGAAAATTGAGCCATGTTAAGGTTTGTTGGAATTTGGAGGTAGTGTGCTTCAATTTTGATAAACTTGTAAAACCAACTCAATTCCAAATAGGAAAACTACATGTGGAAAGTCTTGTTTAAATACCCCCTTGTCATTATACTTGTTAAGGTCTTGTGAGCCTAGAGTGGGCATGGTCATGCCGAGTCGAGTCGGCCTATGCATCACGGTGTAGTGTAGTCTTTTGAACCCGGATTTTTATTTTAACGACTATCGCACTTATTTAAGTTTCTGTAAATGAACTCAAGGTGAGTTCTTGCTTTTGGGTAGTGCTCGAGGCCTTTGGCTCAAGCTTGAGCTGTCTTTCTTACTCAAGGGTGCTACCTCAAGGTTTGTTCTTACGCAAGGTGAGTTCTTGCCGTTGGGTAGTGCTCGAGTACGCATCTTTGATTGTGTTAGCTCCCACTATTTTCATAATTGTTATTGCCTAAACAAAAGTCAGATTTTCAGCATCCCTTATCCGTCAGTTTCCTTATTGAAGCCAGATTCTTAGGCCATAATATTTTCCTAAGCATGCAAGTTTTTCTTCTATAAATACCGCACTTCTTTGGGCTCTTCAACACACTGAAAATTACACAACTTCGTCTTCTTCTTTGTTTTTCATTCTTCCAAAAATATAATTCTTTCTCTCCTCCATTATTGAGCAAGTCGAGACGTGCTCCAGTTCACCTCCCCGAAATACACTGCTGAGGTGGGCGCCGTGTTAACTCTAGGGGTCAGAGTGCTATTGATCCCATTATACTTCTGTAGAGGCATAACCAACTTAGGACATTTGACTTCTCCACGGCACAGCAATTCTTCGTTTCATTCTTTCCCTTCTATCATTTATATTCTGAGTCATTTATGTTCATCGTTTGTAACACTTGAAATTCTTTAATTTGCCTCAAGTATCATTTATATTCTGAGTCTTTTATTTGCCTCATTTATGTGATTGTATATATAGGCCTATTAGGCTCTAAGCCTTGTCTAATGTTCATATTGTCTTGTACTCTATTATAAATATACGAGAAGGCATCAATGTTTAGTGTCCTCTTTATTCTTTTACAAATACATTACAGGTAACTCGTACAAATGAGACCTGGGTCAACACATATAAAAGTAGGGATCAAATGGAAACAAATATATAACAACATCCTAGTCCGAAAGAACAAGATTACAAAAGATTACAAATGGAATCAACATATTACTATACCACCACCAGAGAGATACCGGGAAGTACCAGGATCAGGAAGAAAGAGTGAGACCAATGAGCCAACACTGGAGATAAAGTTGGCAAGAAATCAGATCAATCATAACCTTAGTCCATCATTAAAAGTTAGAACATTCGACAAATTTTGAGCTTATAATCTAACTGTAAAAAATCAAACATATAATATCTCATTTTAACAAACATGTGGGAAAACCTATAGCATTGAATTATAGTAAAGCAGTTGTCAGTTAGTATTTGAGATATAATAGTCTAATACAAATAGCCTATGCTAGAAGATGAATAGGTGGAAAAAGATGGCGTCGATCATGCATCATAAAATAGTCACTTATATGCTAGAAAAGCATACTTAGTAAACAATGTAATACCATGAACATGTAAAACATATAGATGCTATATATTATTTCGGTAAATCGATTAACAAGAAGTAGACGAAATCACCAACCGTTATCATTCCGAAATACCTCAAATTTATTTAGTTCGGTTACCCAAATGGGAAATTCGGTATGATAACTAGCCGCAATTCGGGTTGATATTTCGGAAATTAGATTCAATATTTCAGTTACGAATTTTTTTAAACACCTGTATATTAACCTCTATTAAGAACATTGGATATGTAGCCGACACTTTTTCCCTCAATTGCCGACACCCGGGCAGCATTAGTCAAATTTGTCCATAATTTCGCTGTTTGTCTATATCTTACATTTGGTCTTAGCACTTTATGCTAAAGTTGCTCGTATACTGTTGTACATTTATTTCGGATGTGGACCCTTATTTTGACAAACAATTATAGTGGGGGCTTGTTTGATATTATTCAGTTTATAGTTTTAGTTTTTAAAAGTATTTTCTTTTAGACAAAATTTTATTTAGATACCATAAAGTTTAGTAATATATTTTTTTTAAATACTATGAGGTTTTGAAATATATTTAAGGTATTCTAAATTTTAGATTTTTTTTTTAAGTACCCTCTGCTTAACTCTTTTAGAGTTCTATTAGCAGAGAGTATCTGAAAAAAGAAGTTACTAGAGTTTAGAATACCTTAAAAATATTATAAAACCTCAGGTACTTAAAAATATATTATCAAATCTAAGGGTACCTAAACCAGATTTTTCTCAAAAAAATTTAATTTTTTTAAAAATTTGTTTCGAATATTTAAAATTATTTTAATTATAAATAAATTTTTTTCCTTAGTTAAATTTTTTAAAGCCTAATTTTAAGCAAATTCTAACAAATTTGTAAAAAAAATACATGGAAAGAAAAGTTACCAAATTGTTAGATATTATAAAAATACTTTAAAATCTTAGGACACCTGAAATCTGTATTATTAAATCTCAAGATTCTTGAACCAAATTTTCTTTTAATAGTTTCGGTTGCCTTGAATAAAATTTTAGAGTTTGGGGATCAATGATGCGTCATTATAAACACATCGATGAATTAACGAGATTTAAAGGTTGAATTAGGGTTTAAGATAAAAGAAGAGAAGAGTTAAAGTAGAATTAGGGTTAGAAGAGACGAGAGAGAGAAGAAGCGAGAGAGAGAGTATAAAAAAAGATTGAAAAATGTTGTTTGACTCTTGTTATGCATACATCAATTAGTACAAGTATTTATAGCATTAGCAACTTGCCAAACAAAGTGATTAACAAACTAATAATATCTCTAACCATCTTAACCACTCAATAATACTCATAACCAATTCCAAATTAATATTTTCCCATATGATGATATTGACTGTAACAATTAAATTGATTTTAATTAATAATTCAAAGGTGTCATTGATCAAAGTAGAAGTCGGGATATCACATTGATTTTGATCCATTGTTCAAGAATATCGTCAATGAAATTAAAAGTTCAAGGAGTCATTTTGATTCTAACCAATAGTTCGGGGGATCTCTATTAATATTATCCAAATGTCAATTCCAATTTTAACAAATGAAGCAAACATAATTGAAATTATAGACTTTAATTACAGTTTTAGCCTCAATTGCAAGCTTCAATTTCATACATCAAGCACCTAACAGTAATTATTGGTTTGAAGTTGTACAATATAAATAGGAATGAGAAACTAAAAATTTTTATTGAGAAGTACTTCTCTTCTTAATGATTTCTTTTCCTATTCGGTTTAGAAAGTTAATTTTATAAAAAAATTTGGTTCAAACACCCTGAGGTTTGGTAATATATTTTTCAGATACCCTGAGATTTGGTGTATATATATATATATATAGCGTTCTTAGGAGAGGGTGAGAGCGTGAGAGGAGCGAATCCTAACCTTTCATTGTAATGAACAGACAAGATTTGTTGGGCATTAAAAAATTAATTTACGGTCTATACCCTTTCATTGGGTAGAAAGAAACAAGAGGTAAAGGAAGGAAATTATTTTTTTCAATGCTCAACAAATATTGGCCATAAATTGTTATTTTTTTTAAATATCTAATAAATCTTGGCCGTCCATTATAATGGAAGGTTAGGTTTCACTCCTCTCACGCTCTCGCCCTCTCATATATATATATATATATATATATATATATATATATATGCACCTAAAAAATATATTATTAAACCTCAAAGTATCTGAGCAATAATTTTTCTCTTCTTTTTATATTTAGTTTTCTGATTTACTCAAATTGAAAACAGAAAAAGTTGCTATCAGAAGAATATAAATTTTAATTTTAAAACACTAATCACTAATTCAAATGAGGACTACAAAAGGGGCCCCCACCATTAGCGTATGTTCAATGAATGTCTACAATAAACCATGTCCAGGGTGCTTTCCATCATCGTTACTGTCACTTACGCTTCTGTTCAAAAAATTTGGGGAGTCACTGAGGCACTTAAAATGCTGCTTTATCATACTTCCAATTTTTTTTTTTTTTTGGACAAATGTATCATACTTCTTATCATTGCTATTATAGATAATATTACTAAATACAATTCAAAATTACCAGAATAAAAATTATCACTTAGGTACTCTGAGGTTAGCATTTATCACCTAAGTATCCTGATATTTTAATATATACAATGAGGTGCCCCTAAGGTTGAATTTTTTTTCATTTAGGTACCCTATATAAGAATTTGGTGAATTTTTGTATAAATCTGACCAATTTATAAAATAAATCCTGATTTAGTATATGATTATGCAAGTATAAAAGCCACGTCAATAGTTTCTTTAAAAATTCGACAAATTACCACAAAAAGTTCACTAACTTATGATAGAAACTACCTATATACTACCAAAAATATGTGTCGTGTCAACATTTTTATGTAAGACATCATTAAATTCTAAAGAAAATACTTATATATCGTTGAAATTATATTTCACTTTCGCATTTTCTAATAAAAATCTATCAAATTTTGCTAGAAGGGTACCTCTTTTTTCGATAATTATCGTTAGAGCCCTTAGCCACCACGTAAACGGTAGTGGGTACAAAAGAGACTAGAACAAACAGGAAAAACAACAGGCACCAAAAAACAAACAAAATTGGGAAAACGACACAAACACAGGGACAGACCAGAACAAGTAAGGCAGCGGAAGGAGCCGAAGCAGACACACACCAAGAAGCACCACATAGTAGAAGTAACGACGGCATCGGAGAGGGTGGAGGACAGGAAGGGAAAATCTTATCCCCCCCCCCCGCGTAGTGTGAGCAAGGTACCATACAGGAGCAGACAAGAGGGGTACCGAGTCCACAAAACAGGAAAGGGGAAAGCAAATCCAGAAAAGCGAATGAGAGATGACGGGTCACCTAGAGGCCTCTTGAGGATTTACATCGTCTGGGAGCGTCAATTGTTGGTGGGTCAGGTGGTTCACTTCAACGAAACATCAAATCCGAACCCATCTAGACCGGATCTGTGGGGATAATGGGCACTGACACAGGAGTGGTGCTATCACAGGAGGGTTTGTCGGGTCTGGGACAAAAATAAAAAAGAAACAAAGAGAAAAAAGAAAGAAACAAATGGAGCATAACCAGGGGGAAGACTAGGAGCACCCGGCGGCATAGAGACTGCGGTGGCAACGGTGAGCAGGATAGTCGGAGTGACGCACGATGAAGACAGGTGGGATAGGCAGTGAGATGGTGGGGGCGGGAAGGAAGTCAAAGAGTGAATCGGAGGTGCAGGACAGAGATTGAGGTGGCCGAAAGAGGGGGACGGTGATGGAGGTGGCTGGGGTCGGAGGACGGGGATGGAGGACGGAAATGGTGGTGGTTGGAGATGGAGGTGGACGAGGATGGAGGGGGGTGAGGGAGGACGGAGACGGAGGCGAGGATGAAGCTTGGGGGCAAGACCACGGTGGAAGATGGTGGTGACGGAGGATCTAGGCTCGGTGGATGGCGGTGGGGGGGAGGGAAAGACGAAGTATATATTTCAGGGTACCTAAGTCATAAAAGTTTTAAAATTATAGGGTATTTAAGTGATAAAAGTATTAATTGATAAGTATCCCATGTATATATTAAAATATTAGGGTACGTATATGATAAATGACCAAACCACAGGATACCTATGTGATAATTTCCCTTAACAGAATTACATTATTTTCTACTCCATCAATATTTTAGAAACAATTGTTATAAACCTAAATGTGATCATATATATTTTTTATAAGTTGAAAAACTTTTGAGCAAACTTTTATTTATAAAGTCGTATAATAGAAAGTCATTTAATTTTTAAAATAATACTATAATTTATAATAAATAAAATGTTATGCCAATTGATGGTGTAACCTAGATTAGGGTTAGGGTTGTGAGTTAGAGTGAGATGAGAGAGAGAATTAGAATAAAGGGATGAGAAAAGAGAGAGATAGATGAGAAGATATTTTTTATCATTAACCTCTAATAAATGAGTTACACTTTCTTTTATACTACTACAAGTCATAAGAGTTCTCATTCCTTTATTAAGTACCTTATTGAACTAATAAATTATTATATTACGTATTATTATACGTAACGATACCCCCCGCATAAGATCTTCCTTGTCCTCAAGGAAGAAAGTGCGGAAAACGTAGCCGTAACTCGTAGTAATCCTCCCCACGTCGCCTCCTCCGCAGCATGATCATGCCCCTTGACGAGTATCTGAGTGGCCGCAGCATGGCGACTCTTAACGAGACGATGGTCCAAAATAGCTTCAGGGTGCCACTGCTGGCCTGGCAGATGCGATAATGAGCTCGGGTGCCCCTCCATCACCGTCCCCACATGCCGATGCAACCTCAAGAGAGACTGTAGGTGGTTGACCACGCAACACACATTGTTTCCCTTGCCACAAGAACGACATTTGGATTTTCTCGAAATTCCACACAATGGCCCCTTGCGGAGTGTTAACTACCAAACCTAGATTGATAGCTAACCTTGTGAAAGAGATTGATAAGGTGAGAAGAGAATTGAAAGGGGTGAGAAATTAGAGAAATAGATGAGAATTATAGAGAGATTATCCAAAAGGAAATTAGAATTTTATTGATTGAATGAAGGGATTACAAGCATTAGATCTATTTATAATAGATCTAGGTACATTGCACTAGAATTCCAAAATCCCCTAACCGACTAACTACATTTGGTGCCAAAACACAAAGCAAACCGCCACTCAACCCCAGCAGGAGCTAAACCCGACTCTTGGCGCCAATTGGCCTGCCAACTAACATTTAAAAACAAGACTTAAGCAACTCAAAACAACACACGAGATACAAAATCAATTACAACCAAAAAACTAAAGGATTTATAAGATTCCCTCCCTCTTGAGAAGCTCCTTGTCCTCAAGGAGAAAAACTTGGAAATTGACTCCTCAAAAATGTAGGATTCTCCCATGTGACCACACTCTTATCCAAGTTCAGCCACCGCACCATGATCTGCTGGAAAGCTCCCGTAGCTTCTGTAATCATCTTCTGCCTCTTGTCAGCTACCGGTCCAAGTAGCAACGCACCATTTGCTCCCACTTCTGGTGGAGACCGTGAGCTTCTAACTCCTTTTTTCACCTGCTTTTTAAGTAATGATACATGGAACACCGGGTGAATGTATGAATGAGGAGGTAAATCAAGTTTGTAAGCAACTTTGCCGATCTTCTCCAAAATTTTGTATGGGCCAAAGAAACGAACACTTAGGTTGACATTCTTTCTGACAGCCAAAGAGGACTGTCTATAAGGTTGTAATTTGAGGTAGACCATGTCCCCAACTTCATAAGTTTTGTCTACCCTCTTTTTAGCTGCATAAAATTTCATTCGTGCACGAGCTTAATGAAGATTATCCTTAAGAACCTGCAACATCTGCTTCCTCTGCTGAATTAAGTCCCCTGCTGCAGAATCTGAAGTCCCTTGCTGCTGCAACATCATTGGGGAAGGAGGAGCATACCCATATAAAGCATGGAAAGGAGAAGTGCCAATTGATGCATGAACATGAGTGTTAAACCAATATTCAGCTAAGGAGAGCCAATGATTCCACTCTTTAGGCTGTGAGAAAACCATACTCCGAAGGTACTTCTCAATACATTGGTTGACACGCTCGGTTTGTCCATCCGTTTGGGGATGGTAAGATGAACTAAGTGCCAACGTAGTACCCAACAATTTAAACAACTTTCTCCAAAAATTGCTTGTGAAGATCTTGTCCCGATCAGAAATAATTGATTGTGGCAACCCATGCAGCTTATATACATTGTCCAAGAAGACCTTAGCCAATCTCTCAGTTGTAACAGGCCGGATGAGTGATATAAAGTGACTATATTTGGTGAAGCGATCCATCACTACCCAAATTACCTCCCTACCATCAGACTTGGGAAGTCCTTCTATAAAATCCATGCTTATGTTGATCCAAGCACCCTCCGGAACGGGAAGTGGCTGCAAGAGTCCTTGGTATCTATGATCTCCCAATTTGGTTTGTTGGCAAGCCTCACAAGACTTAACAAAATCTGAAACTGCCTTCTTCATACTGTGCCAACTAAAGTATGCCTTAACTCTCTGATAAGTACCTTCAATCCCGGAATGTCCACCCCAAGCCGAATCATGTGAAGCCTTCACAATCTGATCCCTCAAATCAGTCGAGGAGCCAATATACAGCTTGTTCTGCACCCGAATGATTCCCTTCTGCACAGATAATTCAGCCTTACTGTCAACAACATCTGCATCTTTCACCCAAGCTGCAGCCATACATTCTTGAGCAAAGGAGTCCCCTTCATAAGATTTGTAGACTTCATCACAGACAATGCACCGCAAGAACCCCTCTTGTGGTCCTCAAACCTCCTTGACAAAGCATCCGCAGCCAGATTTTCCTTCCCTTTTTTATACTCGATTGCATAATCAAGGCCTAGCAACTTCATTAACCCCTTCTTTTGAATTCTTGTCACTATCTTTGCTCCAAGAGGTGCATAAGACTTTGATGATCTGTTCGAATGATGAACCTATGACCATCCAAGTAATGCCTCCATTTCTCAATTGCTAGGAGAATTGCCAAGTACTCTTTTTCATAAGTGGACATGGCTTGATGTTTTGGACTAAGTGCTTGACTCAAATAAGCAACAGGTCTTCAATGTTGAGAAAGAACAGCCCCACAACCAGTCCCGCTTGTGTCTGTCTCTAAGATGAAGTCCTCAGCAAAGTTTGGCATAGCTAATACTGGAGCCACACACATAGCAGACTTAAGAGCATCAAAAGTTGTTTGTGCCTTTTCGGTCCACTTGAATGCATCCTTCCTTAGAAGCTTAGTTAAGGGCTTTGCAATGGACCCAAAACCTTTAATGAACTTCCTATAATAACTGGTCAATCCCAAGAAACCTCTCAATTGCTTCAAGGTCATTGGAATAGGCCACTCTTGCATTGCTTGCACCTTGGAAGGATTAGTAGAGACTCCTTCATGAGAGATGACATGGCCCAAATACTCAAGTTTAGACTGAGCAAAAGAGCATTTTGACAGCTTAGCAAAAAATCTATGCTGCCGCATCACTACAAACACTTCTCTAAGATGAATGAGGTGATCCTCATAGGAAGAACTATATATCAATATATCATCGAAGAAAACCAACACTGATCTCCTCAAGTAAAGCTTGAAAATGTCGTCCATAGCAGCTTGGAATGTGGCCGGAGCATTTGTTAAACCAAAAGGCATAACAACGAACTCAAAATGCCCATGGTGTGTCTGAAAAGAGGTCTTGTATATATCCGACTCAAGAACTCTGATTTTATGATATCCCTGCCTCAAATCAAGCTTAGAGAAGAAATGTGCTCCATATAACTCATCAAGCAAATCGTCAATAATAGGAATAGGAAACTTATCTTTCACTGTCAAAGAGTTCAATTGGTGATAATTGATCCACATTCTAGCCGTACCATCCTTCTTCTGCACAAGAATCACCATTGAGGCAAAAGGACTATGGCTTGGTCTAATGAAGCTCATTTGAAGCAACTTATCAACTTGCCTCTCAATCTCTGATTTTTGAGCATGAGTATATCGGTAGGGCCGGATCTTCACAGGATCAGAGTTAGCTCGAAGCGGTATAGCATAATCAACACTTCTTTATGGAGGAAGGCTCTTTGGCTGCTCGAAAATGTCCTCAAACTCTTCAATCAAAGCGTGAATTTCAGGTTGAATGTCTGGCTGCAGATCAGCAGGAGAAATGACAAACAATTGCCCAAGCCATTAAATTGCATTCTTCTTGAATCCTCCATGTAAGCGCTTGCCATTGATCAGCCGCAACTGTGCATGATCTGAAATCCCTTGTAATGTGACTTTAGTGCCATGAACTTCGAAAGATACAGTCATTTTATCAAAATCAAACAGCATCGGATTAAAATACCTCATCCAATCTACCCCAAGCACCATATCACATCCTCCCAAAGGAAGAACTCTAAAATCAAAGGAGAATTGATGATCTTGCAAAGACCAATGGAATGCTTGGCACTTGTTTTGAGTATTGATTGAGTTGCCATCAACTACCATCACGGCTAACGGATGAGTTTTGATGACTTCATGCTTCACCTTCTTCACTAATTTGGGATCAACGAAGCTATGTGTGCTTCCACTATCCACAAGAATAGTAATGGAAGTTTTACCTGCCTTTCCACCAATGCGTATGGTGTTATGAGCTCCATTCCCGATCAATGCTTTCATGGAAATCTCAACCTCATCTTCAAACAGCTCATAGTGTGAACCATGCTCAGAACTGTCCTCTACAAAACCTGAACTATCAGCCTCAGATTCAGCTTCAACACGAGATCCTCTTGCAGACATCAAAAACTTTGGATTGCGCCTATGTCTGGGCTGATATGGCTTATTACATTTATAACATAACCTTGCAGACCTCTTGTCTACTGTACCATTACCCTTGGTGCTTGACGAATCTCTTTGATGAGTTTTGTAATTGCTGCACTTGAATTTGCTTTTGTCACTTGAAGATACAAGTGTAGCCTCAATCAATTTAGCCTTATTATAGGCTTTGGAGAATGTCTTTGGCTCAATGGCCTTAACCAAGTTCTTAATTCTTGGCTTTAATCCACTAATAAAGCTTGAGACATAATATGCCTCCGTACAATGTGGATTAATGGCTATCATGTTAGCACGCAAATTCTCAAATCTGATCATATATTCCTTCACGAAAGAGGTTTGATAAACTTTATTAAAGCTATCAACAACATCACTTGCCTCCTCTTCACCATACCTCTCACACAACTCTTCCACGAATTGACCCCAAGAAAGACTAGTATTACTCTTCAAAACACTATAAAACCATACCTCATGGTCTCCATAAAGATGCACTGCTGCTAGCTCCACTTTTTCAGCTTCATTGATGTTATAGAAATGAAAATACCGTTCACACTTCCTCAACCAAGACTCAGGCTGTTTTCCATCAAACGACTCGATTTGCACCCTTGGCTGTCTATGAGCGTAGCTTCTACCACCAGATGTAGCATCAATACTCAATGATCTCTGCTGTTGATGCAAATCAGGAGGCCTATTTTGTTGTTCTAAGTCATCGGATGAGCTCCTGTGGTGTGCAACTGAATCAGGAGGTCTGGATTGCAGCCCTGAACTCTGGCCAAACAATCTGGAATGGCCTGGTTCTGTATTTCAATCATGAGCTCCTGCAGCAGCCTCAACTACAGAAGGCGATCATCAACTGATCTGATATGAACTAAAGGTCCAGCTTCTGCTTGTAACATTGGAGATTTACCACGATTTCTATCCAAGCTCTCATTCCTGTCTTGATGAACTTCCGGTTGGACCACAGCAGCTGGAGGAATGAGCTGACTTGCAGGTTTAAGAATCGCATTAACTGATGATTCTCCCTACTTTTTGATCTGATCTTACAATTTCTCCAGCCTATCCTCCAATTTCAACAATCAATCATCATTTCTTTGCTGATTTTTCAACTGCATTTGCTGTAATCTTGAGAACATGCATTCTTCTGATTGTAATTGTGAATTAGTAATCCATTCCTTCATCTGATCAGTCGTAACATACTCCTTTGGAGTGTTCGAACCAGCAACAGCAGCATAGGACACATCTGGTTGAACGGTTGAAGCTACATTGCCACCTCCAGCTCCCGATCGTGTCCTAACTCCATCAGCCATACTTTGATTGTGTTCCCTTGATTTTGCCAGCTCAATTCAAGCAATAGACAACTTGAACCAGCTCTGATACCAATTGTAACTACCAAACCTAGATTGATAGCTAATCTTGTGAAAGAGAGTGATAAGGTGAGAAAAGAATTGAAAGGGATGAGAAATTAGAGAAATAGATGAGAATTATAGAGAGATTATCCAAAAGGAAATCAGAATTTTATTGATTGAATGAAGGGATTACAAGCATTAGATCTATTTATAATAGATCTATGTACATTGCACTAGAATTCCAAAATTCCCTAACCGACTAACTACATTTGGTGCCAAAACACAAAGCAAACCGCCACTTAAGCCCAGCAGGAGCTAAACCCGAGTCTTGGCACCAATTGGCCTGCCAACTAACATTTAAAAATAAGACTTAAGCAACTCAAAACAACACACGAGATACAAAACCAATACAACCAAAAAACTAAAGGATTTATAACACGGAGCTAACCACTAAATCCCGAGTACCTTGTCACACCCACCAAGATCAATGATGAGAACATCACAAAGAAATTGTTACCCTGTGCACTCCATTTGAAATCACGGCACATGGCATGGCACAGAATTCGATTCCCATCGGCTACCACAATAGAGGTCATAGAGATGGGTGTGAGAACACATCCCAGCCAACGTGCTTTCCCGAAATCAAGAAAGTTATGCGTGCTACCACTATCAACAAGAATATGGAGTGGATTATGGTTGTGGTAACCTGTAACTTGCATAGTATTAGAAGCGGAGAGATCGGCCAACCTATTACATGAGATATGGGGAACATCCCCGGTCACGGTCTTAATATTGTCTAGAAGGAATTCCTCAATATCTATGTCAGGAGGGTCATCTAGGCCTCCATAAAGCATACACAATTGAGGGTTCTTAACTTTACAAGATTTCATGTGTCCTAGAATAAAAGGCTCATTACAAAAGAACAAAGTCCTTTTGCACGACGGTCTTCAATTTCGGCCACAGTTATTGTACGGCCTTCTCGATTAATATTGTGAGAGGCGAAACCCGAATCAGAGGAGGAATGCACCACCGAACCGGATGGCAGAACAAATGATGGAACCGACACACGAGAAGTGGGCTATGTAGATGTCCTGGTAAACAAAGGACAATAGCCTAAAGTCACATTGTCCTCCTGTAAACTTGCTAACCGCATGGCATGTTGAATCGTGCCAGGTTGAAACATTAAGACGGAATATCGAATCGAGTCCTTAAGTCCCGTGGCAAAACATGAGACTAAGTACTCCTAAGACAAATTCAACCGAGGTAGCAATCGCTCAAACTGAGTCAAATAGGCCGTTATGCTATCAATTCGGCGTAATTTCATTAAATTGGCCATCGAATCCTCATAACTATGACCAAAATGCTGAATTAACAGTGAGGAATATTCGGACCACATGACATCCTCAATTGGCCTAGCTAGGGTTTTGAGAAATGAGCGATGCCACTCAAGAGCATCCTTTTCAAGATGCATAGAGGCCATTTTAACTTGTGCCGATATTGGAGTATTATCAATTTCAAAGAATTGTCCTACTTTCCACACCCAATTCTTGATTTCAACACCACCAGAAAAACTATAGGAAAGTTGATTTTGGACAAATGAGTATGAAATTGATAAGGAGAAGTGACCGAGGATTCAATACCAGAGACCGTAACCGAGGCAGTTACCAGCGGCGGTGGCAGTGGCGGTGCCAGTTCGGAAGGCCGAACGAATAAACCATTGCCTTGACGCTAATTTTGTTGTAATTCACGCAGATTTTCCATCATCGATGCCATATCCGTCTGCATCACTTGAAATCGTTCATCAATTTCATTGAGTCGTCCATCAATCCGGCTTTCCGTGTCATCCAAACGAGCCTCTAAGCGCCACAAGTCGGATGTGCTCCGAGTACTATCCGCCATTGATCAGAAACTCAGTACGTTACCTGAATCTTATACCAATTGTTACACCAATTAATAGTGTAACCTAGATTACAGTTAGGATTGTGAGTTAGAGTGAGATGAAAGAGAGAATTAGAAGAAAGGGATGAGAAACGAGAGAGATAGATGGGAAGATATTTTTTATCATTAACCTCTAATCAATGAGTTACACTTTCTTTTATACTACTACAAGTCATAAGAGTTCTTATTCCTTTATTAAGTACATCACTGAACTAATGATTTCTTATACTATGAATTATTATACGTAACCTAAAATTATAAAATTTTATTAAATTATTCTGAAATAAGTATTTTCTTATGACAATAACATCACACTTGTGAAATAGCAATAATCGTAATTCCAATACTAAGTAGCATCAAAAACAAATTTGCTGATGTCATATATCACTGCTTATATTATATTTTTTTTATTAAAAGTATGTTACATTCCCACCTTTGCATTACTATATACTTGGTAGAAATCCTTGTCCAGATAAAGTTGCCAACTTCATCACGTCAATGTTTAAAGCAATATTTAGTCATGGGCATTAATCAATTTTGTTTTATAATTAGTAGAAAAATAAGGGTCAGAGAGATGGATAATATATTGCATAATCTACCTATATAATATTCGAGAAGACTACATAAACCGCGAAAAAACCAAATTGGGAGAAGACTGTCAAATAATTATTTGTTTGAAAATCATAAAGTGATCATAGAATGTCTATAAATGATTTTTATAATCTAAAATGTCTTTTCACTTGAATATTCATTGGGCTTGAAGTATAGATAACGTATAGGTCCACTTTATACTTCGTGCTTAAATTTTATGAATATTGAAAATGTTTATTGGACTTGAAGTATGGATAATGCATAGGTCCACTTCATACTTCATGCTTAAATTATATGAATATTGAAAGTGGAATTTGTTGAGCTTTGAACTTGTGACCTCCTAGTGAACAAAACTTTAATACTATGTTAAAAACTCAACTATCTCAAAAGCTTAAATTAATAAGGGAAGGTATAGAAATAATTTTTACACTCTAATAGGCTCTTAACTCCAGGTTTAATAAGCCGGGTAGACTCTTAGCTCAGAAAGCACTCACTTTATTCATTCATTTCCACTCGATTCTCGTCAAGTTGTCTTGTTGAATTTAGCAAGCTCAAGCTCACGTCCCATAAGTCTAAATGAGCCTAAATAAAATAATCTCAAGCTAAATTACAAGCCAACTTTGAATCTATATATACGAGCCTCACTGACCCCAATACGTTGCTAATAAAGCTCATCGATCTACCCTCATTCTTAAGTCAAAGTAAAACCCAAACGAGCTAAACTCAATCTAAGACAATATTAAAAAATTAAATCTCGAATCTAACAAACTTAGCTCGATTAATAATAATAAAAATTAGTTTTGTCAATTTACTCTGAAGTTAGTCTATCAAATGGATAAGAAACATTTGACCAATGTCTCTCTTGAAGCCGGCGGCCTCTTTCTTATTCCACCAACTCGCAATCATGAGTTTGGATGGGAAAAAATATCTCTAACCAAATATTTGTATAAAAAAGAACTACTCATATGATCAAGTTAAAGTATAAAATTATTATTAGGTATTTGTCTATTAGCTCAAATTTTTTGTATAGTTGATGCTAAAAATGTATTTTAATTTTAGCGCTGAAAGATAATTAATGTCCCGTAAGTAAAAAAATTTAGTAATCAAAGGACCATTTTATGTATTACCTGCTTCCTAATGCTTGGTTTAGTGTTGTGAGACTAGAGTGGGTCTAATGGACCACACATACAAATGTGTTTGCCCCACCGAGTTGGGCCAAGTCGGGCATAGTGTGATTCTTTATCCATGTAACAGAGGCGGTGGAAGTTGCGGGTAATGCGGTGGTGACAGTGATTGGCATGTAGAAAGGACCATCTAAGTTAAAACAAGCAAAACCTTTTATCCATTGGGGAATACGGAGAAAATTACCAAAAAAAATGAAGCTCTCAAAGAGCTCTACACAATTGTAATGGTTTCTCATGCTTTTGGCCAAAGGAAACAAAAACGTTTTGCTTTAGCCCAAAAGAAGCAAAAAAGGTTTGTCAAAAGAAATAAGAAAGACCTTTTGCTTTTCCAAAATGAATGAAAAAGACTTGTTTTTGCCCCAAAAGAAATAAGAAAGGCTTGTTTTTCTCCAAAAGAAACTAGAAAGACTTGTTTTGGCTCAAAAGAAATGAGATAGGCTCGTTTTCGAGATATCCTTATTCTTGTTCCAAAGAAACTAGATAGACTCATTTTTGTTCAAAAGAAACGAAAAAGATGTTTTTATATTTGACTTCACCCAAATTGGCTTCCTTTTCCAAGCCAAAAGATGTATAAGAAAGGCATTTCTTTAGCTAATTTCACCTAAATAGGCTTGTCTTTGCTTAAAAATGTAAAAAAGTTGTTTTGCATTTTATTTCACTTGAATGAGCTTGATTTTTGCCCAAGATATGTAAAAAAGGCATTTCTTAGTTGATATTGCTTGAGGGTCGTTTTTGTCAAGTAAAAATGCAAAAAGGAACAAAAGATGCTCACCAAATGGTTCTCATATGTGGTATAATTATCAATGACTTACGTGGTGCAAAAGGTGTTTGAGCTTTGCAAGAGATAAAGCCCAGATGTGAGCTCGTGGTCCTTCTTAAAGACATCGCCAAAATGTTTGCAATGAATTTGGCAATGTGCTTATTCATCATATTTGAGGTTGGGTTCGACGGGAAGAGCTGAACCCAAGCTCTAGCTACATGCTCGACTTGTTATTTCTTACAAGACAAACAAATGGCTAGAGTGGCTAGAGGGGCTCGTGAAATGATCCAGGGGAACCCCCAAATGCTTAAGTCGGTAGTCTCATAAAATAACAAGCAAGACGGGTAATAAATAAACATAATAAAGAAGAGTCGGCTAAAAGATCAAGTAAATATAGCAAAATACTTAGCTGGAGTCTAGAAAAGGAATACGATGAAAGGGCTAATACAAGACTAGATTAGAGCTTTCTCAAGACTACAATGGGCTAGAAAAATGAAGACTTGGCTAACTAAGCCCTTTGTGAGGTGAATGAGCTAGTAAGCGCACTTGGCTAGCATTGAGAGCCTCATGAAGGCCTCTTGAATATGATGAAAACAGGCAAGCTCCTTGAAGAGAGACGATGGGAGAGCTCCTTATAGAGAGGAGAATATATGTAGTAAGAATGACTTCCCCGCCATGTGGTCTTCTTCTTTAGGTGACAAGTGTCTCTACTCATACTTGGGGTGGCAAGTGTCCCTACTTATACTTGGGGAGCGAGTATCAGGCTTGTAACAAATACAAGGCCTGTAAGAGGACCTGTAGCAAGTACAGGGCTTGTAGCATGTACAGAACTTGTAGTAAGTGCAGGGCTTGCAGTAAGTACAATGTTTGTAAATAGTACAAGGCTTGTAAATGGTACAGGCTTGTAGCATGTACAGGACTTGTAGCATATATAAGCCGTGTAGCATGTATAGGGCTTATAAGAAGTACATGACTTGCAAAAAGTACAGGGCTTGCAACGACTACAAGGCTTGTAGCAAGCATAGGGCTTGTAGCATGTACCGAGCTTGTAACAAGTACCAGGCCTGTAAGTACAGAGTGTGTAACTTAAAGCGGATATAACTTTTGATTCATAAGAATTTACAGGACGAATTACTTATCAAAAAAAAAGCTCTTGAAGAGATCTACCTCAAAGTAGGGGGTTTTATCCTTGACCCTAGCTATTATGGTGTCATTAACACCCTTCTTTTAACATCTCTCTTAGTTTTGGACTTGGTATATACTTATTCGGCCTTCTAAGTAGCAAGTTGCTCAATTATACTTATAATATAATACCAGTTATAGTTATAAAATGTGCTCACTCCAGTCGACAACCTTGAATAAAGATCTAGAATCACACAAAAATTAAGAAATAAAATTAGTCCATGATTTCCATCATGAGTAATTGTACTCATTAACATTAAGTTACAATAGAAATACAAATCACAAGTACGCCATAGAGGGTCGGATCTGAGCAAAGATTAATTTATCCAAAAGAAATAAGAAAGGCTTGTTTTTCTCCAAAATAAACAAGAAAGACTTGTTTTGGCCCACAAGAAATGAGATAGGCTTATTTTCAAGATATGCTCATTCTTGTTCCAAAGAAACGAGATAAACTCATTTTTATTCAAAAGAAACGAAAACGACGTTTTTTATATTTGACTTCACCTAAATTGGCTTCCTTTTCCAGCCTAAAAGATGTATGAAAAAGGTGTTTCTTTAGCTAATTTCACCTGAATTGACTCGCCTTTGCTCAAAAATATAACAAAGTTGTTTTGCATTTTATTTCACCAGAATGAGCTCGAGTTTTGCCCAAGATATGTAAAAAAGGTATTTCTCAGTTGATTTTGCCTAAGGGTCGTTTTTGTCGAGGAAAAATGCAAAAAGGGACGGAAGATGCTCACAATAATGGTTTTGTTAACTCATATGTGGTATAATTATCAGTGACTTATGTGGTGCCAAAGGTGTTTGAGCCTTGTAAGAGATACCAAGCCAGATGTGAGCCTGTGATCCTTCCTAAAGGCATCGCCAAAATGTTTGCAATGAATTTGGCAATGTGCTTATCCATCATCTTTAAGGTGGGGTTCGATAGGAAGAGCTAAACCCAAGCTCTAGCTACATGCTCGACTTGATATTTCTTGCAAGACAAACAAACGGTTAGAGGGCCCATGGAATGATCCAGGGGAAACCCTCAAATGCTTAAGTCAGTAGACTTGTAATTAGCAAGCAAGGTAGGTAATAAACAAACATAATAATAAAGAGTCGGATAATTAATAAGATTAAGTAAATATAGCAAAATACTTAGCTGGAGCCCAGAAAAGGAATAAGATGAAAGGGCTAATACAAGACTAGATTAGAGCTTTCTCAAGACTTTAATGCTAGCAAAATGAAGACTTGGCTAACTAAGCCCTTTGTGGCTAACAAGATGAATGAGGTAGTAAGCGCACTTGGCTAGCATGGAGAGCCTCATGAACGCCTCCTGAATATGATGAAAATAGGCAAGCTCCTTGAAAAGAGAAGATGGGAGAGCTCCATGTAGAGGGGAGAATATGTGTAGTAAGAATGACTTCCCCCCACGTGGTCTCCTTCTTTAGGTGACAAGTGTCCCTACTCATACTTTAGGGTGGCAAGTGTCCATACTTATACTTTGGGAGCAAGTACTGGGCTTGTAAAAGGGAAAGGCTTGTAAGAGGACTTGTAGCATGTATAAGGCTTGTAGTATGCATGACTTGTAGCAAGTACAGGGCTTATAGCATGTATAGAACTTGTAGCAAGTACAGGGCTTGCAACAAGCACAATGTTTGTAAATAGTACAAGGCTTGTAGCAAGTACATAGCTTGTAAATAGTACAGGGCTTGTAGCATGTACCGGACTTGTAGCATATATAGGACTTCTAGCATGTACAGGGCTTGTAAGAAGTACAGGACTTGTAACAAGTACAAGGCTTGTAAGGAGTACAGGGCTTGTAGCATGTACCGGGCTTGTAACAAGTACCGGGCATGTAATTATGGAGCGTGTAACTTAAAGTGGGTATAACTTTTGATCCATAAGAATTTGCGGGATGAATTACTCATTAAAAAAAAAAAAAGCTCTCAAAGAGATCTATCTAATAGTAGGGGTTTTATCCTTTACCCTAGCTATTATGGTGTCATTAACACCCTTCTTTTTACACCTCTCCCAATTTTGGGCTTGGTATATACTTACTCGGGCTTCTAAGTAGCAGGCTGCTCAATTATACTCATAACACAATACCTGTTACAGTTATAAAATGTGCTCACTTCAGTCGGCAACCTTGAATAAAGATCTAGAATCACACAAATATAAAGAAATAAAATTAGTCCATGATTTCTATCACGAGTAATTGTACTCATTACCATTAAGTTACAATAGAAATACAAAATCATAAGTACGCCATAGCAGGTCGGAACTAAGCAAAGATTAATTTTCCCAACATGAGTAGGATGTAAATTGGTGCACATGCGAAACTTAACAGGTCTAACTAACGCATTGGAGTAAACCTGCTCCATCAAAAGATTAGCATTGGCTCGTATGATTGGATACCCTGTAATCAAGGGTCGGAGTGTCCTCAACAAAAGAGTGCTAACTTTTAGGTTAGCACTGTTTCAATAAGGCTCGGGACCGAGAAGGCTCAAGAGCTACTGGCATTGGGTCGCTATCAAGACGACAAACAAACATTGCCCAATATGTTCATGTTGGCCTTAAAACCAATATTATTATAATTTTGATGATAACAATCATTTAGTGAGTCAATGGATTTAAATTGTTCTAATCTTGTTCTTAAGTGACTTATAAGAAAGATAGGAACATCAAGATTAATCATGGATACAAAGCTTTCCAAAAATATGATAAATCAAGAGGAAAAGAGATAAAAGCTGAAGAGAAGATTCATCCAAATTGAAGAGAATGTGATCCGAGTCCGAGCATCCTAAAGTTATTTATTTTTATTATCTAGGACTTAGGATCGGGATATATCAATTGAGTCCAAGTCTCAATATTGATATGTGATGCTCTTACAAAAATGTTTTTGAAAAATATTTTAGAAAGTTGATTTATCAAATTTTATTTGAAAAATATTCAAGTCAAAATTAAACCAGTCTAGCTTATCAATTAAAATATTTTTTAAGATTGGTACATTGAAAAGTATGATCAAATCAAATAAAGATAAAATTTTAATGGGTGATGATTTGGCTTAATTTATGGAACCAATCATTTTTATGATCAAAGTTAAGTGGGAAATAAATTTTAAAAAAAATTGAACAAATATAGCAATCAATCAATCAATTTTTAACTTAGGAAATGTGATAAAAGTATCCCACCAATCAAGTAAATTGATCAAAACGTATAAATGCACCCGGGTAGGCTGAGTGTCGACACACAAATGGTATGTGTCGACACACAGACTTACAGTAATCACCAAGAGCTGTAGTGTGTCGACACACAGCCCTTGTGTGTCGAGACACAAACTAAAAAGCTCAAAACGGCTACTTTTGACTTGATTTCTTTCCAAAACTTTTTTCCAACTTTTTGAACGTCTTATTGGCACTCATTTTCCTATAAATAGGGCTCGAATGCTTTAGTTCAAAATCCAATACTCTCTAAGCATTCTTTGATAAAAAGTTCTCTTACATACTTGCGTTTTAAAGGTTTGTTTTTAAGTTTTGTTTAAAACTTTTATTAGAGCATCACTTATTCTCTTATTGTTGATCTTTGAGCTTTATTGGCATATCCTTAGCTTTGGCCAAACTTGATCAAGTGTCAATTCACTCTTAAAAGAGTGAAGAATTTGAGTGCTTTAATTCTTTCATTGCTTTATTCAAATTTGTTGCATCATAAAGGTTGGATCCTGAGCCTACGATTACAAAAGGATTGGTTATAAAAGGTTGGTTTTGAGCCTACGTACAAAAAGACCGGCTGTAAAGGTTGGATCCTGAGCTTGTTTTTAAAAAGGATCACCGAGCTTAATTAAAGGCTCAAGTGACTAAGAGTAGTCACTTGAGAAGTGGACTAGCTTTCGGTTTGGAAGTGAACCACTATAAAAGTCTTTGTGCATCCCCTTTATTTTTGTCTTTATCTTTTTTATTTGACATTTATTGTTTAGTTTTTAATTAAATTTTTGGTTCATAAATTTAAATTTTCATTTATCACTAAAGAATCTAATTCACCTCCCTCTTAGGTTATTATTTGGACCTTCAATTGGTATCAGAGCTTGTGCTCTATTCTTTTTGGGTCTAACAACCTTAGAGTGATCCTATGGCAACTTTCACTCCAATCTTAGCTAAGGGTCAATTGACCAACAAGCCTCCCCTTTTTGATGGGAAAATTTTCCCTATTGGAAGCAAAGAATGAGACTTTATATTACATCTATTGATTTCGACTTATGGATTATTGCAAAAAAATGGTGATTACGTACCCTCAAAGAAACAAGGTGAGAAAACCATTGAAAAAGAAGAAAATGAGCTTATGCAAGATGACAAAGAAAAACTTGCAAAAAATGCAAAAGCTCATTATCAACTCTTATGTGCTATTGCCTCAAATGTCTTTAACCATGTGTCAAGTTGTCAATCGGCAAAAGAACCTTGGGACAAGCTAGAGGTCACCTATGAAGGTACGGATCAAGTTAAATCTTCTAAAATAAATATGTTGGTAAGAGCTTACGAACTTTTCAGAAGGAAACAGGAGGAATCAATAAAAGAGATGTACACTAAATTTTCGGATATTACTAACAAACTCCGAGCTCTTGGAAAAATGTATTCAAATGAGGAGCAAGTTAGTAAAATTCTTCGATGTCTCCCTATTTCATGGCAAGGTAAGGTTACTGCTATTTGGGAAGCTCATAACCTCTCTACTTACAAACTTGATCAACTAATTGGAAATCTCATGACCCATGAGATTGACATGGAAGAGTTTAAAGAAGAGGGAAAAAAAAAAAGGACATAGCATTTAAATCATCTCTAAGTGACGAAAGTGATGATGAAGTTTTTATGTTAGCAAAAAGATTTTACGAAGAAAAGATTTAAGAAAAACTTCAAAAAGGGTTCATCTTCCTCCAAAGATGAACCAACTTGCTATGAGTGTGGAGAAGTCGTACATCTTAAAAAAGATTGTCCCAAGCCAAAAAAATAAGAAGTTCTTCAACAAACTCAAAAAGAAAGACAAAAAGGAAAAACGGAAGAAAGCTTTTGCGGCTTGGGGAGATAGCGACGATGGCTCCAATGAAGAAAGTGAAGAGGAAGTAGCTAACTTTTGTCTCATGGCTATTGACAATGATAGCGTTGAAAAGGAAGAGGTAAACGATCTACCTTATGATGAACTTGTGGTTGGTTTTCAAGAGTTATATGAGAAATATAAAAAATTGAAAAAACAACACAATACTTTTGTAAAAGGTCTTGAAAAGACGGGATTGAAAAACGATTCAAATCAACATTTAGTGCTTGAACTTGAAAATGAATCCCTCAAGAAAAAGAACAAGTCTTTAAATAATGAGATCATTAACTTAACAAATGAAAAGAAATCATTGGAAGAAACACTTCATACTTCAAATGAAAATGAGGAAGGAAAATCCATGGAAGACGAATCACTTTTAAAAGAAAATGAGTCTTTGAAAGAGAAAATGGAAGAACTTTCGAAAATATCAAGCAAATTTTTTAAAGGTCAAGAAACACTGGACAAAATTCTTGCATCTCAAAAGCCAATTTATAACAAAGAAGGAATAGGTTATATTGGAAATGTCCGAAAGAAAAATTTGAATGTTCTGTTTGTTAAAGCCTCATCACCTTCAACAAACTCTGTAAGGTGCAACTATTGTGGTAGCCATAGGCACATCATTTACCAATGTTCTTTCAAAAGAAATTTTAAAAAGACAAAGATGGTTTGGGTCCCAAAAGGATAAAGGACCCAAGAAAATTTGGGTACCTAAAAGTGTCTGAATTGTGATTGGTGTGTATAAAAATCTAAAGCAAAAAACAAAAGTGGTACTTGGATAGTGGTTGCTCAAGACACATGACCAGAGATAAATCCAAGTTCACTTCACTAATGCCAAGAAAAGGAAATGTCACCTTTAGCGACAATAAGAAAGGAAAAATAATCGGTATTGGTAATGTTGCTTCTAACTCTTCTCCTTGCATTGAAGATATCTTACTTGTGGAAGGTCTTAAGACAACTTGCTAAGCATTAGTCAATTATGTGATAAAGGCTGTTGTGTGAACTTTGAATCATCTAGATGCATAATTAAACATGCTAAAACAAATGAAATTTTGCTTGTTGGTCCACGATGTGAAAATGTCTATATGATTGATCTTGATTGTGTAGACTCATTAAAATATTTTAGTATCTTGGATGAAAATGATCCTTGGATTTGGCATAAAAGATTTGGACATGCTAGTATGGATTTAATTTCAAAACTTTCAAAAAATGATCTTGTTAGAGGTTTACCAAAGCTACAATTTGAAAAAGATCATATTTGTGATGCATGTCAATACGGCAAACAAACTAGATCGTCATTCAAACCCAAGAACGTAGTTTCAACATCAATGCATCTTGAACTCTTACATATAGACTTGTGTGGTCCTACTCGTCATTTGAGCCTTGGTGGAAAGCGATGTGGACTTGTAATTATTGATGATTACTCCCGTTTTACTTGGGTCCTACTCCTTTCTCATAAGAGTGAAGCATTTGATAAATTTGAAAAATTTTGTAAAAAGGTACAAAATGAAAACGATTTGAAAATTGTTTCAGTTAGAAGCGATCATGGAAGGGAATTTGAAAATGATGATTTTGAAATTTATTGTGATTACCTTGGAATTGATCACAATTTTTTGGCACCTCAAACTCCTTAACAAAATGGAGTAGTTGAAAGAAAAAATAGAACTCTTGAAGAAATGGCAAGAACAATGATTTGTGAAAATAACTTGCCTAAATCTTTTTGGGCCAAAGCCGTCAACACCGCTTGCTATATCTTAAATCGAGCTTTAATAAGACCAATTTTAAAGAAAATACCATATAAACTTTATAAAAGTAGAAAGCCAAACATTGCATATTTTAAACCTTTTGGGTGCAAAGGCTTCATTCACAACAATGGCAAAACAAATCTTGGAAAATTTGATTCACGAATTGATGAAGGTATTTTCATTTGGTACTCTTTAACAAGCAAAGCATATAGAGTCTATAATTAAAAGACAAATATTGTAGAAGAGTCTATACATATAGTTTTTGATGAAACTAATGTCTTGTCCTCTAGAACTCCTTGTGATGACGATGATAAAGTAATCAAACCAATAAACATGATACACTCATCCAATGAGCAAGAAAAGGTTATATCTAACGCTCAAATAAATGAATCAAAAGTAGATAACCAAAATGTAGATCCAAAGAGGAAAATTTACCACGAGATTGGAAATACTTGAAGGATCACCCAACAAGTCAAATCATTGGTGATCCCTCTCAAGGTGTAAAAACTAGGCATGCATTAATGGAATATGGTCATTTAGCCGCATTCATCTCTCTTGAAAAACCCAAGAGCATAAAAGAAGCTCTTAATGATGTAAATTGGATAATGGCAATGGAGGAAGAGCTCAACCAATTCAAGAGAAGTGATGTATGGGAACTTGTAAATAGACCCCAAGATCATCAAGTCATAGGTACCAAGTGGGTCTACCGCAACAAGAAGGATGAGGAAGGTAACGTGTTAAGAAATAAGGCAAGGTTGGTAGCTAAAGGCTATAACCAAGAAGAAGGTATAGACTATGAGGAAACCTTTGCTCCTGTTGCTAGGCTAGAAGCTATTAGACTCTTATGTGCATTTGCTTCATTTAAAGATTTCAAACTTTTTCAAATGGATGTTAAAAGTGCATTTTCAAATGGTCTTATTGAAGAAGAGGTTTATGTTGAACAACCACCCAGATTTGAGGATGACAAATTTCTTAATCATGTTTTCAAACTCAAAAAGGCACTCTATGTATTAAAACAATCTCCAGGAGCTTGGTATGAAAGATTGAGTTCTTTTTTAATGCAAAATGGATTTTCAAGAGGAAAAGTTGACACCACACTTTTTATCAAACACTCTAAACATGACATTCTTATCATACAAATTTATGTTGATGATATAGTGTTTGGCGCTACTAATCCATCTCTTTGTGAAGAATATGCAAATCTTATGAGTAGGTAACTCAACTATTTCCTTGGATTACAAATCAAGCAAGGTAAGGAAGGAATTTTCATCAACCAAGCCAAGTACATAAAGGAAATGCTCAAGAAATTTGGCATGAAAAATTCCAAGGCAATAGCGCAAATCTTATGAGTAGGTAACTCAACTATTTCCTTGGATTACAAATCAAGCAAGGCAAGGAAGGAATTTTCATCAACCAAGCCAAGTACATAAAGGAAATGCTCAAGAAATTTGGCATGAAAAATTCCAAGGCAATAGCAATACCAATGAGCTCAACTCTTAAGTTAGATATGGAAGAAAAAGGTAAAAAGATGGACCAAAAGCTATATCGAGGTATGATCGGATCCCTTCTTGACCTTACCGCTAGTAGACCTGATATATTGTTCAGTGTACGTTTATGTGCTAGATTTCAAGCATGTCCCAAGGAATCTCATCTATGTGCCGTGAAAATAATATTTCGATACCTAGTTGGTACTCCTACTTTAAGCATATTTTACCCTAAATATGATTTCTTTGATTTAGTTGGATATAAGGATGCAGATTTTGCTGGATACAAAGTGGACAAAAAATCGACTAGTGGTACTTGTCAATTTCTTGGTCACGCTTTGGTATCATGGTTTAGCAAAAAGCAAAATTCTGTTGCTTTATCCATTGCCGAGGCCGAATATGTTGCATGTGGTAGTTGTTGTGCTCAAATGTTATGGTTAATGCACCAATTAAATGACTATGGCAGTCATATTGACCATGCTCCCATAATGTGTGATAACACTATTGCTATATGCTTCACTAGAAACCTGGCTCAACATTCAAGAACAAAGCATATTAAGGTTCGACATCATTTCATTCATGATCATGTACTCAAAGGAGATGTCATTGTAAAATTTGTTCCCACCAATGACCAATTGGCAGACATTTTTACTAAACCTCTAGGTGAAGAAATCTTTTGCAACATTAGAAGTAAAATTGGCATGTGTAATCTATCATTTTGACCTTGATTGCATACATGAGTTATTTGCATTTAATATTGAGTTTTAATACTTATCATAAAAGAGCTCCAATGGACCAAGTATTCTTATCCAATTCATGGATATAGGAACTTGGACCAATTTTTAAAAATATTAAAAAAAAAAAAAAAGCACACACACAGAGAAACAAAGCACAGTTCTATCTTCTGTGTGTCGACACACAGAGCAGCAGTACCGCTGCTCTGCATCTGTGTGTCGATACATAGATAGTGTGTGTATCTATGTGTCGACACACAAAGAAAAAAAAAACAGAAGCTTTTTTTTCATTCACTTCCCAATCTTAACCCCTCTTCGTTCATCTTCAACACTCTCTCTCTCTCTCTCTCTCAAACCCTAACACTTTTCCTTCAAATTTTCTCCAAAAACCATCATTTTTCTTCAAATGTCTTCCAAATTTTTACTAGAAATCGAGTTTCTAACTACATTTTAACATCAAAACCTTCAATTTTTGTCAAAAACTCATCTTTTCCACAAACCCTAACCCAAACCGAAACCCACACAACGTTTTCTCATATTTGTTGGTTTTTCTTCCCTTTTCTTCATTTTTCAAGTTAAAAACACTCTACTTTCACTACCATTTCATTTTCTTTCACAAACTCATTTCTTTTTCAAAAAACTCTAAACAACCTCCGATTTTTTTTATTTTCCCTTCTATTTTTCCTCTTTTCTTCCAAATCTCCTCAAAGTTATTCATCAATGGGTCGCAAAACCACTACCAAGAAGAGATCTGGACACACTGAAGGGGCTTCTTCTTCTCGGGGTCCTAGCTCGGTAAATTTCTCTAACCCCTTTCTCGAAAAGGAGGTATTATTTGGTAGATTCATTGACTAGACTTGGATTAGGACTCATAACTTGGGAGAATTATTTTCTCTGTTTGAAGGAGTAGGTTGGACTGAAATTTGCTCTATAAAGGAACCGGTATATCCGAAATTAGTAAGAGAATTTTATTTCAACTTAAACATTTCTAAAACTACTCCTTTAGAACTATCCTCTGTTATTTCAGGTCAAGAAATTAAACTTACTGCTGCTTATATAAATGATTTGCTAGGTTTTAATTTTAATATAGAGGATGACTTTAATTTTCCCAAAAACCTCCACCAATTCCCACTCCCCGAACCTGTCTGACACTCCCTACTTAGACAAGATTGGGGTGATATACCAATTTCCAAACCAACAAGGCCTAACTCAAATGATCTAGGAGTGGTTCTTAAGTTAGCCCACAAATTAATTTGTATAAACATCACTCCAAGATCAGGTGGCTACGACTCGGCCTCAAACCTACCCATATTCCTACTATCTCGACTCCTAAATGGCAACAAGATCAATCTAGGGGACTTAGTCTTAAAATTCATGTTCTATATTCACTCTAGAAAGACTAATCCTGCACATGGCATGCTTCTTATCCATATTTTTCAACGCACCTTAACTCGCTCATATTTTAAAAACCCCATTCCCTATCAAGATGACTTTATTGAGACATCTTTGAGAAAGATGGGTTTGGAATTCAAAAATCATGAATTGGTAAAGAAGCAAAAAGGAGTTAGGAAGATAGAAGAAATAGATGAAATTCGAGATGAAGAGAAAGGGAAAAATTTTGATAGGGGAGATGAAGTTAACGAGGATGAACCTCAACCGGGATCTTTGAAAAGAAGGAGTGTAGATGACTGACTGACTTGTTTCGAAGAACAAATGTCTTCCATTCAAGCACAACAGTCCACCTTACAATCCACTATTGAAGAGTTTGGACAAGACACACGATCCATCTTTCAAAAGCTTTTTGACTTTCTTGCATGCAGACAAAGACCCACTACTCCAAAGATTTATTTTCTTTTCCTCTTTAAAAAAAATTTTTGAGCTACATTGTCATTATTGTACAAACACTATATTTTAAGTATTGTAATGTTATGATTCATCCGTGTGTTTATTTATGCTCATGCTGACATTTTCTATCCCTCATCTTGAGCTTTTTGTTGATGACAAAGGGGAAGAAAAATTGGTGTGTAATAAACATACACAATTATGGGTTTGATTGAGAAATGTTAAAAAAGATCCCTAAAATGCATCAACTTAGGGGGAGCAATTGAGTTTGAACCTTAATCATGATATACATTTCTCCATAAGTTCATAGTCAAGTGTATATTTTAATAAGTGAATACTTTTATGGTGAATCTAGAATTCAACTTTCACATTTCCAAGAGAAAACACCAAATGTTTGTCATCATCAAAAAGGGAGATATTGTTGGCCCTAAAGCCAATATTATTGTAATTTTGATGATAACAACCATTTAGTGAGTTATGGAATTTAAATTGTTCTAATCTTATTTTTAAGTGACTTATAAGAAAGCTAGGAACATCAAGATTAATCATGGATACGAAGTTTTCCAAAAGATGATAAATCAAGAGGAAAACAAATAAAAGCTGAAGAGAAGATTCATCCAAATTGAAGAGAACGTGATCCAAGTCCAAGCATCCTAAAGTTATTTATTTTTATTGTCTAGGACTTAGGATCGGGATATATCAATTGAGTCCAAATCTCAATATTGATCTGTGATGCTCTTACAAAAATGTTTTTGAAAAAGATTTTAGAAAGTTGATTTATCAAATTTTATTTGAAAAATATTGAAGTCAAAATTAAACCAATCTAGCTTATCAATTAAAATATTTTTTTAAGATTGGTACTTTGAAAAGTATGATTAAATCAAATAAAGATAAAATTTTAATGGGTGATGATTTAGTTTGTTTTATGGAACCAATCATTTTTATGATCAAAGTTAAGTGGGAAATAAATTCAAAAAAATTGTACAAATATAGCAATCAATCAATCAATCAATTTTTTAAATTAGAGAATGTGATAAAAGTATTCCACCAATCAAGTAAATTGATTAAAACGTGTAAATGCACCCAAGTAGGCTGAGTGTCGACACACAGATGGTATGTGTCGACACACAGGCTTATAGTAGCCACCAAGAGCTACAGTGTGTCGACACACAGCCCTTGTATGTTGACACACATATTGAAAAAGCTCAAAACGGCTACTTTTGACTTGATTTCTTTCCAAAACCTTTTCCCAACTTTTTGAACATCTTCTTGGCCCTCATTTTCCTATAAATAGGGCTTGAATGCTTTAATTCAAAATCCAATTCTCTCTAAGCATTTTTTGATAAAAAGTTCTCTTACATACTTGTGCTTTAAAGGTTTGTTTTTAAATTTTGTTTAAAACTTTTATTAGAGCATCACTTGTTCTCTTATTGTTGATCTTTGAGCATTATTGACATATCCTTAGCTTTGGCTAAGCTTGATCAAGTGTCAATTCACTCTTGAAAGAGTGAAGAATTTGAGTGCTTTAATTTTTTCATTGCTTTATTCAAATTTGTTGCATTATAAAGGTTGGATCCTGAGCCTACGGTTACAAAAGGATCGGTTGTAAAAGGTTGGTCTTGAGTTTACGTACAAAAAGACCGGTTGTAAAGGTTGGATCCTGAGCCTATTTTTAAAAAGTATCATCAAGCTTAGTTAAAGGCTCAAGTGACTAAGAGTAGTCACTTGAGAAGTGGACCAGCTTCCGGTTTGAAAGTGAACCACTATAAAAATCTTTGTGCATCCATTTTATTTTTGTCTTTATCTTTTTCATTTGACATTTATTGTTTAGCTTTTAATTAAATTTTTGGTTCATAAATTTAAATTTTCATTTATCACAAAAGAACCTAATTCACTCCCCTCTTGGGTTGCTATTTAGACCTTCAGTTCATGTGTCCTAGCTTTGGGCATTGTTGCACTTGGGACCAGCTTTAGCTTAGCAAGTTGTCGCTTCCAATCGAATAGATATCCCACCGGCTCTTAATACTTGTCTTCCACATGGCCCATCTACTTGTGTTTTCATTTGGATCTCCTATTGTTCCTTCCTACATCATAGTCTTCAGGCCCTTGTTGGAGCCGGTCACTACAGTACTAGTGGCTTTCAACACAGCCAATATTGTCACTTCCAATGAAACGATCATGCCTATACCATATTTTTCTTTTTATAACTGAACTAAGTAAGCCTTGCGGACCCTAGGGGTTCCATGTTTCATGTTCAAATTTTGAGAACGGATATACTGGAAAAGGTCCCTTGGAATCCCACGAGGACATCTGACAAGTTCTCCATTCTCTGATGTTACGAAAAGTCTTCACAGCCCGACATGTACATGTAGGGATTTCAATATGAGTGTAGCGCTCATCCCACAAGGATTTGAGTTGTGTATTAGGTAGAAATTGACATTTTCTTGGTGGTGCAGCGAGATTTCTCTTTTCAACTCATATGCCCATGGAACACTGCATTGGAAAAATCATTCCTCATAATCAAGCCATACTTCCCATGTAGGCAACATTCTCATAAATTTTCTTACAAACAACTTGAGAAGCCACAAAAGCACAATGGAGTCATAATAGACCAATTTTCATAATCCGTGCAGTCAAAGATTAGTTTTTCAACCGCATCGCCAGTGAAGCCAATCTTTCATTTGGACTTGAAGACCTTCTAAATGGAACACCTTAGGATGGGTAGTTGGTTCATATGAGAACGTTCTTGGAAAATACCATCCTGGGGTGATCCGTGCAATGAAGCTGATAGGTAGCTTAACATCTGCTACTCCATGAAGAGGACTACTAGGTATTGTGAGACGTGGTGAAATTAGGGTGGAGGACAAGTGGGCGAAGAGAGAGAATTTAGTAGATCGGTTTCAACTCTGATACCATTAAAAGATGAGAAAGTCACACATGAAACTTCTTTCATAATGACAATTTATAGTATGAAGTATGATCCTTGGGGCAAACCTAGATTTACAAGCAAGAGGAGGCTAAGAGCCTATCTAACTAAATTTACATGAATTGCATAATAAAAATCTAGGGACACCTATTCCTCCACTGAAGAAAAAGAAATTAGAAAATTAATTAAAGAAGAAGTTCATAAAGACAAGTAGACAAGACCATCGCCTACCCCAATCTAGTGAAGAGGCGACCCTATTTTGAGCTTAGGGACACCAATTACAACTGTGTAGGAGCAGTTACGCATCAGTAGGATACCTCAGGCTAGTCTATAGTCACGCAGTGCCTGTGCGTGTAGGGCGCTTAGGACTCCTAATTCTCCCTCTCTCTCTCTCTCTCTCTTCTTCTCTCTTCATCTATCTCTCTATCTCGCTCTCTCTATATCCCCCTCTTTTCCTCCCATGCCTCGTACGCTTTGCACACATGCGCATACATACATGCATACTTGCTTGCGTACTTACTTACATATATACATACATGCATGCATACTTATTGATTATGTGCTTATATGCCTGCTTGCTATCTGTTGTTCTCCCCTTCTCTTCTCTCATGCTTTTTCCCATTAGGGATGAGTGGTTGTACACCTGCGGGTATACTATGCACTCACCCAAATTGGGTCTGATCTTCAGGTTGGGGGTCCTCGGAAACAGTCTCCCGTCAGGGTCTCACCCTGATGGGGTAAGACTGCGTACATCTTACCCCTCCTAGACCCTGCGCCAGTGGGAGCCCTTGGGGTACTGGGTATGTTGTTGTTGTTGTTGTTGTTGTTGCATAATAAAATCTAGAATCATGAACAAGGATTAAAACAATAATGCAATTCAGTATGGATGTGGTTGTGCATTATTCATCCTTTAAATCCAATGGGGATTTATGTAATGACATTATTAAAGTATAAAACTAACTTTAAATCACTACCCATTAGTTTAAGTTTACTGGATAGTTGAAATTAAGTATAATTGGAAATCATTTACCAAAATAAAAGGGTGTAGACTCTACAATCGTATAATTATAAAATTAAAAATTCCTATCATAGGTATTTGGTTAGGGGTGTACACGGTCCCCTTTTTTTAAAAACTGCACCAAAACGGACCAAACCGTATTAATATGGTTTGAAAATTTTTTCAAACCAAACCAAACCAAACCGAACCGTATTTTGCGGTTTGGTTTGGTTATGGTTTAACCATAATTTTGTAAAAAGTACATATTTTATTAATAAAACTAATTTTAGATCACTACCCATTAGTTTAAGTATTTTGTATAGTGAAATTATGTGATTGGAAATCATTGCCAAAATAAAAAGGTGTAGCCTCTAGGGGTGTTCAATAGGTGAGTTGCGTTGGGTTTGGATCCAACCCACGAAGACCTAATAGTTATGGGTTTAAGACCCACCCATACCTATTACTAGCCTTTAATTGGTTCTAGTTTTGGTTCTGGTTCTAATAGGTCCTGGGTGGCCCATGGTGGCTCATATTCAAACATTCATCACATGGTCTATCCAAGTGTATAAAAGAATATACCTAACTAAAATTTAAAA
The DNA here is from genome assembly GCA_018398585.1 of Simmondsia chinensis. Lineage (NCBI taxonomy): Eukaryota > Viridiplantae > Streptophyta > Magnoliopsida > Caryophyllales > Simmondsiaceae > Simmondsia > Simmondsia chinensis. Next base: position 11,935,118 of record JAGTTD010000024.1, read on the forward strand.
CTTATTTGGGTATCGCTTCAAATATAACATAAAAAAGCACAAACAGGAAAGACCAAAGCAAATTACGATAAAAATTCACTAAATTTTGATGTAAATTACCTACATGTTGTTGAGATCATTTGTAATGTTACCATTTCTAGCAAAAAAATTATCAAATTCTAACAAAGCTTTTTTTCGATAAATTGCGACAAAACCTCAATACAAGCAGACCACTGGCTAGACAAGGCCTGAGTCTGACCGCAACAAAACGGGGACCAAAAACAAGCAACACAAGACAAAGAGACAGACCAACAGGAACAAAATGCTCGCCTCAAGCACTACACAGCATATGCAGAGCACAGGCCCAGACAGGACACCGGACACAGGGGACAGGACAAAAAGCGCGCTAGAACAAATTCAGACAGAAAACCCAGCTGAAGTTGAACCAAAAGGTCAGCACATGAAAAACGAGGGCAGGACTGATACCTCCCAAAAGCCTCAAATTCTAACAAAGCTACTTATGTATTATTGAAATCATGTTCTATTTTAAAATTTTCTTACGGAAATCTACCAAATTTTGGCAAAAAAAGACCTGATTGATACAATTTAAATCTTAAGGTACCGCATTTTATATATTTGACATAATATAATACCTAAGTAACAGATGTTCAAAATATTTAAGTGCTAACTTGCCAAAATAATAATATCATTTACTATGTGTAAAAGATATTTGGCCTGAAATTTTTAGTATTTATAAGATTGCTTTCTATTTTGTTAAAAAAGGGTAATATTTTCGTCAAGCAAAACAATGCCCGAATACAATTTGACTTTTGGTCGCAATAAAATTTAGGGAAGCTATCACTTAGGTATCTTGAGGTTTGACCATTTGTTACCTAGGTACCCTAAAGTTTTAATATATAAAATAGGGTACCTTGAGATTTAAACATTTTATCATTTAGGTACCCTGAAGTTTTAAAATTTTATCAGTCAGGTATCTATTTGTCAAAATTCGATGTATTTGTTGAAAAATGCTAAAATGGAACAAGATTTCGATTATAGTTAGTATGTTCGTTAGAATTTGATTATTTTTTTTGCCAAAATGCTAACATGACACATGATTTTGGTAATATTTAGATTGTTTTTATGAATATTTGATGAATTTTTTATCGTAGTTTGTAATTTTCATTAAATACATTAGCACGCCTTATATAAATTATTATATTATATCAGCATTTTCTGTATAAAATCAATCATATTCTCACAAAAATATATCAAATTCGACATAGGGTACCTAGATGATAAAATATTCAAATCTCAAAGTACTTCGCTATATATATGGAAATGTTTAGAGACCCGGGTGATAAAGTTCAAACCTCAATGTACCTAAGTAATAATTTTCCTTTAAATATAAGCATGTTTAGTTTATATAAGTCTTATATGGGTTGGGTAATAATGGGTCTTGTGGCTCTACCCAATAATACGTACAAGACCCATGAGTATGCATACACGTATCCAGTTAAACTCAACTATTTTAAGGAACAAACCCAACCCAACCCAATGTCAATGGGTTTACCCAAACCCATGATCACCCCTAGTAGCCTCTACAATCGTGTAATTATAAAATTAAAAATTCTTATCATAAGTATTTGGTAAAGTAATTGAGTACAAAATGCGAATACTTGTAATGAAAGGGTTTGACGGTAATATTGGAAGGAGCATCTCTTTAGTTGTAAGGAATTAGTTTTTTTTTTTTTTTTTTTTTTTTAAGGAATTGAAATTATTAAATTACCTCCTATTAATTAGGATAATCATTGATTTCTTGTAACCTACCTCATTATTGTTCATATTACTTAATTGTCTTCATCTTGTAACTCTTGATTTTTATAAATTTATAACACCCTCTTTATTATTATAACTTATGTAACCCTTAACTCACAACCCCCCACCCCCCCCACCCCAAGGGGCCCCAAAAAAGTGCATATAACCTTTCACCTACTCTCCTTCTCTTCTACAAATAGCACCTTCCTAGCCAAACTCTCATAATTCGAAACATATTTTGTAATTAAGTAAAATTTGAAGGAAAGTTTAAGTATAGAAAGATTACTCTATAGCTTGAATTTGGGATTTCAAGGGAGCGTTATATCTTCAAGTAAGTGACTTATCCATTAACTATTTTGCCATTTTGGCAAAAATCGCTTCTTGTCTTATTTATCCTATGTGTTATGTTCTATGATTCTCTCAATTTCTCTAAAAATACTTCCTTTTAATTAGCGGCGGATCTACATTGGGCTTGAGCCCACCCTAACTTTTATAAGTATTTGTATCAACAAGTGGGATCACATCTTGCACCTCTAGCCTAGTGGTCAGTTGTCCTTGTATTGGAGGAATTGGACGCGGGATCCCGCATAAGACTACTTTCATCATCTTTTTATGGATAAATTAATTTTATTTTGGTAGATGTCCCTCTACTGTTTTTAGAACTTCTTTTATATATAATATTAAATATTGCACATTTAGAAGAAAAATAAAAATAAAACTCAATAGATTTTATTTAAGCATATTCGAATTACTCATATGTACTCTAAAAAATTTTTAGTTTATATTCAAATCACTTCAAATTTCTTTCTAACCTTTTCAATTCTATAACCTAGATCATCTAAGTTGTATATTTTTACTTTTATATCTATGCATCAATTCTAGTTCATGTTTTACTTGTAATATTTTACTTGTATAAAAAAAGGGTAATATCTTACATATAATTCTAGTCTAGTAGGGTCCAGTTGTGTGTTCGTTGATGTGAACCACCTGTTGCACCTCTATCTCTCTGGCAATGTAATTCCTCAAGAGTCCTCGTAACCTCATCCGCCTCTCTGGAGTTTCCTTCTCCTTCCCTGTGTTGTGAGCTTGGTACCCTCCCTGTCTGACCCTATATCTGGTACCTTGCTAGCAATGCGGGGGAGGGAGGAATCTCCCTTCCTGTTTATCCACTCTTTTGAGGTTGTTGCTGTAGGATGGGAGCTGTGACTGTGTGTGTACGTGCTTCGATTACAACTGGTGCCTTTCTAGTTCCGGGTCCTCTCCTGTTTGGGTATGTTGCCCTGTTGTTTTTGGTGACTGATTTTTCCTTGTTTTGTTTCTGGATTTTTGTACCCATCTCCGTGTATACGGGATGGTTTAGGTCTCGCCTTGTCGAGGGCCAGTATGTACTACGGCTTTGCTGATATTTATCAAAAAAAAAAAAAAAAAATCTTACATATAATAGTTGCAAGGTTAAAATAAAATTTCACTAATAATTCTAAAATTATTTATTGAACTCTCATGTAGTTATGAATTTAGATTTATCATTTAAAATTATCTTCCTTCTATTACGTGTATGAATAAAAGTATATTATATGTGAGAATTTTTATACATATATTTTAAATGACTGTAAGACCCTAACCCAAGTGTGAATTGAATTTGAAACAATAATAAATTTTTGATATATATATGTGTTTTTGTATGGTCGAATATCTTAAATAAAATTATCTCAAACATTTCTTTTATTTAGGTGTAACTAAGAGTTATATTTTGACTTTGAATACAATACAAGCCCACCCTCAGTCAAAATTCTAGATCCGCCACTACTTTTAATACACTATTTGTTAACTTACTCATTCCTCTATATGTTGAAAACTAAAATGAAATCAAGCATATTTTTTTAGTTTGTGGAATACAGAATTTAAAGTTAGTTATGTTATATTTCTTTGATTTATGGTAATTTGAAATCATGATTTCATTTATGTTTTATGATATGCAACTATGTTACATACTTTGTGTTTTGGACATCTGATTTATGTTTTAAGATATGCAACTATGTTACATACTTTGTGTTTCGGACATTGTGCGTTGTTTTGTGGATTGTGTCCTATGATGGAAAGACATCTTTGAGCTCTCGATGGGGGATTATACCATCTCCGTTAGCCTGCACTGTATGTAACTTTCTTTTAATCCCGAAATTGGTGGGGACTCTTTTAATATAGCCAATTCTAAGCCCAGTTGTAGGGATTATATGTAACCGCAACCTATGAGCATGTGACTTATATGAAAATTTAACGTCCTTCCTATATTTCTATCTCATATGTAGTAAGTCTTCTACTTTTAATTTTGAAGACATGTTATTAGTACTCCAAAGCATGTTGCCTCTTATTTTTGGTTGGCATGTTTGTTACTTGCTGAGCTTTACCTCACCCTCTTGTTTACAAATTTCAGACACAATGTAGTGAGTCGGCTGAAGAAGTTCAAGAAACTTACTTTCTACATTGTTGAAGTTGCTACAAACTTAGAAGACTTTCTTTTACTTTCTATGACTTTAGTAGTACTTTATATAAGATTATATATTGTTTCTTCAAAGTTTCGACATTTTGACTTAAGTTGTTGTTTTTCGTTATATAATAAAGAACATTTAAGATCAATACTCCTAGCATTTAATCTATGATGATTATTAGTTCTTTATTTGGCTTATAAGTCACCGAGCCATTGATTCATTAGTTAAGGGTCATGACATGAATAACATAGCGTGCTGAGATTAGGTTGAAATTGTTGTTTTAATTGTGGTACCTTTGTGTTTCGTCTTGATTTTATGAGTCTATCCTCATGTGTTTATATTGTGTCACCGGTGTTTTTCGGTGGAAGGCATGTGTTTGCCTATGGAAAGTAGTACAGAGAGAATTTATCGAACGAGCCACACAGGATGAATTGAGTAACCAATCCGACATTTCAGTATTTATCCATCTTCCAGCGTTCATAAAGCTTGATCTTCTCATTTTTTTTCGATAATTAGCAAAAAGAATCGCAATGCAAAACATGCAATCCCGCAAAAGTAAGGTTTGAGTGAGCACGAGTAAAAGCACGCAACAGAAAATGACAAACAAAGAGACATCACCGGTGAAGAACAAAACATAAAGTAAAATAGCAAATGCTAAAATCTCCTCATCTCTTCATCTCCTGCTTCTCACTTAAATTTCCTTATTTCTATATCCTCATTTTGAATGTTGAATGGGTTTTCTAGATTTTATCCAGATTCACGAACACCCATTTTACGCTGATAACAACACTAACTTTAATTCTAAAATAACGTTACATTCCGACAAATATTTAAAAGTCCAAAGTCAAAACATTGTATCTTTTCAAATCACATGCAAACTTCTGAACCAATCAGCCCACAAGCCAAACCAACTGACCCATCCAGGTCAACATGGGTTAAACCAATTCTGGTGTGGAAAAATAGTAGGCCATATTTAAAGCTAGAACATGTCTCCTAGGTGGGTGGAGTCCACCTGATCATAACCTTACCATCAAACCCGGGTTGGATCCAAATAGGTCAAATGCAGGCCAGACACAGGTCAAACTCCAGTCAAGTGAGACCCATTTAAAGCAGTGTCAAGTATATATTTTTAAAACTTCTTATTGTCTACAATAACGTTAATTCTCAAGATAATGACATTATTTAATGCAATCTTGTAAAAAGTTCAAATTTTCTTTTGCTTTTCCGGAGTCGAACCCATGTCCCGTTCTGGGCATATGATTGGTCTAGCCAAGTCGGACCCAACAATGACACTATCAAACCCACGCCGAGTAGGGCCAGGGATCAGCTAGCTAGCTACGTCAAAACAAATTTTTTTCCAACCCATAATCCGGACCACTACCAATAAATGAGTCGACTAGCCGGCTATATACATAACTATACGTTGTCACATACAAATGTCCAGACCTGTCAATTATAGGATGTTGAAGTTAAGTCATTTAAAATCTTGTATCAAAATCTCAACTCTCTCTCTCTCTCTCTGTGACCGCTATACTACAATATCCAGTTTAAACCTATAATAAATAATCTGAGCAACAAAACTGATAAAAAAATCTAGCATTTCGTAAAGCTAGTATATTTGGTCCGATTTGGGTTGTAGAAAGACATTTTAATATCATAAAGAGAGAAATTAACTGCACAGCATAGTATATTCATCCAAAGAGTTGACTTTTTTTTGGTCCGATTCAGATTTTAGGAAGATATTTTAATATCTTAAAGATATAAATTAACTCCATAGCATAATAGATCGGGCTAAGGACCAGTATAGATCCAAAGGACCACGGACGGGCAGGGTAACAAATCTAATCCGAGTCGGGACCAAATAATCCAGTTCAGTCTGGGTTTTCAGTCCCAATAAATACTTGAACACTTTTACTAATACTTGTACACCCACTCAATAAACTAGGGAATTATACTAACTGTTTTTTTTTTTTTTTTGTGTTTGATACTAAAATCTGAAACAATTTTACTATTTTTGGTTTTTTATTTTTAGCTTTTCCTTAGTTTGAGTTAAAATTAAAAATAAAAAACCAAAAACTAAAAACCAAAAGAAACTTCAAAACCGGATTTATAGTTCCTCAAAAACTAAAAATACAAACAAAAAACTATACCAAACAGACCTTTTCATATCAACACTTGAAAATGAAGAAAGAACAAAAAGACCAGTTGATCGATCAAGCAATCTACGAGCTAAATAAAGAACTACCTGGGAAGAATGTGGATCCATAGCACTAATTCTACCGCGGAAGCATTTTCTTCAGCAGTGAAGTGTGGTTTTAAGAACACAGCGATCTAAGTAAGGATTAGCCATCCTACCTGAGATACATGCCTACACAGATGCTACTATCTGACAAAATTTCCGCGTTAAACTTATCTTCCAACAGGAAACCAAAGCCCAGGCGACAGTTCGTTATATGTTCGGCCCAAGTTCGCAGATCTCTGTGATCATAACATGAAACGCAGTGGGGACATCTCTATCACCTGCAACGGTGAAACAGAAATTTTAATTTAGTCCGCATATACATGCTGACATTCGTCATGAAAGCTCAGTGTACAAGGCTCAACTAAAGTGGAAATCGGGGTCAAATATTGCAGTCTTGTCCCAGTTCCATAGATTCGTTGATTTCAAAACTAGAATACGTGACCCTCAAGTCACAATGAAGCCATCTTACCGAAAAAAAAAAATAGAGTTGTGATCGAAGCAGCTAGCTAGAGGGTACTTTTGAGCCTGAGCTGGCTAGTTTTAGTAAGCAGGTTGAATCCCAAGTATGGTGAAGCTCTGGCTTAATGACTTGAGTCTAAATAAATCAATCTCAAGCCAAATTATAAGCTTAAAGGTGCCTTAACAAGCCAAGTTCAAGCCTTAATGAGAGGGCGAGCCCATACTAGCCTAAAAAAGTTGACCTCTGAAAGCATGTTGAGCCAGGCTCAAGCCCAACCAAACTAAGCTCAAGCTCAAAATCTCCAGAATCAACGAGTTACAAGCTGAAGTTCAGAAAATCCTCAATCCTAACAAACTTAGGTTGGCTCATTTACACCCTATTGTGGAAAATGCAATGTGCATTCAGCAATGGTGCTATATAAGTAGATGTTGCCAGTGGGCCGGGCCGGCCGTTGGACTAGGCCAGGCCCGGACCGGCCTGCCCTTCACCCGGGCTGGGCTCCCCCCCCTCCCCTCCCCCCCAAGAGGGGGGCCAAGCCCAGGGGCCCGGCCCGTTGGGGGTATAAACCCCCCCAAAATTAAAGTGAAAAACACATGAGGGTGGGAGGATTCGAACCTCAGACCTCCAGCGTGTTAAGCAAAGCTCCCACCATATGAGCTAGAACCTTTTTTGTGATATATTAGGATAAAGAAAATATTAAATTATATATATCTTTAAAAAAGAGGGCTGACCATCCGGGCCTTATATAGTTTGTTTATAAAAAATATTTTGAGAAACATATGTTTATAAAAAATATTAAATTAAACACAGAGGCAGTTGTATTAGGTATGGGTATGCCTTTTATAGTTTGTTTATTCAATAAAATCGAAAAAAAAAAAAAAGGAACTCACATGGTAATTGTTAAGGCTTATATGTTAGAGGCATGGGGTTCGAATCCCATTTGTGTCAAATTTGTCAAATTTTCTATAAAATATGTCAAATTGTACTTTTATCCAATAAAATCACAAAAAAATTTGTAGCTCACATGGTACCGGTGTGCTTTATACCGGGCCAGCCGAGCCGGGCCCGGCCTGCGGCCACCTCTATATATAAGTGCACATGCAATCCACATCAAATCATATTAAAAATAGATTTATCCTATTACAAAGGAGAACGAATAGAACTTAGTATACCACTGAAGTCCATCTAACTGGCGCTGGGGGCGGAGGATGCCTTCTTTTTCCTCTTGTTCTTGGGTTTTACGGCATCCTTCAATGTCTTGATCCCATCAGTGCTTCCTTCAGACTTGGACAATTCAGCTGCTGAAGGCAATGTAGCACTTCCAGAGGCCTCTATAAAATTACTATCACTTGGCTGTTTGGCACGAGTTAGTCCATCCTGTTCTTTATTAGGTGTTACTTGACCTGCACAGGCATCGATAAACCATGACCTTCAAGCCCAAAAACAAAAACAAAAAAAACACGATGAACAAGAATAAGACAAAGGCGTACTCCATTAAGCAGAACAGAAAAATGCATTGTTTTTCTCCTAAGGGCGTATCAGTACATGTTTAAATGACACGAGCCTTCTCATGAGTCCTTACAAGCCTACTCATTACATAGATCGAAATGCTCCGCTCATTTTAAGCTGTTGCAAAGTCAAGCTCACTAGTTTGGCTCAACGAGCATAATTCAAGCCTTCTAAAGTTTAGGTTGGTGGTTTGCAAGCTTACAAGTCTTTAAATGAGCCAATCTCGAGCTACATTATAAGCCAAATTTTTCGAAACAAGTCATGTTCACGCTGAGCTTAGCTCAAAGCTCACCAAGCTGGGAGCTCACACTCGGAGTCTCCATCAGTTATAGAGTCAATCTTGACCAAGTAAAACATTGTCAAGTCTAACAAGCTCGGGCTCCACTCGGCTCATTTACAAGGGCAGATGTACAATAAGCATTGATTTCGTTGCAATAAACACCAGAATAGGAAGTAAATCTGCATTCAGAAAAATTCAACTGAAATATAAATATGCTCACATTCAATTAGCACGAGTTGATCAACATAAATGCCTTTCTATTTTAAAGGTTGACAGGAGAAGAATAAGGAGCTCCAGTGCAGGTTAGCATAGAAAATGAAAATTGAACAGTTCTCCAAGAGAAAAACTGGAACATTTATTCTAGGATTCAGAGTGTGTGCAAATAGTATTGCCCTTTTCATGACATAGTAAATATACATATACAAACAAGACTATTGCATTAACCTGGAGTTTCTTCTAAACATCGGTTGATTTAATCTCCATGTCCTGTTTAATTAATTGTCTCTCCAAAGGTGTAGGATGAGATGTCCTTTGTGATGCGGATGGAATATATTTGGCCCGTTGACATACTATGACACTTCAAAAGATAACACTTAGGCTCCCTTCTTGAATGGCAGAAGACATTTTCCTTGTGGAACATATTTTCCCTTGACTTTTTAACTAAAAGTAACTTTTTATATAAGTTTTTTGTTTGATCTAGAAATTACTTCATTATATAACATAGTACGGGATTAAGGTTTAGCGCATTCATATTGAGCCGCAACGTGAAGAATTACAAGGTTTAGAGGTAGGTCAAGAAGAGTGGCACAGAGAAAATAAATACCTCTTCAGCAAACGAAGTCAATTATTTATGGAGGAATGAGTTTTCTCTTTTTTTCATATTTTTGTTACTGTGGAGAAAAAGTTTAATTACGAAATATTTGATTTTCCTGCATGGAAGTCCGAAAGACCTCCCAGACAATATAACAAGGGAAATAAAAGTTCATGTTTATTCTCCACAAGCAGCGTTCTGCATGATCAGAGACTATCAAAGTGATCAGGAGACAAACAACGAGACAATAATAATATTCAAAAAAAAAAAAAAAAGGAACTACCACGAGAGGCAAGAGAAACCTTCAGGAAGTCCGAAACCACACCTTTTGAATATGGATCCCTGAAAAAAAATGTCATTAAGAACAGTGAATACACCGGAGTTCATTAAGTTTTACATCTAAGTAAAAGAATGGGATTAAATGGAGCACACGTAAAAGGATTTTCTAAACCAATTACAGCAGTACCAAAACCATAACCTCGTCATTCCAACTTCACGCTAATTAAGGCAAACAGATATATAAGTTAAACTGTCATCTCAAAATCATGGATATGTCAAAAATATTGATCGTTGAATAAAAGTATCCAATAAATTATGTATTTTATCGCTCTGCAAGATCTTTCTTCTCTCCAATCCCTTCATTCTATCAGGTATCACGGTCACTCATTTCTTCCTCCAACAACAACAAACGCAATGCCTCAGGGCTCCCACATATGCAGGGTTTAGGCAATTATTTCTTCCTCATGGCTTCCAAATACCAAAAATCAATATGGCATTGACTACATAAACTTCGAAGTTCTCTTTCCTACCCTACTGGAACGATCTACAAATTGTTTGTTATTTGTTTTCTACATGCATGCTTTGCAATGTTTTTAGACATAATGTTACAAAGTCACCAGGACCTTCTGCGTTTATTTCTACATCAGAAGCATTTTCATAGTCACAAAGGATGTGCAAGTTAGAATTGTCAGGAGCAGAGCAGAAAAACGGGCCTAGAACTTGGAGGTGTGCAAATTATAATTGTTCCTTCACAATTCAAGTAGGTATGCAAATCAGAAACTAGAACATTACAAACATTTGACAAAGGATCCCTCCATACCAGTTTGAGAGGCCTCCTATGACCTTTTGGGTTTTGCCATCTCTTTTGTCACCTCTAGATGACGGCGTTTCAACTTCCATATCATTGCTCTCTTCAGTTTTGAAACTTCTCATATCATGCTCTGCCTCTCCTTTCACATAAGCAGATTGATCTTTACTCTCCCTCTTGCCAGAATCAGTTATATTAGCATCAACAGTAGTTGAAGAAGGATGGCGTTTGATCTTTCTAAGAGCTCTTTCTGTGTTATACGATTCAACCTAGTATGATTTATGCCAATTAAATTGGGTCAATGAAAACAGAGGCCATCAATTACAAGCCGTACATAATTTCAGAGAACAATCCACTACAAACTCAAGGTATTAAAGTATTTTAAAGTCACATAGTAGAACGACGAGAGAACTCGAAAGGTTAGCTCAAGTGATAAAGCACTTAGACCTAGAACCTATAAGTCTAAGGTCCGAATCTTATCATTGGATACAAACAATTGCTTGGGGCCACCCTACTTGGGTCTATAGGCCCAACTTAGCTTGTTGCACAAAGAAACTTCTAACTGGATCCAGAAATTAGTTGTGGTGCACGTAAGATGGCCAGACACCACAAAAAAAGAACAGGAGAGGAGACAAAAAATGCATGCTTAGAACTTACAGCACTTTTAATCTTGGTTGTTATATCAGCTGCTTTCACAGAAGCAATTCGCAAGCACTGCATAACAACACTCTGCATGATGCCCACTCCGCCGGGTTTTTGAATGGCACAGATCTCCCCATGTGTGTTAAGTGTAGCTGTCATTCTTCCCCCCATGATGGCCTCCTCGAAGTGGGTTGGATCGATCACCTGGGTGGGCCCTTCCCCTTAGAATAAATTCCATATAAATGATGCCTAGGTAGCAAGGGCATGTGCCAAATAATTCGTATCTTACCACAATATTCTCATCAGTAAAAAATGCAAAAGTCACAGCAATAGGAAGATGATGTACTATCAATGGAAGTGGTTCCCTCTCCTGCAAGAAAGCAAGAAAAAGGGATAGAACCCAAAAACATAAACCCAACAACAAAAGGTGAACACAAACGACCTGAATGCAGAAGTATGAAATAACTCTCTCGTAATCATCCAGAAAAATGGGAGTGCTTTGAAGACAGAAAAAAAGAACCACAACCAGCAGGAAAAAGATTCACTACACATGGAATACATGCAACGGATTTAAAAGTATAGACTGGAATAAATAGTGTGTTTGTTTCATCAATCGAACTAGTAGCAGGTTAAGTTTCATGTTTTTGGTCAAAGATGACAATGGTAACATACATGAGAAGTTTAAGTCACAATCATTTAAGCTGGTACGCAAATATTTCACGGTTTCACCCAATCAATCTGCAGGCCCATACTTTAGTCTTCTTACATGCACAATCATACCTATGTGTCAGAAAATTTCCAAACCATCTAGAACAGCCCTCCGTGGATCAAATTCAATAAGCCAATTCTCGAAATCAATGGCTCAGATAAAAGTATGTAGGTCACGCAAGCAGTTTTCTTAAAATATTAAAGAGGCAGGTGAATACCATGTAAAGATCATTTCAATAGATGCTTTTTGCAGTAATTCACATCAAAGGTACATGTATATGATTCTCACAACCATATCAAGCAGACACTAGATCTTGTTCTCTCACATCTTTAATTAACATCATGGAATCTTAACAAAGGTCAAAGTCATAAGTAGACATATGCCGTTGCATCTAATCTTAAATTTACATAAACGTGAATAGGAAAGGCCATTGTAACCCAGCATGGAGCATATGGTGCTCATACACAGGGCAAGGTTCACCTTCCTGTACCTTTTTACATCCCCATTAATCAAACCAACCTATAATTGCATCCATGTCACCATGTGTGTTACGATATCAGGGCCCAGGATGTATATGTGCTCCTACATGGAACAAGGTTCAGCTGTATTTACAATATAGTCGAATGCCTACTAAATAACTACATCCATGTCACCATGTGTTACAATATCAGGGCACGTGCTGTATATGTGCATATGTAAGCAATGCTCCCCACACGCTACCACATCCATTCTAAGAACAATTTTAGTCTTTTTCCATCTTCTTGTACATTAACTTAGCCTGCATTATGCATCTACGATCAATACTTTCCCCAGATATAAAGAAACAAAATGAACCATGTTTTCCAAGGCAAGAGATGCTTACTTCTCAATCTTCGTTTGGTCCTAATTATATTCACGTAATCAAGCTCCTTGACATGTTTTTTTTTCCCTAAGATGGCGAGAACATGTATCCATGCCGTTTCCTTGAGCCCTAATTTTGGAGACCCCGTGCTAGACACCTTGTTAATTGTTATTATGGGAAGATGAACTATTCCATTGTCCCTTGGTATTCAAGAGCCAATCCTCCCATCTTGGAAACATTGTGATTTTGACAAAATACAATCATTTCATTTACAAAAAATAAAGACACCTTACATTATAGTCTCCATATGAGCTACAATATGTTTATCGTAGGACAAACCACACATTATCATCGATAGACTCATTCTAAACCGCTAGTAGATTGATTGCATTCCAATCAAAAGAAATGATTGATTGCACTTGCCAACAAGCAAATGTTAGGAAAAGAAACTTACTTCAGGCGGATGAACAATGACTTCCTGGTCATCTTCACTCCCAAGTGTACATTCAGGCCTCCGAAATGTCATAAGTGCCACCAAGGCAGCAATGTTAGCAGCATCAACAAGGTTCCTGTTTCATAGGGAAAAAAAAGCAGAAGCCATAAGTTTACAAATCATCATGCTGCCACTAGTGAAAATTTTCAGTAAATAGGTAACGTAGCTCACCCCGCATTATCTAGAATATGAAGATCAATGCGTATGGACCATACTAACTTGCCAGCAAGAACACAAAGTGACTCTGTATCCACCGCCCTGCTCTCCCTGCCAGACCACTTTCACATTTTCAAACAGAATCTCAGGGAAATAAGCAGAGATATGTAACATTTACGAATCGTTGAGAATCCTTTTACAATTATATTTCATTAGATATTCCTTAACAAATCATTGAGAATCCTTTTACAATTATATTTATTTAGATTTCCTTTAACAACTAATATTTATAACTTCATAAACAAGAAAGAGCAAAGTTCTGTTTAAATACCTGATTGCTCATAAAACAAATTATACGGTCTACGTATACAGTCACTAAAGCATGCGCGATTTTATCCCCGCACAGGATACAAAGCAATCTTAAGAGCACATAACAAAATACAATTATGCACAACAAACATTCCAAGTACAATTAACAGAAGAACTCGTCCCCTATGTGATTAAGTAGAAAAGGGAACCAAGAAAGATTTACCTAAGTCCACGGTCAATGATTCGTCCTAACTCCACTGCAGACTCTCCGGGACGGCCTGCCTCAAACGAAGGATCAGCCATAGGAGAGAACTCCGTGTAGACGGAAAGTGTGCCTTCTTTTGGCCGGTCTCTATAAGGTTGAACTAGTTGACCAGTCACAAATCCCATAACATGGGTCTGCCCAAGCTGCACCTCAGATGAGCCATCTTCTCTGGATTTCAGGGCAATTCACCACAATTCAACTTCTATTGCCAGATTAAACAACTAGCTAACAGTAAATCAGAATTCAACAAAATAATTCCTGAAATGCTATGCTATGCAACCCAAGAGTTTCCTTCCATACATGCATATCCTTTTCATTCATAAAGTGTTATTCATTAGCTCTAGACTTGTTGGCGAATGAATATAAGAAGACACAAGCACATAAGCAAACACACTGATAACCTTCTTAAATAAAATACATGCATCATAAGGCAGTAGAATAAACGGCAAATGATCATGGCAGAACACTTCTAAAATATCCGCATGCATGAGTAACAAACAAGGCAGAAGGTAAAAAAATGAATGGGTGATCTGATCACACGCAAGAACACAATTCCCAAAAGAAACTGTCAGCCCAACTCCATGGAATGTTAACCCATCAAAAAAATATATCTTCAAGCAAACAGTTTTCAGTATTTCTAAAAAGGAAATACTATAAGATTCCAGAAAGTGGATTGCAGAGGAAATCAGGACATCATGCAGTAGTAAGAAGTGTACACGAAGAAGAAACAAACAAGATTCAGGTGAGTTATGAAATATTGTATACGAACCTGAAGTATAGTTAACCATGCATATGAATGATATAGTTACACACTATAAATGCTCGTAGATGATATAATTACACATCAGACTTAAGATCAGCAAAGATTCCAATAAACCGAGAAAGAAAAAGACAGACAGTGCCAAGGTTTTCTTAAATCTTGCACAGAAAGCAAGGTTCTAAGTGGAATCATGATAAGTTTATTGATAAATATATCCTTCCTCCCTACTTCTATCCCTATGAATTGAAAAGCTTGAAGGCATCAGGCACTGTCTGGAATTAAGTCTAAATACGTCAGTCTTATGATTTTGAACACAAGGCATGGTATCACCATAGAACTTCCTTGAAGAAAAAAGGAAAAACGCTCTGCATGTCTTTTTTCTCACGTCCTTCATTTCTTTTTGATTGGAAAATGAAACAAGCATAGTGGTACACAAGTGACTGAGATCCATTTTCTCTATTATGATTGAGCAAAGGATGGGGAAACTCACAATGACGTCAAAGCCACCACCAACAAAGCCTAAACAAGGTCACACATTCAAAACTCATAGTTTGAGAACTTATCTTTAGACATGCAAAAATTAAATTTGAAAGCTCCAGCACAAAGTCCCAACCAAAACCCCATACGAAGAAAATAGCTCCAAAGCAGATCAATATATCATACAACAAACGGAAGGTATTTCAGGGAAACATGTGAAGTACTTACCTACCAAACTTAATAGTCAATCGACGATAGTCAAAAAGTCGCCTTCCATCAACTCTGAGATCTGACAGTAAGGCAGTCTGAATGAATTTCCTCTCATTTATGGTCATGCGCCATGTATTAGCTAACCGCTGTTCCATCTCTTATTCTGCAAATTACTGAGCAAGTATAATCAAAGTTAACTGACATGCAGGACAACACTAGTCCACAAGATTATGATATATACACAGTCCAAAATGCACTAAATGATTTAATATCAAAACACTGTGAATCCATGCTTTAAATTCCGCAAAGCCAAACAACCACCACAATACTACCCTCGTAAACTTTATGATCTTTACTATGGATTTTGTACCAAGGTGTTTCAGGATTCTAATCCAGCTCAAAGAAAACAATTTCCAAGGATATTAGACTTAACTCCACCCTAAAAACCGCTTACCAAGGAAAGGATGTCTTTACCATATTGGACATCCCAAAACCTGCCATGCCATGTACAATTGCAACACGCTGAATTGAGGGCTCAAACATCATAGATCATACATAGGGACTAGCTCTAATACCCTATCAAAAGATCTTGAACCTAACTCCAAGTACAAAGTTGGTTTATTAAGGGAAGGTGGTCTCACCATATGCGTTAAGCCAAGCTAGGTCCCCGCGGTGATGTACGAAACAAGACTAATTTCTAGTAGAAAGATAAGCAAACAGAAAATAAGAGGAAAAAATGAAAGTGGTCTCACTGACAAATGGCACTTCATGCCGGCCCAATACACCACTATCAGAAAATAAAAGGAAAAATCAAAGAAAACGTATGACATAAAGGGAAACCATTATTAACTAAATATATGTGCATATGTAGATAAAACATACATTTCCCATGAAATTCCGCTACAAAGGATGGCACAAGTAGTAGGGCCTAGAATAAAATGTCTCTGTAATCACATGTTTTAGACCCAATTCGTAAATGGGTGCAAATAATTTCTTTCAGCCCTACACTAGGTCTTTAGGCCGAAACTTGCAAGTCGAGTGCGCGTTACGCGTAATCAGCACATAAGCATCCTTAATAATAAATAAACAATCTATTTTATGGTACAACAATAACAAACCCAGTGCCTAAAAGGTTCCCGCTACAAGGTGCTACCCTGAAGGGAGGTTGTTTCCAAGTGCCCCCAATATATATAGTAAGAAGTGTAATTTCTCTCTCTCTAGAGTTTTGCTTATTTTACAACCTAAAGACGAAACATTTCACCACCAACAAGAATTCAAAACATCAAATAGTCAAATTGAAACCATGCCTAGTGAAATCCCACTTTCAAGTTGAAACCATGCTCTGGTGAAATCCTACTTTCGAACAAGCATAAGTATATGGTACTGCTATGAACCATAAACTATGCACAAAATAGAAATTGGTGTTATTGTTACATTTAGGCTCTGTTTGTTTCAACAGAGATGCTTATTCCCCAGAAAACAATTCCCTTTGGAAAAGATTTTCTAAGGAAAACAAAATTCTAATTTAGATTTTCCCGGGTTTGTTTTGAGGGAAAACATCACTCAAGAATGTCATTTCCCTTGTTTGTTTTGTAAGAAACAAGATTCTAGATTGTAATTTCAAATTAACAAAGTGTAAAATATAACAAAACCATTTCAGTTGCAAGACGAAAGAGAGAGAGAGAGACAGAGCTTCAACCGGTGACAGCGCGCAGAGAACGATGACGACGGAGCGACGAGCAGCAAGGGCTGAGATGCGAGCTTGAAAACCCTAGCGAAAACCCTAGGTGCGACAGGGAGGTCGAGGTGCGGCGGCGGAAGGGCTGAGATGGGAGCTTGAAAACTCTTAGAGAGAGAGAGAGAGAGCGTGTGAGAGTGCGTGCACGTGAGAGGAGAGAGAGAGGACGCGAACTAGGGCTTGGGGACAGAGCACACGCGGAAATGATTTTCAGCCCGGCCCAATTTTTGGACTTCGGAGGAAAAACTAATTATTAGATTTTGTTTTTCCGCCTACATATTGGCCACAAATAAGGAAAATAGTGAAAACCTTTTTTTTAAATTAATTTTTTTATGCAAAACAAACAGAGCCTAGTGAAAATGAAAAATAAAAGAAAAAAAAAGTGAATTACTTGGGAAGGGACACATAAAATCATAAATTAGAGATAAAACCAAAATCACACCAAAACATAACAATATCACAAAATAAGTCTAAAATCAAACCGAAATTAAATCAAGAATATCAAACCAAAAACACACTAACACTACAACAACAACAACAGTCCCAGTACTACAAGGGCTCCCGCTTGCGCAGAGTCTGGGAGAGGTAGGATGTACGCAACCTTACCCCAATAAGGTGGGCCCCTGACGAGAGACTGTTTCTGAGGACCCCCAACTTGGTCGTAGAAATTTATGGAGAGTCTGCAAGAAGAGCATGTAAAGCCTAAAATCATGTGAAGCATGTATGCATATATGCAAGTGAGCGTATAGGCACACAACACACTACAATAATCTGATAAGCATGTAAGCATGTACTTATATTTGAATGCATGGGAATCTAGGATCATAGCATACAAGGTAAGAGGCAGGAGCATAGAAGTAAGTACGATACAACTCACACATATAATGCAAATATATGGAGAAGTAGATCATCTAGATAATAGAGAGAGAGAGAGAGAGAGAGAGAGAGAAGGTAGAGGAAGAGAGTGAGAGAGTGAGAGAAAGAGATAAAGGGAGATGGAGAACTGAGAGAGAGATAATACCGGATGATACAGGATGTAAGTATATATGTCAAGAAAGTATGGAGGGTTCCAGCAGCTTGGAGCCCTAATTGACCAACAAACCAACCAACCAAAAACACACTAAATCCAAAATTTGAGTTATTTATACCGTTGGTCTGTAGTGTTTTTAAGTTTGTTCAAATTAGTCTGTCATCTTTGTAACATGTTCAAATTAGTCTCACATCTTTGTAACTTTGTTCAAACTAGTCTTTCATTTTTTCTTTTGCTCAAAATGGTCCTCAATACTTTATTTTATATCACAGTTAGTTATCTTTTTACTTTTTAATTAATTTTTGTGAGCATATGAGACATTAATTTTATCATAAGCTAAAACATTATGGCTCATTTGAACAAGAGAAAAGATGAAGAACTAATTTTAAAAAGATACCGACAGAAGGACGAATTTGAACAAAATTACAAATATGAGGACCAATTTGAACAAATTTAAAAACATGAGGGACCAACGATGTAGATAACTCACCAAAAATTCCACACATAAATCAAGAACTAAAGGCGTTGCGCCGTCAGTGAGGAATGCCACCGAAGACAAGAGGACAAGCTCCGAAATCTTACAGCCCAAGTGGTTCCATCCCAAAACCAATTGACAATGGGTGGAATAGCCGACTCAATATATAACATGGTATCATTCCCTTATATTTTATTGATGTAAGACTATTTTTGTACTCTAACAAACCACCATACTCCACAACTATTGTACAAAGGCTTCACTTTAGGTAACTTCACTCTGATTAGATAGCCCTTTTCTCTCCTGCAAACGGCTTTACTCTACTCTAGATAGCCCTTTCCTTGGTATATAACTTGGTACCATTCCCTTGTATTTTTTGATGTGGAACTATTTTTGTAGTTTAACAAACCACCACACTCCGCAACTGTCGTCCTTCACAGCTTCACTTTAAATAGTAGGCCTTTTCCCCTATAGACAGCTCCACTATACTCTAGGTAGCCCTTTCCTAAGTATATAACTTGGTATCATTTTCTTGTATTTTTTGATGTGGGACTATTTTTGCACTGTAACACAAAATCCATCGCCGGTGAAATAAGGGTGAGGGGTCGAAATGCCATACCTGGACACAAGTGACATGGCTGTGGGTGATGAAAAATGCCTGGCGAGGATCAATAACACTCTAGTGGTGGCACTCCGGCAAGGTGAGGTTGGGAGAGGCCAACCAGCAGGGTTTAGGCTTGTTTGACATTGCTGTGAAAATACTACTTTTTTCAAACTAATATGACACACTATGAAGTTGTGGGAGCGGGTCATAGAGAGAAGGCTTCGGCAACAAACAGAAGTGTCCGTGAACCAATTTGGATTTATGACCGACAGATCAACTATAGAAGCCATCCATCTCTTAAGGCCGACGATAGAGCATTACAGGGATAGACAATAGGACCTCACATGGTTTTCATTGACTTGGAGAAGGCATATGATTGGGTGCCACGAGGGGTCCTATGGAGGATTCTAGAGAAGAAAGGAATTCCCGTGCCTTATATCTAAGCCATTAAAGACATGTATGAGGATACATAAACTAATGTGTGTACAGCAGAAGGGGAAACAGGCGCTTTCCCCATTACAATTGGGGTTCACCAAGGATCTGCCTTGAGCCCCTTTCTATTCGTTCTGGTTATGGACGAACTTATTAGGCATATCCAAGGGGGTGTGCTATGGTGCATGCTTTTTGCAGATGACATAGTTCTAGTGAGGGAGTCATGAGAAGCTGGAACTCTGGAGACTAGAACTCTGGAGAGGGCCTTTGGAATCGAAAGACTTAAGACTCAATAGATCCAAGACCAAGTATATGGAATTCAAGTTCGGTACCTCCATCACACCTAGCATAGAAGACATCAAGATTGGTTTGGAGACCATACCAAAGAAGGAGTTTTAGACACTTGGGTTCCATGGTACAACAAAACGGCAAAGTTGACGAAGAAGTCAACAACCACATTAAAGTAGGCTGGCATATATAGAGGATGGTCCCTGCGGTACTTTGCGATAGAAAGTTCACGTTAAAGTTGAAGGGAAAACACTATAAGACGGTAGTGAGCCCGGCTATGTCATATGGTACGGAGTGTTGGCCAATGAAACGACACCATACTCAAAAGATGAAAGAGGCGAAGATGAGGATGCTGCGGTGGATGTGTGCACACTGGAATAACTTTTCTTGTGAATTTGATATCTTAGTGAAAACAAATCAATTATTTTGTGTTAGAGTTCTCAATTTGGAGTGTAATGAGGAGTTTATAATGGTCTTTGTGTATGCCCCGATGCAAGAGGATGAAAAAGATGCTTTTTTGGGAGGGACTTACTGGCCTTATTTTATCCTTTGACAATTTTGTATTATATTATTGGGGATTTGAACGAGCTCCTTATACTAGAAGATAAAAAGGCAGGACTTCCTGTTAGATGCTCTCACCTTGAAAGGCTAAATGCCTACTGCTTATCAAGAAATTCGGCCGACATTCCTCATATAGGTCTACCTTTTACGGGGAAAATGAATCTTGTGAATTCTATTGTGTTTGAAAGATTATATATATGCCCAGCTAATAAAGAATGGTTTGCCTCCAATCCTAAGGCATTGTTAAATACAGGTACCTTTTTGGTGTTTGACCATGCCCCAACTTGGCTAGATACCAAATCGCCTAAAGTTCCAAAACCAAGACCTTACCCACTTAGGTTGTAGAACCCATAGGTAGTGCCTTAGTTGCATCAATTGGAAGTCAAAGGTTTCAAGAATTGAAACTATATTGCATTGTACATAAATTGAGGTTATAAAAGCCCAACTCAAAGCTTGGAAGATTGGAGAATGCCCACATACTCATAATCAAATTATTACTAATCAGGAGAAAATTAGGCAAATTCAGAATCTAACGATGTTTATCTCCCTCTCAAAAAGGGATAGAAGGAAACTTAATCAACTTTTGAAACAACATGAAAAAATGCTTTTACTTAATACAAACTTTTGGGGTTTCTTTCATAAGAAAGAATGTCTCATTAAGGGTGATTGTAACTCTAGACCTTTTCATCTAAGTGCATCCCATCGTAAATGGAAGAGGGCAATTATGTGCATTAGGGATACCTTTGGTATATGGATTCGTAATTTTGGGGGGGGGGGGGGAGGTGATAGAAAACCAATTTTTAAGAGAGTTTCAGAGAAGATTTCACATGGGCAAAGATGGTCCCCAAAATCTCTCTCTTGAGGAGGTTAATCCCCTAATCACGGATGAAATGAATAGGGAGACAACTCGAAATACCACAAAATAGAAGAAGTCAAACAACAGTATTCTAAATAAAACCCGTACAAAGCTCCTAGTCCTTATGTGTTTGGTGCATGTTTTTTCCATTGGTATTAGGACCTACTGAGTCGTCCTGTAACTGAGGCTATCAATGCCTTTTTTTCATAGCAAACATTTATTATGTGAGGTTAATCACACGTTTATTACTTGAATCCCTAAATGCAACTCTCTTGAGTCCCCATCGCATTACAAACCCAAAAGCCTATGTAATTCTGTTTATAAAATTCTCACTAAAGTATTAGCAAATAGACTGCATCCTCTGTTAGGTAACCTAATTCACTAGGTCCAAGGAGCTTTTGCACCTGGTAGATCTATTCATGATAACATTCTTCTATCCCATGAAACAAGGACAACATTTCGTTAGACAAAAAAAAAAAAAAGGGTTGGTTGGCGCTAAAATTAGAAATGGAGAATGATTAAGTAGAATTGGTTGGAAATTTATTGAAACTGTCTTAGGGAAATTGGGTTTTTCTAAGAAGTCAGATCTGGCTTATGAAATGTGTCACGATGGTATCTTACTCTCTTATCATTTATGATGGACCTACTGGGATATTTAAACCTTCCAGAGTTCCCTAGCAGGGGGATCCTTTATCACCTTACGTATTTATTTTATGTATTGATGTTTTAATGAGAAGAATCCTATGAGGAATTGAGGAAGATAATAAGGGTCTGGGTATTAGGATCGCTCCCTCAACACTAATTATTCCATGTCTAATGTTTGCAAATAACAGTTTGTCATTTTGCAATGTCCCATGGATGTGTGTAGACAACTGAAAGCTACTCTGGATTCTTTCTGTAGGGAATTAGGTCAATTGGTAAATTATCATAAATCTATCCTAATTTTTCGAAGAATGTGCCATCAGATTACGAGTTTGTGGCCTCTTTGGAATCAGATCAATAGTAAGTATAAGGTCTTACCTCGACTGACCTCTAGTTGTGAAGAGGCCAATGAAAGATGAGTTTGTGGATCTTATGGAAAGGGTTTATAGAGAGATTGCCCTGTGGAAAGCTCATTTATTTTATAAAGTAGAAAGAGGTATTCTGATCCAAGTAAACTTAAAAAGTCTTCTGGCTCATACAACGCAGTGCTTTCACATTCCGAGATCAATATCTTACGAGATTGACAAAGCATGTAGATAATTTTTTTGGAAAAAAGGGAATGGTACTAAAGGTATTCGTGTGGTAGATTGGGATAAGATCTGTGGGCCTAAATTAGCTGGAGGCCTTGATTTTCATCATACAACTGCAGTTAATAGAGCTTTTTTGTGCAAGCTAAGTTATAAGGTGCCCATGCAACCAATGAATCTTTGCATCTAAATGGTGAAAGCTAAGTATTTATGAAGCACTTGGATTTTAGATTATACTCTTAAATATAGTGTCACAATCCTAAGATTCGTGACTTGACTTTGGATATAAATTTGGAGAGTTTAGATGAGAAAAGAAGGTGAATTAGAATTAGATGAGAGATAGAATTAGATGAGAATGAGAATTAGAGTCTAGATGAGAGAGAGAAAGAATATTGGAGATGAGAAGTAAGAGAATTACTCTTAACTTTTGATATTTCATTGATTTGATATTTGATAATTTATTACATGGATACTACTCCTATTTATAGGATAGCCAAAACACCCAAAAATTGCTAAGGAAGAGTCTAGAATTGCCTCATCTCCCAACCGTCCCCATTAATGCCGGGTTGAGCCTTGCAAGGCAAGGAAGTATCTAGATACATTTTCACATGTGTTGTTTGCTTCCCCAAGTGACACACCTCTTGAATAGCCGTGCACCATTAATTGCCCAACTACCAAAGTGTTGTATCTTTACATGATTTATATAATACTAAGTAAATAATACTAATTAGTTATTGCGACACAAGAGGACCTATTCTAGAAGTTTCTAGAGCGTTCTAGGATATTCCGGGTAAAATTATAAATTATAAAAATGTGCGTCGGTTTAGGATCAGGACAAGGTCACGGACAAGGATCGTGACATATAGTGACTCTTGGGAAAAAATTCTCCAAAGTAGGGATTTGATCAAGAAAGGTATCAGATGGCTTATCAGTGAAGGCTGTAGCATCTCCTTTTGATTTGATGAATGGTATACTCAATAACCTTTGGCTAAAGTGGCTGGAAAAGAGAGTGGTCCTAAGGATCCATAGCTGAGAGTAGCACAGATTTTATTATTAATGGTAGGTGGGATGTTCCAAAACTAGCTAAGATGATTCCAAGGCATGTTATCTTCTAATTCTAGCCATTTTGATTCCTTTGAGTCTAAAAGATGATCAATTTTGTTAGAGATTTACTGCGGATAGACACTTATCAGTAAAAATTGTGATCTGGTTGGCTCATGCGCTGGAGTGGAAAAGTTAGGAAGATTTCGCCTTTTAAATGGATTTGGAGACTTGACATAGCTCCAAAAGCTAAGCTGCTCTATAGTTTGTTGCCCATAAGAAAAGAATTAAACTGGAGAGGGATTATCACTAATTGTCCGTGTCCTTGGTGCTATGTGAAAGATGAAGAGATGGAGCATATATTCCTAAATATGAATTCGCTGAATTGTTAAAAGCTGGCTAACCAAAAGAGGATGGTTCAAAGATATATTTTCAGGAAAACCTTGAAAGAAGAGATTCATAACTCATGCAATAACAAAAGATGAGTAGGAGATGATGAGATTCATAATTGGATCTACTTACTTTGGTCTTTGTGGAGATATCGTAATGAGAAAGTGTTTCAAGGTGTTTCCGTTACTCCAGAGGAAGTGATCTTAACGGCAGATATTAGAGCTACTGAATGGAGATTAAGAATCCGGGTAGATAATATAAATCAGAAATTGAGTAGTGATGTGGTAAGAAGGAAAAAAAAAAAAGAGGGGGTATTTATCTAAGTATACCCATTTGAACTTTTGTGTTGAATTAATGATTACTTGATTGTAGTCAATTTTATTAGTTTTATTGTATTTCTTCAACTTTATAATACAATATATTGTTCCCTAGTTTTAATGTATTATGAAATTAATGTTTTTTTGCACATTTTGATGTTCTTTATTGTATATTTGATGCTTATAATGCGATTTTTATGAATACAAGGTAATGTTTTACACAAAAAGTAGAATCCTACAATTCTTGATCCGATTCTACGATCCCGATCCTGAGGAGCCCTCACCGATCCTACGTAGAATCCCGATTCTGACAACCTTGTCGCCCAAGCACGCTTAACTTCAAAATTCTAATGAAATCCGATGTCTTAGTGCCTGATAAATAAACCCTGAAAAATCTTAATGCACCACATTGTATTTATTGAAAAATTAGGCTATTTACGTAATAAATTATAAAACCTCGAGGTACTAAGTGATAGATTGTCAAAATATATATTAGAAAGAAAAAAGTATTTCCAAGAAAATATAAAATCTATAAATAATTTTCTTACGCTAGGATTGATATAAACATTGTTTTGTTATTATATTCACCAGATCATGAAATAGTAAAGACCTTTACAATATAAATAGCAATCATTAACGAAAATCAAATTGTATAACATAATTCTGTCCAATATCATACCCAACTTATCATTATTTTCCTTGTCTTTATTCCACATTATTACCTTTAGCGATCTATGATCCCATTTAATTCATTTTAATATGATCCACATTATGACCAATGTATGCCCCAAAGGTTTTTAAACCACTTTGAATATTGACTTCCTTTCTTTTATAAGGGAAAACATTTTCCCCATTTTAGAGGAAAAACATTTTCCATCAAAAAACGTACTTCAAACAACGAAAAGTAGGAAAACTATTTCCAAGAATCTCTTTTTCCTTAAAAAAAAAAAAAAAAAACGGACCCTTAGTTTCTTTTTTTTTCAAATATATATGCATATAGTTAATATTTTTCTCCTGCTCATTTTCTCAAATATAAGGTTGCTTGAAAATGTATACATAACATAAATTTATGGTAAATTACATTTTAGATCCTAAAGTATAGTTAATTAATCTTTTAGTCCGCAAACTTTATGAAATAATTTTGGCAGTACATGAAGTTCGATGAAATAATTTTTTAGGCTAATTACCGGTGATTCTTTAATCAAAATTTATAAAAAGACCAAAATTCCATTACTAAAACATTGAGCTTTATTACAAGAACAAATTGAAAACCAAGTTTCACTATAATAACAAAAAGCACCAAAAAAAAAATTACAATAAAACAAGAGCCAATAAAAACATGACACGTGGACAACCCATCCCTAACCCTCACCCTTTCTCTCTCTCTTAAAGTCAGCTACTTGACCTGACCACCTAAACACTACGATATCGTTAGCCAACAAACTCGACCCAAACCCAAACACCACTATGAACCCTCTCTCTCTCTCTCTCTCTCTGTTCTTACCCTGGCCGAAACACCATCAGCAACCCTCACCCTCTCTTCTGACATCTATCTATCTCCCCTTTTGTGGACCACTACGACCCACCACTCGACCTTGACCACCACAGTTGACCTCCCGAACATGATACCACTGTTTACCATCGACCCTAACTGCCGTTACACAGCTATCAATCCCTCACCTCTAGTCCCACATCCCCCTCTTCGTATTGGTCACTTCAGTGGTGGTGCATGCATGCGTTAGCTTTGCAGGTCGATGCAAGGTGAAGCCATTGTTCAAACACTACCATTTTACTAGAGCTCTCCCTACACAACCATCTCAGCCACCAAGGGCTCTAGAACCACCACTTTCGGCAAGTACCGACCATTGTACGGGCCACGGTCATCAAGTAGTCCATGACACTCGTTAATCATCTCCTCCAGCCTTTCTTACTCGCCTAAACCTTCTAGACCAGTACATCCGACTCGTTTGATCTCCACTTCTTACTTGCCTAATCATCAACACCTTACTTGCTCAACTCTCTCCTTACCCGCCAATCACACTACGTGAATAAGGCGAGCTCATCTTGGGCAAGTACCAAGGATCAGGTATCAAACTAGCCACGTGTCGAGCAGTGGAGCTTCCAAGTACACATGACACCTCAGCTTCTTACCTTTGCTTATACATAGGAAGCTAGACACATTACTATCCCTTAAGCTCTTCCCGTCCAAGCCACTCTTATCCAAGCGTCCCTACTCAAAGCATTGTTTACTCATCCTGTCTCTCTTTAAACTCTACTAAGGAGAATGATAAGGTAGGTTGTGGAGAGAATGGAGGACTCCCCCCCCCCCTTCTCTCATTATGCCTCCCTAGACAGAAATTCATCTTAAGCTAAAATACTTATTATGCTAATCTATCTCGTTGTATTTTTGTTATAACTATTTTACACCAATACCGAATTACATAGCTGGGGCTTGCTACAAGTCAAACCCGCGGTTTTCTCTAATCGTTTGCTCATCTTGCTGAAAATACCATACCATCGGATTTGAAGTTACCGGCCTTCTTTCCTCAAACTCCTTACCCACATACAAAGACAACAACAGTCCAAGTGCTACAAGGGCTGCTCCGCCATACGCAGGGTCTGGGAGGTAGGTGTACGCAGCCTTCTCCCTTTAGGGTACTACCCTGAAGGGAGGCTGTTTCCGAGGACCCCCAACATGAGGAGCATGTCATCATGGATGCATAGAAGCCTTACCCACATACAAAGACAATGGGTGTAAAAGGCAGGTACGCACGTAGCAGAGGAATGATTGGGGCGAAATAGGTTGTGAAATTATAGGGAAGCAAAGAATAACAGCAACTTCAATGATAAATAAAAATCAGAAGTTATTGAATTGAAAACATTAGACCCAAATGAGCCTCACCATGAGTCTGACTGAATCGCCACTACTTCTCACAGTATCACTACAGTTAATCAAGGGTAATGATTCGGTGTATTTGTTTAAGTGTATATACTCAAGTCCTCACCCTTCAGGTTGGGGGTACTTGGAAATAGCCTCTCTTCAGGGTAACAACTTGAAGGGGGAAGGCTGCGTACATCCATCCCCCAAACCCTGCTTAGGCGGGAGCCCTTGGGGCACTGGGAATGTTGTATATATATATATATATACACACACACATGCATACATACATACACAAATGGTTTAAAAGTTACTCAATATAGCAAAAGACATGGTACAAAAACAACCTAGTCCAACCAAGATAGGGTCGCGCAGAGAGAGGGGGGGGGGGGGGGGAGGGTTGCTACCCTAAAGCAAAATGAGGGTTAGACAAGAATTGGTAACCAATTAGAACGAAAAATGCCTTGTTATATGATCAATTAGATGCTCAACATTCATACAAAGCAAGCGAAGCTATCAATTTAAGTACACAATATTTGGACAACACAAAGAAGATAATAAATAATTATTGAGTTATTTACACCAACGGTCTCTATAAGTTTTCCCTTGTGTCAATTTGGTCCTTTAATTGTATCAATTTAGTCCCTATACAATTTATTTTGTATCAATTTAGTTCTTCCGTGAAAAGTGTCGTTAAATTGGCAAAGAAATTTTTAATGCTTGGTTAGGGGTGGGTTAAAATTGGGTCATCGAGTGAGTTTGTATTCGATCATTTGCATCTCACATGACTAAACTGTTAAAAGTTAGATCATTAATTGAACTTCAATTTTTACCACAGGACTAAATTCACACAATGTGCACCTTACAGGAACTAAATTGACACAACTAGAAAAGTATAATGACTTCTCATGCCAATAACTCATAATTATATATCCAATGATCTTTTACCAAATATATCAGGTAGTATAACATTGCTCAATCAGAAATTCAGCTAGAAATCACACCTTTTCAGTCTTCACGTTAGAACTCTGCACAGCATTAGTGTCCTCAGCCACTTCAGTGGTGGCTTGAACATTATCGGTGGCACTACAGCCTTGAACAGCTCCTCCGTTCAACTGACCATAGGTCCTCTTCTTCGTGGCTGAGGCCGAGCTTGGATCCTCCTCTGGTTCCTTCTCTGGTGGGGCTTGGCTCGATGAGGCCGGAAATAGAGGCAGTTCGCGCCCACTTAATCGGCAAAATACTCTCTCAACGGTTTCATTAATTTCCATTCCTAGTGCATTCTTGTCCAGAATCAATTCCCATACTGATTTCGACGCCTTTTCAAGCACGGGCGCTCTGCAGGGAATACGTAAGATAATTAGAACTTAATGATAGATTATTTCATAAATTGGATATGAATTATTGTGTTTCGATCCGATATGAATCCAATCAGTATACGCAAAAGAAATAATAGCTTCCAAGGGATCTTTTTAAGGGGTTCTCTACTGAAAAAGATCTTGCCGGAAACCATAGGCAGATCAATATATGGTGTGGAAAAACATGAATAACTATCAATTTCCATTGTTAGTTGCGTGGAACAGAGTCAACAACAACAACAACAACAACAATCCCAGTGCCTCAAGGGCTCCCGCAAAATCGGGGTCTGGAGGGGTAGATGTACGCAGGCTTCGCCCTTCAGGATGTCAACCTGAAGAGAGGCATGGAACAGAGTGGTTAGTAAAAACTATTTTTTTTTTCTTAACATAGGCACCCATTAGATGAACTCTTTTTGAAAAGATAGTTAATGTATAAATTGGTGTTTGTTTCACAATAAAGGGTAATGTTGTTGCCAAGACAATTTAATGGAATCTTGTGGCTATTATTCATAAATAGTCAAATCATGACTCCAACAATAATTTCCATATCAATAACAACTTCCCACAATAAATTGTCAATTTCTCCGTTTCACAAAGGAAAATGCTAAATGCACCTAATTCATGTACCAATTTGAATGCCCAATGACATGGCAAAAATAGTGGGGTCATAAAAAGTGAGATTAAATAAGTACTTTCTTCATAAGCTGATAAGTTGGTCATGCGTATTGAATGCATAATTAAGTACATAAATTTATACATATTAGTATTGTTCTTTAACAAAAGAAGGAAAAGACCCATGCAAAGAGGCTATTCGAGAATGATATGTATTCACTAGAATTGTCTTCTATGGACCTATTAGTATGACATTGGAACCTATTAGTGCAGCACATTCTGAAAAATGAACAGATTGCATATCCAAATGCAAACAAATTTTGGACATAAATCGCACTTTCATGATCCCCTGGAGAGTAAACAAAATGGATTCAGGTCATGTTAATCGGATTCATCTTCATTGCACTCCAAGGTTTGCATTCACCTGAGCTACAACATCTTCACTTAATATAACAATAGGGAAATGGAAGGAGACAAAAGAAAACAACAACAACAACAACAATCCCAGTGCCTCAAGGGCTCCCGCTTGCGCAGGGTCGGGGGGGGTGGAGGATGTACGCAGCCTTACCCCATCAAGGTGAGACCCTAACAAGAGGCTGTTTCCAAAAACCCCCAACTTGATAGTCGATAGATGAATAGTTGGATAGTTAATAGTTATAAATAGCATGTAAAGTATATAGGTCATATTAAACAAGTGTGCATGTATGCATGTAAGCATGTGAGCATGTGAGCTAGTCAACAAACAAGTAAGTAAATAAGTG
Source organism: Simmondsia chinensis (assembly GCA_018398585.1). Classification (NCBI taxonomy): domain Eukaryota; kingdom Viridiplantae; phylum Streptophyta; class Magnoliopsida; order Caryophyllales; family Simmondsiaceae; genus Simmondsia; species Simmondsia chinensis. The sequence continues at coordinate 11,965,222 of JAGTTD010000024.1, forward strand.
AGCATATATGCAAGAAATCATAAAAGCATAGCAGTCAGAGCAGGAGGTAAAAGGTAAAAGGTAAAAGGTAAAAGGTAAAGGGTAAAAGGTAAAATCAAGGAAGCATGTAGAGAGAGTGGAGAGAGATGAGCGTCTAGAGTGTAGTGAGAGAGGGTGAGCGAGAGAAAGAAAGTAGAGAGGGGGGGAGAGAGAGAGAGTGAGGAGCGACATAGAGAGAGAGTATAGGGCGTATCAGTAGCGAATAGCACTACCTCCCACGGTAATAGATCCTAGAAACACTAAGCAGCCAGCATACGCCAGTGAACAATCCTACAAGCACCCTCATGGTACTGGAACTACCTGACCAGTGCTCGTTGTTCCTATACTAACTCGCTAAATCGATTATCCCCATACTACTCCTATACTAATCCTCACTGAGCTCTATGTTGGGCCAGCTCTTCATTGGGGTTGAGGTAGGCGAGATCCTGTCAAATTGACTTCCTCTAACTCTTCTTCTAACTCTTCTTTGGCCGGCCTCATCCTCTCTTCCCGTCTGTATTATGGAGTTGTTGGCATCTCCTTGCAGGGGCAGTAGTGGTTCTCCATCCAACTATTCTTTGGCCGGCCTCTTCCTTTGTCTCATCCGTCAAATTGCATCCATCTCCTGCGTCACCACCCGGCGTATAAGCATCCTCTTGGTATTTGAGTAAGCTTACAAGTGGTCAATGCTCCTAATCCGCTATATTGGTTACATCTATACTAATTCTCCACTGAGCTCTATCTAGGACCATCTCTTCTTTTAAGTTGAGGTAGGCGAGGTCCTGTCGAATCGTCTCCGCCCAACTCTTTTTTGGCCGTCCTCTCCCTTGTTTCCCATCAGTGATATGAAGTTGTTCGCACCTCCTGACAGGGGCCACTGTGGGTCTCCTCCTGACATGTCCAAACCACCGCAGACGTTGCTCCCTCAACTATCCTCTATGGAAACGACGCCTAATTTGCTTCTTATAACATCGTTTTTTATCATGTCCTTCCTTGTGTGTCCACACATCCATCTCAACATCCTCATCTCAGCCACCTTTAGCTTCTACATGTGCTGACACTTAACTGGCCAGCACTCTACTCCGTAGGACATAGCCGGTCTGACTACTGTCTTATAATATTTACCCTTTAACTTTAATGGGAACTTCTTATAGCATAGTATTGCAGAGGTCATCCTCCATTTATGCCACCCCACTTTAATCCTATTGTTGACACCTGCATCCACTTCGCCATCTTATTGGACCATGGAACCCAAGTATTTAAAGCATGCTTTCTGTGGTATGCACTCTGATCCAATCTTGACGACTTCTGTGCTTGGCATGGTAGAGGTACAGAACTTCAGTTCCATATACTCGGTCTTAAATCTACTGAGTGTTAGACCTTTCGATTCTTGGGCCATCCTCCAAAGTTCAAGTTTCTCATTCATCTCCTCTCTAGATTCTCCCACTAGGACTATATCGTCCGAGAAGAGCATGCACCAAGGCACATCCTGTTGGATGTGCCTTGTGAACTCGTCCATCACCAAAATGAACAGAAAGGGGCTCAAGGCGGATCCTTGGTGTACCCCAACTGTAATGGGAAAAGTGTCCGTATCCCCTTCCGTTGTGCACACATTGGTTTGGGCGCCTTCATACACATCTTTAATGACTCGTATATAGGGTTGGGGGATGCCTTTCCTCTCCAAGACCCTCCATAGGAGCTGCCTCGGTACTCTATCATATGCCTTCTCCAAATCAATGGAAATCATATAGAGGCCTTTTTGTCTATCTCTGTAGTACTCTATCGACGTCCTCAAGAGATGGATGGCTTGTTGTCGACCTGCCTGGCATAAATCCAAATTGGTTCTTTGAGACCCCCGCTCTTTGTCACAGTCTTCTTTCTATGACCCGCCCCCAGAGCTTCAGAGTGTGGCTCATTAGTTTGATTCCTCTGTAGTTGACACAATTTTAACTGTCGCCTTTGTTCTTATACACGGGGACTAATGTGCTCTTCCGCTATTCATCAGGCATCTTCTGCCCTTAAAGGAGTTGGTTGAATAATTTGGTAAGCCACCTACCTCATGACGATTATTTTTGGTCATCATAATTCATCAACTATGATGACAAGGGCCATGACAATCAACCATCCAAGGATGAACATTTAGGCTTATCTTGGCGTATAAAAGACCCCGGCCAACTTGGCCCTCGCAAGCTGGCTTGTTGGTTAGCACAAAGGGCTTGGCTTGATTTGAGCTTGAGCTAAGTGGAGCAAGTGTGCTTGGCTACCGAGTCAAGCTGGCTTTTTTAGCTACATAAGCCAAGTCAAGCCTCATAAAGCACAAGCTCAGCAGCATATGAGTCTAAATGAGGTTAAATGAGTGAATCTTGAGTTAGATTGTAAGTCTAAATGTGCCAAATGAGCCAAATTCAAACCTTCATACGCAGAGTTGGGATCAAATATGCCTAAACGAACCTAATGAGCTAACTTGGACCTCTAAGTCTCCAAGCTCATATAGTTTCAAGCCAAGCACAATCGGGCAAGCCAAGCCTCAAGTTTTACAAGCTTGACTCAAGCTCCTCTTAAGCCCTCAGGTCAATCAGTCAAAGCAGCAATTGTTTTGAATGCTATTCAAAAAAAAATTCAGGTACTTATACGTGCAAGCATGTTTGAAAATAGATTCTTACTCAAGTTCCTGCCGAAGAGCATCAAAGAGCTCTCTCTTAGTCTGTTTCTCTGCTCCAGGAGTGTTGAGAACCTTACTTTGTTCCACCATGGTTATTGTTGTTTTCTTCAGCTCTTCCTGTATAGCAGCAAATCAAGGTATCAGTATGCTCAGCAAGACAAAAGTCAATAAGCTCTTTTCACACATCCATGAAATTTTTCTTCAATTATTTCACCCTTTCTGTTTGTTTTCTGAATAATTTGACATATCCGAATACTGGTAAAAAGCAACGCATACATTACCGCTTCGTCAAGATGTCAGAATTTGCATATAGAAATCAAAGGCCCAACTCCAACCTTATTCCTAGTGGCATTCACAACTGGACAAAAACCTTTACCAAATTTGGTTATTTGGTTTAAGAGCAGACCAGATTGATTGCTACTTTGCCTTTCCGGTCCGATCAAAATTTAAAGTAATGAACATCTTCATAGATGGACCGAAACCTGGATTAGGACAGATAATTTGGTCCATGACCGGTCTATCACTGGTATTATTCGGTGTAATCCTCATTTACTACTAGGATCTTTAACAATCTTCGGTTTGGTTAAGTCTGATTTAAGTTTGAACTGATGAAAACTCCTACTTGTTCCTCCTTGATGGAGAAGTAAGGATCCGATATACATGAAATAAAAAAGCAAATGACAGAAGTATAAATGAGGGAAAGCAGCTATACTAAAAGGCAACAGAAATTTTGTAAGGATTACACGCTAAAAGGCTAGATTTTGGAGCACAAAATATAAAGAATAGTGAGATAAGATAACTCATCACAGTCATCAACCTTAAATGCATCCCAGCGAATTAATCTCTACAACATCACTCACTAGAATTTAAGCTCTGTCTACTGGAGGAAAAACACTTTCTTTTCAGAAACTATTTTCCATTAACTTCATTCCTTTTTCAAAAGTCTATTTCATTCGGTTACGAAAAATAATTTTATCATATAAAAATTTCATGCACATTTGTGTGTGATCCATTTAAGGCAAAAGTGAGCTTAGAGATGAGTGATTAGGATGGAAAAGTTTTCCTTCGGCAACAAAATTGCTTTCCCTCTTTCGAAATGAAGTTGATTTCTCCTACGTGTGTTACGAAATGATAGACATGTGATGGAACACGGCTTACCCACAACCAAACAAAGCATTAATTAGCTACGCTATGAGAACATGTATTCTGCCGATCATATGTTACAAAAGCAGAGTGCTATCAAGCTTCTCCTCCACCTCCCCCCTCAACAACAAGAAGCAGCGGCGCAGGGGGGGGAGGGGTGGGGGAGGATGGACACAGCCTAGCAAGCGAAAAACAAAGGAGGAAACCATGAAGCAACAATAAAGCAGCAAAGGACCATTAATAACCCCTCAGCCCCAAAAGGAACACACACATACACACTCAATATCAAGATAACATAGTTTAATCAGCGTTTGAGTATCAAATATGCAACATCATAAGAGTCCAAAGATTTCCAAATCAGCAGCTGTCACCTAATCAATTATATAATGATCAATTAAGTAGAATGGATGAAGAATCAAGGGACCACTAATCACCTATATTCCTTTGAGACCTAGTATGACTATTTCACTCTCTTTCTTTAACTAATTTTCGCAAAGCAACGACACCAAGGGGTAATGACCAGCTAATGTGGTAATGCCCAAGTTAAATTATACTACAAACATTAATGTAACAGAATCATAGTAATGGTGATAAAGATTAGTAAGGCATTTGCCACAGCATTCAGTTGAGGAAAGGCGCAACTAGGCGAGCTTTAAGGCACTTCACATTCAAGCCTCAAGTCTCTATGCCGAGGATTTTGGGCTTGAAAGTTGCATACGCATTATTCCCACAACTTGACCAGTGTCACAATCTATGATAGTAGCATAAGCAACATAGCAATGTGTTATCACCCTAGCACTGACTCTAAGGTCAAATGTCACCATAATGAGGCTCGGTCTAGTCATAAAACACCACCGATGATGAGGCCCTTGCACAAGAGAGTTCTAGGTTCTAATCCCCTCTCCTCTAACCCGCCTACTTGCCCGAAGAAAAAGGATACAATGAGGCTTACATGCTTACATTCATATAGAACAGTTCCAGTCAAACTGTTCATTGAAGTAAACATGTTAAATGTTAAAGATTAAACACATCAAATTATGCACTCTTTTGGCTGCGTGTTTCTTGTTCTTCATCCTCTCTGTTTCTCAGTCCTCCTTCAAGTAGGGGTGAGCATGGGTCGAGTACCCTATCTGAAATACATTTCAGGTCAGGTATCCGAAACACTAAAATGAACAAACCATTAACCATAATGTGATCTAAAAAATCGGGTACCCAAATCAATCGGGTACCCTAAAAGATCGGGTCGGATCACATCGGGTTGGGTACCCGCCTATTTAATTAAAATTTCTCATTAAATCAATTTTATAAAAGGTATAAACAACTATCTACTAATATATTATTAAGTCGTTTGTGAGTATACTATAAAATTATTATAACACAATTCCACTTGAGCTTCATAATTTAAAATTAAAAAAGACCATGCATATAATTGTTATACTTTGATAGTCACAACCATAATAAAATGACTATGACACATAAACCAAAGCTTCACAAATATGTGAAAGTTCAAAGATAGTATACAGAGAGATGTAATCATAGCAAAAGAAAAAAAAAATCCTTATTCTATGTATCTATTGTTACTGATTCATCCAGAAACTAAGAGGAATTTATTTATTTATTTATTTTGCCACAGATGGTTGAAAGTTTAGAATTTTTTTTACCTAAAAATAGGGTAAGCTTTTGCTGAAAGAAGAAAGGAAAAAATGCATAGTCTAGAAAATTTTTGTTAGGATATTAGAACTAAACCTGCAACCTTATTTAATGAAGATAACATAATCAATATTCTAAATAAAATATAAATATTTATTTAGGACAATATATATATAATTAATATGGGGTCAGATTGGGTACCCGGAAATTCTCTAAAATGATACCCGTATCCGAACCAATATCCATATTTCAACAGGTCGGGTATACCCTAACCGTATATATTTGGTTCAAGCACCCTAATTTTTTGGAAAGGGTTCGGTTCGGTTCTTCAGATTTTCAGGTATTCAAGTACTTTTGCTCACCCCTACCTTCAGGAATAAAGAATTATCTGGCCCTTCTACCATGTGATGAGAGTCAAGACCTCAACCATACCTTAATCCTTTATCCACACCCTTACAAGAACCACTACCGCACTTGTTGCAACTGTGGCCTGATTTTAACTAATTGACGCTCAAGCCCATAGCAAAGCAGACCTCCATGTAATTGGCGAGCCCAGCACATAAATGCTAAAACCTTTTATATTCATCTTCTCTGTTGAAGTTCTCTGATTTGCCTTGGCTGAAAGGCATACAGCACACACTGAGATGCTTGTGAAATGAAACTAACAAAGAATCAGACTCCAAGCCTGTTGATGGCAACGACATGGAGAATGATACCACCCATGAAGTTCTCTTCGCCCTGGCTAAAGGGCATACAGCATATGCAGATGTGCTTGTGAAATAGAACTCATGAAGAATCAGATTCTCCAGACCTTCAAGTTGATGACGATGACATGGTGATTGATATCACCCATGACGAGGATGTAAGCTGGGGTACTCCTAAGGTGAGCCATGTGACCGCAATCCCATTGGCTCATCCTACTATAGTCGTAGTAAAAAATGGAGCTCATCAAGATATGTGGGGCGAAATGGGACAAATTAACTAGAGAAAGCTTGGGGAGTGTCAGACTAGTAGGCCAGAGAAGCCAATCTCGCCTTCTTGTTTGCTGCTGCTAAAAGTGATTGATGCAGGAATTGATGGCATATCTTCTCCCAAAAGTTTTTTCAATTCCTTCTTTTTTCTGCAGCCATTTCCCCGCAAACCCCAAAATATTCAAATTCATGACAAACAAGTTCTGTGGAAACCTGTGTATACTAGGTTAAGAGTTAAAAAGAGAATAAGAAAACTGATGTATACTATGTGCAATGACAGGTCACATTATTTTGGAAAATCACAAATCTAGAGCCTAGCGCACTTAAGATATGATTCTGCAGTGTGCTTCCTACTTAAGTTATTGTTGAGGAGTTATACACTTCACAATTTTCCTTTCTCCCATCCCATGACTTTCTCTGATGCCTCTCGTGCATTTCATGGGTATATAACTAGTAACTCACTTAGGAGAAGAGCAAAACAACCAGGATATATCCTCCATAAGCCAAACAAAACAAAGAATATGATCCATAACTCTCATGCCTACGTTCAAATTTTAGGCATCACAAATATATCTCAACATACAGATAAAATCAAATATCTTCCCTCCTATAAGTTCTATTCATAACAGCAACAAGTGACACAAAAAACCAACTTCTTAATGAGGTGTCTGAGAGGATTCTTAAACTTTCATCATCTCATGTAACAAAATACAATCAACAAACTAAAACCCTCAAAAAATCAGCTCATAAGATGTGAAGGCAATGAACAACAAGAGATAATTACTCACATTAGCTTTAAGTTGATTGATGATCTTCAACCTCAAAGAATCAATCGTACCATCATTCATCAATGACTCCAGAACATCCTCGGGAGTTATAATAGAAGACGATGCCATTATCTGACCTTCAGCCTACAGTAACTACTGTCATTAGCAAAATTAAGCCACATATACATACTCCAGCAATAAAATAGAAAAGTGGTCCCATAATTAAGCTACTAAGTAAAGGTTCATGAATAAATATATAACGCTCACATGAACACTCATGTGGGCTTGAAGTGTTAACACAGCTTCACCTCATACCTCGTTTTGAGACTATGTTGATATTAAGTGAAGACTGTGGATGTGTTTCAATTTTAGCATGGGCATCTTATTCCATATAGAAAACTTTTGACCCGGTATATTTATCATATGACCGTTGTGGAGCGGTTTTGAACGTTACATTATTGAATTGCCTATTCATTTCTCTCCATTATAGCTAGACTGATACGTTGTTTGACTGCCTATACATAAGAGACCTAAGATTTTGCTCCAAACACAGAAAAAGCTCAGTTTCCATCTCCTATATTCTCCTCTATTTTCTTTTTCTTTTTTCGGGTTTTATAACTAGACATAATTGAGGCATATTCTAGTTCACCATTTTAGAATACACTAAAGTGCTAGGTGTCGTGTTGACCTGCGGCCAAATTACCAATTGGTCATATTGTACTGGTTTGGGGAATAAACGACTTTAGTGGTGAACTCCACACCAAAACAACAGTCATCGTCTTTTCCATATAAGTTCTTATTATTTTCCCCTTATTTTTCTAACAATCAAAAAGTCATTCAATATCAGTAATAACATATTGTTGTGGTTTAATCTGAAAGAAAAACTTTGACTATTTTGGTGAGACTTTCGGTATAATTTAAAGTGATATTCATGCTAAAAGATATTATAAAAAGAAGTCTTGAAGAGGATGTTTGAGTTATCAGTCGTTGGCAAAATCTGCATTCCGGCAGCCGGATAAGCCGACCCAGCAGTGCCTGACTAGAAAAACATAGAACAAGAAGGCCAAATTACATATGAATTATGCTAATGTGAGCCAATTGACGCTTGTTAACACAACAAAATTAAGGGGAGGGGGAAAATAAGGAAAGGAGGAAAGAAAGTTAAGGAAAGAAGATTTAGGGAATGATTTTGTGCATTTGTTTAATATATTAATAAAATAATTTTTTATTTTAATTGCATATTTGTAAAGAATGATGATACACACTTTTCTAAATTAACTATATTCTTAGGATGGCAATTTCGATCAATTTTTTTTATATAGAACGACAATTTTGAAAAAAAAAAAAAAAGGAACACAACTTCAAATATTTTAGGGAGAACATGTAACTATTAGGTCCATCCCCATTCTCACCCTAATTTTTCTAACAGTTATTTGAAGTTCTCTACCTTATTTTTTTTTCCCCTGAATCATAGTTATATACAAGAGACATGATTGAATTTGTTACTCTATAACAACAACAACAACAACAACAGATCCAGTGCCTCAAGGGCTCCCGCATAAGCGGGGTCTGGGAGGGGTGGATGTACAAAGCCCTACCCCTTCAGGGTGTAACCTTGCCGAGAGGCTGTTTCCGAGGACCCCCAACCTTATAGGGTTGATAACACGAGGACTTCCCAGGAGGTTACCCATCCTGGTATTACTCTCGCCCAAGCACGCTGAACTTCGAAGTTCGAATTTGTTACTCTAAACAATACAAATAAACTAAAGAAATTGTATATTACAATCTTTTATAAATATGTAAGTAAAATAATTTTTCATGAAATTTTGCTAAAGAAACTTAGTAAAATTCCCCTTTAAATCAATAAACCCCCCTTCTTTCATTAATTCGTTATAATTACAGTTTCCTTAATTTCTCCTTTCCGTTCCATATTACCCCTCTTCCCCTTGATTTTGTTGCGATAATGGGTGCCATTTGACACCAGTTAGCATAACCCATTATTACTACACTGAAGTTTGTTTTTTTAATTTTTTAGTCCATTAACTTCATGAAATAACCTTTTAGTCAAGTTAAAATAATCCAAATAGTGGCCAAAATTTGAATAATTTGTTGATAACCTAGCATCCCTGTTTATGCCCCTCATCCCACATAGAATTCGCAATGTTGTGACACTCCACAAAGAATAGTTAGATGAGGAGCCTATTTAACACTTCTGCACATTGCAGGTTAGATATTTTGTTAAATATATATAACTTAAATATTAATACACTAAACCTCAAAATACTAATACCTAATCTACCTAAAATAAAATAAAGAAAAAACTCAAGAGAAGAGAGAGAAAACCGATAATACCTGGATATGAGAAGCTTAGGCTTTGTCTCCTGGTGTACTGGCCTCAACCAACGCAAAGGAAAACCAAAATAACGAACCCTAAATGCAACCGTTAGCAACCCGCCGCGGTAGCGTTTTGCTGCTGCTTTGGAGGAACCAAGACGATAACCGCCGGATATCGCGCGCGAACGCCTGTGAGTGGCCGAGCGTGGCTGCGATTGAAGGTGTCCAGGAATAGATCGGTGGCGAAGGCAGTCGGATGGTACGGCGCATGCGGTTAACCGGTGATCCGCGGAGGTATGGTGATGGCGCGGCGCCGGTGTAGCTGGCGGAGGCGGTGCAGAGAGAGAGAGAGAAAGAGAGGCGGCAGGGGAGTTCCTTGGCAAGTTAAGATTGTTGTGTATCCAAAGGGTTTCGAAAAATCCCTGTCAAAGTTTGCGGGGGACATGGACTACCCTATTCGGGTTATGTTTGGCGTGTGCGTACCGTGAGCTGTTAGTGGTTAGCCGTTAACTATTAATATTTATTTTAAAGAAAAGAAACTTTAAAAGCAAATAAAAGGATAAAATATTATTTTAGATACTTGAATTTTGTTTTAGTGATAGAAGGTAAGTAAAAAAATATAGTATTGCTTTAGTCCAAAATGAATATAATATGTGGGTCGCTGCATGCGCCGAGGTTTACCAAGTAACTAGGTTACTCTTAGCAAGAAAAGTATTGTTTTACATTAAAAGGTTTGAAGTTTGATTCCCTCTTGAACCTCTCCCTCATGAATTCTTGACTTAACTGGTTTATATGATGTGCGGGTTGCTGCATAAGTTGGGGTTTACCAGGTAAGCGGATTCCTCGCTAGCTTAAAAAAAGACTATTAACATATAGTAGTTAACTGTTAGCCTTTAACTAATTGACCAGCTGTGTTTGGTAAACTTTGATGTTAGGGTTAGTTTTATAATGCAAATAAAGACATTCACGAATAAAATTATAAAGTTAATAAAATAGTATGGATTAACTAGAGGTGGCCACAGGCCGGTCCGGCCCGGGCCTAGAGGGCTCCAGGGCCGGACCCGGCCCGGGTTGGCCCATTTTTCGTCAGCTTTAAAAAAATACAAATTTTAAATAATACAAAGTCGTTTTGTACCAAAATTATTATAGTTCATTGATAAATAATATGAGATACAAATACATTTTATCCCAAACACTAATAATGCTAAATATTTGTAATAAAATAAAATATACAATAAGTAATAGTAAATAATGGTAAATAAATAACGTAACAAATACAAAAATAATGCAGTTGGAGCCTAATATTTAAAAGTACAAATTTGTTTATCAAAAAATACAAAGTAAATAATTGACATACAAAAGTGTTGATATCAGTCGCATGGGGGAGTTGCTGTGCCATCGTTTGACGTATCAGTGGTGCAGTCGTCTTCTTCATCGCTCGATGAATTTAGCCTCATTTTCTGTTGATTCCTTGCCTCAGCTAGCAGCCAATCCTTCAAGCACACGGACATCTCCAAGCTTGACAGTGATAGCTTCACCCTTTTCGTTGCAAGTAACCTGCCACCAAAACTGAAAGCATAATCCGATACTACTGAAGACACCGAACAACTTAGTATATCACATGCCATGGTGGAAAGCACAGGATACTTGTGTTCCACCATTGTAAAAGGTCAATGCGGGTTGGCCAGCGTCGCAAAAATATGGAGCAACGATATCCGCAAATAATAATCTAGCTCGTCACATGACGTGGGGACTACTGTGGGCGTAAATTGCTCCAACAGCTTCCACGAATATGACGTGTGTGAACTACTTCCACTAGATGTGGAAGATCCTACTGCAGTAGTACTAGGATGTGGATTATTGGACGCTAATTTTCGAGAATAGTGAAAAAATAAACTGCGCAAGTCGTTATCGACTTCGGCAATGAAAGTGTTGATATTGAGACTAGGATACAAATATTTGAAAAAATATTGGCAAAACAAGTTTAAACCCCGTGTTTACAACAAGGATCTAAAATAGTTGCTAAGCAGTATGTAAGGGGTAGTTTAGAATAATATTTAGCAAACTTTTCTTTCATTGCCTTAATCGATTCGAACAAAATGGGGTTGGATTCATTACCCGCCATCCAATTTACAATATCAAGCAATCTTGATATTGCTTGAGGTATGGTCAGATAGTAGCAGCCCCAAAAAAATGTCGTGACCTCTTTAAACATGCAAAAAAAATTTACAAATTTCATCGATTGTCTCCTAATGTATATCGTTTAGGTTGTAATCGCTCCATTCTGAACGATTGTCCTATGCAATTTCCATCAGAACGTCTTTATGTGATAGAATGCGCTCTAACATTTCTACCGTAGACGACCACCTAGTTTGGGAGTCTAGTTTGAATTGTTTATATTCTATGCCATGCAACCTACATAAATTTCTAAATCTTTTTTTTCTAGTGTCAGATGATTTAATAGATATTATTACCGATCTTAAGGTATTAAGGGATGCGTTTACTAGCTCTAAACCATCCATTACCATTAAATGTAAAATGTGACAAATGCAACGAAGATGGAAACACTTCCCACCTAACATGGGTCTCATGTGCCTAATAAAATGTGTAACGGATGCAGTGTTACTGGTAGCATTGTTGAACGCAATACTGAAGATACGTCGCTCTATGCCCCAGTCGCCGACTGCCGACATAATCGTACCCGTAATTATCTCGGCAGTGTGGGGGCAATCTAAATAACTAAAATGAATTATTCTCTTTTGGAGGATGTAGGAGTCATCGATCCAGTGTGCCGTTACGCACATATAAGGCACACCTGGTTTCGACTTCCATGTGTCCGACATCAACGAAAACATGCTCGTGTTCGTCGCAAAAAGTGTTAAGACCTCAGCTTTCATCTTGTGGTACTCCATAAAAGCGTTCCGCTTTACGGTGTTCCGAGGAACCCTCACAATGGCGGGGTTCACCCATTTTTGGAGGTAGTCGACGAAATATTGGTCTTCGCCGGCACTGAAAGGGCCTTTCATCCAAAATTATATACCTAGCTAGCCCCTTTCGGTTGCCCTCTTGAGAGAACCTAAAATTAGCAAGTGCACCGGTCACTTGCTGTACTAGACGTTGTTGGCTCTTATCTGGGCATTGCTCGGGGTGGCACCTAAGTATATGTCTGCTTAATATGCCTGTCCCACTGCTAGGTTGATGGCTAAAGGACCTAGGTGGGTCACATAATTTACAAGTTGCTTTATTAGTTGTTCTATTAAGGGTAAAGTGATTTCATACCCCACTAGTTGTATGCCTACGAGTACTAGTACTACTTTCAGGCTGGGCTTCGGTGGTGGACGTGGGTTCCTCATCAGTTTGTGAGTCTCCACCCCCACCACCCGACTCATGATAATATTGTTGTTGTTCAAATTCCCAATTTATGCTATCATCAGTGTATGGGGGGTGATGGGCCTGGTTGTATAAAAGCTTGTTCTTCCTTATTAAGTTCAACAATTCTACTCCTTTTAGGGATTCTAGGTGGTCGAGAAGAGCTAAAACTAGCACGACTGGCTCCAGAGGATGATGAAGAGTTGTGTGCCATATTAGTATAAGTGATTAGTATTTATAAAATATAAGTAGTAATGCAAATTAAATAGCTAAAAATGTGAACCAAATAAAACTATGATACTAAAATTACCGAAACAAGAGAACAATGAAATTCGAACTTCAGGTAAACACTTTATGAGCTTCGAACTTTAGAGCACAATATTGCAGTTAGCAAAGTTGAAGAAGATGGAGATGATGAAGATGATGAATGTATAGAGAGAGAAGAAATGATTGAAGATTTGGTGAGGAAATTGGTTGGGGAGGATTACGTATTTATAGGAAAAAAAATATAATTTTTTTTTAATTAGGAGGAGGGGGAGCAACGGTTCTCTCCCCCTCCAAAAGAGCTGTTGGGGCAATGGCTACCGGGCTCGGGCCTACCGGGCCGGGCCGATTTCCCGGCCAACTCGGTCCATTGGCCACCTCTAGGGTTAACTTTTGTTTTATCAATTTAACCTAATACGTGTAAGCTAGATATCATAATTGCATAGATTACTTTTCTTGTCGAGGTATAAACTAACTTATATGAATTATAACAATTAAAATTTATTTTGATCAACATAATAATTAAAATATTAATAATAGTAAAATGAGTTTACCTTAAATGAACTAATTTTTAATATTGTTTAAATTTAGTTATAATTCCATCTATAACAATAATTGAATATTTTTAGAAAAATAAAGTAAATAGGTAATATATTAAATATTTACGTTGTGTTTTTTCAGAAAATGATAAAAGAATATACTAACAATTTAATATGTAAAAAAAATTAAAATATAACCTTTAGCTTTTCAAAAGCTACTTCTAAACGCTACAACATATTCAAAATTTTAATCTAAATTTTTTTACCAAGCACAACTTTTAGCTATTTGATTAGTCAAATAACTAAAGGCTATTCAAAACATTGTGAAAAAGTTGTTCCCAGACACAGCCATAATCTTTAATGGGATCTTCAAATGTTAACTAAGATGAATATTCAAGTATTAGATATTTATTTTTGACACCAAAAATAAGATATGTAAAATTCTTTTTATATTTCTATCAGTATAATTTTTATCTTTTTTTATTTTTCCTATTTAATTCACTTTTTAATAATTATTTTATTCGCATTTCACTTTTTTGGGTATTATGATTATACTAGAAATACATATTTATGCCATATTTTATTCTTGTTTGTTTTAGTTAAATAATAATAACATAAATAATTATTTTTTATATATAATATTTACTAATACTTTAATTTATTGAGATAAATATTTAAGACCATAAAACATTAAAAAGGTATCATAAAATATTAAAAAAATAAAATTTGATTACCCTGTTGAAATGGATAGGTAGCAAATGGGGTGTGGAGGACGTTTCAATTGTACAAGAAAAAAAAATTCTGAAGGCACAAAATTTGAATATGAGCCATTGATTTGAGAAGATTAGATCTTGACCATTGATTTTATTTTGGGTCCCTGCTGAGCAGTTAATTATTAAAAAAATAAAATAAAACACACTATATACTCTCCTACTTTTTGTAAGGGGAACTGGTAACCTTTTTATTTTATTTTATTATTAATGTGTATTATATGAAAAATAAATAATTCTATATATTAATAAATTAGGATAATTATATATTTTTAATTAATTTAAATATAATAGTAATGACATAATAAATTAAAAATTTATTGGTTTAAAAAAGAAATTAAGTGGTTAAAATTAACAAATGTTAATTAATTTTATGTATCTAATACTATTTATAAAAACAGTAAACATAATTATATGAAATTTTTTGGTACAAGAGTGGTGATTTTGAGTACATGAGTAGTGATGTTGAGTAAGTGGTGAATGTACATGAACGGTGATTTTGAGTAAAAGAGTGGTGATTTTGAGCATATAGGTGGCGATTTTGAGTATATTAGGGGTGGCTTTAAGTACATGGGTGGTGATTTTGAGTACTTGGATGGTGATTTTGAGTACATTCGTTGTGTGTCGGCACACATGTATTATGTGTCAACAAACAAGCATTTGGTTTGGTTTCTGGATTTTGTGAAACGACACAAAACTCTATGTGTCGACACACAGTTGATATTGAGTGAATGGTGATTTTGGTTACATTTCTGGTGATTTGGAGTACGTTGTTGGTGATTTGGAGCACATTCATGGTGATTTTGAGTACGTGCCTATGTGTCGGCACATAGACTTTGTGTGCCGACACACAGTTTATATTGAGTGAATGTTGATTTTGGGTACATATCTGGTGATTTGGAGTACGTTGTTGGTGATTTTGAGCATTCGTGGTGATTTTGAGTCGTGCCTGTGTGTCGGCACATGGACATTGTGTGTCTACACACAGTTGATATTGAGTGAATGGTGGTACATATTTGGTGATTTGGAGTATGTTGTGGGTGATTTTGAGCATATTCGTGGTGATTTTGAGTATGTGCCTATGTGTCGACGCGTAGACTCTGTGTGTTGACATACAGGCTCCTGATATCATTTATGGATTTTGTGTGTCGATACACACCATCTATATGTCGACACACAAGTCATGTACTCAAAATCACCCAAAACACTCACTCACTATCTCTCTCACTCTCTCTCTCTCTCTCTCACTCTCACTCCTACCAAAGCTATCTCTCTTAAATCCAGCAACCGGCAACCGAGCATCGTCCCTCCACCATCCAGCCACCAAGACGAACTGTATTAGAGTCAAACCTGCTTTCCTTTATGGCTATGTCAACACCATTGTTAGGGCTTGCTTACTATCTCCTCTTATATCTCAGTCTAATACTCTATACCACCAATTTTTAGTAATTTTATTCATTTTATAGCCAAGAATGTAGTTTTAGGATTCTAATTTATTGACTTTTACTTGATTTAGATTTTTTTGCTAGAGTTAGGGTTTGTTTTCTTTGATAATAGGTGGTTAGGATTGAAATTTCTTGTTGGCGTTGTAAGGGGTTTTGTTTTGGTTGTATTCGGCTTAATATGGGGTTATTTTTTGATATAGGCATTTTTTTGGGGGTTGTATTTGTTTGAGTAATGTTTTCGTCATGTATAGTTACATGCATAATTAACAAAAGATTAAAACTCTTGATGCAACTAGTCAACAATCCGCATAAAAGAGTAATGCAACAAGTGAAAGACAAGGCGGGATTTTGGCATGCACATACAGAGACCATTGTTGATTTCTTGTACTCGATGACCCCTTCCTGTATTAAATGAAACAAAAGTGTACAAATGACAATGATTGATGTTGTACATTCGAAATCAATTAGTATGGATGTACATGTTATTTCCATTCAAAATTAGGTGTGTCATTTATGTTGCTTGATTAATTTTATTAGTGGTCCTATATTTGGT
Organism: Simmondsia chinensis; assembly: GCA_018398585.1. Taxonomy (NCBI): domain Eukaryota; kingdom Viridiplantae; phylum Streptophyta; class Magnoliopsida; order Caryophyllales; family Simmondsiaceae; genus Simmondsia; species Simmondsia chinensis. The sequence continues at coordinate 11,981,707 of JAGTTD010000024.1, forward strand.
TAAATACACAACATTATGCTGTTTGTATTGGTTAGAAAACAAAATATGTAGTTGTTACTATGATTCAAAACATAACGCATTGTATTGGGTTGGAGGTTATTGCATCGTAAAGTGCGACAGGAGTTGTTGAACAGTTGTACCATGTTAACCGGATAGATCACCACCGACTTCTGTGAATATCTAGCATTGATTGAGATGGTTGGTTGTAGTCGTATGTGCTAGAGCTTCCACCTACGTATGTGGCCTGTTCACTTGATGCCGCGTGGGGTGTGCCTTGTGTACAATTGCGCTTAAGATGGCCTTCTCCCCCACATCACTTGCAGACCTTTGTCTTTGTCGATCTTTTTTGCCTTCTTGGTCTAGTGATTGGAGGGTCGGCAACCCCAAAAGTAGCTCGAACAATTAAGTGTTCTATACATTTTTTTTCTTTGAATGCATCGTCAGTTTGTGAAGCAAGGAAACATAGTAGGTTGCATCTGGTATTCGATGCATTGTATCTCATCATACGCTGTATTTCAATTTTTACCGATGCTCCAAAACTGCCGCAATCGGAAGGCTTTGCAGGTATTGTCTATTGTTGTACAATGCAACCGAGAGGGATGAATTGTATGTCCAGATATTTCTTCACAGCAATTGTGCGTCGACATGGGAAACAGACTAACTCTAGCTTCTTGCAACTGCAGTTCATTATCTGTGTAAATGGAGAGTGTAGAACTATCCACATGCAATCGCCCTTTGAATATTTTCTTAAAGTGTATGCCATGTATTCCCCAACTTGTGTGGCATCTCTTAACATAAACAGCGACTCGTACGACAGTTCATCTTTGAATTTCTTGAAGGCTGCTCGTGTGTACACTTGACTAGCATGAGATTCGATGCTGAATAAGGGACCTTTGATTACTGGCTTGGAATGTAGAGTATTGAACTCAGCCTTGGCTTCTTTTTCCCTATTCTCTAGAAGCCAGTGATCAAAATACTGAACAAACTCAAACAACTTCAGCCTCTGCTGCATGTATTTTTTCAAAGTTGAGTTTGTACTTTCACATCATTGTGTGCTTATCATCCTAGCAAAGAAGTGACCCTCAAGATATGCGTCAACCCACTAAAATCTTTTTTCAAACAGTGATTGAACCCATTCAGTTTTGGTTAGCGCCAATTGCTCAACTAATGTTTTCCATGCATGCACAAACTCTTCAGGTGTACGATGCATAATTGAGCACTGTATGAATTCCTTTGCAAATGTTGACCTACATGAACTTGCTTATTTCTTTTTAGGTGCCACAAACATAATCGATGCACAGTCATAAGGAGTACTCTCAATATTGCATTTTCCATGCTCTTGTCTCTTCCCGTGATGACAATTCATGTTTTTTTTTTTCCATCCATTACATCTAGTAAAGTGTCCATAATCCAAACATATGTCTCTGTGATCTCATCATGGAGCAATGCACATCCGAATATAACCATTTGTTGATGGTATTTCACCCCAACTATAATCACGAACATCAACTATAATCACGAACATCATCTCATAAGTGTTCACCTTGTACTTCGTGTCGAAGGCCGTAGTGTCGCCGAAGTGACCGTAGTCTATCCGCGACTTGGAATCCACCCAGAATATGTTTTGTAGATGATCATCCTCATCCACATCATACTTTACGAACATTAACGGATCCGCTGTTCTCTTTCCGAAGAGATAACTCAGTACGCCTTCATTGTCACCCCCTTTTATTCGGTCCCTGTGCTCCTTAGCAATGAAATTGTACATGTCCTTCTTCGTATGTCTGACGTTTTCAGTCCCCCTTGATTGTTGTACCATTGTGTGATGAATTTGTGATTATCATACTCCTAATTTATACATTGACATTATTTGGGCCTTATTTGCTTCGCTTGGGCCTCTATGTGATCGTAAGTATGACACATGTGCGGCATCAACAAGTGGATGGTTGTGGTTCGATATGAACTCTTTCACACACCATTTGCTCCTTTTCTTATTATACTTGAACTTTATTCTGGCTTCGCAGGAACACCTTGTGAGCGGCTTGTCACGGGATGACATTTTACCCATGTCACGGCCTCAAGATGCCCTTAACTTCACCCCTAACGGTTCCTCGTTAAGACCCGCGATGCCACTTAGCTTCACTCCGAACGTACCTCACTAAGTCAGGCAAGCCCCGAAAATAAGAGAGTGTTGAATAACGCAGCGGAATAACATATTTTGGAAGGAAAAGGAAACACAACAACACACACACAAGAGAGAGAGAGATACGGTAGAGAGAGAGAGAGTTGGAAGTTGGATAAAGTTTTGGGAAGATTGGGAAGATGATCCCTTCTCATTATTTACACTTGTATTTATAAAAAAAACAATATATAGACAATAAAGCGAAAAGGTGTACTCATGTGTCCCCTTGTCCTAGCCGTCACTTTTTGGTCCCCTAGTTTCCCTCCCATTTTTGAATCTTGGCTTTTGGAGATTGTTCTACTCTATACTAGACTTAGTTATATTTTACAACACGTCCTAGGGACACGCACCTCCAAGGATCCGTGCCGAGCACTTCACCAAAGGTTTGCGTCCTTACAAAATTGGACTAAGTACATAAATATTATTCGTAAGAATATCCAAGAAGAGCCTGGTAAGCACCATGGCCTTCTAGAACATTCCCACCGTATTACAAGACATAATAAAATGAAGCAAAATTCCTAGAGAACTAAGCAGTCCGTGATAGGCTTCTCTTGCTTTATTTGTTCTGATCAAAGTATAAGCGGATTTAACCTCTCTCCTTCTCTAGAGCACAATAATGCCCTGTACATAGGAAGATCGGTCTTTCTATCCTTCTTCATGTCACCCTTACACACATTGAAACTTGATACTTTAGCGCAGTCATCGTAAAATTGTTTTGCCTCTTACAAAGATGAAAATACCAGTGACATATCATCATTATCTTCTAATTCATTTAAGGATTTTTCCAAGTAAGACCACTGACTTCGCTGAAAAGAGGTATCACACACATCATCAACTTCATTGCTGCGAATATCAACACTGTCGCAATAGCTTCCAACTCCACCTTTACACCACCAGTGAGTATGTCATCCATAATCTGTAATCGTAATATCAAAGTCCAAAATTAGATACATGAACCACATTCACACACACAATAGAGAATAACAGAAACAACTGAATGATTTGATTGTGCATCTGTGTGTCGACACCCAACGACTGTGTGTTGACACACAGAATCCAGTAAGCAGCACAAACCATGTACTCAAAATCACCAATAATGTACTCAATATCTTTTGGTAATCAAAATCACCACCCATGTACTAAAACAATAATGTACTCCATATCACTACTTATGCACTAAATATCACACTCACTACCTAAAAATCATCACCCACGTATTTAACATAATATTACTAACCTATTAATCCCGAAAAAAAAAATATACTCTCTAACAAAAGGTTTAATAAACAATTTTTTTTTGCTTCAATCTACTCAAAACCACCAAGTCACCCCTTGTTTTGTAAAGGAATGCATCTTGGATTGAGAGAAAAATAAGAGGAGAAGTATAACACATGCATATTTCATTTTTTTAAATTAATTTAAAATATTGCATATTAGGTGTGTAAACTTAATGCAAATTTATTTAATTTCAACAACACCTTTAATTTTTTTTATTTCATTTGTGTACTCAAAATGACTATATATGTACTCAAAACCACTATACATGTACTCGAAATCACTTTACATGTACTCAAAATCACAACTAATATACTCCAAATCACTACCAATGTACACAAAATCACAAGTAACTCAAAATCGTCCGTGTGTTGACACACATAGTACGTGTGTCGACACACAACCTCTTCTTTTATTTGCTCTTACTTTCTGTATTTTTTGTGTCGACACACAACATATGTACTCAAAATCACAAATCATGTACTCAATATCACAACTCCTGTACTCAAAATCACCATTAATGTACTCAAAATCATCAACATATACTCAAATTCACAAGTAACTCAAAATTGCATGTGTCGACACGCAACCTCTTCTTTTATTTACTCTTACTTCTGTGTCCTATGTGTCGACACATAAATTTTATGCGTTGACACACAACCTATGTACTCAAAATCATAAATCATGTACTCAATATAACTAGTCATATACTCAAAATCACAATTCATGTAGTCAAAATCACAACCAATGTACATGGTTTGTTATTTTGAGTACATGGGTGATTATTTTGAGTACATAAGAAGTGATTTTGAGTGAGTGGTGAATGATTTTGAGTATATTCAGTGTGTGTCAACACAATGCCCTTCCTTTGGTTTCTGCTCCTTCCTGGATTCTGTGTTTCGACACACAGGTGAATTTGAAAGAATGGTGATTTTGGCAACATGTGTGGTGATATTGAGTACATTTTTGGTGATTTCTAGTACATGGTTGGTTATTCTGAGTACATTAGTGGTGATGTTTAGTACATGAGAAGTGATTTTGAGTGAGTGGTGAATGAATTTGTGTGCATTGTTGGTGATTTTGAGTACACTACTAATTTTAAAGTCTTTTATTGGTCAACTTGAGTACATGAGTGGTGATTTTGAATATATAGGTGGTAATATAGTATTTGTCAATTTGAATATATGAGTGAATTTTCCTTTCTTATGAGTCACTTGGAAATAGGATTAGGACAATTTAAACACAATTGCTCCCCATATGATTGTTATCATCCAAATTATAATATAAATTGCTTTTCGGGCCAACAATCTCCCTTTTATGATGATGACATACTCTTGGTGTTTTATCTTCAAAAAATGAGAGTTGAAATATAGAATTCACCTTAAAAAATATTGATTACTTAAATTATACAAATTTTCACTTACTAACAAGTGAACATGTTACAAGTTCAAATTCAATTGTCTCCCCCTATATTGATGCATTATAGGAATTATACATTCAATTTGTTAACATCATTATAATTTTTAACATTTCTTAATCAAACACAATTAAGTCGTTCTAACTAATCACCTACACATTGTGGGAATTATACATTCGATATGTTAACATCATCATCATGCTTAACATTTGCGTAGAATTAAATAAGAGCATAAATAAAACACACAGACATGATACACATTATCAAATGGGCTTAGCATTTCATTCAAATTAAATGATGTACAACAAAAGAAAAATGTTTCTCCAAATGGTCGAAAGAAGAAAAGAAAAGAAATATAAGGAGTATGGGGTCTCTGTCTACATGTTAGAAAATGAAACATCTTTTTTAGCGTAGATCGTGTCTATTGTCTGAACTCTTCGAGATTAGAGTGTAAGGAAGACTGTTGTTCTTATAAGAAAGACATTTGTTCTTCCAGGGAAGTAAGTCGCTCACTTACACTTCTTCTTTTCGGAGGTCATTGTTAAGTTTCGTCCTCATTACCCCTCTCTCTTACATCAAAATCTTCCTCTTCCTCGTCTCTAACTTCATCTATTTCTTCTACTCTCCTAGCTCCTTATTGTTTCTTTACCCATTCGTTGTGTTTAAATTCAAAACCCATCTTTTGTAACAATGTCTCAATAGAATCATCTTCATAAGGAATGGGGTTTTTTAAAGATGAGCTAGTTAAAAAGCATTGAAAAACACGTGTAAGAAGCATGTTATTAGTGGGATTAGTCTTTCGAGAATGGATATGAAACATGAATTCTAAGACTAAATCCCCAAGATTAATCTTGTGGCCATTAAGGAGACGAGATAAAAGCAATAAATGCAAGTTAGAGATTGAGTCGAAACCACCCGATCTGGGAGTGATGTTTGTACAAATCAATTTATGTGCAAATCTAAGAACCACTCCTAAATCATTCGAGTTCCGTTTCTTTGGGTTAGAAAGTGGTATTTCACCCCAAACTTGTTCAAGCAAGGAGTTGCAGTGAGATTCGGGGAGCAGGAATTGGTGGAGTTATTGGGGGAAAATAAAATCATCCTCTTCATCAAAATCTAAACCAACCAATTCATTCATATAAGATGCATTAATTTTAATTGCCTTGCCTAACACTTTTGATGATAATTCAATAGGAGTAGTTTTAGAAATTTTAAGATTTGTTTGGGTATATGTCATGATTGTTGTTGGTTAAGTGTTTAGTTGCTAAATAGTCTCTTAGCATTGTATTACTCGAATTGTACTAAGCTGATTGTATTCTTATTGTTCTAAGATTGTAATATCTTGTATTAAAGGGTCGGCTAGTTGGTTAGAAGCTTCAAGGGCCTTCCCGCCAATTCTAACCAATTCTAGCATATACGTGAGTTTGTTGTAATGTGTTGAGGTATCCAATGAAATTCTCTCTATCTCAATCTCAATTCTCAATCCCCAATCTCTTCCCTAGGTTTTGATTCAAGAACTACTTGAATCACTACAAGTGGCATCAGAGCCTTCATTGCACGCTTTGATCTTCGATCAAACTGGCAAGAAATAAGAAATCAGTTCCTATGGTAGGTCGAGCAGCTGCAGAGGTGGATCAAGTTGATTAGATCACCGAGTTATAGTAGCAAGTGCAGGGGATGCTGCTTACCATGCGTTCCAATCATCAGTCTTTGCAATAGGTTGAACAAAGGTTGGATAGGATGTGGGAACAAATTAATAGGCAGGCATTACCAAGTGGAGTGGGTGTTCTGCCACAAGGAAGACCTCTAGATACAACAGCAACCCAAGTGATTGATGAGCAAGAGAGCAGCAGATCTGGAAATAGGAACTCTCAGTTCAGGCAGCCTAAGGTGGAGTTGGATACCTTCGATGGGGTGCCACCTCAATCGTAGATTAGGAGATGTGAAAGGTATTTCCGCTTCTATTCCATCCTTGAGTCCCAGAAGGTTGAACTAGCAGCCATTTACTTACATGGTGATCAAGAAGTTTGGTACCATAGTTTGATGTTGGGACCCCCTGAACTCTCTTGGCAAGAATTCATTGATGAGTTGTGTGATAGATATGGGGATGAAAATCCCGAGGAGGTTATCGGCAAATTTAACAAAGTGACTCAAGTAGGAAGTGTTAAGGAATACATGACTCGTTTTGAGAACTTGAAGGCACGCATGATGGCAATTAATGGGGGGGCAAGAGAGGCTTATTATGTCTCTAGTTTTGTCAGTGGCCTTAAACCCAGGATCAAAGACATGGTTAAGGCCTTAAACCCTCCCACATTAACTAAAGCATATTCTAAGGCAAGATTGTTTGAATCCTCATCCATAGTTGATGTTGATCATGGCCATAAGTCTAAAACAATAGCTCCACTGTAGCAATTGGCGCCTCCTGCTAATAAAAACTTGAGCCTTGAGGAGAAAAAGGGCCCAAAAATTGTGTTATAAGTGCAACCAAAGGTGCTTCTTTGTGCACAAATGCCCTCCCAAGCAGTTGATGACCATGACTGGGGTTGAAGAAGTGGAAAAGGAGCAAGAGGACCCTGATGAGTCAGAGGGACAAGTGGGAGAGTTGCAAGAGGAATCTGATGAACACGATGAGGCTGAGACATCAGTAAGGGCCTTGACTGGGGGAGGTACTCACAACACTATCAGTATTAAGGGCTTGGCAAACTGCAAGTCCTTGATGATATTAGTCGATAGTGGAAGTACTCATAGCTTCCTAGATCCGAACTTAGCAAGATTGGTGGGTCATGAACTCATTAAGACAAGCCCTCTAGCAGTTACAATTGCGGATGGCAACTCCATATTGACCCAAATGAAATGCAAGGGTTCAAATGAGAGATGCAAGGACACCATTTCTCTTATGACTTTAGAGTGCTGAAGCTTGGAGGTTGTGACATGGTGCTAGGGGTGGATTGGATGAAAACCTTTAGCGCTATAGTCTTTGATTTTGTGCAACTAACCTTGTCATTTGAAAAGGAAGGTTCCCCAATACAACTGTAGGGTTGTGTGGAGCAAGGAAACCTGCAATTGATGTCTTGCAAGCAGCTAATAGGGGTGATCAAGAGGAGGAATGTGCATTGGGTGGGCCATCTGTTTTCAATTGAGGCTGATACTTGCGATGCTAAGGTGAAATCTAAGCCCTCTATTATGAAGTTATTACATGACTTTGAGGATTTATTTGTGTTACCCACTACCTTACCTCCCAAACGATCTCTAGACCATGCCATTCCCTTAAAGGCTAATTCCAATCCAATCATCCTAAGACCTTATAAGTATCCACATTCCCAAAAGAACGAGATTGAAAAACAAGTAGGGGAGCTCTTAAAAACCAATTTCATTAGGGAAAGTCACAGTCCCTTTGCTTCCCCAGTTATTCTTGTAAAAATGAAAGATGGTTCTTAACGCATGTGTATAGACTATATACAATTCAATTCATTAACCATCAAAGACAAATTCCCAATCCCAATTATTGATGACCTATTGGATGAATTACATGGTGCTGTGTACTTCTCCAAGCTTGATTTAAGGCAAGAGTATTACCAAATTATAGTAGTTGAGCAAGACATCTACAAAACAGCATTTAGAACACACCATGGCCATTATGAATTCATTGTCATGCCATTTGGCCTGTCAAATGGTCCAGCTACCTTCCAAGCCTTAATGAACTTCATTTTCAAGTCCTTCCTAAGAAAATTTGTCTTGGTATTCTTTGATGACATTTTAGTATATAGCTCCAATATCAAAGATCATGTTACCCACTTGTTCCAAGTCTTTACTGCCATGCGCCAACACAAATTATATGCCAAATTGTCCAAATGTTCCTTTGCTCAAACACAAATAGAGTACTTGGGTCATGTAATCTCATATTAGGGGTAGGCACTGATGCATCTAAGATTCAAGCCATGATACAAAGGCCCACTTCTTCTTCTATTAAGCAATTGAGATCATTTTTTGAACTAACAGGATATTACAGGAATTTCATTCAAGGATATGGGGTGATAGCTAAACCTTTGAATGCTTTGCTTAAGAAAGATGCCTTCAGATGGTCCCCTGCAGGCCAAGAGGCATTTGACAGCTTGAAGCTTACCATGAGTTCTGCTCCTGTTTTCAGAATGCCAGACTTTAGAGAGCCTTTTGTGTTAGAAACTAATGCTAGCAACCAGGGTATTGGATCAATTTATCACAGCAAGGCAGGCCAATTGCTTACCTAAGTCAAGCTCTCAGTTTGAGACATATGAGCCCATCCATCTATGCGAAGGAGTACTTGGCCATACTTTCAGCTGTGCAGAAATGGAGGCAGTATTTGGAGGGCCACCACTTCGTGATAAGGACTAATCATCAGAGCCTTAGGTACCTGTTGGAACAAAAGATATCTATGAGGGTCCAAAAGAAAGGCTTATTGAAGATGTTGGGGCTTAACTATACCATTGAGTATAGGAAGGGAAAGAAAACTTGGCAGCAGATGCCTTGTCAAGGAGGTCTGAAGGAGTAAAAGAAGGTTGTTGTTCTGCTATTTCTGTGGTAGTGCCTGAGTGGATGATGGAAGTCTACAAATCTTATGAGTAAGATTCTTTTGCTCAAGACTAGATTACATCTTTGAGTGTGAAAGGATCAACAGTTGATGCTGAGGTGTCCTTGTTAAAGGGGATCTTGCAGATAAAAGGGAAGGTTTATATTGGAGCCGCAACTGATTTGAGGAAGCAAATAATTTTGGCTTTCCATTCTTCTGCTCTTGGTGGCCATTCAGGCATTGAGGGGTCCTATCAAAGATTGAAGCAACATTTCTTTTGGCCTGGGATGAAGAAGGATGTAATAGCTTGTGTGCAATCTCGTGAAGTTTGTCAACGCACCAAGTATGAACATACACCTTACCCTGGGTTGCTGCAACCATTGCCTGTTCCAGAGGGTGTTTGGCAACAAATCAACATGGACTTCATAGAGGGTTTGTCGAAATCAGAAGGAAAGGAGATTATTTGGGTGGTGATCGATCATTTCACCAAATATGGCCATTTCATAGCTCTCAATCATTCCTTATCTGCTGAGAAGTTAGCTAAGTCATTCTTGGATAACATATACAAGCTACATGGATTACCCCAATCCATTTTATGAGATAGAGACAGACTATCCACAAGCAATTTTTGGAGGGAGTTGTTCAGATTTTTGGGTTCAGCCTACCACCCACAAACAGATGGGCAAACTGGGAGGCTGAATCAGAGTGTGGAGTAGTACTTGCACAGCATGTCTTTCAGTAACCCAAAGCAATGGTGCAGATGGTTATCACTTGTTGAGTATTGTTATAATACTCACTCACATTCCCCTCTTGGCACCAGTCCCTTCAAAGCTTTATATGGGTATGATCCCCCATATCCTATTCTACCTCAAGCTAATACCATAATGGTGAAGGAAGTAAAGGATGTCATTCAGCAAAGGAAGCAGTTAACTCAGCAATTGAAGGATAACTTGCAGCTTGCTCAAGCAAGGATGAAGTTCTTTGCTAACTAGAAGAGATCTGTAAGGTCATTTGAAGTGGATGATGTGGTTTACTTGAAGTTGCAACCATATAGGTAATCATCTGTGGCTGTACGTAAAAGTTTCAAGCTTAGTGCACGCTACTTTGGTCCCTACAAGATATTATAGAAGATAGGAGCAGTGGCCTATAAACTGGAATTGCCTCCAGATGCCTCCATACGTCCTGTCTTCCATGTCTCACTCTTGAAGAAACAAATTAAGGAAGTCAGTAGCTGCTCTAGCCAGGCTCCATTAGCAAGCTCGAGTGGAGTACTCCTCCAAGAACCAATGGCTATTATGGGTTCTAGGGCCATACAACAAAATGGGCAGCAAATTAAACAAGTGTTGGTGCAGTGGGCCAACTTAAAAGATTCAGCAGCCTCAAGGGAAGATCACAAGTTCTCATAAGCCAATTTCCAAAGTTTAATTCTTGAGTCAAGAATCGTTTTCCAACGGAGGTGTATTTGTCATGATTGTTGTTGGTTTAGTGTTTAGCTGCTAAATAGTCTCTTAGCATTGTATTACTTGAATTGTACTAAGCTGATTGTATTCTTACTTCTTGTTCTAAGATTGTAATATCTTGTATTAGAGGGTCGGTTAGTTGGTTAGAAGCCACTAGGGCCTTCTCGCTAATTCTAACCCATTCTAGCATATAAGTGAGTTTGTTGTAATGTGTTGAGGTATCCAATGAAATTGAATCTCTTTTTCCCTCTCAATCCTCTCTCTCTTTCTCTCTCTCTCTCTCTCTCTCTCAATCTCAATTCTCAATCCCCAATCTCTTCCCTAGGTTTTGATTCAAGAACTACTTGAATCACTACAGTATACAGGTTCCTTTATACAACAGATTTGAGTCCAACCTACATCTCCAAACAAAGAAAATAATTCCCCCAAGTTGTTTATCCTAACCCAATTCCAGTCTACGAACCTACCAAATAACGTTTCCTTCTTGAGGAAGGGGTTAGAGGAATTTACCGAAATAAGAGTCTGGACAGAAGTCGAACCTCCTTCTTTGTTTCCGGATCTCTTCTTGGAAGTAGTTTTGGACCTCTTTGTGCGACCCATGACTTTTGGTTACAACAATAATTTGAGGGAAATTTTGTGGTTAAGGTTAGGTTTGGTTGGGTAAGAGGAAATTTTGAGATTTGTCGAACAACTATTAAGGATAATGAAATGTTAGTACGAGTAGATGGTTTTTTTACTTATAATAGCAAGAAAAGTAAATAAAAGCAAGCAAATTTAAGAGTACAATTGGGTGGTTCGTTTTTAGTTAGGGTTTGCAAAAAAGATGAATTTCTGACAATAAATCTAAAGGTTTTGATGTTCAAATGTTGATATAAACTTGATTTCTACTATAAATTTAAAAGAGATTTGAGAGAAATTTCTACTCACCAAGATTTTGAGTTCAAGGAGAAGTTTGGGTGAGAGAGAGAGAGAGAGAGAGAGAGAGAGAGATGCGTATGAGGAAGAAAGTGGAAATGTTGAGCCTTAAAAGAGTGCCTATATGTTAACACACAGATTCTGTGTGTCGATACACAACTACTTCATTTGCTTTCTGGATTCTGTGTGTCGACACACAGATTATGTGTGTCGACACAAAGGAGATTTTGATGAGGAGCTGAATCTAAGTACATGGTTGATAACTTTGAATATATTAGTGGAGATGTTGAGTACAAGACTTGTGATTTTGAGTACATGTGTAGTGATTTTGAGTACATTGAGAGTATGTTGACACACAGATTTTGTGTATCGACATACAACCACTTCGTTTGCTTTTTGGATTCTATGTGCCAACACACAAGTGATTTTGATTAGGAATGGCAATTGGACCAGAACCCGTTGGATATCCATCAAACCCGATCCATTTATGATGAATTTGGATATAAAAAATAGGTTTTAAATGGATTTGGATTTGGATATTGATAAATGGGTTTTGGATCGGTTCGGATTTGGATGACAACAAATCCAACCCAAAATTATATTTAATATAGTATAAAATTTTAAAGTTACTAAATTTTTAGTATTTAACATGTGAAACTAGATTCCAATAGATATTTTTAGTGTGCCAACATTTGGAGCTTGTTTTAATACTATAATGTTCTTTATAAAATTCATGATGTAATAAATTCATATATAAAGATTATTTGTTAAGAAGTTCATAAAATATGTAACAATTTCTCCAAACATTGACTTTTGTTGTATTTTTATTGTATTATTATTATTATACATATTAATATTATAATGTAATATCATTATCTTTTCAGGATTTAAATGGGTTATGGATTTGGGTCAGATATTCATTCCACCTGATGGATTTAGATATGGATTGAAATTTTATGGAACAAATGGGTCTTTTCTAGAGTTGGGTTAGGTCGGGTTTTTTCTGGGTTGGATCTGGTTGAAAGCAAACCCGACAAAAACCCAACCAATTGCCATCCCTAATTTTGATGAGGAGCTGAATCAGAGTACATGTTTGGTGAGGTGATTTTGAGTACATTGACTGTATGTCGACGCATAGATTCTGTGTGTCGACACACAACCACTTCGTTTGCTTTCTGGATTCTGTGTGTCGATACACATGTGATTTTGATGAATTTGAGTATATGGTTGATGACTTTGAGTACATTAGTGGTGATGTTGAGTACAAGCCTTGTGATTTTGAGTACATTTATGGTGATCTTGAGTACAAGTGTGTGATTTTGAGTACATTGAGTGTATGTCAGCGCACAGATTATGTGTGCCGACACACAACCACTTCGTTTGCTTTCTGGATTCTTTGTATCAACACACAGGTGATTTTGATGAGGAGCTGAATCTGAGTACATGGTTGGTGAGGTGATTTTGAGTACATTGAGTGTATGTCGACACATAGATTCCGTGTGTCAACACACGACTACTTCGTTTTCTTTCTGGATTCTGTGCATCGACACACATGTGATTTTGATGCAGAGCTGAACCTGAGTACATTAGTGGTGACTTGGAGTACATTAGTGATGTTGAGTACATGACTCATGATTTTGAGTACACGACTAGCTATACGATGAAACACCATTCAACCCATTACAATGTGGTACGTTTCCAATCATAAAAACAACTATATTTTTCATTTTATAACCAACAATATAGTTCCTCAAGCAAAATACACGACACATATAATTTTCAATGGTTCCCATCAACATTTTGGTCCAAATGATCCGGAAACAACTGCTGCATTCATACTTATTGGTTTCAACTGTACAACATCAGTACTTGTCATTTATACACTTATGTTTTGTTCAATACAGGAAGGGGTCATCGAGTACAAGAAGTCGATAATGGACTCTGTGTGTGCATGCTAGAAGCCTACTATGTCTTTAACTTCTTATAATATGCTGCTGTACGGATTATTCATTAATTGTATCGGCAGCTTCAATCTCTCCTAATCCCGTTCCTACATCCAACAAAAAAGAGTACATAATTTAATTACAAGTGTAAATATACAAAGAAAAACCTTGAAAAGGGAACATGAATCATGACCATAAACAACAACACTAAACATTTACCTCAATTGACATTTGATGAAATGGCTCCATTTTATTCTGTTCAACCGCTTGTAGCCACTTTATCACATAAAATCCGCAATCGTAGCTGTGTAATACGATCACATAGTGCAAATTACTACACATTCAACAGAAAAGATCTGAATGATTCAAGAATAAGTGATATACCCGTTTCTTTGGTTAGGGACCGCTGGAACTTGGATTGGATAAGAATGTAGTTCGGCACACATTTCCAACCCACTGATTTTTTGGAAGTATGCTGAACAACGTTGCAACTGTAATAAAATGGATATTCTCATTACATGTGATATAATTATAATTGCATGATATTCGTATCAAACATGTGGTGAAGACAATGATGCTTACCATTCTCTTAGCCAGATCCACCCATTGCTTATTTGCTCCGTCAATTGGAAGGGAATCTAGTACATAGTATATCTTCTAACATAAGTCAACCACACACAGAAACCGGTGTGTTTTACTCTCATTTATAGGAATGTATAACTGCAGTGCAACACAAGTCCTTAGAATATACATTGATGAACAATTTTATTGAAGTGAGATCATCATAAATATCACTACAACTTACCTTATCAGTGTTATACATATGAGATGGTAAAAATGTCCCAGGGTAATTGTAAGAAAACATCATCATATCCTCCAAACTTGAAAAGAGAACACATGACTATAGAAAGGCATATATATGAAGTTGTTAGCATAATACTAATAATTTAAGTATTTCTTATACGTGCGATGAATGGTTTCCGCTCTCTACTCCCCACGTGATCTACTTCTTCATAGGTTTGCGCTGTGCAGCATGTAGGAGCTCCTCCCCTACATGCCTGTTTGCCTTTACCTTGTGCCCTTCATGCTTTCATACATAGATGCCTGAATTGATTTCAATGCTTTACATGCTCTTTTTACATGCACTACGTGCTCGTCTTACATGCCTTTCTTTCTTTCTTTCTTTTTTTATTTCAGGCTCTTCATAACTTTCAAACTCCAAAAACCAGGTTGGGGGTCCTTGGAAACAGCCTCTTGTCAGGGTCTCACTCTGACGGGGTAAGGCTGCGTACATCATACCCCCCCAGACCCTGCGTAAGCGAGAGCCCCTATGGCACTGGGACTGTTGTTGTTGTTGTTGCGATGAATGGTGATTTACTGAAAAGTAGGGAGGCAAGAAGACTCGATCTCAGCCATTCTCTTGGGAAGAGGTGTTCATGTGCGAAACAGTGCAGTTGATGACCTGTGACAATGTAGGATATTAGGTCATTCAACATAAGATGATAAATAAAAATGTGCACAATGTTCACTACCAGAGTTGCTTAGCCACTGGCGTAGGTATAAAGTTTTCAAGTTCGCATGACTGTACCAATCATGCTCTGTCACCACCACTCTCTCTCTACAAAATAATATTAAATATTAAAGAGACTATTTGGTTATGAATTTGAATAGGCAACGTCAAACATATATGTACTTACGAAGCAGCCAACTTGCCGTCGAATACATATTGGCATAAGCGCCTTTCCGAATGACTAAGTTTCTGGATTACGGCATCTATTCTTTCTATGGAGAAAGGGCTGCCTCCTTGTCCCGTACACTTTTGCGATCGGATGGGATCAATGCTCTTGCTTCCCACTGCAATCACCTCCAATTCTTCTATTTTAATTTTTTTTTTCTTACCCGGGTTCCTTCTTTGCCTCTTTTGACCCTTTGTATACGGTGTCCATATAGCTGGGCCCTTTTTTCATTTTAGATTCTATCCTCAATGACATCTTGTGTGATCTACTAACACGAGGTGGTTGGACAAGTTCATCACTCAAGGTCTTCAAGGGAAGTGTGGAAATCACCTTTAGCGGCTCTAGGTTGAATTCTTCCTCTGACATTAGTTTCCACACCTTACTTGAAGTCCTTGAAACAAAGGTATTAGAGGAACATGCCTCCTAGATTATCGTTAAATTTCGCTCAGCTTTTTGTACATCAACACTAAGGGGTGGACTAGGTAGTGATGAAGGTCTTTCGTGTTTAACATCTTGGTCATTACTTGAAGGACGAACATTATTCGAACCTTCAAATTAGCTCTTTTTTTCATTTTCCTTATTTTCTTGCATCTCATTTATTATTTTAAAAAGTTCTTTGACTTGCGCTTGCATTTCATCAAAACGCTGCTTATAACTCATGCAAGCGTTATTATACCAACCTCATCGATCGACACGCGATGCTCCTCCACATTTTTTCGCTACACTCAAAATATGACAGAGCAGATGGTATGACTTCTAACGAGGGACTTGTTCTTCTCTCAGTTGGTTCCTTCGAAAATCGTACAACACCAAGCACTCAAAATTAAAACCGATCGTATATGTCAAAAGGAATTACAAAAACGATCATATTCAACTGTATCATGTATTACCTTGACATTACCAAAAGATTTATATTCTCAAAGAAGGAACCCCTTTTTAGCCTTGACTTCTGCATCCGTCCAAAATCGACAGCGAGGATTCGTCCTAATTGATGGGGGCATCGAAACGCGTCCATCGATTGAGTACTCGCAAAAGAAAATCTAGCACATTTACCAAAATAAAGATATTAGAGCATTTGTTATGGAGAAATAGAATACCAATTAAGAAAGAAGTGTGCTTTCCATGAAGAAAAAAAATACATCCATTCATTCGTTTCTTGTTCCTTATGTACACTACAACTCCCTCTACAATTCCTTTATATACAATTTTCGCCCAATTTATTTTCGATGTCTTATTGTTGTTAATTGCAAGGTTGAACCAAGACTACTTTGGGTTGAGTCTTGAGGTTGGACACATGAATGCAGTCAATGCATAAAGAACCACCAGCACTTTGAATCTGTCATCAACGTTACCGCTCGTAACCAGTGGTTCTTCCATTTGACTGCATGTCCAGCCGCCAACTCTTTGTACAAGTTATTCAGTCTTGGTTCATCTTTGCAATCGTTAATTTCAATACCTTAGTTTTTAAATCCCAATAAAATATCGACATCTTTTTTGATCAAAAAAAATTTTCTTATTTGAAGCGGACAAAATTCGAGGCATCAAATCAAAATTGTCAATTATAGGTAAACACATATCCATATTTTTTTTTTTTTTTTTTTGCACTTTATGTGCATCAAACCACCCAAGCCCAAAGATTCGATGGCGTTCCGCTTCTCTTCAGACAATCTCTTCATGAGTTCAATTACCCGTTGCAGTGCGCACTGAGTATATACATGAATATCAATAAGTGTAACTAGCTTCAAACATTACTAAAATTTTTCAACATGTATTACCCTGGATTTGGATGAGTCATTAATTTTTTAACTTTCATACAATCTTGAGTCATTCTTTGACTCAAGTGTGTATGGTTCTTTTTTCTCTCTGGACAATGTCTTTCAGATTTTGCTCATCCGCATTACCCACTACAAGAGTAAACATAAACAATCAATTAAGTGTGAAATAGCCGTGGTTTTACATTTATCTCGCTCGTCAATCGTGTTTCATTGTGCTCCGCCTTCATGGTTTTTCACTACAAAATTGAGTATGAACCATTAGTTTCATTATATGGGTGAAATTTATAACACATTATAAAATGATCCTCACCAAAATATAACAAATGCATTTCCTGACCTTTTGTTGCCCATCTTATCTTCTGAGTTCTTTGTCCCTGCCACAGTAGTCACTAATAAACAAGATTATCATTAATAAACGGGTTTATCAAACACATTCAGATGGAATTTGTCATAAAGTTTCTCTGTCTATGTGCCATGACTCTACATGACACAAACTGCCTCTATCATTACTCAAACTTTAGGCATTCCAACATCATAAAAGTTCAACCCATTACATGACACAAATGTATATATAAAAAAAGAACCACAAATGAAGCCAAATACAATCCAAACAAGCACAAGTTAACAAAACCCATTACACCACCACCAAGAATTTCAATCCTAACCACTTATTACTTACACAATTAGAAAATCTATATTAGAGAAAAAGAAATGACTAACCCTAACTCTAGCAAAAAAATCTAAATCAAGTAAAAAAAAAAAAAAAAAAGAAAATAGAATCTTAAGCTATATTCTTTGTTATAAAATTTTAAAAAATTACTAAAAATTAGTGGTATAGAGTATTAGATTGGGATATAAGAGGAGATAGTAAGCAAACCCTAACAATGGTGTTGAAGTAGCCATAGAAGAAAGTGGGTCTGACGCTAATATGGTAGGTGTCAGTGGCTGGACGGTGGCCGATCGCCGGTCACCGGATTTGAGCGAGAGGTGAGAAAGAGAGAACGAGCGCAGGTGAGAAAGAGAGAGGGAGCGCGAGTGAGTAGAGGTGAGAGAGAGAGAGAGCGCGAGTGAGTACATTTTCTGTGATTTTGAGTACCTTACTCGTGTGTTGACACACAGAGCATGTGTGTCGACACACAGAATCCAGAAGCCATAAAGGAGGCCTGTGTGCCGACACACAGAATTTGTGTGTCGAAATGTTGGGAAAAGATATAAATTTTATTGGAAAAATAAACTCTGATGCCGATTATTAGGTTCACAGTTCTCAACTATGATCATAACAATAGGCACCTATTAGAGCACTTAGAGTAGGAGACTATTCTCTCTACCTAAGCCTCCGGTCGGAGAGTCACGCTTCGTGACACCTCACGTGCGAAAGTTCCCGGGAATAGGTTTATCTCTATAAACCCTTTGCCCTAATACTGGTTGTTGGGATGAATTTTAAAAATTTTTCCTAATTTTATAAAGTTTACACAGTAGAAGGGGTTTAGAATTCATAATTCTAAACCTAGGGTTGATTTAAAATTTTTAATTTTAAATCTACAAATTTAAATTCATAATTTAATTCTACATATCTAAATTCTTAATTTAGATCTACAGGTCTTTTACTCTAATACATTCATAACAATACAAAAACTTAAACTGGCATAATAACAAACTGTAAATAAATAGAAAAGCGAAACTAAAAGAAAAGGAAAGAAGAACATACCTGAATTTGCTCCAAAAAAAGAAAAACTAGAAAATAATAATAATATTCAAAATCCAGACTCCACGATCTTCTACGCAATGATCTCTAGCTGCTTGGAGAGTGGGTTCCGAAAAATATTAAATTGTGGAAAGAAAAATTCCGACAGATATTTTTCTCTCCAGTTGGGTCCCCGAAACAATTCCAGAAACCCAAAATAATTTATTTCAATTGAATGCCAAACCCTTATAATATATACCTCTATTTATAGTAGGATACCAGAATGAAAATATATAAAAAGGTCAATGTGGGATCTGCTGAAATAACCCAGTTATAACAAACAAAACGCAGCGTTTGATTTCAAAACTCAACAAAATGCGGCGTTTCAGCTTGAGCAGAACAGCCCTCTCACTGTGTGCCTCGTGGCGGCACACCATTTGTCCTCCACGGGGCACACGGATAGCTGTAGGGACGCGTCGCGCGCTGGTTCGTCCGATTAAAAAGACACGGATCGCAAGCCGTTAACACGATCTTTTAATTTTTTTTAATTTTTTTTGTTTTGCTTTGTTTCCCACATGTAAAAATTCATTTTATGAATTTTAATTTTCAAAAAATTATTTTATTTTATAATTTTTAATTTTGATTCATCTCATGAATAATGTTTGGCAAAATTAAATTCACCCATCTTATGGATAAATAATTCATCTTATGAATTCTTTAATATTTTTCCGATGGCAATAAATACAGAGGCTTACGCAGGGACCTCAGGGCAAATTAAATCTAGCTCCAAATGGGTTAAATTAATCATCTCATGAAATAATTTAATTTTCATTTAATGAGACTTAATTCCATTAAATAAATCTCACTGCACTCTAGACTTAAACCAATTATTCGATATCTCTCACTGCACTCTTTAGTACGCTACAATTTACATACTTAAATACTTGCATGCCTATTTTCTTTATTTCTGTAATTCTTTAATTCATTTGGAAACTCACTTTTGTTAAATTCTTTGTTAAATTCACTGGGGATAAATTGATTATTTTTACTTGCAGGCGTACACACACTTCAGGGTGGGGGTCCTCGGAAACAGCCTCCTTTCCACCCGGAAGGGGTAAGGCTGCGTACATCCACCCCTCCTAGACCCTGCTTTCTGCGGAAGTCGTGAGGCACTGGGACTATTGTTGTTGTTATCTCCCTAATAGACTATATTGATGACAATAACCCCTTTACTAGATGTCTATAACGAAGAATAAGTATAATTACTACCATTATCCTTCTCACAACTTCTCCATTAGTTACCGACTCGCCCTTCACTGAATAATTCATTTATACTTAAATATATTCATAGTATAAATTTCAAATGTCAAACACTTGGAATACTTTGGTCAAAATTTTCGAACTATTTAAATATTTGTGAATCAACTAAGGAAACATTTGTATCTCATAAGAGACTGTAGATTCCCTATTGAATACCTGATCCTTGTCACACTTCATGCCGCTACCCAGTGTACGTGGGAACTCAGTCATGCGTTTAGACCTTACTTATAGTACACCAAAGTAGCTAACGCTCTATATAAAAGTCCAGAATACCTTCAGAATTTAGAATCGTCGTTCAAACAGTACAACGTAAATCACTCATCTCTGATAGTAACTAGAAATATGTAACCCACATGGTCCAACTCAGTGTGTCAATCTTATTAAACACACCAACCCAACACTTTTGGATCTCCATCCACATGACCAAGATAAGTCATCTAAAGTGTCACGTTATAGTCTTAGTATACAAATAGTCCAAACTTGTCTTCGACTACGAGCCTTTCAAACAACAATCCATATCATTTGTTCCAAGTCTATCTGTGGCTTAGTCTCATAAATCACTTAGAGCAAACATGTAAATTATAGTCTGAGGACTACACCAATCTCATGGATGTCTCCCAAAAGAAAATCACATGCAGTATAAATGCTCGCTGACACAAATTTAACTAGGAAACGACTGGGACTTTAATTTTATTTATTAATTAAAATAATATATCGAGAATAAATTTAGATTTCAGGACACTATTTCTAACACAACACACAACCTATGTACTCAAAATTACCACCATTAACTCAAAATTACCAATTATGTACTCAAAATCACCAATAATGCACTCAAATTAACCAACCATGTACTCAAAATCACCAACCATGTACTTAAATCCAAAAGCAATACCGGGTGCCTGTGTGTCGACACATAGAATCCGTGTGTCGACACACAACCTATGTACTCGAAATCACCAATAATGTATTCAAAATCACCCATGTACTCAAAATCACCATCACTCAAAATCACTTGTGTGTCAACACATAGATTATGTGTGTCGACAAACAGAGTCCATAAAACAAACGAAGCCCCTGCGTGTGTCGACATACAGGGACTGTGTGTCGACACACGTGATACATGTACTCAAAATTACCATCTATGTGTTCAAATTCACCACCCATGTACTCAAAATCTCCACTCTTATACTCAAAATCACAATCCATGTAAAATTGTATTACGATATTATCCATTAAGTTCATGCAATAATAATGAATCATATGATTCTACAAAATTAAGATTCTACGTAGGATATTATCGGTCAATAGTTGTGGAATGGTAGAATGGTATGATTGTAAGCTTTGAATCGGGGTTTTTACTCTAAAATAAGTAATTATTCGAAATCATCATCCACTTTCATACACAGCATAGTTTTTAATTCTAATGTATCTAATATATTTGTAGACTTGTAAATTATGTTGCTTGACATACAAGATTGTAAAATTTTCTTATGCTTTCTTGACATACAAAAAAAAATCATCATCCATGTACTCAAATTCACGGCTTACTCAGCATCACCACTCATTTACTCAAAATCACCACCCTTGTACCAAAAAATTTCATATAATTATGTTAATTATTTTTATAAATAGTATTAGGTGCATAAAATTAATTAACATTTGTTAATTTTAACTACTTAATTTCTTTTTCGAACCAAGAATTTTTTAATTTATTATGTAATTACTATTATTTTTAAACTATTTAAAAACACATAATTATCCTAATTAATTAATATATAAAGTTATTCATTTTTTATATAATATACATTAATAATTAATTTCAAAAAAATAAATTTTGAAAAATATACATTAATATTCAAAGACTCCTCTAAATTAAGGGTAATATATGCTAAAAAAGTTCATATAATTATGTTTAGTATTTTTATAAATAGTATTAGGTACATAAAATTAATTATTTATTAAATTAACCACTTAATTTCTTTTTTGAACCAATAAAATTTTTATTTTTTATGTCCTTACTATTATATTAAAATTATTTAAAAACATATAATTGTCGTAATTAATATATATTTATTCTTTTTTACACAATATACATTAATAATCATTAAATTTAAAAAAAGATTACTTTTCTTACAAAAATATACATATATTAGGGGAACAGGTAAAAATCAATTCTCAGTGCAGAAAAGCACTTTTCTACAGGTATAAAAATTTTGGGGGTGCAGATCACATGCTGTGGCTCCTGCAGTATGTTTAGCCGTGCCCATGTGGCACACGGGGGGGGGGGGGGGGAGAGAGAGAGAATTTTTTTATTTTAAAATTAAAATTTTTATTTCAAAATTTAAATAAATTTTTGTCAAGAACATCGAAATAAATTGTATATATTATCATTATTATTCAATTCAATGACTATTTATCAATTAGGTACCCGTTAAATTTTATTATTTTATAAATTATTTATATACATAAATGATAAATAGTTATTGAAGTGAATAATAACGATAGTATATATACTTTATTTTGATATTCTCAATAAAAATTTATTTAAATTTTAAAATAAAAATTTTAATTTTAAAATTAAAAAAATTTCTTTCTCTGCCTGCATGGCACATGGGCACTGCTAAACATGCTATAGAGCCATAGCATGTGATCCACACCCTAGCAAATGATTGATGTAGAAAGGGGTATTCAAAATGGATGAGATGGAACCATTTTAAATACTCAATTGGAGATGCTCGTAGGGCTTATGCTAATAAATTAGGAGTTATTCATGATGTTGGTCCCTCTTGTTTTTAAATTTATAGGAAGTCCTCTCTCTTTTTATGTTAAAATCGGTCTCTTATCTTTTTTCTATTCAAATTTTATTGCGATTATGTCCTTTATTTTAACATGTAATTAGTAGTATAATACAATTTGTATTTACTTCCATTTAACTAGTATAGAAATTATTAGGTGAGCTCTTAGGGAAGGCTATTCCTTTCCTCTCATTCAAGGCCGTAACCAGCCACCCCCCCCTTATATCCTCTATAATGGCAACTTTTACTTCCTTAATTGTAGTATAGTATCCTAGGTGCTTTTTGCTATGCTTCTTTTTTTTTTTTTTTTTTGTATTATATCATAGCACATTTTAGGAATAAGAGAAGTATCTAATTTTCATATTTTCGTAGTCTTCTTATTTTAGTGCTTTCATCATTATTTATTTCTTGATAAAATTTCATAGGGTATCAGAGAAAAACTCAATCCACTAAATTTTTGAGGTCTTTTGTTTGGTTCAACCAAGAGGTACCATCATTGTTTAGTCTTTTCTTAAATTTGTGTACTCGTTCGCTTGTGTGATAGTCATATCTTCTTATCAAGATTCAGTTGTAGTTCCCACGACAGGGGGAGTGGTTTATACCCACTCACCATTTTATTTACATCACTCGGATCATTCAGGAATGAATTTTGTCACCAATGTACTGATAAGTCCTAACTATCAGTCGTGGAAATGTTCAATTTATAAAGTTTTTAAGGCTAAAAGGAAAATATGTTTTATCTATGGGACCATCAAAAAACGTAATGAAAGCTTGCCTGATTTCAAAAACTAAAGTGCCTGTGATTCGATGGTACTTTTATGGCTTTCTAATTCTATGTCTAAATAAATCAATGAAAGTATAACTTATCTCAAGACTTCACGTGGAATATGGTTGGATTTGGAGGAATGGTTTTCCCAAGGAAATTTTCTTAGAATTTATGATTTAAAAGAGAGATTTCATAATTACAACAAAATCTATCTGTTTTTACTTACAACACTTAACTCACATCATTTTGGAATGTGTTGTATACTTTAGTTGAAATTCCCCTGTGTACATGCAGGTCAAATAAGGCCTTTGCCCACATATGTGACATGGAGAAGTTGTTGGACCTTTTGATGGGCATGGATTCTTCTCTTTCAGCCCTTCGTTCACAATTGATAAATGCACAACCTTTGACTACTATGGGTAAGGCTTGTGCAATGTATGGCAAGAAGAAAAATAATAGAGTGTTGCAATGGGTAAACAATTGTTCCCGAGGCAGTAGCTTTTGTTGCTAAGGATAATGGAAAAGTTTCAGGAGCAGCCCCTAGTAATGTATTAAGGGCACATCCAGTTGTAATAGTCTATTGTTGTGTTCTCATTGTAAGCGTCAGGGTCACACTAAGGATCATTACTATCAGTTGGTGGGTTATCCATCAGGATGGAAGATGAGGCAATCGCAACCTTATCAGCCAATGCCTCAAGCCACGGTTGCCTCATCCACCGAAACAGTATCACCACTGCCCCACGGTTCAGTCGACAGTTCTGTGGTTGGGTTGTCAGCCACTCATTATCAATAGCTTTTGTCTTTCCTTGGTCTAGAAGCTGCCTTTCCTTATGTTAATTTGACAAGTTAGGTCTCGATTAGTCGTTGTTTGCGAATCATTGACATTGGGGCTTCCAATCACATGACTTCGCCACAATGTGTTATGGATGTCGTTTTTGTTAACAAGTGTATTAAACTCGTTAGGTTACCTAATAGAGCTTCTTCACTCGTTAGCCGTGTTGGTCAGGTGAAGATTTTTAACGACTTGGTTCTTGATAATGTTTTTCGCATTTCGGGATTTCGGTGTGATTTATTGTCAGTGAGAAAATTAACCTGAGATGGAAAATGTGCATTAACATTTTACCCTAATTTTGTGTAATACAGGACCTACACTCGAAAAACCTGATCGGAGTGAGTAGGCAACGAAATAGGTTATACGACTTTGAGAATCGGCATCGAGCACCTGTTTCACATTTGGTTGCAGGATTCAAGTTCATTTTGTGGCATCATCATTTAGGGCATGTGCCATTTTCTAAGCTTTTCGTTTTTCCTCATTTGATGTAATTTGTGACTCTTGTCATCGGGCAAAGTAGACTCAATTACCATTTCTATTAGCAAGACGGTTTCTTGTTTTAAACTAATACATTACGGCATTTGGAACAACATCCTAACTGGTGCTCATTTTCTCCTTACCACTATCCATGGTTTTAGTAGGAGGACTTGGGTGTTTTTGATGAGAGACAAGTCATGGACACAGTCTCATTGTTGGATTTTTGCAATATGGTACGTACTCAATGTGGAAGGCAAGTTAAGCAAGTTCGAAGCAACAATGGACAAGAATTCAAGTATGGCCCTCGAAGTTTATGCAAATAATGGGATGCAGTTCCAGACCTTGAGTAGAGGTACGCCTCAACATATCGAGTGGTCTAAAGAAAACACCGTCATCTACTAGAAGTTGCAAATGCCTTGTGTTTTCAAGTTGGACTCCCAATCAGTTTTTGGGGAGATTTTATTTTCACGGCGACATATCTTATTAATTTGATGTCATCTCCTTTACTTCAAAACAAACGTCCTCTAAAAGTGTCATTTGGTAAAGTTCCGAGTTAAAATCATTTAAGGATATTTGGATGTTTGTGTTGTGTGACAAACAAGACGAATGATAAAATGGAAGGTTGGTTGACCGATGTGTTTTTATTGGTATCTTTATAGTCAAAAGGGGTTTAAAGAATATAATCTTGATAGTGGGCAAATTGTTGTTTTACAAAATGTCATTTTCTATGAAAATACATTTCCTTATCATGAAAAGAGAGAATTAGATTTACTTTCAAAAAATAATTCACTAAATTTCGGGTTGTTTGATAAACCAATTGCACCAGAATAAGGACGTGGAGTGGACCAGCCACAACACTATTGAGCCTGAGGTGGCTGGCAGTGCCGCAAACATCCCCATTAGCTGCCTTATGATAGGGAAAAGAGGCTTGCAGGTGGTTGGCCACCAGATGCCATAACAGTCCCTAATTAAGGGACGATGGTCGAGGAACAAGAGTTAGGTCAAGGGGCTCATTTGTGGATTATGTTTGTGATGTGCCATCTTCTAAAACCCATATTTGTACTACTACTCATTCAGCTAACTCGGGAATAGTGTACCCTATTTCACAATGTTTGTCTAAAGCACGTTTTTCTAATGCTCACTAGGCTTTCGTTTGAGGCATCACCTTCTAGTAATGAGCCTAGGTCAGTTACACAGGTTATGCAATATGAACATTGGAGAGAAGCTATGAGAAAAGAGATTGAAGCCCTTGAACAAAATCGAACATGGATGCTTGAGGTTTTGCCACCCGGTAAGAAATCCAAGGATTCGAAGTTGGTATACATGGTTAATCACAAGTCAAATGGATCAATAGAATGCTACGAAGCTCATTTGATGGCCAAAGGGTATACACAGGTAGAAGGAGTGGATTATCGTGATACTTTTTCCCTTGTAGTTA
This sequence comes from Simmondsia chinensis, assembly GCA_018398585.1. Lineage (NCBI taxonomy): Eukaryota > Viridiplantae > Streptophyta > Magnoliopsida > Caryophyllales > Simmondsiaceae > Simmondsia > Simmondsia chinensis. The sequence goes on from JAGTTD010000024.1 coordinate 12,008,271, forward strand.
AGCTTGTCATAGTCTATTGCGTTCTTGCAGTGGCCGCTCAAAATTGGATAATTCATCACTTAGATGTAAATAACGGGTTTCTTCATAGCAATTTGAATGAAGAAGTATATACGAAGTTGCCTCAAGGTTTGGAAAAACAACATGAAGATTGGGTTTGTCACCTACAAAAGTCTCATTATGGACTTAAGCAAACATCCATAAATTGGAACCATAAGTTTACATCAACTTTGTTAAAAATTGGGTTTAAACAGTCGAAATCTAATTACTCATTTTTTACTCTTGGACATGGAAATATTTATATGGTTGTTCTAATTTATGTTGATGACATTCTTATTAGTAGGAATAATCTTGATAGCATAATGAATGTTAAGAAGATCCTCACTCAACAATTTGGCATTAAGGACTTAGGACCCGCGTAATACTTTCTAGGTGTTGAAGTTTCTCGGTTACCGAGTGGAATCACACTAAACCAAAGAAAGTATGTACTTTATATTTTAAGCAAATGCTACTTGCAGCGAAACTTGCCTCTACCCCGATAGTGCAAATCGTTTAGTAGATCAAGTAAACAGGCCAGTTGAATGATTACTGAAATTAGTAGTTTTAACGCTATTTGAAAGACCAAAATTTAAAGTTTTCAATATTTAAAAAATGAAATGAAAAGGACTAAAGTTGTTACTGATTTTTTTGAAATTTACTAATTTTTGAGATCCAAGGCATCGAACTTTACCTAGTTGCATTAAAACGACCTTTTATTCTTGGTATTCAAGTTGCTTATTTCGTGTTGATGGTTGGAAACCCTAATTTACTAAATATTCTCTCTCAAACAATACTTATCATACTCTTTTACATATTAATTAATCAATCTATTGCATCAATTTAAATAAGAAAAGAGTTATGTAGATTTATGGTTTTCACTTACAAGACCATACAAATCTTGTTAATCTATCTCTAACATTCGCTCAACTTGTGGTGTTTATTACTTTAATAATCATCATAAATCTCCTCTCGGACTTATTATGCATCACTACAAGTTTTGAAATGGTCATCAAGAACTCAAAACACATAAAGAACAATAACAAACACTTCACCAACGGAATAAACGGATTTTAATACTTTGAATTAGAAAAGAGTGTATATTACAACTTAGGCTATATCATACCCTTGGAAAGACAAAATTAACTCATGGTTAACATAGCATAAAGCAAAACTAAAACAAAAGCCATGAACTTAATGAGAAAAAGATAGAAAAGAACTTTGGAAATGAGGAATCACCAACCAAACTCTTTCTTTTCTTCCTTTTCTCCTCCTAAAAGTTGTTTCTTATGTGTTTTGTATCAGAATGAATGTGGAATTGGATGCTTAAACTTCTATCTTCCACCCCTATTTACACTACTTGAGGATGCAAGTACATGAGAATAAAAAAAATGCAAACTCGTTTCTTATTTGATGACTTTGCCGCCCATTTTACGCAAATTGACATACTTATTTTTTTCACTCTTGGCAGCCCAAATTTGCAAGTTGAATGCATTTTTGATGTATTCAATTCATTCTTGCTCTTAATTTGTCCATTTTGCCGCTTTTTTGTACAACTTGATACAATGTGCTTTTTCACCTTGCTTAGCCGTTGGGTTTTGGTGCCATTTTGTTTATTCTTGCTTTTGTTTGTTGTATCTTGCTTCCATTTGTTGATTTTGGGCATCAGGCCTATATGAATTTGCATAAAATGAGTGTTGTTTTAAAGGAATAACCATAGGAATGAAAAAGAGCAAAAACAATAAAAATTAGATGTAAGATGGTCAAAAATTAAACCTAAATAACATGAATAATTGCATACTAAATTGGACTTATTAAAATACCTCCAAACTTAAATCTTGCTCATCCTCTAGTAAGGCTAAACATGAAAGCACAGGACCTCATGCTTTTTAAGAATTTTAGCACAATTCCAAGCAAGTATACTTCTATTAGAACTGAACGTTGACATTATGTTAATCCCCAAACTTGTTTCAAAAACCTGTTGAAGAAAATGTATAAAAACATAAGAAAATAATAAAAAAGAAAGAAAATTAAAAGAAAAGAAGTAAGGAAATGAAACTTGGGTTACCTTCCAAGAAGCGCTTTAAGTTATAGTCATTAGCTAGACTTTCAACGAGGATCTATCTTGTATCCTGAAGGAGAATGGAGTTTCCTCCATCCACCCTCAACGATCATTTTCTTCCGTGGAGCTTCTTTGTACCCTTCTTTACAAGACCACCTCCACCTTCTCTAATCGTCATATCCTTATGCTTAAAGCGACACTCCTTTAATTTTCTTTTCCAAACTTTTGTGCATTTTCTCACTCAGTCATCCTTGGCTCCCAAAACCTCTGACTTCGTTGGACAAGCACGACACTCTATTTCAATTGCTAGTGAGGATGGGTCAGTCAAGATAGCTTTGGTCATTGGTGATGATGTGTCGATCAAGGGGGGAATGTAACATTGAGGTGGTTCTTCCAATGTGTTCCCATTCCTCAATGCTATGGCGTTTGTTTGTTCCCTAGAATGATTACTGAAATTAGTAGTTTTAGCATTATTTGAAAGACTTAAATTTGAAGTTTTCAATATTTAACAAATGAAATGAAAAGGACTAAAGTTGTTACTATTTTATTTTTTATTTTTTTTTTGAAGTTACTGATTTTGAGATCCAAGGCATCCAACTTTACCTAGTTGCATTAATCTGGATAAGGAAATGAGAAAGGCAATCTGTCAAGTTTTTCCTAGCACTTGACATCGCCTTTGCTTATGGCATATTATGAAGAAGCTGCTCGAGAGGACATTTTGAATATAAACTCTCAAGTGCAGTAAGAGAATGAGTGTGTGGCGGCTCTATATGATAATAAACTCCATTGGGCGCCATACTATGAGAAAGACAAGTCTTGGGTTGGAATGTCTACTACTCAGTGAAGTGAGAGTTCGCATGCTTTTCTTGACAGTTGCGTGAATTCCAAAGTCTTCGAAGCAATTTGTGGAGTAATATGAAAATGCCTTAAAAAGTAAGGTGGAGAAAGAAAAGCAAGCTGATTTTGATTCGTTTAATGCGCAACTTCTATGTATAACCCACTTTGATGTTGAAAGACAATTTCAGGAAGTTTGTACAACTCCAAAGTTTGCTAAATTTCAGAAGCAACTAAGGGGAAAGCTCTATTGCAGGGTAAAGGTCATTGAGGCGGAAGGCTCTCGACATTGATTTAAGGTTAGGATGTTAAAATTAATGAGAGAAGAGAGGAGAAGAGTTTGAATGTGGTTCTCAACATGGCAGAATGTGATGATAATAATGATAAAATTGCTTTTGAATGTATATGCCATCCATTTGAGTTTTGAGGAATTACCTATAGGCATATTATTACAGTTCTCCTCGATGATGCTAAATGGACGAAGAATGTGAAACGAGAATGCACAAAAGTTAAAATCAGTTGTGACGATGATTGCTCGAAGATGTAGGCAAAGCGAACTAAAGCAATGGTCAATAAGTTTTATGAACTTGCTTTGAAGGCCAAGCATTCAGCAAACAAGTGTAAATTGGTTTTCCAGATTTTGGATGAGTTAGAGGGAAAATTGGTTGAATATCACACTTACATTGGTAATATACTATTCTATATAACTATTTATCTAATATTTATCCGGTTTCTATAGGATGTTAACATTAGTTGCTAAAATTTTTTAACTATTTGTTTTTAATGTTTTTGTAGATGATTCGCAAACTCATGACAATCCTAGGTTAGAGCTGCCTTTATATCGAAATGTCAACAATAATCATGATGTCTATGTCAAAAACAAGTCAAAAGGAATAATTGTTCGTTTTCCTAAGATCGCTCAAAGTCAAGGGCGCCCAGTATTTTTGAGGAAGAAGTTCAAAGTTGAACACGCCATCACAAGAAAAAAGACAAGAACATGCAAAAGAATTGGTGGCCAATGAACTCAATGTACTCAAAAGAAGCAAACGGTAGTGAAACTTGATTTTTGTGGTTTAATTATCACTAAATTAACTTAACTTAGTTTTTTCAAATTTATTTAGGTTTTAGTTATTCTTTAGCTTTGTATTGCATTTTTAGCCATTTTTAGTCATTCTGTGTTATAATCTTAAGTATGCATTTGCAATTTTGATTGGCAATGCTTGTATTTTCTCTGTAGGGTCCATCTACCAGTAGATGTGTTCAAAGCTCAAGTAATGATAATGCTTTGCCGACTTACGATCCTACTGTGATTGGGAGTACACAAGGAAGCACCACTGTGGTATTTGATTCTTTTAAATTGTGTTTGAGAGTGGATATGACACATTTCCTAACAAGCCAATATATATTATGTAGGGTATGCCATACCATGTTGGTCGACTTTGTCATGTTCCTTTTCATCTCATCTATTGAATGTGAGTGTTGGGAAAATTTAATTTTAGAAACTAATTTTTTCCTAAATTGGCTAGATCAGGCGTAGCGGAAATAATTTTAAAACTCCTTAATTTTAAATCTTAGGACCTCTATTCTATTATATACATAATAACATAGAATATCAAAGCATAATAAACATTGAATTAAAAGCATAAATAATTAAAGGAAAGCTTTAAAAGGAAAATAATAATGAATACTTGGATTGTAGCCATAATTGTCACCAGGGAGAAATCATCGAGACCGTGAGATCTTCTCAGCAACGACTCCTTGACACCTGGAGTGTGAGCTTCGAAAATATATATTAGGAAGAATTTTAAAGAGGAATTCCTCTTTTTTAATTTTCAAAAAAATCTTATTCTTCATAAAATTATTAGTATACTAAGCTGAACTCCAAAGCGTCATATTTATAATAGGTTATTGGACAAAAAATACTTTAAAACCTTGATGTGGGATATACACAAATACTAGAAAACCGCGTTTAAAATAGTTTAAAAAGATGTCATGTGTTTCAAAATAGGGCTATACGTTTCTAATTAGTGAACGCGCACCACGTGGTGAGTCAGGATTGGCAGATACCCCTTCAAGTGGATAAACAGCGTCCGCTTGACATTGTCACGTGTTGGAACTCGATTCGTCCTTCCTTTCCCACATGGATAACCGCTTGTCGCTCGCTGATTGGTTGAGATATGAAGGCGTGGATCGCGGCCGATTTTCGCCTTTTGTTTTTCTTTTTTTTTTTGTGTAAATTTTCACATGTATAAATTCATCTTATGATTATTATTTGGTCTTCATCTAAGAACAAATAATTTATCTCATGAATTCATTTTAAATATTTTCAACCAATACACTTCTAGAGGCTTGTAAAAAGACCTTAGGGACAACTTAATTTTAGCTCCAAATAGGTCAAATCTAATTATCAATACTTAATAACATTTATTACAATTTAGTAATATTTAATTCCATTAAATAAATGTTACTATGCTCTAGAATTAAATATAATTATTCTTTAATTCCCAAATAACTTTTATTATGATAATCAACCTCTCTATTAGATATTTATGATTAAAAATAGCTCTAACTACTATCTCTAGTTTTCTCACATCTTTCACCATAGTTTTCGACTGGCCTTTCTTGAACAATTCATTAATATAAAAAATAATTTGTACTAATTTCAATTGTCAAACATATGGAATATTTTGGCAAAAGATTCTCGAATCTGTTCGTATGCTTGCGAGTCAACTAAGGAGACATCTTTATCTCGTAAGAGATTATAGATTCCACGTTAAACAGCTATTCCTGCTACACTTCATACCATTACCCAACGCACGTAAGATTTAAGTTAACGCATTATGACTAATCCTTTTAGCACATCAAAGCAACGAACAAACCATGCACGAGTTCAGACTATTTTCTAGATTTAGAGTTATCATATTACATCTCAGGATTGGGGGTCCTCAGAAACAACCTCTCTTCAGGTTGACACCCTGAATGAGGAAGGCTGCGTACAACAACCCCCCAGACCCTATTTTTGTGGGAGCCCTTGAGGCACTGGGATTGTTGTTGTTGTTGTAGAGTTATCATATTACAATATTAATTATTTCTGATAGCAGTAAAGAAACAAATAATCAGGTGGTCTTCCTCAGTGTTCCAATCATATAGATAACACCAATACAATACTTTTAGATCCCTATTCGCATGACCAAGACAAGTCATCTAAAGTATCATATTATAATATTATCAGACAAGTTGTCCAAACTCATAACTGACTACGAACATATACTTTGACAACATATCACTAATTTGATTTTGTCAGGAATAGTGTCCTGGAAATCCAAATTTTACCCTCTAAATGTTATTTTATTAAAAAATAAAATTGAATTTAAAGTCGTTTCCTTGTTAAATTTGTGTAAGCGAGCATTTATACTGCTCGTGGTTTTCTTTTTGGCAACATCCGTGAGATGGGTATGGTCCTCAGACTACAATGTACATGTTTGCTCTAAGTGGTTTATGAGATTAACCCACAAATAAACTTGGAACAAATAGTATGGATTGCTGTTTGAAAAACTCATAGTCAAAGACAAGTTTGGACTACTTGTATCCTAAGACTATAACGTGACTCCTTAGACGTGACTCCTTAGATGACTTGTCTTGGTCATATGGATGATGATCCAAAAGTGTTATGTTAGTGTGTTTAATAAGATTGACACACTAAGTTCAACCATGTGAAGTTGCTTGTCCCCAAACTGTTATCGAAGATGAGTGATTTATGTTGTATTGTTTGAACGACGGCTCTAAATCCTGAGAGTATTAGACTTTTGCATAGAGTGTTAGTTACTTTGGTGTACTATAAGTAAGGTCTAAATAAATGACTGAATTCGCATGTATACCGGGTAGCGGCGTGAAGTGTGATAAGGATCAAGAATTCAATACAGAATCTATAATCTCTTATGAGGTACAAATATCCCCTTAATTGACTCATAAGTATTTGAATAATTCGAAATCTTTGGCCAAAGTATTCCAAGTGTTTGACATTTAAAATTTATACTATGAATATGTTCAAGTATAAATGAATTATTAAGTGAAGGGCGAGTCGGTAACTAATGAAGAAGCTGTGAGAAGAATAATGGCAGTAGTTATATTTATCTTTTGTCATGGACATCTAGTGGATTGTCGTCATCAATATAGTCTATTTAGGAGATATCGAACAAATGGTTTAAGTTTAGAATGTAGTGGGATTTATTTAGTGGAATTAAGTCCTATTAAATGGTAATTAAATTTTATCATGAGATGCTAATTAATTTAACCCATTTGGACAAGATTTAAAGTGTCCTTGAGGTCCCTGCGCAATCCTCTGTATTTATTGCCATTGAAAAATATTAAAGAATTCATGAGATGAATTATTTATTCATGAGATTATTAAATTTAATTTTGCTAAATGTTATTCATGAGATGAATAAAAGTTAAAAGTTATAAAATAAAATAATTTTTTGAAATTAAAAAATTCATAAGATGAATTTTTACATGTGGTAAACAAAGCAAAAAAAAAAGGCAGAATCGCACCCCAGATCGTGATCCGTGTAATCGCGATCCCCATATTCGCAGATGGGCCGACTAGCGCACGACACGTGTTGCGCGTTGGGCAGCCCTAAGGGCATATCCGCATGCCCTGGAGGTGAACAATCAGGCCTGGACACATGGCACGGGGTGACAGGCCAAGCACACGGTTTGAACTATGTTTAAAACGCAACATTTTGAGCTATTTTAATATAAAATGCTATGTTTTGTTTTTAGTTTGCTAATCCCACAAAGGAAAATTGGTTGTTTTTCGTTCTGGTATACTACTATAAATAGAGATACCTATTTCAAAAGTTTAGTATCAATTCAAAATTAAGGGTTTTAGAAAGTATTGACTTTCGGGGACCCAATTGGAGAGAAAAATTTCCATTGAAAATTTTCTTTCCTCAGTTTAATATTTTTTGGAGCCTACTCTCTGGGCGATTCGAGGTCATTGCGTAGAAGGCAGCTGGGTCTTGGTTTTCTCGGCTTTTTGGGAGATTTATGAGTCATTATGGTATTCTTATTTTGGAGCAATTCCGGGTATGTTCTTCTTTCCGTCTCTTTTAGTTTTCGATTTTCTATTTATTTACAGTTTTTCTTATTATGCCTATTTTAAGTTAATATCATTTTTATGAATATACTAGAGTAAATGCCCTTAAAATCTATATATTTAAAATTAAGAATTTTAAATCAACCTTAGATTTAAAATTAAAAATTTTAAACCCTTCCGTTGCGTTAATTTAATTAAACTAAAGGAAATTTTTTTTCAAATTCGTGCCAACAATTAGTATCAGAGCCAACCTTTGATTATATTTATAATGTACATAAATAGGTATAATAAGATTAAAATAAATAGACTTGGGATTTAATACAATAGAGATTTTATTAAGAAGGAAAGATTGTTTAAATTAACGATTTGAATTGTATAAATCATTAATAAATTAATAGTTAATTAGATTATTTCACGTAATGATTTAAATTGTTTAAATCATTAATAAATTTATAGTTAATTTATATTAGTCAAATTAAATTTTTGCACTTATGTCGTTTGTATAATGAGATTGTCTGTTCTTAATTATTTTGTACAAAATTAGATAAAATTGATCTAATAAGATTAGATTTAATTATTATTATTTTTTTTTTACAAAATCCAATGAGAGTAGATTCGATTACTTTTTATGAAATTGGATAAATTTGATCTAATGGGATTAGATTCAAACTTTTTTTTTAACGAAATCTAATGAGATTAGGTTCAATTACTTTTTACGAAATCAGATAAAATTGATCTAACGAGATTAGATTCAATTATTTAATTATAAAATCGGATAAAATTGATCTAATGAGATTAGATTCAATTTTTTTTTTACGAAATCGGATAAATTGATGTAATGAAATTAGATTGAATTATTTTTTTTATGAAATTGGATAAAATTGATCTAATGAGATTAGATTCAATTAATTTTTTTAAAATTAATTACTATAAATAAAAAACAAAAGTCTGACGCTGGCGTCAAGTCAACGCTGACGTCAGCAATAAAAGAAAATTTTATTTTAAAAAAAAAATTTTACATACTAATTAATAATTAATTTTGTTGTTTAGAATGGGATTCTAAAATAGATTATGAGATAATCTAAGATGTAAGTCAACAATAATTTGAATAAAAATTAATTTAATTTTAGAATGAGATTCTGAAGTAGATTATGAGATAATCTAAATTATAAATCATACTATTTTAAATAAAAAATTAATTAATTAATCTTTTAATTTAATTATTAGAATAAGATTCTAAGATAGATTATGAGATAATCTATGCTGTAAGACGATAGTATTTTAATTAAAAAATTAATTAATTAATTTTATTAGTTAATTTTTAAAATGAGATTTTAAAGAGGATTATGAGATAATCCAAGTTACATGCAAGTTAATTAAAAACCACTAGTTTCTAAAAATTAAGCAGGAGCGAGGTCCAATTTTTGAAACCTTACGGTCTCCATTACCTGTCTAGCAGTATAGTAGATCGATAGACCTCCCCGCGGAGTATGTCGGTTTGTAGGTTACAGGGTTAGACTTCTATTGGGATAAATCGAAATGCAAAAAAGCCATGTGACCACGCTGCAGCGGAGTATTACGTGTATTTGTATGGAGGTTTAGGTAATGGTTTACACTTGACTAGCGTGATGCATTAGCCTCCCCGAGGAGCTCTAATGTGTCATGTTAGAGACTAAGGTAAAGTGATGAGTTAATCATGTTTTAGTAAGAGTTGTAAGAAAATATGTTAATTGAGAATAGTTCTCACCCGAACTAGCTTGGTGTGACCCCGCTGCCGGGTACACCATTGCATGCATGATAGTATAGTTTAGTGGATACCTGACTTATTGTGTATGCTAAAATAAAAGAATAGATATCACTATATTATACATGACTCTTATTAGACAGTTATACAAATGTTTGCATTTACAGTGTTTTGAAATGGATACGGCTGGTGAACTTCACTCGATTTTGATGCATAGTATACTAACTAGACCAAATTACTTTGCCTAAAAAACAAGTTGGACTTAGTTATTATTCACATGGGACCTACTAGAAAGAAAAGGCAAGGTTGCAAGTGTAGCAACGAAGTCCATAAAGACGTTGCAAAAGGAAAGTGTTTCTTTTTGCAGGAAGACTGGCCACTAGAAGAGGAACTTCACTAAGTACTTAGCTTCTCTTCTTGTAAAGACTACTAAGCCATCTGGTGAAGATATGTTGATATCTCACTTACTTGAGTCATATCAGTTGAGAGTCCACCAATTTCCTGGTATGTGGACTCAGGTTCAACTGACCATGTCTGTAATATGTTACAGAGGCTCACGCTAACCAGGAGACTGCATGATGGGGAGCTGTACCTGATGGTCAGGGACGGTACAAGAGTAGTGGTCTTAGGAGCAAGAGATGTTGGCTTAGTATTTACTGGCAGAGTTTTATTTTTAAAAGATTGTTTATTTATACCTGCATTGCACAGGAATTCGATTTATATATCTCGTTTACTAGATAATTGTTATTCAGTTGACTTTGGTTGTGAACCTTCTATTACAAGAAATAAATTATTTATTTGCAAAAGAGCATGAATAAATGGTTTATTCATGTTATTTCCTTATCAAAATTCTGGTATTTGTTTGAATGAGTCTAGCACAAGCTCACTTGTTCAATCTCCTAAAAGAAAACACCCTAAAAGGGATAATGCCTACACATGGTACCAATGTTTAGGTCACACTAATTTGAACAGGATCCAAAGACTGGTAAAAGAAGCACTAATAGAGGCTTTGGACTTGAGGCTGTTACCAATCTGCGAATCCAGCATAGAAGGAGAGATGATCAATTCTGCTTTTAAGAGTAAAGGCAACAGGGTTGGTGACTTGCTTGAGCTAGTTCAGATAGATGTATGTGGACCAATGAATGTTCAGGCAAAAGGTGGGTAATGAGTACTTCATCACGTTTACTTATGATTAGACATACGTTGAACTCTTTTGAAAAGTTCAAAGAGTACAAACTTGAAGTTGAAAAGCAATTAGGTAAACAAGTTAAGTCACTTCGATTAGATTGAGGTGGAGAATATCTTTCGATTGAGCTTCTGGATTTCCTAGCTACAAATGGAATAAGATCTCAACTTTCTGGTCTGGGTACACCATAATAGAATAGTGTTGCAGAAAAAAGGAATAGAACATTGTTAGAGAGGGTGATGTCCATGATGAGTCATACTACTTTACCAATCTCTTTATGGGGTTATCCCAAAGGAACAAGGGCGGTCTTTTCTACAGTTCTTTTGATCAAAATATTTTTATAAATGTAAATGCGAAATGTTTAGAGGAGGATTTTTTGTAATAAACTACAAAAACAAAAAATAGAGTAGTGTTAAAGGAGTTAAAAGAAAATGACGCTAATTCTGAATAGTTAGACACAACTTGGAATACAGTGAATGCATTAGATGCACCTATTGTTAGGGTTGAGAATGTTCTAAGTACATGAAAGCCTAGGTATAGTGGGAGAATTGTTAGGGCACCTAAAAGGTTCATGGCGGGAGCCTTAATGGTTGACCATGACATTGAATCAGATCGTCTCAGCTACAATAAGGCAATTAAAGATAAGAATGCTAACCATTGGATCTTAGCAATGAAATCTGAGATAGGATCTATTCATTCTAATCAGGTATGGAATCTTATAGAGGCACCTATTGGTAGGGTCGAACAAAAGTCGGTCCGGACCGGTGGACCGACGGGACTGGTCATTTCAGTCAAGGATCGGACTGGACTGACCATATATCGGTCCAATCTTCGGTCCTAGTATATGTGCTTAATCAGTCTTCAGTCCGATCTGGTCCAAGATCGAAAAACCTGAAGATCGGACCAAAGACCGACCAGCATCAATTACGCATTAAATATTTTAGGTGAATAATTTTAATATATAATTAATATATGTGTATGTATCTAAAATATTAAATCTTAGAAAATTAAATATTTATTTTGTTACTCTTTAATAATTATATAAAGATCATGTATAACTAACCGTAAATTATATATTGTGTGGATTATACTATTATCGTTATTTTCTAATTTTTAACTTTCGTATGAAAACTTTTTTCTTCTTACAATTGCAATTGTTAGATAAAAATTGGTCTGGTCAGGTTCGAACCTGTTACTAACCGATCTTGGACCGAACCGACCCGATTTTAATCAGTCCGATCCTTGGTTTCATGATTTGACATACTTTGGTCTTCGGTCCGGTCCGGTGTTGGACCGATGTGCACCCCTACTAGTTGGCATTAAGCCCATTAGTTGTAAATGGGTCTACAAGAGGAAAAGAGGAGTGGACGGGAAAGTAGAGACCTTTAAGGCAAGGCTGGTTGCTAAGGGTTTTACTCAAAAAGAAGGAACAGATTATGATGAGACCTTCTCACTAGTAGCCATGCTAAAGTTCATAAGGATACTCATGTCCATTGCTGCTCATTATGAGATTTGGCAAGTGGAAGTCAAAACGGCCCTTTTGAATGGTCGTCTTGAAGAAAACATCCATATGGTGCAACCAGCAGTTTCATTGGCAAGAATCAGGAGAATATGGTATGTAAACAGAAGAAGTCCGTACATGGACTAAAACAAGCATCACACTCATGGAATATTAGAATCAATGAAGCAATTATGTCTTATGGTTTTTGAGCAACTGATTGATAAACCATGTGTGTACAAACATCAAGAGAAAGTAATGACTTTCTTAGTATTATATATCGACGATATACTACTCATTGGGAATGATGTAGGGGTGTCATCAGCTGTAAAGATTAGGTTATAGAGTCAGTTTGATATGAAGAACAAGAGATTCTGTGCTGATCTTTCAAAATGACGAGCCGGGTCCTGTTGGCTATACTAATTCTGACTTCAAGTCAGATAAAGATGCTGGACTTTTGTTGTCTGGGTATGTCTTTACCCTTAGAGTAGGAGCCACTAGTGGAAGGAATGTCATGCAGTATTGTATTGCTGACTTCGTCATAGGGGCTAAACATGTTATAGCTTCAGAAGCTGCAAAGAGGGCATGTAGGTTCAGATAGAGTAATTAACTTTACTAAGACTTTGACTTAATTGACCTTTGAATCATACATAGAAAGGATGGATATAAAGTTTGTAATAAATGGAATTTAGGACAAGTGGAAGATTGTTAGGAATAATATCCTGGAAATTCAAATTTTACCCTCTAAATGTTATTTTATTAAAGAATAAAATTGAAGTTCCAGTTGTTTCCTTGATTAAATTTATGTAGAAGAGCATTTATACTGCGTGTGATTTTATTTTTGGTAACATCCATGAAATGGGTGTAGTCCTCAGACTACAATTTACCTGTTTGTTCTAAGTGATTTATGAGATTAACCCATATATAGACTTGGAACAAATGGTATGGATTGTTGTTTGAAAAACTTATAGTCAAAGACAAGTATAGACCACTTGTATGCTACGATTATAACGTAACACTTTAGATGACTTGTTTTGGTCATATAGATGTGATCCAAAAGTGTTATGTTAGTATGTTTAATAAGATTGACACACTGAGTTCGACCATGTGATGTTGCTTGTTTCCAGACTACTACCGGAGATGAGTGATTCATGTTGTACTGTTTGAACGACTCTAAATCCGGAAAGTATTTTGTTATTGTGCATGGAGCGTTAATTACTTTGGGTTACTATAAGTAAGGTCTAAATAAATGATTGAATTCTCATGCACAATGGATAGTGGCGTGAAGTGTGACAAGGATCACGTATTCAATACGGAATCTACAATCTCTTCTGAGGTACATATGTCCCCTTAGTTGATTCGCAAGTATTTGAATAGTTTGGAATCTTTAGCCGAAGTATTCCAGGTGTTTGACATTTGGAATTTTATACTATGAATATGTTCAAGTATAAATGAATTATTTAGCGAAGGGCGAGTCGGTAACTAATGGAGAAGTTGTGAGAAGGATAATGGTAGTAGTTATATTTATTCTTTGTCATGGACATCTAGTGGAAGGATTGTTGTCACAAGCCTAAGTATCGTGACTTAAAGGGAACCGTGAGATAAGGGAGAGAGAGAACAGAAATTGGGATGAGAAGAGGAGTTAGAGAATAAGATGAGAACAAGAGAGAATTTTAGAAGAAAAGAGATAGAGAGAGGGAGACGGTTGGAAGAGAAAGTAAGAGGTTCATTCATATATTTTTGGATGATTCATACAAGGCATTTACTTACATATTTATAAAGTATTAGTCATCAAGCACAATTAATGCTTAAGGGTTGCAAGTAAGCAATCAACTAATTCCTCTACCTAACCTACCAACTCTCTTACTCAAACAAGTGGAGCAAGCAACCGGTACCCACCCCCAACAAACCTAGATTACTTAATTAATATTACATATTACATGAACTTGTAAAAATAATAGCAGAATTAAGGGGGAAAAAAATCGATGCGGTGACGAGGTGCATGACAATCCCCTTCTCTTCAAACAATCATTGTCCTCAAGGATTAAAACTTGGAAATTGCTTGCGAGTGAAAGTCCAATCTTCCCAAGTAGCTAAGTCTTCGATCATATTCTTCCAGAGGACTTGAACTTGTTTGATCTTCCTCTTGTTGCGTGTCACAGTGCGTTGGTTGGGGATGGCTTGCGGTGTCACTTCGGGCTAATCATCCTTGTCAATTTGAGGAAGGTCAGAAGTGATGCGCACGGTGTCCCCCACCTTCTTCTTTAGTCTGGAAACATGAAACACCGAATGAATCTTGGAGTCTGTGGGTAACTCGAGCCGGTATGCAACTTTCCTGACTCGGGCTTGGATGCGGTATGGTCTGTAGTAACGGGCAGCTAGCTTCAAGTTCCTTTGAAGAGTTACGAATGTTTTCCTGTAAGGTTGTAGCTTGAGATAAACCCTGTCTCCCACTTCAAAGGTCCTTTCAGTTCTTCTTTGGTCTGCTTGTTGTTCATAACGTTGTTGTGCCTCCTTCAGATTTTCCTTGAGTAAATTGATCAAGCTCTTCCTTTCGTTGGTGAAGTCTTCAACGTCCCCGAATGCAGAAATGCCAGGGATGCCAAGGGCAAGGATCCTCGGTTCATATCCGTAGAGGGCAAAGAAGGCCGTAGCCTTCAATGAAGAGTGGTAGTGAGTGTTGTACCAAAATTCTGCTAAGGGAAGCCATTGGGACCATTGCTTCTATTTGTGGAGGGCCATGGCTCGGAGGTAGCTTTCAAGGCACTGATTCACTCATTCGGTCTGTCCGTCGGATTGAGGGTGATAAGCACTGCTCATCTTCAAGTCAATTCCGGATAGGTACATGAGTTCCTTCAAAAAGAGGCTTTGGAAAGATGTATCTCGGTCTGAAATGATGTCCATAGGCAGCCCGTGGAGACGGTAGACATGGTCCAAGAACAATTGGGCCGCCTTGGTTGCGGTATATGGGTGAGCCAAAGCCATGAAGTGTGCGTACTTGGTGAGTCTGTCAACAACCACCAAAATGACATCTTTTCCTCCTGACTTGGCAGGCCCTCTATGAAGTCCAAACTAATGCTTTCCCATGCTCGGTTGGGCACGGGTAGAGGTTATAGGAGTCCTAGGTAGGCCACGCTCTCATGCTTGGTGCGTTGGCAAGTGTTGCACTTCTCCACCCACTCACGAACGCCCCTCTTAAGGTTGGGCCAATAGAACATGCGTTTGACCCTCATCAATGTGCCAAGAGTTCCGGAGTGACCCCCCATGGGAGAGTCATGAAGTGCTTGAAGTACCTTGTCTCTCATTCCTCCCTCTTCCCCCATATAAAGTCTACCCTTGTATTTGAGGAGGCCTCCTTCAAATGAATAAGGCTTATTGCTTGTCGGATCAAGGATGAGTTGCTCAATCAACTTGGCGGTGTGGGCCTTGTTTTCATAGCATTGAGCGAGCTCGTGCACCCAAAGAGGAACTGAAGTGGTCATGAGAGGCACAGGCGGCATTGGCCTCTTCTTCATCACGCCTTAAAAGCGCGTTAGCAGCTCTGTTTTCGGCTCCCTTGTGGCATTGGATGCTATAGCGAAGGCTCATCATCTTTGACATCCCCTTGATTTGCAATTGTGTGGTAACTCTTTGCTCAAGAAGGTGGCGGAGGCTTGCGTGATCGTCTTGATTATAAAGTGGTGGTCCATCAAATAATGCCCCCACTTCTCAACGGCCATGAGCACTGCTAGAAGCTCCTTCTCATAGACCGAAAGTCCAAGATGGCGTGGGCTAAGGGCCTTGCAAAGGTAGGCAAGGGGCCTGCCTTCTTGTGAGAGAACCACACCAATCCCCACTCCGCAAGCATTAGTTTCAAGGACAAAGGGCTTGGAGAAATCCGGAAGTGCAAGGACCGGGGCTGTTGTCATGGCTCCTTTCAAGGCCTCGAATGCTCGTTCGGCTTCCTTGTTCCAATGGAATTCCCCCTTTTTAAAAAGGTTGGTCAAAGGCTTGCTCAAAGTCCCATATCCACGAACAAACTTTCGGTAGTACCCGGTGAGCCCCAAAAACCCACGAAGGCTCTTGACACTCTTTGGCCTTGGCCGCTTCTTCATAGCTTTGATCTTGCCTTCATCGGTTGCAACCCCCTCCTTTGAGATCACATGTCCCAAATATTCGACCCGGTCTTGGCCGAAAGTGCATTTGCTTCGTTTGGCATAAAGGCAGTGCGTGCGCAAGGTCTCAAGCACCTTGGTCAAGTGCGTAAGATGCGCTGGAAGGTCCGAGGTATAGACCAAGATATCATCGAAGAATACGAGCCCGAACTTGCAAAGGTACGGTCCAAAGACTTCATTCATGAGGGCTTGGAAGGATGTGGGGGCATTGGTGAGCCCGAAAGGCATAACGCGGAACTCGTAGGGTCCTTGGTGGGTCCTGAAAGCGGTCTTGTGCTGATCTTCCTCACAAACTCTGATTTGGTGATAACCGGCCCGGAGATTAATTTTGGAGAAAATCGTGGCGCCTTTGAGCTCATCAAGCAAATCATCGATTACCAGTATCGGAAACTTGTCCTTCACGGTGATTTTGTTTAATTGACGGTAATCCACAAAAAATCGGTATGACCCATCTTTCTTACGGACCAAGAGCACCGGTGAGGCAAACGAGCTGCGGCTTGGCTGGATTAAGGAAGCTTCTAGCATCTCCTTGACTTGTTGCTCGATCTCATTCTTTTGTCCGTGAGGGTATCGATAGGGCCGAATGTTCACGGGTTTGGCATCGGGCAGGGTCGGTATGCGGTGGTCATGGGACCGAGGCGGAGGAAGGGACCTCGGTATGTCAAAAACATCTTGATATCGGCTTAGGATATGCTCAATCTCTGGATGGACAAGAGCATCAGAAACCTCCACAGTGGTGGCCATAAAGAGATGGCCCATTACATGACCAGCCTTCTTGAAGAACTTGGTTAGGCCCTTGCCCGAAATGGACTGCAAAGAAGCTCTCTTGGATGTGCCTTGTAACCGTACTGCCTTCCCATCCTTGTAGCATGGGAATTTAAGGTTGGTGAAGTCGAATGTCATGGGTCCATAGCATTGGAGCCAATCTACCCCAAGGACCATGTCACTGCCCCGGAGTTCGAGCACCCTTAAGTCATCAACGAATGTCGTGCCTTGGACCTTCCACCTTACCCTTTGACACTTTTGATAGCTAAAAAGGCTCTCTGTTAGGTACGGTTACGGTCATGACAACGGTGGGCACGGTCTCAAGTCGGAGCTCTTGAACCGCGCTTGCATCGACGAAGGTGCTTGTGGACCCGCTGTCAATCAAGATGTTTACCTCGCGTTTCTTGATCTACCCCTTCAATCTCAAAGTGTTATGCGAGATTTGGCCCGAGAGTGCATTGAGCGAGATCTCCATGACCCCGTTCTCTTCTCCTTCGATCTCCTCCTTAACCGCAACCTCTTCTTCTTGTTCCTCATTCTCAACCTCTTCGCCCTCCATGCTTTGCAATTGTTTTGTCTTACAATTGTGCCCTGGAAAGTACTTTTTATGGCACTTGTAACACTGATCGGGCTACCGTTTGGGTGCGCTAGAGCCGGCATAGGAGCTGGCACCGGATCGGTTTCTCCTGGGCTTGGACACGGAACCATGGGACTGGGCCGAACCTTGGGACGAGATCGTAGGACCTATCTGGCTACTGGATGCTGGCTTGAGGCTGAAGTTGGGACGTTCGGGTGGCTTTCTCGCGGTTGAGGACTTGATTTCGGCTATGGCTACCTCTTGGAATTCGGCTTGTTCAAAAGCCATGCTAAGATCTATGGGGCAGGTAGCCTTGATGGAGCCTCGTCTAGTGGGTTTGAGCCTGTTAATGAAACTCGAGACAAAGTATGCCTCGCTTAGAGTCGGGTGGTGAATCAACATCCAGCTCTTCAATTCTTCGAACCTCATGACATAATCTTCAACCGGTCCATTTTGATCCATTTTACTAAACTCCTCCACGACATCTTGAAGTGAACGATCACCGAAACGTTTGCAAAGCTCGTTCATGATGAACGGTCATGTCATTTGAGGGTGTCTAAGTTCAAGGGCATGATACCACACATCCCCATGGTAGTGGAGATGGCTCGATGCATACTCTACCCATTCGTTCTCGGGGACTTGATACCAACGGAAATACTTAAGGCACTTTCGAATCCAAGCCCTCGGATTCGAACCTTCAAACTTTGGTATTTCAAGCCTCGGAGTGTGGTTGGACCATGTGCGGTTGCTTCCGTTGCTTCGGCTATAGTCCCCTCCTTCCATGACCTAAGGTGGGCCACAGTTGGTCCTGGGCTCCGAAGAGCGTGCGAGTGGTGGTAAAATCCCATCCCCTGCCCGGGGATAGTTCCCGGATCCCCCTTGTGCGGTGAAATCGTGGGCAACCACGGGTGGTGCAATAGGTTCAGCTTCGGGTCTCTTTTCTTGGGCTTTCACCAACCGGCTGACAGCTTCGAATAGGGTCCTAATTTCCACCCCCATATTCTCATTGGTGGCTTTCAATTCGGTGCTAGTTTGGGTTTGTTGCTCAACAAGGTCCTCCAAACGGTCCAACCTTCCTTCATAAGCGTCAACCCATTCATTGGACTCAGTATTTCCAGATGCCGACATGCTTCTTCTGATGGCCAGCTTAATAGATCGTAAGATGGCTCTGATACCACTTTGTCACGAGCCTAAGTATCGTGACTTGAAGGGAACCGTGAGATAAGGGGGAGACAGAATAGAAATTGGGATGAGAATAGGAGTTAGAGAATAAGATGAGAAAAGAAGAGAATTTTAAAAGGAAAGAGATAGAGAGAGGGAGACGGTTGGGAGAGAAAGTAAGAGGTTCATTCATATATTTTTGGATGATTCATACAATGCATTTACTTACATATTTATAGAGTATTTGTCATCAAGTACAATTAATGCTTAACGGTTGCAAGTAGGCAACCAACTAATTCCTCTACCTAACCTACCAAGTCTCTTACTCAAACCGGTGGAGCAAGCAATCGGTACCCACCCCCAACAAACCTAAATTACTTAATTAATATTACATATTACATGAACTTGTAAAAATAATAGCAGAATTAAGGGAAAAAAACCGATGCGGTGACAAGGTGCATGACAGTTGTTGTCATCAATACAATCTATTTGGGAGATATTGAATAAATGGTTGAAGTCTAGAGTACAGTGAGATTTATTTAGTGGAATTAAATCTCATTAAATGGTATTAAATTTTATCATGAGATGATGATTAATTTAACCTATTTGGAGCCAGATTTAAAGTGTTCCTGAGGTCCTTGTGCAAGCCTATGTATTATTGCCATCGAAAAAATATTATAGAATTCATGAGATGAGTAAATTTAATTTCCCAAACATTATTCATGAGATGAATAAAAATTAAAAATTATAAAATAAAATAATTTTTTGAAATTCAAAATTAAAAATTTTTACTTGTAGAAAAAAAAAAAAGGCAGAATCGTAGCCTAGATTGCAATCCGTGTATTCACGGATGGGCCAACTAGCACGCGACATGTGTTGCACGCTGGGCGGCCCTCGGGGAGATTCACGTGCCCTGAAGGTGGCCAATCAGGCCTGGACACGTGGCACACGGTGACAAGCCAAGCACGCAGTTTGACCTATGTCTAAAATACGACGTTTTGAGCTATTTTAATATGAAACGCTGCTTTTTTTTTTTTTTTAGTTCGCGAATCCCACATCAAAAAATTTGTTGTTTTTTGCTCCGTTATGCTACTATAAATAGATGTGCCTATTCCAAAGGTTTTGCATCCGTTCAAAATTAAGGGTTTTAGAAAGTATTGACTTTCAGGGACCTAATTGGAGAGAAAAATTTCCGTTAAAATTTTTCTTTTTCCAGTCTAATATTTTTCGAAGCCCACTCTCCAGGAGGTTTGAGGTCATTGTGTAGAAGGCAGTTGGGTCTCAGTTTTCTCGACTTTTTGGGAGATTTATTATTTATTCTGGTATTGTTATTTTGGATCAATTCTGGGTATGTTCTTCTTTCCTTCTCTTTTAGTTTTCGCTTTTCTATTTATTTATAATTTTTCTTATTATGCCTATTTTAAGTTCATGTCATTGTTATGAATGTATTAGAGTAGAGGCATATATATTTAAATTAAGAATTTAAATATGTATATTTAAAATTAAGAATTTTAAATTAACCTTAGGTTTAAAATTAAGAATTTTAAACCCTTCCGAGCATTAATTTAATTAAACTAAAGGGAAAATTTTTTTGAAATTCGTCCTAACAGATTTAAGTCGATCCATGGCTCAATCTCATTGACCCCCTAAACCAAACTTGACATGTCATCTTGGACTATGTCCATCTCAATGGAACATTTTAGAAAGCAATCACACATACATTGGACTCGTAAAACATAATTTAATAATAAATAAATAAAATAATTTTATTTAATTAATATTTAAAAACTAACTCATTGGGTTTTTAAGGACACCGATTCCAGCAGTGAGTCCCTTGACATGCATTATATCTTTGTTATTTTCTTGTAATTTTATTTGAATTTGTCGTGATGTCAAGGTACTACATCCTCAACTTGATGATGACATGAACCAAGGAGCAATGCACAATAACCAACAATATGCACAATATGGAGATCTAAAGACTTGGAATATGATGTTGTTTCTTCTGAAGCTGATGCATTAGATTAGTTCTAGTGATTAAAGATACTTGTTTTGTATGTAGCTTTTAAATTATTAATATTACTTTTGATATAGGTTACTATATTTGGATGTTCTTATATCACAGATAGAACTTATCTTTGAGATTTCTAGATTCAATTTGACATTTGATCTTTATAATATCCCCATACTCTATATAAGTTATGTATTTTCACATACTATATGGTGTTAGAGTCGTATGTTTGTTTAGGAGTTTGGAATGTGTACCTCATAAAAACTTTTGTTCGGCATGTATAATGCCCAATGCTTTAATTCCATAGGGACTCATAGAGGACAAACAACTAAACAACGCCAAACACTTTAACTGTGCAAGATCGAGCAAAAGAATGGAGACATATATGCACTAGAAGGTGGTAATGGACTTGGCTTAATGCTATTAAGCATAAAAATAGGAGAGGAAAAACCCTCCTTCAATTGTATGGGAATCAAAATGCACAATACAAATTTTAACATAACCAACATAGCGTATTTAATGAATGCAATGACTATCCAACCACCACTATATATAAGATCACTAGAACATCTAAAAGTGTATTTCCTTTGGCAGAAAAATAAGAATTTTATTGCACCATGAACAAAAAAAATACAAATGGCTTCAACCCTTACATAAAAAGTATATTTGACAAAAAATGAAAATTACAGCTCTGTGTATGCAAATTAAAAACAAATGGCAACCCTCCTTTCTGGGAAATGTTGGGAATAAGTGAACTAGCAATATTTTAATTACTACTTGAATCTTGCGGATAAATTTTCCCAGGTCAGACAAAAACGCTCACGAAGAGTGTAGAACTGTGCCTGTATTTGTTCTTCCATTAAGCACAATTGAATTTGATCAAGGACACAACAAGAACAAGAAAAAAAAATATATTTTATCACACAAATCAACATAAGATTAATCTCTTATATTTGTGGAAATAAGATGATGTGTAGGGTACATAATATGTACTATGGTCCAGCTCACGGGCTATAATTTGTTTTGGGTTAAAAGTAAAATTTAATTAAATGCATTTATGTCATGTTTAGGCCCATGATATTTACTTAGGGTTTTTGGGGGGAGAAGGGGGATATATATATATATATATATATATATATATATATAGCACATGTTTTGTGAGTGCATGTGTGTGGATTGCAAAATCAGTGTAGACACTGCCCCAAAACCAGAGCATCATGAATTGGGCAGTGTGAAAACAGAACAGGACACAACAGCTCTCTATTCGGGAAAACAACTGATATTTTTTGGTGAAGATCAGGTTTGATCTTGGAGCAATTTCAAGCGGGTTTTTAAGCATTGTTTGGAGTGAATTGATATAAAATATCAATTGTTCTTGGGCCTTGGAAGGTAATCCTTGTATCCCTCTAATTGCTTGTAGATTTCAAGTTAGGATAAACATCTTGAAAGTATAAACGTTGTAATTGTTATTTTTTATGGTGGATCTTACTATCGGTTTGCCCCATAGTTTTTCCTTCTACCATGGAGGGTTTTCTACATTATGTCTGGTGTTGATTTAATTTCTGCATATTTATTTCTCGTTGATATTTGATGATATTGGTATGCCCTATGATTTATAACAGTCATTATTAGCTTGAATGGTCGATTGAATCTAGTTTAGGTGTCTAGACCACAACAAAGTGGTATCAGAGTTAAGGTTCATTATTAGTGTAAATAATAATGGTGGATATTAGTAATAGTATAATGATAAAATTGACTGGTGAAAATTATTCAATTTAGAAGCCAGTGATGGAGTACCTACTTTATTATAAAGATTTACATGACCCGATTGAAGGTGCTAGTGGTAGGTAAAAAAAAATGACAGATAAAGAATGGGAGAAACTGAATAGAAAAACCGTTGGGACAATTAGAAAGTGGGTAAATTTTGGTGTTTTTCACCATATATCACAAGAGACTAATGCCGAGACATTATGAAAAATTTTAGAGAGTCGGTGTCAAAGAAAGACTCCACGCAATAAGGCTTTTCTGATTAAGAAATTAGTCAACTTGAAATTGAAATAGGGACCATATTTGGTCAAACACTTGAATGAATTTCAGGATGTTACTAACCAGTTGAATGTCATGAAAATTATTTTTGATGATGAGTTGCAGGTTTTGTTCTTTTTAAGTTCTCCATCTAACAATTGTGAGACTTTGGTGGTAACTGTTAGTAACTTAGCTTCGGATGGAAAATTGTCCCTAAGTGTAGTATAAGACTACTTATTCAATGAAGAGATGAGAAGAAAAGAGATGGGTGCTGATTTTGCACAGGCACGTGTTATTGAGAACCGAGGCATAAGTAAGAGTAGAGGGCCTAAGGGGCGTAGTAAGTCCAGAGGAAGATCTATGTCTAAGGGAGATAGACCAAAGTGCTGGCATTGTCAGAAGATTGGACACTTGAAGAAAGATTGTTTTTTTTCTGAAGAAAAAACATAAAGATAAAATGAGTTAGAATAAGGCAGATGATAAGAAGACTGTAGCTGCACTGACATATGACGATGGCCAGGCACATTGTTTTGTGCTTAGGGTGAGTGCAATCGCGTAGGTGATCCTGATGTTTGATTGTATTGTTGACTCTGGTGCTTCTTATCATTGTGTTCCCAAAAAAGAGTATTTTTCTACGTACAAAGCAGGTGACTTTGATACTGTGAAAATGGGAAACAATGGTGTTGCTAAGATCGTTGGGATTGGGGATATCCGTGCACAGACTAGTATTGGTTGCACTGATACTTTGAAGAATGTGCGACACATTCCTGGATTGCACTTTAATCTGATTGTTGTGAATATTATGGACAAGGAAGGTCATACACATCATCTTGGTGATTTAAAATGGAAGCTTACCATGGAGTCATTGATAGTAGCCAGAGGAAAGCTTTGTTGTTCATTATACAAGACACATGTGATAGTGTGTGGTGGTGAATTGAAAGCAAACGAGGGTGATGCTTCACCGAATTTGTGGCACAGACGGCTAGCTCATGTCAGTGAGAAAGGGTTGCAGATATTGGCTAAAGAGTCCATCGTTCCTTCATTGGAAGGTAAGTCACTGAACCCTTGTGATGATTATTTTTTAGGTAAGTATCATAGAGTTAGTTTTCATAAACAACCGAAACGAAAATGAAATAAACTTGAATTGATACATTTTGATGTATGTGGTCCTCTTGAGGTGAAGTCTCTAGGAGGAAATAAATATTTTGCTAATTTTATTGATGATGCTTCACGAAAAATTTGCATGTTTTATTTGAGATCCAAAAGTTAGGTATTTCAAGTCTTTCAGCAATTTCATATCATGGTGAAGAAACAGACAGGGATGTTGCTGAAGTGTCTCCGAACTGACAATGGGAGAGAGTACTTTGATCGTGATTTTAGAAGGTACTGTAAGAAGCATGGGAATCACCATGAAAGAGCATAACCAGGTACTCCTCAGCACGATGGTGTCGCAGAAAGGATGAATAGAGCTGTTGTGGAGAAAACCATATGTTTACTTAGAATGTCGAAGCTTCTTAAGGCATTTTGGGGTGAAGCTATGAATACTGTTATGTACATCATCAACAGGGCTCCATTGTTTCCTTTGAATTTTGAAATTCCAGAGGGAGTGTGGATTGAGAAAGATGTCTCTTTTTCTCACTTAAAGGTGCTTGGTTCCAAAGCTTTCATACATGTGCTAAAGGAACAAAGATCGAAACTTAACAGTAAAGCCACTCCGTGCATATTGTAGGATACGGTAATGAGGTGTTCAGTTACAGATTATGGGATTCTTTGAAGAAAAGGACCTTGAGAAGCAGAGATGTCGTGTTTCATGAACATGAAAACATGACTACTTTTGAAAAGTGAAAGAAACTAGATGTGCTCCTAGTGGTATTGCTAATACTACATTGATTTCATCTTCATCATGTGCCACAAATGAAGAGTAGCTTTATGATGAAATAGAACTCGGAAATGACACTAAGCCAGATGCAATTGATGATGCTCTAGGTATAGATAGTGTTGAGCAAGGGGAGCTAGCCCCCCAACTAGTGACTGTAGAGCCTCTTGTGAGGAGTTCTAATAGAGAGTATTGGCCATCTATGAGGTATTCAATTTTGATTACATTTGTCTTACTGATGAGGGAGAGCCAGAGAGTTACCAAGAACTGCATGCTCATGAAGGTAGAGATAATTAGGTGAAAGCCATGAACGAAGAGATAATTTTTTTAGAGAAGAATAGAACTTATGAGTTGGTTGATCTTCCTAATGGCATAAAAGCACTTCAGAACAAGTAGGTGTTTAAGCTGAAAAAGAATGGTGATCAAATTGTAAAACATAAGGCTCGATTGGTGGTGAAAGGCTTCAATTAGAAGAAAGGGGTTGACTTTGTTGAGATCTTCGCTCCAGTTGTGAAGATGAGTTCCATTTGAGTGATACTGAGCATGGCAAACAGTATGAATCTTGAGTTTGAATAGTTAGATGTGAAGATTGCATTTCTCCATGGTGGCTTGCAAGAGGAGATCTATATGAAGCAGCTTGAAGGACATGAAATTCAGGGTTAAGAGTACTTAGTTTACAGATTGAAAAAGAGCTTGTAAGGTTTAAAATAGGCTCCTAGGCAGTGGTACAAGAAGTTTGACTCTTTCATGGTAGGTCAAGGGTATAAGAGAATAGCAACAGATCATTATGTGTACATAAGGAAATTCTCTGGAGGTAGCTTCTTTATTTACTGTTTTATGTTGATGATATGCTAATTGTTGGTCAAGATGCAGATATTATTTGAAGGCTCAAAGAAGAGTTGTTAAAGTCTTTTGAAATGCAAGATTTGGGTCCAGCGAAGCAGATTTTGGGGATGGAGATTACTCATGATAGAGAGGCTAGAAAGTTGTGGTTGTCACAAGAAGAGTATGTTGACCAGGTGCTTGATAGGTTCAACATGAAGAGTGCTAAATCAGTTAGCACACCTCTTGCGTCACATTTCAAATTAAGTAAACAATCTTATCCTTTGACCAAGAAAAAGAAACAAGAGATGTCATCTATTCCTTACTCCGCTGTTGTTAGGTCTTTGATGTATGCCATAGTTTGTACCAAGCCAGATATTGCTCATGTTGTGGGTGTTGTGAGCAGGTTTCTTTTAAATTCAGGAAAAGTTAATTGGGAAGCAGTGAAGTGGATCTTCAAATATTTACGGGGGACTTCAAAATAGTGCTTAAGCTTTGGAGGCTTGAGACCGATTCTTGAAGGGTATATTGATTCTGATATGGCAGGATGTCTTGATAGTAGGAAATCTACTTCGAGGTATTTGGTCACTTTTGTAGGGGAGTTGTGTCTTAGCAATTCAGGTTGCAGAAGTGTATTGCTCTCTCCACCACTTAAGCTGAGTACATTGCTGCTGGAGATGTTGTGGATGAAGAGGTTTCTTTAAGAGTTGGGTCTGAAACAAAAAGATTATGTGGTTTATGTGACAATCAAAGTGCGATGGACATGAGCAATAATTCCATGTATCATGCTCGTATAAAGCACATTGATGTTCAATATCATTGGTTGCGCTCTATGATTGAAGAAAAGTTGATGATGCTGAAGAAGATTTACACTAACAAGAACATGGCAGACATGTTGACAAAGGCGGTTCCTAGTGGCAAGGTGCACTTGTGCATTAGGTTGGCCGGTAATGACTCCGAGTAGCTTGATGCGGATTCATCTTCTCCTCGTGGTGGGCTGGAGGGGGAGATTTATAGGGTACATAATATGTGTTATGGTTCATCCCACATGTTATAATTTATTTGGATTAGAAGTGAAATTGAGTTACATGGGTTTATGTCATGTTGAGGCCCATGATATTTACTTAGGCTGTGTTTGGAGCATGGAATTGGAGCTTGGAATTGGGGCCCATAATTCCAATTCGGTTGTTTGGTCCACCTACTGTAATTGGAATTACAATTATACTGCCCAAATCCATGGAATTGGATGTTAACTGAAAACCATACTTTGTAATTGTTTGGGATGGGGGTAAGGATATGCAATTCCATATTGACTCTATTGATCTAAAACCCAAATTGACCATACTTGATTAACCCAAATTCAAGGTGACTCAAAATTTAAAGACTTAGAAACAACCTAAAATTTGACCAAAACCTTAAAATCGCCCAACTCGAATGACTTGAACTTGAAATGAACGAAATCACCTTAGCTCAAAGTTTGAAGTGACCCAACCCGATTGACCCGAAACTCTAGACGACTCAAATATAGAAAATGAATCTAAATGAAGCTACTTGACTTGAATGTGATGTAAACAAGCTGAGCCGGAGTGGAAATGACCGACCAAATCAACTCAAAACTTAATACGACCCAACCCAAAATGACCCGACCCATCTCAAACTTAGCCTAAGATGACTCGAAATTTGAAATAATACAACTTATTCGTCCCAAAACTAGGATGACTCGAGCTTGAAATAACCTAAATGAACTCAAACCCAATCATAACTAGCCCGAATCTTGAAGAGACCTAATTGATTAACTGAAAATTCGAGATAACTTGAACACCAAACGATCCAACACAATACTCGACCCGATTTGACTCGAAACTAGAATAACTATAACTCAAAGTGAATCGCTCCGACTATAACAACTTAAACGCAATGTGAACTGCTTCGATCAAAATCTAATTGTAGTTGATTTAAAGCTCGAAAAACTCCAACTCAATTGATCGAAAACCCTTGATAATTCGAATCATTACGTAATGATCTCCAATTTCTTTGATGCACCAAACAGTGGAATTTTAATTTCATTATAATTTCAATTACACCAGAAATGGAATTGGAATAGCAATTCCACAATCCAAATCCAATTCTATGTGCCAAACAGAGCCTTAGAGTTTTGGGGTATATAAAATATATATGTATATATAGCATGTTTTGTGTGTGCATGTGTGTAGATTGCAAAATCAGTGAAGACATAGCCCCAAAACCAGAGCAACGTGAATTCGGCAGCGTTAAAACAAAACAGGACGCAGCAGCTTTCTGTTTGGGAAAACAACGGATATTTTTTGGTGAAGATCGAGGTTTGATCTTGAAGCAATTTGGAGCGGATTTTTAGGCATTGTTTGGAATGAATTGATCGGAAGTATCAATTGTTCTAGGCCTATGGAGGGAATCCTAATACTGCTGTAATTGCTTATTAGTTTCAAGTTAGGGCAAACATCTTGAAACCATAAATGATGTAATTAATATTTTTCGTAGAGGATCTTGTTGTCAGTTTGGCCCATGATTTTTCCTTCAACCCTAGAGGGTTTTCCACGTTATATCTTGTGTTGATTTAATTTTCGCATATTTATTTTTTGTTAATATTTGGTGATATCAGTGTGTCCTATGATTTGTAACTGTAATTAATACTGGCTTAAGTGGTTGACTGAATTGGATTTAGGTGTTTAGATCCCAATATGACGTTTCATTAATACTAATTTGATCAAAAATCTCTTAGATAGATCTGATAATCAAAAGAGAAGTAACTATTATATTGCATGCAAAAGATTCTATAATGGATACTATTATTGAGATCAAACCTTTATATCTTTCAAAAAAAGAAAATAAAAAAAACTTTGAAAGAAATTTGAATGGGTAAAGACAATTACCTTTTTGATTGATTGCCCCCTAACATCAATCTACAAGGTTAAACCTGATCTTTTTAATTTTTCTAATGCATATTTCTATTGAGACCAAGCCTTTATATATTTTAAAAAGGAAAATAGAAAAATCTTAAAAAAATTTGAATGAGCGAGTACAATTACCTTTGATTGATTGTCTACTACCATTAATTTGCAAGGTTAAACCTTGCATTTTGATTGAACAACGAGGAACATGGGGTTGGAAATGAGATAGAGCTGCTTTAAGAAAATGAAAAAGACTTTGCAGTTTTTTACCTTTTGTTTTGGAATAAATTACCAAAGTGGCATAGTTTACAAAAAAATTTACCAAAATGGCATAATTGGAAAAATATTTACGAAAATGACACATTTTACTGTAGCTTTATCATGAAACGCCGTTCGAAACGGCGTCTGCTAGGGAAAAAATTACACGCCTTTCGGACGCCGTTTGAGAAACGGCGTCCGAACAGTCAAGCCTCTTTGGTTGAGCAGCAGCACCCTCCTCCCAGTGCAAACCAGTTGAAGCTTGTTTCGTTTCAAGCTCCTCCGCCAACTCTAGTCGCTTCTTTGCAGGACGAAGCTTCTCTAACTGATCTATCCTTATGGAGCTCTAACTGCGCAATCCTATCCTCAACTAGTTCCGTTACATCATCACTTATGGAGCTCAAGTCATCCTTAATAATTCCAGCTGCTTCATTTTCAGAACCAATTGGAGCTTTCTCTGTATTCTGGGTTCCTCATGTCCCCACGTTTGAATCTTGATCTACCCTTTCATTTTTTTTCGCATTCCGAGGAGGACTCGCGTACTACCTCTGTGTTTGGAGCCGTGGATCCGACATGATCTACAATATCCCAATCAGCTCCGAAAGGGTTCTCTTTTGGACGGACGCCGTTTCGTGTAATTTTTCCCCCCAGCAGACGCCATTTCGAACGGCGTTTCATGATAAAGCTACAGTAAAGTGTGCTATTTTCGTAAATATTTTTCTAACTATGCCATTTTGGTAAATTTTTTTGTAAACTATGCCACTTTAGTAATTTATTCTTTGTTTTGCTGCATGTTCTATCTGGTTTGTTTGCCCTACCTGCTGACTTGGCCATCTGCTGCCTAAGTCATACAATTTCGTGAGCAAAATTTCGTTCCGTATAAAATAGCTCATTTTTACCCGGTCGGATGATCAAAAAGAGGCTTAAATCGGCCAACTTATGAAGGTCTACTCCTACAATATTTTCTGAGAACTGACCTTGTAAAAAAAACCTGCAAATGCTTACAAAATTTGAACAGCTAAGCCAAATCTGCAATATGGGGACCCATTTCCAGACGATATTTTGAATTGCGTCCTTATCAGTTTTATCAAATTATCATTACTAACATTTGACTCGGTTTCCTTACTCATTAAGAGAATACACCATTCCCCCAATAAATACCAAATTTCTTCCGTACTATGCTACAAAATGCAGCAGATCATGGATGAACCCTTGCTTTCAGGTCAGAATTTTACTTTGCCCAATCGCGATTCCTTTTTTTTTTTGTTGGATTTAGCTTCTAACTTTTCAGATGATTGATTGATGAATTTTTTTTTGTGGGGTCGATCATCAGAGAAAGAGCAGAGTGAAGCGGACGACAGAGAAAGCCGGCGATGGAGCTCGTACCAGTACCTGGGCAGGACAGGGACGGCGATAGCAACGGCATCGTTTCAAGCGCCGGCAGTCACCGTCGACGAGATTCGATCGGCGTCGCCATATGCTGATCACTACCCGCCATCCCTGCATGCCCCTTTGGTCAGCTCGCCGGAGCCTGATCTCACCGGTATCCCCTAGTTTCATTTTTTGGTCAGATTTTTAGGCTTCATTTACACTGTTTGTCAACGGGTTAAAGAGAGGTAAAGGAGTAAGGGTAACGGGGTATTTACCCTCAATATTTTTGAGTAAATAGAGGGAGGTACAACAACAACAAGAACAAAACAGTGCCCAAGAGGCTCCCGCCGAAGTAGGGTTTGAGGGTGAAATGTATGCAACCTTATCCTATAGGGTGTTACCCTGAAGAAATGCTGTGGTCGAAGGGCCCCAACTTGAGAGAGGGAGTTAACTTTTTAAACATATTTGGATATTTTGTTTTTATTTTAACTATACATCTCTTAATCCTTACTCTTTAATCTAATTGTCGAACGAGTGTAACTCATCTACCTTTCTTTACCTTTATCCCTCTTTATTAAACATATCTAAACAAGAGGAAGATAATAGCTGACCCTTTACCCTTGGAGAGGGAAGAAATATTTCCCCATGCCTCGAGATATTTTTAACGAACTCCAAAATTATCTTTTGGCTTGGATTTTAGTGTATTGGATGTGCAACTTCCCGAGTGATTTAGCGAAATGGCATACTTTAAAAAAATATTTGGAAAATGACACCTTAGTGAAAGTATTTAGCGCAATGGTACAATTTGTCAGATAAAAGCATAGTACGCCATTTGAAATGGTGTGCGGACTAATTTTTGTATTACCTACGCCATTTGAAATGGCTTGGATAGCACAATTGTGTTATATCCCTACAAAACAAAAAAAATTTATAATAAGTATATATTTATAACAAATATTAAAATACATAAGTATAGTTAATATTAATAAATAATATAAATTATGGTGCAAAGTGTGACGTGGATGATATTCTGATGAGGATGTGAACTCCCTGTGAACCGAAAAACTGCGCTGTAGAGGAATTTCACGTTAACTTCCACGTCTATTTCCTTCCGTATTAGTTAAAGGAAGGTAGTTAACACCTTCTTCTTGTAGAATTTGACTACCGTTCTTTAACTAGTGTGGAAGGAAATAGACGTGGAAGTCAACGTGAAATTCCTCTATGACGTAGTTTTTTTGGTTCATAGGGAGTTCACATCATCATCAGAACATCATAGTGAACCTAGTCGTAAATTCACATCACACTTTGTACCATAATTATCTTATTTATTAATATTAATTATACTTATATATTTTGATATTTATTATAAAATATATATTTATTAAAATTTTTTTAGGGTATAACACAATTGTGTTATCCAAGCCATTTCAAATGTCGTAGGTAATCTGCGCCCCGTTTCAAATGGCGTACTATGGTTTTATCCGACAAAGTGTGTCATTCCGCTATATATTTTTACTGAGGTGCCATTTTCCAAATTCTTTTTTTAAAGTATGCCATTTCGCTAAATCACTCTAGCTTCCATGGGAAAAATAAATGGCTCGGAAAGGTCAAGAGTAGTGGTGCTGAAAAATGCTCTCCCTTTAAAATATTTCACTGTTCATTAGTTTAAGCAAGCAATAACAACAGCGCAAAAGCTAACCGTCTTCCAACCAAATGGAGCCTCGATTATAAAACTATTCTTATGCATGTATCTAACGGCTTAAACTTTCATTATCAACTTTGACCAAGATAATTTGAGTTCTAGTCCTAGCAATCTCACCCTTAATACTAATATGATTAAGGGATAAAGTACACTATCAAGGCCCCAATCGCTATGGGTTTTCACATTAAGAATGTTATAAAACCATACATTTAGGTTACCGTGGGTTTCCACGTTAAGAATGTTATAAAACCATACATTTAGGTTAACTATACTAAGGATTCACATGTGAGTCTAATAGCAAAGTTTCACATTTGAGAGATGATATAGAGGAGGTTAACCATGACAATCTATGGACTGTTATACTTTATGTCTATTGGTTTTGGGATGAAATTGGACTTGAGTTCACACGTGGACCTAAGTTTTTAAATAATGAGGAGAGTACAAGGTTTAGAAAGTGCCAATCATGCATTTAGAAGCTAGAGATTGAGTATCCTACCATTGTTTGCTTGCATCGCGAAGCTAATGCGCCACACACTTATAAAGTTCAAGGCCAAATTGATGGCAACCTAACTCTTGGACTAAATTGAAACACTGAGAATAATATAAGGATTAAGTTGATACCATTAAAAGTAAACATATCAAATTGATAAACTTTGGAAAATAAAAGGTGTCATAAGTTTTAATTTTTTGTGTCATATTACAGAGCAAGCTATTGTATACCAGGGTGGACATAGGGGAGATTTTGGCACAAATGTCAATGCGTATCAAAGGTTAGGTTCAATAAATTTTTGTCTCCTTTAGTTGAATCAAAATATTTTTGTTACGGAGGCTGATACCACTGATTCCCCCTTATCCCAGTGCTTTGTCCTTAGTCTTATCATTCCCAAAGTTGAATGCTCGTGATGATGTTATCAAATCACGACTCACAGTCATGTGAAGTGCATTTGCTCATTATTTTGCGTCTCACTGTATTTGCGTGGAAATTTTGATGTTCCTTTGTGATCTCGCAATTTTGCACTGGAGATGACTTTGCTATTCTACTCTTTGAGCATTGAGGAACATTCATACCATCATCTTCAAGGATATGGCTTTTAATTCTTTCTGGGTAGTTTTAAGATGAGAAATGTTGCTCTTTTGAATCTGGATTTCATTTGTATGGACGATTTTCTCTTGTGATAAGATCAGGAATTGGCATGGCATCACAATTGAAAATTGTTGATGATGCCTCCTATTGTAAGCTTTACCTTATATGCACATAAAGCACTGAAAAATCTTCATTTGACAAAACTAGCGGTAACTTATTTTAGTTAGAAATACATGTCAGTAGAATTTAAGGAGTGTTAAGGATTCCACATGTGAGTCTAGTAAGAATCCCACAAAGGAGTTGTGAGACAGAAGAGATGAATAAGCCTAGTGGGTTACTCCACTTAATGCCATATTGGTTTTCGGATGAAATCCCACTTAGACTTATATGTGGGTCTCATGTATGCTACCTCTATGGTTAGCCCTAACAGCCGGATGAAATCAAGGAGCACCCACCATCTTATTTCAATTTTGTACTAGGCCTTGGGAGATCTTATCCGTGTGAAGTATGCTTTTTCTGAACTTGAACTTACTCACATTGGTGACTGAGTCATGGTACCCTAATTAGATGATGCCTTTTGTTATTTTCTCAAGGACTAATCTGGACTTGAAGCTGCTAGATTGGTTTTGCAAGCTTAAAATTTTATTACAAGAGCAGATACGGGAGATGTAGAGAGTCTCTTTTTGGGAATTCCTATTCGAAAAGATGTAATAACTATTGGAACAGGGTATTCAAGGGCTTCAAGGCGTGTAGCGATCCACTTTCCTTAACACTTATTTCGTTCCTTGTGAAGCAGTCTCCAAGATACAATGAAAACGAATGTTTGTATGTTATCACAAACCACTGAGGGTATGTAAAGAGGTAGGATTTTCGGAATGTGAATGTCTTGTTTGTGGGGGCAGGAGGGGATCCATATTTGTAGGAACTCAGTGTATCACTTTGAAAAGACACCATGGTAGATGAGGTTCCTTTCTGAGTGCACACCTTGGTAGTCAGGATGTCCCTTCAAAATAGACACCTTCGTAGTTAAGGTGTCCTTCTGAACAGAATCCTTGTCCTTGTGGGACAAAGTGTTTTTTGAAATTCCAATTATATTTCAAACTATCTCCGTACCAACTCCAACTTGTCAATGCGGGACAAATCATATTTAACACTAAATTTTGAAAATACATCAATGATAACAAACCTATTTGTTTCCTTAATATACTAGAAGCTTTCTTTTTTTCTTTTTCTTCTTTTTGATTGGTAAGCGAGTTTGGAAGGGGAATTAAACATAGGATCTCATATCCTAGTGCCTCAATCTTGATAGAGTTTTAACCTTTAGATCAAGGCCTCAATCTTGATAGAGTTTTAACCTTTAGATCAAGGCCTTTGCTGACTAGACTAGAAACTTTGATCTGGTTTTTGTGGTGCTACAATTCATGTGAATAGGCATTCCTTGTTGCTTTCAACAGACTTACCCCTTCTGGTTCGGTCTTCTGTATTTGTATTTGTATCTCTCTATGCTTTTGTTTAAGAGGTTCAGTCGTCATACGATCCATTAGTTTTAAAGGAAATAATCGCCAGCAGAGACGCCTAGATTAGGGGGGGTCTAAGAGAGTCGAGTCAGCTGGTGAGCCTTCGCATGTCAGCTCATCACAAAGCTCGAAAAACTCGTCTCGTTTCGAGCGCAAGTGTGGCGAATCCGGCTCATTCAACTTATCGAGTTTATAGGCTTGGGAGCCTAAACCAGCCTAATCCAGCCAATTTTAATAAAATTTATTAGCTTAAATATATTCATCTGAGCCAAGTTTGAGTCTAAATGAGTCGAGATCCAACCTGAACAAGCCCGAATGAGTGTAGATTGAGCTTACATGAGCTTAAAAATTGCAAAATTATTTCGGAACTTGCTGAGCTGGCTTCGAGCTCAATCATTTTGAGCTGAGCCTCGGCTTATAACAAGCCAAGCTCAAGCTTGAAGTTTCCGAGTTTGGCGAGATTCAAGCTACCCCAAGCTGGGTAAAGTGTAAATGAGCTAAGCCTTGAGCCTGACGAGCTCGGGCATGGCTCTGCACCTATATGAGGAAAGGGGCATTTAGAACTCAGAATCAGAATTAGCTTGGAGTTATTAAGGCACAAAACCGATGGAGTTGAATAGGAACATTTTAGTGCTTTTGAATATTCAGCTATTGAGCCAAGTGAGAGATTACTTGAAGAAAAGAAATTGTTGAGCTTGGAAGACTGAAACAGTCCTGCTATTGATGTTGAGACTTCTTTTCTGGATGTCTTTCAGCATAATATTTATTAGGATATTTATGTCAATGATTCTTGTACTTTGTCCGTTGTGTCAATTCTGTCCTTACTTTTAATTGTATCAATTTACTCATACGGTGGAAATTCAAGCTAAGTTA
The DNA here is from genome assembly GCA_018398585.1 of Simmondsia chinensis. Classification (NCBI taxonomy): domain Eukaryota; kingdom Viridiplantae; phylum Streptophyta; class Magnoliopsida; order Caryophyllales; family Simmondsiaceae; genus Simmondsia; species Simmondsia chinensis. The sequence goes on from JAGTTD010000024.1 coordinate 12,043,849, forward strand.
GTGACACCGCATGATTAGGAGAGATGCAAGTAATCTGATACCAACCCACTTGTTAATCTAGTTTAACCCTATCTGTTACTCGGTTGTTCAACATTATATCATTAATTTAACTTTAGTTTTAGCATAAGACGAAATTGGCACAACTCAATTTGTATACAGACTTGCTCAAAAAAAAAGAAAAAAGAATTTGTACATGGACTAAATTGAAATAATCGACAAAGTATAGGGACGTGATGCTTATAGTCCTATTTATTATATAAAGTCTTAAGTGCTAAGATGTGCTTTGGGTCTCTAGTTACACAATATGAGATAATTTTTGTACATTTGAATTGAAATAAGGAAAGAAAAGCACCTTTATTCACGGATTGCAATTTGTCTGTGAAATATAGTTTTAAAGGAAAATATGGTCTTCTCCAAAGCTCTTCAATTGAAATTATGAGCCTGTCAGAATATTAATGCGTAGATACATATAAAATTTGATCCTGAATTTTCAAAATTTTGATTAGGTGATATTATATAGTTTGGTTGGAGGTCCTTCGGAAACAATCTCTCTATGGGGTAGCACCCTTGTAGGGATAAGACTGCATACATCTCACCCTTTCTAGACTCTGCCTTGTCAGGTGCCTCTTTGAGGCATTTGGTGGTTGTCGTTGTATTGTCTAGGTGGTTTCAAATATGTATGCATTTATAAGTACGTTCAAGAACTAGCTCAAAATCTTTTACGTTATGGATATTTCATTCCTTACTGATGTTATTTGATTCCACGTTCATGAGTTCCCCATTTTTTTTTTTTTTGATGTTTTTGACTTCCATAAATAATTTAATCATGGTACATTATTTCATTCGTGCATTTGTCACATTACATAGAGAGCCAGACTTGGTCAGTTACTAGATTCTCTTTTGCTTAAAGATGTTTGAGTTCTCTAGCTGTTTTCCTTCGACCGTCTAATGTGGTACAAGGGAAACTAAACTAATTTCTAAATCAACTATAAATTCTTGGATTCAATAAGGTGTCCATCATAAAGTACATTGGGCCCTATTTACGGTGTGGGTGTCCTAAATTCGAAAAGATAAATAAACTTTCAAAGCAATCTAAACTCTCGTTTAAGTAGGAAATTATTGATACTCGGAATCTTAAAAAGGTATAATCCTAATGTAATTAGAAATAGAAGATAATATGGAATAATATAAATCAAATGAATTTTAAAACACATACTAATAACTAGAAAATGTAAAAGAAAAAAAAAAATATATTAACTCCTTATCTAGACATCCTTACAAATCCTATATTTTAATGCTTGCAATGCATTGCATTACCATCACATCCGCGTTTTACATTTTACAATATTCATGGGAATCGCTTAATGTACTGACTTATCATGCTTAGAAATGTGATTAAATGCCTTAAGAGTTCGATTTTGTGTTTAGATCAAGCATCAATAAGATTAGGGATGTAAATGTGCTAAGCTGACTCAAGAATGCTTTTGTGAACTAGCTTGCTTAGCGTAGCGAACCGAGCCCAAGCTTTGTATAAGCTAAGGTCAGTGGCTTGTGTATACCCAAATGAGCCAAGAGTAAACTAAATTATGATCCTAACAGCCAAAGCGCTCCACGTTCAAGCCTAAACGACCTAGAAGGTCAGCATAAATGTGCCTAAAGTAGTTAAACCTGATTTGGAACTCCCTGACCTTCAAGCTTAACTAAGCCAAGGTTGCCAAGCCAAGCTCAAGCTCAAGCTCGTTATCATCCAAGCTCGAGCTTTTAAAGCCTCTATGCTTTGGGAACTTTGATCCCAAAAAATGTTAGCGAGCCTACAAGCTCAGGCTCAACTCGAAATATGACCCTTTGGTTGGACATTCAATTCTTATTTGTAATTGACCTTTTGGGTTGGTGCAGGCAAGCATTGGACGAGGTGGAGATACGGGAGTTACTCATCGATCACGTCAGTCATCGCTGCTGCTGGGGAAGTCGTCCGGCTCGAACATGGAAGATTCACATGGTGGAGGACTGCAACGTTTATGTAGGAACATTGGACACTTTTATTGAGGAGAGGGAAGTCATTAGGCAACAGGTACCATACTCCGGTGGTAGTGTCGATGGTCGAGAGCGTGGGCTGGAACTTAGCATATGGGAGCTGGATTTGAGGGTCGAGTTTCCGGTCCTGTTTGTACCGAGCAAGGAGACTAGGATGAAGATTCCTCACTCGGAGGTTATAGAGAAATGCTCAGGTATGCACAGTCGTGGATGCTAAAGAACAGGCTGTATGATCACATTAGGTTTAGGCAAAATAAGTTTCTGTGTTTGCAGAAAATTAAATGAACAACAATATAATCATTAATTTTTATGTACTTTCAATAGATTTTAACCTAAATACGTACACATTTATATTATGCATTTGCGGTGAATAAAATCTAGGATTATTTATATTATACATTTGTGGTGAATAAAATCTAGGATTATTTACTCCAAAGGTTCCTTTGCAGGTCATGGGGTCAATTTAGTTGTTTTTATTTTTTATTTGTATCAAATTAGTTACTAAACAATTTATATTATTTCAAATTGGTCTCTATGGTGAAATTAAGTTAAGTTAATGATATAATTTTTTAACAGCTTGATAATGTTAGATGCAAGTGACCCAACATAAACTCACCCATTGACTGAATCTAAAGCCGCATCTCCTGGCCATTAAAAATTTCATTACAAATTACTTTAAAACTAAATTGACACTGCTTAAATTGTACAGTCATTAAATTAACACAATTAAAAATATAAGGATTAAATTGATACAGTGGACAGAGTAGATGGGCCTCTGGAACAAATAACCCTGAGATATAATACATATGCATCATAGAGGTTGCTACAATATGCTGTTACTTATGGAAATTGCGTTACTGCCAAGGGGGGGCCATAAACCTGTCCTGACTGGTCATTTGGTCTAGACTAATATATGGAGTTCACTCCAAGTCGGTCTGGTCTGCAGATTTCAGTCTGGTTTGGTCCATGATTGGAAAAATTGGACGCTGGACCACGGTCATCCCGTCTATTCAGAAGAAAAGCCTAGGAGTTGGACGGTTTTTACCTAAATACATGCTACCTTAAAATATGGTTCACTTATTATCCAAACTGGACTGGTGCTATGTTGTCTTATTATCTAGGGGTATAAGGGCTTGTTTGGGACTGTTGTGAAAAAATTACTATTTTCAGAAGCATTTTTTGTAAAAGCACTTTTGTAAAAAGTATTGTTTCAAATAAGCGATTTGTGCTTGGCCAAATATATTGGCACTTAACTTCTCTCTCTCTCTCTCTTCTGTGAAAGCAACGGTCACCTGCTGCCCCCTGCTGAATCCATCACCCCCCTATCACGTCACGCCACGTCGGCCACCTCGCCGACTACTGCTGCCCACCACCATGCTGGCGCCGACCTAGACGGCGACACCCAACCGCCGGCCCAAGTTGTCCTCCTCTCTCTCTCTCTCTCCCCCTCCCTACTCCCTTCGCTCTCGCACCCCCCCACCCCCTGCCCTCCAACCCCAGGTCACCACCACCTGCCTCCACCACCAGCCTACACCGCCCTACTCCCGGGTCCCACCAACCCACACACAGCCACGACCACTTGGGCGCACACCCCAACCCCACCGCCCCGCCCCGCCCCGCCCCGCCCCACCCCACCCCACCCCACACACCGGCACCACCACCACCACCACCGCTTCCCACACCCCACCCCAACCCAGCACACTGCACCCCACCTCGCCCGATCACGACCACCGCACCACACCTCACCCGACTCACCACCACCACCACCAGCCCCTCATCACCACCATCACCACTCCAAAGCTAGCAGCCCGCAACCGACAACCAAGAGCGAGCCCAAGTAAGTATTAACCGGGGCAGAGTATCAACAACGCACCAGCCCCAGGTTTGATCTATCCTGTATTACAATAGGGAAGTGTTTTAATTTACCATTGTTGGGTAATTTTTACTTGGTTTTTTCTCCTTTCATTATTTGATTAGTGTTATATTATTGACTGTGGCGGTACTTTCGTGCGTATTTGCTATAATAAGCTTCTTGTCTATGTTGATCACTCACCTGCGATAGTCACAGCTAGTTCATGAACATTACTAGTTACGGAACTCAGAGAGTGAGGCCATCTTCAAAGGGACTGGGGAGGGGGAGGACGAGGCAAAAGGGGACAGGGAACTTGAGACTAGGGACATTAAATGTTGGGACACTAACGAAGAAGAGTTTCGAGGTGGCTCAAATGATGATGAAGAGAAAGATCAACATCCTTTGTCTGCAAGAGACTAAATGGGTTGGCGCGAAAGCCAGGGATGTGCTGGGGCATAAGCTCTGGTATGCGGGCAAGGTCAAAGGCAGGAATAGAGTTGGGATCATTGTGGATAGCAACCTCAAGGATAAAGTAGTCCGAGTAGCAAGGGCTGGTGATAGGATCATAAGTATCAAGATGGTCCTAGATGGAGAAGTATTGAACGTAATCAGTGCCTACGCACCTCAAACTGGACTAATTGAGCATGAGAAGGCAACATTCTGGGAGGACTTAGACACAATGTTGCAAGGCATACCCCAAGTCGAACAAGTGATGATTGGCGGGGATTTCAATGGGCACGTTGCGCTACGGAGGACGGTTATGCTTCGCACCACGGAGGATTCGGCTTTGGAACCAGGAATGCAGAGGGAAAAGCCCTACTAGACTTCGCGGTCACATACGACCTAACGGTGGCCAACACCTTCTTCAGAAAGCGTGAGCAGCACATCATCACGTACCAAAGCGGTGGGACAAGAACATAGATTGACTACATACTATTAAGGAAAAGGGTGCAAGGAGACTGCAGGGATTGCAAGGCTACCCCAGGAGAAGACCTGTCTACACAACATAGGGTGCTGTGGGCGGATATAAATGCAAAGAAAAGGGCCAAAAGAATCGGCAAACCCGTGTAGATGCATACCCGTTGGAGGGATTTGAAGGGAGAGAAGTATAGGGTATACAAGGAAAGAGTGGAGGCCGAGCTCGAGTGGGACTTCGAGGGAGATGCAAACCAGATGTGGAACCAACTGGCCCAAAAGATCAGAGGACTGGCACGGGAAGTTCTCGGCACGTTAAAGGGAAGGGTACCAAGCAACAGAGAGTCATGGTGGTGGTGCGAGGAGGTCCAAGAGAAGATTAAGGCCAAACGAGTTTGTTTCAAAGAGTGGGATCATGGCAGAGATGAGGATAAGCGACAGCGGTATTTGCAAGCCAGGAGAGAAGCAAAGAGAGTAGTTAGAGAAGCACAATCAAGAGCTTATGAGGATTTCTATAAAAGATTGGAGACCAAGGAGGGTGCGAGGGACTTATATAGAATCGCCAAAGCTAGAGAAAGGAAGACCCGAGACTTGGATAGAGTACAATGCATAAGAGGGGAGGATGGACAGGTACTCGTGGACAGGCAACTAATTAAGGCTAGGTGGAAAACGTACTTCCACGAGCTGTTCAACGAACAAGGAGGGACACAGATATCCTTAGGTGATGTTCAAACATCGGAGGAGCAACAGAACCACTGTGAGTGTAGGCAAATTATCACCGAGGAAGTCAAGGAAGCCCTGAAATTTATGGGAAGGGGTAAAGCAGTTAGCCCAGATGGCATACCCATAGAAGTATGGAAATGCCTTAGACAGAAGGGCGTTAGTTGGTTGACTAAACTATTTAACCAAATCCTTATGGGGGAGAAGATGCCTGAGGAATGGAGGAAGAGCACATTGATTCCGATATATAAGAACAAAGGCGACATTCAGAGTTGCGCCAACTATCGGGGTATCAAATTAGTGTGCCACACTCTGAAGTTGTGGGAACGGGTCATAGAGAGGAGGTTAAGGCAACATATAGAGGTGTCCGAGAACCAATTCGGATTCATGCCCGAGAGATCAACAATAGATGCCATCCACATCCTAAGGCGGACGATAGAGCAATACAGGGAGAGACAAAAGGACCTTCACATGGTTTTCATTGATTTAGAAAAGGCATATGATAGAGTGCCAAGGGAGGTCCTTTGGAGAGTTTTGGACAGGAAAGGCATCCCCGTGCCCTACATCCGAGCCATTAGAGACATGTTCGAGGAGGCACAGACAATGGTGCGCACCGTGGATGGGGAGACAGACGCTTTCCCGATTACAGTAGGGGTACACCAAGGGTCGGTTTTGAGCCCTTATCTGTTCATTCTGGTTATGGATGAGCTCACTAGGCACATCCAAGGGTGTGTACCTTGGTGCATGCTTTTGCAGATGACATTGTGTTGGTGGGGGAGTCGCGGGAAGAGGTAAATGAGAAACTGGAACTGTGGAGAGGGGCATTAGAGTCGAAGGGTTTACGACTAAGCAGAGCCAAGACCGAGCACATGGAACTCAAGTTCGATCCCTCTTCCACTCCTAGCCGGGAAGACGTCAAGATTGGATCTGAGGCCATATCGAACAAGGAGAGCTTCAGGTACTTGGGGTCCACGATACAGCACAACGGCGAAGTGGACGAGGATGTCAACTACCGGATTAAAGCGGGATGGCATAAGTGGAGGATGGCCTCTTCGATACTTTGTGATAGAAAGTTCCCCTTGAAGCTAAAGGGAAGATACTATAAGACGGTTGTGAGGCCAGCCATGACGTATGGGGCGGAGTGCAAGGCGATGAAACAACAGCACACACAGAAGATGAAGGTGGCGGAGATGCGAATGCTGAGGTGGATGTGCGGACACACAAGGAAGGATAGGATCATAAACGACGTCATAAGAGGCAAATTGCGCGTAGCCTCCGTTGAAGATAAATTGAGAGAGCAATGTTTGAGGTGGTTCGGACATGTCAGAAGGAGACCGGACAATGCTCCAGTAAGGAGATGCGAACAACCCTTTACTACACTAGGCAAAAGAGGAAGAGGCAGGCCAAAGAAAAGATGTATGGAGATGATCCGACAAGACCTCACCCACCTAAGCCTTCGCGAGGAGATGGCCGTAGATAGGGCCCAATGGAGGGCTAGCATAGGGGTAATAGAGGCTCCAGCTCGAGTAGGGTAGTCGAGCTTACTAGGGCTAGGCCTTGTCATCCTCTCGGCGCCTGTAGGTGGTGTACTTGCTTCATGAGCTGCCACTTGCTTACGTATTTTATCCTATCTTCGTCTTTATTTTTAGCTCTATCCTTATCTCTATCTTATCTTTGATCTCTGCCGATGTTGGTTGCTTTATGTTGTTGTTTTGCTCGCTGTGTGTTTTTCCTACTCATTTGTTACTCTACTGCTGCCAGGTCACATGCTCATTGCGGCGGACCTGCTTCTCAGGTTGGGGGTCCTCGGAAACAGCCTCTTTTCAGGGTAGCCCCCTGAAGGGGGAAGGCTGCGTACACCTACCCCCCCCCCCCCCCCCCCCCCCCTCTTAGGCGGGAGCCCTTGGAGGCACTGGGGTTTTTGTTGTTGTTGTTGTTTGGCCAACCAGTAAAGAAGCGCTTATAGTATTATTATGAGTGTTTGGCCAATATTAAAAAAAAAAAAAATGCTTTTTTCTATAAAATTACCATAAAGGACACTAACAGAAGTCTTTTATAGTTGAAAAAAAATATCCATGAACCATTCTAAATATTTAATACATTTTTAAATATTTAAAATATTTTTTCATTATATAAAATATTTTCTAAATATATGAATATTTCTTAAATATTTAAAATAATTTTTAATATTTATAAAATATTTTCTCAATATTTTAAAAATAGTTATTTTTTAAGAAAATGAAAATATTTTTTAAAATATTTTAGATATTTTCTAAATATCACAAATATATTATTAATTATTAAAATATTTTTTTCATATTTAATATATTTTTTAAAATATATAAACTATTTGTGAAATATATAAATTATTTTTCAAATATATTAAAAAAATTCAGGGTACCTGAAATAAATTTTCTTATTGTTTAGTTTTTGCTTTTACTTCTGCTTAAAAGAAGAAGCACCAAATTTCTGCTTCTGCTTAGAAGCAGAAAATCACCTTCTAATTTTAATAAAAAGTGCTTTTTTACAGTTGCCAAACATTTTCAAATCTCAGAAAAGTGGTTTTTCTAGAAAAAAGCACTTTTTTCCCTTGAAATAAGCAATCTCAAACAGGCCCTAAGATTGGACCGACTTGAGGTTGGACAATCTGGTCCTTGTTTTGGATTCCTAATTTTATGTGGTCTTCAGTCTAGACCTCATTGGACGATGTGCAACCCTAGTAACTGCTAGCTCAAATCATTACATAACAACCGTAAACTACGTGAAGACCTCTATTTGATTCTCTGGAGGGATTTGAATGAGTATGAACTCTAGCAATGGGCAAGACATTATCTCTCTCTTGAACAGGGAATGCGCAACACGTTGACCATTGAGTTATAGAAACCAGCTTATTGCTATATCTCTATTCAGCACATCTCAGACAATTGTGCTTCCTCATATATATATTTTTTTTCAAATTGGTAATGTCCTTCTTGGGGGTGTGGGGGTGTCCCTCGAACCCCTAACCTTTCGGTTGGTACATTGCCACCCTACTCACTAGGCTAACCGGAAAGGGACGTACTTCCTCATATTACACACACAGAATCTGACGTCTGCAACTTTGTAATCTGCCCGCAGTTGTGAATCTGATTTATTACCGTGTTGTAAGTCCCTAGCTATCAGGATTTGTCAATTTTAACTCTTTGTTCACTTGGATTCTTGGAGATGATGATGTCTCAATATCAGTGTGTTGAACATTGCATACTTACTCATCATGTAAGTATGGAATCAAATCCAGGTTTTCCCAGCCATGTTATGGTAACAGTCACATCACCACTGAAGCGGGATCTCACGTCACCACTGAAGCGGGATCTCACGAATATTTTGTAAGGAATGACGGCCGCATTAAAATTGCTATATGATCATTAATTTTGATAAATATAAATCTTTTAACTTGAAAACACATTTATAAGTATGTTTTTACAAATAATATATTGGGTTATTTACACAAAAGGCCTCTAATACTTTGTCCATTGTGTCAATATAGTTCGTTTACATTTGATACGTGTAATAGCTTGTCATGTCAGTTGAAGGTAACCGTATATAAAGTCATCCATTTACTCGATTTGAACCGTCAATGACCCGACTATAAATATTTTCGTATCCAACTTCACGTCGATTTTATTGGGTAAACTTACGCAAGGTAAATTGTACAAGTACTAAATTGACACAATTAGAAGTATGAAGACTAAATTGATATAGTGGGTGAAGTACAAGAATCTGTATGGTAAATAACCCTAAAATACAATGTATATACATTGTGGAGGTTGTTAAAGAAGTGCCACGGCGTAATGATTAGCTCCATATTCATATCTTAATAGCCAAAACCTTTAATGACCTTGTTTGATTCTATGGATGTAACTTCAATCAAATTTACAGGTTGTGAAGGTCGAGGAAACATTGTATGTACCACATGCAATCCAGATCAGTATTACAAGGAAAATCAGATTTCCCCATGCCCTTCATGTTATGGTAGGGGTCTTATAGCACATAGAGATGGATCTGACACAATGTGAGTATTCAATTATATCGTCTGTTTAAGTGCCTATTACTTTGTTGGCTCAATGCATAACATGGAATTAGATTGTGGTTCACAGTAATGGTGTTGTGGAAGCAGGTGTTATGGTCATTACTTATGGGTTGCAGCTTCTGCATTGGGTTAATAAAGAAGAATAAATTGTTTTAAAGCCTTATGTTTGTGAAATTTAGTCATGTAATTGTTAAACTTTATACACTCTTTTAACATATGAATACATGTACATATATGCTTTAATAAACCAAATACAACATATACGGATTATGAGGCTATACAAAAGTACCATTACATAACAGACAATCATGTAAAGGCTAGCTTAAATTTGTTGCGTAGCCGCAATTGCAATGTAACAATCTTTATAAATTTCCTTGGGTTGCTGGCTGGGTGCATTAGCGTGATGTTTGACCAATTGATCCTATGCTACAGATGTGCAAAATGTAAAGGCAAGGGGAAGATTCCTTGTGCAAAATGTGGATCTCAAGGGTTGATCAAATGTGAGATGTGTCAAGGAAAAGGATCCCTTCTTGCATGCAATGTGGCTATTGTTCGATGGTATGTCTCTTAGTTTCATAAATACTAGTTACGGTTTGTTCATCATGGCTAGTTTCGTAAACAAGACAAGAAGAGCCTGAGCTCTTTAGATTTGAGGTTCCCCAGACAAGCATTTTGTTGCACTAGATTCGATGAGCTTACCTCGAGCTCGAGATCAGGCTCATCTCGGCTCAAGTAAGGTCAAACCTAGGTGGCGAGCTCTGAGCTAAGCTCACCTAGTTTAAGCTTGTAATTGAGCTCGTGCTTGAATAAGTTAGGATCACTTAGGCTTGTGAGCTGCTAGGGTTGAGTTTGACTTATTTACTCTTCTAGTCATGGTCAAGCCTGAATGCCTCTAGTTCAAGCTTGGCTTGAGCTATGTGAGCTAGACTCAAGTTTAAGAGTGACAGAGATATATGTTTACAGATCATATTTGACTATTTTCTATAATTTTTCTATATGTTTGGTCTAATTTGAAGTGGTCAAATGTCACACAAGTGCCAAAGTATCCTTAATCCAAAATGGATGTTTTAATAATAGTCAAAGCTATAGGCTTGAGTATTCTTTTAGGTTCAAACTTTGTTCAACACTAAATGAGGTGGGATTTTTTTACGCTTGAGGTACATACGCACTGAGCTTGAGTACCATGAGATAGTGTACAGAAATAGTTTGGTGCATGTGATTGACCTTGCTTGCCAAAAGTAAAGTTTTAGATTGTTGGAGGTCCTCGGAAACAGTCTCCCATCAGGGTTACACCTTGAGGGGATAAAGCTGCGTACATCTCACCCCTCCCAGACCCTGCTTATGTGGGAGCTCTTGCGGCACTGGGTTTGTGGTGGTGGTGGTGGTGGTTGTATTGTTTTTGTTGTCTAATCAGCAAGTGGTACAAACAGATATGTTCTCAGGGTATGAGATGAAACGTGAGCATTGGTGTATATATGGTCTCTAGTAGATGGCGTAATTGCCTTCTATGTGCCTTAAAGAGGACTTCTATCGAAACTGTCACACTAAAGGAAGACTTCTTTCACTTTTCAATCCTTCGCTTGTGACGGCTTTCTGGAAACAAACGTGACTGTCTGTCTAGTCTTATCAACAAGTGATGGAGGTGGACTGGAGTGCAATTGTTGAAGTTGCTCCATTGTCACCTCGTCACGGGTTCAAAATCTTAGGAATGACCTCAACACAAAAAGTGAAATAAGGTTGCGTGTTCAGAAACTAACCATACTAACAACTGAAGTTCTCAAGTCTTCATGAATTGTTTTTCAGTTCAATATTACCTCCTATTCCCAATAAATAAGCCCTACTTATACCTTACAATTATGATGGTTCTATATTGATATTTAGAGAGCAATTATTGCCATTTGAATTTGAGACTTTTCAAAGAAGCTGAATATCATAGCAAAGAACTACCTGGACAACTCTTGTTGTTTGGTGGAGGTAAATGAATCATTTCATTCTTCATTACTTGGCTCATCTAACACTCCTGGAACCCCACTTTGGTGGGAGCTTTGTACGGGGTGCAAAAGAGGTCTTATACGTCTTGAGGTCAGACGTGGTAGTTGTTAGGATTTTTCCAAGTTCTGGTCAAATTCAGAGAGTCTACGTTGCCACTAGCTTCCAAGAACTTTAATATATGATATAGGTACTTTGTGATAGAATAGGGAGTTCCACAAATGAGATGAATGCTCCTTTAATCTTACGAGAAGCATGAAACTAAATCATGGTTTGCGGTCACAATATTTTCTGGTTATCGCTTGGGTTTCTGACGGAACATAGCATGCATATAAGTCTTATGTTTTGCAATAATTTGATAGAGTAGTCATACAAAATTGACTTTGATTATCTTTAGACAGGTTTTTTAACATATAGAAACATTTATAAATATTTTAAGTTAATAAACATGACATACAAGCATTAAGAAAGTATCTTTGTTGATCAAAAAAGAAAGTACCTTTAATAATGACTAGCTTAAGATTTGTTATAAGATTACCTTTATCTTTTTGTAACCGAGGCATCCAAATTAGCTTACATGCTCTTTAACTAATTCTTAGATTACATATATTATCCACTTAAAAGTTTCCGCACAATCCCAGTGGGTGACCCTAATAAAATATTTGGCCCTAATGGTAGGATTTGAACCCGTATTTAGTGGTTCATAATGTGTTAGGTCTATGTGTCTTACTACTCGAGCTAATACTTGGTGTTAATGGTTTTTATTTGTTTCCATGACAGGAAGACGCTTTCCACAAGAAAAGTGAGTGCAACAAAAGGAGCGGCCTCCGTACCAGAAGAGGTATTCCACAGGGCGAGGGGAGTCCAACTCTGCAACATGCAAGCCTATCAGTGCACACCAGCCTTCTTTGCTGATTCCTTTTTTCTTAACAGATTTTCTTCAGAGGTTATTGCTGATCGTGCTCCTGTCCCTCCCACTGCACGGGTCATATGCGAGCGCCATACTCTGTCAGCTGTGCCCGTTACCCGAGTCACAATGGCTAGTCGAGGCCGATCGTTTAGTTTTTACATCATCGGTTTTAGTAGAGAGGTTTATTTGAAGGACTACTATCCGGCTAGATTTTGCTGGGGGCTATGCCCTTGCTTAGAATGGTTGAAACTATAATTGAGAATTTACTTTTTTTCTACTCTGCATGCAAATGGTATGTTTGTGGATTAAGAATATGATGGTATCTCTATCACTCTCCTGTTTGTATATGGTCATATAAAGAAAATGAATAAAAAGGATAACATCTTCCATGAATACATAGAAGTGGCTTTACATTATAAACGAACAAGGGGGCATTGTTACATTATTAAAGAGTCTTTAACGAGATCGATGTTCATGAACAATTGTTCAAGAATACTACTTTGAGGTAACTACAAATTTTCATTCTTAAAAATTTACTTAAATGGGGAAATTATATCGATTATTTGATGTCACAAGTTTCTATAATTTGTTCACTACATTAATTTAGTGTTTATATATTTACTTGTGTCAATTTCGCTCCTGTGTTATTTTCATTGGCATAATTTAATCATAGAGTAAATTTGATTTTATGTTGGATATGGAATTTTTAATGGACAGGTGTGGGTTTAAATTAAGTCAAGAGGTAAGTTTGTATTGGGCAGTGATAGATTTAGGAATTCAACAATACATGGTTCTTATTTATAATAAAAAAATTGTAAGAAAGTAGATAATAGAATTTTGTCATGGATCTCTATACTTAAATAAATTTACTCTTATATCGATTTAATCTTTGTACTTTCAATTAAATAAATTTACTCATAAAATAAAAATGATGACAAAGTACTAATAAAAATTTTAGTAGTTCGACCATGCTTGGCTTTAAATTGGGTTAATAGGTGGGTTTTTATTTCGGTAACTTGCATGAAATGAGTAGGGCATTTATAATTATGTTATTAATCTAGTTTTAGTTTTACCATAAGACTAAATTAACACATTGTAAATTGTACATAACTAAATTGATACAATTAAAAGCTTAACTATAAAATTAATTAATTTTTGTGTGTGTGTATGTGCATGTGTGCGTAGGGGGCGTGTGTGGGTGGGTGTGAATGTGTGTGTGGGCATACATGGCGTGTGCTCGTGTGCGCGTGCGTGTGTGCGAGTGCGTGCTTGCGTGTGTGTGCATGTGTGTTGTTGGAAATGGTGTCTTGGAAAACCCAATTAGTTAGTTTTAAATATTAAATAAATAAAATTATTTTATTTATTTATTTATTGTCTGATTATGTTTTACGAGTCAAATATACATGTGATTGTTTTCTAAAACATTCCATAAGATGGACATAGCCCAAAATGTTATGTTAGGTTTGGTTTAAGTGGTCAATAAGATTAAACCACAGATAGACTTAGATCAAACTAGTGATATGTTGCCAAAGTATATGTTCGTAGTCAGAGAAGAGTTTGGACAACTTGTTTGACAAGACTACAATATGATACTTTAGATGACTTGTCTTGATTATGTGGATATGGATCCAAAAGTGTCATATTGGTGTTGTCAATAAGATTGGAACACTGAGCAGGACTATATGAATTATTTGTTTCTTAATTGTTATTAGAAATACTTAATTCTGTAAGACGGTAACTCTAAATCTAGGAAATAGTATGAACCCGTGCATGGATTGTTTGTTGTTTTGATGTGCTAAAAGTATTAGTCACAACGCGTTGACTTAAATCTTATGTGCGTTAGGTAACTGCATGAAGTGTAGCGGGAATAGGTGTTTTACGTGGAATTTATAGTCTCTTACGAGATAAAGATGTCCCTTTAGTTGATTCGTAAGCATACAAACAGATTCTAGAATCTTTGATCAAAGTATTCCATATGTTTGACATATGGAATTAGTACAGAAAACTATTTTTTGTATTATTGAATTGTTCGAGAAGGGCGAGTTGGGAACTACGGCGAAAGATGTAAGAAAAATAACGATAGCTGTTAAAGTACTTTTTGCTCACAAAAATCTAATAGAAGTGTTGATTGTCATAATAAAAGTTGCTGGGGTCTAGACACCTAAACTGGTTTCCAATTGGCCACTCAAGCCAATATTAATGACAAATATAAATCACGGGGCACACCAATATTACCAAATATCAATGAGAAATAAAGATGCGAAAATTAAATCAACACTAAATATAACATGAAAAACCTTCCAGAGTAGATGGAAAGACCATGGGGCAAACTGAGAGTAAAATCGATTGTTAAAATAGCAATTACAACATTTATAGTTTCAAGATGTTTGTTCTAACTTGAAACCTACAAGCAAATTGAGCTATATAAGAATTGCCTCCCTAGGCCCGAGAACAATTGATTCACCCGATCAATTCACTTCAAACAATGCCTAGAAAACCTGCTCCAAATTGCACCAAGACCAATCCCTGATTTAAGATTTGTTGCTACCGCAACTTTTATGGTAAATGAGCGCTCTCTCCCTCTCATTTTTTTAGTTGCCATGCCGTCACAATAATCATGCTCATTCTAAATAAACCCTATTTGAGTTTATATTCAAACAACATGGGCCACCCAAAACCACATGGTCACTGGGACCATTAAAGACCTCTTTTTCTTTTTGAACATGTTTTCAACGGGATTTGGCCAGTAAGCTTATTCGCCGTATGAGAGTCCGGTATGAGGTGTGGTTCGTAAGGACGAGTTGGACTCAAGCTCTAGCTGCACGGTCGGCTCGGTATTTCCTGCAAGATGTAAATAAACGGTTAGAGAGGCCGGCGGGATAACCACAGGGGACCCCTTCGACGCTCAAGTCAATATTTATCTTATAAAATAATAATAAAAGCAGGTAATAAATACATATAAAAGATATAAAAGACTTAGCCTGAGAAGAGTAGAAGGTTAGAGTAGTTATTGCTCCAGAGAGATGACCGTGAAGGATGATGGGAGGTTGCAGCGTGGGGTGGCCTACCTTAAATGAGGCTTGCCTTCAGGGGAAAAAGTGGTAGGGAGTAGGAGTCATCAAGAGTGAGTGGTTCCTCCTCGGGAATAGGATCTGAGAAATATGAGGGGTCTCCCTCCCTTTATATAGAAGTCGCGGGCTCCTCGGGCGCCTAGTGGTTGCCGACGCCTCGCACACTGTGGGCCACTAGGGGTCGCCCTTCAACTTGGGCGATTAGTGACCTGGTCGCCTTTCACCCTGGCCACCAACAACCTAGTAGCCTTGGACTTGGGCAACCTGTGTTCGCCCACCACTAGACTTGTGGCACATATTTGGCGACTAGTGGGTCGCCTACCGTGGCCTAGGGCACCCAGTTGGGGGCCCAACCATGGGTGCCGAGATGTTTGGTGGCATTTAGGGGCAACCGCTTCCGGGTGCCCCCTTTCTGAGCAGTGTGTTTTTGGGTGGGTAAATGTCGGGTTTGCATTATAAATAAAAATGGGCGGTCTACACCCGGCTTTGGTAGCTTATTTTGGACAACGGGTATCTGGGTGAGTAAATATTGGGCTAGTACTATAAGCATATTAAATGCCAGGCTAGAATTATCAACATAACCCAAATAAACAACCTTATAACATGTGAGCTAGACCACAGTACGTATTATGTACCCTAGAGATCTCCTCCTCCAGCCCACTCCGAGGAGGAGATGACTCCGCATCAAGTTACTTGGAGTCAATATCGGCTAACCTAATGCAGAAATTCAACTTGCCACTAGGAACCATCTTTGTCAATATATCAGCCATGTTTTTGTCAGTGTGAATCTTCTTCAACAACATTAGCTTTTCTTCTATCACTGAACGAAACCAATGATATCGCACATCAATGTACTTTGTGCGGGCATGATGCATGGAAACCCTACTTAGATCTATTGCACTCTGACTGTCTCAGAATACCACATACTCTTTCTGTTTTAGACCCAACTCTTGAAGAAATTTCTTCATCCATAACGTTTCTTTCCCTACTTTAACAACAGCAATGTGTTCAGCTTCAGTAGTGGAGAGAGCAACACACTTCTGTAACCTGGATTGCCAAGACACAGCTTTCCTTGCAAAAGTGAACAAATACCTAAAGTAGATTTCCTACTATTGAGACATCTTACCAAATAAGAATCAGTATACTATTCAAGAATCGGCCCCGAGCCTCCAAAACTTAAACACTCTTTCGATGTACCCTGCAAATATTTGAAGATCCAATGAACTTTTCTTGGACTTGATGGATACCTGCTCACAACATCCATAGCATGAGCAATATCTGGCCTAGTGCTAGAGGTGGCTAGTGGGCCAGTTTGGCCCAGAATCCGGCCTGGCCTAGCCCAGCCCACAATAGTAGCGGGCCTGGGCCCATAACCAGAATCGCCGGGGCCTGGGCCCGGTTAAGTAGTATTATCACAAAATATATTTAAATACATTGTTTACCCAACAAAATCATAAATAAATTGTAGCTCACATGGTAATGGGTGTGTCTTACATGTTACAGGTGTGGGGTTTGAACCCCACTAAAGTCATTTTTGTGTGACTTTTTCGTGGCATATTAAAAAAATGATGTGCAAGGCCTAGTCAAGTCCGGCCAGGTCTTGGGCTAGGCCCGAGCCTGGCCCGTGGCCGCCACTACCTGGTACAAATCATGGCATACATCAAAGACCCAACAGCAGTGGAGTAGGGAATAGAAGACATATCTTCTTTCTCTTTCTTGGTCACAAGACAAGATTGTTTACTTAATTTGAAATTTGAAGCAAGAGGCTTGCTAACTAGTTTAGCACTTTTCATGTTGAACCTGTCAAGCACCCGTTCAACATACCTTTCTTGTGACAACCACAACTTTCCAACTTCTTTATCACAGGTAATCTCCTTACCCGAAATCTGCTTCGCTGGACCTAAGTCTTTCATTTCAAAATACTTTGGCAACTCCTCTTTGGGCCTTCGAATCATATTTGTATCTTGACCAACAATTAGCATATCATCAACACAAAGTAGTAAAATGATGAAATTATCTCTAGCAAATTTTCTTATGTAGACATAATGATCTATAGCTGTTCTCTTGTACCCTTGACCCACCATAAAGGAGTCAAACTTCTTCTACCTAGAGATGGCCACAGGCCGGGTCTAGGTCCCCCTCTTTTTAAAAAAAATAATATTATAAAAATTTATTAAAAAATATAATATATAGTATCTATAAAAATAATCATTTTGATCAAAAAATAATTATAATTTATTAATAAATAATGTAACATACAATCATAATAGTGTCCTATAAACTTACAAAAATATTTATAAAAGGAAATGTATTATAACTTGTTAAAAAATATAACTATAATAATATAATAGTGCCCTATAAAATTACAAATATATTTTATATAATAAAATGTATTATAATTTGTTAAAAAAATACAACTATAACAATATAAATAAATCAATCCATACTTGCTATGGTTGGTGCGGTACTTGTAAAGGAGTTAGTGTTATA
Organism: Simmondsia chinensis; assembly: GCA_018398585.1. Taxonomy (NCBI): domain Eukaryota; kingdom Viridiplantae; phylum Streptophyta; class Magnoliopsida; order Caryophyllales; family Simmondsiaceae; genus Simmondsia; species Simmondsia chinensis. Next base: position 12,061,899 of record JAGTTD010000024.1, read on the forward strand.
GTCTTGAATGCTTGATGATTCCAAGTTCAGACGGTCCTAGTCTCTATCCACTGCTGCCATCCTGTCTTTCAAGCACACCGACATTTCTAAGGTGTCCAGTGCTAGCTTAGTTCTCTTCGCTCCTAGCAATCTGCCACCTGCACTAAAAGCAGACTCTGATGCTATTATAGACACCAAACATGTTAGTATATCGCGTGCTATGGTACAAAGCACGAGATATTGGGTTTTAGATGATTTCCACTATAGCAAAATGTCAAAATGTTCATTAGACTCCGTCAGTTAGAATTCGAACAGAGCCAAACACAAATATAAAGAAAACTCATCATATGACATGGGATTTTGTCTGGGCATTAAATGGTTAAACATATCCCATGCATATGGTTGTCCTCGAGAGGAGAACGAAGATGATGTAAAAGAAACATGTGTATTATTTGTTAAATTTTTGAGAATAAACGGAAAATAAATCATGTAAAGTTTTTATTAATAAAAGATTTTACATTAAAACTTGATAGCATTTTTTCGTACAATATTTGGACAAAAAATTGAAGACCCGCAAGTTTGCAACGGGGATAAAAAATAGTGGCAATACAATATGCCATGGGTAATTTAGTATAATATTTAAAAAGTTTTTGTTGCATGCGGCAATGGACTCCTGCAGCGCGGGTTTGGAGTAGTTCTCCATCATCCATACAATAATATCTGTCAGTTTAGATATTGCATGTGGGATAGTTGGGTAATAGGATCCAAAAAAATGTCATAGTTCCTTTAAAAAGAACTAAGAATTTACAGATTTTATTTATTATTTCTCAATTTATATTATCTACACTAAAACAACTTAGATCCGCATGATTTATGTGTACAAATTCCATCAAGATGCATCTAATTTAAAAGAATCCATGAAATGGCTTGTGATTTACATAATTTTTTTAAAATTTTGTTTTCTCGTTCTAGGTGTTTTAATTGCTTTAATTATATTTCTTAAAGTCATAAAACAAAAATCTATATATCCATTATCATTAAATATAAAATATGAGAAATGCAATGCAAATGATAACATTTCTCATCTAACGCGAGCCTCAAATATCTAATTAATTGGTTAATAGATCCAGTGTTTTTAGTTGCATTATCAAAAGTAATGCTCATAATTTTGTTATCAATGCCCACTAACGGCATGCATTTACATTGGTATTTGTGATTACATGAGAACCATGGGGATATTCGAATAAGCAAAAATAAATAATTTGTTTTTTTGCATTATGTAGGAAGAATCAATCCAATGTACAGTTATGCGCATGTAGGGTATGTTGGATTTACTCTTCCATGTGTTAGATGTCAACGAGATCATGCACGTGTCCGTCCTAAAAAATTATCCTAGCTTCTTTTTCATTTTTATATATTCTTTAAACTCATCGTGCTTCAAAGTGTTGCGAGGGACCCTTTGAGCAGTAGGGTTTAGTGCAGTTCTACAGTAGCGGACAAATCTAGGGTCTTCGCTGGTGGTAAATGGCTTCTCAGTTAAAATGATGTATCTCATTAATTCATGTCTATTGGTCTTTGGTGAAAAACTAAAGTTTGCAAGGGCACTAATCGCTTGTTGTACGAGGATTTGTTGGGATGTATCCACTTTTAAGTCAGGGTGGCTTCTTAGTAGGTGACATTTTCAAATGCCGGTCCACCACTACATTGATGGCTGAAGGCTTTTTGATTATTACAAAGTTTATAATATGCTTTACTATTTTCATGATCTAATGTAAAATACTGCCATCCTGACTACTAGGACATCTTCTAGTGGCAATCGTTGGGCTCTCGGGATCGAGAGTTTTAGTTTCATTGTTGCTGGGTGTGGGTTCAGAAGAACATCTCGCACCACCTGATTCAGGATAACCCTGCTCGAATCCATGTTCATATTCCCAATTTAAAGTGTCTCGCATGGAGGTGAGATGACGGGTTCTAAAAAACTACGTTCCTATGTAATTAGCTCAACTTTTCTAGATTGATTACTAGTACTTCTACTCACTCTAGGGGCTTTAGACTGCCTAGAAGAGCTAGAACTAGATCGGCTTGCTCCAAATAAAGATGATCTATGTGCCATTATATTATTATTGTAAAAACATGTCAAATAAAAATGACAAGTGAGAATGCATGTAAATAAAAATGACAAATAAAATAAAATTTGGATACTAATTTTACCGAAGTGAAAATTAAAATTTGAGCTTCAACAAGCTTCTACAAACTGAACATAATCGAAACTTAGAACTTGAGAAGTTGAGACTTGAGTGCAAAGAATTGTAATTATAGAAAGAGTAGAGAAAATTGGAGAGAAGAGAGAAATGATAATTGTTGTGTGGTGAAATAAGAAATTTGGTTAGTATTTATAGAGGGGTTATTGTTTTTTTTAATCCCCCCAAACTAGTCGTTTAGGGGGCATATAGCCGTTGGGGTAGTGGCTCCCCAATGACTATATAGCCGTTGGGGCCTGTTGCAACGGGTCGGGCCGTGGCCCCCTTCCAAAAAGGGGGCCCTTAGCCTAGCCCGATTCAGTAGTCGGGCCCGACCTGGCCCATTGGCCACCTCTACTTGTATCACTGCCTAGAATCTTGTTTCAAACTATATAAGCTCTGTTTCAATCTGTAAACCAAGTGCTCTTTATTAAGAATGGCAATGGGGCGGGTAAAACCTATTATCCGTGGGTACCCACCCTGTTTGGGGCAAGTATGGTCATAAGTGAGGCAAGTAGCAGGTATGGGTTGGGTGTACCCGCCTCGTACGCACCACGGGTATGAGGCAGGTACGGGTATAGTGTTGTACTCACCCCGCCCCGCTCCATACCCGCCCTGCACGCCTTATACCCATATCTGCTCTATTTTGTATCTAGTTAACTTTCAAATTAAAAAATATGTGCTTAAATTTAATTACTTAATATTTATTAATGTTATAAAAAAATATAATTGAACTTTTAAAAAATATTATTAAATAATTAATATGAGATGATATGGATAATTATTTTATACCTACACTAGGACAGATACGGGGTGGCTAATGGATACCCGTTGGGTACCTGCGGGTCATGGGGCGGGTATGAGTATGAGTATGAGTTTGTACCCGCTGAGGCGGGTATGGGTATCCATTTCATACCCGTGGTGGGTAATGGGGCGGGTATGGATATGGATTTAGGCGGCAGGTACGGGTATGGAGGAGACACCCCCGTTCCAGCCTTGCCCCATTGTCATCCTAGCTACTTTATCCTAAACTTCATATCTTTCAGGTTGCTTCGAGTCACCATGGAGAAATGCAGCCTTCACATCTAACTATTCAAGCTTAAAATTCATACTAGCTGTCATACCCAGTACCACTCGAATGGAATTCATCTTCACAACTGGAGCAAAGATCTCATCAAAATCAATCCCTTTCTTTTGATTGAAGCCTTTTACAACCAATTGAGCCTTATGTTTCACAACTTGATCGCCATTCTTTTTCAGCTTAAACACCCACTTATTCTAACGTGCTTTTCTGGCCTTAGGAAGATCAACCAACTCACAGGTTCCATTCTCCTCTAGAGAATTCATCTCTTCATCCATATCTTTCATCCAATTGTCCCTATCTTCATGATTTTACACTTCTTAGTAGCTCTCTGGCTCCCCCTCATCAGTAAGACAAATGTAATTAGAACTAAAATACCTCATAGATGGTTGACACTCTCTATCAGGCCACCTCACCCGAGGCTTTGCAGTCACTGGTTGGGGAGCTGGCTTCCCTTATTCAACACCATCTATACCTGGAGCGTCATCAACTGCAACAAGATTGGTGTCGTTCTTGAGTATTGTTTCATCATAAACCTGCTCTTCATATGTGGCACTTAATGAAGATGAAATTGGTGTAGTATTAGTAAAACCACTGGGAGCAAGTGCAGCCTTCTCTAACTTGTCCAAATTAGCCATGTTCTCATGTTCATGAAACACGACATATCTGCTTCTCACGGTCCTTTTCTTCACAGAGTCCCATAATCTATAACTGAACTCCTCATCACCATATCCTACAAATATACACGGAGTGGCTTTACTGTCAAGCTTCGATCTCTGTTCCTTTGGCACATGCATGAAGGCTTTACATCCAAAGACCTTCAAATGAGAATAAGAAGCGTCTTTTCCCGCCTACACTCTCTCTAGAATGTTAAAATTCAAAGGAACTAATGGAACCCTTGTTGATGATGTACACAGCAGTATTCACAGCTTCACCCCAAAATGCCTTAGGCAGCTTCGACATTTTAAACAAACATCTGGTTTTCTCCAATATGGTTCTATTCATACATTCTACGACACCAGTGTGCTAAGGAATACCTGGTTCTGTTCTTTCATAGCGAATCCCATGCTTCTTACAGTACCTTCTGAAATCTCGATTAACATACTCTCGCCCATTATCAGCTCGATGACACTTCAACAACATCCCAGTTTGTCTCTCTACTATAGTGTGAAACTGCTGAAAGACTTGAAATACCTGGCTTTCAGATCTCAAATAGAACACCCAAGTTTTTCGTGAAGTATCATCAATAAAAGTAACAAAATATCTATTTCCTCCTAGATACTCCACCTCACTAGGACCACATACATTAGACTGTATCAGTTCAAGTTTTCTTCATTTTCATTTTAGTTGTTTATGAAAATTGACTGTATGATGCTTACCTAACAAACAATCATCACAAGTGTTTACACCTAATTTTGAAAGGGCTGGGCCGACGTCCTTGTGAGCAAGATGCCACGTGCTTAACACATAAGGCCTCCCTCTAGGAGAATCAAGCCTTTATGTACTGAAGTAATGGCATCTCAAGCCCAGTATCCTGAAAAGATGATCACCTTGACGAGGGTATTAATCACTTAAGGACTCGAGATGGTTTAAGGGTTAAAGGAACTCGAGTTCAAGGGACTGCCAAGAAGGCTGCAAGACAGGTGGTTTCCAGGCTCGAGGTGGTTACTTGGAGTGCAATCGCATATACTTGGGCACTAAGCTTTGTCCAAGAGGACGTGGAAGTGCCTTCCACTAAGATTTTGGACGTAGGGATTTCCCTCCAACACTAAATTCAGGACACATTCATTGAAGATTTACGAGCTCAAAGAAGAAGCTTAGTGTCCAGATGTGGGTGAAGTTGCCGCAGAAATATGAGCAACCGTTATTTTTTCATTTCTATAAATAAATGATTCCACGTCAATCCAAAGTAGTACAAACACTCAATACCAAACTTCTTTAAGTTTTCTTTACAACCCACTTGTGCTTTTCTTCGAAGTGGCGTAACTTAGCATAGCTTAAATTAACATAGAACTTGTTGTACTTGCTTCATTAGTAATACAGTTTCTCGGGTTTTGGGTATGAACTTCCCATTTTAATCTATTCCCAAACATCGATAGGTTCAGAATTGAGGCTTTAGTTTGCGGGTTTGACGGCCAAGGCTTGACCTTGATTGCATTGGTCTTAACACTACTGTCACTGCTTTATAAGTCAGGTTTACTTAGGTTCGTGCCATTGTCTAGGGCTTTGATGGCCAAGGCTTAACCTTGATTGCGTTGGTCCTAACTCAATGGACTTGAATACGGTTTGCTCCACCTTAATCTAAGTCAAGGGTGCCAGGCTTGAAAACCTAATTAACTCGGGCTGGTATGTGGACTGCTGAGCTCTTAGGTTTGTCTCCACCCGAGTTCCTGACGTTTAAGTGTATAAGGAAAGGTGTTTATGGGCCCTGCTCTGTCACTGTAACTACCACTTGAGTTAGGTCCACATCCTTTTATTTTCTGTCAACACATATATATAAAAAATCCACAATAATCGAAGTCAGATACACCAACATTTCACAACCTTTTCTCGGAAAATGGTGAATGGTTGGGGTCAAATATGTGCCGTTCATAACATTTTAGTTGACCACATCATACTTACCTACAAACAAAATAAAGCAAACAAGCCTTTTGGTGACCGCAATGGGAGGCTTGGGACAAAAGTTCATCATCTCTAGCCCATCGTGGATTAACAGAACGTAGTTTCAGGACATTCACCAATGGTCAGAACCAGGAGGCCAATACTCTTGAGCATGAGGAGCCAGGGGGCTTAGCCTTGATTATATCCCCACTTGAGCATCCTCTTGAACAAAGCCTTATAACATGAAGGGATGAACCAAGTCATAGCCACAGCGGTGAGAGCGATGGTGGTGATGACATCCCAGAGGATGAATGAACAAAAATAGATGGCTATTCTTGCAAGAGTTTCATGGCCATGCTTAAATGCCATTTAGAAATTGTGGACCAAAGAGTTTAACAAACATTGAGAGAAGCCCTCGAGAGACAAACATGTTGAAGCCGAGTGCAATCTAGCAGCCCAGAATGAAAGCTCTACCGCTATGAGAGCCGTAATTAACAACGTTGGGACCTGGATGCATGATTGGCTTCACAAAGAGACTGAAAGAGTCTTAGTTGAAATGAACCCAACTTTGTCTTCTACTGCTACCCTTATTGCTAAGGATGTGGTAAGGCAGACAGTAGTTAAGGTTGAAACTATCTTAGTTAGACAAGCCGAGGCTTGTAATGGTTTGGTTCAAGCTGTTAGAGAGGATATTAGGCAACTTAGGCCTGCACCTCCTCCATCAATACTAACTAAATATCCTCGTGAGGCTCCCTTGAGCTCACGATTACCAATGACTGAGGCTGACTGTGATGTCCCTGAGAGAACGGAAAACCCAGTTATGGTTAACCCAAGTTACACACACTTGGAGTCCAGCCGTAGAAACAATGTGCCCCTTGGGGTTGTTGGCCCTTCAAATAAGAGTTCTTCTTTGGCCTCGAGGGATCTCAACACCAATGTGCCAATTTTACTTGTCCATGAGATAGGAGGGCAAAACCGTTGATACCCTTCTCAGGTAGTAGAGGTAACCTGGAGGCCCACTTAAGGCCTTGAAATAAAAATGCATGGCAGGAAACCACTCCTTGGAAACAGCCTCTCCTTCTTAGACCTCTCCATACCTATCATATTGGAGGCAAGTTAACCACTCACTTCCCCAAGACCATGACTTGGGGACGGATTAAGCGAGGGTGAACCAATAGCCTGCTAATATTGGTGTGCTCCCAGGCATGCCGTATAACCTAGGTCCTGCTGGGGCGTACTTCATGACCAGCCAAGTGCATAGCCATATGATTTGGGGGGTTACCCCGACTTTGGGCAACAAGATCTGTTCCCACACCTAATTGTGATGGGTGCTCAGGATATCCTGCAGATCCCTCTCGAGATCCTTACCAACTTGGGGGCAATGATAGATGTATAACCATGTGCCTAACGTACCCTATAGGACCAACTGACTGCTCTCATCAAGCAAATGTATGGGCTAGGCCTTAGAAGGAACAATAGACCCTTGTACAGTAAACCTTTACCCTGACTACAAAGATAGGGACTTCCCTTTCCCTCAAGGATATAAAATCCTCGAGTTGACCTTCATCTCAGGGGAAGGGACCGTGTTTACCCTTAAGCACTTGGCAAGATTTAATTTCCAGTGTAGGGAAGCGACTGATAATCAATATCTCAAGCTTATGTTGTTCCCCAGCTTCTTAAACTGGGACTGCTTTTCAGTGGTACATTAGTCTGCCACCTAATTCCATCTATTGTTGGGATGCTATGGCAAGGCAATTTCGGGCCTAGTTTGCAAGAATGGAATTAGGAACTTCCATGTCGGACTTGGCTCGAATGAGACAAGGTGAATCTATGGATGATTAAATTAACCAGTTTAAGAGAGCCAGGTTAAAATGCATAGTAGCCCTTCCCAAAGTTGAATATGCCAAGCTAGCCTTCAATGGCTTGTATATTGAATTTAGGAAGAAACTTGAAGGCTCTAACCTCATGAAGCTCCTACAACTGGTAGAATGCTTTGCTAGATACGAGGCTGTCTTGAAAGAAGAAAGCCTGAAAAAGAATAGCGTGTATGGGACTTATGTACATGATCTAATTGAAGAGAATGAAGATCCTCCTTACGAGATTGACGTTGCTGAATATGTCAAGGGACCTATTATGATTTGCAATCCTTTGGTTAAGAAGGATTTCAAAGCCAGGAAGTCTTATCAATCCCAAGACTTAAGAAAGTACTCATTTGAACTCTCTAGAGATGAAGTAATATTTGATTAGCTTGAGGGAAACAACAAACTCAAGATCAAAGGTAAATGTAGAAAACCTAACCTCAATTCTAATAAGGGGAAGGTATACTGTAAATGGCATGATTAGTTGACCTATTCAACAAAGAGCTGCTTCATCTTCAGGAACTTGGTTCAAGATGCCATAAAAGCAAGGGAATTAATCCTCCTGAGAGAAGGACATATGGTTGTTGACAAAGACCCTTTCCCTAGTCCTCTTCAAGTTAATGTTATTGACACCGTTGTCAAAAGCAATCCTTATAGTGTCCTAACTAATCCATTTCCCCTCTGCAGAAGGAAAATGGTCCTCAGCGACATTCAGAAGGTAAGAGTGGCTAACCATCTGTTCGAGCGGTTGGTCATTGAAGGGATACTGAGCTTCCCTAGACTTGTGCGCACATTGGATGATGGAATATGACATTGGCATATCACTGAACTCCATCCTACAAAAAGTGTGTTGTTTATAAAAACTTGCTGATCAAGCTTTGCAATAACTCTGCCATTACACTAACAGTGGCTAAGGAGTTGGCTATGGAGATCAATGGAAACCAGGGACTCTCTTAAGGATCCATGAGCCAAGAGAAAATATCTCGCAATCTGGAAAGGATGTCATACAAGGCATGCCAACAATGTTGCAGGAGGATACTGGCAGCACTAAGAAAACTCAGGTTGTTGCCTTAATATATATCTCTTGCAGACCCTCTCTTGGAATTAAAGATGCCATTAGAGAAGTCTCGTCGAGTTGAGCCTGCTAAGGATCCTCCTCAAAAGACCTAGATCAGCATGTGCACTGGGCATCCGAAGAAAAACCCAAACTACCACCTACTAGACGTGGACACCAGTCAGGCACCATGACGTTAAGGACACTAGCCTTGTAGGGTCCGATTTGGTAATGTTTGGAGAAGAAATCTCCTCGGACATGGGGAGGTTAGTCCCTCTAGCCTTACCAAAACTCAAAAGAGAAGGCACCTATGGATGAAGGCAGCTCAGTAGAAGATTTTGCTCGATACTGTTGGGATGAATTTCAAAAGTTTTCCCTAATTTAAACAAAATTAATGTAGCGGAACGGTTTAAAATTCTCAGTTTTAAACCTATAAGCAATTTTAAATTCTTAATTTTAGATCTACAGGCTTTTATTCTAATACATTCATAATAATGACATGAATAACAACTAGCATAATAAGAATTACAGTAAATAAATAGAAAAACAAAAAACTTAAAAGAGAAGGAAAGCAGAATGCATGGAATTGCTCCAATTAAAGAAAACCATAACAATAACCGTGAATGCTGAGAAAACCGAGAGAACACCGAGACCCAGCAGCCTTCTATGCAATGACCTCAAAACGTCCAAAGACTGGGCTCCAAAAAATATTAAACTGAGGAAAGAAAAATTTCAAAGGAAATTTTTTCCTCTCCAATTAGATCTCCAAAAGTCAATGCTTTCAGAAACTTTTTTAATTTAATTCAATTGAATGCCAAACTATAAAATCATTACCCCTATTTATAATAGGATACCATAGCAAAAAATTAACAAATTCTCGATGTGGGGCGCGTAGAAAAGAAAATGCAGCGTTTAAAGCTAAATAATAGTCAAAACATCGCGTTTCATTAATAGTTCAAAAAAGGCATTATTTTAATTATTTCCATGTGCCACGTGGAGTTCAGCGATTGGCCTGCGCACACGCATGGGGATTGCTCCCCTTAGGCAGAGCTAATTGGCTGCCAGGGTTTTACATAGATTGCAGCTGTGCATTTTGTGATTTTAAATTTTTTTTTTTGTTTTGTTTTATTTTTCAATTTAAAAAAAATTTATTTTATAATTTTTAACTTTTATTTATATCATGAATAATATTTGGCAAATTTGAATTTACTCATCTCATGAATAAATAATTCATCTTATGAATTCTTTAATATTTTTCGATGGCAATGAAGACATAGGCTTGCACGGGAACCTTAGGGACAATTTAAATCTAGCTCCAAATTGATCAAATTAATTATCATCTCATGATAAAATTTAATTACCATTTAATGAGACTTAATTCTACTAAATAAATGTCATTGCACTCTAGACTTAAATCATTTATTTGATAATTCCCAAATAGAATGAATTGATGACAGTAACCCCTCCATTAGATGTCCATGAAAAAAAATAATTATGACTACTACCATTATTTTTCTTACAGCTTTTCCATTAGTTCCCGATTCGCCCTTTTCCAAATAATTTATTTATACTTGAGCAAATTCATTATATAAATCCCAAATGTCAAACACTTGGAACACTTTGGCCAAAGATTCCGAATCAATGAAACACTTGCTAATCAATTAAGGGGATATCTTTATCTCATAAGAGACTGTAGATTCCATATTGAATATAAAATTTGCCACACTTCATGCCGCTACCCAGTATACATGGGAATTCAGTAATTTGTCTAGACCTTACTTATAATACACTAAAGTAACTAACATTCCACGCACAAGTCCAAAATACTCTCAGGATTTAGAGTCATTATTCAAACAGTACATCATAAATCACTCATTTCTGATAGCAGTCTAGAAACAAGTAACTCACATGGCCCAACTCAGTGTGTCAATCTCATTAAGCACACTAACATAACACTTTTGGATCACCATCCATATGACTAAGACAAGTCATCTAAAGTATCACGTTATAGTCTTAGCATATAAGTGGTCCAAACTTGTCTTTGATTACGAGTTTTTCAAATAATAATTTATACCATTTGTTTTAAGTCTATCTGTGGGTTAATTTCATAAGCCACTTAGAACAAACATGTAAATTTTAGTTTGAGGACTACACCCGTCTCATGGATGTTACTAAAAAAAAAATCACATGCAATATATATGCTTACTTACACAAATTTAATAAGAAAACGACTAGAAATTTAATTTTATTCTTTAATGAAGTAACACTTAGAGGGAAAAATTTGGATTTCTAGGACACCGTTCCTAACAATCTCCCGCTTGTCGTAAATCCAAATCACTATACACTTTCTACCCATTCCCTCTAAGTGCGATTCAAAAGGTCTTCTGAGTCTAAGTCTTTATAAAAAGATCTACAAGATTATTGCACGTATTCATCTGGAACTTTCTAAGCCAACAAGCCTCCTTCTGCAGCTTATAAAGCTGCAACATATTCGGCTTCCATGGTGGAGTCAGCATTACATGACTGCTTGACATTTCTCCAACTTGTGGCTCCTCCTCCAAGGGTCAAGACATATTCAGATGTCAAATGTCTAGCATCTCTATCTGACTAGAATTCTGAATCAATATAGCCAACTAGAACCAACTCGTCACTTTGAAAGATCATCATATAATCTCTAGTTCTTTTTTAGTACTTGAGAATATGCTTTACTGCCACCCAGTGCATCGTACCCGGGTTAGAATAATATCTGCTTACCATATCAACAGCAAAGCAGATATCTGGTCTCGTGCACAACATGGCATACATGAGACTTTTCACAGCCGAAGCATATGAAACATTCTTCATCTGCTCCTCCTCTTGAGGTGTCTTAGAACACTGCTTTAAAGAAAGAGGGACTCCACGCCCGAAAGGTAAAAGCCCTTTCTTAGAATCCTCCATGCGATACCTTGGCAACATCTTGTCAATATAAGTGGCTTGAGAATGACCCAATATCTTACTCTTACGATCTCGCGGAAACTTAATCCCAAGAATATAGCTGGCTTTTCCTAAGTCCTTCATATCGAACTGACTTGACAACCAAATCTTTACAGCTACTAACACCCCTACATCATTCCTAATGAGTAGTATATCGTCGACATACAGTACTGAGAAAGTCACTACTTTCTCGTAATGTTGTTTGTACATGCATGGTTGATCAACCAATTTCTTAAAACCATAGGATTTGATCGCCTCATTGAATCTCATATTCCATGAGCGTGATGCTTGCTTCAGCCCATATATTGACTTCTTCAGTTTGCATACCATATGCTCCCAATTTTTTCCAATGAAACCGTTTGGTCGCACCATATAGATGTCTTCTTCAAGACAACCATTCCAAAAAGCTGTTTTCACATCCATTGCCAAAACTCATAATTATAATGAGCTGTAATGAATAGGAATATCCTTATGGACTTTAACATTAAGGTTTCATTCAAAACGATTCCTTCTTTTTTGGGTAAAACCCTTAGCAACCAGCCTTGCCTTGAAGGTCCCTACCTTCCCCGTTCACTCCTCTTTTCCTCTTGTAGACCCATTTACATCCAACGGGCTTAATGCCAACAGGCGCCTCTGCAAGATTCCAGACCTGATTAGAATACATAGATCCTATCCTAGATTTCATTGCTAAGACCCACTAGTCAGCATGTTTGTCTTTAATTGCCTCATTATAGCTAAGAAGATGAGATTCAATGTCCCGGTCAACCATTAAGGCTCCCGTCACGAACCTGTCGGGTGCCCTGACAATCCTCCCACTACGCCTAGGCTCTCACGTACTTGGAACATTCTCTAAGTTATTAGTAGGTGCATCTAATGCATCCACTGTGTCCCAAGTTGTGTCTAACTGTTCAGGATTAGCGTCATTTTCTTTTAACTCCTCTAACACTGCTCTGCTTTCGCTTTTATAGTCTACTACAATATCCTCCTCTAAATATTTCACATTCGTGCTTACAAAAACCTTTTGATAAGAAAGATTTTAGAAAAGACCGCCCCTTGTTCCTTTGGGATAACCAACATACATGCACACCTTTGTCTTTGATTCCAACTTGTCAGGATTCTTTTTCAACACATGTGCTCACCTCCAAATACCAAGGTACCCTAGACTTGGCTTTTAACCAGTCCATAACTCCACAGTCATTTTAGGAACTGACTTAGATGGAACTAGGTTAAGAAGATATGATGTTATCTCTAAAGCATAACCCCAAAAAGAGATTAGCAAGGTAGCATGACTCATAATAGACCTTACCATATCTAACAATGTCCTATTCCTTCTTTCTGCAACACCATAGAGAAAAAAGTTGAGATCTTATCCCATTTGTAGTTAGGAAATCCAGAAACTCACCTGAAAGGTATTCTCCACCTCGATCTGATTGAAGTGACTTTACTTATTTGCCTAATTACTTTTCAACTTTAGCTTTATACTCTTTGAACTTTTCAAAAGGGTCCGACTTATGTCTCATTAAGTAAACATACCCACACCTTGAGTAATCATCAATGAATGTGATGAAGTATTCATACCCACCTCTTGCTTGAACGTTCACTGGCCCACATACATCTATGTGAACCAGCTCAAGTAAGTCACGAACCCTGTTGCTTTTACTCTTAAAGGCAGACTTGGTCATCTCATCTTCTATGCAGGATTCACAAACTGGTAATAACTTCAAGTCCAAAAATTCTATCAGTCCATCTTTTACCAGTCTTTGGATCCTATTTGAATTAATGTAACCTAAATGTTGCTGCTATGTGTAGGCATTATCCTTTTAAGTTGTTTTCGTTTAGGAGATTGAACAAGTGAGCTTGTGCTAGATTCATATAAACAAATATGAAAGTTTTGGTTAGGAAGCAACATGAATAAACCATCGACACATGTACCTTTGCAAATAAACAATTTATTTCGCATGAAAACAGGTTCACAACAAAAATTAACTGAACAACCATTATCCATTAACAAGACACATAAATCAAATTCCTATGCAATACAGGTCCAAATAAACAATCCTTCGAAAACAAACACTCTTCCACTAAATGCTAAGCTAATATTTCCTACTCCTAAGACCGCTACTCTTGTACCATCTTTGACTATCAGGTACATCTCTCCATTAGGTTTCCTCCTGGTTAGCCTGAGCCCCTGTAACATATTACAGACATGATTAATTGAACCTAAGTCCACACCAGTATCCTGGTGGAATTTCAACTGTGCTTGACTCAATTAAGTGAGATATCAATATACCTTCACTAGATGGCTCAACAGTCTTTGCAGGAAGAGCAACTAAGTTCTTAGTGCAGTCCCCTTTCCAGTGGCCCATTTCTCTGTAAAGGAAACACTTTTCTTTGACTTGCTGACTATAACTCATCCCCAATACCTGGGCACTGCTCATGCCTCACATCATGTCCTCTGTTGCTTGCAGCTCTTTCATTAGTTCAGGCAGGGAATAGTTTTTGTTGTTCATAAAACAATTTAGCTTGAACTGAGTGAATGAGCTAGACAGAGAGCCAAGGATGATATCTAACTTAGTTTGACCATCAAACTTAGCTCCGATGATCTCCAGTTCAGAAAAAACATGACATCAAATTCATGATGAGTTCCTGAACTGTTATTCCTTCGGAAATCCTGATGTTGAGCAACTTCTTTATGAGTTCTTGCCTCGCTGCTTTATATTGCTTCTCAAACATTTCTCCTAAATGTTCAATCATCTCAGCTATTGTTTGCTTCTCAAGCATCTGATGCCTGAGTACTTCTGACACGGTGGTCAATATATAGCACTTGGCTAACTCATTGGCCTTGTGCCAGCTTTCATAACGCCCTTTTTCAGTAGCTTTGCAATTAGCAGTGGACATTGGTTGACAAGCTTTAGTGAGAACAAACTGTAGACCCTTGTGAGTAAAAACTAAGTCCAACTTATTTTTTTAAGACAATGTAATTTGGTCCAGTGAGTACATTATGCATTAGAATCGAGTGAAGTTCACTAGTCGCATCCATTCTAAACCACTGTAAATTCAAACAATTGTATAACTATCTAATATGAGTCATGTATAATGCATTAATATCTATTCTTTTATTTTAGCAAACATAATAAGTCAAGTATCCACAAAATTATACTATCATGTATGCAATGATACCCAAACACACCATTCCTTACTCCCCGGTAGCGAGGTCATATAAAATTAATTTGGGTGAGAACTATTCTCAATTAACATATTTTATTGAAACTCTTACTAAAATGATTAACTCACCACTATATCTTAGTCTCTAACATAACACAACAGAGCTCCTTGGGGCGGCCAATGTATCATACTAGCCAAGTGTAAACCATTACCTAAACCTCTATGCAAATACACGTAATACTTCACGGTAACGTGGCCGGATCGCTTCTTTACACTTTAGTTTATTCTAATAAAAGTATAACCCTGTAACCTGCAAGTCGTCGTGCTCTGCGGGGAGGTCTGTTGATCCACTATACTACTAGACTGGTAATGAAGACTATGAGGTTTCAACAATTGAGCCTCGCTTTCACTTGATTTTTATAAAGTGGTTTTAATTAACTTGAATTTACTACTTAGATTATCTCATAATCTCCATTAGGATCTCATTCTAATACTAAATTAATTAATAAAAATTAATTTTTAATCACTATTTAAAATAGTACAGACGGCTATACGTCCCAAATTTTTTTAAATTGCTAATGTCATTGCCATGTCATCGCCACATGTGGCCACGTCAGCACCACATCATCGCCAACATTTTTAAAAAATATTATTATTACAAGATAATTGAATCGGATCTCATTAGATCAATTTTATCCGATTTCATAAATCATGATCAAATATGCATAATCTCATTATACGAATAATATAAATGTAATTTTAATGAATCTATATTAACTAATCTGAATTAATTATTATTTTATTATCGATTTAAACAATTTAAACATGTACTTAAACTATCTTTCCTTCTTAATAATATCTTTATTTTATTAAATCGTAAATCTATTTATTTTGTTCTTATTATACCTATCATGTATATCATGAATGTAATCAGAGGCTGGCTTTAATACCAATTGTTGGGATGAATTTTAAATTTTTTTTCCTAATTTAACAAAGTTAACGTAGTGGTACGGTTTAAAATTTCTAATTTTAAACCTATAAGCGATTTAAATTCTTAATTTAAATCTATAGACCTCTAATCTAATACATTCATAATAATGACATGAATAAAACGAGCATAGTAGTAATTACAGTAAATAAATAGAAAAGCGAAAAACTTAATAGAGAAGGAAAGAAGAATACCTGGAATTGCTCTAATTAAAGAAAACCAGAATAATAGCCATGAATGCTGAGAAAGCCGAGAGAACACAGAGATCCAGCAGCCTTCTACGCAATGACCTCAAAAGGCCCGCAGAGTGCTCTCCGAAAGATATTAAACCGAGGAAAGAAAATTTTCATAGGAAAATTTTTTTTCTCTTCAATTAGATGTCCAAAAATCAACACTTTTAGAAACCTTTTTAATTTAATTTGATTGGATGCCAGGCTATGAAATAAATGCCCCTATTTATAGTAAGATACCGGAGTGAGAAATTAACAAATTTTTGATGTGGGACATGCAGAAAACAAACAAAACACAGCTTTTAAAGTAAATAACAGTCAAAACATCGCATTTCATTAACAGATTTGTTTGTAATTTAGAAAAATAACAAAAATATTAATGCAAATTCACTCAGTAGGGATAAAACAATAACATTATTCGCCCAGTAGGGGCAAAGAATAGCATTATTCTCCCAGTAGGGGTAAAAAAATAACATTATTTGCCCAGTAGAGGAAAAGAACAACATTATTCGCCCAACAGTAGGGGTAAAGAACAATGTTATTCGCCCAGTAGAGGTAAAAAACAACATTATTCGTCCAGTAGGGGCAAAGAACAACATTATTCGCTCAGTAGGGACAAAAAACAACATTATTTGCTCAGTAGGGGTAAAAACAACACTATTCGCCCAGTAGAGGCCAAGAACAACATTAGTCACCCGATAAGGGTAATAAACAACATTATTCGCCCAATAGGGGTAAAAAAATAACATTATTCGCCTAGTAGGGGTAAAGAACAACGTTATTCTCCCAGTAGAGTAAAAAGCAACGTTATTCGCCCAGCAGGAGTAAAAAGCAACGTTATTCACCCAGTAGGAGTAAAGAGCAACATTATTCGCCCAATAGAGGCAAAAACAACATTATTCACCCAATAGGGGAAAAGAACAACGCTATTTTCCTAGTAGAGATTAAAAAAAAAAAAAGAACAACATTATTCGTCTAGTAGGGGTAAAAAAACAATGTTATTCACCCAATAGAGGGAAAAACAACATTATTCGCCTAGTAGGGGCAAAGAACAACATCATTCGCTCAGTAGGGGCAAAGAACAACGTTATTCGCCCAGTAGAAAGAAATTAACATAATTCGCCTAGTGAAAGTAAAAATCCACGTAATGACCGAGTAACATAAAACTTATCTATTTACACGACTTTTGAGATATATCCTAAAAAGAATAATAAAAACTTAACTTGTAAGAAAAGAAAAAGAACACTTATCCGAACACTAAAATCATCCTACCATTATAAATAGGAGAAAAGGGAAATGAAAAAAAAGACAAAAAAAAGTAAGGGATAACGGGGATCTCGATAATCTTTAAGCAGCTTGAGTTTAGCTTCTTCCCAAATACCTACTAAACACCACAAACATAATTGGCGCCGTCTGTGGGAAAGTCATGATATGACCGAATTATCGAGATCCCCGGATCCCCCAATACAAGATAGTGAAACCGAACATGTTCTAAAAAGCCAACTCCAAAACATACAAACGGTTTTAGAACAACTTGTGGAAAAATTAATAAGACAAAGGCCCGAAGATAACTCGGACCCTAAATATGTAAGGTTACTAGGAGATGAGCATGATTATGCATGCGAACCTCAGCGAAAGGAAAAATCGGAAAAAAGAAAAGATCAACATCATGAATCCGATCGTGGCAACAAAATTTTGGATGACATACGGATGGACCAGGACAGTATGGAGGACGAACCTACGACCAACATCAACAACGTACATAAAAGCCGGCCAGATTTTACTCACTCTCTGTAAGAAACAAAGATCTACTCAATTCCTGAAGTCCCGGGTACGTACTCTCCTTTTTTATTAAGAATTCTATCTTTTCCGACAGAAAAAGTTAAGGTTCCCAATACCGACCTCTTTGATGGATCTCAAGATCCCAAAGACCATCTGTCAGGTTTTAAGTCCCGGATGTATATACAAAACGCCGCTTCAAAGGAAATGTGGTGTAAATGCTTTCCAACCACTTTAAAGGGAGTGACTCAATCTTGGTTTTCTTCCTTACCTCCCTGTTCAATCGATGGTTTCGTCCAATCAGCAGAACGCTTTTCTAGGCACTTTGTCAATAATAAAAGGAGGAGAAAGAAGGCTACACAGTTGATGCAGTTACAGCAAAAAGAATCTAAAACTTTGAGAGACTATGTTAGGCAATTTACTAGAGAAATGATAGATATACCAGGATTAGTTGATGAAACCGCCATTGGCGCCTTCATCAACGGATTTAAACATTCAGAATTTAAATTTTCCCTGGACAAGAAACAACCAGAAACCATTGAGGAGCTATGGAACAAAGCCAACTAATATATATCAGCTGAAGATATTTTGACCGCGGCAGGAAGATTGCGGCTGGGAGTCACTAGAAAGTCGCGAGAAAAATAAGAAACATCTCACTTGACGAGGCCAAGGATGCCAGAGACGACTTTAAAACCAAAAATACAAGTGCGAAGACCTATGGGGCATTTTGCTTATGAAATACAGGGAAATGCGACACGTCTACCTTTTCCTTTTAGAAGAGCATTCTACAGGCCAAAAGCACCTTTAAATCCACAAACTAAGTCAAAAAATGGTGTAGCTACCATCAATTCTACAGCCATACCATGGAAGAATGCCAGGCAAGGAAAAGGCAAACCCAGAACAGTCAAGCTTAGATGGATAATTCAAGTATATAATCAAAGGAACCCGACAGTAATGCATTGATATCGATACCTCCAAGAGAATTGATAGAAAACCTAAAAAAGTGATTGCCATGATATCTCATACTTTACTTCCGGGTAACTCTTGCCCGTCCAAACCAGAAAAAGAATGAGTAAAAAGAATCCAATCTTTGTTAGAAATCACTTTTAATGATGAAGACTTGAGTGATGTTTGCATCCCACATGACGATCCACTAGTTATCACCCTCGAAATGGAGCAATACTGTGTACACGGGGTGTTAGTTGATCAAGGAAGTGTGGTAAACGTACATTTTTACCAGTGTTTCGAACAAATGGAAATGCCGGATAATGAAATTTCTCTAGTTCACTAGCTTGTAGTAGGTTTCACATGGGAAGCGGTCAAACCATTAGGAGTAGTTGCTATGAATGTTGTATTCCGAGGATAAAAAGCTACTAAGAAAACTAGGATGGAATTCCTGGTTATAGATTTACCCTCCCCTTACAACGTGATACTTGGTCAACCTGCTTTAAATTGCATATGAGTCGTAATCTCTACATATCACCTACTAATGAAATTTGAATCGGACAATGGAGAAATAACGGCCATTCGAGGAAACCAAAAAGTAGCTCGTGAATGCTACTATGCCTCGTTGAAAGTTGATAGTTGTGAAGTCGCGTCCAGGATCGACACAAGAGAAATTAGCCTTTCCGAAGAAAGTGAATCCAAAGACTCAAACCAAGATTGGGGGAAATTAAAGGAGATAGAAGTGGAGGAGGGAAAAACTGTAAGAGTCGAGTATTGGCTGTTGGAGGAAATAAAGAAAGAACTGGCTTTGCTATTAAAACAATACCGAGACGTCTTCGCGTATAACACCAATGAGATGACAGGAATTAATCAAGACATTATGGTTCATAAACTGAATGTTTTAGCAGTGATAAGTCTAATTTAGTATATAATTATTTATATCATTTTGATTCATTTGTAACCATTTTACATCAAACGTTTATCGCTTTTGCTCGATTTTGCTCTTTTTCGCTCACATTGCTATTTTCTTGAAAAAACACTTATTTTATGCTAATAGGTTTTATTATCAATGTCAACAAGTTGAAGCAATATATCAAATATATCAAATAATGGCAAAAAAAAATAGCAAAACCATCCTAAAGTGCAAGGTTTTATGCAAGAAGAACAAGAAATTGCTTTGGGCGGTAACTTTTCTCGCATTTTATAGCTCAAATTCATTGTATAAGCCATGAACATCATGATCTTGGCCTGAATATCAGACTTGAGCCGTGGAAAGCAAGGAAAAGCATAAAAAAAATTGCAAGTATATGCAAATTGCTTTGGGCGGCAACAAGGAGCAAATAAGAATGAAGCTTGATGTAAATTTTTCATATTTTTTATTTACCCTTCAAACACTATAAATAGGAGTTATTGGGAGTGTTTTGATCATCCTCAACTCAGCAAAAAATTCTCATACAAAGGAAGAAAGAAGAGGAAAAACGTGAGGAAGAAAGAGGGAGAAGGAAGGAAGAAATTATGGCTTGTAATTTTGAATTTTTAAGTTTTTTCTATTCTTTTCTTCTTTGAGTTCGTGAATTTTGTCTTAGTTATGCTTTATTTTATGTCTATCATAAACTAATTTTGTTATTCCAAGGCTACGATGTAGCCTAAGTTGTAATATACGCTCTCTTCTAATTCAACGTATTGAATGTTTTGTTATTACGTTGCTGAAGTGTTTATCATCGTTCTTCATGAGTTTTCAATGATTGATCACCATTTAAAGCCTCTAATGATTTATAATGAGTCTGAGAGGAGATCTATGGCGATTGCTAAGGTGATAAGCACCACAAATTGAGGGAATGCTTGAGAGAGATTAACGCAATTTGTGTAGTCTTAAGTGAAAATCATGGATCTTTAACTTTTTTCTTATTTAAATTCATGCACGAAAGTGATGGGTTGATTTTTAAAAGAGTATGCAATAACAACATGAGTATCGAGAATAGAAAGCCGTATTAATTCAACTAGGTGAAATCGGATGCCTTGGATCTTATTAAATTATAAAAACCAACTAAAAATCAGTAAACTTTTCATAAGAATTTGTAAACATTTTTGTTCCTTTTTATTTTGTGTTATTTCATTTCAAAAATCATAATTTTTGATCTTTTAAATAGCACTAGAACTACTAATTCCGGTACTCACTCGATAACAATCCTCGTGGGAACGATGCTCTACTCACTCTGTATTGCTTGATATGACTTGGTGCACTTGCTAAGCAACACACAAGTTAAGCATCAAGTTTTTGGTGCCGTTATCGGGGATTGTTTTTATTCGAGTGATATTGTTACCACCTAGTTTTGGTACTAATTTGAAATTGTTAATAATTTATAAAATTTATGTAAGTTTGAAAAGAAATCTTTATTCATTCATTTAATTCATTTGTTAAAAAAAAAAAAAATTCGTATAAGCATACCCCCCCTGAAAATTATGTTTTGGTTAAATTTTGTTAGTTTTGTGTTGTTTTACTTGTATTTGCTCCTTAGTTTCATCTTTATTTTACTTATAAGTTCGATTTGTAAAAATTTTAAGAGTTAAAATTGCTATTTCAAAGCTTTTTACAACATTAGTATTACAATTCGCCCCCCCCCCCCCCCCCCCCCCCCCCCCCCTAAAAATTTGGTTTTTGGTTAAAGTTTTGTGTATATTTGTTTAATTTTGAAGTTTTCTCATATTTATGTGTCTTTCTTTTGGTTTTTAAGTTTTTTTTTCTAACTTTGTATGCAAGATCAAAACGAAAAAGAAATAACTCCTTTTGACCCCGAAATTGAAAGAACACTTCGACTAATCCGGAAAACTAAAAGGATCGAAACAATAGTTAATAACAATAATATTAATAATGACGAAAGGCCTTTAAGACATTACACTGTCCCAACTGTTGGAGGGTGTACTTCCAGCATTCGACGTCCACCAATACAAGTAAACAATTTTGAAATCAAACCTGCTATAATACAAATGATTCAAAAAACTGTCCAATTTGGCGGTCTGCCTAGTGAGGACCCGAACCTACATATCGCTAACTTCTTGGAGATATGCTACACATTTAAGCATAATGGTGTTAACGATGTAGCCATTCGCTTAAGGTTGTTCCCGTTCTCATTTAGAGGCAAAGCCAAAGCGTGGTTAATGTCATCACCACTAGGCACTATCACCACTTAGGACGATTTGGATCAAAAATTTCTTGCTAAGTATTTTTCACCAGCCAAATCAGCCAAAATGAGGAGTGACATTACCTCTTTCGTACAATACGGCATGGAATCTTTGTATGAAGCGTGGGAACGTTACAAAGAACTTTTAAGAAGGTGTCCACACCACGGTTTGCCAGTTTGGATGCAAGTCCAATGGGTTGGCACCTAATACTCGAACACTGGTAGACGCGGCTGTTGGACGAGCCCTAAACAACAAGACTCCTAATGAAGCATACGAGTTGCTAGAAGTGATGGCTAACAACAACTATGTAAGAGCAGCTGATCAAAGGAAACCAGTGGGTGTGTACGAGGTAGATGCAATAACCAAGTTATCCGCTCAGATCTCAATGATGCAAAAACAATTAGTTGATTTGAGTGTTAATGCCATTAATTCTCTTATGCTGACATGTGAGTTTTGTGCAGGTAACCATGCAAGCATAGAATGTCAAACAGGAAACCCTTTTCGCCCCATCAAACCACGAACAAGCAAATTTTGTTTTAAATTTTCAAAAACAACAAAATAATCCATATTCCAACACTTACAATCCTGGGTGGAGAAACCACCCAAATTTTTTGTGGAATAACCAAGGGATTCAAAAACAACCTTTTCAGCCACCAGAAAGAAAAACTGATATCGAGGAATTGTTTAGTAAGTTTATGCAATACATTAAAAGTTTCATGCAAAACACTGAAACAAATCTTCGAAATCAAGAAGCAACCTTTAGAAACCTTGAGACCTGAATCAGACAAATTTCAAAACCACCTCTCTTAAAGATCTCAAGGTTCCTTACCTAGTACTACTGTTACTAACCCACGAGAGCAGGTAAGAGCTATAGAATTACGAAGTGGGAAAACTCTGAAGAAACCAACTCAGGTAGTTAAGGCCACGCAAAATTAACAACCCATAATTGACCTGTCCACGTATACTAATCAAGAACTAGAAACTGAAGTAGGGACAAAAATCCAAAATGAAGAAGAACCAAATAGGGCTGAAACTCAATCCTGCAAACCAAAAGTTCCATTCCCTCAAAGTTTGAAAAAGACAAAAGCAGACGTACAATTTGCTAAATTTTTGAAAATTTTCAAAAAGTTACACATTAATGTCCCTTTTGCTAAAACGTTAGAACAGATACCCAAATATGCAAAATTCATGAAAGAAATCCTGTCTAACAAAAGAAAGTTGGAAGAATTTGAAACGGTGGCATTAACTGAAGAATGCAGTGCCATACTCCAAAAGAAGTTACCTCCCAAGCTCAAGGATCCAGAGAGTTTTACGATACCTTGCACCATTAGCTCCATTAGTTTTGATAAGGTTTTATGTGATTTAGGTGCAAGTATAAATTTAATGCCTCTCCTTGTGTTCAGGAAGCTTGGCTTAGGAGAGCTGAAGCCCACTACAGTATCTCTCTAACTAGTGGACAGATCAATCAAGTATCTTAGAGGTGTAATTGAAGATGTCTTAGTGAAAGTTGATAAATTCATCTTCCCAACTGATTTTATAGTGCTTGATATGGAAGAGGATCGTGAGACACCTCTTATTTTAGGCCGACCCTTCCATGCTACCGGAAGAACCCTGCTAGATGTGCAACAAGGAAAACTTATC
The DNA here is from genome assembly GCA_018398585.1 of Simmondsia chinensis. Classification (NCBI taxonomy): domain Eukaryota; kingdom Viridiplantae; phylum Streptophyta; class Magnoliopsida; order Caryophyllales; family Simmondsiaceae; genus Simmondsia; species Simmondsia chinensis. The sequence goes on from JAGTTD010000024.1 coordinate 12,085,617, forward strand.
TTAAGGGTGCAAGATGAACAGGTAACCTTAAATGTTTTTAATGCTATACAATTTCCAACTAACGTGGATTCTTGTTTTGAGGTTGATATTGTAGACAAGTCGGCAGCCGAGACATTCAGGGACACATTCCCTAAGTTACCCCTTAAAGCTTGTCTAACAAAGTCTGGGACCCTAGACACGGAGAACGAGTTGATAAGGGAATGTGCCCAATACCTAGAAAGCTGCGAACCTTTCAATTCGCACCATGAAACAATAGTGGAAGGCATACAAGTGATTGAAACTCAGCAAAGAATGGAAGAAGATGAACCTCCAAATCTAGAGCGCAAGCCATTGCCACCTCATCTCAAGTATGCTTACCTTGGTAATTCTAACACTTATCCCATCATTATTAATGCTTCTTTAAGTAATGTTGAATAGTTAAGGTTGCTTAGAGTTCTAGGGGAGCATAAATTAGCAATCGGATGGACCCATTCAGACATCAAGGGAATTAGCCCTTCCTTATGCATGCATAAGATTCTCATGGAGGATAGCTTCAAACCTACCGTGCAACCCCAACGTCGATTAAACCCTGCCATGAAAGAGATGGTAAGGAAAGAATTTGTCAAGTTATTAGATGCCGGGATCATTTATCCCAAATCTGATAGTCCATAGGTAAGCCCAGTACAAGTAGTTCCAAAGAAAGGGGGAATAACCATAGTAGAAAATGAGAACAATGAGGTCATCCCTACTAGGAGTGTCATAGGATGGAGGGTGTGTATAGATTATTGAGAACTGAATGATGTGACCCGAAAAGACCATTTTCCCTTTCCATTCACTAATCAAATGTTAGAAAAACTGGCAAGCCATTCGTATTACTGTTTCCTTGATGGTTATTCAGGATACAACCAAATTACCATAGTACCAGAAGATCAGGAAAAGACCACTTTCACTTGTATTATGGTACCTTTGCCTATTGGAGAATACCTTTTGGGTTATGTAATGCTCATGCGACTTTTGAATGATGTATGATGGCAGTCTTTAGTGATATGGTGAAAATTTTCATATGAGTATTTATCGATGATTTTTCAGTCTTTGGAGCCTCGTTTGATGATTGTTTAACTAATCTCACCATGGTTTTGCAAAGATGCATTGACACTAATCTTGTTTTGAATTGGGAGAAATGTCACTTTATGGTACAGGAAGGAATTGTGTTGGGACATAAGATTTCAAAAAGAGGAATTGAGGTTGATAGAGCAAAAACTGAAGTGATAGAGCGATTATCACCCCCTACTGATGTTAAAGGCATTCGGAGTGTCTTAGGTTATGTCGGTTTCTATAAAAGGTTTATTAACGACTTCTCTAAGGTCACTAAGCCTCTCTGCAATTTATTGGTGAAGGATGTCTCTTTTAACTTTGACAGTGACTGCATGCATGCCTTTGAAACCTTGAAGAAAAAACTAGTGTCAGCACTAATAACTATAGCACCCGATTGGGCCTTACACTTTGAACGTATGTGCGATGCTAGTGACTATGCGGTAGAGGCCATGCTGAGGCAAAGAAGGGTAAAAAATTTTCATGTAATTTACTATGCTAGTACGACTTTGACAGATGCACAGGTAAATTATGCGACAATTGAGAAAGAATTACTGGCTATAGTTTTTGCATTTGACAAATTTCATTCCTACATGCTAAACTCAAAGGTAATTGTTTACACTAATCATTCAGCTCTTAAATACCTTTTTGTGAAACATGATGCAAAACCAAGACTGATAAGATGGATTTTATTGCTTCAAGAATTCGATATAGAAATTCGGGATAAAAAGGGAACAGAAAATGTTGTGGCAGATCATTTATCACGCCTTAAACGAGAGGACGAAAGTCCCTCTATCAATGAAAAGTTCCCGGATGAAAGTCTTATGATGGTAAGCGAAAATTCTAATTATCCATGGTATGCTGACATTGTTAATTATGTGGTTACAGGAACTGCCCAAGGACATGACATATCAACAAAAAAAGAAGTTCTTCGTTGATTTAAAGCATTATTTTTGGGAAGACCTATTCTTATATAGGCATTGTGCAGACCAAATCATTAGGAGGTGTGTACCTGAAGAGGAAATGGAAGACATATTGCACCATTGCCACTCTCTTGAAACTGGTGGCCATTATGGTGGAACAAGAACTGCAGCTAAGGTTTTGCAATCAGGTTTTTATTGGCCTACACTGTTTAAAGATGCTTTCAAATTTGTTAGTAAATGTGATCGATGTTAAAGGATAGGAACTATTTCCAAGAGACATGAAATGCCCTCAAACAAAATTTTAGTTGTTGAAATATTTGATGTTTGGGGGATTGATTTCATGGGTCCTTTTCCTTCATCATTTTCTAACAGATTTATTTTAGTTGCTGTCGATTATGTATCAAAGTGGGTAGAAGCAGTTGCTTTTCCGACCAATGGTGCAAGAGTTGTGATAAACTTTGTAAGAAAAAAACATCTTTTCTCAATTTGGAACTCCTATAGCAATTATAAGCGATTGCAGAAAACATTTTTGTGACCGTCAACTTGAAATTTTATTGAGTAAGTATGGAGTCACACACCATATGGCTGCTCCATACCATCCTCAAACAAGGGGTCAAGTGGAGATTTCAAATCAAGAATTGCAAAATATTCTTAAAAAGACAGTTAGTACTTCTAGGAAAGATTGGTCGAAAAAGCTAGATGACATGGTTTGGGCGTATAGAACATCATTTAAAACACCGATCGGAATGTCTCCATATCGATTAGTTTATTGCAAGGCATGTCATTTGCCAATGGAATTGGAACATAAAGCATACTGAGCCATAAAAAACTTGAACTTCAATTTAGAAGCTGCAGGAGAGAAAACGTTACTGCAAATCAATGAAATGGATGAGTTCAGGAATGAAGCTTATGAAAATGCTCGAATTTACAAGGATCATACCAAAAGATGGCATGACAAGCACATTCTGAACAGGGAATTCATAGTGGGACAAAAAGTCTTGCTTTTTAACTCTAGATTACGACTCTTCCCAGGAAAATTGAGCTCCAGATGGTTAGGACCCTTTATTGTAACCCATGTTTTTCCATATGGCATAGTCGAGATTCAAGATGAGAAGAAGGGCACCTTCAAAGTTAACGGTCAAAGGCTGAAACCGTATATTAACGGAGAGCTCGAACCACAAAAGACCTCCATTCATCTCAACAACGTCGAATGATCCACCCAATAGGTCGAGCTAACGACTTCTTGGGAGGCAACCCAAGTGCTCTTTTCCTTACTTCTTTTATTGCATTCTCCTTTTATTTTTATTTTCTTATATTTCTGTACATTTTTGTTCAAACAGGTATTTTGAAACAAGTTTGAGTGTAACCTGATCACAATGTTCACCAACAAATATCAATCCTCAAACCTAGGAAGTATCTCTCACCTAATGCTTCATTCTTTATATTTCTTTTAACATTGAGGACAATGTTAACTTTAAGTTTGGAGGTGGGAGAAATAATTTTTTAAAAATTTTGAACAAAATTTTTCGAAAAGTTTCCTTGTTTTGTCTTTTAGAGTAGGCTTTAGTGCCTCCTAGAGTTTGAAGCCTTTGTATGGAGATGTAGATAGTATCAGCCAACAAAAAGATTGTCTATTTTCTTTAATTTAAATCATTAGTCTTTCCAAATTTAAAAAAAAAAAAAAAAAAAAGAAGAACTGATCACCATGCTTTGTAGGCAATTTTCTACTCCTTTTAGCTCGTTTACTTGAATTAGATTTGAATAACTTGATAATCAATTGTTTTTGTGTTCTAATAGCAAAACACGATCTAATCTAAGGCACTATCTTGATAAAAATATGGTATTTGAGTTCACTAGTTAGCATGGCTCTTTTACTTTTCTTTCTGATTAAAAGATGTTCAAATTTGAATGCATTGCATTAAGATTATCATATACATTTACGCTTAGAGTGCATCGAAGCAAACAAGGGTTGAAAAGGAGTGAAATCAAGTGTCATTTAGGCATATTTAAAGACTATAATGAGAAACCCAACCACATGTATAGAAGAAGGACACATCGCGTGTAATTCAATAACCTAAATAGATCTCATAAGGTTTCGGGAATTAATCGACCAATCAGCACAAGGACTTGTTGATCGGCAACCTAATTGGGATGGAACCTACAGTATGACTGCCAATCGATCAGCCAATAGTGGCGATCAATCAGTAGCCTACTGTGGGCCAACCAATCGATCGGCTAAAGTCTCGCAGAGGAGCTAAAGTCAGCCGCGGGTATAAATAGACAGGGGGAGACCTAATATTTCCTATCTTTTGCCTCTCCTCCTCCCTTCCTCTCCTTCCAAAAACTGCTACGAGTTCTAAGGGTTCTCAAACACTAAAATGCGGGTGGTCGGAGTGCCGAGGCATCAAAATTAAGGGTCAACATCAACGTCAATCGAGGGAGTCATCGTTCATGAGTTTTTCTTCACATTCTCTTCTAGATTTTGGGATGTGTATAACTCACATCGAGGAGTAGACTTGGGGTTTAGGGGTGAAGGATGGGTAGCAGTCCAGATCCCGAATTTATATTTTATTGTCGACAATGATTTATGTTATGTTATTTTTACACCCATGTGGGGAATTGATTATTGTGATTGGTTTTTTATGGATAAGCTTGTAGCCATATTTAGATTCCGAATTTATTTGCGTTCCATCTATGTGCTTGTAGCCTAAACTTTAACATAACAAGATTTCACGCTTGGTCAGTGTTGAGGTTGTAACTAACCCTGAACACAATCTTTTATATAAGTTAACATTGAATTAGGAACAAGAAAGGAATTAAGTAGTGCTGTTGAGATAACCTATGCTACACCTAGAGTGATAAAATAAATTATGCTCTTAGACTAATTCATTATCCTATGCCTTAATTTAAGTGTTAACCCAAGCTCAGTGCTTATAGTCTAAGGAACGTACCCAGTGCCTCAAGGGCTCCCACCTACGCAGGGTCTCGGGGGGGGGGGGCGCCGATGTACGCAATCTTCCCCCTTCAGGGTATGCTGTTTCCGAATGCCCCCAACCTGAGGGTGAGGACTTCCCAGGAGGTCACCCATCCTGGTACTACTCTCTCCCAAGCACGCTTAACTTTGGAGTTCTAACGGGATCTGGTGACGGTGTATTGGTGCCCTCTTTGGGAATTGAGTATAGTCTAAGCCCTCTAAATCATTGTCATAGTAAAGTATAATGATGGGAATTCAATTAAGCTACCCCTAATTCATTTCCTGAACTGCCCTTAATTGATTTGACAACTTTCATTTACCATTAGTTCTAAGTTTCGTCAACAAATAATTCAAAATAACAAAAATCGAGCTTCAACCGCTCATTAATCATCGAGTCTAACTTTATATTGATTCTCTGAGGATACAACATTCGTATACCCGACTAATATATGACGATCGTGTACACTTGCAAGTAAATGGTTTCAAAACACTTTTAAAACTACATCAAGTTTTTGGCACCGTTGTCGAAGAATCGGTAAGCAAAGTTAGATTATGGAATTACCAAAGAGGGCACCAATACGCCGTCACCGGATCCCATTAGAACTCCAAAGTTAAGCGTGCTTGGGAGAGAGTAGTACCAGGATGGGTGACCTCCTGGGAAGTCCTCACCGTTAGGTTGGGGCACTGGGAAACAGCCTCTCTTCAGGTTAACACCCTGAAGGGGGAAGGCTGCATACATCCGCCCCCCCCAGACCCTGCGTAGGCGGGAGCCCTTGAGGCACTGGGTATGTTCCTTTCTTTTTTTTTATTTTGCGTTTATTTATTTTGGTTAACTTTAGGATTATGGTCAAAGTGAATTCAACTCGCTTTTCGTATTGTACGCATGGTAAATTTTTACTCAACCTAGAATTGTCACCTTACATTCTGGAAATTGAGTTGGCTCTATCTACCTTGAGGCAATACAAAGCAAGAGTGAATACACCGCAAACCAAGGCCAATGACATACCACTTACGATTGGCAACCACTTTATTCCTCAAACGTACTTTGCACCAGCCGGAGTTGCATTACCTGCCGTGGGTAACGCCAACTTCTAAATTAAGCTTGGGTTCATCATCATGCTTCCCACTTTCGATGGAAAGCCAATAGAGGGCCCATACAAGCACCTTGATGCAGTTATTGAAATTTGTAGAACATGCCTCTATCAAGTTGTCTCGACTGATGCGGTTAGTCTACGCCTTTTTCCGTTTTCGTTAAAAGACGTAGCTAAAATGTAGTTTCTATCCTTGCCCAGGGGTGAAATCACCACTTGAAATGACCTCCAACAACGCTTTTTGGTCCAATTTTTCCCAAAGCCAGAACAATGGCCATTAGGCGTGCTATAAATAGTTTTGAACAAAAGCACAAGGAGCAATTTCACGAAAGTTGGGATAGATTTAAGGAGCTCCTTATAAGTTGTCCCCGCCACGGGTCACCCAAGTGGGCTCTTGTGTAAAGTTTTTACGATGGTCTTATAGCTTCTAACAAGCAGATGGTTAATACTTCATTCGTGGGAGCATTTAACCAAGAAGATGAGAATGAGATATGGACGTTATTTGACCGCCTCAATGAACACTCCCTCGATCAATCCTCTTCTACGAGGGGGGTTAGAGGCTGCACACACGGTGTCTACGAAGTAGCACCTAATGATGACATTAACCTTAGATTGGATGCCCTTAGTAAGAAAATGGACCAGACTATGAATTTACACGCGAATCCTACTACTGTGCGCCCAGTCAATGCAGCTATGTCATCGGGTGGTATTACTCTGTGTGGCATTTTTTTGGGTGAGGATGATGTTGTTCTTGATTATTTATACGTGTCTCAATTTCCCTAATACGTGCAAGACAAGGTTTGTGCAGTACAAGGATATTCGCGGAATCTCCAACACCTACAATCTAGGGTGGCGCAATCATCTCAACTTCTCGTGGAAGCAAAATGCCAACCAGAATAAACCCACGAGGCAATCAATGCCTAGATTCATAGGTAATGTACCCCCTCCCGATTTTCAGGGAGGGCAAAGATATGATGCTCAACCTCAATCCACTTCTCCTCATAGTAGCCCTCCTTCCCCGCCTCTAGGTTACACGTCACAATTTAAGGAGCACATGCTCTGCTTTATGAAGGACACTATACAATTGGTTCAGTCTCACTCTTAATCTATTGCAAAATTAGAGAATCGGCTAAGATAGTTTGGCCAAGCACTGAATAAGAGAGAGGAAGGCCTCCCAACCACTCCACAACCCCACAGGATCAACTAGTTCTAACCCTAGCTTGCTCATTCGTGAGCAAGTTAAGGTTGTGTTAGTTTTAGGAGAGGAGAACCTTAGTAAAGTTGAGGTTGAGGTTGAGAAGGATGTGACTCCCCCTCCTACTGCTGATAGGTAGGGATCACAAGAAAGGGTTTATAAACCCGCTATCCCTTTCCCTTCGGCCCTACAGGATGACCCAAATAAGGCTAAGCTCTTGGACTTATTTAAGGATATGAAAATCAACCTACCGTTGATTGATGCCATTAACCATGTTCCTATGTATGCTAAGTTCCTCAAGGACCTATGCTTGAAAAAGAAGCACGCACAGGCACGCACTCCGAAGAAGGTCCAACTCACAGAGAAGGTGAGTAGCATTCTGGCACCACGCACCTCGCCCAAGTTTAGGGATCCCAGGGTCTTGACGGTCCTTTGTGTCATCAAAAAGGGCTACCCTAGTAGAGCCCTTTTAGATCTAGGAGTGAATGCAAACCTCATCCCTTACTTTGGTTTTTAGGAATTGGGTTTAAGAGACCTTAAGCAGACTAATGTCACACTTTAGTTGGCTCCTAGGACAGAGCGTGTACCTCGTGGGGTCATGGAGGATATACTTGTCAACGTCGACAAGTTTGTCTTCCCAATTGATTTTATTGTATTAAATATAGACCATGTTCCTAGGCGGAAGAACAACACTTCTATTATTCTAGGTCAACTATTCCTAGCAACGGCCAACGTTGTGATTCAGTGTAGGACAAGAGTGTTAGAGGTTTCTTTCGAAAACCTTAATGGAAAATAGAAGGTCTCGAACAGTGCTCAGCACCCTGAGACTGAAGACAAGTTAGAATGTTACAGGGTTGATGAACTGACTTGTAACATTCCCAATGCCTCAAGGGCGCCCGCCTAAGCAGGGTCTGGGGGGAGTGACTGTACGTAGCATTTTCCCTTTAGAGTGCTACCTCCCTGAAGGGACGCTGTTTTCGAGAACCCTTAACCTGAGGGGTGCAACACGAGGACTTCCCAAGAGGTTACCCATCTTGGTACTACTCTCACCCAAGCACGCTTAACTTTGAAGTTCTAGTACTGGCAACAAAAATGTATATATAATTTATTTTATTTACTAAAACGTATATATAAATGTATTTATGTGTTAGGAAGATATTAAAGGAGCATAAAAATTAATAACTGCATGAATATTCATTTAGATCTTTGCAAACATAATGTTTATAAGCAACTTATGAGGACTTCCTAGGAGGTCATCCATCCTGGTACTACTCTCACCTAAGCATGCATAACTTCGAAGTTCTAATGGGATTCTGTACTTGCATGTCGGTACCCTCTTAGGTGTCGATGAAATTGACCCTTTGGTAGAAGTTGGTGCGCCCGATTCTATTAAAAATGTTGATTGGATTTATGTCCCTGTCTGTGTTAGCAACTGTGCGTTAATTGCTAAATCATTAACTAAGCATGATAAGATAGAGATTTGGGACCCCGATTTTAGCCATGTCCCTCTCGTTGATTACCACAAGTCTAGAAACATTGTTGGGTTTGACGATCGTCCTTATAGGCTAATTCATTTCGAGTATGTCGCCTCAGATTTTGGTTGATTGTGAGTTCTACGCCATTTCCGGTTGAAGATGTTAAACTTAGCACTCTGGTAAATAGAGTCTTGGTGGATAATGGCGTTGCCATTAATGTCTTTCATTCATACATGTTGGGGGTCATTAGTTAATCTTGAGATGACTTAATAACTTTAGATGTGACAATTTGTGGCTGAAAGGGTCATCCCGATTGAATTAACTGTTGGCAGCTTGAGCAAGCTGACAGCTTTCTTCATAGTGGATACCACCTCAAGCTATAATGTTATGCTTGGGAGAGATTGGCTACATGCCAATTACTGTATCCCTTCTTCACTTCACCAGTTGTAAATCTTCTTGAACCATGGCAATATAAGGTTGTTATGGCAGATAAAAAGCCATTCATGGCTTGCTCTAATTATGTTGAGGCAAAGGTCTATGAAGGCGGTGTGGGATCACTAGATGTCAAGAGGACCCCTCCTCCAAATTCCTAACACCTGGAAATAATAGCCATCCTTGATAGCCTACTTTCTGAAGCCGAGGTTGATGAAGTTGATATGGAGTCAGAAGACTTTGACTTTTGGGGATGCATGAGAGCCCTTCTAGATGAAGGGGACCTTCAAGGAACACCAAAAGCCTTATGCAAGCGAGCCCGGAGCTCCCATTAAAGGCTTAGAGGGCCATTTCCTCAGCCATAGCAAAGCTGGTGGCTTAGCAGGCTGAGGACCAACTACGGGGTGAGCAGTCATTTGTTAAAAATGGCCTTGAAGTCCTAGTGATGCAAGAAAAAGAGCCGGAGCTGTCTGACTTAAGAGCAGCACAGCTTAGATGGAGGATTTTAGGGCAAAAATTCAAGACCCCCTCCTCGAGGTTAAGTTGGGGTCAACGGAGGCCCGTGACCTACCTATTTGAGTGCTTTGCTTTCTGAAGAGCAAAGGAAGCAGTATCTGACCTTGCTTTTTGAGTTGAAGGACTGCTTTGCTTGGTTTGGAAGAGTCTTGCCAAACATCTCTGGCGATTGCAAGCAGATGTGATGAAGGTGGTCCCATTACATAACACATTGTCATTGCATCTTGGTGAAGTTGCATCATGTGTCATGGTCCTCCTTTGAAACTAGAAGAATGTAGCGTCATCCTATTGCCCCTGCATTAAATTCTCCTGTAGTGTATGCATTGATAATTCAACTTTATTAGTCCAATCTCAGCTTACTTTCATTAAACCTCAAATATTTTAATTAAGATAGCAGCGTAACAATCGCTGACAAATTGTAGGAATAATCAACCACCTTGTAAGAGGTTTCTCCCTTCTAGTTCTTGTAGTTGTATTGTACAAGCATAAAATTGTCTTTGTGTGACCTCATCATTGTTTTGGTGTGTGTTATTCAATGTTTTTATTTTAGTGTGTCATCCATTTGTGCCATTTGGGAATAGCAAAGAATAATAAAGAAACATATATGATAGGTGTATCTATTTTATCTTTTGTAGCCCTCCTTCTCTTTTGTGAACAACCACAATATCATGATTATAAATTGTTGTTTCACGTCTCTGACTATTAACGCTGCCACTTTATTAGTTGTTGACGTCGTATATTGTCTCCCATTCTTGCTTTGATTATTCTAATTCTTAGGTCTTGAATATTGTTCGTTTGCACCACATCTCGTGCAAATCTAAACACTCTAACGTAAGGGTTGATCTCATCCAACAAACTTTCAGGCCTTGTACCCATGCGACTTACAGTGGTGGTGTGTCATTATTATCTCTAAGGGCAATGCACCTATTTCATACTTCGTTCCCTGTGTTGTAGATGTAAATTTAGGCATAGTGTGGTTGTTCTCCCGACTGTAGCAATAATGAACCAAGTCTACGATAGTTAGCTCCATAAGTTCTGGTAGAGTATGGCCTGCGGTCTTGTCACACAGTTTGGTCATTCTTTCCTCCATTGATATGAACGACATCAAGGAGTTGCATGTTCGAATCTCCGACTGAAAGCATGTTGGTGTAAGTCAACAATGATGAAAGTTGTACTTGGCTGTTATTGCATCAAAGATTGAACATTGGGTTTCGCATGCTACTATTACTTGTCCTCTCCTCCTGCCACATAATTTTTCCGCAATGGTGGCACTTTGATTGCCTATTGCCAAAGTTCTAATAGGTCGATATCTTTATTTAACTTCTACATGGTTCTATATGTATTGTATGGGAAGTACTATAAGCAATATTTGAATTTGGCACACACGGCATTGTTGGATTAGATTTCCAATGTGTTGGTGTAAAGTCGCATACTGTTATAATTACCATTTTGGTTGCTAGCATTTGCATGTCCATCTTCATTAGTGTCCTGCGGTCTTGCTTGTGTCGTCAGCAATGGTTGTTTTAGACATATGTCCTTGCTGAATGAAATCATTGTCATTTTATTTAGGGAATTACTGATTCTAGAAATTCTATGGCATTGATCGCTGTAAAGACAGAATCACTTAAGTGGTGTTTTGCTATGTGAATCTTTTGCCTGCTTTTGCAACAAACCACTTAATTTCAAGGTTGTTAAAAACTTTACTAGTGCTAGCATAGATGGTACCTTGTGCATTTGCATGTGTATGTGTTGTCTCTATGCTTGGGTTTGATGTTCTTTGCTGAATTTGTTGCAATCATGTGTTGATACAGAATAACTGCAGATGCACTGCTCATTTGAGTTGTTTTCATTGGCACCACTACATTAATGTCATGAATTTGCACATTTGCTTTCATCTGCGTGTTTTGGGGGAAAAAATTTTGTTAGTTTGGTTTTGACTTCAATTGATTCTTAAGTTTTTGTAAATGGCGTCTTTGGGAATGAAAGATTACCATTGTTGTCGTTTGTGTTGTTGCTTGTACTGTCATTGTCATTGTTTGGCAAAGACATTCCTGTACACTCATTGTGATCATCTCTTTGTGGCATACTAATCTCCATTCCCTGAACTACATGTGACTCGTGTGGCTGACCGTCTTGCATTGCAACACATGTTTCGTTTTCACTATATATTTTAACACTTTCCAGATTCATCATACGTGGAAGGTACAAGTTCCACGTAGGCTGTTTGACGATCCCTTGACTGTTGTTGTTGCGCCCTCGCTTGGTGTTGGGAAAAATACAAAATCGAGCAAAATGGAAGCATAAAACATCAAAAGCTTCGAAAAAATCAACACAAACATTTATATGAAAACTCTTTCTTAACTAGAGGGCAAATCACGAAACTCAAATGAGTGCTTTATCTACTATAAAATTTAGAATTAAAACCTCTAGTTGGAACCCCGCCCCTTTTCTTTCTCTTTTATATACACATGTGCATGCATACGTGTTTCATATTAATTGTTGGCATAATAATCATGTTCATTTAAATTTGTGAAAACTCTAACAAAGAAAAAGAAAATTCTAGAGAAATAAAGAGGGACAAAAAGTGTTTTAGAGGAGAACAAGAGTTAATCTTCTCTGGCCCTTTTTTTATAAGTTTTCTCTTCCTTCATTGCCAAGACTTAAGACGTAGATTGGATATGTTGCTTCATTGATGCATTCACCCGTAGAGGTTTCATACTTTAGAAACTCCTCTCCGATGTTCCAAGGCTAGCATCACTAGGTAACAATTTAGATTTACTTACATATAATTTGTTTATGTATGAATTGATCCATTAGGGAGTGAAATTCTATTATTTTCCATTGCGTTTTCTATTAAAATATGTTTAGAACTCTGATTCGCTTTCTTCAATTGGCACCAAACAAGGAGTAGCAGTTAATTTCCTAGGACATACAACGGGATCGCAGCAATGATGTTTGAGAAGGTAATCCTTTATGGTAAGTTTCTATCCCCATCCCTTTTAGTGAAATAAGTTAGTGCTGATCTAAAGTTTTGACGACCAAACCTCGAGCTTGATAGCAATGGTATTAGATTGGCAACACAGCTGGTGAGCCATGTGAATTTAGGTTTGAGTCATTAGGCTCAAGTTTTATAGCATTGGTCCTAATTCGGTGACCCAAAACAGATTTACTCCATCCAGATGAAGGTGTGTATGGACCTTATTCCCCCAATCCAACTTCTGATTGAGTTGAGTTCATATCTTTTAGTTTTCTTGCAATATAGATATAGATACTAAAAGAGCCCATAAAAATATACAAAAGTCTCCTTAATGAAGCATTACCTGAATCCATGTAAAGAATTTGCAAACCGAAATCATATTCAACAAAGGTAGAAGACTCGTGCAAAGTGTTTGATTGAGGTAAAAAACTGTGCAATTCGAACGTAACTTACCTTGGACTCGTGGTAAGTGTTGTGAGCATGTTTGTTTCCTTACATTTGTAACGACCACACTCCACCCAACACAAAGGAGGGTAGAACAATAATATTATAATACAGTATAAATTTGTGGTAAAATTTGAGGATAATTACAGACGAAATTAAGAAGGAATTTCATCGCACAAGATTGAAGTGCTAGGTTGTTATGCCTTTTATTAGATTGTCTAGTGTACTCCTTACCTTAATTGTAATATATAGTAGAGTTTTCAGGTGATGCACGGCTTGTAGTTAAACAAAAAATAAAGTTTGTCTATGTAGTAATTTATGTACATTTAAATTAAGAGAAGAAAATTGATCTTATCATAAATTAAACCTCTTATATAGATACAACAACAACAAATCGAGTGCCTCCGTGGGCTCCCGTATAAGCAGGGTCTGGGGGGGTAGATGTACGCAGCCTTAGGGGGCTACCCTGAAGAGATGATGTTTCCGTGAACCTCCAAACCTAGATATACATATAAATATAGATGAGAGAGTGGAGGTTTAAGAGATGGAGAGATGAAGTGATAGTCTAGAACTTTTAAGGATGGAGAATGGAGGTTTTCGGGAGGGAGAACTTTTAGTTAATATGGAGTATGGATTACTAACATATACATATAGATAAAAAAGAGAGTTTGTCTATGTAATAATTTATGCACATTTAAATTAAGAAAAAAAAAAAAAAAAACCTGATCTTATCATAAATATTGATACAGATATAGCTATAGATGAGAGTGGAGATTTAAATGGAGGGAAAGGTAAAGTAATAGCCTAAAAATTTAAGGACGAGGGAGTGGAGTTTTTAGGAGGGATAATTTCTAATTCCCTATGCGATGCACAATTCTAAGTAGGGGTGTAAACGAACCAAACGTTCGATGAACTACTCGTGTTCGAAATCGATTAAAACTCGTTCATGTTTGCTTTTGAGGCTCGATAGCTTATCGAGCCGAATTCGAGCAGGGTCGATAAGACTATCGAGCTGAGCTCGAACAGGAGGGTGTTCGGATTGTTAGTGTTAACGAACGGCTAGATAAGGGCTCTATAAAGGCTCGATAAGAGCTTGATAAAATGCTTGATAACAGCTCGATAAAGGCTCGTTAAAGCGCTCGATAAGTGTTCATCAAAAACTCGCTAATAATAGCCATAATATATAATGAATACTTTGTACCATATATATATATATATAACATTCCCATCACCCCAAGGGCTCCAGCCTAAACAGGGCCAGGGGGGGTGGATGTACGCAGTCTCCTTTCAGGGAGCTACCCCTGAAGAGAGGTTGTTTTCTATATATATATATATATGGAGCAGCTAGAATGAGAATAGAAGTTCCGTAAGAATATGTTGTAGAAAATAAACAAAATTGTTACCTCAATAGCGTGGAAATGAAGAGTTACCGAATAAGTAGAGCCAAGCGAGGCACGGATTATGCTTTCTTTAAGAACGTTTCCACGCTCCTACGGGTAAGACCGATGCAGTAGGTGAACAGTGCGCCGTCCCCAGGATACAATGCTCGACAATCGCTAACACTCTTAGACCCTGCACTGATCTAAGAGGCCAAAACTATACTACCAAACATTCTTAACTCAAATATTATAAAAGAAGGGAATTATAGATAAGTAGAAGAAGATGAATGCTTATTGCTGTGTTTAAAAACACCTCATTCTAGTCCCTATTTGTAGGGTAAAAACAAGATCAATACAATACTAACAATATCAAAATTTTGTCGTTGAAAATTAATGGGCTACAATTGTGCCGTTGGGAGCCTTATACCCGTTGAGCTTTTATTACACGCCGTTGGAGATTTGGGCTTAAATTCCTTGACCCAAAAAAGTTTTTTTTTTCCCTCTTTTTTTAATATATATATTTTTTAAAAGTATTATTATTATTATTATTATTATTATTATTATTATTATTATTATATATATATATATATATATATATATATATATATTTATATATAAAAAATTAAAACAATTAAAATTTTTATTAAAACCAACAATTCCCCACCTTTTAATAAAAATTTGAGTTAACTGGAACTTTCATACATCATACGGGTAGCTTTGCCTCGAAACCCTCACTAGTGTTTCAACAATTCTCGTACTAGAGTAAAGTGGACTTAGCCTTGAAACTTTAGCTTCTTGAAGGCACGTAGAACGTATCACACATACGAAAGCTCAAAGTGTGCATCAGTTTTGGAAGTTCGCACATTACGGCCCTGTGCATTACCTGGTTCATGAGCGCTCTAGAGAACTTGCCCGAGTTCTCATAAGAGGCGGCCTTTACCTCTACACTCATATAGGTGAGTCCGTCAAGGATGTGCTCATGGCCACACAACCCACCCGTATGGGCTACAGACTACATTAAGAGCTGTATTAGCTCAACCTCAATTACGGCCACAAGTAGGCATGCTTGACACCATAGGGATGGGCTATCAATTACTTTCAAATACAAAGCATGCTACCCCAGTTACTCTATGATTCGTTTGTCCCTTTTCAGGGTATCCTCATGAGCAACTTATTCTTCTTTGGGCTTCAGCCCCATCCCCCTCGACGTCATCCAGATCCTATCTCTAGCTAGAGCTTTTGTTAACGGGTCAGCAATATTATCGTGCGACCTCACATGAACAATATTCATGACGCCATTAGTAAGATGTTCTCTTATTATACTATGTTTTCTCCTCACAGACCTGGATTTTCCATTATAGAATTTATTATGCACACGTCCAATCGCCGCAGTGCTATCGCTATGCAAAAATATAGATGGCACTGGTTTCTCCCATATAGGGATATCGTATAACAAGTTTCTCAACCAATTTGCCTCATCACATGCTACAGACAGAGCAATAAGCTCTGCCTCCATTGTGGATTTTGCTATAATTGTTTGCTTCTTTGATTTTCAACTTATTGTACCACCACCTAAGGTGAACACATACCTACTAGTAGACACAGCGTCTCCAGTGTGAGAATTAGCAATATACATCACAAAAACCTTCAACTACAGCTGGAAATCTGTTATAACATAAAGCATAATTCACAGTCCTTTTTAGATATCTCATTAGACGATTAATAGCAGTCCCATGATGGAAAGATGGTTTATGTGTGAACCTGCTCAAAACACCAACTGCATAAGCAATATCAGAACGTGATGTATCAGCAGCATATCTGAGGCTGCCAATAATTTTAGCATATTCGCTTTGATTAATAACATCCTCATTTTTTTCAGTGGGAACTAAGTTAACATTTGGATCTAATGGTGTGCTAGCAGGCATACAATCATAGTATTTGAATTTTCTCAAAATCTTTTCTACATAATGAGATTGATCAAGTAAAATGCCATTGCTAAATCTATTTAAATTCATACTAAGGATAACGCTAGCTACACCCATATCCTTCATCTCAAAATTCTTTTTGAGCATAGTTTTCGTAGAATTTATAACATCTAGATTAGTGCCAAAAATAAGTAAGTCATCCACATACAAGCTGATCTTCACATGAGAAATGCCAACAGACTTATAATATATACATTTGTCACTCTCATTTATTTTAAAGCCATTATCTACTAGACAAGCATCGAACTTTTCATGCCACTGTTTAGGGGCTTGTTTAAGCCCATATGGAGACTTTGTTAATTAACACACTTTATGTTCACTACCCGGTTCTGCAAATCCTTCAGGTTGGTCCATGTAAATTTCTTCAACTAGGTCTCCATGTAAGAATGCCATTTTTACATCCATTTGATGTATTTCTAAATTATGTACAGCAGCTATAGCAACTAGGACCCGAATAGAAGAGACTTTAGCTACGGGTGAGTATGTATCAAAGAACTCAATATCCTCCTTTTCTGTAAAGCCTTTTGCTACCAACCTAGCTTTAAACTAATCTATAGAACCATCAGGCCTACGTTCTCTTCTAAGAACCCACTGACACCCTATAGTTCTGCAACCTTCGGGTAGATCTACTAACTTCCATGTTTTATTAGCACGTAAAGAGTCTATTTCATCATTAATCGCTTCTTTCCAAAATTCAGAATCAAGTGAGGTGAGAGCTTCCTGTATAGACTTAGGTTCATCCTCGACTAAACATATTACATCTTTAATAACAAGAGGATGTTCTTGTATATTATAAATTAAATAATCGGGGCCAAAATCCTTTTGAATCCTTGATCTCTTACTTCTTCTAGGTTCTAAGGTTGAAGAATCTACTGGAAACGTATTGTCAGGTTCAACCTTCGAGGAATTTTGAATATGCCCATCAATTTTTGTTTTAAAAGGAAACTTATCTTCATGAAATATAGCATCCATTGTCTCTATAACTATATTATCCTCTAGGTTCAAGAATCTATATGCTTTACTATAAAAGGCATATCCTATAAAGACACACCTAATAGCTCTTTCTCCTAATTTGAAAATTTTGGGGTCTATTTTTCTAGCAAAGATTAAATAACCCCAAACCTTTAAGTAATTCAAGTTAGATCGTCTCCCTCTCCATAATTCATAAGGTGTTTGGAGTATTTTTTTTCCGAGGTACTCTGTTAAAAACATAATTGGCAGTGAATATAGCCTCCCCCCATAAATTCTTAGGTGCACTAGCGCTAACCATCATAGCATCAGTATAGCCAATTAGTGTCCTATTTTTACGTTTTGCCACCCCATTTGAGGGAGGAGAGTAACGGGGGTAACTTCATGTACTATCTCTTCCGAACGAATAAAATCTATTAGCCCTAAAGTTTCATATTCCCTACTTCTATCAGTTCTAAAGCTTTTAATCTTTTTATTAAAACGATTCTCTACTTCTCTCACAAAAATTTTCAATTTTTCGAATGCTTCACTTTTATTTTTAATTAAATAGACATAGGTGTACCTAGAGAAATCATCGATAAATGTTATAAAATATCTTTTACCACCACGGGCTAAAATTCCTTCAAATTTACATATATTAGAATGAATGAGTTCTAATAATTCGGTACTTCTATGAACCGACTTGTGAGGGCCTTTACTAATCTTGGTCAGACTACAATTTTCATATTTTTCAAACTTATTACTAAGTTTAGGAATTAAACTAAGAAAACACATAGAGTTCATATACTTACTATTAACATGACAAAGACGTTCATGCCAAATGTTCGCACAAGAAACAATATAAACGGAAACTGAGTTATCTTTATTCATTTCAATGTTTAACTTAAACATACCATCACATGCAAACCCCTTCCCAACAAAGACATTATTTTTGGTGATCACATATTGGTCAGATTCAATGGTTTGCTTAAAACCCGATTTATTTAGCAAATATCCAGACATTATATTTTTACAGATTTCAGGGGTATGTAACACATCTTTAAGGGTCAAAACACGACCTGAAGTAAATTTAATTTCAATTTCACCAATGCCTAAAACTTTAGTCGTGTGAGAATCACCAAGTAATACTTTTTTCTCAACCTCTATCGGGGAATAGGTCTTAAACAAATTTCGGTCATGACAAACATGTCTAGAGGCACCCGTATCAGCCCACCATCCATCGTAATTCTGTAACAGATTAATTTCTATTAACATAGCCACAAGTGGCTCTTCGGTCACATTAGCTTGAGGTGTGGGTCCATTTTTTTCTAAAGCGACAATCTCTTGCAAAATGACCCATTTCTCCACAATTGAAACAAGCAACATTAGTACGTTTATGTTTCCCTTGACCATTAGGAGGGTTGCCTTATTTTTTATATTTCTGACCGAATTTAAAACCATTTTTAGGACCATTTTTACGAGGTCCATTATATTTCATTCCATTCCCCTTAGGTTTTAGATAAGCGTTGGACTTGTGATTTTGACCCTTAGGAGTGTTTTCATGGGCAGAAATAAAATTTACCTTATTGCGGTCTCCATTAGTTACCTCATTGTTGTCTTGTTTTCTCGCTTCTTCTTCACATTGTAGTCGTACCATGAGGCTCTCGGTTGCTAGCTCCTTTTGTTTGTGACGAAGCCTCTTCTGGAATTCTTTCCAAGACTCGGGAAGTTTATCTATTATAGCAGCTACTTGCATTTGCTCATCTATTTTTACGCCCTCGGTTTTGATGTCATTAACAAGATTGAGGAGTTCTCGTGTTTGTATTTGGACCGATTTATCCTCTACCATTTGAAAACGAAAAAATTTGCTACAAGCATACTTTTTCACCCCGGCTTGTTCAGTATCATATTTTTCTTGTAGCGCCGTCCAAATTTTATTTGCACTTTCATAGTTGAGAGAGTAATAATCATAAAGATCATCGGAAAGGCAATTGAGAATATAATTTTTACAATCTTCTTCATCATTTTGCCATTTTTCCACCAAAGTGGCATGTTTCTTTTTCTCCTCATCACTCATTTTAGTAACATCCTTCTCATTATGATCATCATTATTGAGAATCCATACTACCTTCATGAGTTTTAAAACAAAAAGGACCTTTTTTGTCCAACGTTTGAAACGCTCACCGGAAAAGTGGAAATGCTTGTTAAGATCATTGGAAATAGGGGTAGTAGAGGTAGTATTAGCTATAGTCGAATCCATGGCACCGTCTTAAAATTGTTGTAGAAAATAACAAAATTGTTACCTCAATAACGTGGAAATGAAGAGTTACCGAAGAAGTAGAGCCGAGCAAGGCACAGATTACGCTTTCTTTAAGACGGTTTCCACGCTCCTACGGGTAAGACCGATGCAGTACGTAAACAGCGCGCCGTCCCCAGGATACAACGCTCGACAATCGCTAACACTCTTAGACCCTGCACTGATCTAAGAGGCCAAAATTATACTACCAAACATTCTTAACTCAAATATTATAAAAGAAGGGAATTATAGATAAGTAGAAGAAGATGAATGCTTATTGCTATGTGTTAAAAACACCTCATTCTAGTCCCTATTTGTAGGGTAAAAACAAGATCAATACAATACTAACAATATCAAAATTTTCTCGTTGAAAATTAATGGGCTACAATTGTGCCATTGCGAGCCTTATATCCGTTGAGCTCTTATTACATGCCGTTGGAGATTTGGGCTTAAATGCCTTGACCCCAAAAAAAATAAATTTCCTCTTTTTTTTAATATATATATTTTTTAAATTATTATTATTATTATTATTATTATTATTATTATTATTATTATTTATATTATTATTATTATTATTATTATTTATATATATATATATATATATATATATATATATATATATAATTAAAACAAGTAAAATTTTCATTAAAACCAACAAAATATGACAAAATTAAATCTACACCATTAGATCTTAAAAAAGATTGATCAACTGTTCTAATTAAATCCTTATTTTTTTCTCTCTCCTCCCTTTATATCCCAATTTTTTTTAACTTTCTCTCCCTCCTCTCCTCTCCTTTTAACCTTCGACCAATTTTTTTTACTCTGTTTTTTTAACCTTTTACTCTCTCCTTTTTTTTTTTTTTTTTTTTTTTACCTTTTTAAGTTTTCACTTTTGATAAAAAAAAGTTTCCTCCAATTTTTTTTTTATCTTTCTCCTCCCCTGTTTTAAATTTTCACCAATATTTTGCTCTTTTTTTTTAACTTTTTTAAGTTTTTACCATTAATAAAAAATTTATCACTAGTTTTTTTTCTCTTTCTCCTCCTTTTTTTTAACCTTGCACCAATTTTTTCACCTTTTAAGTTTTTACTAATTTTTTTCATCAATTTTTTTGCTCTCTTTCTCATCCTTTTTTAATATTTTATCAAACTTTTCTATGTTCTCTCCTCTTTTCTTATTAATTTTTTTCTCTCATTCCCTTTCTATATTTACACTCTAATTTTTTCTATTTTCTCTCATTTTCAACCTTTTTCTTTTTTTTTTTTTTTGTTGCTATTTTTTTAACTTTTTTCTCTCTCCTTTTCTATATTTCACACGACACACCAAATTTTTTTTTCTCTCTCTTCTCTCATTTTAAAACTTTGGTAATTTATTTTCTCTATCTTCCCCTTTTTAAGTTTACATCCTAATTTTTTTTTATTGTATCTCCTCTCCTTTTTACGTTTACACCCTAGTTTTTTATATTTATAATCTAATTTGTTATGTTTACACCCTAATTTTGTTCTCTTTATCTTTAACTTTATTACAGAGAGAACTCAAACTTGGTTCTCCTTGTATTTAGAAGATTGTAAACAAGAGTAATTTACTCTTTTTTAGAATACATTTAGAAGATTGTAAACAATAAAAATCTATTGTTTCTAATACCCGGCCTCTGCAACTAGTTTTGCTAACCGATTCTATATGGTATTGTTGCTAATGGCCGAAAACCAACACTAAAAGCATACCATTTGTGGAAATCCTCTCCTTGTTGTATGGTGTCAAAAACCATTCTCTCCATCGGTTTTATGTCCTGAGCACATGTGGGGATTAAATGATTTGTGAATGCAATAGAATTGTTAGATTGCTTCGGAGTGACCAGAATTTCTACCTCACCATGTTGAGCCTCCGCTATTAATTTTTAACTATAACAAAGATAAACAAGAAGTCAAAATATGAAACTAAATTCTAGTAAACTATTGACTATTGAGTTAGTATAAACATTTAGATAAGTGACTCAAAATAATCTATAATTAAAATCGAAAAAAATCATGGTCTTTTAAAGCTATAACTATGAGCAACAAATATTAAAATACCAAATTATTAAAAATAAGTTATCTATTTGTATAGTTCAATATAAAGACTCTCAACAGTGGCAGATCCAGGACTCCAAAGATGCGGGGTCTATCTTTATATTAAAAATAAATAATAATAATAATAATAATAGCAACGAAAAGTAACATTAACTATTTGTATTGTCAGTGTGTATTTATATATTATAAAAATTAAGAAAATGAACATTATCAATATAATAAAATTAAACATTTAAGAGAAAGAAAACCAACTAGTTATACTATATGAGTGATACGATACGATTATGGGTGAAAGAGAAAGGTAAGAGAAAAGAAAATAGAAAACAATTATGATTTTAAAAACTAGGGTTTAATTTTCATGGCATTTAGATAAAAAAATTTCATGGTACAAGTTATTAAAGAAGCCAACAAAAAAAAATTAAGGTAAAGGTGATAAATACACGAACACAATACTCGGAATTGAACTCGCGGCCTACTAAATTTGATAACACGTTCTACCAGTAGTCTAAATGTGCCTTCTTGGTGTTGTTTCACAGCTTAATTTTTTAGACTATTTATAATTTTGGTATTGGCGGATATAACTTCTAAAGATTAGGTGATAATGCTAAGCTGCGGTGTATATGTACCTCGCTTCCTTCAACGTGCATCCGCCACCGACTCTCAATCATCCCAAAATTTATACTTTTGCTTTGTTCAAGCTTTCAATTGAATATTAATATATTAAATCATTTTCTCCAATTAACTACAATATCTACAAATCTTTTTACTATCTTAATAAATTGACCAATAATTGTAAAATCTTAATTTGAGTGTTTGCTAATTGGTTTTGAATTGGTAGTATTTAATTTGCTAAGGTTAAAATGGTCAATTTAATAACAATAAAAGTTAAAAAAATAATAATATCAAATCATAGAGATATCACATGTGTTTTTTTATTATTAATTTATAAGTATTTGAGACTTATAGTACAAAAAAAATATTTAAAATGTATTATCTTATAATTTATTTAGATTATTAATTTAGTACATTGATACTAATTCGAGACCCGATAATTTTATTATTTAAAAGAGATTATTAATTTATCGAATATTAATTTAAAAAGGTTCTATAATTTGTTATAGTGAAGAATTTTGCATATTATAAGTTAAAAAAATTCAATTGTCGTATAATATTTAAGTTATATATATATAACCCAACTATATCTTAATGTACCGAAAAATAATCTAACTCTATTTCCTACATTAAAAATAATCCAGCTTTAACTTTTCTACCAAAAAGACAGCCAAACTCTAAAATTTTGATTTGAAAAAATATTAAATTGGTGGCTGAGTGTGATGCGTGGTATAACGCTTCGACGATATATTTTTTTCTAATTATTTTTGATTTGGATAGTTTCTTTTCCCACCGGTATCTCAATGTACCTAAGTAATAATTTTTTAATGTAAAAATAAATATATAAAATCAATTTCAATAATTTGAAGTCACCGGTTAAGATTTGAGATGATTCAAAACTCAAATTAACCTAGTTTGGTGGATTCAAAACATAAGAAGAGCCGACTAGATTAAAACTCGGTCCAATCTAACTCGAGGTTTGACTTGATTTAATTAATCTGAAGTCCAAGATAATTTCAACCCAAAATAACCTAACTTAAAATACATGGAGACGCAAAATGTCATAATCTGAATAACTAGAAATTAAAATAGATGAAACATATTATGCTCCAACTCAAACTTCACCTAACTTTTTTGAGATGAGCCAAATCAAAAATAACTCAACTCAATTTACTACAAAACCCACACTTAAGATTACTCGAACTTGTTATGATTCCAACTCAATTATTATTATTAGGATATATTCTATTGATATTATTCTGATATTATTCTGATAATATTCTGTAATTATTCATGTATTCTTTACTATAAATATATGCCTCAGCAACCCTCTTGGGCATGCTTCACTAACCTATATTCTCACATGGTATCACAGCATACCATACCCTAAAATTAATCCCTTCTCCAAGAAACCTTAACCCTACCCGTGCGTGTGGCGCCGCCGCTCTCCCCCACTCTCCTCTGGTAGACCCACGACGCCACCCTCCTCTCTGAGCTTGGGACCGGCCGACCACCGTGAGCCCATGGTAGCTACCTCCTCCTCCTTTCCTTCTGTCTCCAATGTTGACACCTTCCCCCCCATCACCAACACCAGCAGCGGCCGCTTGGCCACCGCCCTCCCTCGTCCAGCCACCGCCCCAACCACTGCTACCGGCCATGCCTACGTCGGCCTCTCTCCCTTCTGGGCTCACCCACAAGTTCTCGCTCCCCTCCTCTCATACCGATCCATCTTTGTCATTCGCTAATATTGGTGCTTTCTCCTCCAGGTATAATATTGGTCTTCCCGTACCCTCTTTTAACTTTTCCAATTACTCGTCCCCCCTCATGGCTAGTGCATCGTCCCTATCGACGCTCGCCCTCCCCCCCTCTCCCCCACCTCTTCCTTCCTCTTCTATTACAAGCCTGGTTACTATTAAATTAGAAACCCCCACCGATTATAGCACATGGCGGGAACAAGTCTCCATGATTCTCCGTGCCCATCGACTTATGAGTATCGTCAATGGCTCACGCCCTTGTCCCCCCGACCAAATTCCAACACCCAAAGGCCAATATATCCCCAACCCTGATGCTATCACATGGTCCTGCATAGATCAAAGCATCAGGGCATGTCTGTCTGCCTCTCTTGCTCGCCGGTTCCTAAATGATGTCATCTACCACCCCACATCCCGAGACATGTGGACCGCCCTAGCCAAACGCTTTCGTGACCACTCCCTTGCTAAGGAGTTCGATCTTCACTCTCAACTTGTCACTTTACGTAAAGAAAATAAATCCATGACCACCTACCTCACCGAACTCAAAACTATAGCCGATGACCTGGCCGCCATAGACTCGCCGGTCTCTAACCCTAAGCTTCTCCACTACGCTCTCTTCGGTCTCCCTCCGGAGTATGCCGCCTTCAACACGTTCACCCGTCAGTCGTCTCGTGATCTCTCCTTTGAACAACTCAAGACTGCACTGTTAGATGAAGAGGCTGCTCTCTCCTGCATTCATGCTCGCTCCTCCATAGATCACGGCTATGCACTCTCAGCCGCTCCTCCTCTTGCGGACTCCTCGGGTTCGGGTGGGGGCTGTGGTGGGCGCGGACGAAAGGGCCGTGGGCTCAAAAACAATCACAATGAGAACTCCGGGGGTCATGGTGGCTCGTACGGTCAACCGTAACATCCTCTTGGAACAGGTATGGTTCCCACTGGTGGTCTCCCTCCGCATCAACAAACTTGGGGTCGCAACTCAGGTACGCATCCTCGTCAGCCTCATGATGGTATACTCGGTGCCGATCCATTGGTTTGTCAAATTTGTCATCAAGCAGGTCATGCTGCCTCTCTCTGTCCTCACCGCTATGTTAATTCTGATCTCTCGCAATCTCTAGCGGCCATGTCTGTTAATGATTCTGCTGATCCTACATGGTACCCTGATTCCGGGGCGTCTAACCATATGACTTCAAACGCAAGTATTTTAACTAAACACGCTGTTTATTGTGGTTTAAAATTAATTCAAGTTGGCAATGGTTCTCTGTTACCAATCACTCATGTTGGTTTTTCAAAAATTCGCACTAACTCTCATGACCTGTTACTTCCTAATGTTATGTTGGTTCCTGGTCTCACATACAACCTCTTGTCTATTAAACAGTTGTGTCATGATAATAATTATGTTGTGGAGTTTGACTCTTCTTCCTTTTATGTCAAGGACAAGGCTACGGGGACGCCCCTCCTCAAGATACATAGTGAAGGACCCCTTTATGGGTTTTCTCCGCACCCTACTGGACTTACAGCACGGACCGTCCCGGCTGAAATCTGGCACAAGCGCTTAGGCCATTTAGGAAATTCTGTTTTGGATACTTTACGCACCCGTTCTTTGATTACTTCTGTTTCTAGTGCTAGCTCAATAAGACATCGTCATGCATGTTGTCTAGGAAAGTCACGTCGTTTACCATTTTTGCGTGTGTTACATACTACTACTTCGCCTTTGCAGTTAATACATTCGGATGTTTGGCAATCGCCTGTTGTGTCTGATTCTGCTTTTTGGTATTATGTGTTATTTATTGATGATTATACACGTTTTACCTGGCTTTATCCGATGCAAAGGAAGGATGAAGTGCACTCCATCTTTACTGGCTTTAAGGTCCTTGTCGAAAATCAGTTCAATGTAAAAATTAAATGTTTTCAAAGTGATGAAGGCCGTGAGTTTGACAATAGGTCCATGGCTACCCATTGGCGGACCCATGGTATTCACTTCTGCCTCTCCTGTCCTGATACTCCACAACAAAATGGGGTGGCGGAACAAAAACATCAACATTTAAGTGAAATGGTACGGACCATACTCTTTCAAGTGAGTCTTCCACCTAAATTTTTGACTGATATTGCTTGCACTGCTTGTTACATTATAAATCGGTTGCCTACCCCAAAATTACAAAATCTTTCTCCCTTTGAAAAACTGCTTAAAAAGGTGCCTGACTATAATTTTTTTTGGGTCTTTGGATGTGCGTGTTACCCCAACATCACATCCCGGACCCCTCCTAAATTGGCCCCACGCTCTGTCCCCTGCGTCTTTATTTGGTATGCAGGTCGTTACAAAGGGTATCACTGTTTAGACCCCACTACTGGTATAGTCTATACTAGTCATCATGTCCATTTTGTTGAGCATTTGTTTCCTTATCCCGATCTAGTGTCTAGTTTGCATGCGCCGCCAACTCAGACGGTTGTGGACGTTCCCCTAACGAGTCCGATTTTGGCTTACTCCATGCCCATGACCTCACTTAGTGCTGTCGCATGGCTTCCGGGTGTGTCGGGCTCGAGTCCTCTCCCGCCTACGCCACCATGAATTCCCATTGCTTCCCTTAACTCCCCACCTTTGGCCGGGTTGCCTGCCCCCGACATTTTGGTCCCCACGGCCGAGTCGGGTCCCGTTCACGACTCCGGGGGTGCACATTAGGTTCCTCACCCTGACCCCGCTGTGACCTCCTTGGATGGTCACCCCGGGTCTCCTCCTACCCCCACTGCCGCACCCTTCACCTCGAATGTCCACCCCATGTGCACCCGCCTCAAGGACGGGATACGCAAGTCCAAACACATACTGCCTCTTAGCTCTGTGGTTGTAATTTAGGAACCAACATGCTTTTCACAGGCCGTTAAAAATCCTCAATGGCAGGAAGCTATGGCTGAAGAGTTCAATGCTCTCATTCAAAACCAGACATGGGACTTAGTTCCTGCATCACCTTCTCAAAATGTGGTCGGTAGTACTTGGAAGTATAAAGTCAAGTATAAACCTAATGGCTCTATTGATCGCTTCAAGGCACGCCTTGCTGCTCAAGGTTTCCATCAACGTGAGGGCCTTGACTACTTTGAAACTTTTAGCCCTGTTGTCAAACCTACCACCTTCAAGTTCATTCTTGCTCTTGCTATAGCTCATAGGTGGTCCATTCACCAACTTGATGTCAAAAATGCGTTTTTGCATGGTTTTCTCAAAGAAGAGGTATACATGAGTCAGCCTCCGGGGTTCGTTCACCCGAAATACCCGACGCATGTATGCCGCCTGCGTAAGGCTCTATATGGCCTCAAACAGGCCCCTCAAGCTTGGTTTCATAGGTTTAGTACGTTCCTCTATAGTCTTGGGTTCTACTGTAGTAAGACTGATCCCTCTTTATTTGTACATCGCTCCCCTAGGAGCATCGTCTACCTGCTTTTGTACATGGATGATATTATCCTTACTGACTCTGACTCCTCTCTCCTTACGCGCCTCACTACTTCTCCCTCCGTACAGTTTGCCATGAAAGATCTTGGCCCCCTTCATTACTTTCTTGGCATAGAGGCCAAACTCACAAGACATGGTCTGTTTCTTTCCCAGCATAAATACACCTTGGATCTACTCGGTAAGCATGATATGCTTGAGGCTAAACCTGTACAAACTCTCTTACCGGCTTGGGTCCATCTGTCTGTGTCTGATGAGTCTCTCTTACCTGATCCAAGCGAGTTTCGTAGTTCGGTGGGTGCCCTCCAGTACCTCACCATGACCCGTCCATACATCGCATATGTGGTTAACCGTGTGTCTCAGTTTATGCACTCTCCCACTACTTCTCATTGGCAAATGGTTAAACGCATCCTATGGCACCTTAAGTGCACGCCCGATCATGGCCTTTCCATCGCCCCGGGGTCATGCACCTCTGTCACGGCATATGCTGACGCTGACTGGGGTGATTGTCCTAACACCCGTCGCTCCACCACAGGCTTCGCCTTGTTCCTTGGCCCTAATCTCATCTCGTGGCGTGCGAAGAAGATGCCTACGGTTGCTAAATCTTCCACTGAGTCCAAATATTGTGCTGTAGCTAAGGTTGTTCCTAAATGTGATTGGATCAGATACCTTACGCATGACTTAGGCCTGCGCCACACTGGCCTGATACTTGTCTACTATGATAATGTCTCCGCTACCTACCTGGCTGTAAATCCTATCTCTAATGATCGCAGCAAGCATGTAGATGTTGACTTTCATTATATTCATGAGAAGGTTGTTAAGGGTGATATCTAGGTTTGATACACACCTACTACCAAACAGGTTGCTGACATATTCACCAAAGGGTTGGCTATTGATCACTTCCACTTCCATAAAGCCAATCTGCACGTAGGTCCCCCTCGCACATATTGAGGGGGCGTATTATGATATATTATATTAATATTATTCTGATAATATTCTATAATTATTCATGTACTTTTTACTATAAATATATGCCTCAGCAACCCTATTGGGCATACTTCGCAAACACATCTTCTCACAATTATAGTATATTTAAATTTAAGAATATATATAACTGTATAGAACATGGCTACGTACATAAGATGTAGATAATCTGTGGGTACGGTAATCATGTACCACATTTAGCAATTTTTGTCTAAACTTCAATGAGTTATTATCAAAATGTAATGCATCTAATCAAGTTGGATAGTACCTAAATGACAAAATTTTAAAACATTAAAGTATATTAATCATTATATATACCTAAATGTCAAATTACCTAAATAAGAAATATTTTAAACCTCACATATCAAATATATAAAATTATTGTACACAAATTTAATTTATTATACATTTGTTGAAACAAAATTAATTAGTAAATAATTAAATTTATAATATTAAATATATATTATTTTTTATATATAATATTACACTTAATATTAATAACTTAATAAAATAATAATATTAAATGTAATTATTGCAAACTTTATGTCAGATGATATTTGATGCATTTCGGAAGTCCACACACACATTGCAAAGCCCTCCATTGTCAGGCTTTTGGTCTTCTTCAACTTATCTCTCCCTAGGGGTGTCAACGAACCAAACGTTCGATGAACTACTCGTGTTCGAAATTGATTAAAA
Organism: Simmondsia chinensis; assembly: GCA_018398585.1. NCBI lineage: Eukaryota > Viridiplantae > Streptophyta > Magnoliopsida > Caryophyllales > Simmondsiaceae > Simmondsia > Simmondsia chinensis. The sequence continues at coordinate 12,114,866 of JAGTTD010000024.1, forward strand.
CTCGTTTATGTTCATTTTTTAGGCTCGATAGCTTATCGGGCCGAGTTCGAGCAGGCTCGAAAAGACTATCAAGTCGAACTCGAACAGGGGAGTGTTCGGATCGTTAGTGTTCACGAACGGTTCGATAAGAGCTTGATAAAATGCTTGATAGCAGCTTGAAAAAGGCTCATTAAAGTGCTCGATAAGTGTTTATCAAAAACTCGCTAATAATAGCCATAATATATAATGAATACTTTGTACCATATATGTGTGTGTGTGTGTGTGTATATATATATATATATCGAGCAGCTAGAATAAGAATGAAAGTTTCGTAAGAATATGATAAAATTAAATCTACACCGTTAGATCTTAAATAAGATTGATCAACTGTTGTAATTAAACCCTTATTCTTTCGTCTCTCCTCCCTTTATATCCAAAATTTTTTAACTTTCTCTTTCTTCTCTCCTCTCCTTTTAATCTTCCACCAATATTTTTAGTCTGCCTTTTTTTTTTTTTTTACCTTTTTACTCTCTCTCGGTTTTTACTCCCCCCCCCCCTTTTTTTTTTTACCGTTTTAAGTTTTCACCTTTGATTTCCACCAATTTCCTTTTTATCTTTATCCTCCCCTTTTTTAAATTTTCACAAATATTTTGCTCTTTTTTTTTTTACCTTTTTAAGTTTTCACCTTTAATAAAAAAAAAATTATCTCCAATTTTTTTCTCTTTCCTCTTCTTTTTTGACCTTGCACCAATTTTCTAACCATTTAAGTTTTTACTAATTTTTTTCTTTCACCAGTTTTTTTGCTCTTGTTTTCATCCTTTTTTAATATTTTATCAATTTTTTCTCTCTTCTCTTCTCTTTTCTTATTAATTTGTTTCTCTTATTCCCTTTCTATATTTACACTCTTATTTTTTCTCTTTTCTCGCATTTTTAACCTTTCTCTAGTCTTTTTTTTTGCTATCTTTTTAACTTTTTACTAATTTTTTTCTCTCTCCTTTTCTGTATTTCACACGACACCCCAATTTTTTTTCTCTCCTTCCTCTCATTTTTAGCCTTTGACCAGTTTATTTTCTCTATCTTCCCCTTTCTAAGTTTACACCCCAATTTTTTTTTTTACTATATCTCCTCTCCTTTTTAAGTTTACACCCTAGTTTTTTATATTTATAATCTAATTTGTTATGTTTACACCCCAAGTTTGTTCTCTTTATCTTTAACTTTATTACAGAGAGAACTCAAAATTGGTTCTCCTTGTATAGTTCAATATAAGTTATCTAATTTGTTATGTTTACACCCTAATTTTGTTCTCTTTAAAAAGAATCATGATCTTTTAAAGTTATAACTATAAGCAACAAATATTAAAATACAAAATTATTAAAAATAAGTTATCTATTTGTATAGTTCAATATAAAGACTCTCAACAGTGGCAGATCTAGGACTCCAAAGGTGTGGGGTCTATCTTTATATTAAAAATAAATAATAATAATAGCAATGAAAAGTAACATTAACTATTTGTATTGTTTGTGTGTATTTATAAATTATAAAAATTAGGAAAATGAACATTATCAATATAATAAAATTAAACAATTAAGAGAAAGAAAACCAACTAGTTATACTATATGAGTGATACGATACGATTATGGGTGAAAGAGAAAGGTAAGAGATAAGAAAATAAAAAACAATTATGATTTTAAAAACTAGGGTTTAATTTTCATGGCATTCAGATAAAAAGAAATTTCATGATACATGTTATTAAAGAAACCAACAGAAAAAAAATTAAGGTAAAGGTGATAAATATACAAACACAATACTCGGAATTGAACTCGCGGCCTACAAAAATTTGATAACACGTTCTACTAGTAGTCTAAATGTACCTTCTTGGTGTTGATTCACAACTTATTTTTTTATACAATTTATAATTTTGGTATTGGCTCGTATAACTTCTAAAGATTAGGTGATAAAGCTAAGCTACGGTGTATATGCACCCCGTTTCCTTCAACGTGCGTCTGCCACTGACTCTCTATCATCCCAAAATTTATACTTTTGCTTTGTTCAAGCTTTCAATTGAATATTAATACATTAAATCATTTTCTTCAATTAACTATAATATCTACAAATCTTTTTATTATCTTATTAAATTGACCAATAATTGTAAAATCTTAATTTGAGTGTTTGCTAATTAGTTTTGAATTGGTAATATTTAATTGCTAAGGTTAAAATGGTCAATTTAATAACAATAAAAGTTCAAAAAAAAATGTCAAATCATAGAGATATCATATGTATTTTTTTACTATTAATTTATAAGTATTTGAGACTTATAGTACAAAAAAAAAAATTTAAAATGTATTATCTTGTAATTTATTTAGATTACTAATTTAGTACATTGATACTAATTTGAGACCCAATAATTTTATTATTTCAAAGAGATTATTAATTTATCGAATATTAATTTAAAAAGGTTCTTTTATTTGTTATTGTGAAGAATTTTGCATATTATAAGTTAAAAAAATTCCGTTGTAGTATAATATTTAAGTTATAGTTATATATATATATATAACCCAACTATTTCTTAATGTACCCAAAAATAATCTAACTATATTTCCTACATTAAAAATAATCCGACTTCAACTTTTCTACCAAAAAGATAACCAAACTCTAAAATTTTGATTTAAAAAAAATATTGAAATGGTGGCTGAGTGTGATGCATGGTATAACACTTCAACGATATGTTCTCTTCTAAGCATTTTTGATTTGGCTAGTTTCTTCTACCACCGGTATCTCATTGTACCTAAGTACATTGAGATACCGGCGAGAAAAGAAACTAGATTAGGTACATTGAGTTACCTAAGTCATGCTTTGATGCTATTCTCCTGCCAAGTCACATACTCTATGCTGCGGACCAGATTCTAAGGTTGGGGGTCCTCGGAAACAGCTCTCTTCAGGGTAGCCCTTGCTTTTGCGGGAGCCCTTGCAGGCACTGGGTTTGTTGTCATTTTTGTTGTTGTTGTATGTCAATGTACCTAAGTAATAATTTTTCAATGTAAAAAGAAATATATAAAATCAATTTCAATAATTTAAAGTCACCGGTTAAGATTTGAGATGATTCAAAACTCAAATTAATCTAGTTTGGTTGATTCAAAACCTAAGAAGAGCCGACTAGATTAAAACTCGGTCCTATCTAACTCGAGGTTTGACTTGATTTAATCGATCTAAAGTCCAAACTATTTTCAACCCAAAATAACCTAATTTAAAATACATGGAGACGTAAAATGTCATAATCTGATTAACTAGAAATTAAAATAGACGAAACATATTATGCTCCAACTCAAACTTCACCTAACTTTTTTGAGATGAGCCGAATCAAAAATAACTCAACTCAATTTACTACAAAACCCATACTTAAGATTACTCGAACTTGTTATGATTCCAACTCAATTATTATAGTATATTTAAATTTAAAAATATATATAAATTTATAGAACATGGCTACATACGTAAGATGCAGATAATCTATGAGTACGGTACCCGTGTACCACATTTAGCAATTTTCGTCTAAACTTTAATGAGTTATTATCAAAATACAATGCATCTAATCAAGTTGGATAGTATCTAAATGACAAAATTTTAAAATATTAAAGTATATTAATCATTATATATACCTAAATGTTAGATTATCTAAATAAGAAATCTTTTAAACCTCATATATCAAATATATAAAATTATAGCATATAAATTTAATGTATAATATATTTGTTGAAACATAATTAATTAGTAAATAATTATATTTATAATATTAAATATATATTATTTTTTATATATAATATTACACTTAATATTAATAATTTAATAAAAAAATAATGTTAATGTAATTATTGCAAATTTTATGTCAGATGATATTTGAGACTTTTTTGGCAAAATATCACAATTTTTGAAAAAAATAGCAAAATATCACATTTTGAAAAATATTTAGCAAACTAACATAGTTTACTGTTCACAGGCTTTTGCATGCCATCCGGAAAGTCGTCCGCCCTGGCTGCACGCCTTTTGGGTTGTCGTGCACTGTTGCACGATGACCCAAACGGCGTGCCACCACGTGACGCCTGTCACCCTGTTAATCCCGCTGCCCCGCTTCCACCCATGCCCCAATTTTTCCTCTTTCCCCTACAACCCCAACCTGTGACCCCTTCTTTTTTCTCTTTCCTCTTCAACCCCAACCCCAACTTCTTCTTCTTCTACTTCAATTCCCCCATTTCTTCTACTTCAACCTTTCCCTTAAATCTCTATATATACCCTCTCCAATCTTTATAATTTTCACAGCACTCATTTACTTACATCTTTCAATCTGCTCTATTTTCATCCAAGAAGTTCACTCTTCCTTTCATTTTCACTACTACATAAGTTGTTATTATCATAAATTTTTAGTTCTAGTTTTGCTTTTATATTCTGATGTTACTTTTTCTGTAGAAAATTATTATTTTTGTGATTTTATTAGATTAGTTTTATAAATATTGTAAATTTTATATGAAATAGTATATTATAAAATCTGTCTATTAATATTTATTGAATAATATATTATTAGGAAAATTATTATGTTATTTGTTCTATTGTTCTTTGATTAAAGTTAGTATACATGTAATCATATTTATTTTTATGTTATTTTAAAAACACCTAAACTATGCAACCATAAATTATTAACAAATAACTTGATAGTTTTATAGCTGAAGGTTTTAATATTATTTTGATAATGTCTTTTAAAAAATGTATATCCTTGTATTATTGTTTATTTATATTAAACTTAGTTTGAAGTGAGATACGAATTTGGAAGATATTAAAAAATAAATTAATGGATTTAAAAGATATGTAAATATATTGGAGCAAAAACTAAGAGAAGTTAATATTGTTAATATGAAAGTATAATATTGTTTCATAATTTATTGTAGAATTATTTATTATGTAATTAATTAATACATCGTTAGATAATAGGTTATAAATTTTTATTGTGAAATATATTTGTTAAATAATTTATTACGTAATTACATTGATATTATACGTAATAGGTGTAGTTCAAATTCTATATATGTAGTATACAAATTTTTAGGAATACTATTAATTCCCCCAATAATAAATAAATTTTTAGAAAAAATTATTATGTTATACATTTGTATGATATATTTGATTACACTCATAATTTACGTTGAACATATAATTATTTAGCTCAAATTCTATAATGTTAGAGAACTATTTTTTTAAATATATAATTATCTTTTAATAATTTATAATATGTTTACATATTTAATTATGTTTAAATATTATAATTAATTCAAAGTGACATACGATTCTTTCAAATTCTTAAATTCGATTTTTAATTTTTAAAAATATTATGCAATAAATTATCGACAAATAACTTGATAGTGTTATAGTTGAAGGTTTTAATATTATTTTGATAGTGTTGACCATGTACTTGTGTTTTATGCAGGATAATGTTGTCTATATGAAAGTATAATATTGTTACATAATTTATGGTATAATTATTTATTATGTTATATATTTGTATGATATATTTGAACACACTCATGATTGAGGTTGAACATATAATTATTTAGCTCAAATTCTATAATGTTAGAGAACTATTTTTATAAATATATAATTATCTTTTTGAACATATAATTACTGATTTCCTCAATCTCATTCTTGGGTAAACAAACTAGAAATTATGGCGTGCAACGTAGTAACATTGTTGTGTCATTATGATGGAAGTATGGTGCAAACAGTTGATGGTGTTAATTACACGGGTGGAAGACAGTTTGTACTCATGGCACGGTTTGGAATTTCTCTTCCGGAGCTGAAGGGAATGATGCATGAACATACTAGGTGGGATAGTAACAGAATTGATATTATGATTACATGGAGAATGTTGTTGTCCCAAAATCCTGTGCGATATACATCTGTTGAGATCACTTCTGCAGTGGCTTTGAGGTCCATGTTCGAACTTGTTTTCGGAAGTAGGATGACATTCGTAGAACTATATGTAAATGCTACGGATGTTATAGGCAGCTCTCAACAGCATGTATCGTATTTTTAATTCGAAGATGCTGGCCCATTCAGAAGTCCAGTTGTGGATGTTTCATTGGTACAAGGGATGGTTGCAAACGAGGATAGAAGTATATTTGATGGGGTGTATGCCAACAATGATTCCGAACCCTCGGATGACGATGCAGATGTTGGTATTGACGATTGTGAGAACGACCCAGATAATGTGGACGGGCCTACAGTATTCCAAGCCCCTGTTCCCGAGTTTGAAGATGTTTCATGGGCAGACCAGGCAGTGTGTTCTGAATGGGAAGAAGGTAGAACACATGGGTCAACAGGCTCTGGTTTGGAGGAGGGACAACTGTTTCAAACGAAGGAGGACTAGTCAGTGCAGTGAATTTGTGGCACATTAAGAACAAGCTATAATATATGGTGCACAAGTCTTATCCTAAATACGTAGCCCTAAAGTGCATACAAGAACCACAATGTAAGTGGTATCTGTGTGGGGCGCTGAAAAAGAGGATAGGCCAATTTGAAATAACAGTTTGAAGGGGCCACATACATGTTCCACCACTATATGGGCAGAGGACCACCATCAGCTAACCTCAAATTTTGTTGCGGATATGGTGTTCCCTATTGTGTCTGCTGATCTGAAGATCAACATTCCAGCAATTCGAGCAGCAGTGAAAGAGCAGTACGGGTACAATATTTCGTATTTCAAGGCGTGGAAAGCTAAGCAACAAGTGCTTGAGCGATTGTTTGGCTCACATGAGGAAGCATTTTCGATGCTCCCTAATTGCTGACTGCGTTGCAACAATCAAACCCCGACACTGTTGTAGATTTTCAATTTAAGAGCAAAGAAGCCGCGGAAGGACTATTTCGCTGAGCTTTTTGGGCATTTAGGCCATCCATAGAAGATTTCAAGTGTTTTCACCCATTGATCAGTGTGGATGGTACCCATTTGTATGGGAAATGCAATGGGAAGTTGTTGGTCGTTGTTGCATTTGATGCTAACAATGGTCTGTTTCCATTGTGTTTTACTTTGGTGGACGAGGAGGATGGATGGAGTTGGACTTGGTTTTTGTTATGTTTATAGACCTATGTGACAAGGGATCGCTTCCCAATGTGTATCATATCTGGTCGACATGCTGGAATCAAGCGTGGGATGTCAATCATTTGGCCGGGGCCTGAAGGCCAGCATCGATACTGCACTCGCCATCTAGTAAGTAACTTCAACAATAGATTCAAAAATTCAACACTGAAGAAGACCTTGAGTGCGATGGCGAGGGAACCATCCAAGAGAAGGTTCGATGCTAAGTACGATCAATTGATCCACGTCAATGATGAGGTCAAAAAGTGAATACAAAAAGAGCCAAAAGAACGTTGGGTACTTTCGTACGATGGTGGTTATCGTTATGGTAACATGACCACTAATATATCGGAAGTGTTCAACAGTGTACTCAAAGGGGACAAGCACTCCCGGTAATCGCCCTTGTGGAACTGACATTTTTTTATATGTAACAAATACTTTGTCAGTCGCAGGGATCTTGCCAGGGAGTATTTTTCATGGGGTTTGCTATGGCCACCCACTGTTCTCGCTGAAGTAGAGCATGCCACCATGAAATCAAGGATTCATACGGTGACGCTATTTAATTAAAACACTCTGGAGTTTCAAGTAGTAACTCATAGCCGTCAGACTAAATCGGGCGTCAGAAGGGCGATTAACAACACGGTAACGCTGACTGAATGGAGATGCACTTGTGGTGCATGGCAACTATTTCATCGTCCATGTTCACATGCCATGGCGTGTAGTAAAGCATGTAAGATCGACTTCGGACAGTATATTGATCCGCTGTACGGCCTTGTCATGTATGCAAACGCTTATGCTCCATTGCTCCACCCCCTTCTTGATCAATCTTTGTGGCCGGAGTACACTGGGTCGGAGGTGGTTCTAGATCTTAGTAGGTGGAGAAAGGGTAGAGGACGGCTGAGATCAACCAGGATACATAATGAAACGGATGCCAGGGAGGGCACGTCCAAGAATAAATGTAGCATATGTGGTCAGAGAGGCCATAATAAAAAAAACATGTGCACATAGACAGCGGTAGTTTTGTAATTAGGTTCATAGATGTATTTCTTTCATTTTTATAAACAACATGTTGTAATATGTACTATTGGCAATTGTAACTAGATGTAATAAATGTAATATTATTCTTGTGTTGCGATCGATTGAATGTTATACTCTTTTTAATTCTAGTTTTAACTCATGTATTTTGGTAACTATTTTTAGTCTGTTCCAGAGATATGGCAAGAGGACGGGGACATGTTTCCAGTAGTCGATATGCTTGATGTTGCATCTTCAGTGTTGCATCTTCAGGCCGACCATCGGTCGGAGGACATTTGGAATGGAACAGTATGTTAATAAACAATGGTTAACAATACAAGATAATGTTTTAAATTTTCAAATAGTTGATTGACATGCTTGATGTTCTGTGTTATAGGCCAACGATGAGATCAGGGGGATGATGCACCGTCACATAGCGCCTCACGAATTAGTACGATCGCATATCATAGAGGCTGGCTTAATTGGAGTGACCCAAATAGGTCATATCCAAGTTGATAACGCCTTGATTACTGCTTTGTTGGAGAGGTGGAGGCGAGAAACTCATACATTCCATTTACGTGTTGGTAAGATGACGCCAACACTGTGAGATGTTGCCATCTTACTAGGTCTACGAGTAAACGACCGGGCAGTCACTGGTACCTCGAATTACAATTGGAGAAACCTCTGCCAGGTTTTATTGGGTGTAGATCATGTGAATCACTAGCATGGCGGTATGATCAGAACCACATGGTTGAATGGACTAGTACAATAGGGACCCCCAGATGACGCTGATGAGCAAGTGTTGTTGCAGCACGCAAGATTGTACATTGTCCATTTGCTTGATTTTGTGCTGTTTAGCAATAGTACTAGTAGTTGGGCATCGCTCGTCTACCTACCGTTGCTTGAAACAATGGAGGGCTGTAATTAGTACAGCTGGGGGTCAGCAGTGCTTGCCAACCTGTACAGACAGCTGTGCCGATGTTGCATGCAAGGCGGCAGGCAACTAGGCAGATGTGTTTTATTGCTCCAGGTATAGTTCGTAATTCATGTCTAATTTTCTAATGTGTAGCATGATCCCAACTCTTCCAATTTACCGTGTGCAGTTGTGGTCGTGGGAGCACTTACACATCGGTTGACAACTTATCTTCGCCCCCCCCGTCACAATCAAGGTGCAGCTGATGATCCGCAGCCGCCATTGGGCGCTCAGTACGATAAAATAGTTCATTACTATGTTGCTTTAATGTACACATAATATTGTGTATGTATCTTAATATAATTCACAGCATATTTCATCAGCTGGAGCGCCGCCTTATCATTCTGCTAGTCTCCAAGGCACAGCCACTCCTTATACCGGGATCGACTCGATGTCCAAGAACCTCATCAAGTATATACATGAAAATATACATATTTCTTTGTCGTTTAATATTTATTGTAATGACCAAGTCATTTTATACGTTCTTAGGTTAATTGGACGCCGTACTGGCAATCTAGATTGAACGCCTTGCCTGAGATTTGTGTCGAGGGTCGTCACATCTGGCGATATGCAGGACCTTTGATATTCTTCGCCATTGTAGAATTACACTGCGCTGACAGAGTATTGCGTCAGTTTGGATTGACGCAGCATATCCCAGATCCTGTCGATACTCTCGTCACGTTACATAATTTGTCTTGTCATGGCAGGTGCGACGAGGACTGGGTTATCCATCACGACAACTAGCTCGAGCTGTGGGGCTCACGAGAGCATCACATCTCCAACGTGTGTGATCCCCCAACATCACCTAGAGAGTACATCGAATGGTACTTATCTAACACTAGGCGTGTCATAACACGGAGTGAAGTGCAAGCTCCGCGCTAGCCCCGGCTTGTTTATGAACTAAGTGGCAACCGTATTCAACGACTAGTAAGTACTTTGAAAACATATGTCTTGTTACTTTTTATACATTTCATTTTATTAACATGCAAATGTACTATGTGCTAGATTGATATTTTCAGACAACAGATTAGAAGGTGTGCTCAGGCGCTAAGTAATAGTGCTCGCCACATTATAGAGTCTCTCTCCACAGATATTCTTACTAGTTGCAGTGGCGCAATGGATGCTGTCGGTGAGGGACATGATTTCAGACATATTCTGCAAGACGAAGGTGTCGACTATCATAGTTTACGTGTTGCGCAAAGAAGAGGACGTGAACTTCCTCCACGGCATAGTTTTTCGGTTCACACAGAGTCCACGCCCTCAAGATATCGTGGTGAACCCAGTCGTAGATCCACATCAGATTTTGATCCTTAAAATGTATATTACTTTAAATTTAGCATTTAAATATCTTACAGTTTATGAAAATTTAGTAATTTATTACCTTTTAGCAATATTTATAGATTTTTATTAAAAATATAAAAGTAAAATATTATTATGTAAACATACGTACCTTTGCTAGAATTTGATAATTTTGTTGCCAAAAAGAGTTAATATAAATTTTGACAATATGTAAATAACTTACATTATATTTTGCTAAAAAAAATTATATTTGTAGGGTTAGTGTTGGGGTTGAAGGGGAAAGAGAAAAAAAGGGGGTCACGAGTGTCAGGGGGGCAGCGGGATTCGCAGGTGGCAGAGGTCACGTGGTTGCACGACGACCCAAACGTCGTGCAACCAGTCGTCCTTTGGTTGCACGACGTTTGGGTCGTCTTCCTTTGGTTGCACGACGACCAAACAGCTTGCAACCAGGGCGAACGACTTTCCGGATGGCGTGCAAAAGCCTGTGAACAGTAAACTATATTAGTTTGCTAAATATTTTTCAAAATGTGATATTTTGCTAATTTTTTTCCAAATTTGTGATAGTTTGCCAAAAAAAGTCGATATTTGATGCATCTTGGAAGCTCACACACGCATTGCAAAGTCCTCCATTGTCAGGCTTTTGGTCTTCTTCAACTTATCTCTCCCTAGGGGTGTAAACGAACCAAACTTTCGATGAACTACTCGTGTTCAAACTCGATTAAAACTCGTTCATGTCCATTTTTGAGGCTTGATAGCTTATTGAACCGAGTTTGAGCAAGCTCGATAAGACTATCGAGCCGAACTCGAACAGAGGAGTGTTCGGATCGTTAGTGTTCATGAACTACTCGATAAGGGATTGATAAAGCTCGATAAGAGCTGGATAAAATGCTTGATAGCAGCTCAATAAAGGCTTGTTAAAGTGCTCGATAAGTCTTTATCAAAAACTCGCTAATAATAGCCATAATATATAATGAATACTTTGTACCATATATGTATGACAATATATATATATATATATATATATATATATATATATATAAATGGAGCAACTAGAATGAGAATGGAAGTTTCATAAAAATATGACAAAATTAAATCTACACCATTAGATCTTAAATATGATTGATCAACTGTTCTAATTAAACCATTATTCTTTTCTCTCTCCTCCCTTTATATCCAAAATTTTTTTACTTTCTCTCTCTCTCCTCTCCTCTCCTCTCCTTTTAACCTTCCTCCAATTTTTTTTACTCTTCCTTTTTTTTTTTACCTTTTCACTTTCTCTCCGTATTTACTCTTTTTTTTTAATCTTTTTAAGTTTTCACCTTTAATATAAAAAGTTTCCACCAATTTCTTTTTTATCTTTCTCCTCCCCTTTTTAAAATTTTTACTAGTATTTTGCTCCTTTTTTTTTTTTACCTTTTTAAGTTTTCACCTTTAATAAAAAAATTATCACCAATTTTTTTTTCTCTTTTTCCGTCTTTTTTTTAACCTTACACCAATTTTTTAACCTTTTAGGTTTTTACTAATTTTTTTTCTTTTACCAATTTTTTTTTCTTTCTTTTCTATCCTTTTTTAATATTTTATCAAGTTTGTCTCTCTTCTTTGCTTTTCTTTACAAACTATATCTCATTTTTTTTAACTATCTCTCTTCGCTTCTCTTTTTTCTTATTAATTTTTTCTCTCATTCCCTTTCTATGTTTACACTCTAATTTTTTCTCTTTTCTCTCATTTTTAACCTTTCTCTAGTTTTTTTTGCTATTTGTTTTTTTAACTTTTTACAAATTTTTTTTCTCTCTCCTTTTCTATATTTCACACAACACCTCAATTTTTTTCCTCTCTCTCCTCTCATTTTTAACCTTTGACCAATTTGTTTTGTCTATCTTCCCTTTTCTAAGTTTACATTGCAATTTTTTTTTCTTATATCTCCTCTCCTTTTACGTTTACACCCAAGTTTTTTATATTTATAATCTAATTTGTTATGTTTATACCCCAATTTTGTTCTCTTTATCTTTAATTTTATTACAGAGATAACTCAAAAATGGTTCTCCTTATATTTAGAAGATTGTAAACAAGAGTAATTTACTCTTTTTTAGAATACATTTAGAAGATTGTAAACAATAATAATTTACTATTTCTAATACTCGCCCTCTGCAACTAGTTTTGCTAACCAATTCTATATGGTATTGTTGCTAATGGCCGAAAACCAACACTAAAAGCATACCTTTTGTAGAAATTTCCTCCTTGTTGTATGGTGTCAAAAATCATTCCCTCCATCGGTTTTATGTCCTCAGTACATGTGTGGATTAAATGATTTGCGAATGCAATAGAATTGTTAGATTGTTTTGGAGTGACTGGAATTTCTAACTCACCATGTTGAGCCTCCGCTATTAATTTTTAACTATAACAAAGATAAACAAAAAGTCAGAATATGAAACTAAATTCTAGTAAACTATTGACTATTGAGCTAGTATAAACATTTATATAAGTGACTTAAAATAATCTATAATTAAAATCGAAAAGAAGCATGACCTTTTAAAGCCATAACTATAAGCAACAAATATTAAAATACAGAATTATAAAAAATAAGTTATCTATTTGTATAGTTCAATATAAAGACTTTCAACAGTGGCAGATCCAGAACTCAAAAGATGCGGGGTCCATCTTTATATTAAAAATAAATAATAATAATATCAACAAAAAGTAACATTAACTATTTGTATTGTCTGTGTGAAAGACAAAGGTAAGAGATAAGAAAATAGAAAACAATTATGATTTTAAAAAACTAGAGTTTAATTTCCATGGTATTCAGATAAAAAAAATTTCATGGTACAAGTTATTAAGGAAGCCAAAAAAAAAAAAAAAAAACACTAAGGTAAAGGTGATAAATACACAAACACAATACTCGGAATTGAACTCGCGGCCTACAAAAATTTGATAAGATGTTCTATCAGTAGTCTAAATGTGACTTCTTGGTGTTGATTCACAACTTAATTTTTTATACTATTTATAATTTTGGTATTAGTGCGTATAACTTCTAAAGATTAGGTGATAAAGCTAAGCTACAGTGTATATGCACCCCGCTTCCTTCAACGTGCGTTCGCCAATGACTCTCAATTATCCCAAAATTTATACTTTTGCTTTGTTCAAGCTTTCCATTGAATATTAATGTATTAAATCATTTTCTCCGATTAACTACAATAGCTACAAATCTTTTTACTATCTTATTAAATTGGCCAATAATTATAAAATCTTAATTTGAGTGTTTGCTTATTAGTTTTTAGTTGGTATTATTTAATGTGCTAAGGTTAAAATGGTCAATCTAATAACAATAAAAATAGTGTTAAAACATAAAAATAAAATTAAAAAAAAAAGTCAAATCATAGAGATATCATATGTGTATTTTTATTATAAATTTATAAGTATTTGAGACTTATAGTACATTTAAAATGTATTATCTTATAATTTATTTAGATTACTAATTTTGTACATTGATACTAATTCAAGACCTGATAATTTTATTATTTAAAAGAGATTATTAATTTATCGAATATTAATTTAAAAAGGTTCTATTATTTGTTATAGTGAAGAATTTTGCATATTATATGTTATAAAAAATTCTATTGTCATATAATATTTAAGTTATATATATATATATAATCCAACTATATCTTAATGTATCCAAAAATAATCTAACTCTATTTCCTACATTAAAAATAATCCAACTCTAACTTTTCTACCAAAAAGATAACCAAACTCTAAAATTTTGATTTAAAAAAATATTGAATTGGTGGTTGAGTGTGATGCGTGGTGTAACGCTTCAACGATATGTTTTTTTCTAAGTATTTTTGATTTGGCTAGTTTCTTTTCCCACCGGTATCTCAATGTACCTAAGTAATAGTTTTTCATTGTTAAAATAAATATATAAAATCAATTTCAATAATTTAAAGTCACCGGTCAAGATTTGAGATGATTCAAAACTCAAATTAACCTAGTTTGGTGGATTCAAAACCTAAGAAGAGCCGACTAGATTAAAACTCGGTCCTATCTAACTCGAGGTTTGACTTGATTTAATTGATCCAAAGTCCAAGATAATTTTAACCCAAAATAACCTGACTTAAAATACATGCAGACGCAAAATGTCCTAATCTGATTAACTAGAAATTAAAATAGATGAAACATATTATGCTCCAACTTAAACTTCACCTAACTTTGATATGAGCCGAATCAAAAATAATGCAACTCAATTTACTACAAAACCCACACTTAAGATTACTCGAACTTGTTATGATTCCAACTCAATTGTTATAGTATATTTAAATCTAAGAATATATATAACTTGATAAAACATGGCTACGTACGTAAGATGTAGATAATCTATAAGTACGGTAATCATGTACAACATTTAGCAATTTTTGTCAGTTATTATCAAAATGCAATGCATCTAATCAAGTTCGATAACACCTAAATGACAAAATTTTAAAACATTAAAGTATATTAATCATTATATATACTTAAATGTCAGATTATCTAAAACAGAAATCTTTTAAACCTCATGTATCAAATATATAAAATTATTGTATGCAAATTTAATGTATAATATATTTGTTGAAACATAATTAAATAGTAAATAATTTTCTTTATAATATTAAATATATATTATTTTTTTATATAATATTACACTTAATATTAATAATTTAATAAAATAATAATATTAAATGTAATTATTGCAAACTTTATGTCAGATGATTTTTGATGCCTCTTGGAAGCTAACACATGCATTGCAACTAGAGCTCAAAAGTCCTCCACTGTCTGGCTTTTGGTCTTCTTCAAATTATCTCTCCTGTTCAAATACTTACTTAGTTTCTCTCAAGAATATTCAAAGTTTTGCTCTTAAAATTTAACTTCAACTCTTCTACAACTCTTCTTTAACACCAAATTTAGCTTTTGAATATTATAAATTTTTACTCCCTCATCAATCTAAGAGGAAAAAACAAAGATTGGAGTTCTACAGTGTTCAGGTAAGTCATATTATTATAATTTTTATTTATATTTCTATTAGTGAAGCAAAATATTACGTAAATAAAAGAAAAGAAAACATATAGTTGCTGCTATGCTACTGAGCGTGATGAGTAAATGTAGATTTTTTTGAAAAAGAGAGGAAACTGTAAATCAGGGTGGGGTTGAGACTTTGTGTAATGTTTTTGGTAGCATTGGAGTATGTTTTTGTGCGGATTGTATGTATCTATGCTGGGACAAATGGATTTCTACTTTTCCTTGATCTATCTTACGTCTGTTTTTTGCTCTTGGGTCCCCGATTATTGGGGCGTTGCTTTTTTTATTAAACTTTTGCTCTTTATTTATCAAAAAAAAGTATATAGTTTATTTTCTTTTTTATGGTTTTATTATTTTTTATTATATATGTAGTTTAAAATGAAAGTATGTTAACGAATACATACTAATACTATACACTTATAAAGTTCACATGTAGATTCTAATATCTACTATTTCAAAAGAAATGTAATATATAGTGATTTTTGAAAAAATGTTATTGGTGTTCATTTAGTATATACTTATATTTAATAATATGCATGCATAATATGTAAAATATATAATATATGGTATTTTTATATTTTTATAATTAAAATTTTTTTATTTTTATATGGTATTTCTGAGATGAAAATTTGTTAACTTATATACTTAATATTGTTTTTGAGGCACTGGGATTGTTTTTTGTTGTATATGTAATATTATATTACTATATTGTTTATATGATTAGTTGTACCATTATGAATTTCAATATCCACTATTTTAAAAGAAAAGTAATATGTAGTAGTTTTTGATAAATATCTTATTGGTTTTTTTATAACATATATTGATGTATAATATTACGTTTGTATAATATGCTAAATAAATAATATATATTGACTTTCATATATTCGTATTAGTGGCTCTATGGAAGACCAGCCGACTAATGAAGGAAATCAGGAACTAACAGTTGATAGCGTAATCTCATCAGAGCAAATAGGGAATTCAAGTCAGACAATGGGGGAAATTCAAGTGAGCCCTTTTGATAAGAAGAAAAGAAAGAAGAGATCAGAAGTATGGGGACACTTTGAGGAAACTATGATAAATGGGCTTAAAAAGGTCAAATGTATTCATTGTAAAATGGATCTTACTTTCCAAAAGTCAGGTGCTACAACCCAATTTAAAAGACATATTGATACATGCCCTAAACGTACCGTGCCTATTGATCAAAAACAATTGAATCTAGTCTCACTTACCGCTAGATCTGAAAGTTTTAGTGGAGTTCAAAACTTTTGTTATGATCATGCAAAGATTAGAGAACTTATGTCTCATATGATAATTGTACATGAGTTGCCTTTCATGTTTGCGGAGTATGAAAAGTTTAACATGTTGATGAAAGCATCCAATCCTTCATTTGAGAAAGTTTCACGCACCACGTTAAAAAATAATTGTGTGTCAACATATGAAATTGAGAAAAAACGACCAAAGGGTTTTTTAAAGGAGGTGAATAAGATTAGTATTATAACTGATATTTGGAAGTCAGACCCCTAAAAAATTGAATATATGACAATCACTTGTCATTTTGTTCAAGATTGGAAGTTACACAAGAGAGTTCTGAATTTTGTTAATATCCCCCCTCCTCACATTGGAATTGCCCTGCATGATTCTTTACATAAGTGTTTGGTTGATTGGGGGATTGAGAATAAAGTATCGAACATAATGGTTGATAATGCGTTATACAATGATTTTGTGGTTAGATTATTAAAAGACAGCCTTTCTTGTCATGTAAAGTTGCCTTTGGATGGGAGGTTATTCCATATGCATTGTTATGCACATATCTTGAATATTTTGGTGCAAGATGGGTTGAATGAGATTCATGATGTGATTTCTGATGTGAGAGCAAGCGTAAAACATGTTGGAGCTTCACTAGCTCGACTAAACATGTTTAGTGAGATTGCTAGACAATTGCAGTTGCCCGGTAAGAGATTAGGTTTAGATTGTTGTACAAGATGGAATGCTACATTTGAGATGCTGTCAATTGCCTTACAATTTAGACAAGTATTTCCTCGATATCAACAAAGAGACCCAAGCTATTCAAGTTACCATCAGAGGTTGATTGGGATAAAGCCGAGACAGTTGCTATATTTTTGGAACTTTTCAATGATGCTACACATGTCATATCAAGTAATAGTTTTTTATTTTGGTTCCAGTATTTTGTTTATTTTCAAAAATTATTTTATGAAATTTATTTTAATAAATTAACATTCATTTATTTGTAGGCACTGAGTCTCTAAGCGCATAGTTATTTCTTCTTGAACTTACTCACATAAAAGAAGCTTTAAATAAACAAAGTGAAAGTGAAAATGATTATATGAGGGCAATGGCCCAGAGGACGAAAGTTAAGTTTGACAAATACTAGGGTGATTGTAACTTATTGCTGCCATCTTGGACCCGAGAAACAAGATGTGAATAATTGAATGGAGTTTTCATTTCTTATATAGAGAAGGTGAAGCGACTAGGTATATTAAAAACTGCATGATACTTTATACGAGCTTCTACCAAGAATATTTAGTAAATCACTCGGTAGTTAATACTGAAAAAGGTTCTCAAGCTGTTGAATTTGAAGAAGGTGGTCCTAGTAGTCATATTGGAGCAAAGTTCAGTTTTGGGAGGAAGGCAGCATCCACAAAGGCGAGGAAAACGTGGGATGATTCTATCAAGATGAACATTGATGCGATTGAAAATGTCAAGTCTGAGCTTGATGTCTATTTGGAAGAAGGTGTTGTGATTTGTCCTGAAGATGTAGAGAATTTTGACACAGTTGATTAGTGGAAGTAGAATAATTTGAAGTTTCGTATTTTGTCAAGAATAGCATGTGACATTCTTTCCATCCCTGTCACTACTGTGGCTTCAAAAGCAACATTTAGTATTGATGGTAGAGTGACAGATCCTTACCGAGCATCTTTATCAACCGAAACAATACAAGTATTATTATGTGGTGAAGATTGGTTAAGGAGATATTATGGGATTAAGAGGAAGAGAAAGCTCACTACAATATTTTTGTTTCTTTCATAGCTTATTATCATTATTTTGACATTGTTGGTATTTAACTAATACGTATGAATTTTTATATTGATTTATTTAGAGCAAGGAAGATATTAAAACCTTCACTTTGCCTTGATGTTGCTTGACTTGATGATGAATTTTTTGACATTATCGTTAACCAAGTTTCATATTTCCTTTTGTATGAAATAATTTATGTTCCTACTATTTTAAGCAACAAGCTGAAGTTATCTTCTTCTTATAATTATGCGGGGATGATGTATCGTATACAAGAATCCAAGATGATATTTTGAACACAAATGCTTTTGATGCTGGACATTCAATTTGAACACAATGCCATCACTTCAATTCATTTGTGTTTATATTGGTTTTTCTTTTGTTTAGAAGAATGGATTTATTTTGGCATGAAAACCTTAAACTTAGTAGAAGTAATTATTGAAAAAAGAACTTGGTGGATGTTATAATAGTTCTAAGGATTTAATTTGACTAACTTCTTGATGTGGTCATATGAATTTTATTTTTTGGATGATACGGTATGTAATATGTCATTATTTTTATTTTATACTATATAACTTGTAGACTAAAGAATTAAATGACTTCGAAAGGGCTTTAGTATTATATTGGAAATTTTTTTTTTTTTTTTGCTCTTTGGATTATATTTTATATCATAGGTTGACTATGTTGTAGTAAAATCTAATCAAGCTCGTTAATGAGCTCGGCTCGATAATTAGCTTGGTTCAATAATGCCAATGAGCTTGAATAGGCTTCATATAAATAAGGAGCTCGATTGGGCTCGATTACAAAAAATTAGCTTGATTAGCTCGGCTCATTAACAAGCTCGACTCAGCTCGTTATGGTCAACGAGCCGAGTCGAGCCGAGTATTAAACATAATAGTTCCTTATTGAACCAAGTTCGAACATAGATTTAAAAGATCGTTTAAAGCTCGGCTCGGACACGAACTCGTTAAGGCATATCGAACTCGAGTTCGAACAAGATAGTGCTCGGTTCGACTCGGCTCATTTACAACCCTATCTCTCCTGTTCAAATACTTCCTCAGTTTTTCTCTAGAATATTCAAAGTTTTGCTCTTAAAATTTAACTTCAATTCTTCTACAACTCTTCTTTAACACCAAATTTAACTCTTGAATATTATAAATTTTTACTTCCTCATCAATCTAAGAGGAAAAAACAAAGATTTGAGTTCTACAGTATTCAAGTAAGTCATATTATTATAAATTTTATTTATATTTTTATTAGTGAAGCAAAATATTACGTAAATAAAAGAAAAGAAAACATATAGTTGCTGCTATGCTACTGAGTATGATGAGTAGATGTAGATTTTTTGAAAAAGAGAGGAAACTGTAGATCAGGGTGTTGAGACTTTGTGTAATGTTTTTGGTAGCATTGCAGTATGTTTTTTGTGTGGATTGTATGTATCTATGCTAGGGCAAATGGATTTCTACTTTTCCTTGATCTATCTTACGTCTGTTTTTTGCTCTCGGGTCCCCGATTGTTGGGGTGTTGCTTTTTTATTAAACTTTTGCTTTTTATTTATCGAAAAAAATATATAGTTTATTTTCTTTTTTATGGTTTTATTATTTTTTATTATATATGTAGTTTAAAATGAAAGTATGTTAACGAATACATACTAATATTATACACTTATAGAGCTCATATGTAGATTCTAATGTCTACTATTTCAAAAGAAATGTAATATATAGTGATTTTTGAAAAAATGTTAATGGTGTTCATTTAGTATATACTTATATTTAATAATATGCATGCCTAAGATGTAAAATATATAATATATGGTATTTTTTATATTTTTATAATTAAAATTTTTTTATTTTTATATGGTATTTCTGAGATGAAAATTTGTTAACTTATATATTTAATATTGTTTTTGAGGCACTGGGATTGTTTTTTGTTGTATATGTAATATTATATTACTATATTGTTTATATGATTAGTTGTACCATTATGAATTTCAATATCCAGTATTTTAAAAGAAAAGTAATATGTTATAGTTTTTGATAAATATCTTATTGGTGTTTTTTATAACATATATTGATGTATAATATTACGTTTGTATAATATGCTAAATAAATAATATATGTTGACTTTCATATATTCGTATTAGTGGCTCTATGGAAGACCAGCCGACCAATGAAGGAAATCTGGAACTAACAGTTGATAGCGTAATCTCACCCGAGCAAATAGGGAATTCAAGTCAGACAGTGGGGGAAATTAATCAAGCGAGCCCTTTTGATAAGAAGAAAAGAAAAAAGAGATCAAACGTATGGGGACACTTTGAGGAAACTATGATAAATTGGGTTAAAAAGGTCTAATGTATTCTTTGTAAAATGCATCTTACTTTCCAAAAGTCAGGTGCTACAACCCAATTTAAAAGACATATTGATACATGCCCTAAACGTACGGTGCCCAGTGATAAAAAACAATTGAATCTAGCCTCAGTTACCCCTAGATCTGAAAGTTTTAGTGGAGTACAAAACTTTCGTTATGATCATGCAAATATTAGAGAACCTATGTCTTATATGATTATTGTACATGAGTCGCCTTTCATGTTTGCGGAGTATAAAATGTTTGACATGTTGATGAAAGCATCCAATCCTTCATTTGAGAAAGTTTCACGCACCACATTAAAAAATGATTATGTGTCAACATAGGAAATTGAGAAAAAAGGACCAAAGGGTTGTTGAAAGAAGTGAATAAGGTTAGTATTACAACCGATATTTGGAAGTCAGACCTCCCAAAAAATTGAATATATGACAATCACTTGTCATTTTGTTCAAGATTGAAAGTTACATAACAGAGTTCTAAATTTTGTTAATATCCCCCCTCCTCATAGTGGAATTGCCGTGCATCATTCTTTATATAAGTGTTTGGTTGATTGGGGGATTGAGAATAAAGTTTCGAACATAACAGTTGATAATGCGTCATAAAATGATGTTGTGGTTATATTATTAAAAGACAGCCTTTCTTGTCATGTAAAATTGCCTTTGGATGGGAGGTTATTCCATGTGCATTGTTGTGCACATATCTTGAATATTTTCGTGCAAGATGGGTTGAATGAGATTTGTGATGTGATTTCTGATATGAGAGCAAGCGTAAAACATGTTGGAGCTTCACCAGCTTGACTAAACATGTTTAGTGAGATTGCTAGACAATTGCAGTTGCCCAGTAAGAGATTAGTTTTAGATTGCTGTACAAGATGGAATGCCACATTTGAGATGCTGTCAACTACCTTACAATTCAGAAAAGTATTTCCTCGATATCAACAAAGAGGCCCAAGCTATACAAGTTTACCATCAGAGGTTGATTGGGATAAAGCCGAGACATTTGCTATATTTTTGGAACTTTTCAATGATACTACACATGTCATATCGGGTAATAGTTTTTTATTTTAGTTCCAGTATTTTGTTTATTTTCAAAAATTATTTTATGAAATTTACTTTAATAAATTAACATTCATTTATTTGCAGGCATTGAGTATCCAAGCGCAGAGTTATATCTTCCTGAACTTACTCACATAAAAGAAGCTTTAAATAAACAAAGTAAAAGTGAAAATGACTATATGGGGGCAATGGCCCAGAGGATGAAGGTTAAGTTTGACAAATACTAGGGTGATTGTAACTTGTTGATTTCTATTACTGCTATCTTGGACCCGAGAAACAAGATGAGAATAATTGAATGGAGATTTCATTCCTTGTATAGAGAAGGTGAAGCGACTAGGTATATTAAAAAAGTGCATGATACTTTATACGAGCTCGACTAAGAATTTGTAGTAAATCACTCGGTAGTTAATGCTGAAAAAGGTTATCAAGCAGTTGAATTTGAAGAAGGTGGTCCTAGTTGTCATACTGGAGCAAAGTTCGGTTTTGGGAGGAGGGCAGCATCCACAAAGGCGAGGAAAAAGTGGGATGATTCTATCAAGACGAACATTGATGCGATTGAAAATGTCAAGTCTTAGCTTGATATCTATTTAGAAGAAGGTGTTGTGATTTGTCCTGAAAATGTAGAGAATTTTGATACACTTGATTGGTGGAAGCAACATAATTTGAAGTTTCGTATTTTGTCAAGAATGGCATGTGACATTCTTTCCATCCCTATCACTACTGTGGCTTCAGAAGCAACATTTAGTGCTGATGGTAGAGTGATAGATCCTTACCGAGCATCTTTATCAACAAAACAATACATGTATTATTATGCGGTGAAGATTGGTTAAGGAGCTATTATGGGATTAAGAGGAAGAGAATGGTAGCTACAATATTTTTGTTCCTTTGATAGCTTATTATCATTATTTTGACATTGTTGGTATTTAACTAATCCTTATGAATTTTTATATTGATTTATTTAGAGCAAGGACGATATTAAAATCTTCACTTTGCCTTGATGTTGCTTGACTTGATGATGAATTTTTTGACATTATCGTTAACCAAGTTTCATATTTCCTTTTGCATGAAATAATTTATGTTCCTATTATTTTAAGCAACAAGCTGAAGTTATCTTCTTCTTATAATCATGCGGGGATGATGTATCGTATACAAGAATCCAAGAAGATATTTTGAACACAAAATGCTTTTGATGCTGGACATTCAATTTGAACACAATGCCATCACTTCAATTCATTTGTGTTTATTTTGGTTTTTCTTTTGTTTAGAAGAATGGATTTATTTTGGCATGAAAGCCTTAAACTTAGTGGAAGTAATTATTGAAAACAGAACTTGGTGGATGTTATAATAGTTCTAAGGATTTAATTTGGCTAACTTCTTGATATGGTCATATGAATTTTATTTTTTGGATGATATTGTATGTAATATGTCATTATTTTTATTTTATACTATATAACTTGTAGACTATTTTAGGTGAATTAAATGACTTTAAAAGAACTTTAGTATTATATTGGAATTTTTTTTTTTTTTTTTTTTTGCTCTTTTGATTATATTTTATATCATAGGTTGACCATGTTGTAGTAAAATCTAATCAAGCTCGTTAATGAGCTCGGCTAGATAATTAGCATGGTTCGATAATGCAAATGAGCTTGATTAGGCTTCACATAAATAAGGAGCTCGATTGGGCTCGATGACAAAAAATTAGCTCGATTAGCTCGGTTCATTAACAAGCTCGACTCGGCTCGTTATTGTCAACGAGCCGAGTCGAGCCGAGTATCGAAAATAATAGTTCCTTATTGAACCGAGTTCGAACATAGATTTAAAAGCTCGTTTAAAGCTCGGCTCGAACTCGAACTCATTAAGGCATATCGAACTCGAGTTCGAACAAGATGATGCTCGGCTCGACTCGGCTCGTTTACACCCCTTATAAGTAAAAATAATTATATTTATGTATAATAATAATTTTAGCTTCTTTTTCAATTTAAAATTTGTGTTGTTAATTTAGATTTTAATTATTTTTTCATTTAAAATTTATTTCTTAATTTGAATATGAAGAATTTGTACATGGTCTAATCAAATTGCTTAGATTAAAGTGAAACCTCTCTATAATATATAAATAAACTAGGCTTTTTTCTGTCCAATGCACGAATTGCTTTTATGTTATATATTATCATATGAAAATCAATTTGTAATGTATATGAATCAAGTTTGCTTTCTATTTTTTAAAATATGGTTTCACATACATACATATTATTCGATCAAACAACAAAAGTATAGGGCAATTGATGTGCGTCATTTTTACATATTTTAGTTCTCATTCCTGTGAAATATTCAACGTTTAACTGCGTGTTTTGTTACATCAAAGGCACATTTACGCTTGGAATGTATCGGAGCAAATAAAGGATGGAAGTGGCAAAAATCAGGTATAACTAAAACATATGTGAGGACTATTGTGAGAAACCCTACCATGTGTGCAAAAGAAGGACCCAGCGGGCCACAGTTCGGTGAACCAAATATATCTCGTAGCAGTTCGGGGATCAATTGACCTATCGGCACGAAAAATCAATCGATCAGCAGCTCATAGTAGGTCGGACCCTAAAGTAAGCTAGTCAATCAATCGGCTGAAATTGCCGATCAATCAGCGGTACCTGTAGCGTGAGAGAAGAAGATCGAATTTTTCCAATCTTTTAGCTGCGTCTCTTCTCCTCCTTTCCTTCTCGAAGCTGCTATGAGATTCAAGAGATTCTCAAATGCCAAAGCGCAGGTGGTTGGAGTATTGGGAGGGTCAAAGCTCAGATCAATGTCAACACGGATTGAGGGAATCTTCGCTTTCAAGTTTTACCCATTGTTTTTTCCCCTTTAGATTTTATGATGTGTAAAACTCCGATGGAGGAGTAGACATTTTTTGTTTAGGGATGAAGGACGGGTAGCTGTCCGTATCCCGGTTTTGTATTTTACTTTGATGATGATTTAGTTATGTTACTTATGCACCCCTGTGGGAAAGTTGTGCTTGTAGCTTGATACAGGATTCTAATTCAATAGAATCCTGATCACAATCCAAACCTAAGAAATAGAGTTTTAAGGGCGAAAAGAAATAGAATTAGGGGAAGAAGAGATAGAATTTAGAGGGAGAAGAGAAGGGAGACGATAGGGAGAAAAGGAGATTGATTCCATTAAGCATAACCCTAACTGTACACATCCTTTACTATATACAGTGTGGAATTAAACTAACTAAGAAATTACATAAAAGAACAACAAGTGAAAAATACTGGAAATATCTAAAAATATCCTAACAAACTCTGCTACATCACGTGCCTCGCGCGTGCCCGAGCTCCCAGCTTCCCTCGCTCCTTGCTCATGAATCCCAACGGCTCTTCTCGCCAAAACCTGATAACTGAAATTAACAGAATTTTTGAACTCGATGCTCTAAATACTGCTAATTCGCATCCCTGCTCCATTTTTCCCTGTAACATACTATAACATAATAGGTTTTCATGCATGGTGAGGATTGAGATTGTACTCAACCGTGAACATAATCTTTTACATAAGTTAATATTGAATTAGGAATAACAAAGGAATTAAGCAGTGTTAATGAGATAACCTATGCTACACTTAGGGTGATAAGATAGGCTATGCCTTTAGATTTGTTCATTACTTTAAACCCTATTTTAAATATTAACCTGGGCTTAGAGCTTGTAGCCTAAGTTCTTTTAATCATTGTCCTAAGTAAAATATAATGACGAGAAACGAGTTAAGCTACCCTGAATTCACTCCCTAAACTAACCTTAATCAAATTGACATCCTTTTCTACCGTTTTAGTTGCCTTTGCTTAGTTAATCACTTGACTCAACCCACAAAAACTGATTTCAACTGCTTATTAATCATTAAGTCTGACTTAACACTGATTCCCTGTGGATATAACCGGTAGACCAGACTAAGCAACGACGTTCTTGTACGCTTGCGAGTATAATATTTTAAAACACATAAGCAATTCAAATACTTAATTCAGATTTTAAAATTTTTCATTTAAAATTTATTTTTAATATTTTCAAAATTTGATGAAGTCGTACATGGTCTAACAAGAATGCGTAGATTAAGTATTGGAGACTTTTGAGGGAGGGGAACTTGTCTATAATAATTCATACTAGGTTTTTCCCGTGCAATGCCCGGGTGGTATTTTCCTTTTTTTCCCACTTTATTTTTGTTGTAATACAGTTTATCTTTCCAACTAATTTTGATCATTTGTGTCATTAAATTTGAAACTAATGAATTATTCAATAAGTTGATAAAAGAATTGATTCAATTAGTGACAGTTATCTCATGCTTTAATGCTAATAAATTTGTCAATCTATCTTTTTTGCCTATATTTTGGTAAATGAAAGGTCATCCCTCTGTTTTTAGTGACTGTAATTCCTCGTGCATTGCACGTCTGGATGTTTACATTTTAAAGAACTTAACATTGTTTTTTAAATAAAATTCACATGCATACACCGCAAACTTATTTTTATACTACTTGGAAAATCCTAAGTTATGCAACTGTAAATTCTCAACAAACATTTTCACAACTTAATATTTTTTAATGTAAAAATTTTAACATTTTTGTATAATTCTATTATATATGATATTTTATGATATACTAATAGTATAGTATTTTTGTTTAAAAAATTAATAGTATAGTATTTTTATTCATTTTCATATGTATTACTATATATTTGATTAGAAATTTAAACCTTTTGTTGTGATATCATTCATCTGGTGCACGGATTGGATAATATGTAACATTGTTATTATTATGTTGTTTATTTTTTACAATTAATTAAATCTCAACGCCTTATATATAACATATGATATTATACTCTTTTATGTATTTTTTTCTATTTTATGTGGCAGAAGTTGCTTTATATTATGTTTTTTTCGATTTAAATATTGTAATTATTTTATCTTTTTCTTTACTCTGCAAAAATATTTTGGATTTAGATATTATAATTTCTTTGTAGTTATGCACTATTATTATATGAGGGAGGTTGTAGTATAATTATTAAGATTTATAATTAGTTAACTAAGTGTATGACTCTGACCACAAAAAAAAAAAAAAAAAAAAAATAGCCTAAGTATATGACAAAACGATGTTTTATATGTCAATTATTAGTTTAGTGTTAGATTTTTTTTAATTTTGTTACATGTAATTATACTATTGTATCGAATACTACATTTTTCACCCATTCATGTCATAATTTTGAAGATTCGAAAATATGTCTCGTGTATTAGCTCACAATCTTTAACTTTATAAGTTCTATAAGTATTTTTATAATTAATCAGATTAAGTTTTCTTTCTTTTCTAATAGCTTATTTTAATTCTTATGTACTGCTTTATTAACTTGCTTGTTCATAAAGTCCCAAAGTTTTGGTTTGTCGAGAGTTTCATACTATTTTCTAGACGATTAGAAAAAAGAAAAATAAATAAAATCAAATGTAGCTACAATAATGAAATGCAAGTAGTGTAACCGAACAAAATTGAAGAAAAATAAAAAAAACCAATTGTTAGCTTCCCTACTAACTTTATTTTCTTAACTGTCCATACAATAATCTCCGTATCTCTATTGACTTTTTGTATTATTGTAGAAAATTAAATCTTAAAAAAAAGATAGATATAGAGAAAATATTATGAAAGATAAAGAAGGTGATATAGAAAGAGAAGGATCAATAATAATGCCAAAATTTACAATACTTATTTGTAGTTTTTTATTGTGTTATGTTTATAATTTTGTATTTGGAAATTATTTTATATTTTACTGTACTTGACTTAAATTTCTCCCATCCTCTATCTGTTTAAAATTTGGAATTCTTTTGCTACGAGAAAGATCATAATTTTATTGCGCTGAGTTTTCCATTCAAGATTGTAATATTATATTACTTTTCATCATTGTATACGTAGTAAACACCCATTTCTCAATCGGTAAGAAAAACTCATTACGCTCAAAAGGGCTGGTAAAGAATTGGTTGTTTAATTACCGCCACCATCATGAATGCTACTTTGTTCTCTCTCTTCCTAAAAAACAAGGAACCCTCAAAAATTGAAATCACCTAATAACGCTTCTATGCAAAAGAAAATGTAATTGTAACAGAATGAAACAGTACAAAAACTCACTTAATCCATTCTTCTTTGTAGATTTCTCCTGCAAAATCTTCACCTTTGAAAGTTTTAAATAAATGTGTTTTAAAAAAAATGGATATTTATATGTTAGTATCCCGACCTTTATACAACAACAACAACAATCCTAGTGCCTCAAGGCTCCCGCAAAAGTGGGGTTTGGGGGGGTAGATGTACGCAGCCTTTCCCCTTCAGGGTGTCAACCTGAAGAGAGGCTATTTCCGAGGACCCCCAACCTGAAGGATATATCTTCATCGCATCATGGTGACCTGTGAGCAATAGGGCAAGAAAGCAAAAGAGTAAGCCATACCATAAAAACGCCCTAGAGGAGACTACGAGGAAAAACCTTCCCTTCAAGGCAGCTAGTAAAAGCAAATAGGTCAAATAAACAAATAAACAAATAGGAGACAGATAGGCGTATAGGCAGATAAGTACAGCCTAATAAGCCTATACGCCTATGAACACATAAATAGCAGAAAAAGCAGCGGTGTGAGGCCGCTACCTCTGCTACTCCTATGCTAGTCCTCCCTCGAGCTCTAGCTCTATCTAGCTCTATCTAAGGCCATCTCCTTCCGTGGGTTTAGGTGGGTAAGGTCCTACCGTACGACTGCAAACGTCCCTCCTTTGGCCTGTTTCTTCCTCTTCTTCCTAGCGTGGTACAAAGCTGATCGCAATACCTGACTGGAGCAGTGGATGGTCTCCTCCTGGCATGCCTGAACCACTTCAAACACAACTTCTTCAATTTATATTATATCTTCTCTCTAGGCCACGTCCCACTATGCCACATACTACATCCCTGGTGGCTGCCCCTGGGACCGCAAGTCCATATGCCCAAGCTGTGGAATAGGGATACCGTAGAGTCGTGGCACTAGATCGAGCTTATGAGTGGACAGATGCTCCTACACCGCTACATCGGGTACGTCTATCCTAGTCCTCCACACAGCTCTGTTTAGAGCCATCTCATCATTTAGGTTAAGATAGGTATTTGGCCGACCTCTCCCTCTCTTCCCATCTGCTATGTAGAGTTGTTCGCATCTCCTAACAGGTGTAGTGGTGGGTCTCCTAACATGCCCAAACCATCGCAGACGTTGCTCCCTCAACTTATCTTCTACTGGGGCGACACCCAGTTTACTTCTAATGACCTCATTTCGGATCCTGTCCCTCCTTGTGTGTCCGCACATCCACCTTAGCATTCTCATCTTCGCCACCCTTATCTTTTGAGTTTGGTGACACTTTACAGGTCGGCACTCTGCCTCGTAAGACATAGCTGGCCTTACTACCATCTTATAGTATTTACCCTTTAATTTTAGTGGGAATTTCCTATCCCACAGTATCGACGCTGCCTTTCTCCATTTATGCCAACCCACTTTAATCCTGTTGTTGACATCTGCGTCCACTTCGCCATCATTCTGCACCATGGACCCCAAGTATTTAAAGCATATTGTTTGAGGTATGTGCTCTGATCCAATCTGTACAACTTCTGCGCTTAGCGTGGTAGAGGTGCGGAACTTAAGTTCCATATATTCTATCTTAGATCTACTGAGCCTTAGGCCTTTCGATTCTAGGGCCAACCTCCAAAGTTCTAGTTTTTCATTCACCTCCACTCTAGACTCACCCAATAGGACTATGTCGTCAGCGAAAAGCATGCACCAATGTACATCCCCTTGGATGTGCCTAGTGAGCTCGTCCATCACCAAAATGAACAGAAAGGGACTCAAGGCTGATCCTTGGTGTACTCCTACAGTAATGGAAAAAGCGTATGTCTCCCCTTCCGTAGTGAGCACACTAGTATGAGCGTCTTCGTACACGTCCTTGATGACACATATGTAGGACTCGTGGATGCCTTTCCTCTCCAAGACCCCCCATAGGACTTCTCTCGGCACTCTATCATATGACTTCTCAAAATTAATGAAAACCATATGAAGGTCCTTCTATCTATCTCTGTAGTATTCTATGGACCTCCTTCTAAGATGGATGGCTTCTGTTGTTGATCTACCTGGCATAAATCCAAATTGGTTCTATGAGACTCCTGCTTGGTGGCGAAGCCTTCCTTCTATGACCCGCTCCCATAGTTTCAGAGTGTGGCTCATTAGTTTGATTCCTCTATAGTTGGCACAATACTGAATGTCGCCTTTGTTCTTATAGATGGGGACTAGTATGCTCTTCCGCCAATCATCAGGCATCTTTTTCCCCTAGAGGATTTGGTTGAATAATTTAGTCAATCATCAGGCATCTTTTTCCCTTGCAGGACTAGTATCCCGACCTTTATGGTAATTATAAAAAGGACCATGGCCTTTTGGAATTATTAAAAATGACCTAAAGTTTTTATCATATTAATAAAAAGGACCCTCACTGGCGACTTATGTTATTTTCTTTTATCGGCGCTGACGTGGCAAGACTATTTTAAAATGTGATACAGTATAATGACTATATTATCCCGAAAAATATATATATATATCCCCTAACCCCTCCCCGGGTATATTTTAAAAAAAAATTCAAATTCATCATCATCTTCTTCTTCTTCTTCATCTTCTTCATTCCCTCTTCCTTCTTTTTCTACTTCTTTATTTCACCATTGAAGGCTACCTTGAGTTAGATCACCCTTCCTTAGTTCTTCAATGTTGCCCAGGCCCGGCCGGCCTGGCACTATAGTGGGCAGGGCTAGGCAGGGCCTGACCCCCTTTTTTTACAGAAATAAAAAAAAAATTTCAATAATACAAAGTCATTTGCACTAAAATTATTGTAATTCAGTGATAAATAATATGAGATACAAATATATTTTTTTTCAAGCACTAATAATGCTAAATATACATGTTCAAAAAAAAATAATGCTAAATATATGTAATAAAATAAAATATACAATAAGTAATGGTAAATATCTTATCAAAAAAATAATGGTAAATAAATAACGTAACAAATACAAGTACAAATACAACGCAGTTGGGCCTAATATTTAAAAGTACAAATTTGTTTATAAAAAAATACACAGTTTAACATATGGGGGGTGCGGTCGTCTTTTGACATAAATATTTAAAAGTACATAATTGACATACAAAAGTGTTGATATCAGTCGCCTAGGGGGTATCTACGCCATCATTTGACGTACCAGTTGTGCGGTCGTCTTCTTCATCGCTCGATGAATCCAGCTTCATTCTCTGTTGATCTCTTGCCTCTGCTAGCAGCCATTCTTTCAAGTACACGGACATCTCCAAGCTTGACGGCGATAGCTTCGCCCTCTTTGTTCCAAGCAACCTGCCACCAAGACTGAAAGCACACTCCAATGCTACTGAATACATCGAACAACTTAGTATATCACGTGCCATGGTGGAAAGCACGGGATACTGGGTTTGGTTTGTGTTCCACCATTGTAAAAGGTCAAAATGCGGATTGGCCGGCGGCCCGAAAATATGGACCAACGATGTCCGCAAATAATAATCTAGCTCGTCACATGACGCGGGGGCTACTGTGGGCGTAAATTGCTCCAACAGCTTCCACGAATATGACGTGTGTGAACTACTTCCACTAGATGTGGAAGATCTTACTGCAGCAGTACTAGGATTGTTGGACGCTAATTTACAGGAATATTGAGAAAATAAACTATGCAAGTCGTTATCGACATCGGCAATGAAAGTGTCGATATTAAGACTAGGATGCAAATATTTGAAAATATATTGGCAAAACAAGTTTAAAACCCCTCGTTTACAACGAGGGTCTAAAATAGTTGCCAAACAGTATGTAAGAGGTAGTTCAGAATAATATTTGGCAAACTTTTCTTTCATTGCCTTAATCAATTCGAACAAAATGGGGTTGGATTCATTAACCACCATCCAATTGACAATATCAAGCAATCTTAATATTGCTTAAGGCATGGTCGGATAGTAGCAACCCGAAAAAAATGTCGTTGCCTCTTTAAACATACTAAAAAAGTTACAAATTTGATATATTGTCTCCCAATTTATACCGGCCAGGTTGTAATCGCTCCATTCTGTACGATTTTCCTGGTGAATTCTATCAGACCGTCTTTGTATGGTAGAATGCGCTCTAACATTTCTACCGTAGACGACCACCTAGTTTGGGAGTTTAATTTGAATTGTTTATATTCTATGTTATGCAACCTACATAAATTTCTAAATCTTCTTTTTCTAGTGCCGGATGATTTAATAGATATTATTACGGATTTTAAGGTGGTAAGGGATACTTTTATAAGATCTAAACCATCCATTACCATTAAATGAAAAATGTGACAAATGCAACGAATACGGAAACACTTCCCACCTAACATGGGTCGCATTTGCCTAATTAAATGTGTAACAGATGCAGTGTTATTGGTAGCATTGTCGAACATAATACTGAAGATACGTCGCTTTATGCCCCAGTCACGGACTACCGATATAATCGCACCCGTAATTACCTCGGCAGTGTGGGGGCAATCTAAAAGTCCAAAATGAATTATCCTCTTTTGGAGAATGAAGGATTCATCGGTCCAGTGTGCCATTATGCACATATAAGGTTGGCCGAGTTTCGACGTCCATACATCCGACGTCAACGAAAACATGCTCGTGTTCATCGCAAAAAGTGTTAAGACCCCAGCTTTCATCCCGTGGTACAACGTAAAAGCGTGCCGCTTTACGGTGTTCCGAGGAATCCTCATAATGGCGGGGTTCACATTTTGTTGGAGGTAGTTGACGAAATTTGGGTCTTCGCCGGTATTAAAAGGCATTTCACTCAAAATTATATATTTAGCTAGCCCCTTTTGGTTGGTCTCTTGAGAGAACCTAAAATTAGCAAGTGCACCGGTTACTTGCTGTACTAGACGTTGTTGGCTCTTATCTGGGTATTGCTCGGGGTGGCACCTAAGTATATGTCTGTTTAATGTGCCCGTCCCACTGCCAAGTTGATGGCTAAAATCGTCTAGGTGGGTCACATAATTTACAAGTTGCTTTATTAGTTGTCTTATTAAGGGTAAAGTGCTTCCATACCCCACTAGTTGTACGCCTACTAGCACTGGTACTAGTTTCAGGCTAGGCTTCAGTGGTGGGCGTGGGTTCCTCATTAGCTTGTGAATCTCCAACTCCACCACCACCTGACTCATGATAATCTTGTTGTTGTGAAAAGTCATAATCTATGCTATCATCAATGTATGGGGGTGATGGGTCTGGTTGTATAAAAGCTCGTTCTTCAGTATTAAGTAAGACAATTCTACTCCTTTTAGGGATTTTGGGTGGCCGAGAAGAGCTAGAACTAGCACCACTGGCTCCAGAGGATGATGAAGAGTTGTTTGCCATATTAGTATAAGTGATTATTATTTATAAAATGCAAGTAGTAATGCAAATTAAATAACTAAAAATGCGAATCAAATAAAATTACGATACTAAAATTACCGAAATGAGAGAACAATGAAATTCGAACTTCAGCCAAACACTTTACGAACTTCGAACTTTAGAGCACAATTTTGCAATTAGCAAGATTGGAGAAGATGGGAGATGATGAATGTATAGAGAGAGAAGAGAGGAATGATGATTTGGTGATGAAATGAGTTGGGGAGGATTAAGTATTTATAGAAAAAAAATATAATTTTTTTTTTTAAAATTATAGCCGTTCAACAACGGCTATAACAATATAGCCGTTCAACAACTGCTACAATAATATAGCCGTTGCCCCAATGGCTCTAAGAGCCGGTGGGGCAGGCCCAGGTGTGCCCAGGCCCGGGCCGGCCTCTAAAATTTGGCCTGAGGCCCGGGCCGGGCCTAGCCAGCTACCGGCCCAGCCCGGCCCGGCCCGGTGGCCACCACTACTCAATGTTTATCTTTTCTACAACTAATAGCAAATAAAAAGTTAAATAAATAAAATTAAAGTTAATACTCTAAAATTAAATAAATAATAATTAATCATAATACTATAAAATAAAAAACAAATGAAATGTCACACTGTCAAAATGCACTTTAAAAAATGGGTTGACGAATATTATTGTATAAAGTATAATTAAACAAAAAAAGGAGTAAAAAAACCAACATATGAAAAAATATTATAAACTTACCATAGTAAATTAAGCTTAAAAACTACAGTTAATTTTTTTTTGAAAAAGCTCAAAATATTTTTTTATTTAAATGCACCAATTATAAATGCATATTTTTATTTTTTTATTTGAATGCACCAATTATAAACGTTGCGTTTTGGTAGGTGTGAAGAATCAGACCCAAAACGATATCGTTTTACTTAAGGGTAATTTTATCTTTCTATTTTTTCGGGGTTCAAATTGCTGGAGAGGATCCTTTTTATTAATATAATAAAACTTATGGTCATTTTCAATTTCAAAAGATCAGGATCCTTTATATAATTACTACAAAAAATAAGGTACTAAAATATAAATAATCCTAAATAAAATTTATCATTTCTCCTCCTTTTCAATTAAATTACACTTATATTTGGGCTTTGAAAACTTTTGGGAGAATGAAAAACTTATGATGATTAAATTACACTTATATTTGGATTTTGAAAACTTTTGGAAGAATAAGAAACTTATGTTTAATATATAAAGCATGTTATTTGGATTTTAAAGACTTTTGGGGGGAATGAGAAACTTATTATTTGGGTTTTAAAGACTTTTGGGGGAATGGGAAACCTATGATATAAGATATATATATTTGATTTATAGTTTATCTTTATAAAATTATTTTAATTTTCGTAATTTCGCGAGCAAGGGCCGAAGAGGTGGCGTAACCTCTTCGACGTTCTCACGGTTTCTCTCTCCTCTTGTCTCCACCTCCACAGCATCTTCTCTTTCTCTCTCTATTCAAACACTCAATAGAGCAACATAGCTCCCTAATTTAACCTAAATTCCCTTTTCTTATCATTCTATTCTCCAAAATCTCTTCAAATTTTCCCTATTAACCCTTAATTTACTCAATTTTGGGATCTTCATTGATTCCTTAAGAATAAAGCTAGCGCCACGTCTAATTTACCCGAGAATCGAATCCATTGGAGGTAAATTTTGCGCTTCTTGGGTTTATTTTCAGTTTTGTAAATTGGGATTTTGATGCATCTAATGAAAGATCTTAACTTGGGTGTTTTGGCAAGTTGTCTTTGGTGAATTTGTGGTTGTTTGGGATGTTATTAAGTAGGGCGGTTCTTGACATTTTTGGAGTTAGGCGAAAGTTTCGAGTGAGGCCCTTTATATATATTAATTGCATAATACTAATACAATAAATTATGTTAATTTAGTCCTGTACTTTTAATTATGTTGATTTAGTCCCTCCATTCGTAGTGCGTCAATTTAGTCATTTGGTCAAAAAGTTAAGTTATCGACGTGGTTTTTGACGGTATAGTTACGTTAGATTCAAGTAATCCGCTGCAAATCCACCTGAATTTAAACCAACCCAATGCCGAACCTTTAAAAATTTCATTAACAACTGAATATAAATTTTACTCTAAAGACCAAAGTGATGCAATATTAATTATATAGGGGCTAAATTAGTACAATTAAAAGTATAAGGACTGAATTGACATAATAGACAAAGTACAAGGACCTTTGGTGTAAATAATCCTAAAACTTATTAATGTTAACCATTGGTACTTTAAAAACCACAACCCGTCAAGTTTTGTCGGCCTCTATTGCCCCAAGTGGTTGCTTGGATTGCTTGGGATTTTGTCCAACCTGTTACTAAGTTCAATTACGTGTTTTTGTGTGGTGCAGAGGAATGCATTATGATTTGTTGTGATTTGGGGTTCTTGTGGGGCAGGAAAGACTTTATAGTTTGTGGTGACTGTCCTTCCGGTTGACTTAACTTGGAGCATGCTCAAAGGTTTGTTTCAATGCCCTAAATTTTGGATTTTAGTGTGATAATGCCTAAATAGATATATGGGCCTAGAGTAATAGGGTAGCTCAATAAAAAGTTAACGGGCTCGACCCACAGAGGAGGATAAACTCTATAAGCAAGAGTCAGAGTGTATTGATGAATCAAGCACTTTTGGGCACCCTATATACTCTAGGCCAATATACTTAGTTGGGCATGTATCAGATTGCTTATAGTTAGGTTATTGTATAACAATTGCTTTTTATTTATACTTCGCTTGGTTTTTGCCTTTTCCATAACTTTGTTGCTAATGAGGTGTTGCTCTAGTTGTAAAACACTTTTAAGGTTGACGCTCGAGGATAAGAGGTCTAGATTCGAATCCCTGTCTTCTAACTCTGCCTGGCCAAAAAAAAGTTTGTTTGCCATCTTTATGCTGTGGTCATATGTAAATCTCAATCAATTGTTATACGACAACAACAATAAAACTAGTGCCTCAAGGGCTCTTGCCAATGCAAGGTCGGGGGGTGGGGGTTGTTGTACGCAGCCTCAGTCAATTGTTATGATGGTCATATATAGTTGGTGAGATGTGCAACGGTATTAAATTGAGGCCAATTTTGCCTAGCTGGAACCAAGGATAGTCAGTATCGTTTTTTATTTATTTAGGTCTAGGATTCATGATGTTTTAGGTCTTGATTTACTGGGGAGAGGATTCACTTCATGAAAAAAGGGATCTATTGATGTCAAGTTACCAGCTGTTTTGGAGGATGCTTATGCATACTTTGGGTAGAGATGTATTGTTAGGTGCATCAGGCTGTTGCGCTTTTGTCACCTAGGCTCGGAAACTCTTGAATGGCTCACACAGTTGTTAGTTGATGCTTTTATGTAGACATCTGAATGGTCCGTCATGATTCACCAAAGGGAAATCTTAGAAGAAAGCTCTTGATAATTCACTGCAGGTAGGAGGATTAGAAGTTGCACAGATAATTGCAATTAGATTTTTATATATCCGTAGAATTTTGGTGTCTCATAAGTTATTCTATTGAATGATTAAAAATCCGTTTGATTGATATTCGTGCTTTTCCTTACCCTTGTGAAAAAATATGCATGTTGGTTGGAGTTTTCAAGCTGTTTGGAACCCGTAAAGAAATGTCAGTCTAAGCATCAGAATCCTGCTGATATGAATGGAAGTGGGGGGGAAAAAAAAAAAAAAAAAAGAATGCTAAGAGCTTGTTCATTGGAAGAAGAAGCTTTCTCTTTTTGCCATCCAATCCCAGTTGTTGCTTTTCTTCTCATGGTAAACTGTTGCTTAAAGGAGAGCTGGCCTATAAAAAGACCTGAATCATTTACTGACAAAGGATTGGCAAGAGTTAATACTTAATAGAACTAAGGTAGTGTACAACCAGTGTTTGTGAAGTACTCTTTATTTTTGTTTATCATGAGTATGCAAGAGAACATATTCCTTCATGAGTTCGTGACAAAACAAAAGAAGAAATGTTCTTATTGGGATCCTCATCTTGTGAAAATTTAGCTTAAGAAATGATGATCAACCTTGATAATGAAAAAGGAAGTGGTAGAAACTTGGGATCAAATAGCATGATATAATACAAATTTCAAGATTAGTCCATATCCCTGAGCTTCGATAAAGCAAAGGGATATTATCAATTACTATGTTGTAATTGTTGGAACACGAAGACCATTAGAAGATGGGATGATGCAATAAAAGCATGTGCTGCACTGATGCAGGTGGTTTTTCTCGTTAGTTAACTGTAGTGAAAAGGCATTTCATGCTCATTCCAGTTTCACGTATCAGCATTATGAGTAGTGGAGCTATTCATATATTGACATTTCATGCTCGTTTCCAAAATCTGTTCTTGTTTATTCCGATAATCCTGCTCTAGCTCCTAGGTTGCTTGGTTGGCTTAACTCCTCTCCTTCCTCAATGCTTGTGGCTGTACTTTCAAAGTCTCTATTTTGAGTTTTCAGCGGATAGATGTTATTTTAACTGATAATTGTCGCCCTTGCGAAAAGGTTGGAAGGAGAGGAACCATTTCTTGATCAATGCCGGCTTGAGACTGTGTAATTCTGAGGGTAGCATAGTTAGGTTAGGTTCATGGCTGCAGTTGAAAGTAGTTCAAGAACAAAGTAGTTCAAGTTTGGAAAGTACTTTGCTTGATTAACTATCCATCTTTTTGAGACGGATATGTGCTTAAAGACTTATCATCTTGAAACTGGCATAAAAATAAGATGAGAAATTATCATCTTGAATATTGTGATACGACATTTCAGAATATAGACATTGTTGATGAAATTGATGGGGGCATGATTTTGCTTATTACTTAAATTAGCATTGTTGAGATTCGTGCAAAAGGAGAATGTTCTAAAGTGGGGAAAGTCTAATGATAAACAGTCATCTTTGTCCATTTGGGAGGGATACTTGTGCACAATATTATCACGCAGAAACTGCACATTTGAAAGTTAATATTGTCAGCCTTGTGTGTTAGATGATGGATATGTTGATGAAATCAAGGGCGCTTTTGGTTATAACTGAAACTATCTAGAATAAGGCGAGGGCAAGGACTTGGATCAGAGGCTGCACAAGATTTAGTTCACGTACTGTATTTGCATAAGAAGTGTATATATAAGGACTACTGACATTTTGACACGTATAACTTGAGCCACCAGGTCTCAAGGGGTATGTTGTCTCATATAGTGAGAGGTTAAATGATAGTTGAGGTACATAATGGATGATGGGGATATTTCTGCTTTGATTTTGAGAAAAATACATATAGAATTCAGCGTTAAAGTTTAGGTGTGTAATGGACTGCGGTCATGTTTCAGCATGGTTTTTGAGGTAATACTTGAAGAAATCAGTCCTAGAGTCTTTTGAGGCCGTTAATGCTCATTTCCTTATCTTTGGTGGGCTTTCCTTCCTTGCTACTGGATGCTTACTGGCTACTGTCGTCTGAATTTTGGTTATTGCAATAATTGGTCTAGCAACGAAATAGCTGTTGTGCATACAACAAATATGACAGTCTCAGAAACGAAATATTTTCTCCTTCCTTTGGATGAGGGATAGCAATTAGTCTTTGTGGATAATATTTTACGCTTCTAATTTCAATTCTTCAAGGATTTTGTGGTCCTTAGTTCTTAACGAGCTTAACACTCAAGATTGGTTGCAGAAACGGAGACCTTTTAAAGCTTTGTCTCTTGGGATTTGAGTAATGTGCTTTCAAAGTGGAGAAACATATGGTCATTTATTTTTGCATTATATAGTGGCTTGGGATCTGTGGTGCAAGCTATTCTATTTTTTTGACTAGGTGTGTGTCAGTCTAGGACTAGTTGAGATTACCCTTATGATCAAGTTCCATTCACAAGGAGGAAAGACATCCTAAAATTATTCTCGGCAGCTAAGATGGTTATTCTTTGGTTCATTTGGTTAGAAAAGAATGCTAGGATTTTCAAGGATCAATATACACAAACGAATTTTTTGTGGGATAAGGTGGTCTTTTTAGGATCTATTTGGACTAAGAGCTGTCGGATTACCAAACATAGTGTTGCCAGATTTGCAAAGGGATTAGATGGTCTTATGTTACTAGTTTTTTGGGATTTTATTTGATGACTGTGGACATCATGTCCTTAGTTCTTTGATTCTTTCTCTCTTAATGATATTTCTTTTTTCGATAAAAAAGAATTTCAATTCTCTATGGATCAGAAAGCGAAATTTAATTTCATTTCAAATTTGTCTCAAGTTAACCAGAATTCAGACTTGAAGGAATGAGAAAAACTTCAATTTTTCTCTTTAGAATGAACATACTTTCAAGTTCGAAAATTTTGAACCACTCCAGTTAGGTTGTTTGTATGAGGGAAGCTCCACGGATCTTTGTTTGAGAGGGGGGAAAGGGTGTGAATTGCCAGTTTTTTACGTCATATTATGATGCTGTGGGTGGACAACGCGTAAATCCTGGTTGAGGAGGTGTATTGTCATTAATGGAAAAGATAAGTGCGGCGATGTGATAAAGGCCAATCTTGTTTCCCTATTCCTGAACCTGTATGCCTGTAGTTGATTTTACCTTCAAGACAGGGAAGAAGAAATGCAAGAGCTGAACAGGAATATCAACGCAAGAATGTTTTGGTTGATTTTCCTTTCTCTTTTGTTTGCTTATCTTTGGCTGCCTTGCAAGTTTGGCACTTGAAGACCTTTTTCGAGTGGAAAAAGCTTCTTTAATTTCTATTCACGATACAACGGGATTGATTGACACCCTTTACGGGGGCTTTTTTTTTTTTTTTCCATTTTGTCACTGTAAAATTCTCCACAAGGCTTGCTATTTATTGTAACTTGAAATACCTGAGATTGGTAGATAAATGGCTTGGTTTGGTACACAGCAAGATTTGATTTAGCAAACTCATTTCATTACCCCCCCCCCCCCCCCCCCCCCCCCCCCCCCCCAAAAAAAAAAAGAGTTGATTTTTTAAGTGCCAACTGAAGCTTTTTTTTTTTTGGGAGTCCAAGGATTTTGAATTTCAATTCTAAATGCGCTTCGAGCAGAGGAACTTTATCCAATTGTCCTTTCAACATGGACTAAGATTGCCCTTGTTGTCTACTGCTTATCCCAATAGTCCACTTGTGTAGATGATGCTGATCCTCTACAGTTTGAGCTATTAGCGCAGTTTGGATCTTAACCTTTACTAGGCTGTTCTGCACATTCTTGAGGGTTGAGTTTATCACTGCTATCTTTGTCCGGGCATATACTATGTGCTGCGCTGCTAGGAATTCACATACTCTGAGCTCTTATTGTTTTTATGTGGGCTGAAATAAGTGGTTCCTTTTGCTTGTCTGGTCTACCTGATAGAAACTTGGTGGAGCATTTCTTGACGATTTTTTGAAGTATTTTCCCTTTTGCTGAAGGACATTTTGTAATCTAAGGGGCTATACTTTTAGTTTCTCTCTCTAGCATACTTATCTTTTCACCTACCTATATGCCACTTTTGCAAAACCAGTCTTGTCTACCATGGTGATACGGACCCTTTTGTTAGATTACCACTTGGGACACAAGTAGCAAAGGATAACTTGTCTCACAATGGTCAGCCTAGGGGATATGGTGTAGTGCTCCAATCTCACATTGGTTAAATATGTTGAGTTTCATCAATTTATGAGTGACTTCATGCTTACATCAAAGGCAACAAAGGACTTCTCCTTTTGGAAGTGGCCCATTATGGGCCCATTAAGGGACTTTCTACTTTCGCGGGTTTTGTTATAGTAGTGTTCGGTTGGGTCCTTATATTTGGAATAAGAGCCAAATCCCTTCTTGGTGTGTAGGACATGTCGAGACCTACTGTGCACCCTTGGTGACACACTCATTCCGGCAAGGAAAGATTGAGGCCCGTGGCAGCAGTGTGATCAGCATATGCCTCTGGAAACCCGCATTGTTTAGGAAGGATAGATCTTTGGCCATGTGACGAGGACATTGCATCTTTGAGGCGGGGAATTTGTAAGGCTTCAATTCCATATTGGTCAAATACGTGGAGTTTGACCAATTTATTAGTGACGTTACCCCTAAATTAAAAGCAACAAAGCCTTGCTGATTTTGGTTTAAGTGGTTAATTAAAAGGAACAAAGCTTTTCGTGTATGAGTGATTTTAGGTCCCATTTTTAGTTACTCTATTTGCTTGCAGAGTCTAGTTTACAAGTTTATAAAACATTGCAATGCCAATGTATGTTCTGATTTATCTGTAAGTTTAGAACTTCTTTTACATAAAACAGAAGAAAAAAAATGTTCTTCTCAGTGGTTATTGCGCATGCATGATTACCTTTTAGAGCCATGAAATGCTAGATGGCAGCAGGGAAAAGTTTAGTTTGGCTAGGATATCTTATTCTTTCTGTCATTGTGTAATGTGAGCTCTTACTTCAAAAATTTTCAAGTTCTAGGATAAGATTTTACCCTTTATAATTGTGTTTATTTTAATTAATATAGAAAATAAACATGTAGTTTCTGGATTAAAGTTTTACGCTCATGTTTCGGTTTCAAAATTGATATCTTCATTCTCTAATTCAATTCTTGCTAAGCTTTTTATCATTTTGAGCATTCATTGAGGTGATAATTGTTGGTGGAATTTGGAAATATTATTTCGTTTGTCTCAATTTGGAAGTGATAAACATACAGGAAGCATGGCTCTTCAGAAACACATCCCTCCTAGCAATGCTCGACGTCTTAATATGAAACCTTTGAGTTTTTCTGTCAAGATGCATGAGAAAGCTCGACTTGCAGATTCTGAAATGAGCCCCACCACTGAGGCAGATGTGGATGTTGATCTCCGTGAAGTTTATTTTCTCATGATGCATTTTCTGTCTGCTGGGCCATGCCAAAGAACTTGTGGACAATTCTGGAATGAGCTTCTTGAACATGACCTTTTGCCCAGAAGATATCACGCTTGGTACTCAAGGAGTGGAGCACCCAGTGGTGACGAAAATGATGACGGATTGTCTTTCCCATTAAGTTACAATAAGTTGGTGGAGAGGTTAGTATGCTGTTTGTCTTGCTAAAAGCAGATGCATAATGGTGTTGCTCATCTTTCAACAAGGAAAACAATATGTTTTTACTATCTTTAATCATTGTTCTGATTTCATAGAAGTGCTTGGGGATGTTACCTGTATTGTTTTAAACAAGTTATGGCATGAAGCTCTGGTCTGCATTTCTGTATTGTTGTTGATCAACATTTAGCTACCCTTGATAGGTATCCTTACATCGCGAAGGATCATTTAGTAAAGCTCCTGAAGCAACTGATGCTGAACAAAGCCCATCCATTGCAAGGCATGGTTGGCGGAAATGCTCCAAATGCAGCTGATGTTCCTACACTTCTGGGGCAAGGGCCCTTTTCACTTTTAAGCCGTATGTCCTTTACCACTTCTTCTGGTGTCTTAGAGTTACTTCTGTCTTTTGCAATGATGACGATGGATACTAGATAGAAATTAAATCTCTCTTATTTTTGAATTGCGCAAAATAAAGCATCTCTTCAGCTTTTCTTCCTCTTTTTGGTTAGTTCTTTACGTTAGATAGAGTCTTCGGCTCCCAATTTGGTGGAATAATGTTTTACTTTGTCTGCCCTTGTTTTCATACAGATGATGAAAATAAAGCAAACAATGAGGTTAGACCTCCACCTATTCACATGCGATGGCCTCATATGCATGCGGATCAGGTGCGTGGGCTGGGATTGAGGGAGATAGGTGGTGGTTTTGCGAGACACCAGCGGCCAGCATCTACTCGTGCAGCATGTTACGCTATTGCAAAACCATCAACGATGGTACAGAAGATGCAAGATATAAAGAAGATAAGGGGACACCGGAATGCTGTTTATTGTGGTATGCAATTTTCTCATTGTTTCTTAAGCTTTGACATAATCAAATGGTCATTGTGCATCAACTTTGATCAAAACTGTTTTAAGAAATGACCATTGCTATTTGATTTTAAGAAAACGTGCGTCTGCGAGTGTTTCTTTGGTCACGGTATACTAATAATGTTGCATGAAATGCTAGATGTTGAGAGACACATGCATCATTACCCTTGGAGAGATACTGTGCATTTCATCATCTTGTGTGTAAGTTATAGATGTTATTTACGAAGTCAATTTTATGTACTCTCAGAGAGTGACATCCCAAAGGGTTTTAATGCATAGATTCATGAGATTATTAAAAGTTACTTCTATACCTTCAAAAGCTCTCTGGTTTCTCTTCTTTGAAAGTGCCCAAAAGATGGCTGATCGTATGAAGAGCCTTCACTCCTGATCATTGCTTTCAGTGTGCTAAATGTAGCCTTTCTTGGTGCTTGCTCAATACAGGACTATTGCCTTATGTTCTTAATTTTGGCAATCGAATGGAATTTGGATCATTTAATGTTGACAAGACCACACACTGCACCCTTGGAAATGTCATTCATTTGATGTCGTTTTTGCCTAATGCTGTGGTGTTGATGTTCCTTGCAGCCATATTCGACCGTTCTGGAAGATTCGTTATTACTGGTTCAGATGATCGGCTTGTAAAAGTTTGGTCAATGGAAACTGCTTATTGCTTGGCCAGCTGCCGCGGACATGAAGTGAGTTCCTAATGCTGTAAATTATATGCCTTTGTGGAAAACCTTTCTTCCACTATGTTTCTTATGTTTACAATCTGCTGTGGAAGGGCGACATCACTGACTTGGCTGTGAGTTCCAACAACTTCTGTGTGGCATCTTCTTCCAATGATTGTATCATTCGAGTTGTGAGTTCTCTGTTTTCTTGTACAGTGTAGTCGCCTGCATATTTTGATTTGATATTGATTCAAGTTTACCCAACTACTCTTCTGGTTTATGCCAGTGGCATCTACCAGATGGCCTGCCAATTTCAGTTTTGCGTGGACATACAGGAGCTGTTACTGCTATTGCATTCAATCCAAGACCAAGTGCTCAGTATCAGCTCTTATCGTAAGGCTGGATCTGTATTTTTATTCATTATCTCTCGCTTCTTTCTTTCTTTTTGGTGTATT
This sequence comes from Simmondsia chinensis, assembly GCA_018398585.1. Lineage (NCBI taxonomy): Eukaryota > Viridiplantae > Streptophyta > Magnoliopsida > Caryophyllales > Simmondsiaceae > Simmondsia > Simmondsia chinensis. The sequence continues at coordinate 12,159,205 of JAGTTD010000024.1, forward strand.
TCCAGTGTGACATTTGAAGTATCTGCTCTTATTACAAGTTGGTGGTGCAGTAATCCTGTTTGAGATCGAAATGCACATTGTGGTGTGTAGTGGAAGTGACTTTATCATTGGTGACTACTGAACATGTTTTTAGGATGCCATCAAGTATGAAACATGCACCGCATTCAGCAGCTACCGTGTTTTCTGGTTCATAGGTTAACTGCTGATTTGAGAATTTATTTTCTCTTGCTGAACACCTCAAGCTGTTCCTTTTCTGTATGATGGGTAACGGTGCCTTCTCTTGTGAATAATAGTCATGTCAAAATACAAACAGACCTGCTTTTTCTAACTTAACATGTGACGCATTTGCTTCCCCCCTTCTCCAATAATGAAAGCGTACATGCATATGGCATTGATCAGTTGACCACTTCTTTATATGCATGTTTCTTTGGCTGGTGTCTCTTTGACTCCTTGTTTAGGGACTCGGCATTGGACAAACTAAAGAAATGGTTAATTTGAGAGGTGCTTTCTTTTTTGTGTTGAAAACTTTGTTCCTATCAGTCTTGTTTTGTTTCAACTTCTCTCTGGCTCTCGGGATTGTTTTTAAGCTTTCTCCTAAGGTAGTGACATTGTTGATAAGTTTGAGCAGTTTTCTATGGTGATTGATTGAGTTGGTTAATAGTCCGTTGAATGAGCATTGGGTTGTGGTTTTCATCTTGGTCATATGTACAGAAACATATCCTTGTTCTTGAAGCAGTTGTAGTGGCTTCTCTTAGAACTAAATCTCAATGACACAAATTGATTTGGGCTTGTAAGTACGGCTTTACCAAAATGGGAAGAATCTTCATTCTAGAGCTAGAGTTGATGCTTTACTTTTAATTAGAAAAAGAAGAATTTGATTAACCAGCACACTGGCTGAGAGAAGCATCCAACAACAGCAACAACAAACCCAGTACCTCAAAGGGCTTCTGCCAAGGCAAGGATTTGGGGAGGGCGAGATGTACGCAACCTTACCCTTATAGAGAAGCATCCAAACTAAGTAAATACCGATTACAAAGGGCTATCAGCAGATCTACACAATCCAAAAAGAAGGAAAACGTTCTTGGTCCTAACTCCCATGATATAAAAGGCTCTTCACCCACATTTTTTTTTTGGGTTGGGGGGTGGGGGGGTGAAGGGGACATTAAAGCCCTCCTGTTTCTTTCTCCAAATGAGCCAAAAGATCATCATAGGGATGAGACTTGGTGCCTCCTCCAGGGCTTTACTCGCAACTCCCAGAGCCATTCTATAAACCTAGCTGTTCCTTCTTCATTGTTGGATACTGAATCCAACGGGCCCCAAAGCTGAAAGGCTTTTCTCCAATAAGCTCCTTGCCATCTCATGATATAAGTGAAGATGCATCGTCTTTTCAACTTCTTGTACATGAAGTAACAGTTAGCCAGAATTTTGCCCCCTTTCCTGCAGATCTTCAATTGTACCCTAGAGATGTCCTTAGAAAAGATTCATTAAAATGGCTTCATGACCTTGATATGAATTTCCAAAGGGAATCAGATGCACCACCCTGCTCAAAGGAGTTACTTAAGATGTCCTTGTAGAAAGAATTAATAGAGAGTTTCCTGGACTTCAAAAGCCTCCTAATTGTATCTCCTGAACTGCATCTCTAGTGAAAGGAGTCCCATGAGCATGTCCACCCATAATGATGGATCACTCCGTGATTGATGCTTCCTTAAAAGTAGCAAGAATATATACAAACACGGAAATTGCTCCTTGAAGGGAGAATTTCAGCACCAAAAATAATGCCAAAATGAATGGTGTTTCCATCCCCAAGCTTTAGAATTTGTAGGAGGACAAATGACCTTTCATCCCTTGGCGATGCTGCTTAACTGGATACTTTCCCCTAGGCGTTTTTGCGATCTGTCCTCTACCCAGATCCCCATATTTTGCCGCTGTCACCTCCTCTCACAAGCTGGAGGTAGTGTTTCCCATGGTCATCCGGAGGAAATTCATGATTGTGGCATTTCTTTCTACCTTTTTTGAAGCATAGATAGTGTAGTCTGTGTTTGCTTTTGAGAAAAACTTGAAGGCAATCGGTATCGATTGTTGAAGCCAAGGCTTCATATTGTGCACTTTGTTATACGTTTCTCCTTGTTGATGCCTTGATACTTGGTATCATCTCAATCAAAAAGCAGCTGCTGTGCAATGAGACCTATAATATCCAATAAGTTATGCCTTAATTGACCTACAAACCAAAAAAAAAAAAAAGAAAACCGCACTACGCTTGTTTCCACATGTAGAAAACCATCAAAACATGATTCCATTTATATGTAATGTGGCCATTCAGTCAATTCTTGTGACGACAAAGCTAGGAAAACGGCTTATAATTCTGAGTATTCCATGACAATGGCTGTAACTCATGATCCATTGTGTAATTCTCCATAACAAGCAATCCCATGAAAGCAGCATTGCTGCTTTGACCACAACTGAAATTTGGTGGGAGATTCTTGGGAACGTAAACAATTGAGTTTCTTTTTCTGATTCAGACAATCGAATGGCAACCTTAGATAGTTCAGAGATCTTGACTTGAAGATCTTTCTACTGAAATCTCAGGGCAACAATGATTATATCAAATCGCATTTGTTGTTGACAAGTTCATCTTAGGTTAATGCTGTCACATGTTCTTCTCATCTATGTACTTAAGTATCAACTATATGCTTAAAACGAGAAATCAAAGCTATAATTGTCTGGATGTTCTTATATTTTGTTGGAGTAATGAGAGAGTTGAAAAAGTTCTGTATTTTCTGCAATGGAGTCCTGTATGACCCTATTTTTGGTTTACTTGAAGCACATTGGGCATGTTCGGTGTCTTTTGATAGCTTCCTTACAGAAATTCAGGGGTAACAGAGAAATGAACATTTTAGATCTTTTATTGGAAGTTGTGATAGACGCATTCTTTTCCTTTCAGGATTGCTCTAATACTGTTTCTTGATTTCTGCAGGTCAGCCGATGATGGAACTTGTAGATTATGGGATGCTAGGAATTCTTCATCCAAGCCAAGGATTTATGTTCCAAGGCCTGCAGATGCAGGTTAGAGCTGCCCCTCACCCCTTAAAAAAAGAAAAAAAAGAAAAGCGCTTCTTCCTGATGATTGCATTGGTTAATTGCACATGCTTGAGATTTTACAAGGTTGAGAAAACTTTTACAGGAAGGAGCAGTATTCTGTCGTCAAGTAATGGTCGGCAGAACAATCAGATATTTTGTTGTGCATTTAATGCTAGTGGAACCGTATTCGTCACTGGTAGCTCAGATGCTCTCGCCAGGGTAAAGTTCCTTCTTCATGGGCGCTAGCTTTTGTGTTTCTATGTGCATATCATCATCTGTACTTTCACAAAAAAATATGGCTTCCTTCTATTAGAAGATTTGCTTGCCTTTCTTTTGAAGGTTGAATCTTATGTTGCATTTCTGTAGCATGTTGTATTCATATTCACGTGGGGATACTTGCTTACAGGTATGGAATGCTTGTAAACCTGCAGTGGATGATCCGGACCAACCCATTCATGAGATGGACATTTTATCCGGGCATGAGAACGATGTTAACTATGTGCAATTCAGGTTCCCGTGTTCTATGCAGTGCAAGTAAGGTTTTTAAATTTGGTGTGATAGTGTGGTGATGAGTTATATTGCTTTACATGGCAGTGGTTGTGCTGTGGCTTCTAGATTTTCTACTGCTGACATCAATAAGGAAGAGAATACTGTGAAATTTAAAAGTTCTTGGTATGTTTTCTTCTGAAATGGTAGCACATAATGATTTGTTAGTTTGATTGTTTTATGATTCTGGAGAATCACACTTTAGAGTGTATTGCAAGACAAAATTTAGACGGACAACTCCATCTCATCAAATGTTGTACAGGTTTGCCCACGACAACATTGTTACGTGTTCTCGAGATGGAAGTGCAATCATATGGATTCCAAGGTCGCGTAAATCGCATGTGAGCATTTGCTTGATTATTTGTGCATGTTTTGGCCAATTTGTCTATCTATTGCTTGCATAATTATTAAGAGCGTCTCAGACGTGAGACGCCCTTGAGCGAGGCAGAGGTGCGCACTTTGGGACTGAAAACGGTGCATGTGAGTTGAGTGCCTCATGTTCCAGCTTAAGAAAGATATTTTGAGTGAAAAAGCTATATTTAATAATATATTCCATTTAACAAACTACCTTTTGCCCTCCCCATGCAAAACCCATATGGCTGTCTGTTGTTTCAATGCTTCGATTCTACCTAGGCAGGCCCCTGTTGCCGTCGACTGCATGTGCTGCCTATGCCGACCTGCTGCTGCCACCTGCGCTGGCCTCATACCGCTGCCAATGTGGACCTCCTGCTGGTGCCAACTTCCTGTTTCTCCATGTTTGTGTGCATCAGGACTCTTTCTCACCCCACTATCATCTCTCTTTTGTGTACCTTCTTCGTGCATTGGTGGTTCGGCAGGGAGAAACTTGGTGGCTTCATTGGTGGCGTTTCCATTTTGAAACCCTTCTCTTCTTTTTTGTGGATCACTACATCCATTGTTGGGGATTTCACTGGGGAATCCCTTTTGGGAATTGGTTTAGGCGGGCCCAGTAGTGGGGTGGGTTTTTAATTGGAAAAATTTAACTAAACAATTTCTGACCCACTCAAAAATTCATCGTCTTGATAAGTGCTTACATATTATGACATTTAATATAATTAAGTAAGTTGAAGGGGTAAGGTTGCGTACATTCGCCCCCCAGACCCTGCATATGCGGGAGCCTTTGAGGCACTGGGTCGGTTGTTGTTGTAATATAATTAACTTGATTTATTTTTCTTATTAATATTTTAAAATTTTATCTAAAGCTATATGGTTAATTTGAACAAACAAATTTTTTGGCTTTTCTTTTTTAAACCTCTTTTGATATTAACTATTTGCTTATATCCAAAATTTACAATTCTTTTGATAGTTTTTCAATTTTAGAATAGCATGAATATGTAGAATAAATTTAATGGTAAAATGTTACATAAATATATGTCCAAAGATATTTATATAACACTTTTACGAATACGATTATACATTCATGCATATTCTACAATTGAAAATTCATTGTAAGGATATGTGTTCACCAATGTATATATACTCTCTAATATATGTATTGGTATAATTTCTCGTAAATATAAAATTTGTCTTAAGAATGGTATTCCTTGTTCATTTCAACTAAGTGGGCCTCATGTCTACGAAGCGTGCGCCTCAATTAATGCCTCTTGCGCTTGGAAGTTTGTGGATTTCAGCATTCCAAACTTCACCCTCTGGGGGAAGTAGAATATGAAAGAGGAAAAATCTCATTGACGATATACTCCCATATCTTGTCATAGGGAAAAGCAGGGCGTTGGACTCGAGCTTATCATCTGAAGGTCCCTCCTCCACCGGTGCCGCCTCAACCTCCACGAGGGGGCCCACGCCAGCGAGTTCCTCCTACCCCTCGAGGTGTCAATATGATTGTATGGAGCCTAGATAACCGATTTGTCCTTGCTGCTATCATGGGTGAGTTGCTGAGGAATTATTCTGTTCTGATTGGTATTTCTACGTTTTGTCTCTGAGAATGAGGAAGCAAATGCTGTTGTTTGCATTAAGTTTTCATGGTGTGGCCATCATTCGTTTTTCTTGTTGGGGGGAGGGGAAGAGTTTGGGTTTCCCAAGGCATTTGATTGGTTCCCGCTATTTTTTGTATTGATTGGTTCATTTATATGGATGCAAAGAACGCACTAGGTCTTGTTTTTTTTTTTTTTTTTTTTGATACAGTGGCTGTATGACGTGATTTACAGCCACATGATGGGTATTACCCTAAAGGAAGGCTGTGTTTGTTGGGTCCCTCAAATACCTTGCTAATTTAGTATTGGATATTTCTGTCTTATCTAACTTTTTGTCTAGATGTGGGTTAGCCTAAAGTCATTTGAGATTATCCTTCTGATCAAGTTCTATGGCATAGGAAGGAGGAAAGACATTTTAATATTCTTCTCCGCTGTCAAGATTGCAAGTCTTTGGTGCATTTAGCTAGAAAGAAATGCTTGAATTTTCAAAGACCAGCACACACTAGCGAATTTCATACTAGAGAAGGTGGTCTTTTTAGGAGTTCTTTGGACAAATAGCTTTGGGGGCTTCTTATAGCCTTGATTTATTTGCAATGGGATTGGAAGGTCTTGTGTTATTAAGTTTTCTGGTCCATTCAAACACCTTGTCTATAGCTTTTAGAACATTATTTCACTCTTAATAATATTTCTTTTCCCAATAATAAAATAATGATGCTTATGGTATCTAGGATAAAACCCTAATGTTTACTTATTCAAGATTGTTTGTGACATATTAACAGCTCTCACCAGACGTTTTTATTTTCGTTTATTGCAGATTGCCGAATATGTGTGTGGAATGCTGCTGATGGGAGCTTAGTTCATTCTTTGACAGGACATACTGAGTCTGTAAGTTTTGGCTTTCATTTTCAATTCCCTCTTATGAAGAACATGAGATTGTCGTTTACACTCAACAATTCTTACAATAGTTACTTGTCTTGCCTCTTCTAGAGGCAAAAAGCTGTCAATGAGGCTTTCGGATTCTTTCCCCAGCTACTTGCCTATTTTTCCATCTGCTAAAAGAAAAATTGGGAAAGAAAAAGAAAAAGAATGTTAGGAAGGAGAGATCGGAAGAGATATGGAGTACAAGTGGGTTCGTCACATTTCTAATTTTCCCCGATTGCAAACTAGTTTAATTGGTTTTGTTCCAATTAAAATGACAATCCCCTCTTCCCTCATGAAAAGGAAAGAGACGAGTACAAGTCTAGAACTCACCTCTCCTTTTCTTAATGGCTTTAAGCTGTGAGAGCAAAAGAAGAAAGAATGCTTTTTGTGATTTGTTCCATGTTTTCTTCTGTCTGAGTTATATATATATAGCTGATTCATTATCTTTAGAATCTTGCTCAAACTCTTAACTCTTTATGATGAAAATCAAAAGCAGAAACGACGTAGACCTGTTAAATCCAAGCTTCGAAATGAAATATACAGCATTAACTTTTGTTTTTTGCCAAAACAGCAATTTTATGTGAAATCTTTCATGGTAAGGGATACAAAGATGACTTCCCAGGGCCATGAAACTTACCAAGCATGTTCGTGTAATTGTGCAACCGTTTCTTAGTTTCTGCATCACTTCCTTTACGTGCATCATACAGCAACACTAAATTTGGTATTCCCTGTTTGCTTTCTGTGGTGTATGACAATTCATATTTGAATTAATAGCTGGTGCAGTTTAAGGTTTTTCCTGCAATCTTGTTTATCATTTCTAATAAATTATGTGATTTCATTTTCTGTTGGCATTAAAGTTTCTGCAAGAACGTGAAAATATATTTTGTCTTTCCCTTTTATAATAGACATATGTCCTGGATGTGCATCCTTTCAACCCCCGGATAGCGATGAGTGCTGGCTATGATGGGAAGACCATTATCTGGGATGTAAGTTTTTCAATGTCCAAGCTTGCTTAAATGTTTCCCTAGTGTTTGGCACAAGGAATGGGAATTAGGCTGTTGATATGCAATTCCAAATCGAATTCTGATGGAAATGGAATTAAGATGGAACTGAAATTCCATTGTTTGGATAATTAAAGAAATTGAAAGTTGGAACTATCATAACTAATCATCTTGGGTTTTTGGTCAATTGAGTTGGGATCATTTTGGGTTTTGAGTCAACTAGGTCAAGTTTCGGTCATATCATATCATTTTGGGTTCGAGTCATCTCAAGTTTAGGGTCAACTTAGATCGTGTTTTAGTTGGATTGTGGGTAATATCGTGCTCAAGTGGTCTCGAATTTTGTGTTAATTAGATGGATTCATTTTGGGATTCGGGTTAGCACCAGCAAGGTTTGAGTTGGGTATAGGGTGATCTTGAGCTCGGGGCATTTTGGGTTCGGGTCAATCAAATTGCATTGTTTCTAGTTTCAGGTTACCTAAGACCGGGTCAAATTTACGCTGGATTTAGTCAGGCCGGGCCATTTTCTGTTTGAGTAATCTCTAGGTTTTGAGTCAATTTGATTGGGATATCTATGGTTTTGAGTCTACACTATTGTGTCACATTCGAGTTAAGTTTGAGTGCAGTAGGGTCGTTTTAGGTTTGAGTCATCTCGGATTTTGGGTCTAGCGGGTTGGGTCATTTCCAACTTTGATTTAAATTGGGCTAGGTTTAGATCGAGTTAGGTCAATTAGGGTTCGAGTCGTTCAAACTTGTCATTTTGAGTTTCAGGTCAAATTTAGGTAGAGTCGGGTATTTAGGTTTCAAATCATCTTTCGGGTTGATTGAGTTTGATCATTTTGGGTTTCAAGCTAGTATAGTTAATATGGAATTATAATGCCCTCCTCCCATGAAAGAATTGGAATGTGTAATTTTTAGTTAAAACACAATTGCATGGAATTGAGTAGTGGAATTTTAACTCCAATTCTGCTTGGTAAACCAAATAATAGAATTGGAATTCTAAACCCCAATTCGAGTTTTAGCCTCAATTTCAAGCTTCAATGCCATGCGTCAAACAGGAGCTATGTTTCTTTGGGCTACTTACTCTTGTGAATTTTGGTGCTGTAGATATGGGAAGGGAAGCCCATTCGTACATACGAAACTGGTCGTTTTAGGCTTGTTGATGGGAAATTCTCACCGTAAGTTTGTCGGCCCCCCTCCCTTTCTCTTTTTTACTTTCAGTTTTTACTGAATTTTCTTGCTTTTTCTTTTTTTAACTTGTTCCGTATACATTTCACTGAATTTGACAATCACTTTAAATAATGTAGGGATGGGACATCAATCATACTTTCAGATGATGTAGGTCAACTTTATATTCTGAGTACTGGCCAAGGCGAGTCCAAAAAGGATGCTAAGTATGATCAGGTATTAGCAAATGGGTCATTTTTGTCTCTTTGATTTCTGGGGATTTTTTAACCAGCAAAATTTTTACAACCTTGTCATCATAGACTGATTTGCTTGATATTTTGATGTCGTACATTATATGTGCTGATTTTTCTTCTTGTGTTTCCTTTTCCTTGTTGGACTGACCTTCTTGCAGTTTTTTCTTGGGGATTATCGTCCACTTATCCAAGATACGCATGGGAATGTTCTTGACCAGGTCAGCTGCTGGCTGTTAGATTTCATTTTTTCTCTTATCACAGAGCGCCTCGCATCCCCTCGTAGCTGGCATGGATTAGTCTGTGTGCATTATCAAATAACAACATTAGCATGTTCTACGATGTAGTATTCTCTGTATGACTTCTTTTTTTGCATTGACTTTTATCCAAGGTATGCCTTAGAAGTTGAAGGGCCATTATTATTTTGTTTATGACCTATTTCCTGCTCCCCGCAAATTTTGAGCCAACAGTTACATTACACGTGATTGCTGCAACTTGTTATTTAATGTTTACATTATCGATTGCTGCAACTTGTTATTTGATGTCCATGACACTTTGCTTCCATGAATAACAACCAGAACTGTGACACTAACTTTCTTGTTAAAAATTGGACGCTACTTTGAATCACAATTTGTGAACATGCTTTTGTCACCAATCTGCCTCAAGTCTTTCCACATTGTACATAACTGACCTAATCCTTGCAACCTACCAGGTGGAAAAGAAGTAAACTCATAGCCATAGGTGTCATGGCAATAGGGCACGTGGGTATGGGTAGTGCCTCCTCCATATCCATACCTGACACCTGTCTCATTACCCGCCATGGGTATGAAATGGATACCTATACCTGCTCTGACAGGGACAAGTCTTTACCCGTATCCTCCTTATTACGCATGGATATCCAATGGGTTCTAGTACCTGCCCAATAACCGTCCTAATATGGGTAACAATGTTGTCCAACCCCACCCATGTATTATTATTTAACAAGAAAGACTTCAAGTAATGAATATTGTTTTAATTTCGAGATGAAAGAACTCGCTTTCTATAAAAATATAAAATATTTCGAAAAAATTTCAGTTAAGTTATGCAATATAAAAATAGGATTGTAGAGTTTTTATTCCCAGCTGAGAAAGAATTCTTCTCTTCATTTCAAAATACTTCAATTGGTACACGCAAGAAATAGGCTAATTCAGCAGCTTTTTGTTCAATTTCTTGTGGCGTCAAATTATCATCAGTACAAATCAAGGGAATGGCTCCTTGGCTTCTAATTTCCAGATAAAGGACACGACGAGTATAAATACCCTCTTTAAGTTCTATTCTAATAGTCTGAATATCTTTCATAAGAAATTGCAGGAAGATGCAATGATTTTTTCCAGGAAATCTGCAACAAAAAATACACAATATTCCTTCTTTTTGATCGAATCGATCATAACCACTACCTACATTCCACAAAATTGTACACCACAAATAGGAGCTAATAAAGAGGCTTGTGATCCCATAGAAAGACACAACGATACTTTGTTTTGAGAGAAGAGAGGGGGGGGGGGGGGGGGGGGGGGGGGGGTTGGTGTGTGGGAACTATTTGCTAAGAGGGAAATAAAGATATCAAGTTCCTACCAAGATAGCTAGAAGTCCCGACCGATGAGAATCCTAATGAACCGAAAAAAGGATAAAGGCCTAGCAGGAACTATCAATTAAAATTTACTATGATGTTTAATAAAGAAGTTGATGGCCTTAGATAGGGCCCAATGGAGGGCTAGTATAGGGGTTATAGATGCTCTAGTTGGAGTAGGGTAGTCTAGCTTACTAGTGCTAGGCTGTGATATCCTCCTAGCGCACTTAGGTTGTGTACTTGCTCTCATGAGCTACTACTTGTCTGCCTACCTGCCTATTTATTCTTTGATTTCTGTTTGATATGGCTTGCTTTGTGTCGGTTGTCTTGCTTGGCGTGTTTTTTGCCCTACTCATGCTTTGTTGCTCTCCTGCTGCCAGGTCACATGCTCTATGCTGCGGACCAGCCTCTCAGGTTGGGGGTCCTTGGAAACAGCCTCTTTTCAGGATAGCCTCCTGAAGGGGGAAGGCTGCGTACATCTACCCCCCCCACACCCCGCTTTTGCAGGAACCCTTGCAGGCAGTGGGTTTGTTGTTGTTGTTGTTTAATAGAGAAGTTGAACAAATAAATTAAGTACATATTTTTTTAGTTTTAAAATTAATTAAATAAAAATTACGATGGACATGCGGTGTGGGTGCAACGTTAATGTCCATTCCCACTCCATACCCGTGGCGGGTATTGCCATGTTTACCCAACATGCACCTACTACCCGTCTCACTTGCATCCCGTGGGTATTGAGTTTTACCCGGCCCATTGCCATCCTTAGGTGTCACTTTTACTGAGGCTATTAGTTCTTCTATCTTGGCATCCTTCCACTTAGGATCAACATTGGCTTGTTTTTAGTTCTGTGGGACAAAAAAACTTTTAAGCTAGCTCTAGATAGCCCTAGATAGAGCTCAGTGGAGGATTAGTATAGGTGTAACAGATATAGCGGGGTAGGAGCGATGAGCACTTTTGAGCTAGCACTAGTGCCACCATGCTTCTTGCATGATACGCATTTCTATCTTGCTACTTGTTGCTTACACCATATATATGCTTGCATTCTGTCGTTAGGGAGGTTCTCTCCTATAGATGCTTGTTTGCTCTTGCTTTTTGCTTTTGCTTAGTTGCTTCCATGCTTCCATGCTGCTCATGCTGTCCATGTTCTCCGTGCTTTTCATGACATTCATGCTTTTCAGGTTGGGGGTCCTCGAAAACAGCCTCTCGTTAGGGTATCGCCTTGATGGGGTAAGGCTGCGTACATCCTACCCCCTAGACCCTGCTCATGCGGGGGCCCTTGAGGCACTGGGCCTATTTTTGTTGTTGTTGTGGACAGAAACACTGTACAAGGCATAATAAAGGCTTTGTAAGGGAGTAATCATGAATTGTATGGGGCAAAATTAGACATTCGTTGTGGAGTACTAGTTCTCAAATCTTTTCCTAATTGCAATGGGAAGATCAAGATCATCAATATTTGTAGAGGATGAAGAACAAGGAAAAGTTTGAGGAACTGTGCCTACGGACCATAGATTCAAGTGAAGGCCACTATATGACATGTAATGACTTTGAGTTAGCCATTACGTTATGATACAGGACCAGGGCCGCAGGGACGATGGAGGAGAATTGTGGCTGAGCCTCCCAAGCGATGTTCCTGCACTGGTGGCCTCGAGGAGGTCTGCACCGAAGGACAGGATGCAGGGGGTTGTTTTCAGAGGAAAATTCGAGGAGAGAGAAAGTGGAGACAATTGAGTGTTAAGAGAAGTATATTGATTTATGAGAATGCTATTTACAATCACAAGCCCCATATTTATGCATAACTTGAGCTGATTTTGTTATTTGTCTTAAACTTGGCGTTTCACCTCGTAATTAGCCAAAACATGCTATTCACGCTCCATAACCAGAACGCAACCGGAACACATCATTTTGACACGATAAATAACCAAAACGCTATCTAATGCTCAAAACTGGAATCCCCCTGCATGCAATTGCCGTTACATGTTATGCAATGTTCGAGGCATCCTGCTTCTGTGGCATCTAATTGTATTTAGGGCTTCTCTTGACTAGTCGTAGGGAAATGTCTTTATCTTCTGTCCTTGGCCAAAAGTAAGTGAGAAGGTACACTCTTGTCTGGTTTGTCCAGTGGTGCTTGGTTATTGTCTTTTTCCTTTGTTGTAAAGGTTATAAGCATGCATCCCTTTACTTGTGAGGAGTCGACCCTTCTCTGGAGTTCTCTATGGAAGAGGTGACACTTTGTCCCTTAAAAATAATCCTCTTGGTTCTCAGAAAGTGACATCTAACAAATTTGGACGGTGGATGAATGATGATAACATTTACAGTACTTTTGGGTAGCTGATGAATATCCAATGAAGATGCATTTTACGGTACATTGGTCCAACTTGCTGATAAATTTCTTATGATTGTTCACAAAGCAAACACACTCCAACACCTTCGGGAGAACCATATATGATGTGGCTTCCCAAAGCATCTCGTGTTTTCGGTTTAACAGCTCAAATTTCTAATGGATCTTACATGATACTCTGTCCATGAGTGATTTTATGCGGACATTATGTTTGTATTTGCTCCATGCTTTCATTACGTGGTGTGGATTTTAGGGTGGACCTCTGTATACAGAAACTGTGCGATTGTTTCCCATCTGAATGAGATTGCGTGAAGTCTATGTGCTCTTAGTTTGTGACGTTTTATGTTACATGATGTGAACTCTTGGTTTAAAATCTGAGCACCATACGACTGCAGGAAACCCAGCTTGCTCCATATCGAAGAAACATGCAGGATCTTCTTTGTGATTCAAGTATTTCCCGTGCTACTTGCATTTCTTCAACCTTACATATGATTTTACTCTGAGATTGTTACATGTGCTAACTTTTGGGTGTTTTATTTGGATCTGTTAGGCATGATTCCTTACCCAGAGCCCTATCAAAGCATGTATCAGAAACGCCGATTTGGAATTCTTGGCATCGAGTGGCGTCCTTCTTCTGTGAGGTTTGCAGTGGGGCCTGACCTTAATTCAGATCAAGATTTCCAGATCTTTCCTTTGGCAGATTTGGATGTACTGATAGATCCGTTACTGGAGTTTGTGGATGCCATGGATGTTGAACCAGAAATCGAAGTGCTAAGTGACGATACAGATTCTGAATACCATGGCACTGAAGAATGCTCTTTTGGTGGGAATGAGGTTAGTTTTAGTTCAAGTACTTCTGATGACTTGGGGTGCAGTGGGGAAGACAGTGGCACTGAAGATGCTGATGGCATCCGCAGATCGAAGAGAAAAAAGAAAAAGACATATGTGAGTTGTGCTTTTGACATCTAGTGTGTGTTCACTTTGTGGAAGTTTCCCATTTTCCCGAGTCATGTTTCCAGGAAAACACGTTTAAGAAGATCCCTTCTTTCAAAATTTTGCTAGGAAGATACAGTTTTCGAGCTCTCTTCCCTTTGAGTTCAAAAGGGGAATACAACTTTCCCTTGTTTTTCAAGTTTGCTTTGTATTTGAAGGGTTTTTTTGCCATGTTTTTCACCCTTAATTAGAAATGGAAAACAATTTTCATTTTCCATTTCTAATTTCCTTTTCCATTTGGGTTTTTTTTTTACTAAAAACCACCTACATTTTAGGTGCAGTTTTAAAAAATCACCTAGATTTTCTAATTTTTAAAGTCACACCTAAACTTTCAAAAATTTTCAATGTAACACCTTAATGTTAACGCCGTCCGTTAGTTTTTGCTGATGTGGCATTTAAAGAAATATTCTTTTTAAATATTAAAATTATTTTTTTTAAATATTTAAAAATTTTTAAGATATTCAAAATATTTTTAAACGTAAATTTGAATTTTTTAAATTTATTTTCTCCTTTTTCAAAATCCATGTCAGCAAAAACTAACAGATGTTAATGGCGTTAACATTAAGGTGTGACATTGAAAAATTTTGGAAAGTTTAGGTGTGACTTTGAAAAATTAGAAAATTTAGGTCGTTTTTTGAAACCGCACTTAAAATTTAGGTAGTTTTCAGTAAAAAAAAAAACCCTTTCCATTTTCCTTAGAGGAATGTTTAGGAGTGAAAATTTGTTAACATTTTTCCAATATAGAGAACTGGTAAATCCGGTCAAGTGATAACAATTTTTCAAATTTTTGAAAATTAAAAATTATAAACATAACTAATACTTCTAAATCCAAGAACCTAATACGCCTCTCTGAACTTGTATCGTACAATTGCAGTAACCAATTCGAAAATGACCGGTCAATTCGAAAATGACTAGTTTAAGTATATCCAATCCTTGAGAACTCATATATCGGTTGGGGTACCAATACCACTTTGGGATACATTAATTTTAAAGTGCAAACTGTCTTCTCACAGTGTTCAATGGTAAGAGTGTGGGGGAGTGAGAGAAAGAAAAAAGAGGAGGGTGGAGTGAACATGGAGTTGAGAAATTACATAAACAAATGTTTTCCAAATTTTCAGAAAGAATAGAAAAACTGTGAAGCTTGTTTTCCAACTTCTCCAATTGGAAAGCTTGGAAAACTGGGCTTTTGAATACCTTTTTCTAGTTTTTCAGTTTTCTTAGAAAATTTTCCCAAAAGCTTGGAAGTTCTCCATTTTCTAGTTCTCCAATTTTATAGTAGACACTTAGAAAAATAGATAGAAAATTGAAAAAAGTTGGTGAATTCTGCCCTTAACTTTCCTAGAATCTTCCATTTGCTTTCTTTCGAAAAGTTTACCTTATAGAATCTTTTCATGCAGATTGATATGACAACTTCATCTGGGCGACGGGTTAAGAGAAGGAACTTAGATGAATGTGATGGTATTTCCCATAGAGATAAGCAAACCAGAAAATCAAAGATCCGGAGGAAGACCTCAAGGAAGAAGTCTTCGTCAAAGTCATCGAGACCTCGGAGAGCTGCTGCACGCAATGCTCTTACTTTATTTTCTAAAATTAAACGTCAGTCCCCAGGTCGGGAGGATGTATATGGATCAGAAATTGATTCGTCAGAAAGTGAATCTGTACTTGAGAATTCAGGTTTTGAGAGTGAAGAATCTGATACGTCTTCCCTAGATGAGCAAATCAAGCGTTCCAAGGGGAAAGAAATAGTTTCAGATGACAATGAGAATGCGCATAGACCTCAAGATGTCCATGGATCTCATGAGATTACATCTGGCAGAAAGAGATTAGTTCTTAAATTTCCCATACGCAATTCAAATAAAGTATCGGTTCCGGATCACTCAGTGGCTAAAACTCAGAATAATTCTGATGTCGCGGGCTCATCATCTAAAGCTTTTGATGAGGCTGTTGAAGTTCATGGTAGTAGCTTGGGCCAACAGAATACTAGACATTTGACCAATGAACAAGAAAGTATCTTGGACTTGTCTGAAGCACGCATGGATGGGCAAATTCGGTGGGGAGGGGTAAGGGCCCGTACATCTAAGCGAATGAGATTGACTGAAACCATGCCATCAGCTACTCCTGATTGCATTACTTTGAACAATGGTCATGGTGGTGATGATGATAATTGTAGAGGTCCAAATCTCGAAGCTGAATGTGGAGCAAGAATTGGAAGTAGTAGAGACGAATTGGACGAGGCCACACATATGATTGAGGAACGTGCTGCGGCTGGTGATCTGGACACCTTGGATTATGACAGCGTTAAGGGGATCCCGAGCAGTAACAGATTCTCGAGTTCTAATGGGTTACCTCATCGGGAAGCTTCCCCTGACGGAGTTTCATGCTCTGCAAACAGTAAGCATTTAATTAACGGCTCTACTGAAACAAGTCAGAATGCAGCAAGCATCTTGACAACATTGAGAATAAAGTCCGGGAGGTCAACAGCTAATAACAATGGTAAACATGAGAAGAATGGAAAATGTAAACCATATTCTATAAACCCATCTGTTTTAGATCAGAAATGTAGCTCGGATGTAGAAAGAAATGGATTACAAGAACTGGAGGGCCACAATGCAAATGCTAGTTCAGTTTCACTTGAATCAAAGGATTCCCATTCGCGAAATAGCGATAGGATGTTTAGGGCTGTCTATAGAAGATCAAAGTCGGTAAAGGGAAGAACAAGTTTGCAGGGTGACGGTCATGTTATGGGAGAAGGAACCTCAAATGTAAGTAGTCATAATCTTGACACTGATACCGGTACAAAAAGTGATGTAGCTGATGAGACCCAGCGGACCGTTTCAAAGGGGATTACTGTAACACCTCAAGAATCTGATCTTGTCAATACAAGATCGATAGATGGATCGAGAAGAACCCATAATTCTTCACGGCATAGATCTGATCCGTTTTCTCATGAAGAATGGCGATCAGGCATGACTGTGGGGTTGAGGTCAAGTAGAAATAGGAGAGTTAATTATGTGCGGGATATAAGTCTTTTGGACAGGCGAAAGCCATATCAATCACAAAAAAAAGTGTCCTGGCTGATGCTTTCCATGCCTGATGGTTCTCGATACATCCCGCAGCTGGGAGATGAAGTTGCATACTTGAGACAGGTAATTCTGGGAATTTTCCATTTTCTGTTGAGATCATGAAATTGGGTAAAGATCATTATATAAGTAACAACTGTAACGTAACGGAGTTTGAGCTACATGTTATGCGATTGTGCTTTATCTAATTGTACTTATGTAACAGCATCTACGTTATTGATGTCATAGGGTGTATAGATTAGTGGTATTATGACAATTTATTCGAATTTTTGGATTATAAAGTTTATAAAAGAAACTTAGGAACTTGACTGAATCGTTATGACCTGTTACATAACCTCCAAAACACCCCATTCTGCAACACGACCACTGCGACCAATATGTTAACTGAATCGTTATGACTTGTTACATAACGTCCAAGACACCCCATTCTGCAACACCACAACTGCGCCCGATATGCCACAATGAACCGCAATTTTATTCCATGTTAAGATTGCTTGCCAAACTTTTTCTAGTACAGTGTTTGCAAATGGGTAACATTCTCCATCTTTGGTGAATTTCCATTACAGGGTCATGAGGAGTATGTTTCTAGTTGTCGATCTTCTGAGAGGGGACCTTGGGAATATTTAAAGGGAGAGATTCGAGCTGTGGAATTCTGTAATGTTGTCGGCCTTGACTATTCCACAGTTCCTGGATCAGGAGATAGCTGTTGTAAAATGACATTGGAGTTCTTAGATCCTAGTTCAAGTGTATATGGAAAAACATTTAAGCTGACTTTGCCAGAGGTAACCAGTTTCCCGGACTTTCTTGTTGAAAGAACGAGGTACGAAGCTGCTATGGAGAGAAACTGGACTGCTCGTGACAAATGCCAGGTGTGGTGGAAAAATGAGGGTGAGGAATGTGGTAGTTGGTGGGAAGGTCGAATTATTGCTGTGAAGGCAAAATCTCCCGAGTTCCCGGATAGTCCTTGGGAAAGGCACCAAATTCAGTACAAAAGTGATCCGGGAGAATTACATCTTCATAGCCCTTGGGAACTTCATGACGCTGAGACCCAGTGGGAGCAGCCTCATTTGGATGATCTAATCAAGGAAAAACTGCTGTCAGCCTTTTCCAAATTGGAAAAATCTGGAGATAGACCTCAGGTAATGTCATTTTTGTTAGAGCATCAGCTTAAGCTTTTGGAACAATTAGTTCCTTGACATGGTATCAGTCTTGTTAGCCGAGGGGTCACGAGTTCAAATACCAACAACCCCCACTCTAAATATTAATATGTTTCAAGCACAAGGTATGGATAGGTATATGCATTATTCGCGCTTTAAGCCCAATTGGCATTTGCGTGAGGGGGCATGTTAGATTATAAAATTATTTTTGGACCTTTACCCATCAACTTAAGCTTTTGGGACAATTGGTTACTTCACATTTTTTCTGTGATTTTTTCTACTTAAATATCTTTTGAATGAATTTTAACAATGTATTAACTATTCAGGACACTTATGGGGTTCAGAAACTGAAGCAAGTTTCCCAGAAGACAAATTTTTTCAACAGGTAAGATTTGGTCCATTTTAGTCGTTGTATTCAATACGAATGGCAATGGGACGAGTTATGGGTCCATGATGTTTTTGTATTCGTACCTACTTGTGGTGGGTATAAATTCCGTATCCATACTTGCGGGTATATAACTTCACCGATGCTTGCCTCATGTACCTATGGACCCAAATACTAATTATATCCACACCAGTTTATCTTTTCCTTTGTCTTGTAGATAGGAAATAATATGAAATTATACAGAACTTTCTAAGGAGAATCCCTACCGGTTGCCTGGTACAGGGTGGGGCAGTTGAAGATAAAGAATTTTATCACACCATTATCTGTGAAAAGTACGCGGCATGTGTGTCGACATGTATCAAACCTATGCGACTTGTATCAATACCTGCCTGCAACAGGGTGGATACCACTGTGGGTACCTGTCCAGATGCGTATAAAATCCTTTGAAAGTAGGGGGTCATAATATACCATACGCATAGACGATGCAGGGCCGGGTGGTTGAAGATAAAAGACCATATACCTATGAAAAACACGCCCGGTATGCCCATACTCATACTTATACCTGTGTATGAAGGACAACACATGATGAGATTATAGTCAATCTCAGTCATTGCTATAGGGAGGTTAATTCAGCAGCTTGCCGGGCTGTAAAGTGGGGTCGTAAGGTTGGTTTTGTGACCCACTCGATTTCTCAACCTGGCCTAGAGCTAGGCTTCATTGTAATTGTTGATGCATTATGGTGGACCATTCCTAGGAGCCGCCTCTAATGCTCCTTTCTTACTGGTGTAAAAGAAATAAATAAATATATACCCGAGTATCTATTCCTTTCTGAAACGGGATGAATACGCTTGCGTGTCCCTTCTCAATGGGTAGAACTATCATCCCTTGGCGAACAAAGGGTCATGACATATTGTACAGGCGTACTGCTTGCTGAACAGTCAATTTACTTAAATATGTGAATACTTTTCAGGTTCCCTGTACCATTCTCTCTGGATGTAATCCAGTCAAGATTAGAGAACAACTATTACCGAAATCTGGAGGCGCTGAAGCACGATATTCAAGTAATGTTATCTAATGCGGAGTCATATTTTGGGAAAAACGCTGAACTTTCAGCGAAAATGAAACGCTTATCTGATTGTTTCAATCGGACATTATCTTCATTGTAGCGTAGATGTTACTCGGCCTACAGTTTTGCAGAATTTCAGCTGTAGAGAAGCGTCCCCGTTTGTAGCGAGGAAACTCAATTTAATATCTATTAAATTTTTGTTGGTCCATTTTATTTGTTCAAATTTTATGTTGTCTGATACTGGGAGTTGCTTCTTGGGAGGGGGAAAATTTTTATTTTTATTTTTATATTTATTTTTTTAATGTAGGGAGATCTTTAGGGAGAATGGTAGTTTTGTTTCTTGGGAGAAAATCTGTGTATAGATGAACACCATGTCCTTCATATTATTTGAATGAAAGTTCCCAAAAAAAAAATGAGGAATGGTAAAGTTAGCATTGATACTTGTTTAGGTCCATGTGTTTCCATCTTGATCTTTTGTATTCTTTTTCATCTTTACAACTCGCTTAAATTTTCTGAGTTATTTAGCAAAATGGTCCTAATTTGGAAAAAAAATTAAAAAAGTAATCTTTTTACAAAATTATTTAGCAAAATGATGCACTTTGTTAGAAAAAGTAGGGAGGTGCCCTTTCAAATGGCTTCTTATTCTTACAAATATACCTCCACCTCCAATGAAAACATAAAAAAAAAAAATATAATAAGATAAATATTTTATGATAAATGTCAAAATATTTAAAATAATAAATGTAAATGAATCGTGTAAATTATGGTACAAATTGTGACGTGGATTTATGAATAGGTTCATTATCATCTTTGAATGAGACTGTGAACTCCCCTGTACAACCTAGCGTCAGCAGTGCTCGCCATACTGTACAGTATGTCTCTACTAATTGGTTTACAGGTTGTAGTAGTGTACTAGATGCTGCCGGAGAGGAACATCGATTCTGTTAGATTCTACAACAACAAGGTGTTGATTATCGGTCATTAAATCGTGTAGAACAAAGTAGACGTGAAAGTCGATGTGACCGTGCAATTTTTTGGTTCATCGGGAGTTTACAGTCTCATGTGAAGATGATAATAAACCTAGTTGTAGATCCACGTTACAATTTGTACCATAATTTATACTATTCATTTATATTGATCATTTTTTTATATTTTGACATTTATTGTAAAATATTTATTTATTTTGTTTTGTGTTTTTACAAAAGGTTGTTAGAATAAGGGAGGAGCTATTTTAAGTGGCTCCTTGAGCCATCATTTGAAATGGCCTCCCTACTTTTTCTAATAAAATAGGTCATTTTGCTAAATAATTATGTGAAGATGTTACTTTTTAAAAAAAAAAAAAAATTCAAATTAAGACATTTTGCTAATTAACTCAAATTTTCTAATACATATTAAAGAATAACATGTTTTAAAAAATAAGAATGGAGACATGTTTAGAGTAAGAATAAGACGAGCATTGGATTCCTCACAGGTTGCTAAAACAATGATGCTGCTACAAGAATATGACATGACATATGATTTTTTTGATCAATGAAAACGGTGACTTCTAGGCCATCGGGACCCCCAATCAAGATTACATTTGTTAACAAAATGAAGCTTGGCTCCGATATGAGCTACACTATTACAAAATCTGGGAATTCAATTAAAATATATATGATCAAAATGATTCCTAAGATATAAAATATCCAAAATAATCGGCTTGATCTCCCATGGGACGAAGTTGTTGCCGTTCAGCGCGTCAATGACGATTCTACAATCTGACTCAAAGGTAACCTTTTTCCATCCCACCTCCATGGCTCTTAAACAAGCAATCCGCAAGGCCTGGGCTTCAAGACAAAGAGGAAGATCAGCAGCAAGGGATCCACACCAGCACCGCAGCAAATGACCACCCTGATCCCTCCCCACAACCGCAAAGGCCCCCTCCTTTGCTCTACTCCAAGCAGCATCCGTGTTAAGTTTGACAAATCCAGGCTTTGGCACTCTCCAACTGGTTTGACCGACGCTCCTGACTTGGGAGTCTCTTCAAGGTTGATTCTCAATGGTGGCCTGAAACTCCCGAGCATTGTCCACGGCCAGCTTAGACACCACCTCTGGCTCCGTCTTGTGATGTCTAAAAATAAAGTTGCATTTAGATTTTCAAATCCACCAACACAAATATGCACAAGAAGCAATAGAATTGCGAGAAAATTTAAACACTTCAAATAGGTCATTCCACCATCTTAAGAAACCTTGGTGACTAATAGGATTGGGCTTGTACCCCAACCCCGACTTAAACCAAACAACACGAGCAAAGGGTCAAAGAAATAAAACATGATCTATGGTTTCTCCCTGACATCCACACCTCAGGCATTCGGTGCTAAAACAATGCATCCTTTTAGCTAAATTGTCCGCTATTGCGAGAGCATTATGACAACATCTCCACAAAAAATGCTTGACTTTAGGTTCACAAGCCACACTCCAAATTTTAATAAGTGAGGAAGAAAGGGAGCTCTCACCCACTACAAAGTCCTCATGCCTCATGCCACACCACCTTTTGTATCCCCTTTTGATTGAATACATGCCATCCTTGGAATCGTGCCAAATGAGCAAATCTTCAACTTCCAGGCCGCCCACGGGAATATTGAGGATACTCTGGGCAGATGCTAAATCAAAAAATGAAAACACTTTCTCAAAATTCCATCTGCTCCTCCTATGGTTAATGAAGTCAGCAACCACTAGGCTTGAGTCCCCGTTTGAATCCAGGGTGTGCAGAACCGGCAACCGAGAATTTCGAATCCAGCTCTCCGCCTCGGCTTTGATAGATTTCCCATTACCAACTACCCAATGTAGGTCTTTTGCAATGAAATCTCTACCCAGAAGGATGCTCCTCCACCGCCATGAGGGGTTAGAACACAACTTAGCTCTAGTAAAAGAGGAGTTGGGAAAATGCATTCCTCTTATAACTCTAACCCAAAAGGCCTCGGGATTGTTAATAATTCTCCACATCTGCTTGGCAAGAAGGGCAAGATTGAAACCTTCTAAGTCACTAAACCCAAGACCCCCTTCCCTTTTTGGTTTAGTGAGGGTATATGAATTCACCCAATGGATCCCCCTACTAGAGCCATCCCCTCCCTTCCACCAAAAGGAGGCTATAATACTATTAAGTTTCTTGTTAAATAAACTGGGAAGTTTAAAGAAATACATGACACACATAGGAATAGATGCCAGGACAGACTTAACAAGAACCTCTCTTCTCACATGGGACAAGAGGGAATTAACCCATCCATTGAGTCTCCTTCTCACCTGGTCCAGAATAAAATTAAGAGCAGTGGATTTTGATCTACCCATCTTAGCATGACTCCCAAATATTTCTCATCTCTTCCTAACTCCTCAATCCTAAAGAAGTTAAGACAATGACGCTTGACAATTTCACTTATGTGGGAAGAGAAAAACGCTTTTGACTTGTTATAATTAATTTCTTGCCCTGAGGCACGGCAAAAAACCTGTAAAATATTACACTTTCACACATGATTGCTCATTTGCTTCACAAAACAGAATACAATCATCAGAAAAGAGCACTATGTTCCAGTTTCCCATACCAACATCATGAGTGATGACCCAAAAGAGAGCATCAATCACCAAAATAAAAAGATAAGGGGATAAAGGGTCCCCTTGCCTTAAACCCCTGCTTAGCTGGATTCTCCTTAGCCTAACTCCATTAACAAGGGGACAAATGGAGACCGTGGAGACACACTGCATAATCCAATCCACAAAAACATTCTTAAAGCCGAACCTGACCAAAACGAATCAACTTGATCATAAGCTTTAGCCAGATCCAGCTTTAATGCCATAAACCCTATTTTACCCGTCTTTCTTAGCCTCATTCTATGGAATAGTTCATGAGCTACAATTATGTTGTCTTGTATCTGTCTACCTTCAACAAAAGCCGTCTTCTCTTGAGAGATAATTTTTGGCATAACTGGTTTAAGTCCATTGGCTAGAATTTTAGAAATTATCTTATAAACAAAATTGCACAAACTTATTAGTCTAAATTGAGTTATAGATTTTGGTCCGTTGTTTTTCGGTATCAATACAAGGTCGGTTTCACCAAGCTCTTTGTTCATTCTTTTATTAGCAAAAAAAATCTATGACTGCATTACTCACATCTCCCCAACAATATCCTAGAAATTACTGTAAAAAAAAATACAAGGGAAGCCATCTGGTCCTGGAGCTTTTAGGGGTCCTAGCAAATTTACAGTGTTGAGAATTTCTGAGTTATCCACTTCAACACATAGCAACTTGTTCATGTCTTCTGAAATGAGTGAAGGAATCGCTTGTAGTGCATCCTGGAATCCCTCACCTGGTTTAGCACCATACATCTTCTTGAAGTAATTCTACACCACCCCCTGAATCCCCTCTTGGTCCTCCACCTAGTTCCCCTCCTCATCTCTAATTCTAATCATGACATTAGTCTTTCTTCTAGCAACTGTAGCAGCTTGGAAAAAACCAGTATTCCTGTCACTTGACTTAATCCACTCCACCCTGGCCCTTTGATGCCAATGCATCTCTTCCGCTTCTCATACAGCTTGAATTTGGTTCTTTAGTTCCTCTTCCAAAGCCTCTTTCTCTGGTCCCTCATATCCACTCTGAATTGCTGTTAATTTTTTTTTAATGGACTGAATGAGATCATTCCTGTCCTTACTCCACACCATCTAGCAAGATTTTTTCTGCAATGTGAGAGCTTTTGGCAAACCTTATCATCCTAGAGCCATTAACAGGGAGGCTCCAGCTATCGTTAAGAACCTTTCCGCAATCACCCTCCATTAACCACTTAGATTCGAACTTGAACGGCGATTTATTCTTACCAGCAGCCCCTCCCAGTAGAACAATCAAAGGTGAGTGATCAGATCCCGCGGCAGGAGTCAGGATCAGTTTTGCAAATTGAAAGAGAGTCAACCATGCATAGTTAACAGCAATTTTGTCTATTCTTTCTCTTACAGTTCCATGGTCTCCATTATGGCAAGCCCATGAGTACCTGCAGCCTTTGGTTTCAAGTTGCATTAGATTACATGAAAAATAAACATCATTTAGGATAGAGATTTGAGTACCTATTAAAGATGGGCCAGCTGCTTTATCTGTAATTGACGACATTGAATTCAAGTCACCTGACACTGCTAAGGGTTCATTGATTCTTGAAAAAGCCAAGCTGAAATTGTTCCAAAACTCCCTTTTGTGAGCACCATTTAGTTCCCCATAGACAAAAACATATCTCCAACTCTTGGCCCCTTGCACTAGCTCAATTCTAGTATCTATCCACCTCCTAAAGCTGCTCAAGATCTCAACATTAGCATCATCTTTCCAATCAGCGCCCCCCCCCCCCCCCCCCCCCCCCCCCAAAAAAAATAAATTTACCTATAGGGTTAACCACATAGCTGTTGTAAAACCCGATTGACCTCATTACTCCTACAACTTTATCTTCTTTTTGTTTAGTTTACATAAGGAAAATTAAGATGAGCCTATTAGACCGGGAGATATCCTAGAGGGCATGAACTATCAAGCTCTACCCCAAACCCTGACAGATCCAGCATATTAAACTCATGGCCCCTGAGGCGGTTGTTGTGGGACAACCACCGCAAACCCCCCATACAGCTGGGACCCCGAGCACTCTCCCTTATTATCTTGCTCTTGTCCAATCACTACACAGTGCTCTATTCTAATAGTGCTTTCCATACCAACATGGTCTCTTTCCCATTCAGACTTTCGTTTTGCAGCCCTCTCTAATCTCCTCAATTGCCTCTTTGCATACCCCTCAGACCGCACTACATCCTGATACGGTGCATAAATCATAAGCTGCTCCACTACCCCTTGAGAGTCACAAGCAGCCATAATATTATCTCCTAAGCCCTCCGCTATCTCTTCCAGCAGATAACAATTCCCATGGCTGTCCTGCTTGACAAGGCTATAGACCAAATCTTACACTGCGCTTCTAGCCCTTTTTCTAGCCCCGGCTTGTTGAACTACCGGAGCTGCTCTTTTCCTCCCACCTCTAGAACTATTAGAACTACTGCCATAGTACGAGAAACATGGACCCCCTACTGCCATGAACAGATGCCTGGATGAGTTTTTGGATGAGGCCCTCAGTAATGTTGTAACAGCATCAAGCATTCTATCAGAATCCTTCTTAATCCTTTCCACTTGACTCACTGACATCCCCTTCCGATAACCCCTTCCAATCCTGTGGACATTGCCCTGCTCAAACGACTCTCCGACATACATGTTTAACGTAATTTTTTGAGCCCCTACTTCAGTTGCTCTTAGTGATTTATCATATTTAGGATTAGCTATTCTGTCATCATCAAGTGAACATTTATGAATTTCATGACCTAATTTGCCACAAGCATAGCAAAAGTCAGGGAGTCTTTCGTATTTAAAATTTATCCATACCTCCTTTATTCCAGGTCTAACTAGCTTGAATCCTTTTTTGAGTGGGACATTAACATCTATCAACACCTTTAGCCTAACATATTTACATCATATAGAGGCCGCGTCTGGATCCATATCAATCTTGAATATGCCCTTAAATAATCTGCCTATTTTCTTAGCATTTTCCGTCGTCATAAAGTTCAATGGCATCCCATGAGCTTATACCCAAAACATTGACGTTGTGAAATCAAGTTCATTAAATGTTACATCCCCATTCCATTCTTTCAATACCAAATGCGCATCACTCAGTGACCATGGTGTTCCTTCCATTACTTTGTTCTTATCATCTTTACTATTAAACAAGAATAAAAACATGTTACCTGCTAGCTCTTGGTCTTCAAGCTTGTCCTAGAGAGACCAAGCTTTCCCCAAAATAGCCCTTACCTATCCCAGCTTGAATGTTTTGTCTGACAGAACGTTGCCCAACAAGACCAGCTCCTTTAGAGCTTTACTTATCTCCACATTATCATGGAGCTTCAGGCTATCAACCTCCAAGCTCAAAGCATTCGCCATAGCCCTTGACTTACTCTGATAAAGGACAACCAAATTTAACGTACACCTCAGACATTACACTTATTGATATTTTGACTTAGGGAGCGTATTGTTATCAGCAAAGAAGAAAGTCTAGATATGTTAAAATTGGGGATTTGATTTTTGAAGTTTAGAGAATCACCCTATAAACCCCCTTTAAAGAAGAAGGTGAGGCAGTGGCATAAGAGGAGGAGGTTGAGGTTCATAACTCCCCCCTTATCTACCCCTTGCCTTTAATAAAGAAGCGTATCAAGAATTAAATGCAAATCTAAAGCAAAATGAAGAGAATTAGACCCCTAGACTCGCCCAATACCCACACCCCTTAACAGATCCTTTCATTACTGACACCATCAAAAGCTAATCACAATAAATAAATCCTCCATTCTTCTCAGCCAAAAGGGAAAATAACTCACCTTTGAAAGTGACACACGCTCTGATCACCAGAAACACCAAGGAAATCGATCTGCAACGGAGATAGAGATAGAGAGAGAGAGAGAGAGAGCTTGAAAGCTTCTGGAAACTTCAGAAAAGGGTATTGAAACCCTAGGTACCTCCACCCCAAACAGAAAGAGGACTAAGAAGAAGAACATTTTGCGTACAAGTATACTCAGTTACTCCATTTAATGCTAATTACAGGACATATGATTCATCAATGCTTTTCGTGAACATGTCGCATGTTCTGTACATCTAGTAACCATTGCCATCTATTTTATTTTTCCAAACATATGCTTATTTGAATATTGTCCATTAAACTACTTTTTTTTTTTTTTTTTCAAGATTGAGCAGAATGACCTCTCAAAGTTGAGTCGATTCAGTTAAGTCGAATAGCTGTAAATGGATGGGTTCTGTGTCGTGTTATTTTCAGGTTTTATAGTGTTGTGTTGGGTTGTATGTTGCATTACACGCTATGAACTGGACATCGTACCTACTGGTGGCAATGAGTCATTTGGGTCGGGTTTGAATGTACCTGTTGGTTGGGATCATTTATGGGTTTATGATAAACTTGGGTTAGATCGGACACGGGTCAATCCCTTCAAGCTTTAGTCACTTTTGGTTTTCTTCTATACTCTGTTAAATTCGCCACCTTTAATATAATACACTTGTGACCATGAAACACTGGGTGGTACGATGATAGTAGCATTGGCCCTTGTGAAATATGGCAAGTCATCATTCCGAAAGGCTTTTTTTAGGATATTTATTAGTTCGGACTACAAAGAACTAGATAGGTTCATAGACTATTAAAGGTCAATAACGCCAAATGAGGCTTAGAATGCGGGACCGGTCAGGTTTGGTCAACTTTTAGACTCTAAGTTAGGTGTAAGCTTAGGTTTGGATTGCATAACTGCCAACATTAGTTTTCGACATGAAATTTTGATTTCTCAGTCTAGCTAGAAATCAACATCTTAAAGTAGTAATGGTGCCTATTAGCCCAAACCCATATCAGACAAAGCCAAAGATTGAAGAGTAAAATGATACCGATTTAGTCTAATCTTAGACCGAATTTAGTTGGCCTGATTCAGGTTTTATCTTGTATTGATATTTTATCGTATTTAAGTTGTTAATTACACTAAATTTGCATTGAGTCGGTGGAAAAATATATTAAAATCCAAATTTGAGGGAGTGAATCGTTGTTCTGAATACTAAGCTAGCGAATAATGTTCATTTTAAACCAAACATAAGAAAACAACTTATAAATTTTTCTCAGAAGACACTTTCTTCAGGTATATATTTCCTGCAAAAAGATAATTCTCCACAACCACATTGTTTATAATATTGGCTTGGTACTTATTCGCCTGATTATCAAATATGGACAATCCAGCATGGGTGAACCAGAATGGGCGAACGACATATGCATGCCACCTAAACTACACTCGAATATTTAATAACCCAATCCGGTCGACCGATACACCCAATCCAAATGTACTTACTTGCCCATATGTAAACTCACCCAGTACTAAAGCCTCTATGCTACGAATATAATAAGCAGGTAATTAATGTATAGAAATTAAGTAATAGTAAACTAGACTTAGATTATAAAAATGGACTCCAAAAATATCAGATGATCAAATTGCATCGGGCTGCATCACATGTACCAAGGGACATGTGGCCAAAGAATGATGAGGGGAGTCACCATATGTGACTCCCACTCATCCTCCCATATAAAGAAAAAGGGAAAGGGGAGGATTATGGCATGACCACCATCATCCTCCTCCAACTCCCTCCTTCACACGCCTCCTTTCCTCTCTCTTGCTATTGATCATCTGTTCGGATCAATAACCGTTCAAACCTCCTACTCCTTTTATGCTAAGTCTTTTATATCGAATTTTTCTATTTATTACCTGTTTTCATTCCTATTTCATGAGATTAATACTAACTTGAGTGCTGGAAAAGTCCCCTGTGGGTTACCCCGCGGGCCCCTCTAACTGTTTGTTTGAATCTTGTAGGAAATATCAAATCAGGTATGCAGTTAGAGCTTAATTTTAGCTTATTATTACAAATCTCACCTCATATAAAATTTCAAAATGATGTGTAAGCACACTGATCAAATCCATCGTAAACATTTTGGCTGTGGGAAGGATCATAAGCATACGCCTAGCCTAATGTTTCCTATAAGACTCAAGCGTTTTTAGTATTAAGTAAGTTAATTTTCAACATTTTCTTTGGTCTCTTTGGTATTCTTTATGACAAAAATGGGCCTACCCAAGAAAAAGTGATAAAAGAGGCTTGTTTCAATAAAGTCAAGTATTGCTACATACTTTATTCCCCTTTTTTTGTCTTTTCTTTGATCAAAAATTCAAAAATCATTATCGGTACCTAGAACTCTTCAAGAGCTTCGTTTTGACACATAACTCAATTCATAAACTCTTCATTGATTAAAAGTTGCGCCCGTTTTAAGTTGTAACGTAAGTTATATGTTTTTACCCGCGTATGAAAGCCCACATCACTTTTATACACTTACTTTGATCAAAAGTTTGAAAAGTTGCCATAGGTGGCTGGAACTGTTCAACATCTTTGTTTTGATATATAATTTGATCCATAACTCTTCACGGATTGAATGTTACGCTCATTTTAGGTTGTAAGGTAAGTTATATGTCTTACCTGCGATTGGTACGCCCACATCACTTTTCATATACTTTCTTTTATCAAAAGTTTGAAAGTTGCCATAGGTAACTAGAACTCTCCAAGGTCTTCGTTTTGATATATAATTCTATATGTAACGCTTCACGGATTAAACGTTATGCCTGTTTTAATTTGCAAGTTAAGTTATATGTCTTACCTATGTGTGGCATGCCCACATCACTTTTTATATACTTTCTTTGATCAAAAGTTTTGAAAATTTTCCATAGGTTCCTAGAACTCTTTATGATCTTCGTTTTGATATAAAATTCAATCCGTAACTCTTCACAAATTGAAAATGATGCCCGTTTTAAGTTGCAAGGTCAGTTATACAATCTGTATATGTGTGGTATGCCCACTTCATTTTTCATATGCTTTATTTGATCAAAATCTGAAGAGTTAATTTGGATTCCTAGAACTCTTCAAGAGCTCCGTTTTGATATAAAATTCGATTTGTAACTCTTCACAGATTGAAAGTTACGCCTGTTTTAATTTGTAGAGTAAGTTATACAACCCATCTGCTCATGGTGCGCCCACTTTACCTTTCATATACTTTCTTTGATCAAAAATTCAAAAAATCGCCATAGGTACCTGGAACTCTTCAAGAGCCTAGTTTTGGTATATAATTCGATTTGTAACTCTTCACGGTGTGAAAGTTCCGTTTTAGTTTATAAGGTAAGATACCTAACCAAAACGCGAAGTGCCATCCCACTTCACCTTTTATATGCTTTCTTTTATATTCGAGAAATTATTCTAGTTATATAGAAATCTTCAAGAGCTTCATTTTGATAGGTGATTTGACTCGTAGATCCTTGAGGGTTAAGAGTTATGTTAATTTAAGTATCAGGTCAAGTTATATAAGCCACTTATAACTACTATGTCGGAGAAACTCTCACCATGTATTTGTTATCTTTTCTTTAAAATATCAGAAATTATAATGGTTGCTCAGAGCTCTTCGAGGGCATCATTTTGATATGTGACTCGAACTATAACTCCCTATGGATTAAAAGTTATAACTATTTAAAGTTACATGATACTTAATAAAGAAAAAAAAAAGGTAAAGAAAATGATAAGCTTTGACTGTCAATTGAAACTTTGACCATCATCTTCACCAGCCGCACAACATCCATGCCACCACACCACCTTCAATCCCACACTACCACCACTAGCAACTGGCACCACCATGGCTCGCCCTGAATCTGGTTCGGCCCTCACCGTGGCTCCCCCCAAATCTGGTTCGCCTCTCACCGTGACTCGCTCAAACTTGGCTCTGATACAGATTTTCCCGAGCCCGATCCTGAAAGTCATATTTCGGCCGAATTACGCGAGCCCGACTCAGCAATGCCACATCAACCTTGCTGATGTGGCAAGCCTAGTCATCTCCACTTAGATATTTTCTATATAAATAATAGGATTAGGGTTAATTAGAATTATGTGTGATGAGTTAATGCTCTCCCTCTACCCCTTCTCTACTAAACATACTTGTATTTACTCCAAGTATAGGATATTATACCTATACATATATACGATATATATAATGGGGCAACCGTTATTGCCGCATAGCTCGTTGAATTCGTTGTGTGATTGTGATTGGGTTAATTGTGTGGAATTTGTGGTCACTGATCAATCAATCAGTATCAAAGCTTGCACTCCTTGGTTGGGTTAGCCCTAATCGTGATCAGTAATGGAGGATGGTACACCATCATAAGTTTCGCTATGGGAAATGGATGAATCGAATGAACACCGATTCAATTGACTTGAATGATCAATCACCGAGCTCAGGGAAGTAGTTCATGGCATATCCGTGCAAATGGGGTGTCTCACTCATCCGGTACATGATTGGGCAGCACCGATAGCCGCTGATCGTGTTCCCCCATTGGTGGTACCGAACTCCCCACGTGGCACCAAGCAAGGAATTCCGATACCGGCATTCACACAAGGTAATTATCAAGCCCTCACTCGATTCACTAAGATTGACTTTCTGAAGTTTAGTGGTAAGGGTGTAGATGGTTGGCTTCATTATTGTGAGAGGTACTTTAACATCGATAGAACTCCGGATGAGTTGAAAGTTATGCTTGCTAGTTTTGCTCAAAGGGTGGTACCCAAGATTGGCATGATTCCTTTGAGGAATCATGGCACATGACGTTAACATTCTATGGGAGGTTTATGCACCGCAAATCCGAGAAAGATTCGAGGAATCCGTGGATAACCCTCTAATCGAGCTTATGAAATTGAGACAACTAGGCAGTGTGGATGACTATTTGAGTCATTGGTGAATTGTTGTGCCTTAAGTGAAGATCAAAAGATTTGTGTTCTATTTTTTTTTTTTTTGGGGGGGGGGGGGGGGGGGGGGGGGAGGTCTTGAGGAGATTTCGGGTCATGTTCATATATTTTGCCCTCAATCTTTATAGGAACGAAACTGTGCATTGATCGAGAGAGCTACCGATTAAAGCCCCCTAAATTAGCACCACTTCTTCCATCACCAAGCTAGTGGAGGGATCTTCCCACCCTCCCACCACTGTGTCCCTCGTTGCGGTTGTTACCGACCCCTGGGGAAACGTCTAGACCAAACTCTCGGGGTCAGTTGGGCTTAACTCCAATAGAGTTAGATGATCTTCATGCCCAAAATTTGTGCTTCTATTGTCGGGAACATTTTTCCCCGGATCACCAATGTGCTATGCGCAACCGAGCCCGGGTCATTTGGTTGGAGGGCGATGATGAGGACATGGTGCCAGAATCGCAACCCCATGATCCGAATCCTGATCTAGCACTGAACCCACATATTACAATACACACTTTGAAGGATATCACTCTGTGTCAAACCATGAGAGTGATGGGTCAGTGTGGACGTCGTACTTTGAGCATTCTCATTGACAGTGGTAGCACCCATAACTTCCTTGATGCCAAACTTGTTCCGCCTTTGGGTTGTTCCATCGATACTTCCATTCAGACTTTGGTCACCGTAGCTGATGGGAAACCTGTTTTTTGGCCCGAAATTTGTAGAGATTTCTATTGGGTGCTTCAGGATGCTCCGTTTTGCTCCGACATGTTACTCGTTCCGCTCTCGGGTTGTGATATGGTTTTGAACATCCAATGGCTTTGGATATTGGGCATGGTTACTTGGGATTTTTCGGCATTACTCATGGAGTTTACACTTGATGACCGACGCTACACTCTATGTGGAATCTGCAATTCGGCACTCAAGACAGTGACCGATAGCACATTGTCGGCTTTGCTATCCGATTTTGCCTCATTTTTTGCTATTTCGGTATCCGTTACACCATTCCAAGCTACACAGTTCTTGGTTACTGCAATACCCGACAACCCCCCTGTTTCCGTTGAGCTGCAGCGCCTTTTAAGTAATAACATGGATGTGTTCCTTCGTCTTCCGGGTCGTCCTCCTTCCCAACCGGCCTTTGACCATCACATACCTCTCAAGGATGGTAGCAATCCTATCAATTTATTTCCTTATCATTATCCACTCTTTCAGAAAGACATCATTGATTCATTGATTAAAGAGATGATGCAAGTTGGGGTCATACGCAGTAGCGTGTCACCTTTTGCATCGCCCATCATTCATGTCTAGAGGAAAGATGGAACATGGCGCCTTTATGTCGATTATCATGCGCTTAACAAGATGACTGCGAATGCTAAGTTCCCGATTTCGATTGTGGAGGGACTACTTGACGAGTTTGGAGGTGTTACTTTTTTCCCAAAATTGGACCTAAAATATGGATATTAACAAATACAAATGGCAGCCGACGATATTCATAAGACGGTGTTTAGAACCCATTGGCCATTACGAGTTCACTGTGATGCCCTATGGGTTGTCTAGCACCCCGTCTACCTTTCAAAGTCTCATGAATAATCTCTTCCGACCTTTCCTCCGGGGCTTTGTGTTAGTTTTCTTTGATGATATTCTCATCTATAGCGCTTCATGGTCGACTCACTTGCATCATCTCCGTTGTGTTCTCGAGGTGCTTTCAGTGAACCACCTCACGGCTAACAGAGGCAAGTGCACATTCAGCGCTCGACGTATTGAGTACTTGGGACATTTCGTATTGGATGTCGGGGAAGAGGCCAATCCTCCGAAGCTCCAAGTGGCCGCCAATTGGCCACGTCCTACATAGTTGAAGCAACTCCATGGGTTCCTCGGGCTTTTCCGTTATCGTCGGAGCTTTATTGCCCGTTATGGTCCATTTGTCCATTCACAGATGTTCTGAAGAAGGGAAATTTTTTCTAGACTCTGGCCGCCGAAGTTGCTTTTAGGCCTCAAACTTGCTCTTACTTCCGTTCCGGTTTTAGTTCTTCCTGATTTCTCCAAGACATTCATTATGGAGACTGATGCATCTGGCACATGTATTAGGGCGGTTCTTAAAGAGGGCCGACCGATTGCATTTATTAGCCGCACACTTGCTCCACACCATCAGGGCCTCTCTATTTACGAGCGGGAGCTACTTGCTGTTGTATTTACTGTTGAGAAATGGGAGCAATATCTCAAGGTCACCAATTTGTTATCCGAACCGACCAGCAGAGTCTCAAGTTCCTCCTAGAGCAGCGTCTTTCCACATCTCTTCAGCATTTATGGTTATCGCGGCTCATCGGCATCAAGTATGACATTATCTAAGAAGGAGTCTGAGAACAGAGCCGTCACTCCCCTCTCACGGTTGATCGATATAGAGGTCATCTATATGGCCTTATCTTCTATCTCATCAGACTTCCTTGATCATCTTCGACAGCCATGGCCGCCCATGCTTGTATTATAGCTAAAAAGTCGATACTCTCTCTCATCCACTTTACTCTTCGCATCATGGTCATTTAGGTTATCATGGCCGACTCGTCGTGGGGCACAATTTTGACCTCCGCCACTCATTTTCTTATGGATGCATGACTCGACTCAAGGGGCCTATTATGGAGTGGAGGCTATTGATCGCCACATTCATACTTTATTTTACTGGAAGGGTCTTCAACGTGATGTACAGAATTATATTCAGTAGTGCTCAACGTGCCAATAGCATAAATACGACACGTCGGCCCCTGCGGATCTTCTTCAGCCGCTACCTGTTCCCACATTCGTTTGGAGTAGTATCTCCATGGATATTATCGAGGGCTCTCATTCGGCCATTCTTGTCATTGTCGACTGACTCATGAAGTCTGCTCACTTCCATTCACTTCCTCAGCCATATAAGGCAGCATCAGTTGCACGACTTTTCTTGGATCATATTTATCGTTTGCACGGACTTCCAGATGGCATCATTAGTGACTGCGACCCCACGTTTACAAGCACATTCTGGCTTGAGATGTTTTCTCGTTTGGGCACACAGCGTAATCTATCTTCCTCATACCACTCGCAGTCCAACGGCCAAACTGAGGTCCTTAATTGCTGTCTTGAGACTTATGTACGGTGCATGATGATGCAACAATTGTTGCATCAACCCTAGGGTTAGGGTTTGGGGATAGTAATGAAGAAGTAGATTGAGATGAGAGAGAGAAATAGAGAGAAGGAGATGAGAAGGAGAATTAGGGAGAAAGAAGGGATTGTTTATTTTTTTGGATAAAATCTCAAGGTTTACAACCCTGGCTTTTTATACATTCCGAAAACAAAGCCTCTAATCAATTATACGTATTATTGTACATAACAATACCCTCCGGATAAGCACATCCTTGTCCTCAAGGAAGAAAAGAAGGAAAACGTAGTCAAAGCTCGTAATAGTCTTCCCAAGTCGCCTCCTCGACCTCATGGTCACGCCACTTGACGAGAATCTGAGTCGATGCTGCATTGCTCCGCTTCACAAGATGCCTATCAAGGATGGCCTCGGGAACCCAAGAGTTTCCTAGTAGATGCGGCAAAATGCTCGGATGTCCCTCCATAACAGTGCCCACGTGCCGGCGTAACCGCAGTTCTAATGCTCGGAGAACGACCGTGTAGTGTACATTGTTTGCCACGCCAGGTGAAAGACATTTCAAGTTGCTCAAAATTTTACTCAATGGGATCCAATAAGGCCAACCATTGGACCCCGAGAACCATATCACATCCTCTCAAGTCAATGAGGAGGACCTCACAAACGAAGTCTATCCCTTGTGCACGCCACGAGAAGGCACGGCATACCGCTCTACATTGTAGCCGGTTTCCATTGGCCACCACCATAGAGGTTGGGGAAATAGGCTCGGTAAGACAACCTAACGCTTGGGCCTTCGTATGATCGAGAAATTTCTGGGTGCTACCATTATCAACAAGTATATGAAGAGGTTTGCGGTGGTGATAACCCGTGATGCGCATCGTAGAGTATGCGGAAATGCTGGCTAAAGCATTACATGATATCTGTGGAAGATCCCTGGGCTCGGTATCCACAGTGTCCCCTCCTAAGTCCTTGGTATCCTTGGCATCAGGAGGATCATCCGGGGCCCCATAAAGCATCCGCAACTGAGGGTTCTTTACCTCATAGAATTTCATGTGTCCGGGAATAAAAGGCTCGTTGCAAAAGAAACAGAGTCCTTTTTCATGCTTGTCCTCTATTTCGGCCACGGTAATAGTACGACCCTTGTGCTTAAGAGTACGAGGAGCGAAAATCAAGTCAGAAGATGACCGAACCACCGAACCAGATGGAGCAACATAAGATGGTTGTGTCACACGAGAACTGGACTTTCGAGATGGCCCAAACGAGGAACAGTAACCCGAGGACAAATGATCCTCTTGTAACCGCGCTAATCTCATAGCTTGGTGTACCGTAGTGGGCTAGAGCATCAATATCGGATATTGAATTGAATCCTTTGGACCAGTACAAAACAGGAGACTAAATACTCTTCCAATAATGACAACCGTGGCACTAGGCCCTCAAATTGAGATTGATAGGCCAAAACACTACCGATTTGACACAATTTCATTAAATCTGACATCGGATCCTCATAACTACTACCGAAACGCTGAATTAGTAAAGTTGAATACTTGGACCACATAACATGCTCATGAGGTCATGCTGGGATTTTCACAAAAGAACGATGCCACTCCATAGCATCCTCTTCAAGATGCATAGAAGCCATCTTGACTTGCGCCGACAATGGAGTATTATCTAATTCAAAGAATTGGTCCACTTTCCATATCCAGTTCTTGATATCAAGGCCACCACTAAATCTAGGAAATTCAATCTTTGATAAACGAGAAGGAAATTGATATTGAGATGAGGCAGTAGATTCAATACCAGAGGCTGGAACCGAGGTGGTTACCGGCGGATGCAGCGTTGACAGCTCAATCGGCCGGGCAAGGAGACCATTGCCATGGTGCTGGTGGTGCTGCAACTTGCATAAAATTAGCATCATTTGACCTTGTTCTTAGTTGATCGAAGTCATCTTGGTCACCATCACTTGAAACCTTTCATCAAGATCATTCAATCGGCCATCAATACAACTTTCGGTGTCGTCCAACCGTGCCTCGAGGAGGCGAATATCCGATGCGACACGTGTGCCTTCAGCCATCGATCAATACACGCAGCTCGTTGCCCGAATCTGATATCAAATGATGCAACAATTGTTGCATCAACCCTAGGGTTAGGGTTTGAGGATAGTAATGAAGAAGTAGATTGAGATAAGAGAGAGAAATAGAGAGAAGGAGATGAGAAGGAGAGTTAGGGAGAAAGAAGGGATTGTTTATTTTTTGGATAAAATCTCAAGTCTTACAACCCTGGCTTTATATACATTCCAAAAATCAAGCCCCTAATCAATTCTACGTATTATTTTACGTAACACGTGATTAGTGAGCAACCGCACCATTGGCGCAGTTGGCTTCCGTTGGCTGAGTGATGGTCTAACACCACCTTTCAGTTCGCTGCCGAGGCCACCCCTTTTGAGCTTTTATATGGACAGCCACCTCCTCTCCATCTCCCTTATTTACCGGGGGAGTCACCAGTTAAGGCCGTGGAATGTACATTGACCGCGTGGGAGGGGACCATTCAGCGTCTTCGTCATCACTTTTTCCAGGCACAAAACTGCATGAAACAGCTGGCCGACCACCACCGTGTTGACTGGGAGTTTCAAATCGGTGACTATGTTTGGTTGAAGTGACAATCTTATCAGCAGCATAGCGTCGCCACAAATCGGTCACACAAGCTTTCCCCTTGCTTCTACGGCCCTTTCGTATTGTTGACCGGGTGGGGCCGGTTTCCTACCGCCTAAATCTTCCCACTCATGCATCTATTCATCACATCGTTCACATTACGAGCACCCCGCTACCTCATGTCTAGCCCACAGTCGCCGCTCTCCACAGTCGCTGGCTATTCTTGATTGTCACATCATCAAACATCGTTGTGTTGCTGCAATTCAGATTTTGGTCTAATGGTCCGGCCACGCCGCCAAAGATGCCACATGGGAATATCTTCATGATTTCCAGCTTCGCTTTCCCACTTTCAACCCTCGAGGATAAGCATCGACTCGTTGGGGGCTGCATTGATACAGATATTTTCGAGCCTGATCACGAGCTTCATATTTTGGCCAAATTACGCGGGCCCGACTCAGCAATGCCACATCATCCTTGCTAAGGTGGCAAGCCTAGTCATCTCCACTTAGATATTTTCTATATAAATAATGGGATTATGGTTAATTAGAATTATGTGTGATGAGTTAATGTTCTGCCTCTCTCCCTTTCTCGACTAAACATACTTGTATATACTCCAATTATAGGAGAATATACCTATACATATATATAATATAAATAACGAGGCAGCCGTTATTGCCCCATAGCTCATTGAATTCATTGTGTGATTGTGATTAGGTTGATTTGTGTGGAATTCGTGGTCATTGATCTATAAGGCTCGCCCAAAAGCCTAGCTCACCCCAACTTGGCTCACCTGAAAGCCTAGCTCACCCGAAAGTCTAGCTCGTCTTGACTTGTGGCCCACTTGACCAACTGCTTGCCATGACTCGTGGCTTGCCATGACCCTCCGCTCTAGGCTTCATCTCTAGTCACCACCACCACCCACAAACACCATCGTACACCTTTGGCACTGGCCACCGCACGAGGCGTCATCCACCACTATCGCTCAGTGGCATGTCACCACAGACACCCGCATCCACCAGTGCTGGCATTTCGGGCCATAGCAACCACTGGCACACTAGCTATGATCGGTCAACCAACACCCACCATGGTCAAATGACTCAAATTCTCTCTCTGTCCTTTAAACCCTAAAAAGGTTAATTTTTATTATAGTCTTTGTTTAACTCAACCCCAAAAGGATCGATTGTCATTACAATCTTTGTTTACTCAAAGTGTCAATTTTTATTACAATTTTTGTTTAATTCAACCTTCAAAAGGGTCAGTTTTTAATACAATCTTTGTTTAATTCAATCCTAAAAAGGTCAGTTTTCATAACAATCTTGGTTTAATTCAATCCTAAAGGGTCAATTTTTATTACAATCTTAGTTTAATTCAACTCTAAAAGAGTCAATTTTCATTACAATCTTTGTTCAAATCTTAGTTTAATCAAAACCTAAAGGGTTAATTTTCATTACGACTTGTATTCCATTCAACTCTAACTTGGGTTAATTTCTACTACAACCTTAACCTGGTTCAACTCTAAAGGGCTAATTTTTGTCAATTCAACCTTGATTGAACTAATTGTCACTATGATCTCAATTTAGTTCAACCCTGATTAAACAAATTTTTGTTACAATCTCTATTTAATTTGCCCTTAATCAAGCCAATTTGCATTTCTATCTCTATTCAATTGAACATTAAATGGTTAGTTCTCGTCAACTCTGATTCATTACAATCTAACGTGTAATTCAACCCCAAATGAGTTAATTTTCGTCAACCTTATCTCCATTCAATTCAACCCTAAATAAGTCAATTTTCATTATAATTTTTGTTTAGTTTAAACTAATTTTGCTACAATCTCAGCTTAGTTCAATTCTGTTTGAACTAGTTTTCGTAACAATCTCAGTTTAGCTCAACCCTCGTTGAGTTAATTCTCGCTACAATATCCGCTTAACTCAGCCCTATTTTTGCCAATTCTCATTACAATATCCATTTAATCCAACCTTATTTGAACTGGTTCCTGTTATAATCTCAGCCTAGTTTAACCCTCGTTGAGCTAATTTTTGTCACGTTCTTAAGTTTAGTTCAACCCTGATTAAACCAATTTTTATTACAATCTCAGTCAATTTCAGTTTAAATCAACCTTGATTAAGCCAATTTTTGTCATAATTTAGTATAGTTCGATTCTAATTAAATCAATTGTTGTTACAATCTCTATTTATTAAACCATGAATGAGTCAATTTTCTTCACAACTTTAGTTCAAGTTTGATTGAATCAATTGTTGTTGCTATCTCTACTCAATTTGACCCTAAATGGGTTAGTTCACGTTGCAATCTTAGTTTAGTTCAAATCTGATTGAACTAGTTTTTATCACAATCTCAGTTTAGCTCAAACCTAATTGAACCACATTACAAATCAATCAACCAAAGACCAAATAACAATAAAAAATCCAGCTAGCAGAACAACTATAAATAGCAAGTATGGCATCTAGAATATATTCCCCTATAATGCATAGTATCATCCTTTACAAGTATAAAAAACAAAGAATAGGGAGGAAAATTGGTAGAGTTGGGGAAGATGGTAGCAAGATAGCAGAAAGAGAAGCATAGAATCAGTGGAAGAATGAGAGCTTGCATCAATCAAGTTGTAAGCTCATCTCACTAATTAGAACTTTATTTATACCCCTAGTCCTAAACCGCTATTATCCCGGCTAATTCGAGTTTGATTAAGGAAAATACATCCCACTAGTCAATACCTAAATTATCATTGGTTACATCTTTACCATACCAGTTCTCATCACAATCTCGGTTCAGCTCGACACTGATTGGACCAGTTATTGTTAAAATTCCTATTCAAATTAAACCCAGTCTAGTTCATTTCATAAGAACCCTACTACAAGTCAGTTTTAACTGAGCTAGTTTTTTTTATCAACCTTTGTTGTAATTCCAAATTTCTGATCAAATCAATTATTCTTGCATCCCTAGTTCACTTGAATCCCAGGCGAGCCGCTAATTACAAAAATTCCTTTCTTTTCAAATCCTGACCGTGTTAATCTTTGTAGTAATTCTATTCACTCCCACTGCGAAGGAATTAATCTTCGTTGTAATACCACTCTGGTGAATTTTTAATTGAGTCAACTTTTGCAACAATTTCAAATAAAACTAAACTACACTTAGCGCAATCTCATTACGGTTTCTAGTTCAGCTAAGACATACCAAAATCAATTTCTCACTATGATTTTGCTTTAAAACTTTTAGTTTCAAAAAACTTGAGTATCCTTGGATAGGAGTATAGTTAAGTATAGATAAAAATTTAACTCTTTGAATTTGTATGTATTTAGACAATTCTTTTCATCAGGGTCTTAATGTTAATATAGACATCCCTACTGGGTTAAGCCTAAAATTTTGAGTTAATAAAAACCAAACAAGCTTAAGATCTTGGAATTTATATGCAATTGATGGAAAAGATATCAGAGGTTAAGACACTCTACAAGAAGATATCGGTTAAAAGCTACGCCGATAAAGAAATGATCAGGACTC
Organism: Simmondsia chinensis; assembly: GCA_018398585.1. Classification (NCBI taxonomy): domain Eukaryota; kingdom Viridiplantae; phylum Streptophyta; class Magnoliopsida; order Caryophyllales; family Simmondsiaceae; genus Simmondsia; species Simmondsia chinensis. The sequence goes on from JAGTTD010000024.1 coordinate 12,200,419, forward strand.
TAACAACGAGAAACAAAGCACAACTTCGAGCAACACTCAACCGTTACAACAAGTGAAGCAATGCTATTACCAAGGATTTGAAGCATGACCTGAAGGACAAATTCCTTAAACTACTAAAAGCAACAATAAAACACTAAATTGTGCTTGAAAAGCACTTTAAAAAGGTTCTTCGTCTAGCCATCAACCCGAAAACGAACAACTTCTTGAAGGGGAGCACAAGGCATCACCGCTTATGATTTTAGCTATCCGCCATGTGCCAACATACCCGTTGTTCTACTGTAAGAGACTAGCAAATGTAATTAAATCAAAAAGATGAAATCTCATCATATTTGACCCACTGGATAAGTTGCACGATATCACCATCTCTATAGATTTGACGTCGCTATACGCCTAGTACTTTTCAGAGACGACGTTTAGCCTAGCTAAATTAAATAAGATTGGAAGTCAGCAAAGAATTTAAGACAAAAATCATTTCATAAATAGTGAGGGTTGGAAGACTTTGCCTTCGTCCATGATTCCTTTTCCAAGGCGATGCATGGATCACTTTAGGGTTAGGAGACTTCACCTCAGTCATTTCCCTATCTTGATGGTATAAATTGTTTTAGGACTGAAGAACTTCGCCTCAGTCATTTCCTTATCTTGATGGCATTAATCATTCTAGGGCTGGAGGACTTCACCCAAGTCATAAATTGGATTTCATTTCCTTAATGGTGGTGTAGATCATTTTTAAGGCTGGGAGACTTCGCCCCCTATTCATAGCTCGAACTTCATTTAAATGGTGAGGTAAATCATTTTAGAGCAGAGGGACTTCGCCTCAGTCATTTTCTTATCTTAAATGATGTAAAAATTATTTTAGGACTGGGGCACTTCACCTAGGTCATTTCCTTAACGATGGTGTAAGTCATTTTAGGATTGGAGAATTTCACCTCAGTCATTTCCTTATCTTAAATGGTGTAAATCATTTTAGGACTGGGGGACTTCGCCTCAGTCATTTCCTTATTTTAAATGATGTAAATGATTTTAGAATTGGGAAACTTCGCCTCAATCATTTCCTTATCTTAAATAATGTAAATCATTTTAGGATTGGGAGACTTCGTCCCGATTCACAACTTAGGCTTCCTTATCTTGGTGGTGTAAATCATTTTCATGACTAATGGACTTCTCCTTCGAATCACAAGCTAGATGTCATTTCTGTCACAAAAGGCTAACCCATTCCACAATCAAGAGGCTTCATAGTCAACAATGATTGGAAGTACATTTCTCTAGTATGATGCAAATCAGGTCAGAACAATTACAATTCAGAAATTACCCATCCATAAGATACAATCCCTTTCAAAGCTAGTGAGCTAACCCTCAATCATGTCACGCAGCGCAACATCGTGACATATTTAAGAGACCTTGTTACTCGTTACCACTCGGAGATCGAACTATGGTTAGGAAACTTAGTCGCTCATCACTACTCGATAAGACATTTCTAACTAGTAGGTCCAATATGGACCACACACATTATCGCGCTTAAGCAACTCACACTTTAACCAACTTTCTGCTAAGTCATTTAGCACCACTATCAATCAACAACCTAGTAAGAGGAGTGCAAAATGTTATTTTTATCCGCTTAGCTTTGAGCTCTTGATAGCTACCATCGAAGTCACATATGCAATAGTTAGACGCCACATTCGGCAAGTATACCTTATCCTTACACTCCTTGTTAATACTACACCAAGTTTTGTGGGGGAGTGTAATAATATCTTTCCTCTCTAAATCTCTTAATTATTTCCCTATCACTGGACATTCAATTCTTATGAAATGACAATTAAGTACACTATTACTCTGCATACCAAACTTTTCAGAAAATAGGGATTTTGAGTTAAATCCTTTTTTCAAGGAGCTAAGCATCGCATAGGCTCTGCTATAAAATCTATTTGGTATTCAAACATGTACAACAACTTCTCGACCTTTACAAAACATGCCTGACACGTGACTTGACATCATTAAAACAAAATTATCTCCTTGGACATCTCAAAGATAATCAATGCATAACGCACAAGCATAGATGATGACTCAATAGTAAAGGCCAAGGTTGCAATCTTGACAGATAACAATCAGAAATAACTAGTTCGATATCCACAGTAACCTATTTTAGGATAGCCTTGCACTTTTACGAGCAATCTAGAACTCTTTTCATACCCTGCTCAATCTAGCAATAATTACTAATCAACAAGGTAGTGTGCACTAAAGGATCAGTCCTTAAAACTAGAGGTGTTCATCAGTCCAAACCCAGACCGGACCGGACCGGTTACTTCATGGACCGGACTGGACCGATTTGGACCGATTATCATTTCATTCTTTCCTAATATAAGTTCACATCATATTTTGTCAATTTTGGACAACTTTAAAAGCATCTAATTAGGAAAAAAAGAATAAAAGAAACCATAGAAATAATAGAAACTACAGAAATATTAAATGATTATCCCCAAATACAACAGCTCATAACAAATTATATTTATTAAACCCGACCCCTATAATTTGGCCCCTTAAATTTGATTCACATTTCTCGATTCTCCACTAATAACCAACGAAATTTTTCGCAAATTAACTAGAAATAGTTATTCATATAAGTCGTAATAATATACATAATACAATAGTTTATCATTAAAAGAAAAAAGATAAGTTAATATAGGTATTTATGAGCTATTTTTAAACTAATTTTAGGCCCAAATTTTATATGTCTAGGTAGTCTACTTGTAATTTAATAAAAGAAATAGGAGGCCCAACAAAATAATTCGGGTTTTCGGTCCAGTCTCAAGTTTGGACCGGACCGAAATAAGGTCAACACGAGGACCGAAGACCGGACTAAAATTGAATTGGTCCGGTCCAGTCTTGGACTGAATGACATGACCCGTCCAATTTTTTGGTCCGGGCCGCTAGTTAAACATCCCTACTTAAAAACTTTTTTGCAGTCTTGAGCTAGAATAACAAAATAGACATGTATTGAAAAAAAATGCTTATACCACGACAATGGCATCCATACATGCCTTTCATCATCAATATATCCCAAACTCGCCTTGCCACGCTTTTAATATTTGGCTTCGGAACGGGTGACGTGTTATAGAAGAATTAAAGACTCATTATTATTAGGCTGCATATTATGCATAAGTGCCTAACATTCAAACATTAGTAGGGATTTATGTGATTATTCATGAATCGCATTGTATGAGTATCGTTCGCTTATGAACATCTTACGAATGCTGCTAATGATTGTTCGTGCAGTTGTCTACTTATAAGTACTCAGCATAAGCCATATCAAGCTTATCAATTCATAGATAAATGTTGGGGATAAAAGAATGTGAGCCATGAATACCCTTTAAGGATAACATACCATACGATTGGTAAATTAACTGGCATGTCAACAACTACAACAAAAACAACAGACCCAGTGCCTCAAGGGCTCCCGCAGAAGTGGGTTCTGGGGGGGTTGATGTACGCATCCTTCCCCCTTCAGGGTGTTAAACCTGAAGAGAGGCTGTTTCCGAGGACCCCCAACCTAAGATTCATGCCATCATCGCATCGTAGCAACCTGTAAGCAAAAGGGGGGCAACAATGCATAAGAGCAGGACAAAGCATAAAGTGAGTATTACGAAGCATAACGCTCTAGAGGGGACTTTAAGGCAATATCATGCGCCACACGGCATGCAAGTAAGCAAGTAAACAGATAGTAAACATGACATGCACCCTTATATGTACTATACCTAGGAACACTAGTATAGCAAAATAAGCAGCGGTATGAGACCGCTACATCCACTATTTCTATGATAGTCCTCCATCTAGCTCTATCTCTATCTATCTCTATCACTGGCCATCTCCTTCTGTAGGTTTAGGTGGGTGGGTGAGGTCCTGCCGTAACGCCTGCCGTCATCCCTTCTTTGGCCTGCTTCTTCCCCTCCTGCCTAGTGTGGTACGGAGCTGATTGCATCTCCTGACTGAAGCAGTGGTTTGTCTCCTCGTAATGCAAAGCGCCCGAACCAGTACAACATTGTTCAGATGCTCCTATCCCGCTATATCGGATGCACCTATTCTAGACCTCCACAGAGCTCTGTCTAGAGCCATCTCTTCATTTAGGTTGAAATAGGTGAGATCCTGTCGAATTATCTCTAACGAGCTCTTTTTTGGCCGTCCTCTCCCTCTCTTCCCGTCTATTATGTGGAGTTGTTCACATCTCCTGACAGGGGCAGTGGTGGGTCTCCTTCTATCATGCCCAAACCAGCGCAGTCGTTGCTCCCTTAACTTATCTTCTATTGGGGCGACGCCTAATTTACTTCTTATGACCTCATTTCTGATCCTGTCCCTCCTTGTCTGCCCACACATCCACCTCAGCATCCTCATCTCTGCCACCCTCATCTTTTGTGTTTGATGAGACTTTAGTGGCCAGCTCTCTACCCTGTATGACATAGCTGGCATCACTACTGTCTTATAGTATTTACCCTTTAGCTTTAGCGGGAACTTCCTATCACACAGAATCGCCGAGGCCATTCTCCATTTATGCCAACCTACTTTAATCCTGTTGTTGACATCTGCGTCCACTTCGCCGTCTTTCTGTACCATGGAACCCAAGTATTTAAAGCAAGCTTTCTAAGGTATGTTCTCTGATCCAATCCGTACGACTCCTGCGCTAGGCATGGTAGAGGTGCTGAACTTAAGTTCCATAGATTATGTCTTCGATCTACTGAGCCTTAGACCTTTCGATTCTAAGGCCCTCCTCCAGAGTTCTAGTTTTTCATTCACCTCCATTCTGGACTCTCCCACCAGGACTATATCATCCGCGAAAAGCATGCACCAAGGTACATCCCCTTGGACGTGCCTAGTGAGCTCATCCATCAGCAAAATGAACAGAAAGGAGCTCAAGACTGATCCTTGATGTACCCCTACTGTAATGGGAAAGGCGTCTGTCTCCCCTTCTGTGGTACGCGCACTAGTTTGAGCGTCTTCGTACATGTCCTTGATGACCCGTATGTAGGACTCGTGGATGCCTTTCCTCTCCAGGACCCTCCATAGAACCTCTCTCGGTACTCTATCATATGCCTTCTCCAAGTCAATGAAAACCATATGAATGTCCTTTTGTCTATCTCGATAGTACACTATGGACCTCCTCAGGAGATGGATAGCTTCTATTGTTGATCTACCTAGCATAAGTCCAAACTGGTTCTTTGAGACTCCTGCTTGATGCCGAAGCCTTCCTTTTATGACCCGCTCCCAAAGCTTCAGAGTATGGCTCATTAGTTTGAGTCCTCTGTAATTGGCACAACTCTGAATGCCACCTTTGTTCTTATAGATGGGGACTAGTGTGCTCTTCCGCCAATCATCAGGCATCTTTTTCCCCCGGAGAATTTGGTTAAAATTAACTGGCATGTAATAACCTTAAAAGTGTGTTATTTCTAACAGCCTGTCTTGACTTTGATATTTATTCTCTGCATATTCATTACTAAATAAGTATATTATATTGACCCATTTCGTTTGATTTATTGCCTCAAGTATGCTTGATTTTATCTAGGTATTCTATACATGACACCTAACCGCTATCCACGTACGTACCAAATACCATAGTGCAATTACCCGCAATGGGTGCAATACTAAACACACGATCCGTCCTGGTGCAATCACCCACAATAGGGTGCAATACCAAACACTAGGGCCTGCCCTAATGCAATCACCCGCAACGGATGCAATACCAAACACCATGGCCCACCCTAGTGCAACCACCCGCATTTTATTGGCATTTTCTACATGTGCCCAAAGGGCATATGATAATATCTATTAAATACTTACAAATTATTTTCGTTTGTAATAATAATAAATGATCTAATTGCGTTTTTAGAAAATACATGCAATACTTACCAATCAAAATGCAAAACATTAATTACAAACATAATATTACATAATAATAAATTAATTTATCTATAAAAATAAATAAGGTTGGGGGACCTCGGAAACAGTCTCTCGTCAGGGTCTCACCTTGATGGGGTAAGACTGCGTACATCCTCCCCCTCCCCCCCCGACCCTGCACGAGCGGGAGCTCTTTAGGCACTAGGTTTTTTGTTGTTGTTGTTTGTATCTATAAAAATAAATAAGAAGTATATATTTAATAGGTTTTAATATGTACCTATTGGACATATGTTAGACCAACTCTAAATATTTAAGCTGCTTACATTCATATTTAAGTCATAGTATTTCTTTATAAATAAAGATATTGTAATAGATGCAAATCATCCCTTGAAATGAATGACAAATTACTCCCCCTTTGTGTCTCTTATTCTCCCCTCTCCTCTCTCCCCAGAAGATTTCTTATTATCAGACAGCATTTAGTTTCGAAAAATGCTAATAGACAGGCCATCAAAGAAACAAAAACCATAATTACAGCACAAGTTTCACACTGTGTAATCCATAGATCTATGAGCACATACCCTCAACTGAACCCTGACCCGAAAGCATTTGTAATTCAGTTCCAGAGACACTTAACTCAAATATCGACACAAGGACAAAAGTTGAAGATGATGATTATTCAAAATATTCCAGTAAGAAGGTTAGCAGCAGTTGCAATAGCCGCCCCTGTGATGGCAGATTGCACTACTTGCTCATGCGTGGTGTCGTCCCCGGTAAACGCCACTGCCATTCCTGTTAGCGCTCCTGCTACTGCACTGTTTTTCTGCATTATACCCCATCAATTTGGGTCACCGATTATATAAGCAAAAATATCCCAAGAACTGGATTCGTTATATATACCGAAACAAGATCCAAACTTAAAATGAGAAGAGAAGGAAGAAAGAGCAACAGAGACACCACGACTTTAAGGTGTCAGCCCTCATGAAACCGTAGCTGCCACAGAGGAGGGTGTACTGACTTGGCCCTATAAATAAGGGTCTAGTCCCTCCACTCCACCACAGATCTACGCTTGTAAATACAGATAAAAAAAAATTCGAGGCATAATGCAACATATGCAACAACTACAAGAACAACAACTAACACAACATATAGAGTTCTGTAAATTGATAGTACGTGATTCTGGATATAATGGAGATTAGACAACATTTTAGATAGCAATTTATACCTATTAATACAAGAGCATAGGTAAGGGTATAGATTGGTATACATGGTGTATTCAACCCAGTCCCATATCCATCTATACCTATTAGTATAGTTACTAAAATACCCAACAACAACAACAACGAACATAGTGCCTCAAAGACTCCCGCCAATGCAGTGTCGGGGGATGAAATGTACGCAGCCTTACCCCTTCATGGTGCTGCCCTAAAGAGAGGCTGTATCCGAGGACCCCAAACCTGGAAAGTTACTAAAATACCCATATAATGAAAAACCCGAAATACAAGATGTTTTCATTTATAAATATGTGCCTTAGAAAGAGACACATTGATTCTCTTGTATGAGAGTTCACGGTATTTCTTAGTTATGCAAAGAAAATCATACTAATGTCTAAGGGCAAAGTACAACGGGTATTGAGGGACCCCAAGTACATGAAATACGTGTGGGATGAAGTTTATACCCGCAGATAGCGTAAAGTAAATATCAAACTCTATACCTGCCATGGGTACGGTACAAAGATGGAGCTCTATCCAGCAAATACAAAAATGAGCCATGAAACTCGCCAGAATCCAACCCACCCATTCTCCTTCCTTATGCTCGGTTTGATCAGAGGGAAAGCTTCTTCCGTCTCATTTCTATTATGCTTTTGCATAACTATCACTACTTCGTGGAGAATATTTTCCTCTATTGAGGGAAAAATTATTTGCCTTGATAAGGGGGAAAACACTTTCTGCTATAATATTATGTCATGTTGTTCACTTTAACTGATTAGAAATGTTTTAAGAGTTATTGCTTTCAACCAAATGGAGTCCAAATTTTCAAACTAGACCACTTATGTCAACATCAAAAAATAGACTGACGAAAACATCATCCACATGCAATCAACACAAAGTAGTTGTCTAATTACCCAATCATGAGCGCCTCGGGTCTCCTTGAGCCCATAGGTTAGGCCTGAATACATCCCTGCAGCCAACCCTGCACAAAAGGGTGTTGTTTTTTAGCCTACCCCACCTTGATGTCTATATGCTATCAGCAGAATTGGAGATGCATTATGTTATATCCCTCTCAAAATAAACATCATTCTTGGGCTTTTCAAGGTCAAAACAAATGAAATTTAACCATAACTTAAAAATTTTCGGTCTTTATAAAACTGGAAATTTATTACTTAGTTAATCCTAATGTTTGAGCCTTTATCATTTTGGTGCCTCAACCTTTCTATATATACAATGTGGTATCTTGGGGTTCAAAATTTATCACTCAAAGTATTCACCAAAGATGTTGCCGTGGAACATTATTTCAATAATATAAAGGTAACTTCAATCAAAATTTTGTGAATTTTTTTTTTTTTTTTGACAATATATAGGTACATACATGACATGAGAATCCGGTAAATTTCTATCATAATCCAGCAAATGTTTTCCGGAAACACTATAGGTACATACATGACATGAGGATCCGGTAAAGTTCTATCATAATCCAGTGAATGTTTTCCAGAAACACTAACACAACTCATATATACTATTCTAATCATGTATAATATCAGCAATTTATGATAAAGAAAATGTCAAATTCCAGCAGAAGTTCACGGGAGACTGATATAGGATACCTAAGTAATAAAATTATAAATGTCGATACATTGTATGTTAAAAAGTTGTGATACTTGAACCTCAAGAGTATGTAAGTGATGAATTCCCAAAAAACTTCAGTAGATTATTTAATTGAAGTACAATATTTCCGATATTATAGTTTAAGTGTTACTTATTTTGACTTTAGAGAGTGACATGCATTTGGTACAAATAAGTGTATTTCGCAGAAAAGGAAATGACCCGCTCAGGTGCAAGGGCTTACCCCATTGAAAGGACTCTTTTCCTGTACTTTTCACCTGGAATAAACAAAAATAATGACCCAAGATCGTTAGCAGCAACCAGAGAACTTCTTCAGAATCTGCAGGAATAAGGCTTCGGCCAAGATGAAGATCTCATTGTTGATTAAATCAATAGTTCAAGAGCTAATAAAGTACCCCATTTTTGGTAAACGTGAACGAAGTACGTGATAAAATCTTATTAGCTGGCCATACACCATATACACAGGAAATGACCATGACGCAAATAATGCCGTGAATATCATGTTGTAAATTATTAAAGTGAGCAGGGGAAAAATCATAGTTTACCAAGGCTTCAACAGACTTCCTGTTAGTCTCCCCTGCACACGACACAGATAATAGAGTAAGAAAAATATTAGAATCCAAATCAACCACGGAACCAATTTGTATCTCGCCGTAGCAAGGTGTAACAGATGTTACTAACGGTCATGGACATTGTATTGGATTTTCCTACAGAGAATAATTTGCTTTCTAAGACATTTTTGCAAAAATTTGAATAATTTTCCATAAAACAATTACTTTAAATCTCTTTAATGATCTTAACATGTAAATACATTTACAAGTATGTATTAATAGCATGTAACATGGAGTCTTTAGAAAAATACCGCTACTTAATTTGCGTAATGAGTATCTTAAAATATGTTATGTAATAGACTGTTATGAAACAAATTGGCTTTTATTTGATTCCATGCTCCAAACTCGTATCAGTTGAGACTCCACATGTGAGCCTAGTATTAGAATCCCGCATTGGAGTTGTGAGAGAGAAGAGATTATCTTATAAGCCTAATGGGTTACTCCACCTATTGCCAATTGGTTTTAGGATGGAACCTCACTTGGGCTTATATGTGGATCTCATATGTTTCAATTCCGTGGGTCGGCCCTAAAAAGGCCCGGTGAATTTAACATGGATGTCTTGTTTGTCGCACCGTATCCTCGTAAAGAGGGGTGCATTTGAATTTGTTGCACCGAGTGCCTCTCCAGTGAATGTTGGATCCAAGTGGATCGGAGAAGGTAAGTGTTGCGTTTGTCGTAGACTCATATGTGAGGAGAAGTGTTGAGACTCCACATGTGAGCCTAGTATTAGAATCCCGCATTGGAGTTGTGAAAGAGAAGAGATTATCTTATAAGCCTAGTGGGTTACTCCACCTATTGCCAATTGGTTTTAGGATGGAACCTCACTTGGGCTTATATATGGATCTCATATGTTCCAACTTCGTGGGTCGGGCCTAAAAAAGGCCCGGTGAATTTTAACATATCAAAGCGCATATCAGCAAAATAACTTAAAGCAGCTTATAGTGTGTTTTGCCCTGCTGTAGAGGTGCTTTACGAAAAGCAATAGTAACTTCTACAAAAAAATTTGGGTGTTTGGCCCATTGGTTGAAGCGCCGTTGGGAACACGGCTTTTCCAAAACCAATTTTTTTTTAAGTCTTTGGAGAAGTGCTATTTTGAAGAACACTTTGGAGTAAAAGACAAACTTATATATATCAAATATCATAAAATATAATCTATTCTCATATAAGAAACAATTCATTCAATTTACAACCCAACAATAACACATAAGAATATTTTTTTATTACAATTCTTTAACATTATTAAAGATAAATAATTACAATTTCACAAAAAGATTCTCGTGGTTTTATTATATATATTAAGTTATTGCCCAAAATGATTATTTTGCATTTTACAGTACTCTCTACCGCAATTTTCAAAGAAAGTTACTTACCAAAAAATTTTCAAAGAAAGTTACTCAACACCTGCATTACTTTTTCCCATGTCATCACACTTCTGGAAGACAACTTAGTTAAAGCTACAACACTTCACAAAGGGCCAAATGGACCCTTTGTCCTATCTTGAAAAGATGCTTGCTTCTATATATATATATATATATATACACGGGACGACTCTTATGAGAAGGCGAATTTTAGGCCACATATTTGGTTAAAGTGGGGGATAAGGTGATGTCAAGTAGAAGAAAGATGATGTCAAAAGCTAAATGAGTGGTCCAAATCACATTGACAACATTGAGATACATGCATATATTTATATATATATATATATATATATATATACACACACACACACACATACATACATATGTATATATACACATATATACATATACACATACATATGTATGTGTATATGTATGTGTGTGTGTATATATATAAATGTATGTATGTGTGTGTGTGTATATATATATATATATGTATGTGTGTGTGTATATATATGTCAAACTATCTAACGATATTTTCCTAATTTTGAGAGTAAAGACAGCTATTGATAAAGAAATTACAAATTCACCCAATAACATGGTCATCTTGTCTAAAAGTTCTTCTCCTCAACATCCCTTCATAATGAGAGAGATTAAATAGATGCAATAACAAAATTAGGGAAACCTTCTCATGAAATGACCAAACTGGGGATGCAAAATACGCCAAGCCAGCTCATGCAGGCGTTACATAGCTTAAAAACTTCTGCTAACTTCAAGTTCAAACAGAGTTGGGTAGAGCTTAACTCGTTTACTTGAATGAGGCCTAATCCGAACCTAGTAAAGCTTTAACTCCTAAGGCTAGCTAGCCTAAATGAGCAGTTTATGCCCGCTCGAGCCAAGTTTGAGGTTATTGAGCAGATTGAGCCTAATTGAACCGAGACAAGCTCGAATTGAGCTCAAATTAGCCTAAAGAAGGTGAGTTTTACTCAGTACGAGCTAGTTGAGCTCAATCACGGCGAGCCGAGCTAGAGCTTGAGTTAGAAGTTCATAGGTTTGTAAAACTCCGAGGCAAGCCCAAATTTAGCAAAAATGTTGATGACAAAAGCCGCCAACTCGACTCGTTTACACTCTCAAATACAAGCAAAATCAAATGCAAACAATTTTCCAATTCTCATAATTACAAGGATAGCCAAAAAGGGACAAAGGTAAAGTAAAAGATTGGGAAGTACACCTCTAAGGTCTGGGAACCTGCGCTTCTTAGCACCAACAACATCAGTCCCGGAATCAAGTCCTGCACCTGAATCAAATGCAAAACACAATATATTCGTATGGAAGCAGCTTTTTGCAACAACCGCTCATGAAGTTAATGTCCAAAAATCACGGATGAAAGTGAATAGAAGCTCAATCACACAGGCAAGAACCTATACCTTCTGTTGCAAACTAAGCGTCACATTCCAGAACTAATTAAAAAAAAAAAAAAGCAACATTCCCAGTGTCCCAAGGGCTCCCGCCTAAGTAGGGTCTGGGGGGATGGATGTACGCAACCTTCCTCCTTTAGGATGCTACCCTGAAGAGAGGTTGTTTCAGAGAACTCCCAACCTGAGGGGTGAAACACGAGGACTTCCCAAGAGGTCACCCATCTTGATACTACTGTCGTCCAAGCACGCTTAGCTTCGGAGTTCTAATGGGATCCGGTGCTTGCTTGTTGGTACTCTCATAGGTACATCCCAAAACTATATAATAATCAAGAATTCCTTTCACGAATATGTTCAGAGATTCGTTCTATCGAAATTGTGCTGAGGTTAAACTCATTTCATGTACATAATTTCCATCAGTAAGAATTTTATGGACACTTCAGAAATGGCAGAAATGATTAATGAATGATCTAGAGACAAATAAAATACTTTTAACATTATCAAATAGGAAATAAAGGAACATACCCAGTGCCTCAAGAGCTCCCACCTACGCAGGGCCTGGGAGGGCGGATGTACGCAGCCTTCCCCCTTCAAGGTGTTAACCTGAAGAGAGGCTGTTTCCCAGTGCCCCCAACCTGAGGGTGAGGACTTCCCAGGAGGTCACCCATCCTGGTACTACTCGCCCAAGCACGCTTAACTTCGAAGTTCTAATGAGATCCGGTAACGAGTCGGTTCCGAAAATAATGCTGAAAAATAAAAAAATAAAAAAAATAATGCTGAAAAAAAAATAATTCCAAATCTACTATTGAACCGCGTTTACAAAATGCGGCTATACTAAACCGCGTCAACGTGAGACGTTTAAAATAACAGAAAACCGCGTTTACAAAACACGGTTTATATTTGAATAAACCGCATTCAAAAAACGTGGTTCACAATGAAATAAACCGCATTACCAAAATGCGGTTTACATGAATAAACCGCGTTAAGAAAACGCGGTTTTATAGTGAACCGCGTTACAAAAACGCGGTTTATCCGCAGTACACCGTTTTCATCGCTTGTAGTCGCCATTATGCCGCAATTCGTGATGATCGTCACATTGATTTCATGTTCCTCTCAATGAAGCTCCAAAATCATAAATGGAGGTGGTAAGAAATCAGAAAAAGTTATCAACAAAAGGCTATTAATTCAGTAGTGGTCAAATAGCTACAACAATGGTACTCAAAAATCTTCGGCATATAAATCAGAAGAAGGGCGGCGGCGGATGACGTGACTGGCGGTGAGTTAACAAGAAGGAGCCAGAGAGGTGGTGAGAGCCGAGGAAAGGGGAACACCGGGAGGGGGAACGCCCATAAACCGCGTCCCAAGAACACGGTTTACTTCACGGTAAACCGCATGGTGAAGACACGGTTTTATTGAGGTATAACCGCGTCTTTATGATGCGGTTTAGTCTAAAAAACAGCACGCGGTTTTGTTTTAGTTGAAAAGCGTTTCTTTGACGCGGTTTACTATAACCGCATTTTATAAACGCGGTTCAACAGTAGATTTGGAATTATTTTTTTTCAGCATTATTTTTTTTATTTTTTTATTTTTAAGCATTAAATTCGGAACCGACTCTCTGATAACAGCATATATATATATATATGGCCTCCTCATTGGCAATAAATGCATCAAAATATTATCATATTTGCAAAAATAAGATAGACATCACTTTTATATTTGATTAAGTTTAATTTTAATTACAAAGAGAAATAAACTTAATAGAAGAAAAAACATTCATGCTTAATTTGGAGAGTCGGTTCCGGAAATAATGTCCTAGGAAAAATAACAAAAATATTACTGAAAAAAAATAATTACTTTCATACAGTCCACGTGTGCTGGGTGGGTGACGTGGACCGTTGAAACTTAACCGCGTCTTTGACCAGCGGTTCATTAGTCATAAAACCCAGTCAATGAAGCACGTTTGAATGCTAAATAAACCGCGTTTTCAAATATCAAGTAAATCTCTAATAAACCGATCAAAAAAAAGGCGGTTCTTCACACATCCGAGTTACAGTGAGTCGGTTCATTTATTAGTAAACCGCGTCAAAGAGACGCGGTTTACTTGAGATATAAAACCCCCACCCCTTCTCAAACACCGAACTCACACGCAGCCCCTCTCTCTCTTGCGTAACCCCACCACCGTTCCTAAGCACTTACTCATTGCCGATAACGTCGTTTGCCGCCACCCCTGTTCTTGTTCACAGGCCAGAGCTCTTTTCAGGTCACCATTGTTGGAGTAATTTGACCAAAACTACATTTCTTCACCGAAGTTTATAACTACGGTAATTTTAACTTTTTGTTTTTGAAATAATGTTTTCTCTTGCTAAGAAATACGTATTGCTATTTTATAATGATATTCATTTAGTTCTCTAGGTTTATTTTTTGTTTTTAGTTAGCATTTGTGTTGTTTATGTATTATCTAGTTGAATATTGTTGAAATAACTACAGCAAATTTAACTTTTTGTTTTTAAAATAATGTTTTCTCTTGTTAAGAAATAGATATTGTTATATTATAATAGTATTCATTTAGTTCGCTTATTTAACTTTTTTCAGTTAGTATTTGTGTTGATTATGTATTATTTAGTTGAATATTGTTGAAATGTTATTTGTTTTATAGAAATTGAAGTTTGTATAATTGTTAATTTTTTTTTCAAAATATGATTTCTTTGCATCCTATTATTTGTCATTGGGTTGGAAATGCCAAGAAGAATGGAGAGCGTGTCAATTATATTTGAAGTTATAGCGGTATGATATTTGTTAGGAAAGATGTTAATTTTAGTGGATTAATAAATATGTTGAGAGAGCATTACAATAGTGACCGAAATATTGTTAATTTGAAAGTGAAATGGGGTACTTGTTCTGCACACGGACATCAAATGCTTGATCTTTTCAATGACAATTCGTTAGAAACTATGTGGTTATACATTGAGCTACAGAAGCAGTCGACAACATATTTTTATATAGAAGTTGAGGCAGAAAATGTGAATGTTGATACGAGAAATCGCCTACCCAAATATCAGTCAACTTATATGTATCCAGCACCTTATTCAAATTTGTTGTTGTCCGTTGAATACCAATCTTACTGGCAAAATATGACGCATTATCCTATGTCTTACCATGGCCACGGGGTTGCTCCAAGTATGCCCCAAACTTATGTGACCCATACTAGTATTCCAATTCGTCCAACTTTATTATTGGAATCTCCTGCCAATAACGCAATTCCAAGTAATTTCGGAATGGGTCGAGTTGGTGCATCAAGTAGCTATACTGGGCAAGATCATATTTGTAATACCCAGTCTAATTAAATTGA
Source organism: Simmondsia chinensis (assembly GCA_018398585.1). NCBI lineage: Eukaryota > Viridiplantae > Streptophyta > Magnoliopsida > Caryophyllales > Simmondsiaceae > Simmondsia > Simmondsia chinensis. The sequence continues at coordinate 12,215,872 of JAGTTD010000024.1, forward strand.
ACTGACTAATATAATAGGTGAAATCAGCGATAATTAAACTGGGTTAGGTATTATAATAATACTAAAATCCACTACTATTCTGATTGGAATAAATAAATTAATGGATTAAAAGGATTAAATATCCATTCTAATTAAGTTAGGCTAGGTATTGAAATATAATTAAGCTAATGGACTAGTTGTAATTAAGGTATTCGCTAGTAATATTAAAATAATTAAAGTATATAGTGGTGGTAATAATAAATGAAAAAAGAAAGAAAAAGAGAAAAAGATAATAAAAAAAAAAAGGGTGTACAATTCCCATGGGGAGCAAGAAAAAAATAAAAAAAAAGAAAAAAATAAAATTAAATAAATAATAAAATTAAATTAAAAAAAAAAAGAAAAAGAAGTAAAGTTACCCCCACCCCCCACGTTTTTCTCTCTCTCTCCTGTACATCTCACTCCCTCTCCCTTACCACCTCTCTCCTCTTGCCGCCTCACCGGCACCCGTGCAGCTCATGTTAGAATTTTGAACTTAATCAATTAGGTTAGCCTGAAAAAATAATGACAAAAGCCCGATTTTTTTTTTATAATAGGCCTATATGTAATCAATTAGGTTATCATTGCATTTCCTTGCAAAAGTAAATATTTAACAAGAAATATTTTGTGGTTTATAATTCCACACAGCAAGTATTATAATTATTATTATTATTTTTAAGATACGATATATATTATTTCTTTCTTCAATTATAAAATTGTAACTTTGGTTGATAAATAATTATCCATCCAAAGGGGTTAATTATTTGTTTTAACCAAGTTATGAATCTTCTAATGTTAAGTGCATTAGTCCACCCAAAGGGGACTAATTTCATGACATTAAAATAATATTTTATTGTTTAATGAGAGGAATAGTTATGATTTTCACCCAAAGGGAAAATTGTAATGGAATTTATTAGACTCTCAATAGTGAATTGATAAGAGGTGATGTTTTATTTTCCACCCAAAGGAAAAAATGTAACGGCCGTCTCAGGCTCTTATGTTGATTGTAGTAGACTTATATTCTTTGCTGAGATGTTTTTTGTCTCTCCTAATATGTCTTTGATATTTCCTTGTTTTCTTCTTTTTTCAGTTGTCAATCAGTTGACCAATCAATTAAACTCGATTGAAACTTTGACCGGTACCAATTACAAAAAATGGAAATGGGATGTGGAAATAGTCCTTGGTTTAATGGATTTGGATATAGCCCTAACTGAAGAAAAACCTGACGACCTTAGATTGAAAGTACGACTGAAGAAAAATTAAGTATGAAAAATGGGTGAAGGCTAATAAGTTAAGTCTTATGATTATGAAAAGGTCTGTGTCTGATCATATTCTAGGTGCAATTAAAGATGACGGGAATGCTAAACAGTTCTTAGATGCCATAGGACAGAAATACTTAGAGTCTGGCAAAGCTGAAATAGGAGAATTGATTGAAAAACTTACTACAATGAAATATAATCTTGTGGGTAGTGTTAGAGAGCATATTATGAAAATTGTTAACATTGCCTCCAAACTCAACAATTTAGGAGTAACTATTGTTGATTACTTTCTTGTTCACCATGCCCTTAAATCTCTTCCTGAACAATTTGGTCAATTAAAAACCACTTACACTGCACAAAAGAATAAGTAGAGTGTAAATGAACTTATCTCTGTGTGTGTTCAAGAGGAAGAGAGACTTCGTCGTGAGAAGGGTGGAAATAATGTGAATCTTGTTAATCTTTCAAAACATGAAAAAGGAAAATTTCACTACGAATACAACAAATATAACAAGAAACATGGTCAAAACTATAAGCCGGGTGGTCATCAAGGGCATTTTAACAAGCCTGGTGGTAGTCATGTTCAGTCTCACAACTCTCTCGGTCCCCGTGCTGCAATTAAGAAGTAGATCAAGTGCTGGAATTGTGGGAAAAACCACAAGAAGGTTGATTGCCCTAAACCAAAAACTAAAAAAGGAGGTAATTCTTTTGTGTTTGTTTGATTTGAAACAAGTTTTGTGGATGTTCCCTTTGATTCTTGGTGGTTGGATAGTGGTGCATCTATTCACATTGCCAATAATTTGCAGGACTTCGTAAGCAAGCGGAAACCAAATCAGGATGAGGTCAATGTTTATGTGGCCAATGGAATTAAAGTCAAGGTTGACTTTGTAGGTGCTGTTAAATTATTTTTTAAGAATGGTAATTATGTACTCTTGGAAAATACTGCTTTTGTACCGTCGATGAGGCGGAATTTAGTTTCTATAGGAATGTTAGACAAGTGTGGTTATCGTTTTGAATTTGAAAATAGTGGTGTTAAATTAATTTATAATTCTCGTATTATTGGAGATGGTTTTCTAATTGATGGTTTATATCGGTTAAATCTACAACCTTTTGAAAATTTTTCTTTCATGAATGTTGAGGGTATTGCTCATAAAAGGTCCACAATAGATAAGAAATCTTATGTTTTATGGCATAGGCGTCTCGGTCATATCTCTAAAGAAAAAATTGAAAGATTAATAAGAGATAATATTTTATCACAACTTAGTTTTGAAGGGTTTGAAACTTGCATTGATTGTGTCAAAGGAAAAATGACCAAGACCAAAAGAAAAGGTTCAAATCGAAGTTCTAATCTTTTAGAAATAATTCACACCGATATAAGTGGGCCATATGTAACATCCTTGAATGGGCATAAGTATTTTATATCCTTTATTGATGATTTTTCTCGGTATGGTTATGTGTACCTTATTAAAGAAAAATCTGAAGCACTTGATAAATTCAAAATATATAAGACCGAGGTTGAAAAACAACTTGGAAAAATAATTAAAGTTGTTAGGTCTGATCATGGTGGTAAATATTATGGAAAGTATGATGAGTCTGGTCAATGTAAGGGTCCTTTTGCTAAATACCTAGAAGAATGTGGGATAATTGGTCAATACACCATGCCAGGTACACTTGGGCAGAATGGTATGGCAGAAAGACAAAATCGCACACTCATGGACATGGTGAGATGCATGCTGTCTAGGACTAATCTTCCTGAATTTTTGTGGAGTGAGGCTTTAAAAACAGCTACCTATATTCTTAACAGGGTTCCTTCTAAATCTGTTCCTAAAACTCCTTTTGAACTTTGGACGGGTAGAAAACCTAGTTTGAATCATTTTTATATTTGGGATTGTCGAGCTGAAGTCAAAATTTACAATCCTATTGAAAAGAAAACTGACCCTAGAACTACAAGTTGTTATTTCATTGGATACCCTGATAATTCTAAAGGCTATAGGTTTTTCTGTCCTGGGCGTGGCACTAGAATTATTGAGTCTATTAATGCTAAATTCCTTGAATATGATGTGTGTGACTGTGACTGCTTTTGTAAGAATGAAGTGCTATTGGAAGAGAGAGAAGTCGTAATTCCTATGCCTATCATTCATGAAAAGGTCATTGGTCAACCTTTTCATGGAAATGGGGGTGAAGTCCCACATGAACAACAAATATGTGAACAAGTTCAAGAAAATCAACAAAGACCGCTAATAGATCAGGCTCAGCCCTCGAGTAATCCTATTGAACCTGGTCTACGTCGTTCGCATAGAGAACGTAGGTCCGCCATTTCAGATGATTATGTTGTATACTTGACTGAAAATGGTGATATAGGTGATTTTGATGATCCATTATGTTTTAGGGACACTATTTCCTCATTACAAGCTGAAAAGTGGCATGAAGCAATGAAAGATGAAATGCAATCTATGTCATTGAGTAAGGTATGGGATTTGGTGGAATTACCTAGTGGATGTAAACCCATTGGATGTAAGTGGATATTTAAGACTAAAAAAGATCCTAAAGGAAACATAGATCGTTTTAAGGCAAGGCTAGTGGCAAAGGGTTATACTCAGAAAAAAGGAATTGATTATAAGGAAACTTTTTCCCCAGTTTCTTCAAAAGATGCTTTTAGAATTGTTATGAGTCTTGTTGCACATTTTGATTTAGAGTTACATCAAATGAATGTTAAAACAGCGTTTTTAAATGGGAGTTTAGAAGAAGAAGTATACATGCTTCAGCCCGAGGGTTTCATAGAAAAAGGGAAAGAACATTTAGTATGTAAACTTAAGAAATCGATATATGGCTTACAGCAAGCTTCCCGTCAGTGGTATTTAAAATTTGATGAAGTTATAACTAATCTTGGGTTTATGGAAAATAAGGTTGATGAATGCATATATATTAAGATTTGTGGGAGTAGATTCATCGTTTTGGTGCTATATGTTGATGACATTTTGCTTGCTAGTAATGACTTGGGCATATTGTACGAGACAAAGAAACTTTTGTCTAAACATTTTGATATGAAAGATTTGGGGGTAGCTTCTTTTGTACTTGGAATAGAGATACATAGAGATAGGACACGTAAATTGTTGGGTTTATCGCAAAGTGCTTATGTTGAACGAGTTTTAAAAGCTTTTGGAATGCAAGATTGTAAGCCTAGAGAATCACCAGTTGTTAAAGGTGATAAACTTAACAAAGACCAATGCCCAAAGAATGGGATTGAGAGAAATTCCATGAAAAATGTACCTTATTCCAATATTATGGGATGCTTGATGTATATACAAACTTGCACTAGGCCAGATATTGCTTTTGCAGTAAATATGCTTGGGAGATTTTCTTCAAATCCAGGTTGGGCACACTGGGTGGCAGCGAAAAAGGTTATGAGACACCTTCAAAGAACTAAAGATTTCATGTTGGTTTATAAACATGTTGAAAATCTTGAAATCATTGGATATTCAGATTCAGATTTTGCGGGTTGTCAAGACAGCATGAAGTCTACTTCAGGGTATGTATTCACATTAGCTGGTGGTGCGGTATCATGGAAGAGTGAAAAACAGGGTTTAACCGCTACATCCACAATGGAAGCAGAATTTGTAGCATGTTTTGCGGCTGCATCACATGCAATTTGGCTAAGAAACTTCCTTTGTAATTTGGACATGGTAGATTTTATCTCTAAGCCACTCAAAATTTTTTGCGATAATAATGCAGCCGTATTCTTTTCAAGAAATAACAAGAGGACAAGAGGTTCAAAACATGTTACCCTTAAATTTCTTAGGGTTAGAGACATGGTAAAGGATGGTGATGTTATAATCGAGAAAATTAGTACTGAAACTATGCTTGCAGACCCATTAACAAAAGGATTGCGTCCAATTATTTCAAGCAACATACACAAAATATGGGTGTTTTAGAATCTTTTGATGTAATTAATTAGTGGGAGTCGGTTGTATCTTAATGTATAAATACTTCTATGTAATTTGAATTTTGGATATATGATATATATAGTATTATCTTTGTACTATTTATTTTTATGGATATTGTTTGTATGAGGTTCTTATTATTGTTATTTTGGCACCAATTTTTGGTGGGATAAGCTCATTGTAAAATTCCTATAATGTTTATTAAGTAAATTTTTGTTTCATGGAAACATGATTACTTAAGTAAGACATAAGGATCTCTAAGGAGATGATTAAATAAAGTTTGTCTAAAGACATGGTATGCTTTCTATGAGGTGTGATTACCTTGATTAGAAAGTGAATCTTTTCTAACTGGTGTTTATCATTGATTAGAAAAGTGTAGTAAATTTTGCTGCAATTGCAAACTATTTAGAACATATGTTTATATTCCAAGTTGATGGAGTTCTTAGTTTCTGTGATCATGGATAAGAGTCATATCCTTTGAAAGATGTGATTATTGCCATGGTTCAGAAATTAAAAATTTCATTGGAAACTGATATGGATATTTTTTGGGGCTTTTATTATTTTGGTTGTATTGTATATTTGGCCATGATTAAATTATTTTTGAAACAATTTTAATGATTGTATTGTCATTTAAATGTATAACAAAATTAATTTAGAATATAATTATTTTTTTCTATTTTTTAAGGGATTGTTACTTTTCTTAAAAGTTTTTTTTTTTTTTCTTTCCAATCAATAACGTCCAAGTGGGAGAATGTTAGAATTTTGGACTTAATCGATTGGGTTAGCCTGAGAAGATAATGACGAAAGCCTGATTTTTTATTTTATAATAGGCCTATATGTAATTATGTGTTAAGCCTATTGACACATGGGCTTGGGGTGGATTAGTGAGAGTCCATTTACAATATATGGGTCCATGATGGGTAGGCCCATATGTTTGTCTATATAAGGAACCACCCCCCTCCCCACATGGATGATTAAAAAAATTCATTTTCTCCTTTTAAAACCAAGGAAATTGCTTAGAGAGTTTCCCATCTTCTCTCTTTTCCGGATTGGTGACTATTGTGGGTGAGTGGAAGTGCGTCTCAGGTTTAATCGCCGGTAACACTTATTACATCAACAATATGGATGTGAATGGTACGTTCTAATAGACATATACTTTAGTTTAATTTGGTGTTATAATCTCTATCATGTTTTAAATATTAATCTTACAGCTCAGCCCTCGCCGGTACCACTACCGCCTCCCTCTCCACATGGTACTCTTTCCCTCACCAGCCCTCTCTCACGCGTCTCTCTCCTCACGCGTTTCTCTCTACCGCCTGACCACCACCACATGGTACGACTCCGACCACCATGGTACCGCTTGACCCACACAGTACGACCCCGATCACCACGGTACCGCCTCCCTCCTCACAGTACCACCTGACCTCCTAGGGTCTATAAATACCCTTTAGCCCTCAACCCTTCAACTCCACAACCAACCCACACTTCTCTCTCTCTCCTCTCGGTTTTCTCTCTCCACCACCCACGACCCTCTCTCTCCCCTCGCCTCACCAGTGTCGCCACCACGCCGGTATAGCTCCGGCCACCTCGCCGGTACAGCTCCGGCCACCTCGTCGGTACAACTCTAGTCGTCTCTCCGGTGCCGCCTCCTCGCTGGCGCAACTCCGGCCGTCCCTCCAGTTCTGCCACCTCGCCGAAACAGCTCCGGCCACCTTGCCGGTAACGCCATCCCATCAATTTCAAAGCTAATCAACTATAGAACTGAATTTTTGGATTAAAAGCTAGTAAATGTAAGTATACCACTTCTCCTGCTTGTTTGTAAAGTATGAAAATTGCTTTAGATGACTTGATTTGTGATATTTATATGTTGAATGATTTATTGTTTTGATAAAATAGGATTGGGCGTATGTGTTTATGTGATTATGTGATTTATACTTTTTTGAGTTGAATTATATTGGTTTATACGTTGATTTAACATGTGAATTTCGAAGGATTTGTATGAATATGTGAATTTCAAAGGATTTATATGAATATGTGAATTTCGAAGGAGTTTTTACGAATATGTGAATTTCGAAGGAAATTATTGTGAACTTGTGATTTGAATTTCGAAGGAAATTATGGTGAACTTGTGATTTGAATCCGGCTGTGTAAGTGTACATGGGGGAGACGACGTCCGAATCCTGGTACGTATGACGATGCTGGGGAGACGTCTGAATCCCGGTCGTTACATAGAAGGAAATTATTTTGAAATTGTGATTTGAATTTGAAAGATTTTATGGGAAGAGCTTACAGATAACTACGTTGACCCTCTGGGGTCTGTCGACGATGTGAAATGTGAAATACGAAATGTGAAAAGTCGATTTGTGACCCTGTCACGGGAATAATACCGGCACATAGATCTGTGTTCGATCCTATTGGATCTGTCGACTTAGAACCGGTTCGAATATGTGAAATGTGAACGTCGATCTGTGACCCTGTCGCGGGAATAATACCGGCCGTAGTATTCGATGCGTCTGTAAGTTTTACCGAAAAAGCTCTTGTGAATGAGTTTTACCAAAGTGCGTGTGCAAATTGATCTAAAGCATAAAGTAAAATTAGAGCCGTCGATCCTCGGATTGATTCCAAGGAGCTCGGTTTGGTATGGGACAGACCCTGCTCCGGAGTCGGGCTCGGTTCGGTATGGGACGGACCGTGTCCGATGGCCGTATTTAAAAGTATAAAGTGATGATTTATGTTTCTTAGTGAATGTGGAAATAAAAGAGATTTTAATAGTTTTACCAAATAGCTTTTGTAAAATGAACTAAATTATGTAACAATGATTTGTGATATCTTAACATGATTTTAAAGAGAAATTGAATTTACTGGTTTTGATTGGAATTTTATCCATTTTAAATAATATGCCTAGTTTGGGTAGGGAGTATGGTGTACTTACTGAGCTTGTTGTTTGCTCACCCAATTCATTTACTTTTCAAATCAGATGCTCATGGCAATTATAGAAGAACGAGAAAGGCAAAGCACCGTATTGTTCCGGGAATTACGTCGGTTCAAGGTTTAGATATTTGAATAAGTTTGTAATAGAATATGATGGAATATTTGAGGTATTGTAATTTTGAGCTTCTGCACTGTTAGAGTTAAGTAGTTGGTGGTGATGTATTTGGATTTGATGTCATATTTGTTGGGAAAATTTATGAAAATTTGAGGAAATTTTGATCGAAAGATTCGGGCTTCGTACTATGATGATGGGATTCATTATAGTACGGCCCGTGTAGCGCCTTTTGACTTAAGCCTATTCGGTATTAACGTTTGGGGGCATTACAGTATTCTGGTTCGTCCAACTGTATTATTGGAATGTCCTACCAATAATTCAATTCCATGTAATTCGGAAATGGGTCAAGCTGGTGTGTCAAGTACCCATACTAGGCAAGCTGTGAGTATCCCTAATGAACGATGCCCAATGTCACAATCTAATCATGTGATAGAATATGCGAAACAAGGTGATGATGGTGACGGAGTATTTGTTAGTACAGCTTATGATGACAATGATAAGGGCTATTCGATCGAGGATGAAGACAATGAGTGAATTGATGAAATCAAAAGGGAGCTCGAACAGGACGATGGGGATGATGATGTCATTGATGAGCGAAATGCTAGAACTGAAAGGGAGTTTGCACGTGATGACACGGATGAGGATCCTATTAGTGCTAGAGCTCCTGTCCCTGAATTTGCTCGTATCAATGAAAATCCCTATGTCGAGCCTGATGAGTTTAATTTTCATAGAGATCCTGCAGGTGAATTTGTAGTGGGACAACTTTTTGTTACCAAAAAAGATGGGATAAACGCTGTGCAATTGTATTCGGTAAGAAACAATCAATTTTGTAAGACAATTGAATCAACTTCGATGAAGTTAGTGTACAAATGTAAGAAGAGTGATTGTCCATGGCGGTTAAGGGCTTGTGTCAAAGATCCACAAGTCCCTTACTTCACAGTTGTAAAGTACAAAGGTCCTTATACATGTGTCAGTATGTGTTTCACCAGAACCATCGCTTGGTCAGCTCATCCTTCATTGCCCAACATGTAATGGACCTTGTTAGAACACAAGTGTCAATTTCCACGAGTTCTATTGCTTAAGTTATCTCCGACTGTTTTCAATTAAAGATTACATATAAAATGGCTTGGTTGGCGAAACAAAGAGCAATTGCCAATATTTTTGGCAACTTTGAGGGCTCATATGCAAATTTTCTCTAGCTTTTGAGAGCCATTAAAAGATCAAATCATGGTACAAAAACTGTATTCAGAAGTATCAGAACTTCAGACCCTTCTATCCACTTTTTTGACAAAGCTGTCTTGTCCTTCGGGCCGAAGGACTGCCATACAAGGGTTTCAATGTTGTAGGCCTGTTATATCGATCGATGGTACCCATCGTTATGACAAGTATAAGGGAGCATTGTTACTTGCTGTTGCTTCTGATGCTAATAATCAAGCGTTTCCCTTAGCATTTGCTCTTGTAGAAGGAGAGAGTAATGCTAGTTGGTCATGGTTTATGAAGTACTTGAAAAGGCATGTAATAAGGGATAGAGAAGTTATGTGATTTCGGATCGTCATGCTGGAATAATGAATGTAATGAGTAGAAGCGAATGGAGGGAGCCAAATGCCTATCAAAGTTTTGCTCGAGACACCTTGTATCAAATGTGAATGTAAGGTTTTGAATACAACTTTAAAAAATGTGACACAATATGCTGCAAGGCAGGCTCAACTCGGGAAATTCAACTCCACATTTGATAGAATCGGCGAGTTGAATATCGATGTCCGCAGATATCTTGGTGAAATTGGCCTGAACAAGTGGGCTTTTTTCCCTGACCAAGGCAAGCAATATGGGCTTATGACTACGAATATGGCCGAAATCATGAACGATTTGCTAAAGGGAGTTCGTAGCCTTCATGTCACTTCACTTGTAGAGTTGACCTTCTTTCGGACAAATAAGTGGTTTGTTCGACGGCGAGGAATTACGTGTGAGCTTCTTGCTAAAGGGAAAACTTGCTGCCCAAAAATCAATGAGATATTAGAGTCCAATAAAGCAAAGGCGCGATATCATCGCATTGAAGTATTTGATTACCAAAGGGGCAGGTCGGCACTACAACAGGTGATAGGGAGAGAGGAAAAGGGGGACATAAACAAACCATTAGCCTAGAAGAAAGGACTTGCTCTTGTCAAAAGATGCAACTGTATGGTATTTCGTGTTCGCATGTTCTTGCCGTATGCTACAGTAGAAATTATGATCCTTTATCATTCTTGAACCCATATTAATTTCTCCCTATGTATCATGATTCATACGACCCAACGTTCAGTCCAATTCTGGACAAGGGATATTGGGAGCCATATGATGGACCTAAAATAATCCCAAATCCTAGTTTAAAGCGAAACCAAGGACGCCCACCCTCGAAATGAATTCAAAATGAAATGGATGAGAATGACGATACATGAAGGGTCACATGTGGGTTCTGTAAGGGAAAAGGTCATAATGTATTGACATGCAAGAGGAAAAAAGAGCACGAGGCTCGGTTAGCAGCTAGTAACAGTGAAATTTATGACGGTAATATTTATTTATGTTTTACTTATATTTTTTTTATATAATATTTCGTTATCTATCCATATTTATTAATTTTAATAAACTCTATTATGTGACAGCGTAGATGGAGCCAGGCCCAGTTGACCACAGCCTCCTACAACTACAGCCTCTGCATAGGAGTGCTGCAATATGGGATGGAGAGGTGAGTTTGATGTTCTATTGGAGTGCGATTAAACCCCGTTTTTCATGTCGTTCTTGTGAGTTGTGACATCTAAAAATTGATTCGTTACAATATTTTATGGGTCATACTGTGCATTTTTACTGCTTTGATTTTAATAGACGTATAAAATATCACTATGTTCTATTGTTCATAATGATCTTTGTTTACTTGTTGGTACAGGATGTGGGTGTTCGCACTTGTCGCCACCATGTCACCCATTTACTAGGGCATTGGAGGGTAGATGATCGGATCTTACACTATGTTAGGCGCGTTGGACTTTTTGGAGTCCACCGACGACTAATTAGAGTATCTCTAGATCACGCTTTGATAAATGAATTAGTTGAGAGGTGGCAACAAGAGACCCATAGTTTTCATCCAACTGCTGGAGAGGCAACAATCACCCTACAAGATGTTTCTATCTTGATGGGGTTGAGGATAGACGGGAATCCCGTCACTGGTACCAGTGACATAGATTGGGCCTCGTTGGTAGAGGAGCTACTTGGGATCCTGCCCACCCTTGCTGATTTACATGGCTCCTCTATTAGATTTACATGGCTTCGTTAGCACTTCTACCACTTGCCTGATGATGCTCCAGATATTCAAGTTGAATATGCTGTAAGGGCATATATTTTTACATTAATTGGTGGCATGTTATTTGGCAACAAGACAGGGAATGAGATACAGCTTATATATCTGCCTCTACTTCGTGATTGGGATGCAGCGGCAGAATATAGTTGAGGAAGTGCAACGCTAGCGTTTATGTACCAACAACTATGTCGCGCATCACTTTGAGGAGTGCAAGAGATTGCTAGCCCTCTTACCCTTGTACAGGTTTGTTATATATTCCTTTGTAAAATTTCCTTTTTTATATGATTATGTTTGTGATCTTTGTTATTTTTTTATATGTATATAGTTAAGGGCATGGAAGCGAATTCCTATAAGTCAACCAGACCAAACTCCCCATTTTGATAGAGATGATGATGATCCACATGGATGCAGGTATATTTATAATTTAATAAATTTGTGTAGTAATGGTTGAATCTTTTCATTCATCAAATCAATTTTTTGTTGGATAGGTGGATAAAGAATGTTTCTCGTATTAATGCACCGAGAAGCGTTGTATGCTATAGGAGTGCGTTTGATTTACAAAATATTAATCATGTAAAAATTAACTTTATTTTTATATTCATATTTGTATATGTTCGTTATGTATGACAATCTTTATTTTTATTTTTTTTTTCAGATCTCTTGGACTCCTTATAGAGATGAGATTATTACATGGCTTCCAGCCATATGTTCTCATGGTCAGCATATTTGGCGCAGTGTAGTGCCACTCATCTGTTTTGACATCGTTGAGTGGAATTTTCCGGATCATGTGATGCGCCAGTTTGGGATGCAACAACGTGTCCCAATCAATACCATTTCATTCGTTGATTTACATGCTCTTGATTGACGCGGTAAACATAGGGTTGATTAGACGAGACATCATGAGGTGCATCTGTCGATGTGGGTTAGATGGCGTAGTACGTAACATTCTCTCCTCCTCTCACAGCCCCTCTCCCCAATGATGGCACATACATGTCATGGTACCAACGCATGACACGGTTGTGAATAACCCCTCTCGCCGAACATCCACGAGATGGCTATCTTCCACGTCAGTCAAATGAAGACATGCTTGTGAGTAGTTTTTACTTTATTCTTGTAAATTTTAAAATTAATATTAAAAGGTATTCTAATATTTATTTTTTCTATTGAACAGGCAACAATTTTGGCTCGAGTAGCCGATTTGAGTATGAGGATTGTTACACATCGGGAGCTCACTGAATTACAAGCTCAAATGAATGCGCTCACTATAGAGGAGATCCACAGATCCGCATTTCAAGGCTTACGACATGTAGGACGAACCGATCTACTCCAAGTGCCTTTTTTTTTATACTTTGCCTCATTTCCTACCACCTCCACTTATGATGCTGAGCTTCGTCGAGAAGGATATGGGATCAACGTGACGAGGATTATCAACAATTTCACAATGCGCCTTCAGAAAATGTTGATGAAGAAACTAATCATGAAGAAAATGTTATCCTTGAAGAAGATGTTCCACAACGTCCTACACATGAAAATATTGGTAGAAGCAGAGGTGTGGGTAGGGATAGGGGTAGAAATAGAGGCAGGGACAAAAGGAGAGATAGAGGCCAGGGCAACAATAGAAGACATCCATTTTTGCATTAAATTTCATATCTATGTAAATTTAGTTTAGATGTCATATTTGTACAGTGTATACATACATTTTATTTGAATAAAAGATGTTCTTTCACGATTCGAATGTGCAATAGTTTCTTCTCATAAACTATTGTTTTGATATTGTGTAATTGTTTGTGTCACAATTATTGTAGATATTCTATAATTGAAGGACATCAATAAAAATACTATCTTGTAATGCGAAGTTGAAAAATGTGAAGAATTGCATGATAGTAATTAGTGCTGTGAGTTCACTGGAAGTAACCCGCATTAAAAAAATGCGGTTCACTCTACTAAGATTAAACCGCATTAAAGTATACGGGTTTACTGTCAGTGAGTAAACCGCATTTAGTAAACGCGGTTTACATGAGAATAAACCGCATTTAGTAAATGCGCATCACTTTGCATAACCGCTTTCCGTCAACGCGGTTCATTTTAGAGTAAACCGCGATAGATGTACGCGGTTCATATCTGCATAATTCCAATTTCTACCATGCATACATGGACCGTTTGAAAGTAATTATTTTTTTTCAGCAATATTTTTGTTTTTTTTTTTAACATTATTTCTGAAACCGACTCCAATTTGGACGAAAAGAATATTTCTTCTTTCAGTATGATTGTGATGTACAATTGTGGACCTACCAGTAGAATAAATGGGTAATTTTTTAAAATAGCACATTTTGATATTTTTATTCTAAAAATAGGAAGCAAAAATTAAAAAAATACCAAAATAGCACGTCCATTTAACATGCCCTGTGACAAGCTGTCATCTAAACAAGGACATTTTGGTCATTTTACATTTTTCAAAATTTAAAAAAAAAAGAAGAAAAATTAGTTTTATTTAACGCTGCAACAACATTTCACCAAAAAGTGAAAAAAAATAAAAAAAAATTAAGTGTTATCTAAGATTTTTGTGTTTTTCATATCATCTTGTTAAATTTTTTTATGCTATATTTTTATAAACTTAAACTAGAAAATAAAAAAAGAAAAAGAGGATTCACTTATTTTGGTTCATTGAAAATAAAAAAATAAATAAAAGGGAAGTGCTGACAGTTGCATAGGCCCACTAAATATCTTGTATTTAAATTATATTAACATTAAAAGAGAGAGTAATTGGTATTTTGAATTTGTGATCTCTCTGTCAATAAGGTTGTGATGATGCTCAAGAACCAACTACCTAAAAGCTCAAGTTCATGGGTGAAGATCATAAATGGTTTTATAATTGAATAAAAGATATGGAGAGGGTACCTTCGACAACGGTGAAATAAGCCTCGCGCGACACAGCCTGAATCGCCCCAATCTGCAAATCTTATTCATAAAATCAGAGAATACAATTAGAATGCCGATATAGTCCAGCTTGTACTCTTTCAGCAAGCTGATTTTTCAGGTGGAATTCAAGCTATTTACATCGTTGGCCCTTAGCCCTTGTCTCTTGTTTCTAAATTTGTTCAAATTAGTCTCAAATTTATTCTTTTATTCAAAATGATCCTAATATTTTAACTCGATACTAATTAGTCTCCCACATTTTTCTTTTATTCAAAATGAGGAACTAATTTAATTACCATATAAAATATTATGAATCATTTTGAGCCAAAAAAAAAACAAGAGACTAATTTTAATACATCCTACCTGAGTGGGATAAAGCAAAAAATGCCAAAATATACAAGGAAGCTACTCCACCCATTACTAATTAGTTTTAAATGAAACCTGATTTTGGTGTATATCAAATTTAAGCAATGTTATAAACATTAAAAACCACAGCGAACAATATATATATATATATATATATATATATATATATACACACACGACAGATAAACAAACTCAAAAACATACTCAAAAACATTATGGATGAATCATGTAAATAACTAAGTAGAATTCGACATAATATCCCCTAGCACAACCAAAACCACAGAGAGATTAGGAATGAGAAATTTACACCGGCGGCTTTGACGAAGCTATGAGCGATGCGATTAAGAAGAGGATGTCCAAGATCAAAGAAACCGCCATTGTCGAAGCTCTTAAGTTCATCCAACAACGATCGCGTCTCCAAATTGGTACTACTTCCTGCTGCTCTGCTACTACTCATTTTCGATCGATCTTTCTTCCTCTCTGAATCTTCGAATTTGATTTCTTCGATCGAAATTAGACGGAAGAATAGAAATAGAGATTGGAATTGAGGGGGCAGAGAGTGAGAGGTAGAAGAGGACACATGTCGGTAGCTGTCAAGGCGGTTACCGCCTTCCCCGGGGGGGTGGGTGTTGTTCTGCTTCAAGGGGATTGTGAGTGAGAGGTAGAAAAGGACACGTGTCGGTGGCAGTCAAGGCGGTTATCACCTTCAACGGGGATGCCGAACTTCGTGGCGAATGAAGAGATTGTAATGGATTGGCACGTGGCTAGTCAGTTCAAGCGTGGCACTACTGCATGCACTTCCACACTTGCATGCTTGAAGTTTTCAAAAATTAAAAGAAGCCATACAACGTTTCCCAAAATAAGGAGTCAAAGTTTAAAACAACATTAAAATAAAAAATATCTTTAAAATTAAATATTTTATTAAATGGTATCCATATTTAACTTTTTTTATTTTTTTTATTTTTTTACTTTATTTTTAATATATTTATAATTTTTTTAAATTTAAAATATTTTTTAATAAATTAAATTGAATTATTTATTAAATTTTTATATTAAATTTGTGTATAAATAATTTTATTTAAAACTTATTAAATAATTTAATTTAAATTTATTTATATAATATATAAATATTATAAATTTAAACAATTATAAATATATTAAAAAAAAGTAAAAAAAAATGATATAAATGCCATTTGGGGAAATATTTTTTTTAAATCTAGTTTTAGAAATATTTTTTTTTATTTTTTTGTTATTTTGGATAATGGCTCAATAAGGAGGGTAGTGTTATGGAGATGGTATATTTTGTTAATAACGGGGCAATAATATAAACTTCTGAAACTTTTTATGTTAAAATTGTCCTATTAGTAACACATTTTGATGAATATTGTTGGATGCTGTGCTTTAGAATTAATCTAAGTCAAGAATGATTGTTGAGAAAATAATATAAATGAGTAATTAAAACAAACGTGAGCCAACTAACTAAATGTCTTCAATAGAAAACCCTCATACTGAACCAACTCAACTTTAAAATGGGTAATTGAACTTAACCAAAACAACCTTGAGCAAAGATAATTAAGCAATAGATTAAAAGAGAATCGGAGAGGAAAGACCAAATCGAGGAAATTGTTGTGTCATGGAGTTCACCAGTGCTCTAAGTCGTTTTCTTCCCCTACATCGGTACAAACAACTCCTAGGGCGAACACGATGCCTACCACTAAAGCGTATCATCAAGAGATGATCTGCAATATGTTTTAACTTGCTCACGAATGCAAGACTTAAAGGATCTTGAGAAGAATAAGATATGAGAAGACATGAATGATTTTAGAGTTTTTATGCATTTCAATTTACCGTTCTATTTATAAAGAAAATTCCACCCATTGAATGAACTACCAGTCTTGGAAAGAAGGCAAAATGCAAGGCCTCAATATGGAAAGAGTGGGGGGATATGGAGGAGAGAGAAATTTGGCTCCGTTAGGGTTGGAAAAATCTGCATCACATTGCGATGTAACACGCTGGCCTGGCCCGAAGCGGCATGCATGCATGTATGGTCCTCCAGGCCACTCCAGACCCAAAAGCCTTCACCAAGGGAAGGAAGAGAGTATTAGACAATATTCTAGAATGTTCCTAATCTAGGGTTAGTCTAAGGTTTCTCCTCTTTACACTTTTATCGATTGACTGTAACCCTTCAAGGTATTATTATCTTTGTGCTCTCTTGTGCTTACCTATATATAGGCCCTCATGCACATTTCTTTATTCATTCAATAATACTTCTATTATACATTCATATGCTATAAGAGCATTCTCTCTGATTTTTTTTTTTTTTCTTTTCTTTTCATCTTCCGTTGTTATTTCTTTTCTTTGTAAGTGTTGATTTCTCTAGTTTGTTAATTTCTTTATTGTTTTTCTTTTTAATTTAAGCAATAGCATCGGCGCCACCCACAGCCACGGGTGTAATACCCGGGTCTAATTAAATTAGACGAGGTATTATAATATATGAAACCCGATTTAATTAAATTGGGTTAGGTATTATAATACAATTAGAATTTACTATTATTTCAATTGGGCTATAAATAAATAAAATAATGGGCTAATTTTGGATGGGCCCTTGATAATATTAGGGTTATAAACTTATATATATATATATAGAGAGAGAGAGAGAGAGAGAGAGAGAGAGAGAAGATAAGAAGAGTTTAAACCCTAGTTTCTCCTCCCCTCTTCGAATCTCTCTCTCTCTCTCAATAAACCTCACGGCGCCCCCTAACCCTCACGTTTCTCTCTCTTTTCGTCTTAGCCCTAAATTCTGACTCCACGCTTGATAGGATCCGACGCTAATTCACAATAGGAGTTGAACTTTTGAACTAGAAGCTAGTAAAAGTAAGTATACCACTTCTCCTACTTATTTATAAACTACGAAAAATTGCTTTACATGACTTGATTTGTGAGACTTATATTTTGAATGGTTTATTAGTTTGTTGAAGTAGGTTTGGGCATATATGTTTGATTGATTGTGCGATTTCTACTCTTATGATTTGAATTATATCGATTTATACGTTGATTTGATGTTAAAATATGTGAATTTTTGAAAGAATTTGTACTTGAGAATATGAGAAAGAAATTATTGTGAACTTGTGACTTGAATTAAAACGTTTTATGGAAAGAGCTCACAGATAGCTATATGACCCTTATGGGTCTATTGACGAAAGAATGTGAAAAAAAAATGTGAAAGTCGATATGTGACCCTGTCATGGGAATAATACCGGCACATAGTCTACGTTGATCCTAGCGGATCTATCGACTTAGAACCGGAAGTCGATCATTGACCTTGTCGCAGGAATAATACCGGCACGTAGTTTACGTTGATCCTAGCGAATCTATCGACTTAGAAGAATGTGAAATGTGAATGTCGATCATTGACCCTGTCACAGAAATAATACTAGTCGTAGTTTCCGATTCGACTGTGAGTTTTACCAAGAGCTCTTGCGAAATAAATTAAAGTACAAAGTAGTGATTTGTGCTTCTTTAACATGATTATTAAAGATAAATTGATTTTACTTGTTTTTGTTAGACATTTATCCGTTTTTAATAATATGCCTAATCCAGGTAGGGTGTGTGGTATACTTGCTAAGCGTGTTGTTTGCTCACCTAATTCCTTTACTTTCCAGATTAGTATCTCATGGCAAATTCCTGAAGGACGAGAAAAATGGAGCAGCTTTCTATTTTGAGAATCAGTTTAGTTTTCATAGTTTAAGTATTAAACAAAGTTGCAGTAGGATATAATAGACTATTTGAGATATGTAATTTCGAGCTTCCGTATTACTAGTTTTTAATTATTAGTATTGATGTATCTGGGATTATCTATTATATATTATGCAAACTTTTATGAAAATTTTGAGGAATCATGGATTGAAATTTTCGGGCTTCGTACTATGATGAGGGAATTCAATATAGTACGGCCGTGTAGCGCCCTTTTAACTTAAGCCTATTCGGTATAATGTTTGGGGGTGTTACAACGGGTCCTGCCCAGCCAGTGGTGGTGCCCGGCAATTATAATGTCGGACCCATCACTTCCTGTGCTCCTTTCCCTCGGTCGGTCAGTGCCGATGTCACCATCTTCAGTACTCCACCACCAACTGGAAGGTCTACATTAAACCCAGCACTTAACTTAGGCACCCCATCCTCCTCCTCCCTACTCCTTGTGTTCTCTCTCTCCTCGGCCAGACCCATCTTCGTGGGCCCCACCTTCACTGGTGGCCCGACCACCAATAGCGGTGTTCCCTGTCCTCCTTCTCACCGGCGCTTCATAGTTCCTGTTTGGGGGGGGGGGGGGGGGGGGGGGGGGGGGGGGGGGGGGGCAGCACCCTTTCCCCCTCTCTCCAACAACTGAAGACACCCTAATTACATGAACCCTAATGTTTACAATCACCTCTCTTTCCCAATTGTAATTCCCCTCTCTAATATCACTAGTACTATTACAATCAAGTTTGAAACAACAATTGACTACCCCTCGACGTGAACAATTTAACGTGCTATTACTTGCTCACCAACTATTAGGGTTCATTGATGGCTCTTACCCATGTCCCCCTGCCTAAATCAACCACCCAAACGGATCGACTTATCCCAATCTTGATTATGTCACATGGCTACACTCATATCAAAGTCTTAGATCTTGCATAGCCGCGACACTCTCTCCCCCACTTATAAACGACATTGTCTTTCATCCAACATCAATGGCCATGTGCAATGCTCTGGCTACGCGTTTTCGGGATCACTCAATGGCTAAGGAGAATGACCTTTGAACTCAACTAATAAATCACTGTAAAGATGGCAAAACAATGGACATTTATCTTTCTGAATTAAAATCAGTTATGGACAATTTAGCTGCCATTGACTCACCCGTTTCAACTAGAGAATTTCAACCCTTTTCTATTCATGGCTTACCCCCAGAATACGCTGCTTTTGCAACCTTTTCTCATCAAACTTCAAAACTTTACTCTTATGAAGAGTTGAAATCTGCTTTACTCAATGAAGAAGCCGCCTTAAATTGCAATTCTGGATGACCCAACACCGATCCCGCTCATGCCATGGTTGCCACTGGACAAGCACCCAGCCGAACCATAGCCACGGTGGTTGCAGCCGCAGTCGTAGCCAAAATCGCCCTGGGGCCTGCAGTGGCCGGGGTGGCAAACCCCCGGGACACCCACACCCGTACAACTCCCAGCCCCAAAGTGGGGCCCCTTTTCCGAGCAACCCATGCCCGGCTCGACCTCTAGTTGGTCCTCCCTTTCACTCTACAATTTTTCCAGATGTGCTCCCAAACTGTACATATCATTATTTCTTGTCCCCACCGATTTGACAGCACTTCCTTTCCCGATCCCAGCCAGTCTCTTGTTGCCATGACTATTAGAGAACCGCATGACTATTATTGGTACCCTGACTCGGGTGCCTGCAACCATATGACCCAAATCCAAGTATTCTCTCTAACCTTCTTCCTTACTTTGGTCATAAAGGTGTTCTTGTTGAAAATAGAGATTTACTGCTTGTAACACATATTGGCTCTACTATCATACCTTAAACACCACTCAAACTAACCAATGTCATGCCTGTCCCCAACCTTACACATAACCTACTCTCAATTAAGCAATTATGTCACGACAATAGATGCAGGGTTGAATTTGATTACAATTTTTTCTGTGTTAAGGACAAGGCTACGGGGACACCACTTCTACAAGTGCCCAGTAATGGTCCTCTATATAACTTTTCACCTCACGATATTGGCCTCATAGCACGAGTCAAAAATGGCAAATCGTATCAGTGACTAGGGCATCTAGGAAGTACTATTCTTGATACTTTATGTAAACAACAATTTTGTCCAGATGTTAAATTTTAAATAAATGTTCTTCCTATTATTTAGGGAAATCTAGAAAACTCCCCTTTGAATGTGCATTACATAACTCTACTATGCCTCTTCAATTAATACATTATAATGTTTGGTAATCTCTTATTTCCTCTACTTCCGCATACAAATACTATGTTTTGTTCATTGATGACTTTTCAAGATTCACGTGGCTCTATCCGATGCAACGCAAGTATGAGGTTTATGAAATCTTCACCAATTTCAAAACTCTAGTTGAAAATTAATTTAATGTAAAAATTAAGATTTTTCAAAGCGATGGTGGAGGTGAATTTGATCAAAGACACATGAATGTGTTATGTTGGGATGTTGGAATTCATTTTTCATATATCATGTCCTAATACCCCCGAACAAAATGGGATGGCGGCACGCAAGCATCGACATTTATCAGAAATGGCACGGACTCTGTTAATTCACTCAAAACTCCCTTACAAATTTTGGGACAACGTCTTTTGTACTGCATGTTTCATTATAAATCGTCTCCCAACGCCAACTCTTTCTAATTTTTCTCCCTTCAAAAACTATTTCACACGAACCGTAATTATAAACAATTTCGAGCCTTTGGGAGTGCATGTTACCCAAACATCACATCCCGTGCCCCTCATAAATTGGTCCTACAATCTCTAACTTGTGTTTTCTTAGGACATCCATCAAGATACAAAGAATATAGATGTTTTGACTCCAAAAACAAATGAATGTATATAATTAAGCATGTTGTTTTCGATGAATCTAGATTTTCTTATCATAAACTAGTCACCTCAAGAGCCGCCCCCCCCCCCCCCCCCCCCCCCCCCCCCCCCCAGCACAGCTAACACTCAACCGATCTAAAACCGAGCCCGCAATTGGGGCCCCTCGGCCGCTTCTGGCTGTACCTGTCCCTGATGACAGTGGGGCCGCCCCACTCCATGCCTTGGCCGAACCCACTGGATGTGGTACTGTAGACCCAAGCCCAGACCCTGACGAGGACCTCTCAGGCTCACCCCTAACCTCACCCGACGCACACCCCCCTACCCGTGAGTCTAGTCCCTCCCCAAAACCTAGGGTAGGCACCGACCCGTTCCCCTCGTCTCTTGTTCCCGCAACCGACCCCACGCAGCACCCGTAGCCCCCCACTACCAGGTTAAACACTCACCCTATGCGCACTAGACTTAAAGCAGGCATACGTAAAACCAAGTACCCCCCTCTCCCTATCTTCTATAACTATAATTCAAGAGCCAACTTGTTACTCACAGACAATGAAAAATCCTTAATGGACACAAGCCATGGCTGACGAATTTAATGCTCTAATTCTCAGTAACACTTGGGACCTCGTCCCGCTTGACCCATAGAAAAACCTTGTAGGTACCACTTGAAAATACAAAGTTAAGTACAAAGCGGATGGCTCTGTTAAAAGGTTCAAGGCCCACCTTGTTGCCCAAGGCTTTCATCAACGTGAAGGCCTTGATTACAAGAAGACCTTTAGCCCAGTTGTAAAACCCGCCACCATACGCTTCATACTTACAGTCGCCATTACATACAACTAGCCCATACAACAGTTGGATGTTAAAAATTCATTCCTATATAGTCACCTTAAGGAGGAAGTATATATGAGACAACCTAAAGGCTTTATGGCCTTAAACAGGCACCTCGAGCATGGTTCCAACAATTTAGTGCTTTTTTACTTATTCTTGGTTTTACTTGCTGTCGTGTTGACCCCTCTTTGTTTATCCACAAGACCGCTCTCACCTTACGTGCCTTCTTCTATATGTTGATGATATTATCCTCACCAGTACTGATAGCTCACACCTTCACAACCTCACCTAGTCTCTATCAACCCAATTCACAATGAAAGACCTTGGACCGTTACGTTTCTTCCTCGACATTCAGGCCTAACGTGATTCTTGTGGATTATTCCTGTCCCAACACAAGTACACCGTAGACCTTCTCACCAAACATAATCTCTATGAAGCTAAACCTATCAAAACTCCTCTTCCCACCCGAGCGCACCTTTCTCTGAGTGAAGATCCTACCAAGTATAGAAGTGTTGTAGGGGCCTTATAGTACTTGACCATGACTCGCCCTTACATATGCTATGTCGTCAACCTTGTCTCCCAATTCATGCATGCTCCTCGCACCCCTCACAGGCAGGCTGTGAAACGCATCCTTCGGTACCTCAAAGCCACTTCTGATCATGGTCTCTTCATACAACCCACTCATACTCTCACTGTCACTGGATTTGCTGATACTGACTGGGGTGGTTGTCCTGACATTCGTCACTCCACTATTGGTTATGCTGCCTACCTAGAACCAAATTTCATCTCTTGGAGGGCCAAGAAACAAGCAACTATCCAAATCCACAACTGAATCTGAGTACAGAGCCGTTGCTCAAGCAGTATCTGAAAGTTACTGGATTCGATACCGAATGTGAGGCCTTGGCATTCGTCACCCAGGACCATAATTGTATATTGTGACAATGTCTCGGCTTCTCACCTAGCGGCTAATCAGGTATCCAATGTTCGAAGCGAGTTCGTGAAAAGGTCCTCAGGGGCGATCTCCAAGTCCACTACACCGTTACCACTAAACAGGTTGCTGATATCCGAACCAAGGGCCTAGCTTGTGATCTCTTCTTATAACACATGAACAATCTTCATGTGCTACCGCCCCACTCAGCTTGAGGGGGCCTATTAGACTATATTTTAGAATGTTCCTAGTCTAGGGTTAGTCTAGGGTTTCTCCTCTTTACATTTTTACCCCTTGACTTATGTAACCCTCAATGGTATTATTGTCTTTGTGCTCTCTTGTGCTTTCCTATATGCCCTCACATACATCTCTTTATTCATTCAATAATCCTTCTATTTATACATTCATAGAGAGTGGTATTTAAAGAGGATCTCTCGTATCCAAACTTTCTATGTGGAATAAAAGAACTTGAACAAAATTGAAGCACCCAACCTAATATCCAACAATCTCCCGCATGATTCAATTTTGACAAAAGAAGAAATGCATTATTGAGCAATGAAAACCATAGTTGACGATACGGATGTGTTTTGGACTTGAATTCATCCTAGTTTATGCATGTTCCATAACCACCCGGGTGAACATAGTTTTGAACCTGAATGGTTATTGTGAAGAGCTTACACACCCACATCATGTGGTTTTGAGATTTAGATGTTCTTTGCGAACAGAACATATGAGGTCCTTAAAAACAAATTCGATCCTTGGTTACCCAAGAACACTCTAGAGAGCAAGCTTATACTCTTGACAGAGGATGATTAACATTCCCACATTTCCGAAGGTGAATCATTCAAGTGCTCTACCTCACACCACGACAATGAGTTATGGACATCATTAAAATCATTAAGCCCAACTTCAACATCATGACAAAATGACATCCATAAGCCACATAAACAACAACATCTTAGAATGGGCTCAAGTCGCTAAATCACATCTTTCCTAAACCTAGATTTTGTTCGACCCATTCAACTTGAAGAGACGGGTATCCATTAAAATCAGGACATATAAATAGGTTTAAGCCCATTCCTTTGTTATATTACACATTACCTTTTTAGAAAGACCTTTGATAAAAGGATCTTCCAATTTTTCTCACTCCTCGCAAACTCAAGTGAGACCGAGTTATTTTCAATCAGGTGTCTCACAACACCATGCCTTAGTCGAATATGCGTTTGTTTTCCATCATATACCTCACTTTTTGCCACTTCGATGGCCACACGTCAGTCACAGTATATTAAGACTGAAGGCATGGGCTTCCCTTGTTATGGAATGTCTCCCAGCACATTCCTCATCCATTCATCTTCTAAACATGTCATTTCTAGAGCAACGAACTCATATTTCATAGTTGATTTAGCAATGCATGTCAACAAGATTTCCAAGACACAGCACCATTAAAATATATACATAGCCACTTATAGAATTAACTTCATCCAATGGGCATCATAGTATCCCTCCAATATATAATGAAAACCTCAATCCATTGTACCTCAAATGTACGTTAACAATCTAATTAAAACACCCCAGTGCTCATTAATCGGATTTTCAGTATAACGACTCGGTCTATTGACAACATATGTAGTATTAGGACAAGTGTAATGCATCAAAAACATTAAACTACCAATTATCTTAGTTTATTCAACATGTGACACACTATCACATATGTTCATTTCCAAGCGGACATTAGAATAATATGGAGTCTTAGTAGGCGGGTCATAAAAGGGGTCAAAATTTCTCAGTATTTTCGGGACATAATTGAATTGATTAAGAATCAAAACCTCACATAATCTATATTTCAAATCAATTATAACATCATCCTCGCCTAAGTCTTTCATATCATACCCAAACTCAAGAAGGATTTTCTAACATTTACAACATTCACACTTATGCAAAAGATCAACATGTTATCAACATACAAACAAATGATCACACAACCATTCTCATCAAGTTTAGAGTACACACAAGAATCACCATTATTCACAACAAAACCATGTGTGACCAAAGCGCAATTAAATTTTTGATGTCATTGTTTAGGAGTTTGTTTAAGACCATATAAGAACTTTACAAGCTTATACACTTTATTTTCAATTTTAGGAATCTTGAACCCCTCAAGTTGTTCCATGTATATTTCCTCTTTAAGGTCACCATTAAAGAAAGAAGTTTTCACGTCCATGTACTACAAGATTATGAATGGACGGAAGAGCTACCAAAGCTCTCACAGTTGCAATCTTAGTTATTGGTGAATAAGTACCAAAGAAATCAATTCCCTGTTTTTGTGTATCCTTTAGTCACTACTAAGGCCTTTCATTTATGAATCAATCCATCATCTTTCAATTTCTTTTTACATACCCATTTATACTCAATAGGTTTGCATCCCCTAGAAAAGTCCACTCACACCCAAGTTTTATTATGCATTATAGAGTCTAATTCATTACAAATGGCCTCTCTCCAAAGTAGAACATCTATAGATCTCATGGTCTCATCATATGTTTTAGGATCTTCTTCTATCATGATTGTATTAACGACATGCTCATCAAAATTCGGATATTAGACAGAAATGCATTAATAAAATCAAGTCCAAAACTGGTCTCAGTCATGCCGTTTTACTTCTTCTAACTTCCTAAACCTCGTTGAATGGGTAGATGATGCAATAGGAAAGAAATAGGCATATATGCTTTCATAGGAAATACATGCTCAAAGAATTTAGCATCTCAAGATTCCATGATATTACCTAATCCACAATTCAAGTCACAATCAACATAAATCTATATCTAGCATTGTTTGTGGCATAACAAATAAAAACATGATCTACAATTTCAGGACCTATGTTACTTTCTTTAAACTCCGGAATCACAACTTTAGCTAGATACCTCGCACTTTAAGGTATTGAAGGTTAGGTGCAGAACCCTTGCATAATACATATGGTGTCTTATCTAGCTCGTTATGAGAAACCCTATTAAGTATGTGACATGTAGACAATAGGGTTTCTCTCCACAAGCTCAAGGGTGAGCTAGAACCAATCATCATATGTCCTTAAGGGTTCTATTTTTTTCTCTCAGCTATACCATTCTATTGGATTGTATAAAGGGTTACTAATTTGTGAATTATCACATGCTCTATACGCTATTTCTTAAGGAATATGGTATCATTTAATCATCTTTATTAAACCTAATCCTTTTGATTATGTGATCGAATCGGTTTTCAACTTCTTATTTATATTTAAGGAATAGCTGATTAGCCTCATCTTTCGAACTCAAGAGATACACGTTATTGAATCTCAAATGATCATCAACAAACGTAATATAATACTTTTTACGACCTCTACTCGTGGTGTTCTTAAAGTCACCCAAGTCACTATGAATGAGTTGAAGCAAGCCAGATGTTTTTTCAACTGATTTGTTGAAGGACTTTTTGGGATGTTTCGCCTCGACACATGCTTCACAGTTATTAGGTTCAATTTGACAACATTCCAAAATTAATTCATTTGTTTGAGTTTTTTAACCGCATTAAAGTTCACATACTCGAGCCTAACAATGTCATGAATCCAAAAATTTAATAATGTAAAAAGAGTATATCCCATTTAATTCTTATCAATCTCAACGTCAAGTATAAACAAACCCTTGTTACAGAAACTCTTTCCAAGAAATTTTGCGCTTTTCATTATAGTAAGTTTATTGGACTTCAAAGTCATTTTAAAACCCGCTTTGTTCAACAAAGCACCACAAGCTAAATTACTATGTAAATCAGGAACATGCAATGCATTTGTAAAGACAAAATTTCCCATTATTGAGTTTTAGGAGGACATTTCCTTTCCCAAGCATCCGGATTGCAATAGAATTACTCGTGTAAAAACTCTCCCCCGCATGGATGTATTCATACTCCTGAAACAGGGCCTTATTGGTGCGGATGTGGCTTGTGGCATCAATATCTGCAATCTCCTCATCCATGTTCCCAGTCACATTCATCTCGGAGACCATTACAAAGCATGTCTCCTCCCTCAGTAAGGTTGGTTTGGGGTTTGTATTCTTTGGGATTTCTGGTCCAAATCCTTTCTTTCAGTCTCTCGATGTATGGCCTATCTCGCCATAGGTTCACCATGCTCCTTTAACTTGTTCTTGACCACTTTTAGGGTTGTTGTACGGTCTCCTCCCACAGAACCTTATCTGCTTGCGTCTCAAGCTCGAGCCACCCATCTGGAAGTTGGATCAATCTTATTCCATGGCTTTTTGTACCTATCATTTTTTATGTACTTCTCGACTCAACAGGGTTAGGAGACAAAGCTGACTCCTCATAGGACTTCTCATTCTTGTTTTAGTTTGAGTTCTCTAAG
Organism: Simmondsia chinensis; assembly: GCA_018398585.1. NCBI lineage: Eukaryota > Viridiplantae > Streptophyta > Magnoliopsida > Caryophyllales > Simmondsiaceae > Simmondsia > Simmondsia chinensis. The sequence continues at coordinate 12,243,468 of JAGTTD010000024.1, forward strand.
TTAAGATTGGAGCGTAATTCTTAGAGAGCCATGTCTATCTTCTTATGTCTAAATTGAGTATTATAGTTATCACAAGAGGCAAGCAGTTTCTTAATGAGACAATTTGCTTGAAACATCTCATATATTTTCATTCCCTGGCTAAGGATGTTAGCACATAGGTTTTCATACTCATGAATATGGTCTAAGACCTGCTTATTGTCAGTCATAATGAAGGACAATCACCTACAATTCCATCCCATATTTATTATAAAGCGTTTCCTGTATTTCTTTAGCGATTTTCATCTCACTATAGATCTAATAGAGTGAGGCAATCATATAGCAAAGTAACATTTCCCTACAGGTTTGATTATCTTTCTCGATGTTTCAATTCAACCTACCTAATGCTTAATCGCTCAAGAGAGTATAACGAACGTCAAATTGCCCAAGGAAACAAGAATTGACTTATAGACATTAGATTACATATACCTAATAGAACCCCTTTTTCTTAACCAAATCTTTTTTTTCATTTTTTTTCTTTGTTTTACAATTCACTAATATCGTTTTTTCTATTGCTCTAGACTGCATTTATAGATATATGTTTGTTTCCTAAGTAGATTATCTTAAGCCATACATTACCTTGGTCTAAGCCAAAAAATAAACTCTTTCAAAAACTAATCAATGATGTCCCTCCATAGATTTGCCTATATAAGCTGCTGCTCCATTTTCTCATACCATATTTTATCGTTATTTTTGTCTAGAGGTTCAATTTTTTACATGTCGAGAGTGATTAAAACAACATTAGCCATGTTCCGATTACTTACTTTAAACTAAATAGCTCAGAATTTTGGGAAAGTAACGCAAATGTGTAATCAAAAAACTAACACGAGATGGGTAAAATAAAACTCGAGCCTTTTGACTAAGAGTCCTTGAAAGAATGACCTCGAGCTGAACCGATCAAACCAAAAAACGAGTAATTTGAACTTAACCAAAATAACCTCGAGCAAAGATAATTAAGAAAGGAAAGGTCAAACTAAAGAATTGTTGCATTATGGAGTTCACCACTGCTCTCGTTTTATGCTCCCACGTTGGTACAGCGGATTGGTTGGCAGTCCAACTCCTAGGGTTAATATGGTGCCCACCAATAAAGTGTACTTTTGAGCGATAGATTCGAGTATGCCCCAATTTGCTTAGAAATGGAAGACTCCAATAATCTCGAGAAGAATGAGAGATGAGGAGACGTATGATTTTAGAGCTTTTGTGTATCTCAATTGACCATTCTAAGGTACTCTATTTTGTCGAGGAAGTTCCACCCATAGAATGAATTGCCAATCTTGGATAGAGGGTGAAAAATCTAGCCTCAACATAGAAGTTGCTGGTGGATATGGAGGAGTGGAAAATCCAACTCCGTTATGTAAACAACATATATAGTAGGAGTGGGCAGGTTGAATCAATCAATAGTCAACAGCCCATCCTCGAGATCAAACCTGGAGTAACGACCAAGAAAAGACGTTCTCGCATCTTCAACTTAGTCGCAACAACTATAAAGGACCACACAGTGACCCGACAACAAGGTGCGGTATGACAAAGCAAGCGCACACACATCTAACCTTCAAGGCTCACTATGGGCTCACAAGACTTTACCAAGGAAAGGAAGAGATGGATATTTAAAGTGGCTCTCCCACCTCCAAACTATCAATATGGGATAAAATAACTTGAACAAAATTGAAGCATACAACCGAATATGCAACAATAGTTGCTAGCTCTTTTCATATTCTACATGTGAATTTGTGTGCTGGCAAAATTTTCGAAAGTTACAGCCACTCTCTAGTAAACTTGTCCTTCTTTAGCCACCCTCTTGTAAATTTAGTGCACCTCAAATTATGGTTTTCAAACGCTATTTATGTTGGCAATCTTCTACTATATATATGAATCATTACTTAGTATAGATCATATCAAACTATTATCTTTTCTGCTCTCATCTTTCCTTGCCCAACTACATATTTATAGTCTTTCCAATTCCATACTCCAAAGAAAAACAGTTTAACTATTGAAGTACGTGTCCAACATGTGATTAAAAATCAATTTGAAGTGAGCAAGTACTTGAGGCGATTAACAGGGATGCTGCCAAAAATCAAAAGCTCAAGCTCGAGTTAGTTATATGGGATGTTATAAGAAAGACTAGATTCTAGATCGAGGCAGTTAAATGAGATGCCAAAAGGAATGCGGGTCTCAAGATACCTACCAAGGAATTACGAGACATGGAGAAGAAGACTTTTGACTTCAACACGTGCTCTTTTTGGGGGAGTTCCCAGAACCCAACGAGCTAGAATTTTTGGTCAATGTCGTAACTATCATAATTTCAAACTAAACAGATAATGGTCAGTAACCAACCACTGAAAATACATATCTTTATTGGCAAAACAAGATTTCTAACAGATACCACATCTCAGATACTAAAAATAGTTATCTCAATAAGCCTCACCATGTATCGGAGAATAAATAATGCAATCTCTAATCCGAAGGCACATAATTAGAAGTACAAAAACTTTTGAAGTCAACTATTAAAAATCTCGACAAGTAATATGAACTCTCATACCATGATTCATTTAAGCAATAGAATATAAAAACAAAGCCTTTTAAACTAGTTGCAATAAACTAATGATGTGGCATCAAATAGAGCTGAAGTTACCAAATTCTGAGGAGCTAATATTAATTTATGCCTAATTTAACTTAATACTAAAAGAATAAAAAAGAAATTTAGAAATTAGGTAACAAAAGTTAGGAAAAACATATATTAAACACATAGCCAATAGCCAAAAGATCCTAGATCCTAGAGCGTAGTGGTATATAAACCCCTGCAATCGGGCACAAAATTCACTTCCTTAAAAGGATACCCAGCTGGCTTTCAAGTTCAAAAGAGGCGTTCAGGCACAACTACCAAACAGAACACAAAAAGGCAAAATGCAAGATGTAAAGAATATTTGACGTTATAAAATATGAATTAAAGCTTATTTCAGAAGTACCAAATCAAAAAAGAACTATAACACGTCACACTCCATACGACAACCACCTAGTGCCTCAAAGTGACCCCTGCCAAGACAGGATGTGTAAAGGATGAGATATGTAAAGTTTCATATTCCATATAAATTAGACAAACATGTTTAATCCCGCTTTGGCTTTTACACAAAAGAATAAACAAACCAACAAGTAGTATACCAAAACAAAGTCCTTCCAGAGAATTTTGAGAAAAATCATAAAACACAGTTACAAGTAAATAGAATAAAAACACTTCAGAGATCTTCAAACAAAAGGGTAAGAAAGTGCATTGACATGCCACTTGTTGAAATAAATCTCCCTTCAAATCTCCAATCTTTCATGCAATAAAGAAAATAAGGCAAAGGTTACACAAGTTATAACCAAAATAATAGGTACAAAAATGGTTTTTGGAATAAAACATGCTAATTAAGAGTTACAAGAAATAACTTGGATATCAAAAAGCTTAATAACTATAGTAATATAGCAAATGATTATAGATTAAAGTGAGGATACAAGAATTCCAAGGATTGGACAAATTGTAATTATGAATAAAAGGTGATTCCTAAGTCTTGATTCCTTACACTTACACACTTCAAACTAGACCAAAACCACAGGAAAACTTTAGAAAGTAGCCGAGTTCATCCTCTAGACATATACCTGTGTCCAACTCTCATAACCAGTCTGGATAACATAGGCCGGATATAGTATTTGCGCTGCATTTTTATCAACAGCCATTTCCAGGATGATTGCTGAAGTGACAGATGATCTGAACCGTTCAATTGTCCATCCTCTCGGGTGTTGTCTATCACATCTGAATCGTTTTCACTGCAGTTTTTCATTCTCATTTTGGTCTCGCTCAGTCGAAGAGCAGTTCGTATCTGATCTACTTCTAGCACCTTCAGGTCCCTTCTCATGATGATTATTATCATCGGGATCATTTTTCATATCTTGGTTTTCAGAAACTTCAGGTGCTGTACCTGGTGACTTCTTACTGGGCAGAACTGCGTGGCTCAGACTTGAGCAGAACGAAGCCAAACCGGTCTTCGCGTTTTTATCAAGCCGCTGCTTCTTTACCTGCCCGGGCTCCTCCTTAGAAGGCATTTTTCTTTTCAAACTAAGAGATTCTAGTTCCTCTTCATACATATCAGAGTTATCTGTCGATCTTCGGGGTGGCGGGTGATAGTCCTCATCGTCTTCATCATCTTCATAATCCACAAGCCCACCGGGCTTCGAACTGCAAATATCAAGATGACATTATAAGATGTAAATGTCGTGGCTTGTGGTATAAATGGTCTCAACCGGTTGCAAGAGTGCTCATCATTTAGCTTGAATGGCTAGCTTGGTTTCAGATCCAGAAAGCTTGGGCTCAAGCACCTAAATGTGCTTAAATGAGTCAATTTTTTGAGCGCAATGCACTTACACAAGCCAAATTCGAGCCTCAATGAGCCAGAAGCGTAACTTGATCCTAAATGAGCCCAAGTGAGCCTAGCTTAGCTGCAAGCTCATGAGCCAGGTTTGAGCTCAATATCATAACGAGTTGAGTTGGAGCTCAAAGCCTCCCAAATCAACAAGCTCTAAGCCTCACGTTCAAGCCTCATCAGCTCAAACTCGGCTCGAATCATTTACACCCATGTTCATTAAGTTAATTTACGTTCAGATCCTCGAATAATTTACCGGGATTGTTGGCAACTCGCACCAGAACCATTAGATAACCCATCTCGGGCCTGTATCCTTTGTGTATGCGACATAGAAGCTGATGTTGTATCCTCCTCATCGCTAAGTCATTCAACCAAGAGTTCAGAGACACATGTCAAATGACAGAATTTTACAGTAACGAGTAAAAAGGCCAATGACTTGTCCCAATTGAAGAGTTATCAAATCGGTTTACAGTAACGGGTCAAAATATGTCGAGTCGACCATATATGCAGGTCAGGTAGCGTCCGACATGGCTGTACTATCGACCCAACTCATGGGTCAGGCAAACCCAAGCAACGAGTTAGGCCCAATGCATGTCAGTTCACGTCTTCTGCTTATATCACAAATTTTGAAGTAAAAATATTTTCAAATTTTTAGCGCTATAAAATTAGAGAAATCAAGTAAGACGGAAAGTTAAGATACAACAACAACAACAACAACAGTCCCAGGGCCTTGCGGCTCCCGCATAACGCAGGGTCTGGGGGGAGTGATGTACGCAGCCTTACCCCTTCCGGCAGGAAAGGAGACTGTTTCCGGGGACCCCCAACCTGAAGTGGTTGAGTTCCTGCAGATAAACCATCAATCAATAACCGTGCATAAAAAAAAAAAAATAAAAAAAAAAAAAGGAGAGAAGAAGGAGAAGGAGAAGAAGACGGAAAGTTAAGATATTGTATGAAAATTAAATTATGAAGAAGGATATTCCTAGGGAAATAAGTTCGAAAAATTTAAAAAAAGTGACACAACTTAGACTTATGAATATTTAAATGGACAAGCCAAACTTGTGTCATACCCACTATAAGTAAAAAGAAAGGACCGGAGCAAGTTTTGTCAGAGCACAAAATATATATATATATCTGTGGGTTTAATCAACTCATTTATCTAACAAGTCACCAATCACTTGGTTATCATTGGGTGGTTCGGTTGGCAAGGCTCGTGACCTGATTAGCCACCTCAAGTAGCAACTTTTACCCCATACTGGATTGAAATATTACACCTAGTGCAACGCTTTTCACCCTATACGAGGGGAAAAGTTTTCAAGAATTAACATCCAACCATCTTCATTTCAAACAAGGGGAAAGGAGGAAAATTTTTTAGTGCAAGTAATGATTAACCCAATTCCTACATAAAATCAGAATGCTCTAAAATATAAAACCTATCAATGGGATGCCAAAACACGAGCAATTCTATAGGTACCAACAACCACCACCACCACCGACCCAGTGCCTCGATGGCTCCCGCATATGCAGGTTCCGGGGGGAGAGGGATGTCCGCAGCCTTACTCCTTCAGGGTGCTACCCCAAAGCGAGGTTGTTTTCGAGGACCCCCCGATTCTATAGGTACCAATAAAATTTACTAAGTTTATATACCAAATACACATGTTAAAAGGTCATTAGCTTGTAAAAAAGTAACTAATTCAATATACTTCTTATAGTCTTAATAATTTTTTGGCACATTAATTTTGACACCTAAGTTTGGTACATCCAGCATTTTCCTAGACACTAATAACTATATGGCTATTTGTTCAAAATCCTGGAAACATAAAGCTTAAAAGCAAAATGTTTTCTTAAACACTAAAATTATTGTGATCTTTTAGGTCAAGACCATGTTTCAGTGCGTCAGAATAGATTTCATGACTCTTATCACAGGTAGAATGCATACCTATCCTCATTGAAGTAGTCTTCCTCCTCTTTCTCCAAAGCGCGCTCATCACCACGTTTTCTGGATTCCACAACCACATTGACAGAGGTTCTCGTTCCAGCCTCAAGACACTGCAACATCTCAAGTTAGGTACCAAACTCCAAATGACAAAGATAAGCTGATAAGTTAGGTATCAAACTCTAAACGGCAAAAGATAAGCTGATAAGTTAGGTACCAAAACTCTAAACAACAAAGATAAGCTGATAATTTTACAGGAAAAGAAAGATTATTGAGTACCTGCTCATATTTGACTTTCAGGGATTGAAGAGAAGGCAAATTTTCGAACTTGCCCAGCTGCTCCCAAAAAGACTCAACCAAATATTTAACTAAGGATTTCGGGTTTTCCTGCGTGAAAATGAGAAACGTCACACTCAAAATACATGCTCAATCATCTAAGATCATCAATATGAAAACCTGAATGCAATAAAGACAAAGGGAAGCAATGGGTACCTTACGTATATACTCAAAAAGTTCTAGGACTGAAGAATTTAACAGGTTGTAGCGGTCTCCATTAGTGACAAACGCATCTACAATAGGTCTGAGAAGGTTACGCTTGATAATATAGTTATTAAGACTTTCGTCCTGCAAAATTGTCATCAAAATGGCACATTCATCAGCACCTTCGAATAGCCAATAAAGACTGGATTCTGAATTACACTTTTTCCTTCCTCAGTGAAGAAACAGAAGCAAAACGTAGAGAAAAATAAGAATGCCTCTTAGAATAAGAGTAGCACTCAGGGCAAAATTTGCGGGAAAAGCATTTTATGATGAATAAGAGGGGAAACTTAGGCTCCATTTGATAGAGGGGAATTTCTTTGTTTCAAAGGAGGAACATGCTCCCATCTTATGATATTCCCTTGGTTGTCTTAAAGAAAACATCTTCTACCAATCATCCTATACCTTGTTTTTGGACAACATAAGTGGCAACACATACACACAACAATTGATGAAAATAAAACTAAACACGTTCCAAGATATAAATATGATCATTATATGACAGTTCAAGATGATAAAAATTGTTTTGCTAAAATAATGACAAAGTAACATATAGGTTCAATTGGTTGTGAAGAAGTCATCTTTTAACGGAAAATATAAATCAGGAAAAAGTATTTTTCATGATATAATATAAGCTCTAGATAGCCGTCCCATGCTTGGTTGATGTAAACATTATTTCCTAGTTATAGTATGCACTATAGCAGTATTCACTATTAGGCCCCATCCTTGTTCTTTGATTTGGATTGTAATAGATTTTGCTTTTGATGTTATGCAAATTTAGTGCTATTAACATCTATATATAATAAAGTATTGGTTCAAGATAAAACATGGAGACTAACTAAAATTAGTTTAAGACTAGATCAAATTAGTATTGTAAAATTAATTCTTCAGTCTTTGATTTGATGTCGTTTGTGTTTGGACCAGTGATTGTAACTTAGATCAGAAAATTGAAATTTCAAATAAAGGACCACTGTTAGCAGTGGTGTTCAGTAGCAATCTGAGTTGCGAACCCGGATCAACCTCAGGAAAATACTTTCCGTGGGGAAAAAAAAGCAAAACAACGGAAAAGAGGCAAACCAATTTATAGAATCTATTTTTCCCTCCTAAACAAATACAGCCCTTAGTCCCACTTGATTATCAACTAAACTTAGGGAAACTAGATGAATACTAACACTTGATTACCACCTAAAAACTTACATTACGAGAGATTATAGTGCGGACAAATCGTACAGCCGCGACTACTAGGTATCTTTCCCTTCTACGAGTCAGCAACAGAACTTTGTCCATCATACTGTTAAGAAGAAAATTACACCTGCAGCAGAAACAAAGTAAAGATCAATAAATTACACGATCAGCATAAATTACACAATCAGTGGATTAGGCTAATTATTAGTCAATCCCAATAAAGAATCTAGAATATTACTTCATTCTGTATGGGTGGTGCAGAACACAAAAACAAAGCAATTCCATGATGTTCAATAGAATCTCTGGCTTTGCACTCAGTTGTTTTACAGTAGCTCCAGCAGTTGATTTATTAACAGGTTCTGCCTCTGGGCACGAAGATGTTATGACATCAATCAACTGACCCAAGTGCTTGTCATAGAAAATCTCGATGATAGTATCTCTCTGCAACAACAGACATGACTAAAAGCTCAATATTACATATCAATGACATTTGATAATGGGATAGAATGAGCTTACAAGAAAACTTAAGTGATGCCGTATTCTTTCAGAAATCTAGCAGAAACATTCTCTAAACAAAATGAATAATCCCCACACTGCTAGCCAAGAGTAGGAAGTGTAAAACTATTCACAGTGTACGATTAGTGACAGCATTCAACCAGATCAAAGCCAAGAGTGTAAGGTGAGTGTAGGATACAAAAGACAATCGTAAAGTGTTTCAAATGAATATCCTATTGTAACTTACGTTGTCAGCATTACGGCATTGTTCTCGTCCATTTTGTGAATATTAAGAGTTTGTTCTCATTTATTTACTTATGCCTGAGTGGATAGTGCTGAGCCAAACTGCATGGTTTTGTTCTCTCAATCTTGTGCATATATGTGGATAAGTGATAAGACGATGAATTTTCCCCAACAAGTTCGCTTACATGAGCATAGCAAGTGCGTTGACAAAAGAAAACAACACCGCGTACAATGAAATGCCCATTGAAAGCTCACTGCTAGAAAAACAAGGGCAAGGGGAGGGGATCCGGTGCTATGGTTGTGTGAGAGAGAGAGGAGACAGAAAAAGAAGACCTCTCTCTCTCTCCTCTCTCTCTCACAACCACAGCACCGGATCCCAGCCCAAAAAACAATAGCAGCTAAAGGACTACGAGTGACAATAAATTTACAAGATAGCTTATGATTCTCATGGACAATCACTGAAACATGACGGCTGACAAGAGAATGATGGCATACATACCTGCGCCCCTGACAATGTGTATGCATCTAATAAACTGCGGAGAATCTCAAGAAAATGGCAATGCATGTCATCCCCAAAATCAGTAATCATACCTTGAACCTGTACAGATTAATCCAGCCATCATCAGTGCTACTGAGGAATAAAATTAATTGAAAGAAACTTGATTGCAAGCACTAAATTGAAACACGTGCTACCTTTAGACAGAGTCATCCAGAATAATGATCACAAGAACAAACTGAAACTACAGGGAAAAGCCTGCCAGGTCTAAAAGGCAATATATAAGAAAAGAAGAATCAAACTAACACTTTATTTTCCCTACAAAGGAGGGGAAGTGAGAGAGGTAAAGAGCCAAAGAAGACAAGCATCCCGCATCACTTATCTGTAAGGACGAAGAATTATTCAAGGAAGAGTCCACATCTAGGACAAACATGATTGAAATATTCCTAGCAAGATGGATAGAACTATTGTACATGACACAAAATACGATGTTTGATGAATAAATGCCACGTAGCACCTAAGTTTAAGAACAGAATCAAAATAGAACACGATACTAGCACACCAATAAAGTCTAGTGCAATCTTTCTGTAAATACCCATGTATCATACGTTACCCCCCTAATAAGGGAAAATAATACTCTAGTTTGAAGTTCTCCCCAACTTTCAACTGTAGGTTTAGAGGGAAAAAAGTAACGAACAAAATGGAGAACCTAAAAGCAATAACAGAAAAGTTTAGGTGGCAGCATTAACGCTAGCAACAAGAAAAAAAAGGAAACAATAAAGCAACAATAAAGTAATAGTAGAGCAAAAATAAAGCATGCTAGCAACAAGCACCAATAAGGCAGCAGCACTTGCAAACATGCAAGTCTAAGGGCGCTATGAACTAGTTTTGTTATGCTCCTCTATTCTAAACCGCTATGTTGGCTACACGTATTTTAACCCGCCACTCAACCCTATCTAAGGCCATCTCCTCATTTAGGTTTAGGTGGGTGAGGAAATGTCTAGTCATCTCCATCTAGCGTTTCTTTGGCCTGCCTTTTCCTCTCCTCCCGTGCATTAACAGAGGCAGTGGTCAGTCTCCTCATAACATTCCCAAACTATCACAAATGTTCCTCCCTCAACTTGCCCTTAATTGGAGCTACGCCTAATTTGCTTCTAATAACGACGTTTCTGATCCTATCCTTCCTTGTATGTCCACACATCCACAGCACCATCCTCATTTCCGCCATCTTCACCTTCTGGTTGTGTTGCCATTTAACTGGCCAATATTATGCACCATATGACGTACGTAGCCAATCTAAATACCGTCTTATAGGATTTTTCCTTCAATTTTAGCAGAAACTTTCGATGGCATAGTACCACAAAAACCATCTTCCACTTATGCCATCCTACTTTAATCCGGTTGTTGACATCCTCAACTACTCCACTGTCTTGTTGTACCATAGAACGCAAATATTTGAAATATTCTTTTTCCTGTATTCATTCTGACTCAATCTTCACATCTTCTACGCTTGGTCTGGTTGAGGTACAGAACTTAAATTCCATATACTCAATTTTTGATCTTCTGAGCCGTAAGCATTTCGATTCCAAAGCTCTTCTCCAAAGTTCCAACTTCTCATTAACCTCTTCTCTTGACTCGCCTGCTAGGACTATATCATTCGCAAAAAGCATGCACCAAGGCACATTCCAATGTGCCTAGCGAGCTCGTCCATAACTAGAATAAACAGGAAAGGGCTCAAGGATTATCCTTGATGTAACCAAACTGCAAGCAGGAAAGCATATGTCTGCCATACCGTTGTACGCACATTGATCAACGTGTTCTTATACGTCTTTAATAGCTTGAATGTAAGATACGGGGATGCCTTTCTTCTCCAAGACTGTCCATAAGATCTCTCTTGGCACTCTATCAATACGTTCTCCAAATCGATGAAAAATATGTGTAGATCCTTTTGTTTATCTCTGTAGTGTTTTATAGTATGCCTTAGGAGGTAGATGGCTTCCATCATCAATCTACCTGGCATAAATCTAAATTGATTCTCTAAGATATCTGTTTGTTGCCGTAGCCTTCTTTCTATGACCCGCTCCCATAGCTTCATAGTTTGGCTCATGAGTTTGATACCCCTATAGTTGGCACAACTCTTAATGTCGCCTTTGTTCTTATAGATCGGTATCAAAGTGCTCTTTCTTCACTTGTCAAGCATCTTCTTATTTTGAACAATTTGTTTGAATATTAGTCAACCAACTTATGTCCTTCCCTCTAATGCATTTCCATGCCTCAATAGGTATTTCATCTAAGCTGACTACTTTACCCCTACCCATCTTCTTCAAAACTTCCTTGACTTCCTCAAGTCTAATACGGCTATAGTAAAAATAGTTCCAATGCTCCTCAAAGACCGGAGTTCTCCTAGTAATATGTTTGTATCCCCCTTTTCGTTGAACAAATCGTAGAAGTAAGCTTTCCACACTACTTTAATTTGTTGCTCAACCACAACAACCTGTCCATCCTCCCCCATGATGCACTTCACCCAAACTTTCTCTAGCTTTAGCAATTTTGTATATGTCACTTGCTCCCTCCTCAGAGGGCACCAACACGCCGTCACCGGATCCCATTAGAACTCCGAAGTTAAGCGTGCTTGGGCGAGAGTAGTACCAGGATGGGTGACCTCCTGGGAAGTCCTCACCCTCGGGTTGGGGAAACTAGGAAACAGCCTCTCTTCAGGTTAACACCCTCTGAAGGGGGAAGGCTGCGTACATCCGCCCCCCCCAGACCCTGCGTAGGCAGGAGCCCTTGGGGCACTGGGTATGTTCCTTCACCTGCTCCCTCCTCAGTATCCAACCTCTAGTAGAAACCCTCGTTAAGCTTTGGATTGTGCCTCTCTAACTGTTATCTTTGCTTATTTCTTGGCTTGTTTATATTATTGTTTCTGGTCCTTGTCTCCACTTCGATCCCAATCCCTGAAGCAGTCTCATTTGGCCTTAATCTCCTCTTGGACTTCCCTGCACCACCACCAGGATTCTCTGTGGTTTGGTGCCCCATCCTTTGACTCGCTGTGCCGAACCTTTTTTGCCATTCAGTTCCAAATGTAATTTACATCCCACTTAAGTCCCAATCAAGCTTAGACTCTACTCTTTCCTTAAAGGTATGGTACTTGTCTCCCTTTAAGTCCCACCAATAAGCGTGTGGGTACATGAGTTTCCTAGTTCTCTTGTCCCTTTTCTTTGCCTTAACATCAGCACATAAAACCCCATGCTGCATGGTTAAGCCTTCCCAGGGAACAACCTTACAATTCGTGCAGTCTTTGTGGGCTCTCTTCCTTAATAGTATGTAGTCAATCTAAGTCCTTGCCCCACCCCTTTTATACGTGATGATGTGCTCTTCACGTTTTCTGAGGAAGGTGTTAGCAACCATTAACTCATAAGTGACCGAAAAGTCTAGAAGAGCTTGACCCTCACCATTTCGAGTTTCAAACCCAAAGCCTCCGTGGTAGGACGTGTATCCATCTGTGGCGGCACCCACATGCCCATTGAAATCACCACCTATCACAACTTGTTCGCTCTGGAGTATACCTTGCATTGTTATGTCTAAGTCCTCCTAGAATCTAGCCTTCTCCTGCTCTATGAATCCCATCTGTGGTGCATAAGCACTTATGACGTTCAATATCTCCCCTTCTAGAACAAAGTTAACGCTAATAATCCTATTGCTAAACCAGGAAACTCCCACACAATTAAGCCAATTAAATGTAAAGCCAATTAAGCCACGCAATTAAAGACTTAGAGCGGCTAGATACATAATAGAAGAACACTCTAGGATGGTCTAGACTAAATGATCAAAATGGGATGTCAGAAGCAAAGCTCCGTCGATCCCGTAGAGAAATAAAGCCCATGACAAATTATCCATAAAAGCTCTAGCATTCTAGAACACTCAAATTCAGAAAGGGAAGCAAATTTTCTAAAACTTGACTCCATTTCCTATGCCAGCGAATACTCTTAAGGCTGTGTTTAGAGCATGGAATTGGGGCCCGAAATTGGGGTTGAGACTAAAATGGGGCCCAAAATTACAATTCTGTTGTTTGGTTCATCTACCGGAATAGGAATTACAATTCCACTACCCAATTCCATGGAATTGGATTTTAATTGAAAATCATACTTTCCAATTCCTTGGGGTGGGAGTAAGGAATTGCAATCCATAGTAACTTCATTGACCTGAACCCCAAAATGACCCCATTTGAATAAGCCAAACCCAAGATGACTTAAAATCTAAAGCCTAAAATTTGACCCGAACCTCAAAATCACCCAACTCGAATGACTTGAAATGACCGAAATCACCTTAGGTCAAAGTCCGAAGTGACCCAACCCGATTGACCTGAAACTTGAGTTGACTCAAATCAAAAAACTGAAACTACTTGACTTGAACGTGATATAAACAAAATGAGCCGAAATGGAAATGACCCCATCAAAGTGACCCAAAACTTAATACGACCCAAACCAAAAATGACTGAACCCATCTCAAACTCAACCTATGAGAAATTTGAAATGATACAACTCGTTTGTCCCAAAACTAAGATGACTCGAGCTTGAAATGACCTAAGTCAACCAACCAGATCGATTCTAGCCTTAATCCTGAAAAGACCTAACCCGATCAGCTAAAAATCCGAGATAACATGAACACTAAATGACCCGACGTGATACTTGACATGATTTGACTCGAAACTCGAATAACTCAAACTAAAAGTGAATCACTTCGACCATAATAGCTCGAATGCAATGTGAATTGCCTCGATCAAAATCCAACCGTAGTTGATTTAAAACTCGAAATACTCTAACTCAATTGATCGAGGACCCTTAATGATTCGAATCATTATGTAATCATAATTCCGACCTCCAATTTCTTTGATGAACCAAAGGGTGGAATTTCAATTCTATCAGAATTCTAATTCCACCAAAATTGGAACTTGAATTGCAATTCCACAGTCCAATTCCAATTCCATGTGCCAAACAGAGCCTAAGAAACAAGTTCCTGGAGATTCAATGAAAGTCATTCTCAACAAAAGTTCACAAACTCTGATAATGATGACTGGAAGCAAGAAAGCTGGTCGCTGCAACTTGAAAATGAGAACAGGACTTGCAATTTCCTTCAGTGAAAAAATCATACTAACTAAGGTAACTAAAGGCTCTATGCCACAAACTATATTCTTTTCAGAATTCAACATAAGATGGCAGAAGAATAACAGGTTTGCAACTTATAACATAATCTTCCACCAATCATCAAAGTATAGTTCCTAAGTTACATCCATCTTCATCAGATATTTTGAAATGGTTGAATTATTCTGAAAAATGGATCGAAGTGCCAAAAAAATAGAAAAACAAAAGCATTTGGAAAGTGGAGATGTTTGACATATGACTCATAAGTTACTAGCTCTGGTTGCAGAACTAGCTAGCATCATCCTCATCTACAGAAGCAAGGCCCCACCTATGTTAATATATGGCACTATATTCAAGTTATATTTATCCAAGGCCCCAACTTTTAGAAATTATGTTTAAAGTCTCAATTGTTAATATCAATAATTTTTTTTATTAAATTGTTTTATAATTTGTTGTATTCGTATTATGCTATTATAAGAAATTTTATTATAAATAAAGGGCCCCATTCAAAACCTTTGCTTAGGCCCCCGAAAATGTCAAGACTAGCCCTGTATTCACCTACATCATAAATAGACATTTCCTTGACATTTGCAGTTCAATACTTAATGCTGTACATGATATTTTTTTATAGAAAAGATGTAACGTTGCACAAAGTCTGAACTACTGTATTCCAAATTCTAAGGTTTTGACTATTTGTACCACAAAATTAACAGAACTAAATGCAGTTAAAACCTGATCTCATGCTATAGCCTGTAAGAACTGCATACCAGGAGACCGAGAAGAGGAAATCCTTCAGGCCGAATGACATAGGAACGCAAAAGGTTTGGGTCCTGGTTCAGGAAAAGAATAAGAGTATCTGCCCTGCATCCATTGCAAAGAAATCTAGTCAAAGATACATTAATGACATTCTTTAGTATCAACCAACTTTTCGCAGATAAGTAATAAGAGATTTATACCAAGAACACATTGTAAAATGTCAACATCGGCCAAATGGACCAGGTGAAACATCAGCCAGTAAGGAATAATTGGAAGGATGGGAACACTTTACCCAATTAACACAAGCCGTTTGTCTTCACTCTGCAATATGTCAATGATGATGTCAAAGATGCCCTCATTAACCAGATCCCTAACAAACATTTCAAAGGGGGAAAATGTTCAAGGGCCAAAAAAAGAAAAATTATATTCCAATACAACACTGTAAGCTCAAAGAAGACATGATCACCAAACTCTGATCATAATGAGTACACTAGGATACAACAATAATGCAGACAATTAAAGACCATTTAGTACACCGCTCTAAGTTGATCCAAAACCATTCTCTATTCATAGGTCTTTATTTTTTTTAAAAACATATTGCTGAATAGCATTCATTGCAATTGAGGTTTTCTGGTTAATCATATGATTCTGAAAGGTGACGGTGGGCAACGAGGGTAGGGATGATGATGGTCGCTGAAGGGCAGTGTGGGTCAAGGGTGATGGTAGGTGGTGGGAGTGCCTTGTCACGGGCCGCCTTTGGCTAACACTATCCCTGGTGCTCAGTAAGCAAACATATGCCATATGGGGTCTCCTTAGCCTGTCCATTACTAATGCGCATGGGTTGTATGCAGGTATGTCCGTGGTATGCCGTATATTTCGTCTCTTGAAGGTGCGTAATGCTGCTTGTTGACCATAGGGGGTAGGCTGGTCCGGCCCTAGCCTCAGGGGCTTGGGCGCCACACGGATGATCTACGCTCTTCCCATGACAAGTGGTATCAGAGCAGATTTACGTGATGGCTAGAAGCAGTGTTGTGGAGGAAGGGAATATTAGTACATCACAAGTTATAGAGGAGCAACTGAGGGGAAGACTGGAGACCCGTACGAAGAAGACAAAGACTAAGGACCCGTCAACACAACGGGATGCGCCTAGTAGTCTTGAGGCACGGGTGGCGAAATTGGAGTTGGCCATGGGTCATGTCCACGACCACTTAGACACGGTTGATCCTTGGAGGAAAATGTCTCATGGTTGGAGGACAAGGTCCTTGGTGCCATTAATGATGTCAATAATGCCATGGAGGAGCAACTTGATGAATTGAAGGCTGCGTTGTTTGGACTTCGTCAAGAGTTTGACATTGTCAAAGAGCATTGCACCTTGTGCAAGTCCGCTGTAGCTAGAGGGGCTGGCTCGGGCAGCATGTCCCATGTCAAGGTCCCGAACCCGCCTACATATGGAGGGAAACGAAACGCCAAAGAAATTGATAACTTCTTGTGGTGTTTGGAGAGATACTTTGAGGCTCTTCGTCTTGATGATGACGCACTCGAGATCAACACCCCATCTATGCATTTACAAGATGATGCGGGGTTGTGGTGGAGGAGACGCCATAGTGACATAAGCCGTGGGCAGTGCACTATGGATACTTGGGAGGACTTTGATCGTGACTTCAAGAAGCATTTCTTTCCAGAGAATGCCGAGAGTGTGGCTGTGAAGAAGCTTTGGGGGTTGAAGCAAAAGGGGTCCATCCGGGACTATGTCGCTGAGTTCCAGTCCCTCATGTTGGAACTTCCAGACATGTCCGAAGCACTGAAACTCATTTATTTCTTGGATGGCTTGCAATCATGGGCTGAACTGGAGGTGAAGCGTAGAGGGGTCCAAGATCTTGCCACGGCCATTTTCGAAGCAGAGAACTTAGTAGAGTACAAAAAAGACTTTACTAAGAAGGAGCACAAGGGTGGCAAGGGGAAAAGTGGGGGAGATAAGCCCTACAGACCATCTTCGTGGAAGGACAAAGGGAAGCATCATGAGAACAAGCATCACGAGAACAAACATCATAACAACAGGTCAGACCACGGCAAGCGCAGGTCCTATTTTCTATGCGCAGGCCTGTACTTTGCCCGTGACTGTCCTAAACGTCAAGTGTTGAGTGCCCTAGTTGCTAAGAGAGAACAAGCAGCAGAGGGGGCAAGCATGGGTTCGATGGGCATCTTGGGGTCTATGTCCCAGGAGGTGCGCGCTGCGCCCAAGTCCAGTGCGGAGGGTGCTGCGCGTGTCCAGACACAAACACTGGGCACTGTCCGGATGCCAATGCAAGTGCGCACGAGTGCGCAGGCCACGAGGACCGAGGCGCAGGTCTGCGCTCAGGTCCGGAAGGGTGCGCGCAGTGGTGCGAAGGGCTCCGCATCAAGAGCACACTCAAGACAAGGGTTGATGTATGTCAACGCACGAGTGAACGGTGCAAAGACTAAGGCACTGGTTGACACCAGGGCCATGCACAACTTTGTGTCCGAGCATGAGGCAGCACGGCTCAAACTAAGCTTTGCTAGCGAAATGGGTTGTATGAAGACCGTAAATGCTTCATCCAAGCCCATTCTTGGGGTTGCTAATGGAGTGCCCATTCAGTTGGGAGATTGGAGGGGCATGCTTGATCTAACAGTCGTTACGACGGATGACACCAAGGTAGTGTTGGGGATGGATTTCTTTGACACCGTGAAGTCCGTATCATTTCCGAAGGAGAACGTGATGGAGATAACATATGGCCAAGAAATCTTTGTTGTGCCCCTACTACGTGAGAAAGTAGAGGCAAAACTTCTCTCGGCTGTTCAGTTCAAGAAGGGAATCTGAAAGAAGCAGATGACTTATATTGCTAGATTCGTAGAAGATAAGGAGCCCAGTTCTATGGAGGTGCCTGAGGAAGTGAAAGGGGTACTTAATCCCTTTCAAGACATGATGCCACCCGAGTTACCGAGACACCTACCTCCGAGGAGGGAGGTGGACCACAGGATCGAGTTAGAGCCGGAGGCAAGGCCTCCTGCCATGGGCCCTTACCGAATGGCTCCACCTGAGTTGGAGGAGTTGCAGAAGCAGTTGAAGGAACTGTTGGATGCAGGGTTCGTTAGGACCTCTAAGGCCCCGTATGGTGCAACGGTTTTGTTCCACAAGAAGCAAGATGGATCACTTCGTATGTGCATAGACTTCCGAGCCTTGAATAAGGTCACGGTGAAGAACAAGTATCCCATCCCACTCGTGGCAGACTTGTTTGATCGTTTAGGGAAGGCACGGTACTTTTCCAAACTGGACTTGAGGTCCGAGTACTAGCAGGTCCGGATTGCTGAAGGGGACAAACCAAAGACAACTTGTCTGACCCGATATGGTGCATACGAGTTCTTGCTGATGCCATTTGGACTGACAAACGCACCAGACACATTTTGCACACTCATGAATGAGATCTTCAAGCCGTTCTTGGACAAATTTGTTGTGGTATACCTTGATGATATTGTGGTATACAGTGAGTCCTTAGAAGAACATGTGGGGCACCTGAAGCAAGTGCTCCAAGCTTTGAAAGAGAACGAGCTCTATGTCAAATGGGAGAAATGCTCGTTTGCACAAGAGGAAGTGTCCTTGCTTGGCCACCGCATTGGCCAAGGGGAGATCCGCATGGACCTAGCCAAGGTCCGCACAATCGAGGAGTGGGAAGCGCCTAAGGGAGTTAGTGAGCTAGGGTCATTCCTAGGCCTAGTAAACTACTACCGACGGTTTATTCTCGAATATTCGGCTAGGGCTACGCCCCTAACCAACCTGTTGAAGAAGAAAGTACCGTGACTTTGGGATGAGTCATGCCGCACTGCTTTTGAGAGCTTGAAGCAGGCTATCATGGAGGAGCCTGTTCTGCACCTGCCCGACTTTGGGCAACCCTTCAAGGTGCATACCGATGCCTCAGACTATGCCACTGGGGGAGTGTTGATGCAAGAGAAACATCCTGTTGCTTTTGAGTCACGCAAACTCAATGACACGGAGCGTCGTTATGCCACACATGACAAGGAGATGACCACCATCATCTATTGCTTGAGGGTATGGCGTCATTATTTGCTTGGGAGTAGGTTCGTTGCCAAGACTAACAATGTGGCAACGAACTACTTTCAAAACCAGAAAAAGTTGAGTCCGAAGCAAGCAAGATGGCAAGACTTTCTTGCTGAATTTGACTATGCATAGGAGTACAAATCGGGCACAGCCAAAGGCATCGCAGATGCCCTTAACCGCAAGACGAGCCTTGCTAGTATAAGCATGGTCCGAGGAGATGTCTTGGACAAGGTCCATGATGGCATGGCACATGACCCGTTTACACAACATTTGTTGAAGCTCGCTGAGGAAGGAAAGACACGGAGATTCTAGGTGGACAGTGGGCTGCTGTTTACCATGGGGAATAGGGTCTTTGTTACAAGACGTGAGTTGATGAAGGAGTGTCAAGACTCTAGATGGGCCGGGCACCCGGGGATAGAGAGGACCGTGGCCTTGACAGAGGCAACGTACTACTGGCCTCGGATGAGGGACGATGTGGAAGCCTATGTCAAGACATGTCTTGTGTGTCAACAAGACAAGGTTGAGCACAAGACCCCTGCCGGTTTGCTTGAGCCTCTACCCATCCCGAGCCAGCCATGGGAAAGTGTTTCCATGGACTTCATCTCCGCCTTGCCAAGATCGGAAGGGTGTGGATTAATCATGGTTGTGGTTGATCGACTCTCTAAATATGGAACTTTCATTCCTACGCCTAAGGACCACACCGCAACCAAAGCTGCACGGTTGTTCCTCAAGCACGTTGTTAAGTATTGGGGACTACCGCGAAGCATAATCAATGACTGAGATCCAAGGTTCACAGGCAAGTTCTGGGCCAAACTGTTCAGGTTGATGGGTTCGAACCTCCACTATTCCACAAGTTTTCATCCACAAACCGATGGGCAAACCGAACGGGTGAACGCTTTGTTGGAGTTGTACTTGAGACATTATGTGGGGGCCAACCAATGAGATTGGGCAACGTTGATTGACATTGCCCAGTTTTCATACAACCTACACAAGAGCGAGTCAACGGGCCATAGTCCTTTTGAGCTTGTCATGGGACAACAGCCCTTGACTCCGCAAGCTGTGGCCACCGGGTACACAGGGAGCAGCCCCACAACATACCAGGCTGAAAAGAGCTGGAACGAGAGGTTGGACATTGCCAAGGCCCATCTTGACAAAGCAGCACACAAGATGAAAAAGTGGGCTGACAAGAAGAGGAGGTTCTTAGAGTTCCAAGTTGGGGATTTGGTGATGGTAAAGCTACTAGCAGTACAATTCAAGGCCCTACGCAAAGTGCACAAGGGTCTGATCCGTAGGTGCGAGGGGCCTTACCCAATCCTCGCTAAGGTTGGGAAAGTGTCCTACCAAGTGGAGTTGCCACCGAAGATGAAGATACATCCAGTTTTCCACGTTAGTGTCCTGAAACCGTATCACAAGCACGTAGAGGACCCGAGCCGAAGTGAATCTGACTGGGCCCCTACGGCCGTGATAACGTCTTTTGACAAAGAGCTGCTGAGATCCTTGCTGACCGTACTGTGGGACGTCGGGAAGTGCCAAGATACACCGAGTACTTGGTTTGTTGGAAGGACCTTCCAGACAACGATGCAACATGGGAAAAGGAGGATGACTTGTGGCAATTTAAGAGGGTGATCGAGGCATTCAAAGCTACTTGACATTGACGGGGACGTCAATGGCTCAAGTGGGGGAGAGTGTCACCCTCCATCTATTTTAGTAATAATTTTTATTTAACGCTTGACTTTGTAAGAACATTCTAGAAGGCTCTAAATCATACTAGAGCCGTCCAGGATGTTCACGCACCACACTATGTACTTAGGTTCATGTATTGGGGAAGAAGTGTGTCCTTTGACATGGAGAGGCGCGTCTCTTGGGACCTTGACACTGTCCGGGAGCGCGGGACTCCCGAAGGGGACATGTCCCTTCCTTGTTTGTTTAGATTAATGTACTTAGTCTATATTCATGTATTTACTTAAGAGTAATGTCTTTTAGCATTGGGTCATGTCCCTTGGGGGTTGTACACGGTTCATGCACCCTTGTAATTATTCTTTGAGTATAAATAAAGGGTGAGTGGCATTTGCCACGGGTGACCACCAACCAACCAATTCCAAAAACTCTCTCTTTCTCTCTTCCAACGTGTTCTTCAATTATACTTGTGTTTCTAATATTATTTTCCCTTAAACGCTTTCGTGCCTTTATTCCGCATTCATATAACCTTTGGGTTTTCGGGTAGCCTGACTTAACGAGGGACTTTTGGAGTGAAGTTAAGTGGCGCACGAGCCTGACAAGAGTGTCAAGAGTCGTCCCGTGACAGTTGGTATCAGAGCGAGGCTCATGATATGCAAGTAAGCAGCTGTGGAGGGTTCGGGCTTTGTCCATGGTGGTGGACGCTTCTAGGGAACGGGAGTTGCTTGGGTCCCCGGTGCATCGAGCGGGTTTGTCCGTGGGTATGGACACTCCTTGTGTGGGAGGGGCACTCCAACGAGGAACTTTCGGAGTGAAGTTGAGTGGCTCGCGGCTCCGGTTGTGGTGGAAGGCGCACCGTGTTGGTAGCCAGTCAGGCGTGCTGACCATATGGCTGGCACGCTGCGTGGAGATTGGGCCGATCCTTCGGGTGCAGTGCGAAGTTCACAAGGTGAAGAGTCAACAAGCATCGTGAAGCGAGACATGTACGTGGTGCACCACGGTGCATGGAGCTGGCAAGTTGCTTCTTGGGCACGCTGCTTATCGTCGGGCGAGTGTCAATGGCATGTCAGAGATGTCACGCTGGAGGGGATGACGATGTGGTCGTACTGTGACCAATCAAGGCTGCTAGAGATGCAGGGATGCGACGATGGGCAGGCACCCGCAACAACGACGTTTGCAGAATTAGGTGGGAGAGAGTGTCACGGGCCGCCTTTGGCTGACATTGTCTCTGGTGCTCAATAAGCAGACATTTGCCATATGGGGTCTCCTTAGCCTATCCGTTACTAATGCGCATGGATTGTATGCAGGTATGTCCGTGGTATGCCGTGTATTTCATCTCTTGAAAGTGCGTAATGCTGCTTGTTGACCATAGGGGGTAGGCTAGCCCGGCCCTAGCCTCAGGGGCCTGAGCGCTGCAAGGGTGATCTACGCTCATCCCGTGACAGCCTAGTGATATTGGGTAGTGGAAAGTAGTAAGGATGGTCATGGTGGTAGCAGGGGCAGCAGAGCAAATGGTGGTGGTGGTGGTTGTTCAGGCACTTGCAGCACTAGGGATGCCGCTGATTATGGAGGGGGTAGCAGTGGGCAGTGAGGATGTGGCACTCATGGCTGTCCAAGCCGGCTCACGAGCACCAGTGACTGGCTTTGCTTAGTATATAATTTGAAATGCTAGAGCAATACCGAGCTTAAGTCCAGCCTAGTTGGGTTGTCTACCTAAGTAAACCAAGTATCAGACTGATAAAGCTCAGTTTGATGGTTTGCAAGCCTTAATGAAGTTAATTATAATTCTCAAATATTCACAATAAATTAAGCCTAACAAGTCGGGTTTTCCGCCAAGTTTGCCTAGCAGGATTTGAGCTAGCTCAGCTAGCTCCAAGTCAAGCAAAATTATAGCTAGCCAAGCTCAACCTTATGAGGGTAGGCGGTGGATTGGTGACAGCATGGTGAGGGTCGTGGCGACAGCAGTAAAGGAAGTGGGGGTAGTAATAGTGGCAGGGATGGTGGTTGGGATGATGTCCAGTGAGGGTGGTGGCGACGGCGACGGCCATGGGGATGTCAGTGATGCTGCCAGTAGAGGTAGCACTTGCATGAGACATTTTGTTGTTTCCTTGTTTCTGTTTTAATTTTGTAATGGAGGAAGAAACAAAAAATAGTATACCAGTAATACGGAACATATTTGAATTCATTCTCCTAAAAAAACATAAAATTACAAACTCAAAAGTAATATGAAAGAGTCATAGATAAAACATTCTGTCAGAAAACAAAGCGACAAAGGTTCCATTTGGTTCAACGGGAAACATTTTCTTGGGAAAAGTTTTTTTCACAATATTTTCAATTAAAAATTAATTTTTCTTAAAAACTTGTGTACTTTTAGCTGAAGAAAATAGTTTCATTATATAAATTTGTACGAGGTTCATACTTCTCCAAATTGAGCTTAAGTCAAGCAAAAGATGGAAGATAACAATGGAGAACATTTCCCTTCCGTCAAAGAAAATGTTTCCCCCTTTCATTCCGGGAACATCAATTTCCCCTCAATGGAGAAAAGCATTTTTTGTAGCTGTGGTTGTAGTTGTAAAGTTATGAAAAGAAACAATAGAATCAAGGAAAATGTTTCCGTCCAAACAAACGAAGCCAAAAAGAAAGAACTAATAAATTCTTCTGAAAGAAATATAAGCTTTTACAAGTGCAAACCTAAAGAGGCGAATTTGTTGGACCATCTGGAGACTCTTGCTCAAAGCGCAGAACTCTTGCAGAAAGAATACCTAGCTCATCAAAAGAAAACGAAAAAGAAAAAGAAAAGTACACATTTAGAAAGTGAGATGCCCCACCTGGACCAGAATGGTGAATTGAATAACCACTAGTCACGTAACAAGTCCTAAATTAAAAATAGCAGTGCCAATAAGAACCTCGTGCTCACAAAAATTTGAATGAATAGTCAAAAACTCATCAATTGTATACCTCTTCTATAGTTTTTGACATGTAATATTACCTATATATATATACACACACATTATAGAGGTCATTATAATGTTACACAAGCACCAATTGTGTAATAGTTGGCTGACAATGAGCTGTGTTACGTTACATCATAGTAACAGCATTCAGAATAATCGTACACTTACACTTGAAAGACCTGTGTGAGACAAGCAAATAGTAAAATCATGGAACTCAATGTCTCCCCAACTGTAGAAGGACCTTTTGACTTGAACAATGAGTGAGTGAGTATGCATAGGTTAACTACTTAGCATATTGTTAACTCTACGAATGGTTAGATGAGCACAAGCTTCTTCAACTGGAAAGTATAATCCTCCTATTTTGCACTCATTTCCACCATTTCTAATAATTCCAGCAAGTTTTAAACTGCAGGACGGCCACTCTCCCCCAAAAAAACCCAAAAGAAAAGGCTAAATAGTAATGACTCCACCAGCAGGATGAAGAGAACTGACTTCTTTTAGAAGGGAGGGAAAACCTTGATGTTTGAAAGACTTTCTGAAGCTTTGTCTCTAGAGAAATGCATAATGTGCTTCTAGAATAGGGAAACGCACAATCATTTATTTTGGCAGTGTGCAATAGCTCGGGACAAAACGGTGCAAGCTATTCTCACTGCTTGACTAGAAAGTATGCTAGCCCAAGATCGGTTGAGAATATCCTCATGATTAAGTGCTATAACATAGGAAAGGGGAGATACATCATAATATTATTCTCCACAACTAAGATTGCAATTCTCGGATGTATTCGGCTAAAAAGGAATGCAAGGACTTTCAAAGACCAACATACACCGGTGAACTTCTTATGATAAAATGTGGTCCTTTTAGGTGCGATTTGGACTAAGAGCTCGAGGGCTCAATAAAATAGCCTTTGCTGCACTGCACCAGAGGAACTAAAGGGCTTTATATTGTTAGTTCTTGATCCTTTTTTCAAAATGATGCAAAGTTGTACATTTGAGATCATCTTTCCCTTAGCTCTCTGTAAATTATATGCTCTCTCTCCTGATAATGTTTCTTTTTTGGATCAAAGAAATATATTTTAATTGTGCAAGCAGTCAGGTTTCATCAACCTTCAATACAATGCCACCACACTGCCTCTTGGCATAGTTACTTCACCTCTATATTTTGCCTTAAGATAACCATGTCGTTAAGAGTACATGGCAATGTATGACACTCAAATCACTGTAAATTAGATAAAGGAAAATTCAACATATATGTCCCAGTCCCATACTCGAGCCAGGGAAACACTGCCACTTCGTGAGGGATTAGATTAAGGGTAACATTGCAGAATCAGGGATTCCCACTTCGACATACGTGAGGGTCCATGTAATAAGCATGGACTTGATAGAGGAACAAATCATGACAAGATTAAGCTCACTATACTAAAAATTAGTAAATGCAAACTTCAATCAGGATCACCGTCAGTGAAGGGCGTGCAATTAAATAATGGTTGTTGCATATTGGATTTTGAGCTAATGCATTTGGCTATGACGCAATGGTTACTCTGTAACAGCCTGAATAATACGTACTTTTTTTTTTTTTTGGCTAAATCATATTTATTGTATTTATATGTCACAAAACTATCAAAGGAACTATTAATATGATTGATTGTACAGCTATTCCATTTATATGTTCGGATTGAACGGAGTTTTCAGATTTGCAGATATTACTTATACCTATTTTTCAAAAGATTGAAAAACTGAAATCAGTTAAACGCATTTTCCAGTTTTCTCTATAAAAATTAATGATTTTTCACTCCTAAACACGTTTTCCAAATGGAAAATAGAAAATAAAAACTGAAGATGAAAAGGAAAACTAGACATTAACAATGTTTTTAGTTTACAAGCGGGGCCTTAAGTTCCGTTTACTAAACCAGGCAACATCCCATTTCCCTGCAAAGAGCAACCTTTATGCAACTGTGAACCACAGTTTGATTCCACAGACTGAAGGGTGACACGCGGTGGGAAAGACAAAAGAAATCTCTCACGAATAGCATGAAATGACAACTTGGTCACACATAACACTTGACCACACTAGAAACCACACAGTTCTAGCTAATATTACATGGCTCGGACAAACTATGTAAGCACAGCCAGAAGCTTGTCAACCATCAGGAAGAGAAAGTGCAAACAAACAAGTTAATTAGATTGGCTACTAGGAAATTACCAAGTTTTTCTTCGACTCTACTGATGTACAGGACGATTTCAACCTTGAAAACAATTCTTGAATGAAATTACTATCATCTTTTAACAAAGATACAACCTGCAACACAGTAGTGAGTCACCTTGCATCACCAGTCATGAAGAAAGTAAATGAGAGAGACTCCAAGCCATGATTATCATGGACCATGAAACATCATTCTTACCACAGCATTATTTGCGTGTATTATTGAATTCAGACTTGCCACTGTTGCTTCATCCAGTACTCTGGGCAAAACCACGTCCTAACAGAAATAAAAACAGCAGCCCATCATGATCCAGTTTGTGAAAGAAGTGCCTTCTAATAGCACCCGCACTCGAATAGCCAAATATGACACAATTGTGGTTTTCGACTTCTTATGGCCGAATTCAGTCTGCTGTCAAGGCATCAAATCTGATGTGAAAGTGCAGCCTCTGCACAGGGCGCATCACTGATGTTCTAGTTCGACCGAACAAATAAAGCATTCGATTGATCGAGCCTTTTTATTTATTTTCAGTAAAAAAAACATTTGAAGCACAAAAAGAGGCTCACATGATCAATAGAATTCAACAGATTTTGAAGAAAAAAACTAACCGTGCGTTAATTAAACCACGTTATTTTGGCCAGCTGTTTTACGAGGGCCATCAAAAAATGTGCACCTACACCCAAATATGAAGTACAGGGCACAGGTGCTCTAAGGAAACACAACATACTCAAGATTGATTTTCAAACCTTCAAATAACTGATTCTGTATGTCTGATGTATCTTTGACAACACCACCGGATCCTTGATAGGTATGACCTAACCATTAAAAAGAAAACAAAGCAAAGGACAATGAGAAACGTGAAAATGGTCAAGAATGGTGCAGTCAAGATTTCATCTTCCCAGCAGTCGCATGTTTCAACCTCTAGGCATGCATATGAGGAAAGCAAAACCATTTTGGTAAATGGGCAAAGCAGAAAGAGCATAAAAGGAAAAGAAGAAAAAGGTAAATTAACGTCTTACCTCCCTGAAAACCACTTGCTCCTTTAGAAATTTACGGTGCTGGACATGAGGAACTTCAGGATCATCTAGAGAAGTTTCAAGCAGCTGGTCATCAATCACACAACCCACGAACTAGAACAATTTCTACCCTAGCTGACCTTTTTTTCATTAATCAGGCAGCGGCATACACATAATTATACATAAAAAGGCGTTACGATTCTAAATTTTGGGGATTCCATTCAAACGGTTGAATTCAGAGATTAATATGCGTAAGCACACCAAGAAGGTCAACGGAGAAAGGTTCAAAGACATGTAGCAAGCAAATCAGACATATAATACACAGCAGCAAAAGTGTAGATTAAAGACTAGAAACATGTAGGAACTCCAGCCAGTTGACAAGCATAAGGGGAGAAAAGATTCAAATAAAGTAGTAAATATATGCATAACAACACACTCAAAATGAACGGTAATTTGTTCTGCAAGGACACGCTTAATCCCTGCTAAACCACTCTGACTAAATATAGTTGGAATGGTCGGATTCACATTAGTCCAAGCTAAACCACTTATAATCAATCAACGTTAATGTCCAAGACTATCATCCGGGTCTGCATGATTGTAGGGACATTAAGAAGGCTTGTGAGCGAGAAAGAAAAGGAAGTGCCATCCACAAACTACAAGAGTAACACCGGAACGTTTTCCAACACAATAGTAATAATGTGAATAACAAGCTTCAAAATATTCTACTAAGAGGGGTTGGCTGTTGGATGGATCTGACACTTCTACTGCTATATCCTTTTTCCAGCATCTTACTTCATAACAATCCTTTTCAAGCTTTCTCCTTATGCTCTTACGTTTGGAAAGCTAAAGTATCCTTTAGAATTAAGATTTTTACCTCAACTTTACTTCTAAACAAGCTTAATACACAAGATTGTCCGCAAAAACGAAAACCTTTTAAGGCTTTGTCTCCCAAGGTTTGTGTTATGTGCTTCCAGAGCGGGGAGACCCATGACCATTTATTTTTGCATTGTGTTGTGGCTTAGGATTTATGGTGTAAGATATTATCCACCTTTAGCCAGATGTAGGTTTGCCCAAAATTGGTTGAGGGTATCCGTCATACAAAGTTCCATGGCATAGGAAAGAGTAAAGATGTTCTAAAGTTATTATCCATAGCCAAGAATGCAATACTCTGATATACTTGGCTTGAAAGGAATGCTAGGATTTTTAAGAGATCAACATAAGCTAGTTAATTTCTTGTGGGCGAAGGTGGTCTTTGTAGAAGCTCTTTGGACAAAGAGTTTCGAGGGCTCTATTGACATATATAGCCTTAATTGATTTGCAAAGAGATTGGAGGGCTTTATATTATTAGCTCATGTTTCTTATTGTTGCATTTTGTAATTTTGAGGACATCATGTCCTTAATTCTTTGTACATTCTTTCTCTTTTAATATTATCTCTTTTTTCCAATAAAAGCGAAGCTATAGTTGACTATAAAGTTTGTGTTTAGTTGACACAAAAAATCTTTTTATATCCTCTTCATAATTTAAATAGAAATACTAAAAAGTGTTTTATAATTAAGTAGAAAAATATGTGAAACTGGATCTTTTTCACAACTTATTTCAAAACGATGATATAAATATACTATGTTAGCCTTAAATCTTCACCATGACCCACTTTCATTTTTAAAACCACCTGCATCCACCACCCCCCTTCTTCTACCATATCTATATATTGGTTAATATATCATTGAGTCAATTTATGTCATAGGTTCTTTTCAAAAAACATATTCAGACACTATGTAAAAAAAATCTTTATGCATTGCATAACCAAACAGCTCACTCTAGAAAGATACAAGGTTTTAATGAACAGATCTTATTAAAACAGATAAGTTGAAAAAACATAAGTTGATGACAAATGAACCAAACACACCCCAAGCACACCCACCGCAAGAGTCAAAACGGTGACAAGGGTCTCCTAGCCTGACACCTCCAGAAGCCCTAACCCAATCCTTGGATTTACCTTTGACAACAACAGAACAGCTGACCTATTAAAAAGACCGTCATTCCAGCATCTATGGCCAAATCCTTTCCTGATCAAACGTGATCCAAAAAACAGCAACTCTATTCTAGCTTTCTCAAAATCAACTATGAGCATAATGGCATCTTACTCCTGCCTCATCCACTAACTCATTGTCAACCATGGCATCATCCAGAATCTATTTGTGCAACAACCTACATCTGGTCCCTGATCACACTTAAATAACACGAAGAAAGAACTTGCAAGTTTAAACCAGTAAAACAAATGAATCAAACAACTAGAGATATAAACAGCTGCATGTGAAGTAGGCCACACTATAAGACAACAGTGCGCAATAGTTAAGCACAATTCAGTCCAGGATGAAGAAACTTACACTCAAGACACCCAATAATATCCATGATCAGTTCATCGCAAAATATTTTCTCAAAGATCTGCTGACTGTTGAGCATTACTGCACGCAGTGATCAAAAAACACATAATACTAGTAAGACCGTAAGTCACTTGCATCAGTGCACATTGCACCCTAAGAGAAGAAAAGAGCTGAAGTACTCACTGATCCCTTTAACTATCTTAAATATCAAGCGAAGGCTCTCAATATTTTTCAGGTCCTCGCAAATTCTGAAAAGGTCCATCAACTTCTGGAAAAACCCGAGCTGCATAAATCCCAGGAGAGAAAAATAAACCGCAGGGAAAAAAACAGTGAATTCAAGATTACAATGCCATAATAACGGAACAAAAAGAAAGAACTATATTTCCAGACATTAGTAGTTATTGACAGATACAAATACACTGCCATCCCACACAATCATCTCTGCACTTCTATTTACCAAATCAATATCAGACTAATTTTCCCTGTTAGTTTTCACCCACAAGCGATACTCTAGACCACAGCAGAACAAAACGTAACTATGCGTAACTTACCTAAATTTTAACACGGTGATGACAACCCTACCTTCAAATTAAGA
Organism: Simmondsia chinensis; assembly: GCA_018398585.1. Lineage (NCBI taxonomy): Eukaryota > Viridiplantae > Streptophyta > Magnoliopsida > Caryophyllales > Simmondsiaceae > Simmondsia > Simmondsia chinensis. Next base: position 12,273,586 of record JAGTTD010000024.1, read on the forward strand.
ACGGGAGAACAAGAGGATTAGGAAATGACTCTGAAGATGAGTATTAGGAAATGAAAGAAGATAAGAGGATTGGAAATCACAAGTTGAGCCTCTACTGTTGGCCCTAAAGGCTATTTATATTGTAATTTTGATGATAAGTTGATAACAATCATTTAATGAGTCGTCATATTTAATTGTTCTAATCTTGTTTGAAAATGAATCATAAGAAAGCCAGAGAAAAATCATGATTAATCACGTTGATACCAAGCTCTCCAAGACGATGGATCAAGAGGAAAATGATCAACGTTGAAGAGAAGATTCATCCAAAATCAAGAGAACAAGATCCGAGTCCAGGTGCTTCAAGTCGTTTCTTTTATTTTTTACGACTTAGGATCGGAATATATCAATTGAGTCAAAAATCTCAATATCGATTTGTGATGCTCTAAGAAAAATGTTTTTAAAATATTTTGAAATTGGATTTCTAGATCTTATTTGAAAAACAATCAATTCAAATCCGAGCCAATTAAATTTTTCAATAAGAATATTTTATAAATTGGCATTATCAGAATCATGCCCAAAATAACAAGATCAAGACAATTTTATTAAGGTGATATTTTATATTGATTAGACAATTATTCATTAAAAAATAATCCCAAATTGGTAACTAAATCAAGTTAACGGTCAAAAACTTCAACAACCACCGGGGCATGCTGAGTGTAGACACACAAAAGGGATGTGTCAATACACAGACATACAGTAGCCAACGCAAGCTATTGTGTGTCCACACACAGAGGCTGTGTTTCGACACAAAGCTCTGCGATTGGTTCAAACGGCTACTTTTTTATTTGATTTCTTTCCTAATTTTTTCCTAAATCATTCAAACGTCCCTAAGCCTTTCATTCTCCTATAAATAGGGCTTGAATGCTTTGATTTTAATCAACCAATTCTCTCTAAGCATTCTTGATTGAAAGTTCTTGTGCTCTTATTATGCTTTAACGCTTTAATTTCATGTTTTTATTAAAGTTTTCTTGAGCATCACTAATTCTTTTTGTTGTTGATTATTTGAGCTTAATTGGCATATCCTTAACTTTAGCTAAACTTGATTCATTGTCAATTCACTCTTGAAAGAGTGATAATTTCACTGCTTTAATTCATCTTCTTATAAAGGCTGGATCCTGAGTCTACTCTTACACAAGAATCAATTGAAGAAGGTCGAGTCTTAAGCCTACGTACAAAAAGACCGGCTGTAAAGGTTGGATCCTGAGCCTAGGTTTTTAAAAAAAGATCATCGACAAAGTGCAGTCACTTGAGGAGTGGAATAGCTTCCAGGTTAGAAGTGAACCACTATAAAAATCGTTGTGCATTGTTTTCTTCTTGCCTTTACTTTTTATATTTCGCATTCATCATCTATCTTTCAATTTAATTTTTGGTTCTTAAAGTCTAAATTTTTATTTTATCGCGGAAGAACCTAATTCACCCCCCCAGGTTGCTCTTTAGGCCTTCATTTACAATTACGTCTCGCATGTGTCACATGCAATAGGAAGCAAAGTGGTATTCATACAAGCTCATGTCAAATCATATAATTATCTATCTCGACAGTAAAAAGCGTTGATCTTTTCATATATCAAACCAAGTTGCTTCTTCCGGCATTCTGGTCTAACTGCAAGCATGCAAAATCAAAGAAAAAGGAGATGGATGGGAACACATGGAAAGATTAAACCTTCCGAAATTTCAAGGCACCAGGACAGACGCAAATAAGTTGCCATAAGCACCCTGAACTCCAATATAACAGGTCGTTACAAACTCACAAAGACTAGCAAGTTCAGGTCATGAGTTAAATGTTATTATGAGTTTTCTAGGTCAATAAATCATCTAAATTATCACAGGGAAAAAAATTGGAAAGAAATAGACAGATAGAGAAAGCACCATACTTACATCATGCAGGATAAGTTCTGTCACACGCATCTGATCTGTAATACCACTCTCGCTAGTGATCTGTTGAGATAAAATCGAAGCATGACTAATGTATTTATGTCTAACTGCTAAACCTCATAAGGGAAGAAAAGAACGAAGGGAAAAGTAAAACAATTAGTATTGCCATGACTAGGTCTATCATCTTCAATCATCAATAACATAAATATTAAGTTCCCCTTTCTTTATTAGGCCAGTGAAGCTTTGGTTTAATGGTTAAAAAAACACTATAAAGATGAAGCCCTAGGACAAAAGGCCCTAGGTTCAAATTTGCCAGCCCCAACTTGCTTATCTACAGAAAAAAAAACATGTATTTCTTGACAAGGTTACAGTTCCATATAAGTTCAAGAAATCACAATTGAATAGTTCCTTCTTTTTCTTCTTTACTTCTCACCATAACTTGAAAAAGACATATAGCAAAAGCATGGAACGACATCAGTGAATTAATAGGGTCGTGCAAGAGGCCAAAGCTGGACTTTTTCAATGATAGAATCAGGAGACGTATTAAGTCGCGGTTATGCAGTCCCTAAAACCTGAAATGACATATCAAAGTTACGGATAAAGCTCAGAAAAGTGAGAAGCATGTCAACTCTCTTTTTCCTTCCATTAGTTTCATATATCCAATCAAATTCCCAAAAGAACCAACTTCCTCGTATTGGCTACCTCACCCCTCTGATCTCCTTTCCAAAAAGTTGCATTTACAGCAAACAGGGACTGTATCCAATCAAACCCAACATAGACATGATCAATTGCCCTAGTACGAAAGCTGAAGAACAGTCAGGATGCAGATGATCACAAACTCATCAGGAGTCTCACAAATGCAGTCCCCACTTGTCCTTCCCCTAAGCACATTATCAGCAGACAATTTCTAACAAACAGGTCAATTATTAAGGTCATGTTTGGCATAGAGAAGTGAAGCCTAGAATTGAGTCTCAAACTGGAATAGGGATCCAAAATTCCAGTTTCGATGTCTGGTTTACCTATTGAAATTGGAATTAAAATTCCAATACCCAACAACAACCACAACAACCGGCCCAGTGCCTCAAAGGCTCCCACATATGCATGGTCTTTTTTGGGGGGTGTTCTTTTTTTTTGGGGGGTGTTCTTTTTTTTTTGGGGGGGTTGGGGGGGGGATGTACGCAGCCTTACCCTATCAAGGTGCTACCCTTAAAGGTAGGCTGTGTCCGAGGAACCCCAACCTAAGAAGCATACAAGCATCAAGCATAAAGCATACGAGCATAAGGACTCCCAATTCCACATTATTGGGTTTTTAACCAAAATCATACATTCTAATTCTTATGGGGTGGGGAAAATTGCTCTAGTGACCCAAAACCCAAATTGATCCAAATTACTAGCACAAAGCACAAGATGATTCAAAAACTAAACGACACGACTTGACCTAAACTTGACCCAAAACTTGAAATGACCCCAACTCAAATGAATCAAATTCGAAATGACTTAACCAAGTCGGACTCAAAGTCCGAAATAACCCATCCCAGCTGATTCAAAACCAAAAATGACCCTGCCTGACTTGGACCTGACTTCAATTAACCAAACAGAGCTCAACTAAAGCTCAAAATTAACTGTATTCTATACTGGAATATCTATGCATCGATCAATTATTTGCATCTACTTTCCAACAATTTTAATCAAAAAAAGGGTAGCCCGTACCATTCCCAGTGAGGCAAGATTTACGAATTGCATCATCCTTACATTAGAAACACTAGTTATCTATATAGAGACTGTTCCCAGCGAGTATATTGTGAATTGGAAACTGCCCTAACCTCCCGTACTACTTGTGCACATATCAAACAGGTGGCCATTAACGACTATGAAGTTCTAACCATAACTGACAAAGAATTAGATTCCACATATAACTCCATAAAAACTAAGGCTCCGTTTGTTTCGAGGGAAGTACTCTTCCTCCGGAAAATATTTTCCTTTGGAAAAGGTTTTCCATGGAAAATGCGATTCTCATTGAGTTTTTCCTCTGTTTGTGTCAAGGGAAAACATATTCTCACATTACAATATTCCTTCTTTGTTTTAAAGGAATATCTTTTATCAATCATATTATGTCTTGTTATAGAATAATGGAAGTATAGCAATACAATATTTGAAATTATCTAGACTCGGCATGGTTATGAAATTATTATCATGAGGTTTGAGTATTTATTACATATCCTGATATTTCAATATACATAATGAGGTATCTTGAAGTTGAGTATTTTATTACTTAGGTACCTAATATCAAATTTTTATGATTTTTTTAAGAATCTAACCAATTTTATATAAAATGCTAATATAGTACATAATCATATTTACAAGTCATGTCAATATTTTCAAAAAATTACAATTAATAATTCATTGTAATATGGCTGAAATAATATATCATGTTAGAATGTTTTAGCAAAATACCATCAAAATCTAATGAGAATATTGATATATTGTCAGAATCATGTTCTATTTTAGCATTTTCTATCGAAATCTATCGAATTTCAACAAAAGCACTTGATTGATAAAATTTTAAAACTCTAGGGTACCTAAGTGATAAAATGTTTAAACCTCAAGGTACCCCATTGCATGCATTGAGATGTTAGGATACCTAGGTGATAAATGGTCAAACTTTAGAATACATTAGTGATAATTTTCCCAAAAAGCATATATCAAAAGAAAATATAATCAATAAATAGTTTTTTGGTGCTAGGTTTGATAAAAACATTATTTCCTAATTATAATATTCACCATAACATGACCTAGAAAAGATGTTTCGAATATAAAATATTAGTCATGAATGAAAATCAAATGGAACCACAATTCACTCCAAGTTTGGAGTTTACAAATCATTCCTCGCCTAGTCCTCGTCCCACATTATTACCTCTAGCGATCTAAGATCCCACCAAGTTCATTTTGGTCTAATCCAGAATCAGACCAATGTATACCTTCGAATTTTTTTGGATCGCTTGAAATCATGACTTCCCCCCTTTTGAAAGGGAAGTCATTTTCCCCCATTTGAAGGAAAAGCTTTTCCTCCATCGGAAAACGCATGCCAAACAACGGAAAAGGGGAAAACCGATTCCGAGAATGTGGTCTTCCCCTAAACAAATGGAGCCCAAAATAAACGCAGTGCACAGTTAAGAGCTCTCTTCTCTTTCTCTGTGGTGATAATCATAATATGATTAGGCTCATTTCAACATAAACATACATGTAGACCTGACAAACGCGAAACGAGAGAAAATTAGAAAAAAGAGGAGGACTCAAATTGGACCTTCAATATCAATGGGAGGGTCGATAGCTCCACTGCAGGCAGCTCTCGAAGCTCACTGTTGACACTGTGAAATGTCTCATCTGCATGAATTCCACAATCAACATCATTCAAGGACATCTTCAGATTTGACAACACAACTCCACTAGAGCATGCATGAAAATTCTACATGCAATAGAGAAAGTTGAGATTCATGTCAATCAATAGTATGAGTGCACTTCAGTATTCAGACCAAACATGTTAACATGATTGACGATGTTTAGCAACTGCTTGCAGGATAAAACATGATCTCGAAGCTTGCACACATCATGCAAGTACAATTCCCTTCCTGAGTGAAACGCCAAAGCTGAGACAGAATACACCTATCCATGCTGTACAGAATTCTAAACAAAACTTTATTTCATATGAGTCCTTATTGAAATTTTCTTTGTAAATGCGCTCCAGCAGCTCACCAGGGTCAACCTTGAAAAGAAGCACCTAACCAAAGGACCTGGTATCTTGCAGGCTGCACAAGATGGACCTTCTTGATATTTATTCACATGACAGCAACAAGTTCACTCAGCACTCAAGAACAGGCAGGCACTACTGCATGCCAGTAACATTTTGTATAAGTTGTCCATATAGAACCATCTTCGCAGTTATTCTCAATTTCCTATGGGGAAAAAAAAGGTCTGCTACAATATTGCCCAGGGATAGTAATTATCAATGCTTGTAAACATAAACACCTCCTTTAAATAACGCAACATCCATAACAAATACAAAACCATGCCAGAAGAGCAAATAAACAATGCAAATCAGTAATACAAGGCTCTAAGAAGGCTAAATGCATCAAAATCCAATCAGGTATCATTAGTACATAATTCGTTTTGTAACCACCAACAGTTATCCCCAATAATGAAATTGAACAGGACTTACGGTTAATGCTAACCAAACGTAAACTTCTCTGCACGTTGCAAATGTGGTCCCTGCACAACAGAAATGTATCAAGACAGCACTTTAACAGATTGAAGAAGCGAGTAAAATGGGAAAAGAGGAGTTCGAATTACCAGATGTAAGAGCACCCAGCTGTCTCTTGAAAGCTAAGTGCTAACTCTGTGGAATATTCAGGATCTCTCCAGGATATAATTGTATCTAGAGTTCAAAATGAACAAGTTTGAAGCTTTATTCACAAATTACATTGGCGCAAGTATTGAAAGAAAACAGACCTTCTTGCTTTCGATATATATCATCTGGGGTGATCCTGTGCAACAATAGGGTTTCCTTATCTTCTTCATCAATGACGAATAAGCCAAGATCCTCTGATCTCTGCCAATAGGACAATCAATTTTGATGCTTTCCGTTGTGAGCTTTCCTATAATCCTAATGAAAGTATTCGCAAAGCTAAGAAGCAAACCACCATGGAGGTGGAAGACAATCAGCGCAAACCTCTAAATAATCAACAGTGACATGGCCAGTTCCTTGATCATCCCACTTGCCGTCATCATTCAACCGGTAGACTTTAACCCTCTAAAATAAGAACAAGATTAGCATCATAACACTCAAAATATTTCCATAACATCATATACAAATTTGTAATGGCAAAAAAAAAAAAAAAAAAAAAAAAAAAAAAATCCAGAAAACTCATGCCCATGATATATTACAAGTTAATGAATGTTTTTGAGGATCCAGTTTAGTCACGTAATGCATCTGGATCCCAAGATTGTATCAACACACGTATGATATATTGCGAGTTAGTTTCCAGGATCATCACAGCCATTATGAATTCATTTGTCACATGAGGCAAGTAATTCTAAAAAAATACGCTGCCCGTCCGAAACTAGTTGCCACCCCTCTCTATTTGAAATTGTCCTAAACCAAAGGTCTCCTTTCTTATCTTGAATGAGCTAACTTTATTTTTTTAAATATAACATCAATTTACACCTTTGATTCTTTTTCAAAGCAGAAAAGTTTGAACATACTCTATTTGCTCCGTAAAAATTTTTTAACCAACCACTTCAAACAATTCTGAAAATGACAATCAATTTTCAAAAGAAAGGACCAAAAGTATTTACTTTTTAAGTTTAATTGAAAAAAGAATTGACATCTCAAAACATTACCTGCTTCTCAAATTGAAATGATAACCTATTGAATCAAAAAAAGGGATAGATTAGGTACAAGAACTTCTTAGGGCCTGTTTGGTATCATTTTTATGTTTGCAGTTTTTTTTTTTTTTTTTTGTAAATTAAAAGTCAGGTTTGAAAACAACTTTTTCTAATTTTTTAGTTTTTATTTTCAGTTTTTATCTTATTTTTGCCTATTATTTGCCTTTCTTTACTTTATGCTTTCGTTATGCTTGCCTTGTGCCGTGTTTTTGTTCTCATGCTTTCATGCTTCTCAAGTTGGGGGTTTTCGGACACAGCTTCTCTTTAGGGTAGCACCCTGAAAGGGTAAGACTACATACATCCCACCCCCTCAGACCCTGCTTAAATGGGAGCCCTTGAGGCACTGGGTTTTTGTTGTTGTTAACTCAAAAAGCCTCCCTTTAGGGTAGCACCCTGTAAAGATAAAGTTGCGTCCATCTCACCCTCTCCAAACCCTGCCTTGGCGGGAGCCTTTTGAGGCATTGGGGTTTTGCGTGGTTGTTGTTTTCAATTTTCAAGCAAAGAAGGAAGAAAAGAAAACAAAAACCATAAATAAGAAAAAATCATTTTCAAAATATAATTTTTGGTTTCTCAAAAACCATAAACTTCAAACACAACTGATAAGGAATAGGCCCTAATTTATACATAGATTTGAAAGTGGCAATTAATTTCAGATGATGGAGCAATAATTATAAAAAAGTAATAAATAGGCCAATTTTCTTAGTAGAAGCAATAAAATCCGGGAATATTTGTCCAGAAAAAAGCATGAAAGACCCAAAACTAGTTTGATCATCCTGACTAGATGGAGGAACAAGAAAAACCTTCAACGGCCGCTCATATACACAATGTCACATATTATTTCACTACTCTTACTATTCTAAGATGCAAATGCGATGAAATACCAAAGACATGACAATAACATTTGAAATTCCACAACTACCAAAAATAACCGCTCCATAAACCAATAGATAAGAGTATTTATGTATGCAGAAGAAGCAAAGAGTCCAAGGTTCCTATGTTATCATTTCATTCAGACATTAACTGTGATTACAGCAACCCCATATCTAACCAGCTGCAGCATAGCAATAGAACCAAATCCCTAGTCCATAAATGCCAAAAATACATAAGCAGACTACATAAGATGCATTGAAGCCAACAAGGTAGAGTCAATTACAATCCAGTTGGGACAAATGAGTTCCCACATATCTATAAACATAAACTCCCAATCTTGACTCCTTGACTCCACTCACTGTGATGTATCATATATGACATAGAGAAGTTCTGCAATTGCATTTCCAGTCTACTAGATGCCTATACAAAAACAATTCACGTGGCAATTCAATACTAATTTCAAGACACTAAGCAACCCAAATTAACACATAGCTAGCAAGAATAGGATTTCGCCTCCAGAAAGCATCAAAAATATGGAAAAAATGTATTGACAAAACCATCAACTCTTTACAGACCACAATACATAACATAAAACAGAGGTGCCAATTTTGGCAACAAGCTAATTCACAAACCAATGAATATAAACCCAATATGCTCCATGAAAACCAAGCAAAAACTTTCACATTAAAGAAGGGAAGCATGCATTAGACACAAAGAATGGAACTAAAAGTCCGCATTTCGAGATTGAACTTAAACAATCCCTACACTAAATACAAAGTTTACAAATACTATAGAGATACTCTAAATCACAGCTTGAATCAAAGTGACCCCCTTTATTTTCAGATTGATTCTAACACACCCCCTTAACTATCATTTTGTATCAATTAGACCCATTGTTGCAATTTTGTTCAATTTTTTAACTTTATCAACGACTACAGAGCAGCACAACTCTAGATTAGTTTAAATTAGCTCCATAGAAAATCCCTCGAGATAGAACTTAATCAATCGCCACTCTAATACAAGGTTCTTAAATACTATAGAGTTACTCTAAATCACAGCTTGGAAGTGAACCCCTTGGTTTTCAGCTTGATTAGCACACCCCCCTTAACGATCAATTTGTACCAATTAGACCCACGGATGCAATTCTATTCAAATTTTTAACTTTAGCAGCGGTTACGATATCATGCACAACTCTAGATTAGTTCAAATTAGCCTCCATACAAAATCACTTGATGTGCATATAGTTCTGATCATTGACGAACTTATTAATATAAGACGATAGTTTTGGGGTTTGGTTTTATGAAATTGAGATTCAATTCACTTTGATTTTGAGCAATAGTACATGAGTCAATGCCCAACAAAATTTTTAAAAAGCAGCTCAAATTCTTGATCTTAGAAAATCAAGCTGACTGTTAAGAACCGCCAAGCAAGTACTCTGTACCCAGCCCAAATTCCACTCTAAGGCAAAGTGAACAACTGCAAAACAACCCAGATTTCAGCTTGATCTAACACAATCCCCTTAACTATCAATTTCCATCAACTAGACCCATTTTTGCAATTTCACTCAAATTTTTAACTTTATCAGCGGCTAAAATAGCGCACACAACTCTATATTAGTTTAAACTATCCTCCTTACAAAATCAAATGATGAGTATTATTAATACAAAATGATAATTTGGGGATTGGGTTTTATGAAATTAAGATTGGATTCACTTTGATTTTAAGCAATAGGGGGATTCGGTTTTATGAAATTGAGATTCGATTCACTTTGATTTTAAGCAATAGTACAGGAGCTTGTACGTTGTTTACCCTACAAAATTAAACATGAGCAGCTCAAATACTTGATCTTAGAATCAAGCTAACCATTAAGAATGAAGCGTGGATATTATACAGGCCCAACCTCATACCTTGTGTTTAAATTATGTTAATTTTAAAAATGGAGGCTATTGGGATTCAAACTTGTGAGCTCTTGGTCAACAACTCTCCGATACCATATCAAACCACTAACTTCCCCAAAAGCTTAAGCCGATAGGTGAACCTAGAAACGTTTTTATACTTTAAACACGTTAACAACCCCCAAGCAAGAATTCAAGCTATACCCAACTCAAACTTCACACTAGGACAAAGTAAACAACTTCAAAAACAACTAGAAAAGAGCTTACCTGCATCGAATTAGACTGAATCGGCAACTTCTCAGGAGCGCCCATTGAAGAACACCAGTAACTAGAACCAAAGCTAGGGTTTTGAGAAGTTAGGGATTCAAAGTAGAAGAATAAAAGGGGGATTTACAAAAGGGATCAAATTGGAAACCCTAAGGGAAATTCTAGCTTCGGGGTCTCTTTTTTCCCTCTCTTTCTCTCTCCTCTCTCTCTCTCTCTATATTCACGCTTTCGCTACCAAAGCTTTTTCTATTTGGGTCAGTTTTAGTACCGAGCTATGGTGTTTGTAAACTAATAATCCGTATCAATGGTGGTGCTACGTACCATAATACGGTACCCACACGACACTTCAGAAAGTCTTCATGTTGGATTGAATTTAGATTTGATTGGATCGGCATATTTTTTACATATTTAACATAGATTATAAGCTTTTTAGTGTCAAAAAAATAAATCTTAGATTTCATAGATACATAATAAAGTTACTCAAGTGTTATAGAGTGTTGTTTTTTTAATGGTAAAAAGAATGTCAAACTAACTACAGACCATTCTTAGTCATTCGTCTAATAATAAACTAAACGGAGACAAATAGGAATCTAATTTATCACCCGGTAGGGCAAAATCTGTTGAGGACTCTACATGTGAGTCTATGTAATAAAATCTCACATTGGAGTTTTAAGGATAAAGAGATCAATTTATAAGTCTAGTGAGTTACTCTACCTATTGCCAATTAGTTTTAAGATCGAACCCCACTTGGGCTTATATGTAGATCTCTTGTGCGTTAACTCCGTCGGTCGGGTTTAAGAGCCCAGTGAACTTTAACATGGTATCAGAGCGGGTGGATGATCCCGAGTTCTTGTTTGTCGGCACTGTGTCCTTGGAAAAAGGGGTGCATTTGTACTTGGTGCTTTGAGAGCCTCTCAAGTATGTTGGATTCGGTTGACCAAAGAAGGCAACGGGAGCGTTTGAAATAGACTCGCATGTGAGGGAGAGTGTTGAGAACTCCACATGTGAGTCTATATAGTAGAATCCCACATTGAAGCTATGAGAGTAAAGAGATCAATTTATAAATAGTTGGTTACTCCACCTATAGCTAATTGATTTTAGGATAGAACCCCAATTGGGCTTATATGTGGACATATTGTGTTTCAACTCCGTGGATCGGGCCTAAAGGCCTGGTGAAATTTAACATGGTATCAAAGTGGGTGAATGATCAAGAGCTCTTGTTTGTCGCACTGTGTCCTGTTTGTCAAGGGCCACTCCAATGGTTGGATCCAATTGGATCGGAGTGCGTTCATCGTAGACTCACATGTAATGGAGAGTGTTAAAAGTAAGAACTCACATGTGAATTAAATGTAAAATCCCACATAGGTGTTAGGAGAGTGAAAAAAATCAGTTTATAAGTCTAGTAGATTACTCTGCATATTGCCAATTGGTTTTAGGATGTAGCCCCATTTGGACTTATATGTGGACCTTATGTGTGCCAACTTCGCGAGTTGAGCCTAAACGCCCAGTGAAATTTAACAAAAACTCAAGGCTACAACCCTATTTGCCGCTTTCTTGCCCTCACAATATACATGAGATATCCGAAACTCCACTAGTTGCAGGAGAAGATCCCAAATATCTTCAACAAGTGTTCTTATTTGCCAAGCATTTGTAAGTCATTCTATAGGCTTAAGCAAGCTCCTAATAATGGCATCAGAAAATTGATAGCACTTTGGTCAATGGTTTTGTTGTGAACAATAGTGATACTTGTGTGTACTCTTAAGTATGGTGATACTGAGTATGTGATTATCTGCTAGTAGTTCGATGATATGCTTATTTTTGGAACGAATGTGAATGTTGTGAATACTATTAAGTCTTTCCTGAGTTCACGTTTTGATATACAAGACTTAGGCAAGGTCGATGTGCTACTTGGCATAAAAACAATTAGATCACCCGAAGGTTTGACTCTTAGTAAATTTCACTACATGGAGAAAATATTGAGGAACTTTGGTCATTATGATGACACTCTAGCTAAAGCTCCATATGATTCTAATGTTTGTTTGGTTTATCTTATTTTAACTTTTTTTCAGCTTATCTATTATAATTACCAAAAATGACTTAGTATTATAAAATAACTAATAATACTGAGTAGGAGAGATTTTATGATAACGGTTGGTCGTGAGGAGGGTAATGAGTATAGTGATTCATGGGGAAAGGGTATTGGTAGGTGCAAGTAGTGATAAAAGTAAAAGTATGGCATTTTGGTGAAGATTTAATGCTATTGTAGTCTTTTTATTATAATTGGAATACAAGCCCCAAAAGCACAATAGTGTAGGGTACCCAAAGGTGGATAACAAGCCACAATCAAACTACACCAACAGAAATTGAGCCATCATTGCTTGGCGACAAAAAATGCCACCCACAAACTACATAACAACAATCCTAAAAGCAAAAGCATCCAACAAAAAGAAAAATCTAGACCGAACTCAAATCAAAATCCACAATCAAAATGCAAAAAATAGGGCCTAAATCCCTACCGCCTTCGCCTTGTGTTAACAATTGCCCTAAAATTCCTTGACTTCTTACCTCCATCGAACAAGTTTTCAAGGGACCTTATCATGATTTCATTGTTGCCGTCAAACTAAAGACCAGGCTGGCATCCAATCATCCAAGTTTCCTCGGCAAAGGAGCGCGAGTTAAGCTCTAAAGTGAGAGAAGAATTGCTCATATCTTTGTTCGCTTGAGTTTCTGAATTTTTTGGTTTAGACCGCCGCCAACATCTTTCCTTTTTCTTCTTTTTCTCAAGATGTTGGTCTTGTTAAAAGAGCATGGATCACACTCTGAATTGGACACTTTCGAAGGCGTTAAAACTTATGGAGTTTTTTTTGTCTTGGATACTCGACTTGCACCGTACCTCCTTGTACTCCTTTTCTGAGTTACCTGGGCTTGAGTTTCTTGAATCTCCATCTCTCCAATCGTATGAGAAGGGTGATCCTGTAATGCTAATATAGCCCTTTTAAAATATGTTTCTAACATAAGTTGTAAAGATCTAGTTTTGTCTTTTTATACTTAATTATAAAACCATTTTTCATCTTTCTATTTAAGCCACGTGAAAGATGTAAAAAATCTTTTTTTTTTTTTTTTTTTTGTCAATCAAATGCAAGCTTTACAATCAATTAAAGCTTTTTTACAGGTTTAAGCTGTTAAGAAATTGAACCAAATGCAGCCTGTAGTGTTATATTTTTTTTAGTCTATGTCTTAAAATAATTTGAATTATATTTTAGTATTTAATTTAACAAATAAGTTTTAGTAATTTAATTTAACAAATAAGTTATAGTAATTATAAATATGTTGACACATTTATAAGTTGATAAAATAGTACGTATAACAAAAAATCACGCATAATAATACGGTATCCACATTGACAAGTAACAATTGGGTATTTGGGTTTAGTTGGGTCCAGTGGCAGAGTTAATGTTTTGGGATTGCAGGCATTTGCCCCCCGTCACTTATAAAAATATTGAAGTATTACTGATTATTTTTGGTACTTACCACAATAAAAAAATAGATTATATTATTTTTTATGAATTTTATAAGATGAAAAATATTTTACGATGTTTTGTATAAATTTTTAATAAGTGTTACATTTATTTTCTGAATTTTATATTATTTTCTTACTGATCATATTTCAATAAGTCTTTTGACACGGAGTATTAGCCTAATTTAATTAGTTCAATTGGCTCAATTTCTAGATTTTTTAAATTTTATTTTAGAATTTTAATGTTGTCTGGGTCTATTCTTATATTTATCTCTTATGATTTAGTTTATCTTCATATTTATCAATTTGGGAACACTTTATCGTTATATTTATCATTTAGATTTTATTTGAATAGAATCTTCAATTATAAATACCTTGAGGTTGAGCCATTTAATTCATTCATTATTATTATTCTTAAGTTGAAAATTATCAATAAAATTGAGGTCCTCTTTTTATTTCTCTCTATAATTGAGAGTTCTTACATATCCTTAGTTTAGCCTACAAAGGTGGTGAAATTGGCTTCGCTATAGTGGGTTTCTAAACTCTCCAAGATCAATAATCCGTTAATTCATCGTAGTGGGGCTTTTAGTATCGCCATGATCAGCAACCTATCTAATCCCTTATAGATTCCTACATCATCTTGTTTCTATTTTTTACTTTTTTTTTACATGACCATATTTAACTTTTTTCATTTTAGCTATTTCAATAAAAAAAAAATAAAATTGTATAGAATATTAAGTAGATTATTGTCATTTATTCTTACCACTACCCAAGTGAAATACTTTTTGTAGTCATTGTTGGGTCCATATAATTAAATAGGCAATCTGTGGATTACCTATTTATTAACTGGTTTAGATAGGGTTGAAAATTTCTAACCTGTTTAATAAACGAGTTGAGTTCGATTTACTTCCTTTTCTGAAACCTCTTGCATAACACCAACACAAGTAGGACACCACACGAGACATTGCCAGCCTTACTTAAAAGCATGTTTGGCATAGAGTTGGAAATTTTTGATACACCGCCATAGGTCCATAACACAATATAAAAACAACATAGAGACAATGGGTTTGAAGTGGAATTTTTTGAGCCAATTTGTATAACACAATATGAATATAGCATAGTAATTAGGGGTTTGATTGAAATTTTGAGCTAATTTGAACTTGGATTGACACATTTAGCTTGTCAAAATTTTGATTTTAATATGAACTTGGGTTGAATTAATGTATTTTCAACACGTTTAACCCATTCATAAAGTTATATCATACGATATGAGTAGTAGACTGTGGTAATATGATATATATTTGTACTTTGTCATCATGAAATAATTTTAACTATATGGTCATGTTAACTTAATAATTAGTATTGTGCGGAAATAAACAATATATTCGGATCTGAATCGAATCAAATACCACGACAATAACGAGAAACAATCAGACTAAAAGAGAAACAAAACAATAGACACAAGGATTTACGTGGAAACCCCTTTACAATTGAAAGGGTAGAAAACCACGGGCGAAGATCGAAGCTTTTATTATTGAACAAAAGAAGAAGACGAATTACAAAGATTCTCTCTCAACATACTCTCGTTTTGATTGGTGCAGCGCCGCGCAGGGAATAACCTCTCCTTGACTTTGGATACCAAATACAACGAACCCTCGTCCGTATTTATAGACTCGCAAAAAACCTGTTTCCCGATCGATCGGCCGCCTCACTGCAGACGTCCTTTGTTTACGTAACATTCCCAATCGATCGATGGAGCTCGATCGATCGGGGTCTTCACGGCACTTCTTCTTATGCCCCAAGTATATTTTGAGACATAAACCTAACAAATCTCCACCTTGGCTCAAAATCAACATCAACAATAAAACAAGCTCCACCTTCTCCACAAACGCCCCCTCAACCGGGGTTAACATACATCAAACCGAAAGACCCACTAAATTCGAGCAATGCTCGAACTTGCTACCTGGTAGAACTTTTGTGAACATGTCAGCTGGGTTATCTTCAGTCCCGATCTTCCTCAACTCCACCTTCCACTCGTCAGTCAGATCTCTGATAAAGTGATGCTTCACATCAATATGTTTCGTTCGGTCATAATGAGTCATCTGATCTTTCGCTAGGTGAATAGCGGACTGACTATCACAGTATACTTTAACTGTCCCCTACTCGACACTGATTTCACTGATCAATCCTCTCAACCAGACGGCTTCTTTGAACGCTTCTGTTACTACCATGTACTCGGCCTCGGTAGTAGATTGTGCTGTAACAGGCTGCAAACACGCTCTCCAGCTGATAGCTATGTCACCTAAACAAAACACATACCCTGAAATAGATCTCCTCTTATCAAGGTCTCCATCATAGTCAGAATCTACATACCCAACCAAACAACACTTACTTTTCCCATATTCCAAACACAAATCAGAGGTTCCACGAAGATACCTGAGAATCCACTTTACTGCATGCCAATGTTCTCTGCCCGGATTCGCCATGTACCTACTAACTCTGCTCACAGCAAAAGCAATATCTGGACACGTACAGACCATCGCATACATTATACTGCCCACTGCACTAGAATAAGCAATCTGAGACATGTACCTGATGTCCTTCTCAGTCTGAGGCGAATCTAATGCTGAGAGTCTGAAATGAGCTGCTAAGGGCGTGCTAACTGGGTTAGCATCCTTCATATGAAACCTGTCTAACACCTTCTCAATATACTTCTCCTGAGACAAGTATAATTTTCCAGCTTCTCGGTCTCTATGAATTTTCATGCCTAATATCTTCTTAGCTGCTCCAAGATCCTTCATCTCAAATTCACTCTTCAGCATTGATTTCAAATCATCGACATCTTTCATATCTCGAGCTGCAATCAACATGTCATCAACGTACAAAAGCAAATAAATAAAGCCTGAATCTATCTTTATGAAGTACACACAACTGTCGTACTTACTCCTGATGTAATCATGACTTGTCATGAACTGATCAAATCTCCTATACCACTGTCTAGGAGATTGCTTTAAACCATATAAAGATCGTCTAAGCAAACACACATGATCTTCTTTTCCTTCAACTACAAAACCCTCGGGTTGATGCATAAAGATACTTTGTTCTAATTCACCATGCAAGAATGCAGTTTTGACATCCAATTGCTCAAGTTCAAAACCATGCATGGCAACCAAAGACAATAATGCATGAATAGAAGTGTGTCTAACTACAGGTGAGAAAATATCATGAAAATCAACACCTTGTACCTGACTGTAGCCTTTAGCTACCAAACGTGCCTTGTACCTCGCATCTTCCACTCCAGGAATGCCCTTTTTTCTCTTGAAGATCCATTTGCATCCAACCAGTCTTTTCCCTGTAGGAGGCTTCACCAGTTCCCAAGTCTGATTCTTATGAAGAGACAGCATCTCTTCATTCATAGCAACGAGCCACTTCTCAGCATCTGATCTCGATACAGCCTCTGTATACGAAGTCGGCTCACTGTCATCTAACGTTTCAGCAGTAGAGAGGGCATAGGCAATCATCTCCTCATATCCATATCTCTCAAGAGGCCTGATCTATCGCCTCGGTCTACCACCAGTTATAGAAATATTCTCCACCTGCTGACCTGTTTCTGCATTATGAATAACAACATCAGAAACCCGTACCTGAGGTGCTGGAATACTCTCAAGCTGAACAATCTGCTGATTTGACTGTATCTCTGTATCATCAGGTGTCTCAACCTGAATATTATCTCTGTCAATGGAGGGTGTGTGTGGCAGATTAAGTAGAGCAGACTCATCGAAAGTAACATCTCTACTCGTCAGAAACTTCTGAACACATGGATCCCACAATCTATATCCCTTCACACCTGACGTATAACCAAGAAAGATGCACTTCTTGGCCCTAGGCTCCAACTTTCCAACATTAACATATGCATATGCAGGACAACCAAAAACTTTGATCTGAGAATAATCAGAAGTTGAACCAGACCATACCTCTTCAGGAGTCTTCATCTGTAATGAAGAATGCGGTGTCTTGTTCACAAGGTAGCAAGCCATGCTAACTGCTGCTGCCCACCATTCTCTCTTTAAACCTGCATTTGAAAGCATGCAACGAGCCTTCTCAAGTAACGTCCTATTTAACCTTTCAGCCACTCCATTCTGCTAAGGTCGACCTGTACATGTCCTGTGTCTGACTATGCCCTGATCTTCACAAAATTTAGTGAAGTCCCCTTTGACAAACTCAAGACCATTATCAGTCCTCAACCTCTTGATCGGCTTCCCTGTCTGTTTTTCAAGCAGAACTTTCCACTTTTTGAAGATATCATACACTTCATTTTTCTGCTTAAGAAAATAGACCCAAACTTTACGTGAGTAGTCATCAGTGAACGTTAGAATATACCTGGACCCACCTTTAGAAGCCACTCTGGAAGGTCCCCACAGATCAGAATGTATGTAGTCTAACGTCCCCTTTGTCTGATGCATTGCTGCCTGGAAGCTGACTCTCTTCTGCTTCCCATAAATACAGTGCTCGCAGAATCCCGTCAGTCCTGTTGACTGACCACAAAGAAGTCCCCTCTTACTCAGCTCAGACAATGCCTTGTCACCAATATGACCCATTCTTATGTGCCATAGTCTTGTGATCTTTGCATCTGTCATAGAATATGTGAAAACAACAATTGCACCTGTCACGGTTGTACCTGTAAGCTCATACAAAGTACCAACCCTATTTCCTTTTATCACAATTAATGCACCCTTACTGACCCGCATGACTCCACCTTCAGCAGTGTACTTGTACCCATTAGATTCTAGGGTACCTAGAGAAATCAAGTTCTTTTTCAAATGTGGGACGTGACGAACATCACTTAAGGTCCTAATAGTTCCATCAAACATTCTCACACGGACTGTTCCAACACCCACTACCTTATAAGCAGCATCATTACCCATCAAAACAACCCCACCTTGTATAGACTTATACGTGGAATACCAGTCTCTGTTTGGAGTAACATGAAACGAACAACCCGAATCCATGACCCACTTATCTATGGACCTGGACTGAGAATCAGCGACTAATAGAAATTTCCCTTCACTATCCTCCTCTACAACACTAGCCTCAGCGGACTTGTCTTTACCCTGGTCACCCCTGTTACCCTCTTTTGATTTATTCTTATATCTGTAACAGTCTTTCTTTATGTGCCCTTTTTTGTGACAATAGTGACATGACAGGTTCTTATGTCTAGATTTGGACCTAGACTTATTCCCACCATTAGATCCCCTATGTTCTGATCGACCTCTCACATGTAAGCCACTACCCGAGTCATTCACAGAGTCAGATAATTCCTTATCTACCTGTTCTTTACT
This sequence comes from Simmondsia chinensis, assembly GCA_018398585.1. Lineage (NCBI taxonomy): Eukaryota > Viridiplantae > Streptophyta > Magnoliopsida > Caryophyllales > Simmondsiaceae > Simmondsia > Simmondsia chinensis. Next base: position 12,292,827 of record JAGTTD010000024.1, read on the forward strand.
CACTAGGTTTCTTTTTACTTCATCAACAGTAATAGTTGGCCTACCCCCGTATATCATGCTTTCTACGAAGCTCTTATACGCATTTGAGAGCGAACACAATAAAATCATAGCCTGATCCTCGTCCTTAGGGACATCATCCAAAGCCTTTAATTCATGAATAATTGAGGTAAATTCGCTAAGATGGTTTTTAAGAGATGTACCTTGTGCCATATGAAAAGTGTACAACTGCCGTTTCATTGCGAGTTTGTTGGAGACTGACTTGTGGCAAAACATGTCTAACAATTTCTCCCATAACTCCTATGCGGTTTTAATCTCCAATACTTCTGACAAAACATCGTCAGCCAAACACATCTGTATAGCCGTGAAAGCCTTCTCATCCAACTCTTCCCACTGTGCCTCGGTCAACATTTCTGGTTTCTTCTCTTTCCCCTCCAGTGCTTTCTTCAAGCCGTTCTGAGTCAAGAGTCCTTTCACATGGACTTGCCATAAGCTAAAACTTCCCTGACCATTGAATTTCTTAACCTCGGTTTTAATACCTGATGTCATTGTATCAATTCGAAGAACTGAGCTCTGATACCAATTTGTGCGGAAATAAATAATATATTCGGATCTAAATCGAATCAAATACCACGACAATAACGAGAAACAATCGGACTAAAAGAGAAACGAAACAATAGATACAAGGATTTACGTGGAAACCCCTTTACAATCGAAAGGGGAGAAAACCACGGGCGAAGATCAGAGCTTTTATTATTGAACAAAAGAAGAGGATGAATTACAAAGATTCTCTCTCAACACACTCTCGTTTTGATTGGTACGGCGCCGCGCAGGGAATAACCTCTCTTTGACTTTGGATACCAAATACGACGAACCCTCGTCCGTTTTGATTGGTACGGCGCCTCACTGCAGACGTCCTTTGTTTACGTAACATTCCCGATCGATCGAGCTCCACCCGATCGATCGGGGTCTTCACGGCACTTCTTCTTTATGCGCCAAGTATATTTTGAGACATAAACCTAACAAGTATAACAATATTTATGAATTAAAAAAAATGGTTGCAGTGGAGGATGAAGGGAGAGATGAGAAGTAGACAGTAGTAAAACAACCGAAGAGGGAGGTGAAAACAAAAACACATTCTGAGAAGATACATCCTGAGTTGTTGATGTCGAAGGGAAAAAAGGAAATATATATACAAGCAAAGTCATACCTTGTTCACCTTGTTTATTGACAATATCACGGAATAAATGGCCAACCAATGGCTAAGGAGATTAATCTCAAACCAGGATAAGGTTATAAATGCCTTCGTTCTATGGAAAAGAAGGATTAAAAAGAAGATTCGTGTTTGTAAGATATAATACGGAATTAGAGGCAAGAAGAGCTAATGTTAAAGCAAACAGTTCGTGTTAGCTGATAGGAGACTTGTAGTGAACTGGGTGAAATTCTAAAAAAAAAATGCAAAGTCTTAGAACAGCGTGCTGTGAATAGAGAATGTTAAATGTTCTTGGAGTGGAGAGAAGAATTGTCTATGGCAAGAATATGGAGAAGTTGCATAGAAGCTTAGTGGTAGAATCTGATACCGATATGAGTATGGAGGAGATTAAGAAAAGAATGATCCGAGGTGCACGCCGGGGAGAGAGAGGGGGGGGGGGGGGTTTAAGCCCAACTGTGATATCGACATTATTGATGGAAGGAAGTTGCTTGTGACTCCCCATGTGAAAGAAGATAAAGATATGATACTATAAAAAGCTATTGATTGGGAAAAGTATGGCATTACAGAAATTAAAAAATGGTTGGAATTTGATAGTAACCTAAAGAGGAAAACATGGGTAGCCTCCGACAACAGATAACTTCAAAGAAATTGCTTGTGAGTGGAGAAGAGTCCTTGTAGTGGATGCTAAGTGTAAGAGGTTGTCTTCCTTTGTAGTGGGGCTTGTTATTGTTGAAACAAAGTCAATGGAACCAATAAAAGATGTACTAGTCTTTTCAGTGGGTTAAACCTAACATATCATCCACTTGTTTGAAGTCACCACCGACATATTTTTTGGAGCGGGTGCCAAGTTCGAATTCGTCTAATGATGCCCAGGTTCTAATGAGCCCCAAGAAAAGGGTGCAGTCACCTTTTTCACATAATGAAGATCACTGTAGCTTGCAGGTCCCATGAGAATCTCTTATGTTTATAACTGTAACCCTGCAGATTGCTACTATACACGGGTGAGTACGTTAAAAATATGATTAAGTAGGTAATTACTGTGTAAAAGCCGAGTAATAATTAACTAGACTTAAATTAGAAAACTAGACCCCAAAATACCAAATAAATGAAATTAAACGGATCGTCACCAAGCGGTGCCACATGTCATATAGTGAAACGTAGCAAATAAATAGCGTAACACCACCTCCCTCTTCTTTTAGAACCAAGATGGTCACAGTCAAGGGGATAAAAAGAGGCTAGAGGTGGAGATAAAGTAAGGTAAACTCATAACAAAAAGAAGATAAGGAAAAGAAGAAAAGGGAAGAGGAGAAAGGGAAAGAAGGAAGTAGGGAAGCTTATCCATCTCATGTGACTGTCCCTCGTTATGAGCTTCCTACTCATCATAATCTGAGTCTGCTTATTTTACTTATTATTAAGTAAGGCTCGGACTAGCTTATTAATCCTACTAGCCCATAATGGATTTAACTAGCCGAGCCATCATCTCGTTAGCCTATTAATGTCTTGAAAGAGCCCTAGGTTGGTCATATACTAGCTTTTTATCATGTCCTCTTAAGGGCTTCGACCAAGTATTTTGATATATTTATATGATCCTATTAATTTGTAAATCCTTCATTATTATGTTTGTTTTAACTACTTTAACTATTATTTTATAAGATTGATAATGACTTGAGCAACGAAGGGATACCTCGTGAGTTACTCCATGGGCCATTTTAAGCGTTTGTTTGGTCTTACAGGAAATATCAAGTTGGAAGTGTGGCTTGAGCTTGAGTTCAACTCATTCTAACGAAGCCTACTTCAAGCATAACTCAAATATGATGAATAAGCACACTGAACAATTCGTCATAAACATATTAACAGAAAACAAAGGAGTTTGAGTCGCCGCCAGGGCAACCAACAGGCATTGCAACAGTTGGGAGAGTGAAGAGGCACCATGGAAAATTGAAATCTGAGAATGTCCTGATGAGTTCAAAGGAGAGAGAAATAGTGGATTATAATAATGACCTTGATTTTGTTCCAAAAAATAATGAACTTGATGATAACATGTACCTGGGTGAGGTGGCTACTAATGGTGAGAAGAATGTATAAACATGTGCCCCCACTAATAATAACTTGAGGGGCCCATTTAATGAGACAATAGGGGTCCAAAATAGACTAATGCTCTAGTCTGGTCCTTGGTTGACTCCTCTCCTTAGGGCCTTTCAATTGCATTGCATGTCCTAGCCCAGGTGAACAATCTCTTTTGAAGCCTGGTCTTGCTTCAAATCCTAAGCAGCACGGCATCGACAAATTTGACAATGGCTTTGGAAAACTCCACAAGTTCCAGTGAGGCTTTTCTCATGGGTTAATTAATTTGTTCAATATAAATGTTGAGAAGGAGGTTGAATTGTGTTATAAGAAAATTCCTAGAGGTGCAACTGAAAAATAAAAAGGAAGAAAATTGAAGGAGGATAAGGAGTGGGAACTGTTAAGAGGCGAGTCTAGTAGAACGCCGAAAAAGTATGATAATAATTTGGTTTCATTACACGCTGAGAAAATTCAGGATTATGTAATCAAGAAAAAGGCAAAGATAGTGTTAAAACAGGGGCAAAGTCAGTTTAAAATTGAAATACGACGGCCATCATCTAATTAAATCATATGAAAAAATTTGCTAATATAGTTGGAAGAAGAGGGAAAAAGCACAACGGTTAAGAGTCAATAGCTATTCACTTAAATGAATTTTTATTCCACGATCATGAAGTTGATAGCATGAAATGTTAATGGATTGAATGTTGGGATAAAAAAAGTATGGTTAAGTCTATAATTGGAAAAGTAATCGTAATTTGTAGGGATTATCGAGACTAATATGCCAACAATCAAGCAACGAGTGTTGGACAAATTGGGTGGAACCAGACTAAAGGAGTAGGATTTTATATGTGCTTTTGAAGAAGGCTTTGAGAATTTTTAGTACTTTGGGACAGGAATGTATGGAGGTGGCTCTTGAATTGGAGGCGTCGCTTGTTTGCTAGAGAAGAGCCTGCCATGGTAGAACTTGAAAGAATTCTCAATAATAACCATCCCACAAGGAGAAAGTAGATACAACTCGATGGGCTCATGACAACTCAAGTAGGTATTCGGTTAAAACCTTCATAGAAGCATCTTGGGTGCACTCCTTAGAGACCCCATCCATTAATCACCTCATTTGTGGAGTATGGAAAAGATTGGCCCGTCTAAAGGTGGAGTTACTAGTTTGGATGACTCTCCTAGGCAAAATGAACACAAAGGACCAGTTGTGGAACTTAAGAATTATTGAGGATGAGATAAAATGGTGTCCCTTTTGCAAGCATGACATTGAAAGTGTGGATCATTTGTTTCTTAAGTGCATGATTTCATGGAGAGTGTGGTGTAAATGTCTAGATTGGTGGGGTGTGAGTTGGGTAGTGCCAAATGGGATAAAAGATTGCTTTGAATAGTGACTCACATGTAAGGTCGGGTGCAAAATTCCAAAAGAAGGCATGGATTACATTATTTTTTTGCAGTAATATGGGTAATTTGGAGCTCGAGTAACAAAATCATTTTTGAGGGGCCTCATTGGTGTGAGGAAGAAATCATATGGTTAATTAAGTTGAGATTGGGCTTCTGGATTAAGGCTTGGTGTGAGAACTTCCTGTACTTCGCGAATGAGGTTGTGAGAAGCGGGAATTGCATCAACAAATGGTCTAGAGCCCATCCCATATCCCCATGTGTGTAGCATATCTCCCTTGCAGAATCAAAGTCTGGGACCTCAGCTGCCTAGCACCTGAAATAGGAGTAGCTTGCATTGTCTGGTGTTATTAAAGTACTACATGTCTTGTTTTAGCTTTCGGTCTCTGGTTGTACTGTGTTTTTTACTTTCTTCTGCTCTTTGAGTGCGTCTTTTGGTCTCCCTTTAAAAGATTCCAGTTTTTGTATACCATTTTATCACTACTTATCGAAAAAAAAGTGCTTTGGGATAAAATGCCTTCACAAGCTCTTCGTTTCTTGAAGGTAACTCGTGGCTGGGGATTAGAGGAATGGAATTAGAAATAACTGTGGATTGTGCTATAATTTGTATTTGTGCACCTTGTTATAGGGTGGGAAGATTAGCTATGGGAAGAGCTTAAGGGTCTGATCTCAAGACTCACTTACATGTATCTAATATTTTAAGACTTCAACGAAGTTCTGAACACTGAAGAAAGGAAAGGTATGAGTCGGAGCACGTGAAGTATATGTGACTTCGTTCAATTTGTACATGGTAACTCCTTGATTAACTTGTCACTTGTCGGGAGGAAATTCACTTGGTCTACAGATGGTTCATGAGTTGTATCAACAGAGCATTGGTGAATACTGATTGGATTGAGGCTTTCCTAGAATCAAAGGTATGGGGTTTAAAGAAGATGTTACCCGACTAGTGCCTTTTTTTGTTGAAACCACTAAAATCAACTGGGGGCCTGTTCCTTTAAGATGACTTCATTGTTGATTGGATCATAAAGATTTTTCTTATAGATAGTTCAACACGTGTGGGGAAATGATGGGTCTGATACGAGCCTAAATTTATAATGCTTAAGTCTCGCTTGAAGGAGTGGAACAAGAACAAGTTCTAGAACGTTCACCAACCACTCGAACTTGTAGAAGCCAAACTTAAAGAAGTTGAGAAGAGACTAGTATTCAAGGTCCCGAGTGAAGAGCTCATCAAGCCATTAGGTGAGTTAAAAATGTGAAGTGTGAATGTGGAGCTTTCGAAAGGAAATACTTTGGAAATAGAAATCAAGATGCAAATGGATTAAGGAAGGTGATTGAAACACAAAATACTTATTCGCCCTTACCAAGGTTAGATTTCATAGATATTGTATTGCGGTTGTCTTAGTCGATGGAAGGATTGTCAGAGACCTGGAGCTCATGAAGGCGTATATTAGGAACTATTTCAAAAATTTGTAGTCTCAGTCGCAAACAATGAAGACGGGGCTGCAAAGATTGGATCTTCCATATAGGTTGATTGGCTTGGTAGACATGGGTTGAAAGCTCCAGCAAATGAAGAAGAGATAAAAGCAGTGGTATGGGCTTATGAACCAACTAAATCGATGGGATTTGATGGGTTCAACATTAAGTTTACAAGAAAGGCTTGGAAAATTATTGGGAAGGATTTAACCAAGTATGCGGAAGATTTCTTTGTGTCTGGGTGCTTTGGAAAGAGATAAATGCGAGCAGGATTATGTTGATACCAAAGAAAGATTAAGTTGTGAACTTGCAAGACTTTAGACCAATAAGTATGGTGGGTAGCCCCTGCAGAATCATCTTGAAGGTGCTTTTGAGAGTCTAATGAATGTATTAACTAAGTTGATTGGTGATACTAAATCGACCTTTGGTAAAGGCAGACAGATTTTTGATGGGACCTTAATCCCTAATAAGGTTGTACATTGGGTAAGAAAAAAAAAAAAAACAGAGAGGGTTCTCTTGAAGTAGATTTTCGTAAAACTTATGATTCGGTTGATTGGAAGTTCATGGACGAGGTGCTGGAAAGCATGGGCTTTAGGGAGATTTGGAGGGCTTGGATTCGGCAATGTATTCCATCGTCGTCAGCGTACATCCTTATTAATGACACCCCATTTGCTCCCTTCCCTTTGGAAAGGGGCCTCCAACAAAGGGGTTCATTGTCCCCATTTTGTTCATAATGGTTGCGGAGGTCCTTCATAAAATGCCACTCAAGGTGGAGCTAGAGGTTCTAGTTGATGGTATCTCGATTGAAAGAGGTAATTTGAAAGTTTTGCATATACAGTTCGCTAATACAAATTTTCTGTGGTGCAAAAGGGTGAGTTTTGAGGTGTATTAAGAGGATGTTGATGTGCTTTGAGTTGGTGTCGGGATTGTCCATAAACTACCATAAATCTTCCCTTACAGTCTTCAGTCAAAGTAGAGAGTGGAAGAAAGATATGGCTGTTGAGTTTGGGTGCTCAGTGGGCTCACTACCAATGAAATACTTTGGGCCTACAGCTTGGTGCAATCCAAGGTTATGTACTACATGGACACCACTAACAAAAAGATCGAAGAAAGGTTGGTAGGCTAGAAGGCTGAAACTCTTAAAGAGAGTGGGGAGATTGATCATGATTAGGGTAGTTTTGAATAACCGATAGACCTGCTACCTTTCCATATTCAACATGTCGAGAAAGGTAGCAAAGAAAATCATTACGCTTTACAGAAGATTCTTTTGGAGTAGAAACATGGACAAAAGGGGTGTGACCTAGTCAAATGGAATGTAATCCAAGGACCTAGAGGTTTGGGAGACTTCGATGTTGAAAGTATAATTGAAAAGAAAGCGGCATTACTTTTTTAAGTGATGGTGGAGGTTGATGCAGCGCGTAGATGGACATTTAGGGAATGGGAAAGTTCAACAACCTTTCCTTAGATTTTATTACGAAAATAATAAAAACAAAAGGAAAAATAGTTTAACCTAATTCTCACACTCCGAGAGTAGAGGGAAAACATATAAAAGGATAAATTCTCTAAGAAATTGAATGGCTAAGACCCTAACTAGCCCTCTCTTTAAATAGAGGAGCTTTCCTAACTAGACTCAAACTAATACGAATTTTAAATTAAATCCCTTATTGAGATCAACAGTGCAGATTATAATCTGTATGCTTCATCTAGCAATCCGTGTGATCTTTCTAAAATAAAGACTAAAATTTACAAATAAAATTAACTAATTAGATTTAAAATCTAAGCTTTCCTAATTAAGGTGAAATTCTTTCTTCTCCCGGCTATACGCCTCCCTTCTCGCCATCCCCAGCAACTCGCCAAATGCCACCCGCCAAGCTATCCGCCAATTAAAAGGCGGGGCTGCATCATCCTCTCCGGCTTGAAAAGAATTCACCCTCAAATTCGTCAATAGATCTTCTGGACTATTCTTGCCAAGTTGCATTTCCTGACGCTAGCTTCTAATCCCACCATGCTTGCCTCAGATGTGGATCAATGACCCACTCTGCTAAGATATGGGTAGTAGCTTGTCCTGCCAAGGTGTGAACGGCATCATCCTCCTCGGATTGGAAAGAATTCGCCCTTAAATTCGTCAAGGGCGCTTCCAGATCATTCTCACCAAACCAAGGGTTGCATCACTCTCATTATCGTCTAGATTACTCACCATCTACGCATGACTATCTACCTGTGGATCGAAAACCTGGAAAACATGCTGTGACCCTATTGATGGACTTGTTGTAAACGCACACCCACCAAGTTCCACTATTCTCTGACATAAAGAAGGTCGGAATTGCTTAAGGGATCAAGATCTCCCGAGTAGTACTCCTAGAGAAAAGCTTATCAACTAGACGTCGAAGCTCTGCATTCTCCATAGAACTCATTCGGTAAAGTAGTGTTCTTGGTAAGGTTTCCTTGTCCAAACCTATCCGGTCCCGAGCCTTCCTTAACGGCTATATAGGCCTCAGTTCTTCCTCTAGTATTTTGCCTTGCACCTTCTTGCACTCTTTGTTCTATGGCATAAATATTTCCTTGTTTTCGCCAACTTCCTTGGCCAGCATGGCTCCCGTCTTCGGTCTGGACGTGGTGCCTCCTCCTTCTTTGGCAACAAAATTATATTTGTGCCCCCAAACACAAAGCTGTAGTTGTTACATCTCCCACCATGGGTGGTGCCTCTGTCGAGTTGTCACTGGCGTCCAAGCAATAAGTGGCACGCGTCCATGGTAACCACAACTTACCAAAACGCATCTCGTACTTTGCCCCAATTGAGAAATTGACATGACAATGTTTAGATATGATTACCTAATCTTCTTTCTCGAGCCATGACAACTTATAGGGGTTCGGATGCTCCTCCATTTTCAACCCTAGCTTTTGAACAACTTCTTCAGAGATGCGTTCTCATAACTCTCAGAGTCAATGACTAGGCGGCACACCCTCTCGCCAATTGTGCACGTTGTTTGGAAGATGCTATTACAAGGCCAATCATCTCCTTTTGGTTCCTTAGGTGTGAAGCCAATCGTCACGCGCTACTTCCTCTTTTTGAGCCTCTCTCATCACTACCACGCCATCATCAACAAACTTCGAAAAATCATTCCGAACCCTGGACTTCCACCCCTGATCGCCTAAATAATCAGAAGCTTTGGTATTCGGCTGAGTCTTTCTCATGTTCTGCCCATGGTCTTCAACCTCTGGATATGGGTCGTGCATATTCTCGCCCGTTTCTTCCTCGCCACTCCATGCCAGCAGGTTTTGAGGCTGAGCCATCGGTGCATGATTGGGACTTACTCCCAATTGAACCAAACACAGTTCAATTTGCTGGAATCTCTCGTCCATATCCTCAAATCTGCTCTCGGTCTACCATTGAAATTCTCGCTCATATACGTCTCCGACAGTGACGTATCTTTTTTGCCCATGAGCCATCTCAAAAGTCGTTTTGAGCTCTGATGCCAACTGATGTAGTGCGTGGATGAAAATTCAGGAAATGAAAAGGTTCAACAGCCTTTCCTTTTAAATTCTATTACGAAAATAATAAACACAAAGGGGAAAATAGTTTAACCTAATTCTCACACCCCGAGAAAAGAGGAAAAACACATAAAAGGATAAATTCTCTAAGCAATTGAATGCCTAAGACCCTATTTAGCGCTTTTTTTAAATAGAAGAGCTTTCCTAACTAGACTCAAACTAGTATGAATTTTATATTAATTCCCTAATTGAGATCAATGGTGGAGATTACAATCTGTGTGCTTCATCTAGCAATTCGTATGATCTTTCTAAAATAAAGACTAAAAATTAAAAATAAAATTAACTAATTAGATTTAAAATCTAAGCTTTCCTGATTAAGGTGAAATTCTATCTTCTCCCAACTATACGCTTCCCTTCTCACCATCCTGAGTAACTCACCAAATGTCACCCGCCAAGCTATCCGCCAATTAAAAGGTGGGGTTGCATCAGAGGTTCTCAGACGATTGGCAATCATTATGGAAGAAGTTGATCCCTAATGTTTACAGTCTTCCAAATAATCAATGCTTTGTGGATCTTGATGGATTGTCGCCAATGGGACTTGGGGAACAATTTGTATGGTCAAAAAATCCAACCTGAAGATTGAACATGCTGTAAATGAAGAGATTGTTGTAATGCTGGGAACAGACAAAAGGCGAAGTCTTGGAATGATCCATATGCAGGTCGGTCATCCCTTCAAGCCATTTTCCCGAGGCTATCTGCCTTGTCAGAACAAAAGGAAGCTACCATTACAAAAATGGGGGTTTGGGATGGATATGTATGAAATTGAAACTTTGTTTGGAAAAGACACCTTTTGCATTATAAGGAGGAGATGATATTCGAGCTCCTACACGTCTTGGGGCAGGTTTTCTTAAGCCAAGAAGATATGATAAGATGTGTCGGAGGTTTGATAGTAGGGGAAATTTCTTGGTCAAGTCATTTTGTGATGCATTGATGGATGGTAGGAATATATGCTCTTTATATCACATTAAAGGTGTGTGGAAAGGATATGTCCCGCCAAGGCATAGCTCCTCACTTAGTTAATCATTCTTAAGAAGATTAATACGAGAAATTGGTTGGCTAATTTTGGCATTATAAAAGAAAGTCAGGCAGTTTGCTCAGTTTGTGAGCATGAGATCGAGACAACCTCTTATCTCTTTGGCCACTGACCCATTATTTGGAAGCTTTGGATGGAGATTTATTAGCGGTGGAATGTGACGTTAATCTTCACAAGGAAAATTAGTGCTTGGTTCGAGGTGTGGCAATTTGGAGTCTCCAAAAAAGGTATGATTACCTTATTTTTCATGGTGGTGTGGACAATTTGGAATTACAAGAATGACATCATTTTTAAAGAAAGAAGATTGTCCTTGTCAGAATTATTAGAACTAGTAAGAAGCAAACTCGCATGTTGGATTTTGGCATGGGTTAACGGTACCCCCCACTCACTTTGATTATATTTTGGCTAATATAGACAAAATTTAGGCATGGTGGATTAGAAATAGTTCTCGACTGAAATTGATTTGGACCCCGCGCGTGAAGGTATATTAAAGTGAAACATTGACGAAGCGTCATTGTATAAACTGGGCCCATCTGGGATTTGTGGAGTGCTAAGAGATCATAATGGAAGATACCTAGTGGTTTTTTTAGTGTTGGTCGGACATGTGGAATCCAACCAAGTTGAGGTTGAAGTTATTTGTTTCACATTAAAGTTTTCTGCTAGCAGGGTAGCAATAATATTGACCTTGAGATTAAGTCAAACTCTTCTAATGCAGTATCATGGATTAAGTTCGAGGGTGATATGCCGTGGAAATTGAATTTCCTACTTAAAGATTGACTTCTACAAACGCATTTTTCACTCTATCTAATTTATACATGCAAGGAGAGAAGCGAAACACCATATGGATATCCTTGCTAAAAATGAAGTTCAGAGAAGCAATCTAGTATTAATATGGCTCGCTTCCTAGGGGGAGGAGTACAATGTAAGGGTATAGTTTAGTAAAGTGTATGATATTCTTGATTCATAATTTTGTATGAACCTTGTTTCGATATAGAATAAAATGAATTTGATGAAAAAAAAAAACAATATTTGTGAATACATCATGTATTCATTGCTAGTGTCAATGGCAAGGATATGTTATTGGTAGCCGTACAGCCGAGCCGAGTTGAATCGAGCACCCCCTTGCTCGAACTCTAGCTAGATAAGGCTTATTGAGCTCGAGTTTGAGTCGAGCTCTTATTGAGGTTTTGAACCTTTATTTGAGCTTGGTTCAATAGCATTTTCTTATGTTTGATGCTTGACTTGGCTCATCTTGGCTCGTTATGCTAATCGAGCCGATTAGAACTTGTTATCAAGCCTAGTCGAGCTCGTTATCAAGCAAAATCAAGCCCATAAATGAGTCGAGCTTGTTATTTTCTCGAATCCTTATTAAGCTGAGCTATTCGAGTCCTTATCGAGCCATTATCGAAATATTATTGAGTTAACATTAATTATCAACAAGCCATTAATGAGCCCTTTACAAGTTCTTAACGCGCTTTGAATGAGCACTTATCAAGCCCTTATCAAACAGCTACACGAACATTAACGAGCCGAGCACCTCCTTGTTCAAAATCGGCTTCTTAAGCTTATTGAGCTTGCTCGAAGTTCGCTTGACAAGCTATCGAGCTCCAATAACAAATACGAACCAGCCGTAATCAATTTAAAAAACGAGTAGTTCATCAAATGTTTAGTTTGTTTACACCTCTAATTATTGGCAATGCTTCTGAGTCAATAAACTAATATGTAACAAAAAACGTTACTCATATAAGTAAGAAAGATATATGTGGGGTGCCTCGTTTATTTATTGGTTTAGTAAAGACTGGGAATTTTTTGCCCATTATAGTAAAGAGGTTTGATTTAGACCAATTCTTGTGTCAAATCTCTTTACAGAACCTTTTTTCATCACGTGAATGTGAATATTATATGACAATGACATGACATATTTGTTTAAAAGTAGTTGCGCCCCTCATAGTAACAATGTTACTTAAGCACTTTTAAGCCATAACAAGCCTTAAATTTTTGCTGCCACTTTAGTGCAAAAAGTTAATTGACTTCATTTTTTTGTGTATTTGATTCAAAATTTTAGTTCACTTGATTGAGCGAAGCCATTTTTTTACAAAAGATGGCAAGTGTGACTATATTTTGTGCAATTTATTACATTTTAATAGTTTTTGGAAAATAAGATGCCATGGTGTATAAACTAGCGTCAATTGGATGCATCCGCGCTCAAGAAAGTAATTGTTTGTGGGGAAATACCGAAATCCTTCCATAAAAGTGGCTTTCTTTTTTAAGGCAAAATACTTTTCTTTTGGTAAATATATAAATTTTTGAAAGAGCAATATGTTTGAAAAAAAGGAATAGGACGATTGAAGTGGGTCCAATTACCTAAAATACATCTTCATTTTATGGTTTGCGGTAGTATATGTATGAAGAAATATGAAACATAAATGCATTAAGGTACTTGCGTGCTAGCATTTCCGTTTTCAGCCAACGAGACGGTGAACCATATCTTCTTTACGGGTTAAGGAGGCTTGGGAATGATCTCATTGTGGTGTAGAGATCCAAAATTTAATTCATTAGTAGAATGCTTGCAATGGTTTAAAGTAAGGGTTCACAATGATTAAATGTTAGTAAATTTAGGAGTTGTGTATATGGGTGGTAGTTATCTGATGTGGAAGGGGAGGAATGTGAAAATTTACAATGGGAGGAATAGATTGGTGGAAGAGATGGTGAAGAAAATTCAGTTATAGGTTTGGATATTGGTAAATTTTCTAGACATTATTGATTGGTGCTAGTTCCTTCAAGCTTCAACTCCTAGCATTCCATGGCTGTAGGTTGCATAGCTGGTATTTTTAGTTTTATATGTGGTAAGTGAAATTTGATTAGTTCTCTGTACATTTGATTTTGTTAGTTGAATTATTTGAATTTTAAAGTTATTTCTAAATGATTAATAAAATTATCTACTTGCCTTTGACCAAAAATAACATGTTTGAAAGAAAAAAGAACAAAAAAGCCACAATAATTAGTATACAAAAGAAAGGCAACATATTTTGAAAAAAGATAAAAAATGACCACATGGTTTACACAAATGAACGTGAAGGGTACTAGCTTCATCAATTAATGGCTACAACGATGTTGTGGCCACCGAAAGAATGGAGTGGTAACTGAGCAGATGATGTGGTAATCAGAAAAAATGATGTGGGTAATGCGGCAATCGAAAAATGATGTGGTATATGATGTGTCAACTGATGATGAAGTCAAATGTCCTTTCATGTTTTTTTAAATACTTGTTGTCCTTTATATTTCGAAACATTATGTTTCCTTTTTATCAAATGTAATGCCTTTATGATATTTTTTTCATTTATCTTGATTTTTAGGAATGCTGGTGGAAAACATTAGGTTTATCTACCTAATACATCATTAACAAGGATATAGTGGATCCAAATGGGAGGGACAAAGGTCTGAGAGTAAATATTCAACAACAAAGCCATACAATTAGTAGCATCGTCACTTCCACGAAATTTATAAGAGATGAAAACATCTATTAGTGGAGGGAATTTAATAAAAATAGTTTTTATATATATCTTAACTTGATTGAAAAAATATTTATGTTATAGATGCAAGTAAATTTATATCACTAATATATAAGGTATTATCAAATCAATATGCATATATTCAATAAAAAAATTTATAAGAGATAAGCAAGCTAATTTAATATATGTGTGTGTGTGTGTGGAAATAAACAATTCTCCCGGTATACAATCCAAATCAAATACCACGACAAATCGAGAAATAAATGGACTAAAAGAGAAAAGAGACAATCGACATAATGATTTACGTGGAAACCCCTTTACAATCGAAAGGGGAGAAAACCACGGGAGAAGATCGGAGCTTTTATTATTGAATCAAAAGAAGAATTACAATATTCTCTCACACGCTCAATTTTATTGGTGGCGGAGGTAGGGAAAAACCTCACTTTGAATTGGATACCTAATGACGCAACCCTACATCCATATTTATAGGCGTTGGGAAAACGCGGTTCCCGATCGATCGGGGGGGTCCCGATGGATCAGTACTTCACCAATCGATTGGCCTGCTCACTGGAAGCGTCCTTCTTTTATGTAACTTTCCCGATCGATCGAGCTCCACCCCGATCGATCGGCCTCCTCATGGCTTCTCTTCTTTAAATACCAAGTATATTTTGAGACATTTTCCTAACAAATCTCCACCTTGGCTCAAAATTAACATCAACAATAAAACAACTCCACCTTCTCCACAATCGCCCCCTCAACCGGGACTAACACACATCATACTGAAAGACCCACCAAATTCGAGCAATGCTCGAATTTGCTCCCTGGTAGAACCTTAGTGAAAATGTCAGCTGGATTGTTTTCAGTCCCAATCTTCTTCAACTCCGCCTTCCGCTCGTTAATCAGATCTCTAATAAAGTGATGCCTCACATCTATATGCTTCGTTCTGTCATGGTGTGACATCTGATCTTTCGCTAGGTGAATGGCAGACTGACTATAATAGTAGACTCTAATTGTGCCCTGCTCGACACTGATTTCACTGATCAAACCTCTCAACCAGACGGCTTCTTTAAATGCTTCTGTGACTGCCATATACTCGGCCTCGGTAATAGACTGTGCTGTAATAGGCTGTAAACACGCTCTCCAACTGATAGCTGTGTCACCAAAATAAAACACATACCCTGATGTGGACTTCCTCTTATCGAGGTCTCCACCATAATCAGAATCTACAAACCCAATTAAACAACACTTACTTTTACCATATTCCAAACACAAATCAGAAGTTCCACGAATATACTAAGAATCCACTTCATAGCATGCCAATGCTCTTTACCCGGATTTGCCATGCACTTACTAACTCTGCTCACTACAAAAGCAATATCTGAACGCATGCAAACCATTGCATACATAATACTGCCCACCGCACTAGAATAGGGAATCTGAGACATATACCTGACGTCCTCCTCAGTCTGAGGCGAATCTAATGCTGAGAGTCTGAAGTGAGCTGCTAAGGGCGTGCTAACTGGATTAGCATCCTTCATATGAAACTTGTCTAACACCGAGACAAGTATAATTTTCCGACTTCTCGGTCTCTACGAATTTCCATGCTTAAGATCTTCTTAGCTGCTCCAAGATCTTTCATCTCAAACTCACTCTTCAACATAGATTTCAAATCATCAACATCTTTCATGTCTCGTGCTGCAATCAACATATCATCAACATACAAAAGCAAATAAACAAAGCCTGAATTAGTCTTTTTGAAGTACACACAACTATCGTACTTACTCCTGATGTACCCATGACCTGTCATGAACTGATCAAATCTCCTATACCACTGCCTAGGAGATTGCTTCAAATCATATAAAGACCTTTTAAGCAAACACACATGATCTTCCTTTCCTTCTATAACAAAACCCTCGGGCTAATGCATAAAGATACTTTCTTCTAGTTCACCATACAAAAATGCAGTCTTTACATCTAACTGCTCAAGTTCTAAGTCATGCATAGCAACCAAAGACAAAAGTGCGCGAATCGAGGTATGTCTAACTACAGTTGAAAATATGTCATGAAAATCAACACCCTGTACCTAACTGTAGCCTTTAGCTACCAAACGTGCCTTGTATCTTGTATCTTCAACTCCAGGAATGCCCTCTTTTCTTTTGAAGACCCATTTGCAACCAATCAGTCTTTTCCCTGTTTGAGGCTTCACCAGTTCCCAAGTCCGATTCTTATGAAGAGACTGCATCTCTTCATTCATAGCAACGAGCCACTTCTCAGCATCTGATCTTGATACAACCTCTTAATAAGAAGTCGGCTCACTGTCATCTAACGACTCAGTAGTAGTGAGGGCATAAGCAATCATCTCCTCATACCCATATCTCTCAGGAGGCCTGATCTGACGCCTCGGTCTACCACCAGCTATACTACTATTCTCCACCTGCTGACCTATTTCTGCATTATCAGTAACAACATCAGAAACCTGCACCTGAGGTGCTGGAATACTCTCTAGCTGAACAACCTGCTGATCTGGCTGTATCTCTGTAACATCAGGTGTCTCAACCTGAACTAAATCACTGTTAATGAAGGGTGTGTGTGGCGGATTAAGTAGCAGACTCATCAAAGGTAACATCTCTACTAGTCAGAAACTTCTGAACACTTGGATCCCACAATCTCTATCCCTTCACACCTGACTAATAACTAAGAAAGATGCATTTCTTGGCCCTAGGCTCCAGCTTTCTATCATTAACATATGCATATGCAGGACAACCAATAACTTTAATCTGAGAATAATTAGAAGTAGAACCAGACCATACCTCCTCAGGTGTCTTCATCTGCAATGAAGAATGCGGTGTCTTGTTCACAAGATAGGAAGCCATGCTAACTGCTTCTGCCCACCATTCTCTTTTTAAACTTGCATTTGAAAGCATACATCGAGCCTTCTTAAGTAACGTCCTGTGTAATTTTTTTGCCACTACATTTTGCTGAGGTCGACCTGTACATGTCCTGTGTCTGACTCTACCATGATCTTCACAAAATCTAGTGAAGTCGCCTTCAACGAACTCAAGACCATTATCAGTCCTCAACCTCTTGATTAGCTTCCTTGTCTGTTTTTCAAGCAGAATCTTCCATTTCTTGAAGATATCATATACTTTATTTTTCTGTTTCAGAAAATAGACCCAAACTTTACGTGAGTAATCATCAGTAAACATTAGAAGATATCTGGACCCACCTTTAGAAGCCACTCTGGAAGGTCTCCACAGATCAGAATGTATGTAATCTAACGTTCCCTTTGTCTGATGCACTGCTGACTTGAAGCTGACTCTTTTTTGCTCCCCATAAATACAGTGCTCACAGAATTCCATCAGTCCTGTTGACTGACCACAAAGCAGTCCCCTCTTACTCAGCTCAGATAATGCCTTATCACCAATGTGACCCATTCTCATGTGCCACAGTCTTGTGATTTCTGCATCTGTCATAGCAGATGTGGAAACAGCAACTGAACCTGTCACGGTTGTACCTGCAAGCTCATACAAAGTACTAACCCTATTTCCTTTCATCACAATTAAAGCACCGTTACTGACCCGTATGACTCCACCTTCAGCAGTGTACTTGTACCCACTAAACTCAAGGATACCTGGAGAAAGTAAGTTCTTCTTTAAGTCCAGGATGTGACGTACATCACTCAAGGTTCTAATGGCCCCATCAAACATTCTCACACGGACTGTCCCAATCCCCACTACATTACAAGTAGCATCGCTACCCATCAAGACAACTCCATCCTGTATAGACTTATACGTGGAAAACTAGTCTCTATTTGGAGTAACGGGATATGAACAACCCGAATGCATGACCCACTTATCCTTGGGCCTGGATTGAGAATCAGCAACTAATAGAAACTCCCCTTCACTATCCTCCTCTACAATACTAGCCTTAGTGGACTTGTCTTTGCCCTGGTCACCCCTGTTACCCTCTTTCGATTTACTTTTGTATTTGTAACAGTCTTTCTTTATGTGCCCTTTCTTGTGACAATAATGACACGATAGGTTCTTATGTCTAGATTTAGACCTAGACTTTTTTCCATCATTGGATCTCCTATGTTCTGGTCTACCTCTCACATGCAAACCACTACCTAAGTCATTCACTGTGTCAGATAACTCCCTATCTACCCGTTCTTTACTCACAAGGTTTCTTTTCACCTCATCAACAGTAATGGTCGGCCTACCCCCGTATATCATGCTTTCTATGAAGCCCTTATACGAATTAGAGAGCGAACACAGTAATATCATAGCTTGATCCTCATCCTTAGGGACAACATCCAATTCCTTTAATTCTTGTATAATAGAGGTAAACTCGCTAAGATGGTTTTTAAGAGATGTACTTTCTGTCATACGGAAAGTGAACAACCGACGCTTCACTGCGAGTTTGTTGGAGACTGACTTGTGGCAAAACATGTCTAACAATTTCTCC
Source organism: Simmondsia chinensis (assembly GCA_018398585.1). NCBI lineage: Eukaryota > Viridiplantae > Streptophyta > Magnoliopsida > Caryophyllales > Simmondsiaceae > Simmondsia > Simmondsia chinensis. Next base: position 12,311,530 of record JAGTTD010000024.1, read on the forward strand.
CATAACTCCTTTGCGGTTTCCATCTCCAAAACCTCTGACAGAACATCATCAGCCAAATACATCTGAATCGCCGTGAGAGCCTTATCATCCATCTCTTCCCATTGTGCCTCGATTATAGTCTCGGGTTTCTTCTCTTTCCCCTCCAGTGCTTTCTTCAAGCCGTTCTGAGTCAGGAGTCCTTTCACACGGACTTGCCATAAATTGAAGCTTCCCTGACCATTGAACTTCTCCACCTCGGTCTTAATACCTGATGCCATTGTACCAATTCGACAAATCGAGAAATAAATGGACTACAAGAGAAAAGAAACAATCGACACAATGATTTACGTGGAAACCCCTTTACAATCGAAAGGGGAGAAAACCACGGGCGAAGATCGGAGCTTTTATTGTTGAATCAAAAGAAGAATTACAATATTCTCTCACACACTCAATTTTATTGGTGGCGGCGCCAGGGAAAAACCTCACTTTGAATTGGATATCAAATGACATAACGCTACGTCCATATTTATAGGCGCTGGGAAAATACGGTTCCCGATCGATCGGGGGGGGTCCCTATCGATCGGTACTTCACCGATCGATCGGCCCGCTCATTGGAAGCGTCCTTCTTTTACGTAACTTTCCCGATCGATCGAGCTCCACCGGGATCGATTGGCCTCCTCACGGCTTCTCTTCTTTAAATACCGAGTATATTTTGAGACATTTTCCTAGCAGTGTGATTATTCAAATGTACATATATATAATATTTGTATTTATAATTAAAACACATGAAAGTTGTTTATTCTCATTTGCTATATTTGATACGTACGTATAAACAGGGCGATACCAAGAGCTTCATCAATCCATTGTTTATCAACAGGCGTAGCTCTCTATGTCATGTCATGTTACATGCAATGAAGGATGAGTCCGTTTTTCCCTCTTGCAACATTAGAGAGTGTCTAGTACACAAAACGTATAAAAACGAGTTGGTCCATCAAAAATACCTGGGTTATTTTGCAAACAGAGTTTAGAATCAACAATTTTGAGAATGTTGATGCACATGTATGAAAATGCATATTATTATAGGCAGTAAATTTGTTGCTTTTATAAAATTGAGATAATTGGAGAGAGAGGTAGATACTTGTATGAATACATAAATAAGTAATATTAAATAAATGGTTATTCATATTTTAGTGTCGCAATATTTTTGAAAATAATAAAAATGACCCTAACTTTTCTAAATTAATAAAATGACCTCTAAGTTTTTGTTATATTAGTAAAAAAGGCCCCTCACTTGCTTGATGACATTATTTTTCATTGGTAGAGCTGACGTGACAACTTTTTTTCATTAATGCTATGGTAAAATGACAAACAATTATATTTTTGAACAAATTAAGCGAAAACAAATAGTTTATACATAATACAATATCTCTAATTGCATGCTTATAAAGTAATATTAAGAGTATTGAAGGATATTTTTGTCATTTTACTACAGCATTACCAAAAAATAGTTGTTATGTTAGCTCTGTCAACAGAAAATGATGTCATCACACTGGAGAAGTGCCTTTCTATTAATACGACAAGAACTTAGGGGTCTTTTTATTAATTCAAAAAGGTCAGAATTCTATTTATTATTTTCAAAAATGTCGAGTTACAAAAATGTAAATAACCCTTAAATAAATTGTTTATTTACACCATTAGTGCATGTTTTTTTTGCACAATTAAAATTATTCCAATCAAGTTCAATTCTAAAATTAATATTAAATTTTGAATAATTCATGTTTCAATTAGAAACTACTGAAAAGTTATTCCAAGCGCTGAATTGGAAGGCACATACATGTTTCAATTAACATTACAATTCTAAGCATAATGAACATTAATATAGAAATTAAATTTGATTAAAATAATTTCAATTGTACGTGGACCAAATTCATACAATTAAAAATTTAGGAACTAAAATTAATACAATTGTTAAATGTTGTATTGTGTAGAAACTATCTATTTTTGCTTAATTTGTATAAAAATATGGTTATTGAAGGGTATTTTTGTCATTTTACTATAGAATTAATAAAAATATAGTTGTCACATTAGCTCCGTCAACGAAAAATGACATCATCACATCGGTGTTAAATGTGAAATTTTTACAAATTTAAAATATTGGCCCGCGGTGAGTCTTTGTTAAAAAAAATTTACATATTACGGGCTAACCTTATAGTTAGAGCTGGACCTATGTAAACTCAGATCTACACTCTAACATATTACGGGCTTACCTTATTGTTAGAGCTAGACCTATGTAAACTCAGATGTACACTCTAAGTATAATTAAAAAAAAAAAATTAAAATGAGCTAAAATTGTATTTTCCTTATAAGAGGCCTAAACATCCGGGCTTTTCGGTAGCACAAGCCCAAAGTAGGATCAATCCAAGAATCAAACAAAAAGGAAAAAAAAAAAAAAAAAAAAAGGAGGAGAAAAAGAAAATAAGTGAAAGACAGGTGAGGTATATAGTCAAAGCACCACATACCCATGTTCAAACGTACACCCCAAAATGTGGAAAGTAGACTGTCATGATCGTAATAGGTGGAATAAATAGTTACAAGTCATTAGTCGTAATAGGTAGTTCATCCAATTGTATTAGTCTTTTATTTGACCGAGTGTTGTGTAGGGAATTCTAAGTACTAGTTAGATATGCTTTGGAAGATGTGTTAGTTAGTTAGTTAGGTTGGTTAGAGTGACGGAGACCCACAGACACCTTTCCTCGTATACTTAAAAGTCAGGAACTAGGGTGGAGACAAATCCAAGAGCTCAGCAGTCCACTTATAAGCTCGAGTCAATAAGGTTTTTAAGCATGGCACCCTTAACTTATAACAACTCGAATGAGTTTAAGTCTGACAAGATTAAGGTGGAGCAAATCGTATTCAGGTCACTGGATTAGGACTAGTGCTATCAAGGGATAAGCCATGGCCATCAAAGCTGTAATCAATGGCGTGAACCTAAGTGCACCTGGCTTATTAAGCAATGAGAGTAGTGTTAAGACCAACGCAATCAAGGGACAAAGCCTTGGCCTTTAAAACCTTAAACTAAAGCCTCAAATCTTAACTTAACAATTTGTGGGAGTAGATTAAAACTAGAAAGTCATTCTTGAAGTCCGAGAACTGTATTACTATGGAGGTAAGTACAACAAAGATCTATGTTACGCTACGCTTAACTAAGTTATGCTACTCCTAGAAAAGAACACAAGTGGGCTTTAAAGAAAAACTTGAAGGAGTGTTGTACTGAGTGTATGTGTATTACTTTGGACTAATGCATAGTCCTTTATTTATCGAAAAAGAGAATAACGGCTGCTACTAATTTCATGGCAATTTCACCCACATCTGGCCACTAAGCTCCTTTCTCATGCGCGCTCACTTTTCACTAACGTGTCTTGAGTTTTTGGAAGAAAATCCTCAATGCCCACGTCCAGATTTTCAGTAGAAATTCCCTCTAGAAGTCCCACATCTTCCTGAATTAAACTTAAGGGTCAAGCTCCTAAAATTGCACTTCAAGTAACTTCCTTGAGCTTGGAAACTACCATTCTTGCAGCTTTCAGAGCCCTTTGAGGAGGATCTTTCTTGGCTGTCAGAGAATGATCCCTTTTTGAACTTACCATCTTCTCCCTAGGGCCAATCTTTAATTTATTTCACGACGTTCCAAGTTTTGATAGATTATCTTCGGATATTGACGAGTCTCCTCTACTTCATGCACTGTCTTCAGGCCATTCTTGGGGACGACGACGCATTTGCAAGGAAGCGGCACCCTTTAAAGGGTGGACTTTCTTGACCAAACAATACCTTGAATGGGTGGATGATTTGATTGTGACCAATGGCAAGAAATGGAAGTGTCTTTGCTTCTACGAGGCCATCAGGCTCTCAACCATCGCTTTCAGGTATGATTTTCCAATTGTAATAGCAGTAACTTGCTGCTGGAACACCTGTTGCAACACTTTTATCCTCCCCGAGGGCTTTCTAGGAATCACTTTAGAGGACATAGCAACCTTAGCGGGTCTTTCATCTGAGGGAGAAGAGTTGCCCCTTGATTCTTTTGTTTCTTCAAAAGCTGAAGCCTTTGCCTCCTCCTTCTCTATCACATACTTACTTGGAGGCTATGAGTCTTTTGTTAAAAAACTTATAATAGGAGCTCATAAGTTTGGGCAAGGTTCTACAGAGGAGGAGGTATGCTTTTACTTGTTTTAGTTGAACAAGTTTTTCTTTGCAAACTCTCCTGAAGAATATGGACATTAACCTAGCTTTTAGTGGTGGCCCTTTATCCTTGGGACCATTGGTTTTGGCCCAGGTATATGGATGCCTCAAAGACATCATAGCTAAAAACTATGTTATCCACTTAGGTGGTCCCCTGTGGCTGGTTTAGTTATGGGCTCAAGCCTATTTCCCTGAGCTGTGTCCTAGAGGCCCTTATGTTCCCACAGGAGAGGGGGTTTCTTGTTTTGATGAGAAATTTGCTCACTGTGAGATTCAACTTCCTCTAGGATGGTCATTTGACCAATACCTTGAGGCTCTGATGTCTCCTTGAGAGAGGCAAGGGACTCATTAGACTCCTTTTAAGAAAGGAATCTTGGTCCTCAATGATTCAAGAAATTGGACCTTCATAACGACGTCTTAGCAGACATTAACTGCCAAATCTGGCAAGCAATCTTATGCCCCTAAGATTTGTTCTTTCACTGCCAGACTCATCCTAGTGCTGAGACATATAGACTTGGGTTGTTTGCTAGGCAATTTGGTCCAAGGTGTTCCTTTTCCAAGTCTAAGGACCAAGAACCTCTGGTGGGCCAAGAGGGCTTCTCTTCCACCTGCTCAGCTTCCAGAGCTTTGCGCTCTAAATCAAGAGATTACATCTCTTTATGAATATCATGTGGCTTGTAGGTATACTTCATGTGCCACGCCACGCTTTTCAGCTTGGTACCAAGCCTATTGGTCCTCTTTGGAGGCCAGAGGCGCCAAGCAACACTTTATGTCTCTGCTTGAGCTTGCAAGTCCTAGCTCAACGAGAAGATAGCTAGTTATCCTCAGGCCCACTCTATAGAACACACAATTAGGTAGTTAACCATTCTGAAGTATGTTTTAATTACTAGTGGCTCTAACCAGATCTGATCCTACCAGCTGTCCAGGTGACTCCTAGGAGTGCCAGGACCAGGTGCTTCACTCAGATGCTATTTAAGGAGTAGCTTCACGGAACCTCTTTACCAGCGCTCAGGATTGGTAGTTCCAAGAAGAGGAGGACAAATGTTGCTCCTCAACTTTCTCAACTGTAGGAGGAGAAGAAGAAGAAGAAGAACCCATCTTACAATTAGTGAGAAAAAGAAGAACCAAGCTCCCTGTGGCTGAGGTATTGGTCTTTCTTCAACTAGTATTCTCATTTATCTTTTGCCAAAGCAGCTTCTAACATGGCTTTCAACAGCCATAGGAGGTGCCAACTCCATACATTATGGAGATCCTTCTCCATCATGAGACATTGTTCTAGAGCCTCCTTAAGACACTGAATTAATGAGCTCAAGTGCTGAAGAAGAAGGAGACATCGCTACTTCAGTTATGTACCAGTTGTCGGTTATTCTCCTGAAGAGGTTTCTTCCCCAGTTACCTTATACCAGGGGCTTGTCTAGGCTCCTTTCCTCCTCACTAGAGTCTCAGTCCCTATTGAAGAGACCTTCGAAGGTAGAGTTTTATCAGACTTCTCACTCCATGATGTCTTAAACCATGCTTGCTCCTGACATGCAAGTATTGTCCCCCAGGAACTTCCCTAGCGGCTGAAGAGTCAGCAACAATCCTTTTGGTTAAGGCACCTGTTAAGGATCCAATGATGCATGTATCAGCAGCAGCTCCTAGGGTAGCCCTACTAACAGTGACACCTTCCTTGCCTCAGACTGTGGCCTCAAAGGTCAAGGCATTCCTTTTTAACCTTGGTTGTTTTCCAAAGTCAAAAATCTAGTTAATCTTGTTAATCTTTTCAGGTTACTCTTCCTAAAGTCGTTCCCTCTTCAAAGATGGGGGGAATATCTTCTCCATTAGAGAAGCGTGGAGTGAGTGGTAGGTTGGCCTTTTAACAACTTGACCAAGAATCTCCCAAACTCCAAAGGTTGAGGAAATTACACACTTCCCTGTTCTGACCCTGACTGATGGGGTCATTTTTGAGGAGGCGATGTCCCTAATAAGATCGTTAAAGGAAAATACAAAGATAGCTCCTTCCATTACCAGGGAACTTGAGGAGGTGCTCCTAAAGATCAACCAACAATAACAATAACAACAACAATCCCACTGCCTCAAGGGCTCCTGCAAAAGCGGGTCTGGGGGGGGGGGGGGGGGGGGGGGGGTTGATGTACGCAGCCTTCCCCCTTCAGGGTGTCAACCTGAAGAGAGGCTATTTTCGAGGACCCCCAACGTGGGAGATATGTCTTCCTTGCATCATGGTGACCTGTGAGCAATAGGGCATGAAAGCAAAAGAGTAAGCCATAGCATAAAATGAGCAATACAAAGCATAACGCCCCTAGAGGAGACTACTAGGCAAAACCTTCCCTTCAAGGCAGCTAGTATAAGCAAATAGGCAGATAGTAGACAAATAGGCATATAGGTAGATAGGTGCAGCCTAATAGGCCTATACGCCTATGAACCCATATATAGCAGAATAAGCAGTGGTGTGAGGCCGCTATATCTGCTACCCCTATGCTAGTCCTCCCTCAAGCTCTAGCTCTATCTAGCTCTATCTAAGGCCATCTCCTTCCGTGGGTTTAGGTGGGTCAGGTCCTGCCGTAACGACTGCAGTCGTCCCTCCTTTAGCTTGCTTCATCCTCTTCTTCCTAGCGTGGTATGAAGCTGATCACATTACCTGACTGGAGAAATGGTTGGTCTCCTCCTAGCGTGCCTGAACCACTTCAAACACAGCTTTTTCATTTTATGTTCTATCTTCTATCTATGCCCAAATTGTGGAATCGGCATACCATAGAGTTGTGGCACTAGATTGAGCTTACGAGTGGTCAGATGCTCCTATACCGCTACATCTGATACGCCTATCCTAGCCCTCCACACAGCTTTGTCTAGAGCCATCTCATCATTTAGGTTAAGATAGGTGAGATCCCGTCGAATTGTCTCCATCCAGCTCTTCTTTGGCCGTCCTCTCCCTCTCATCCCGTCTGCTATGTGGAGTTGTTCGCATCTCCTAACAGGGGCAGTGGTGGGTCTCCTTCTAGCATGTCCAAACCACCGCAGATGTTACTCCCTCAACTTATCTTCTATTGGGGCGACACCCAGTTTACTTCTAATGACCTCATTTCGGATCCTGTTCCTCCTTGTGTTTCGCTCCTGAAGATCAACCCAGGGGTCCCAATTCTATAAAAGAGAAAATGGCACTGCCAAGATGCCATTAGGAACCTAGGGCGTTCAACTAGCCTAGGAGGCTTGTAGCTATTATTTGAAGAATTACATGTAGCAAGAAGAGTCTAAGACCAACAAGCTTAAGGGATCAGAGGCTTGGAGGATGAAATCCATCACTTCGAGGAGAGAATACATCGCCTTAAGGAAGAACTGCTCTCCATGAGACAACAATACGTTTCTCAAGGTTCAGTGGTTGGAGGACTCGAAGAGGCCATCATGGAAGCTTAGGGGAACAGACAAGCCCTTCAAGAGGAAGCTTTCTTCTTAAATCAGGAGCTGGGTTATACAACCAACCGACTATCCTGAATAGAGAAGTCCTTTGTGAGGATTATGACTCAACTCTTTTGATTTTAGTTTTTGTGAAGAGGAATTGGCTTCACAAGTTGCTTACTTGTAATATTTGTATATGTAAGCCATGGACCTTCCCAAAATTAATGAAATACACATTTATTCAATACGTTTATTAGGTTGGAGGTTCTTTTCCTTCTCTTACTTTACCTAAGGATCTTGAGATTGATCCTCTACGAATTGGTATTGAAACTGAGCCCATAATTCTGGGAATCTATGCTTAAGAACTTTTTTTGTTAGAATCCTAGATAGATGGCACATACTTCTTTAGGAATCTCCCATTAATGGCCTTTGTTCTCCCATCTAGGCCTTGGAGCAAATAACCAATTTGGGGACCATTTTTCAAAGACATGATCCTTCTGGCTAATGGGTAAAACCACCTTCCAAACAAAATCTCCCAAGTCAAAAGACCATAGCTTGACCTTCTAGTTGTAGGCTTTGGCAACCCTCTTCTTTTTAGTTTCCCATTTATGAAACACATTAAGCCTTACTTGGTCTAGACTGGTAAGCTAGTCCATCATGCACTGCTCATATTCAAGTTCAGAAAATCTCCCTTGATGAGCTAGTCTAATAGACTGAACTATTATCTCCATAGGGAGCACTGCATTATGGCCATACGTTAAATGAAAAGGAGTTGTCCCAGTGGCATATTTCTTAGAAGTTTTGTAGGACCAAAGGGCATCTAGTAGCAACTCATGCCACCTTATGGGGTTATCCTATTTTCTCAATGTAGGCTTTTAGAATCTTGTTAGTCAATTCTACCTAGCCATTAGCCTGAGCGTAATAAGGAGTTGAGTTCAAGATTTCCATATCGAAATCTCTTGGTAAACTCGTTTTACCTCAGCTCCATTAAACACTTTAGCCTGGTCCACTATGATGGTCTCTGGACTACCAAACCTACATAGGATATACTCTTTGATGAAATCAATTACATCCTGCTGATTGATATTCCTATATGGTATAGCCTCCACCCATTTTGTAAAGTAATCAGTGGCCACGAGGATATAAGAATGTTGCTTGCTAGAAGGGGGGTTAATCTCCCATATAATGTCCATTGCCCAGCTTCTAAATGGCCATGGTTTAACAATGGCATGCATCTTAGTAGCAGGGACTGTAGGTACACGTGCATATCTTTGGCATGCTCTGCATCCCTTGCATACTTTATGCAATCATCCATCATTAATGGCCAATAGTAGCCATAACGCCCAATGAGCCAATGCATCTTATTTCCAGCTAGATGGATCTACAGATACCCTCATGAGCTCCTATTATTACTAGCATTGATTCATCTAAGTCAAGGCATTTGAGAAGTATTTAGTAGCATCCCTTTTATATAACTGTCCAAACTCTCCATCTAGTTAGAATCTGTGAGCTCACATTTTCATCTTCCTATCCTTAATGTAATCTCGAGGTTTGTTGAAGTAATCCATTAAAGGCTTCTTCCAATCCTCTAGTTGACTTAGGACAGTCTAATGTGCCTCATAGTAATCCAAGCATTAATTTGGTGTACTTTCAAAGGACTTTGTATACTTGATCTCATGATCCAAAACCTTAGTCTTAATTGCCATGGTTTCTTCATGCCATGTTCTAGGAAATTTGTACCCATATGCCAATTGAGCCCAGTCATTGGCTGCCTTGTTTTGCTCTCTAGGAATGCGCTCGAACTGTCCTGCATTGAATTTACTCGATAGCTTATGCATCATTGATAGATATTGATTCAAGGTATCATTCATACACTGGAAGTCCCCATTCACTTGGCAGATCACCAGTTGCGAATCCCCTTTGATAAGAACATTGAGGACTTGCATTTCTAGAAGCGTTTGAAGGCCAATTATCAAAGCCTCATATTCAGCCATGTTATTAGAGCATTTTCCCACCAAGGTGACAGCCAATTTAGTGATGATTCTTTCTGGGGATTCTATCACAATTCCCACTCCAGCACTAGAGTTGGTCCTTAAACCATTAAGAATATTTTCCAAGGCACCAGTTCTACCACTAGAAGCTATTATGGCTTGTCATCTAAGCCAGTTTGAATGTTTGGATGTTTAGCTAAAAAGTACACTAGGGCTTGCCCCCTTACCGAATTTTGTGAGACATAAACCAACTCAAATTGGAGCAGAGCTAATCTCCACTTGTTCAATATTCCTCTCAAAAATGGTCTGTCTGGCATATATTTAAGGACATTTGTTTGGGCAGCCCCGTATATAGTGAATGCCAAGAAATAATGTGTCGATGCATAAAACAAAGATAGACACAATTTTTCAATTGAGAAATACTTTATTTCACACTTGTTTAGGCAACGACTAAGGTAGAACACAAACTGTTCAAAACCTTGCTCATTGTCTTATCCAAGCAAACAACCAATAGATTCCTTAGAAGCATAGACATAGATCTTTAAAGGCTTTCCAGCTTTGGTGGAATGAGTACTGGGGTCCTAATCAAGTACTCCTTAATGGCCTCGAATGCTACTTGATGTGGGCCCTCCCACTTGAAGTCCTTCTCAGACTTGAGCCTTAACAGTGGAGAGAAGACCTTTGTTTTTCTTGCGACATTTGATATAAAAGGTCTTAGGAAGTTAACCTACCCTAGGTAGCATTGAAGCTCCTTTTTATTTGAAGGAGGCTTGGCCACTTGGATTACCTTAGTCTTATTAATATCCACCTCGATGCCTCCTTGGTGTACGAGAAAACCTAGAAAGTTTCCAGCTCGTACGCCAAAAGCGCATTTTAATGGATTTATCTTAAGGTTGCGAGTCCTCATTCTAAGGAGCACACTCCTCATATCTTCCAAGTGCTTAACTTGGGATTTTGATTTGACCATGATGTCATCTATATAGACTTCCATTGTCTTGCCAATGAGGTCATGAAAAATCATGTTCATGGCTCTTTGGTTGGTGGCACCAGCATTTTTCAAACCAACGGGCATGGCCACCCATTCAAACATCCCTATTGATCCAAGACACCTGAATGTCGTCTTGTGGGTATCGTCTGAGGCAATCATAACTTGGTAGTACTCAAAGTAGCCATCCACGAAGGACAAAACCTCGTGTTTCGAGGCTTAGTCAATGGGCACATCAGCAATAGGCATTAGGTACTCGTCCTTTGGGGTGGTTGCATTCTAGATCTCTAAAATCAATACTGACCCTGATTTTTCCATTCTTTTTAATGACAAGGGTAATATTAGCCGCCACTCAATGTACCTAGCAATTTTGATGAATTTGGCCTTAAGGAGCCTTTCAATCTCTTCCTTAACCAAATCAATGACTTCTTGGGACATCTTTCTCTGGCCTTGAATGATGGGTTTCAAGCTTGGCTTGATAGGAAATCTATGCTCAACCACCTTTTTATCTAAGCCAGGCATCTCATGATGATCCCAAGCGAAGCAATCCTTGAATTTGCGAAACAAAGTCAGGTACTACTCTTTCTGCTCCTCAGAAAGCAGAGCACTCAGATAAGTAGGTCTTCGGTCTTCTGCCAAGCCTAAATTAACCTCGAAGAGGGGGTCTTGGACCTCAGCCCTTAGATCCTCCATTTTAGCTGGCGCTGCTCTTAGGTCAGAGAGCTCCAACTCCTGTTCTTGTGTTGCATGGACTTCAAAACCATGAAATGGTTACTCAGTTCAAAGCTGATCCTCAGCGTGCCAGGCCACAAGCGTTACTAATGCTGAGGAAATGGCCTCTCAGGCCATTATTGGGAGGTCTCGGTGCCTCTACATTGGGATTCTGGAGTGCCCCGGAAGCTCCAGTTGTTAAGAAGGCCCTCATGTATCCCCAGAAGTCAGAGTCTTCAGACTCGACATCCATTTGACCAATCTCAGCTTTAGCTAGTGGGCTGTCAAGGATGGCTATCGGGTCTTATTGTTGGGCAGATTGTGGAATGGTCCTTTTGACATCTAGTGGTCCCATACCATCCTCGTAGAATTTTGCCTCAACATTGTTGGAGGAAGTCATGAATGGCCTAATATCTGCCATAACAACCTCATATTTATTATGGTTCCAGAAGATTAGTAACTAGTGAAGTGAAGATGGAATACAATAATTGGCATGCAACCAATCTCTACCAAGAAAAGCATTATAGCTTGAGGTAGTTTCCACCATAAAGAAAGTTGTCAGCTTGCTTAGGTCACCAACAGTTAAGTCAATCGGGATGACTCCTTCAGATTTGGTGGTAGCTCCAAAAAAGCCATAGATCACCACATCTGAAGCGATTAGGTCTTCTTGAGACTTACCAATGACTCCTAACATAGACGAAGGCAACACGTTGATAGCTGCACCATTATCCACCAAGACCCTATTTACCAAAATGCCATCGAATTTAGCCTTGATGTATAGGGGCTTGATGTGCTCATTGGTTGTATTAGGCCCATCAAATGTCATCTTCATTAGGTCCGGTAGATCATTAGGCAACTTGAATGTTGTAGCACTAACTTTAAAAGATAAAGGATCAAGTGTACCTTTGGCGGCTTTGACTTCAGCCACGAGCTCCACTTGAGGCTCCTCATTTGATGCTATCACATCACGCTCGAGACCTTCTAGAGCATTTGCTGCGATGAATTCCAAGGGAAGGAGTAAGGCAATTCTGATGTCAACTTTTTCAGGAAGCGTCCCAAATTGTATCTAAATTCCTTGGTTTGTCCCCTTCTCAGGGTTTTCAACCATGGGTGTATCCTGATCCTGTTATTGAAGAATAACATTAGTCGGCATGTCTTGCTCTGGGTGTTGGTCCCTGAGAGCAACCTTTGATGTTTAAGATTCTTTCATAGGCTGGGGGAAGTCTTTTTCATGGAAATAATTTTTGATGTCAAACCATGTCGGGGTGACACGGTCCAGCGGTTCCACTAAGTTAACACTGAGAGGGGAATACTCCTTATTCTCAACTAATTTCAGAGCTAGGGAGCCCTTGGTGAGGTGATCCCATCAAGATTCTCGCCCTTTAGAAGATGAGAGACTAGCCCATTTCTTGAGTTTCTTGTGAGTTAGCCCTTTACTAGTAGTAAAAGGCTTAGACTCACTCACTGGATCCTCAAGTTCCACATGCTCAACTTGCTTGTTCTTACGGACCTTGGCTTCCTCTTGAGAAAGCCTAGTCATGCAAGAATCAAGACTAACTAACAAACCGACTCACTGAGCTCAGCCGCCAAAATAGACTAACAAATTGACTTAAGCCACTAAGGACCAAAACCGAATGAATCAAACTGATTTAACTAACTTTACCACTGCTAGAACTTGATCACTCTCTTGACTTACAACCTTGAATTCAGCTCCAATCCACTCCAATCATAACAATTTCCCCCCCTGAGAACATGCTTGCCTTAAGAATGCAAAGAAGGAAATTGAGATTGAAGGAAGGCCCAATCTTCCTAAGTAACAACCTCGGGGTTCAAATTACTCCACTGCACCAGAACTTCCTTCCTCTGCTTCCCCTGCTGCTGAATCATCCTCGAACTCAAAATTGCTTAAGGTTGTTGAACCAATAACCCTTGTAGCATGGCTTGGGGATAACCTACAGGAGCCTCAGCAGCTGTTGCAATGAACTTCTTAAGCAAGGATACATGAAACACAGGATGCGCCGATGAATCTGGTGGTAACTCCAACTTGTAAGCAGCCTTCCCTATCCTCTCCAACACCTTGTAAGGCCTAAAGAACTTCGCACTCAGCTTGACATTCCTACGTATAGCTAAAGAAGAATGCCTATAAGGCTATAATTTCAAGAGAACATAATCACCAATTGCAAAGGTTTTATCAGTTCTTTTTCGATCAGCAAAGTACTTCATCCGCGATTATGCAACTTGTAAATTATCCTTGAGTTGCTGCACAAGTTGTTTCCTCTAATCCAACATGTCATTTACTTCAGCCACATTTGAAATTACCCCTTGAAGCATCATTGGAGTGGGTGGATCATACCCATACAAAGCTTTGAATAGAGAAGTCCCGAGAGTTGAATGAAAGTGTGTGTTATACCAAAATTCCGCAAGGGAAAGCCATTTATTCCAGTTCTAAGGATGAGTGAATGTCATGCTCCTCAGAAATTATTCCATGCATTGGTTGACCCTCTCAGTTTGTCCATCCAACTGGGGGTGATAAGATGAACTCATTACCAATGTAGCCCTTAGCAACAGAAAGAGCTCGGGCAAAAAATTACTCGTGAATAACTTGTCCCTGTCTGAAACTATGGTCTCAAGCAGCCTATGGAGTTTGTAAATGTGATCTAAGAAGAGTCTTGCCAACCTTTCAGTAGTAATAGGATGGTTATAGGCCACAAAGTGGTTGAACTTTGTGAAACAATCAACCACCACCTAAATGACTTCCTTTCCCTTTGACTTGGGCAACCCCTCAATAAAGTCCATACTAATGTGTTCCCAAGCTTTGTCAGGTATGGGCAAGGGTTGAAGCAATCCTTGATAAGGTTGACGCTCACTCTTGGTCCTTTGACAAATCTCACAATATTGGTTTAGCTCTTAAATTTCCTTCTTCAGTCCAAGCCAATGAAAGTACTACTTCAATCTCTAGTAGGTCCCTTCAATACCAGAATGACACCCCAAGCAGAGCTATGGGTAGCCAATAAGACCTGTTCCCTTAAATCAGAACCTGTGCCAACATAAACCTTCCCTTTAACTCTGATTACTCCATTGCTAACTGATACTTTATAATTAGTACCCACTGTCCCTTGAACAAATTGAGCTGTGACATATCCTTGAGCAAAGGAATCTCCATCATATGTTTTCACCACCTCTTCCATCCAAGAAGGTACCACCATGGACACAGCTGCACAATTAGCCTCCTCCTGATCTTCTACCTTCCTCAAGAGGGCATCTGCAGCACCATTATATTTTCCCTTCCTATACTCAATGGTATAATGTAATCCTAGCATCTTCATAAGCCCCTTTCTTTGCACTCTCGTACTGATCTTCTGCTCCAGCAAATATTTCAAGCTTTGATGATCAATTTTGATTACAAAATTATGACCCTCCAAGTAGTGCCTCCATTTTTGTACTGCCAATAAGATTGCTAAGTACTCCTTTTCGTATATGGACAGCTCTTGATTCCTGGGACTTAAAGCTTGACTCAAGTATGCTAAGGGCCTGCCATTTTGTGATAATACTGCTCCAATTCCCCTGCTGCACGCATCTGTTTGTAGGACAAAGGATAGAGTGAAATCTGGCATGGCTAAGACAGGAGCAGAAGACATTGCATCCTTTAATCGTTCAAAAGCATCTTTAGCTAGATCACTCCAGTGGAAGGCATCCTTCTTCAACAGTTCAGTAATAGGCTTTGCAATTATTCCATAGCCAGCAATGAATTTTCGATAATATCCTATCAATCTAAGGAATCCTCGAAGCTTCTTGAGAGTCTTAGGAATAGGCCAATCTTTCATGGCTTACACCTTGCTAACATCAGTAGCCACTCTCTTTTCTGAAATGAGATGGCCAAGATACTCCACTTGTGTTTTAGCAAATGAACATTTGGAAAGCTTAGCATAAAGCTTGTGCTGCCTCATTGTCTGGAACACCTGCACAAGATGGCTCAAATGAGTCTCCCAAGAAGAATTGTAGACCAAAATATCGTTAAAAAAACAAGAACAAACTTCTTGAGGAAGGACTTGAACACTGAGTTCATCAACGCTTGGAATGTAGCCGAGGCATTATCACCAAGAACTCATAATGCCCATGATGTGTTTGAAAAGCTTTCTTGTCAATGTCATCTTCCTGAACTCTAATCTGATAGTAGCCTTGCCGCAGATCGAGTTTGGAGAAGAACTTAGATCCATAGAGCTCATCCAACAAGTCATCGATGATTGGAATAGAAAACTTATCTTTGATTGTAAGTGAATTCAGTTGACGATAGTCTATGCACATTCTTGAAGTTCCATCCTTCTTCTTAATAAATATGATCGGAGAAGCAAAAGGACTATGGCTATGTCTAATAAACCTTGTCTTCAATAGTTCATCTACTTGCCATTCAAGCTCACTCTTTTATGAGTGAGGATACTTATATGGTCGAAGATTTACAGGATCTGTACCAGCTTTCAATGGAATGGCAAGATCAAATGCTCTCTTAGGAGGCAAGGAACTTGGTGGCTCAAACAAGTCATGATACTTCAGCAATAGAGAATCAATTGAAGGATTGGAATTCACCTGTTCCTCCCCTTCAATGGAACTGATGGAATGGAGTTGTCCAATCCATTGGTAATTCTTCTTCTTGAACACTCCTTGCAATTGCTTCCCACTTATCATTTGCAATTGTCCATTCTCTCGAATGCCTTGCAACTGAACAGGCTGCCCTTCTCTTTCAAATGATATTGTTAGTTTAGCAAAACAGCAAGGGACTAATTGTCTTTGTCCAATTAACCCCTAAGACCATATTGCAACCTCCCAATCTTAACACCCTGAAGTCATATTCAAATTCCCGCCCCTGCATCAACCACTTGAAGTTCCTGCACTTAGTATGAGTCAAGATTGAATTAACATCTGCCACGGTAACGGCTAAGGGATTGGTTTTGATCTTTTTATGCCCCACACTCCTTACAATCTTAGGATGAATGAAGCTATGCATATTACCACTGTCAATTAAAATCAGCAAGGATTTACTTTTAGCTTCCCCTTAATCCTGATAGTGTTATGCGAGCCAGTGCCAGTCAAGGCTTGTACAGATATCTTAATGTCATCATCCTCTATCTCTTCGATCTTATCTGCTTCTTGCACTTCAAAATCCACAACCTCATCCTCTTCTTGAATTACCTCTTCAGCATCACATCCAAAAACAGACATAAGGTACTTCGAATCACACTTGTGACCAAAGAAATATCTTTGGTTACATTTGAAACAAAGTTTTTGCAGCTTCTTCTCCTCAATGCTCAATGGTTTGCTGCCAGTTGGAACTGATCTGTGCAAGGGACCTCCAAACTGAGTGTTTCTTGCTTTAGGTGCATCACTAGAAGCAAATACCATGCACTCAAACCTCCTTACCTTCGAGTAAGCCTAAGACAGGGAAGTAGGATCCAATGCCTTGACAAGATTCTTTACCTTTGGCTTCAAGCCACTGATAAAGCTCAAAACATAATATGCCTCTGTAGCCTTAGGATATACAGCCAGCATCCATGCCCTGAGATTCTCAAACCTTGACATGTACTCCTTCACAATTGTAGTTTGCACCAATTTATTAAAATTGTCCACAACATCACTGACGTCCTCGTTACCATACCTCTCACACAATTCCTTTTCAAATTCAATCCAAGTTATCAAAGGATTACTTCGAACAAGACTGTAATGCCAGACCTCTAATCCTCCTTGCAGATGTCCAGTTGCTAATTTAACCTTCTTAGCTTTAGAAATGTTATAGAAGCGAAAGTACCTTTCTCATTTCCTGATCCATGATTGAGGCATTGTTCCATCAAATGGTTCCAGCTCTACTTGAGGCTGCCTATAGCTGTAGCTCTTGGAATTTGATTGTTAGTGGAATCAGGTGGAGGAAACAATGCAGGAGCTATAATATAAGGTCTTACAAGTGGACTTGTAGGATCTGGTAGTGGAACATGTGTAGGAGCTGGAATATGAGGCATTTCCAGTTGACTAGCAGCAAAAAGCAATCCTACACCCATAGGTTGTTGCTGTTTGTTGATATGCTCCTCAATGTCTCCAATTTGCTGCGATTGCCTTTCGAATTTGTGATTAATGTTCACCTGGCTCTGCTGGAACATAGTCATCATATTCTGCATTTGATTCCATATTCGATCAAACTGTTCCTCATGTTTGTTTTCAACATTAGCTCTAGCCTCAGCACCAGTAACAACATCTGCATATGTAGCTGCAGCCGTTGCCGTATTAACATTTGCATTAGCATTCGCAGCTGCAGCAACTCTAGTAGTCATTCCTCCAGCCATTGGAACACAATTCCTATGTGATAATAGCAACAACAGCAACAAGATCAACTAACACAATTCAAAGTAAATGAACCACTGATAATGCCTGAGAACCGCAACTCTACCAAATTGAATCAAATCAACTCGATTGGTTGCCAAAATTTAGGCTATGATACCAATTGTTATGAATCAAGAACAATCTTGATTTATAACCTAGGATAGAATAGAGTTAGATGAGAAGAGAAGTGAAGGAGATGAGAATTAGAGAGACAATTAGAGATGAGAGAGAGAAAATATCAATTCTTATCACTCATGAATCAAACTTATAGGAGCTTAAGCTATTTATACAAACTAGGATTAAAAGAGATACATTGCATCAAGACTAACTAACAAACCGACTCACTAAGCTCAGCCAAAAAAATGGACTAACGAATTGACTTAAACCACTAAGTGCCAAAACCGAATGAATCAAACTGATTTAACTAACTTTCCCGCTGCTAGAACTTGATCACTCTCTTGACTTACAACCTTGAATTCAGCTCCAATCCACTCCAATCATAATAGTGTCCACGTCCAGTAAGGTGTACTTCGGGTTTCTCTTAGGGTGCCCTGTCCTCATGATGAACTAAGTCTTAGGCATAAAGCCTCAAGAAAGGCTTGACGATGACATCTTTGTAGGAGGAGCCACCCTTTTCTTTTGGAAAAAGGCTCAGTTTCTTTATTTCAGATACCAGCTTATGTCCCTAAACCCCGCAAAGGTCATGGGTGAGGCACGAAAGTTTCCTTGACACCTGCTTCTTTGCGGCGAAGATTGTTTGCTAATGGTCATATGTGAGAATCGCTGTGACTAACTCTTCTTCCTTAGAGAGGAGAATGGTGCCTTCCTCTAACTGCTTCTTTATGAACCTTCTGAATGTTCCACAGTCACGTGTAGAGCATTCAACCCTGATATGCCATTTATAGTGGTCCTCTGGCAATCTCAACGTGGTTCCAGGGAACCTCAGTGTTCTTGATTTGAGTGGCCTATCGAACAAAGCATTGGCCATAGCCATATCCCCCTTGTCTACATTCATCCTGCACAAAGATTCGCCATTAGTTTGGTTCTTATAGGGATGGTAAGTCTTTACTACCTCGACTACGTTAACCTGGGTAGGACTAGGGAAAGAGTCTTTATCGACGCCCATCTATCCTTCTCCCAGGAAGATCAATTCCCTTGCTTCTATGGCATCCTAAACCACATTTCTATAGATCACGCAGTTCTTCATTGAATGAGGTAATGAATCGTGCCACTTACAATATACCTTTCCCTTATTTGAGTTGGCATTTGGTTTTCTGTGCTTACCCTTGATTTTGGGTTTATTATTTACCTCAAGCTAATTGAATATTACATCGGCTCTAGAGAGGTGAAACAAATATTTTCTCAACTCTTGAGACTGGTGAGACTTCCTGGCTTTGATATCCTTCTTGATCAAAGGATTACAAACCATGGGAAGTCCCTTGATGTATTTAGCTATGTCAATCTAGTATGGAGGATCTTCCTTCTCCTCAATCAAATCATGCACGCAGGTCCTAACATGCTATTTTTCTTAAGGCTTTCTTCTCTTAAGACAACTTTGTATCTAGCTGCACATTCTCCCAGCTGAAGAAGCGTTGTAAAATTAGAACTTTCTAATTTTTTCCTCGATTCAATATCCAAGCCGATAAGGACCAACTTGGCTTACTCAACCTCAGGAAGGGCTACAATGCATTTTAACCTGGCACGCTTGAACCGGTAATATATTCTTCCACTACAATGCATTTGAGCGAAGTCTGACATGGAAGTTCCTAATTTTATTCTTGAGAATTAGGCTTGGAATTTCCTAGCCACGTCGTCTCAACAGTAAATAGAATTAGGGGGAAGGCTGATATACAGCTGGAAGGCGGTCCCAGTCAATGAACTAGGGAACAACCTTAGTTTGGGATATTGGTTATCTGCCACTTCTCTACATTGGCAGTTAAACCTTGCCAAGTGCTCGAGAGTAGAAATGGTCCCTTCCCCTAAAAAGAGTGTAAACTCGAGGATTTTGTATCCTTGAGGAAAAAGGGTAATCCTTGTTTATGTAGTCAGGGGAAGGCTTACTATATAAAGGTCTATTGATACTTTTGAGACCCGACCCATATATTTCCTCAATGAGGGCGGTCAATTGATCATGGAGGGAAAGATTAGGCACATGATTATGCGCTTGCCACTGCCTCCTAAGCAAGTGAGGATCTCGAGGGGGATCTGCAGGATACCCCTAAGCACCCATCACAATCGGGTGTGGGAATGGTTGTTACCCCCCAAACCCTGGATAAACCCCTTGATCATAATGACCATGCACTTGGTTGGCCATAAAGTATGCCCAAGTAGGACTTGGGTTACATGGCATGCTTGGAAACATACAAGTTGCAGTAGACTGTTGGTTTATCCTTGCTTGATCAACCCTTAAGTCATGATCTTGAGGAAATGGGTTTTTATTTTGACCCTAGTATGATAAGTATAAGAAGGTCTAGGATGAGAAGCCTGGTTCCCGAAAACAGGGACCTGACCTTACATTCCTAGTTCCAGGCCTTGAGTGGGCCTCGAGGCAACCTCCACTACTTGAGTAGGGTACGAATGGATATGTCTCTTGTCTCAGGGGCAGGTAATGACGACATAGTGGGGTTCAGATCCCTAGTGTTCAGAGAGAAACTCTGAGTAGAGGATCCAGCAACTCCACGAGCACGTTATTGTTTCTATGGCTGGATTTCAAGTGTATAACACCTGGGTTAGCCATGGTTGGGTTTTGCGTTCTCTTAGGGACCGTATAGTCAGCCTCAGCAACTGGTAACCACAATCTCGAGGTGTCTCGTGAGGATAACCAGCCGGAACTGACGGAGAATGTGCAGGCCTAAGTTGCCTAATGTCCTCCCTAACGGCCTAGACCAAGCCATTATAAGTCTCAGCTTGTTTAACTAAGATAGGCACGACTCTAAGCACTGCGAGCCTAGCCACATCTTTAGCAATAAGGGTAGCAGTAGAAGACAAGGTCGAGTTTATTTCCACCAAGACTCTACCAGTCTCTTTGTGGTGCCTTTTATTTATAGAGGTTTCAAAGTCATTAATCACGGCTCTCATGGCGGCAGAGTTTTCACGCTGAGCCGCTAGATTATGCTCTATTTTAGCACGTAATCTCTCGAAGGCTTCTCTCATTGTTTGTTGGACTCTTTGGTCCACAATCTCTAAACGACATTTAAGCATAGCAATGAAACTCTAGCGAGAATAGCCCTCGAGCCCAATACGTTCATCTTCTAGGATGTCATCGTCATTGCCATTCTCGCTGCCATGGCTGTGAATCCGTTCATCCCTTCGATATATGGGACTTTGCTCAAGAGGATGCTCGAGCCCGGATCTAATAAGGGCAAGGCCTTCTATTTCCTCATGCTCGAGGCACTAGACCTCCTGGTTCTGATCATTGGCGAATAGCCAGCAATTATGTTCTGGAAATCCATGATGGGCTAAAGACGATGAGGTCTTGTTTCAAGCCTCTCACTGTGGTCGCCGAAAAGGGAATGTTTGTTATATTTTGTTTCAAGTGATGTATGCGTGGTTGCCTTAAATGTGAAAACAAAACAAATATACAAAAGAGACTCACTGCGACTAGGGAGTGAGCTCTGACGTATGTTATACCATGAGTTCTGCTTACGCTTCAATTAAGAAGACTTTGTTGTGATATGTTGGTGTATCTGACTTTTGTTGAGTTCTACTTACTTTTCGATTAAGAAGACTTTGTTAAATTTTTTGGTTGTTTTTTATGCCTTTTTTTAATGATAGAAAATTAAAGATATGGACCTAACTCAAGTGGCAGTTACAGGGGCAGAGCGGGGCCCATGGACACCTTTTCTCGTATACTTAAAAGTGAGGAACTGGGGTGGAGACAAACCCAACAACAGTCCATTGACAAGCCCGAGTCAATCAGGTTTTTAAGCCTAGCACCCTTAACTTATAATAACTCGAATGAGGTTATGTTTGACATGATTAAGGTAGAGCAAACCTTATTCAGGTCATTGGATTAGGACCAACGCAATCAAGGGATAAATCTTGGCCGTCAAAGCCCTAATCAATGGCACGAACCTAAGTTCACCGGACTTATCAAGGAACGACAGTAGTGCTAAGACCAACGCAATTAAGGGACAAAGCCTTGGCCGTCAAAGCCTTGAATTAAAGCCTCAATTCTTGATTTGCTGATTTGTAGGAGCAAATTAAAATTGGAAAGTCATGTCTGAAGCCCAAGAGCTATATTACTATGGAGGTAAATACAACAAAGATCTATATTACGCTACGCCTAGCTAGGTTATGCTGCTCCTAGCTAAGTTACGCTACTCCTAGGAAAGTGCACAAGTGTGCTGTAAAGAAAAATTTGAAGAAGTTTTGTATTGAGTGTATGTGTACAACTTGGACTAATACATAGTCCTTTATTTATAGAAAAAGAAAATAATGGCTGCTCATAATTTCATGGCAACTTCACCGATGTCTGGCCACTAAGCTCCTTTCTCTCTCGCGCTCACTGTTCACCAACGTATCTTGAATTTTTGGAGGGAAATCTTTGATGCCCACGTCCGGATTTTCAGTAGAAGTTCCCTCTAGAAGCCCCACGTTCTCTTGAATAACACTTAAGGCCCAAGCACCTAAAATTGCGCTCCAAGTAACTTCCTTGAACTTGGAAACTACCATTCTTGCAGCTTTACCCAACCCTTCAGCTATTTTGAGCCTCAAGTGGCTGATACCCTTGTCAAGAGTAATAATGCTTCCTAAGTACTGGGATCGGGACGCCGCTATCACAGCATCTAAAGGACTGACTCCTCTCTAGGAGGACCTCACGTGATGGCCATGTGGCACTTTACCCAAAAACGGTGTCGTCCTAGCTGTATCAAAATTACGGTGTAAACAAATACTTTGGCCAAAGATTCTAGAATATGTTTGTATATTTGCGAATCAACTAAGGTGACATCCTTATCTCATTAGAGGCTATAGATTCCATGTAAAACAACTGTTCTTGCCACACTTCATGCCGTTACGCAATGTATGTAAGATTCAAGTCAGCGCACTTTGACTAATCCTTTTGGCACATTAAAGCAACGAATAATCCATGCACGAGTTCAGACTGTTTCTTAGATTTAGAGTTGCCATCTCAATAAATTAATTATTTCTGATAGTAGTTGAAGAAACAACTAGTTCAAATGGTCATGCTTAGTGTTCCAATCTTATTAGTGCCAATATAATATTCTTGGATCCCTATCCACATGACCAAGATAAGTCATCAAAATTATCATATTATAGTCTTATCAGACAAGTTGTTCAAACTTATCACCGACTACGAATATACTCTGACAACATATCATTAGTTTGATCTAAGTCTACATGTGATGTAGGGCCTATTTGGGATTGCTTATTATGGAAAAATAAGTGTTTTTTTTTGGAAAAAGCAATTTTATGGAATTTGAAGGGTAATTGGCAGACATTAAAAAGCACTTTTTATTAAAAGTAGATGTTGTTTTTCTGTTTATAAGCAGAAATAGAAATTTGGTGCTTTTGATTATAAGCAAAAGCAGAATCAGAAACTTAAAATTTTCAGGACAACAATACCCCTACTTAAAACATTAAAATTCTCCATATCTTTACACAAATATCATCTTTCAAAATCATATTACTTATGCTATATATATAGAAGTTTGAAACTTATAAGTTTGTTATATTACTTATGTTATTCAAACATTATTAACTATAAAAGCCTTCTGCTCATGTCCTTTTTGGTAATTTGACAAAAAAAGTACTTTTCTTAAACACTGGCCAAACACTAATACTAATAAAATAAGTGTTTCTGGCTTGTTGAGCCAAATACAAAAATGCTTCTTCAAAAAAGCACTTTTTAAAGAAGTGTTTTTGCAGAAAGTGCTTTTAAAATAAATAGGTTTTTCACAACAATCCCAAACAGGCCCTTAATCTCATTGACCACTTAACCTAAACTTCACATGTCATCTTAGAGTATGTTTATTTCCTGGAACATTTTAGAAAATAATCACACGCATGTTTGACTCGTAAAACATAATCATACAATAAAAAGATAAAAACATAATCATACAAAAAAAATTAATAATTTTATTTATTTAATATTTAAAACTAACTAATTGAGTTTTTTCAGGATACCAATTCTAACATGTTGCCGTACCGCCCACCCCCACCCTGCCCCATACTTGCCATACTACCATAATCTGTATTTTACTTATCTAAAAACAAGAAATACATACTTGAATTAATTATTCAAATTTTATGTCACACATTAAAGCAAATAATTAAGCTATAATACCTAATATTAAAAAATTAACATTAATGGATATAAATAATTATTGGAACCCACATTAGGGCGGATAATGGGTGGGCGATAAATACCTGTGGATAGTGGTGTGGGTATGTTAACAGATTTGTATCCGTCGAGGCGGGTATGGATATCTACTTCATATCTGTTCCATTGCCATCCTTATCCGTATATCCACATCGCCTCATTGTAATTTCTACACTATACCAATACATTTAGGTCTCATTTAGTTGTCACATGAATTAAATTTTTAAAGGAAGTTATATTTTCGGGAATTTAATTCGTGTATCTCAGGTAGTAGATAAAACATTTTGGTTGTTAGGATGACAGATAAAACTTATTTCGGGATGTTATTTAAAAACAAAGGAATAGAAACTTACCTAGAGGATTAGGTAAGGTACTTCTTATGTTTTGAAGAAATTAAAAATTACTTAGCGATTTTTACTTTCTGCATTCAGCCTATTTTCTGCCAATCAAACAAAAGTTGGAATCAATACTTCTCAAAATCTTCTATTTTTTGCGTATACTTAGGCTTGGCGAGCAATTTTTCATAGCATTTTTCACAGCTTTTATCTTTTTGGCTAGTCAAACAGCTAATAGTGTTGTTTGGTAAAAAATTTTATCGTTAGCGTTTTTATAACGTTTAGTTTTTGAAAAAAAAAACTTTTCAGAAGATAAACAATTTATCTTTTAGTTTTTCAAACGCTATATAATCAAATTTTATATATCATTTTACAATAATTCACTAACTTTAACATGTAGTTTTACCAAATAACTAATCAATTAATATAATAGCTAAATACTCAATGCTAATAAATAACAGCTAAATGCTAATAATTAACGGCTACAACTAAATATAGTCTTACTGTATAAAGGCCCAGCTTTTAGTCATGCACAAGTAGTTCATCAACCTCACTTTGATAACTCCGCCAACACTCCCCTTATTTCCAACTGAAACTTCCCAACACTCCCACTCCAAACCCTCTCTTTTCATCTCTCTTCACAAATTCACAATGCAATATTCGCTCTCTCTCTCCCTCTCTTCCCCTTCATCCCCAGCCATCTCCACCACCAGATCTCCATCTCACTCTTCCCAATTCCTTCCAATCAATCCCCACAAGCCCTTCAATCTGCGCTTCTGTGGTCTCCGCAGGGAGGCTCTTGGGTTCGCCACTGTTGGAAAGCGCCGTGCGCAGGCGCTGAGCCGGTGGGGTTCGGGTGAAGTGAAGGCGGCGTTGTCTGACAATGGCGGGGCTGGGAAGGGGTTTGATTATGACCTTGTTGTTATTGGAGCTGGTGTTGGTGGACATGGGGCTGCTCTTCATGCTGTTGAGAAGGTAATTTTAGCTCTTTGATCTGATTAGTGACTTATTTATGGTCGGTCTGGCTGGGGACGGCGATGGGGCGAGCGGGTACAAGACTGCCTCCTCTGTACCCATACCTGCCACTTAAGTCCATACCTATATCCGCTCCATTACCTTTTATGGGTATGAAGTGGATACCTGTATGTGCCACCCTGTACCTGCCTTAATGTGGTACCTAACAACTATCCATATTCGTCTATATTAATTATTTGATATAATATTCTGGAATGTAATTATAATTTGATGTGATTTTTGACACCAAATTGGGTAATTAAATCATATTTTTATACACACACATATATACACATATACACACACAGATATACACATATATACACACACATATATATATGTATATATATACATATATACACGCACAGTTTTTATTTTAAATAAATAAAATACAAATTGGGGTAGATATAATGGGTATTGGGGTTGGGCAGGGACGGGTAAATTACCCGTCCCATTGCCATTCCTATCACTCCTTAATGTTTTTAAACTTCATTTTTCATTTGTTTAAAATAGCCCTAATATTTGTAATTTTATATAAATTAGTCCATCATATTTTTTCCTTCAGAATAGTCCTTAAGTTTTATTATATGACAAAATTAGTCTCTTTTTTAGTGACTAAAATTAGGTTAAAATAAAAAAAAGACGAGGGACCAATTTTACATAAAAGAAAACATTGGGGACTCTTTTGAAGAAAAGAAAATATAAGGGATTAATTTGAACATAATTACAGAGGTTTTAAACAAATGAAAAGAGGAAATTTAAAAACATTGGGGACTAGCGGTGATAAACAACAACAACAACAACAGCAGCCCAGTGCCTCAAAGGGCTCCCACATCAGCAGGGTCTGGGGAAGGGAGGCTGTTTCTGAGGACCCCCAACCTGATAAGATTGTCAGCAGCAATGACGCCTTGCAGCCTGGCATCAACAGAGCAAATAAGTATATAAGCAGGGCAAAGTTAGGCAAATATTAGGCAGAGAAATATGCAGTAAACAGATAGTCAATCAAGAGAATAGATCATACAAAAGTGTGCCGAATCTAGACTACCCTAAGGCCTAGAACACTAGTGATAGCACAAAAGGCTGGGCTATGCTGCTCTAAGCCGCTACCTCTGCGACTCCTAACTAGCCCTCCATTGGGCTCTATCTAAGGCCATCTCCTCCCGAAGGTTTAGGTGGGTAAGGTCTTGTCTGATCGTCTCCAGCCATCTCTTGTTTGGCCTACCTCTCCCTCTCCTGCCTAGCATCGTACAGGGCCGCTCACATCTCCTAACCAGAGCAGTGCTCAGTCTCCTTCTAACATGTCCAAACCATCTCAAACGTTGCTCTCTTAATTTATCCTCAATGGAGGCCACGCCCAATTCACCTCTTATGACGTCGTTCCTGATCCTATCCTTCCTTGTGTGTTAGCACATCTATCGCAGCATCCTCATCTCCGCCACCTTCATCTTTTGTGTATGATGTTGTTTCATCGCCCTACACTCCGCCCCACAGGACATGGCCGGCCTCATTACCGTCTTATAGTATCTTCCCTTTAGCTTTGAGGGAAACTTTTTTTCGCATAGTACCGCTGAGGCCATTCTCCATTTATGCCATCCTACTTTAATCCGGTTGTTGACATCCTCGTCAACTTCGCTGTTGTGCTGTATCACGGGTCCCAAGTATCTGAAACTCTCCTTTCTCGGTATAGGGTCCGATCCAATCTTGACGTCTTCTTTGCTAGGCGTGGTGGAGGGATCGAACTTAAGCTCCATGTACTCGAACTTGGATTTACTGAGTTGTAAGCCCTTCGATTCCAATGTCCTTCTCCATAATTCTAGCTTCTCATTGACCTCTTCCCGCGATTCTCTCACCAGCACTATATCATCTGTGAAAAGCATACACCAAGGTACACCTCCTTGGATATTCCTAGTGAGCTCATCCATTACCAGAATGAACAGATAGGGGCTCAAGGCAGATCCTTGGTGCACCCCGACTTTTATCGGGAACGCATCTGTCTCCCCTTCCACTGTGTGTGCCCTAGTCTATGCAAAACCCTCCATAAAGCCTCCCTGGCACTCCATCATATGCCTTCTCCAGATCAATCCATGTGTAGGTCCTTTTGTCTCTCCCTGTAATGCTCTATCGTCCGCCTTAGGATGTGGATGGCTTCTATCGTTGATCTTCCAGGCATAAATCCGAATTGGTTCTCTGATACGTCTGTCTGTTGTTGTAAACTCCTCTCTATGACCCGCTCCCACAACTTCAGCGTGTGGCACATTAGTTTGATGCCCCGATAGTTGGCGCAGCTTTGGATGTCGCCTTTGTTCTTATAGATCGGGATCAATGTACTCTTCCTCCATTCATCGGGTATCTTCTCCCCCATGAGGATTTGGTTAAATAATTTAGTCAACCAACTGATGCCCTTCAGTCCGAGGCATTGCCATGCCTTTATGGGTATACCATCTGGGCCAACTGCTTTACCCCTACCCATATGTTTTAGGGCTTCTATGACTTCCTCGGGGCTAATTTGCCTGTAATTACAGTGGCTCTGGTGGTCCTCAGATGTTTGAAGATCACCAAGGGATATCTCTGTATCCCTCTGTTCGTTGAACAGATCATGGAAGCAGGCTCTTCACCTAGCTTTAATTCGTTGCTTATCCACGAGCACCTGTCCATCTTCCCCTCTTATGCACTGTACTTGGTCCAAGTCCCTTGTCCTCCTTTCTCTTGCCTTGGCAATTTTATATATATCCCTAGCTCCCTTCTTGGTCTCTAGCCTCTTGTAGAACTCCTCATACGCTCTTGATTGTGCTTCTCTGACAGCTCTCTTTGCTTCTTTCCTAGCTTGTTGATACTGATGTTGCTTATCCTCATCTCCACTGCGGACCCACTCCTTGAAATAGTCACGTTTGGCTTTAATCTTCGCTTGGACCTCCTCGCACCACTAGCGGTGATAAAGAACTCTCTTATTAGTGTAAGAAATTGTTAGGATCTTGATTTCTAAGGGTGGGATTTAGTAGGAATTCATGGAATAGTAGAGTAACGAGCTGCATTTGTTGAAATTCTTGAAATTTTGTAGCTTTATCTGTATCCTATTAGTTGATATGCTCATACGTTAGGTGATTTGTTAAATTTCACAGGGCCTTAGTCTTGACACACGTATAAGTGAATGAGGTTCCATCCTAAAACCAATTTGCATTTGGTTGAGTAACTTACTAAGCTTATGTGTTGTTCTCTTATCTCTCTCAACTTCTATGTTCTACTCCGCTATTATTACTTGTCTACATGAACTAGTAGTAAAATAATTTGAGATTAATGACTTTCTTATAAGGATAAATGTAATTATTTTAGATCGCTCCACTAATCTAAGATCATGCTCAATCTTCATACTCTTCCATTTGAGTCCAACCTTAAATATGTGCTAAGCCCCCAAATTTTTGCAAAGAAGTTACTGTTAAACTAGACAAAGACGACTTTGAAGAAAAAAGAAATACTTTTTGGAAGAAAAATCATTTCCTTCCAACCTCTATTAGAAAACAAACGCATATAATACATATTTTGGTTACATATCTGTACCTTCTTGTCTAAAGGGGACGTTACATATAATTGTTAATAATATAGTAAAATACGCGCTTTGTTGATGTTATCCATATAATATGTATATTATAACATGCATCCATATTTTTCCCATTTAAAAATAAAAGATAATTGAAAACAATTAAAACCTACACCTAAATTAAATATTCATATTCTATATCTTATTAAATTTGTCCCTTTAGCTCTCAAGTGTTGACCGTACCCTAGCATTTACCATGCATTATGCTTCTGCTATTGCTATTATGATTTTCATTATCCTTTACTTTATAAGTCAGCAAACTTTTGACCAAAGTTTTGATGTATAAAACCGAATCATATACATACTTAGATCCTGTTTAATTCCTGTACCGTGTTTTACTAGTAGGGCTTCCAACCAAATGGAGCCTTTATTTCTGAAAATTTGGTGCTTATATTTACCGTCCATAGTCTTATTCTTGCATATGAGTAGTTGTGTCACTTTTGCAATCTGAATAGGCGTGTGGCAGTTTCTATTATTATATACAAGTTGTTGTCGCCTTCTTGCTGCTTGCTCTCACTATTGATGCAATGCTTGTATGTCATAATATTTTTTGGTTGTTACGGTGGTGAAAATGGGGATTGCAGGGCCTTAAAACTGCTATCATTGAAGGAGATGTGATGGGAGGAACTTGTGTGAACAGAGGCTGTGTTCCTTCAAAAGCACTTCTAGCTGTGAGTGGAAGGATGCGTGAACTTCAAAATGAGCACCACATGAAGTCCTTTGGTTTACAGGTAATAGTTTACGCAATAATCACGTGAATTTTGGGATCGGGCAGTGGAAGAGCTCTAGAGGTAGCCAAATCTTGTCTTGCACACCCAGTGCTGGGCATAACCTCAAGCAACCCAAGCAATTACTTAGAACCCTCGAATTATAGGGGCCTCCAAAGCAATTACATGCAAGTTTACTTGTTTTATTTTTATAGTGGTTTTTGAAGGCTAATGTCAATAACATTAATAAATTTTATGATTAGAACTTTTATTATTTATTATATTAGTTTTACATTGTTGAAAACAATGGTACTATATATGAAGGGTCTTATTTAAAATTTTTGCTTTGAGCCCCGAAATTCTAGGGGCCTCCAAAAGCAATTACATGCAGATCTACTTGTTTTATTTTGATGGTGATTTTTGAAGCTTAGTTGTATAAATATTAATAAATTTTATGATTATAATTTTATTATTTTTATATTAGTATTTATATTGTTAAAAAACAATGTTACCATGCATAATGTTTGCTTTGAGTCCCGAAATTGTAAGGATCACAAAAAAAAAAAAAAAAAAAAAGGAACATAGTTTCCGAAGAAATCAAGGACTCGCCTTTGCATTGGTGGAATTTTTGGAAAATTGCTACTTTATAATTTCTTGATAATAGAGTCTGTTGTACCTTATGAATATATAGAATGCTGCTACTAGGGTTCCTGACTTTTGGGTACCAGTTTGGATTACTGTGCTTGCAACATCCTGTCTCTCCCCTTCCCTCCCTCACCATTCCTTGTTTTGCAATAAGATTGGACAAAAATATTCATCCTAGGTCACACATAGGGATTATTTGAATGTTTCCTTTTGTTTGAAGTCAAACATATTTTAGCAGTTTCCGTATTCTTAGTAGTTGGTTGGAAATAGTGAGTTTGAAGGTGTACTTGGTAATTAGTCATTGTAGCTTCCACTTATAGTAAAAGCGAAAGAAAAGGGAAAGCAGGGTAGCTTGGCTTAAGCAGTATATATATATATATATATATATATATTTGAGATTCCTTTTGAAGCATAGTAGCATTTTCCTCCAGCCGGGTATCAAAATGAAAATTCCTTGGCTTATGATAAATTATTAGTCTGTTTTTTTTTTTTTTTTCTCTCTTATAGGCGTGTCAATGTCTTTGGTACTTGTGATATTACTACCATTTTCTTGTTGATTAAGAAAGCCAGCCAAGTGCTCGAAACTCTTACGAGCAGCTGTCCCCAAAAAATTTCTTGACCTATGTTCTCTAGACTCTAGAGCCAGTTATAACTGCTGAGACCTAGTTGTAGCCTTACTTTATTCGTCATATTTGCTATCTATCAATGACAAATGGATCCAATTATGATAAACCAATTTCTCTCTTTTGATATTGCTGTGAATCAGTGGCACATGTCTGCTCAGATTTTACTTATGGAGAGGATTCTTTTTTTTTTTTTTTTTGTACAATCCCATAGTAAGGATGCGTAGAACTGCTTTTCATTTCTCATATCCTATACCAAAATTTCCCTGATCTTATCATGTTGTTACTCTTTGCCAATGTCATCTGATTCTGGTCTCCTTTCCGGTTGGAACTTTAAACAGGTTGCAGCTGCTAACTATGATAGACAAGGGGTGGCCGATCATGCGAACAATCTTGCATCCAAAATACGCAACAACCTGACTAATTCACTTAAGGCACTAGGTGTGGATATATTGACAGGCTTTGGTTCAATCTTGGTGAGTTGCTTGTCCTGTGTGGTATGGGACCAGCAGTGATTCAAACATTGCAAAATCTTATACAGACAGAAACATATGTTTTATGAACTTAGAAACTGTAAAACATCGTCATAATTCTTAAAGTCTCTTACTTGAACTAACAAGAGGCGTTTCCTTGATGGATTACTTCAGGGCCCGAGCAAGGTAAAATATGGGAAAGATAATGTTGTCACTGCGAAGGACATAATCATTGCAACTGGTTCTGTTCCATTCGTCCCTAAAGGCATTGAAGTTGATGGTAAGCAGCTTCAAACTTATCTTGATGCATAATTGTTTCTTCCTCCACCTTACTGTTGCTGTGACCCTAATTTTTGTGCTTGCCACAAGTTTTTCTCCCACGCATTGGCTGAGTCCTATAAGGAATTGGCAGTTCCATTTGTAGTTACCAATAAAATAAAAAAATGTTTGAATGAATATTTTGTTTGAATGGACGTTCTCATTGTTGCTAGCCATGCTTCCACCTTACCATTTCGCTGTATGTGTTGAACAGTGTCATGAGCAGTACCAAATTATTATTTTATGCTTAAAATGTGTCTTCTGTTGTGAAGTTAAAAGAGTTCCATTGTTTGATTTTGAGTATGTGACCTTTGCAACTTTAATCAAAGTGGTAGTGACATACAGGGAAGACTGTAATTACAAGTGACCATGCACTAAAATTGGAGACCGTACCTGAATGGATAGCTATTGTGGGGAGTGGCTATATTGGTCTTGAGTTTAGTGATGTCTATACTGCCCTCGGAAGTGAGGTAGCGTCTCCATCCCTCTTTCTTTAATCACCTTCTGTATTAGCAATTTTGCTTTTCTTCTTCCATGGAATGGTTGCTATCAATTATTCCCAGATGCTATTTTTTCCACTGCTAATGTGCCGTTGTAGTTTCTTTAACTTTTCTTTCTGTAACTGGTTGATAATTGTTCTTCTCTCAGGTCACCTTTATAGAAGCTCTAGATCAGCTTATGCCTGGATTTGATCCCGAGATATCGAAGTTGGCTCAAAGAGTCCTAATAAACCCAAGAAAAATTGACTACCACACTGGAGTTTTTGCAACGAAAGTGAGTTGTGCTGTGTTGGTTTTGCATTTCTTTGGTGAGGAACTCATTTTCCCGGTTTTCCACAGATCACACCAGCAACAGATGGGAAGCCAGTTACTATTGAGCTTATTGATGCCAAGACCAAGGAACCAAAGGATACTCTGGAGGTAAATTTTGCTCCCTTACTGCCATACTTTCTGATTAAACATGGGTCAGAACGATTATTACTCACTAATTGGGGTCAACATGGCTAAAACCTTAAGACTAATCTTATTTGGTGTCCTGGGCACTGTATGTCTCAGTTCCTTTATGCCATGTAGCCTTCATGTTGATGCGGAAACATAGTCTTCAAAATGTCCCTCGAATCATTCAACCGTTTGCAGCAGGAGAATATATGTGTGTTTGCAAGCAATGATACTGTTTTCTTACAGTTAGATGCAGCACTTATTGCAACTGGAAGAGCACCATTCACTGAGGGCCTTGGCCTGGAAAACGTATGCCAATTCGATATAATCTGAGTAATCTGACTTCCTCTGCTTTTCCTTCATATTTAAATTAATAATATACCATAAAATCCTGCAGATCAATGTAGCTACACAACGTGGTTTCATTCCTGTTGACGAGCACATGCGAGTAATTGATGCAAATGGCAACCTGGTAAGCTTTTTCTTATGAGCACTTGTTTTTGCTTGGCTATGGGCTGAGAATTGACCTTACTGCATCTGTTTTTAGGTTCCTCACTTGTATTGCATTGGTGACGCAAATGGCAAAATGATGTTGGCTCATGCAGCAAGTGCACAGGGCATCTCAGGTAAGTTGCTATTGCCCCTCTTCTGCTTTGCTGCATCTAATTTAAATATAGAGAACCTTCAAAATTAGTCAAATTTCATTTTGACCATTATAACTATTCCAATTTTTTCAGAAAACCATCTCCAAAATTTTAAATATTTTCAATCAATCACGTAGCTAACACTACTAGTATTCCGTTTGGGTTACATGTGTGATTTTGCTTAGGTTATTTAAAATCGGGGAAAACATAGCACATGTTTTATCTCAGTTGGTAAAGCATTATACTACTAAGGTGGCTCCATGTGCAGGTTCGAATCTTTTTATAGACAAGCATGTAAAGTGATTCGAACCTACACATGGAGACCATTTAAGGGTATATTGCTTTACCAAGTGAGTTCACACAATATATGTGTTTCTCTCTCCTTTTTTGTATAAGAAGATGTAAAATTATACTTATAGCCTCTATTAAAAAATAGTGTCGCCTTGTAGATGGTTGATTGAAAAATTTTAAAATTTTGAAGGTGGTTTCCTGAAAAATTGAAAAATTGTGGCGGTTTAGTGAAAAGTGATAAACTTTTGAATGTGGTTTTCTGTTTAAAAAAAAAAAAAAAAAAACCCTAATTTAATGTCCTAGTCCGTTGTCTTCTTTTCCTATGAATTTCTTCCTGTGAGAGTGGCGAAAGGGACTTGCTTAAGCTTATCTTGTCACTGCTTTCACGTCTCAGTTGTAGAGCAAGTCACTGGAAGAGATCACGTCCTTAATCATTTAAGCATCCCAGCAGCATGTTTTACTCATCCTGAAATTAGTATGGTCGGATTGACTGAGGTGAGCTTTTATCCTCTTCTAGTTGTTCCATCTGTTGGACATACAAAGCACCAACAATCTTTGCCTGAGTACAGTGTCTGACGCTTATCCGACACCGACATGCTTTCGATACGTGAAAAAAAAAATCCGATTTTTTAAATTTTGAACTTCTATTTCATTTCCGATACGTTCTGAGACGTTTTTGATGGTTGACTTAAAAAAAAAAAAAAAAAAAAAAAAAAAAAAGCCTATTGGACATTACATTGGGCTTTTTTCTAAGGTGTTCTAAGTAAGCGATAGCCCAACTTTTTGAGAAGAGTAATAGGCCCAACTTTACCTTAATTAAAGTATTGTAATTCAATAAAACATATAAATTTACACCATGTTCAAACTATTTGGACAAAATTGTTCAAAAAAACTCATCTGAACAAAGAGAGGGAATTCAAGAGTCTCCTACCTCCATCCCCCCTGCCACGAGAAATCATGTTTTTTTTTTATTAACTACATGGATATATATCTAGAAGAGTACATAATTTTGAAGTAACATATGTCCCCAAGGTGTCGTATCATAGTTTTTTTTGAAAAATCACGTATTGACGTAACAATATTATGTCATATCTTGTATCTATATCCATACCGTGCTTCCTAGGTCATAACTTGAACATAATTTACCTTAAGCAAAAGATTTATAGTAGGTTAACGAAAAGAAGGTTTTGGCGTGCCTAGTGTTTATTATATCATATTAAACTTCATTGGTTGATAAATTTGTCAACGGAGTTTGCATGAGTGCATTTTCCTCTCTACTTTATAAATGCAATAAACCTTGATTTCGATCCTTTCTGTAATTATATAAATTATGTTATCAAATTTAAAACCTTTTCAAACAGGATATTGATTCAAGTTCTATCCCAGAAATTCTGAACTGGAACCTGAAAATTCCGGGCAACAAAACGAATGTGAAATGTGGAATGTCACTTCTTTATTTCCGTATTTCCTACCTTTATAGTGGAGATTTAAGCATTGAACTTTGTGATGTAAATAGCTGATCTGATCTGTCTTATGATGTGTAATTACAAGATAATAGATTGACTGTGCTCCTGATTTCATTTGGTGTATCTCATTCTTCTATGTGATTGTCATATTCTCTTAACCCAAAAGTTTACTCATGAACTCTTCCCCAATTCACAGTTATGCTCTAAATTTTGCAGCCCCAAGCAAGGGACAAAGCTGAAACAGAGGGATTTGAAGTAAGTGTGGCAAAGACAAGTTTCAAAGCTAACACCAAAGCTTTAGCAGAAAACGAAGGGGAGGGACTCGCTAAGGTAGCATTTATAACCTTCTTCTGCCTCTTGTAATGCTATCCGCTATGCAAACTCTTATCACTTTTACAGATTGTTTGGCTAGTACATCCCTGTACTTTTAAATAATTATGATTTTACGAGCTTAGGGCTTTAGTCTTTGATCCTATATGTTCCTTTTCATGCTTTCTCTCCTATATTTTCACTCCATAGTTTTTTTTTAATTGAAAAAAGAAATATCATTAAAAGAGAGAATGTATAAGGAGCTAAGGAATTTGATCACAAAAAAAAAAAAGAGAGAGAGATAAGGAAAAGATGTTCTCAGTCATCAATAAAAACCCAAAAGCTAATAGCGAAACCCTCCAATGTCTCTGCAAGTCTGTCAACGTTATGTTTGAGAAGCTCCCAAAAAGCTCGTATTCCAAAGAACTACTAAAAAAAACCACCTTATCCCATAAGTATGAGAACATCGTTGATGTCTATTGGTCTTCGAAAATTTTAGCATTCCTTTCTAGCCTAATACACCAAAGAATACTAACCTTAGTTTTTTTTTGCTAAATAGTTTATTCACTTTATTATGCTGAATTTATTATCTTTGGAATCTACCGAACTCTTTTTGTAAACTTTTGCAGTTGATATACAGACCTGACAATGGAGAAATCCTCGGAGTTCATATATTTGGCATGCATGCAGCTGACCTTATCCATGAAGCGTCAAATGCCGTGGCTATGGGCACCCGTATTCAGGTAGAGTCTACTTTTTACCTGGTCTTGGTTTTTGTTCTCGAATTTATTTATTTAGTCATTGTTTTTTGAAGGTAAGGAATACGAACATTGCCCTAATAAGGGCCACCAACACTAGGGAAGGGGGGATACAAGCTTCGAGCCCAAGACTACGCTTGGGGATGGATAGGCTAACTACTACATCAAAACCAACAGCTCTTTTTGTATTTATTTTATTCCCCTCAGTGCTGATTCTTAGGCTCAATTTGTTTTGTAGAAGTCCTCTTTCGTCCTATTTCTATTATTTTCTTATCATGAATGATTAGCAATGATAACTTAAAAGAGTTAATATTTTCACCCGGGGATGAGAAATTGACATCTGAAGAAAAAGGGGAAAATATTTTCCTTTACGAGGGAGACAACCCAGTCCTCTCTATCTTATATGCACCGTCCTACCGTAGCCTCAAACGGAACATAGAAATTTATATAATAATATGATTTCCCGAACTAGACAAAAGAAAATGAAGAAGAAAATATTTTAGTAAAAAATCTTTCCAGGAAAATAATTGTCTGAAGGAGAACATCTGCCTAAATAACCATTTCCAGAAAATGTAAGTATAAGAAACTTCTGGAAATTATTGTTCGAGTTTTTGGTGTTCTGCAGGATATAAAGTTTGCAGTTCACGCACACCCAACCTTGTCTGAAGTGCTGGATGAGCTTTTCAAAGCAGCTAAGGTAAGATCTACAATCATATACATGCACTCTATTTTTAACTAATAATGTGAAAATAGCTATGTATGTTCTTACATTGTAGATTCAAAAGCTCAACCATACAGGCTTCCATGTTGAAAATAGATAAAGTAGTATTAATTAATTTAAATGAATTGCATATAAAAAAGTATGAGCGTCTAACAATGTTAAGTTTTTGATACTGCAACCTAGTGGCGGGTTTAGAAATTTAACTATATTGTTTATAATAAATAAATAAGATAATTATTTAATTGATTAATTTAAGAGGTAGTAATTGTATATATTAATATTAGTTGTGTATAATACACACACTGAATTTAAATCATACAAAATAGGAAAAGTGGACACTATTATCCAAGCAGGTTATTAGAGAAAACACCTGTACTGCAAATGTATAACATAAAAGGAAATATCGGATTAGAAATTTATTAATTTTAGTGAGGCTATTCAATCTAGGGTTATTATATTAATTTAATCCTTATATAGCTTACATTGTATCAATTTAGTTCTTCGGTGAAATAGAAGTTAAGTTATTGAGGTCATATTTAATGGCCTAATCATGTTAGATACAAGTGATTGAATACAAACTTATCCCTTGGACCAACTTAAACCCACCCATAAACTTGTTATTAAAAATTTCGTCACCAACTTAATATCAATTTTATTTTAAGACTAAATTGATATAATGTAAATTGTATAATAATTTAATTAACACAATTAAAAGTATGAGGACTAGATTGATATAGTAGATAAGGTACATGAATCTATGGGCTAAACCTTGGATATATTATACAATAATATATTCTGTACATTGGTAAGAAGAGTACAAATTCCATCAAGAGGGACAATGACTGGGCAAGGGGTTATTCTTATACAATATACACACATACATACACTAATATGACTATTGCGGTAAAATTGTAAGAAACAAGCACACTCCTATTTCTGATCTCCCTCCACCACTGCTGCAACCTCAAGTATATATCAAACATTTTACAAAAGTATATATATATGTGTGCACGTGCTTTTAAAAATATTATAATAAAGTTTCTTTGTTGAAAGACTGTAACGGAGGGCTATCTTGTCATTTCTGGGGCAGGTTAATGCAAATGTTTCTAGCCCAGTAAAGGAACCTGTTGCAGTTTGAGCTGCTAAATTCATTAGTTGAATGAGCTTTTGAAGGAGATTTGCTTTGTATTAGGGAGTTGGAACAGTGCTCGAGGCGCCCAACTGGACCAATCCACAAAAGAGCTGCAGTGATCAAGCAGGACAGGTACATACTGAACTTAGATTGCTTTCTAGAAAGACTGATGATGAGCCTGCTAGTTTATCTGCCTCGTTGTCTTTGTTGTTCGAGTTCGTTTTTCATTCTATTGTAAGAATGCTTACATTCTTTACTTCCTTATACAAACGTGTATTCAGTCTCTGAATGAATGAGTGAATTCTCACATGTTTAAAAGCTATTGAATGTGAAAGTTACCAGGTTTTAGAGTTGGAATCATGGAATAATTATTGTATATTGGTAATGGTTGTAGCTCTATGGGGAACTATTATACTTTATTTTTAACCTGTGTAAGGAAGCCTTCAGCTGTACAACGGGCCGTCCTTCCCGAATCCCTTAAACCCCATCCCCCATATGATGAAAGCGAGATTTGATTCTAGGTCTTGGGTACTGCTTTCAAGAGACTATTGGTTGAGATAGTTGACACCTTCTTAGGGACCGATTATAATAGCTGATTGATTTGCTAACATTTTACTCAACTAGAAGTTCCCCGAGCTTGGAGACTTTGAGCTTGGTTTGGCTTGATGGCGCTTGGACCCAGCTCAACTCGATTGAGCTTGAACTTAGTTTGGAAAACTTAAAGTGTAGTTGACTCTTTTAGGCTCACTTAGACATGGGTTCATCTTCTTTACATTTGACTCGTTTAGACTCACTTAGACATGGGATCATCTTCTTTACATTTATTTAGGCTCAAGCTTGGCAAATAGAAACCTGAATTTTGCTTGTTTGGCATATTTGAGCTTGTAAGTCATTGCTCATGAGCAGCTAAGAACTGAGCTCGACATTCTCAAGTTTGTTTTGTTTGGCCAAATGTGCTGGCTCAATTTAGATAGAGCTCAAAATGAGTCAGTTTCAAGCTAATAACAATGTAGTTTGCTAACATTCAGGGGCTGATTCGGCTCATTTACTCCCAATGCTACAAATGCATCGAAAACATCATGAGATCAAATGATCCACTATGGCTTTCTTTGTAGCTTTTCATGTGATGTTTCTACTTACAAGTGTAGGGTGTACCCTGAAGGGATAAGGCTGCGTACATCTCACCCTCCCCCTCCCTCCCCCGGGACCTTGTTTATGCAGGAGTTCTTAAGACACTGGGTATTTTTCGAAGTAATCCCGAACCTTTAAGCTCATTAGGGTCAGAAATCCAAATTGTCGTTTTCTACTTGTAAGTGTGATCAATGGACATGGTCACCGGTCTAGGTGTTAATGTTTAGGATTCGCCTTGTATCTTGTGAACACTCGCTAACAATAAATAAAAGTTATTATTATCATGGCAAAAATTATTATTGCTAGAATAATGATGTAACTTACAGACAATGAGAACCACAAAATTGCCTTAAAAGCTACAATATTACCCTGACAATTAGAATTTTGCTATGACAGTCTAATAAATATGTTCTGTGTAATACTCATTTTTTTTCCCCTATCTAACAAGGAATGTTTGCCTAAAAGAATCAATGTTACGGAGTGTTAAAAGCAACCGTTTAAAAAGCAGTTTGAGAATTTTGAAAACCATCGGTTTAGTTAAAATGCATGCAGAATAAGCCATTCTTATTGAAATTTATAGAAAATTTATTATTTAGGTACCCTGCTGTTTCAATATACACAATGAAGAGATTTAAAAATTTATCAATTAGATAGTTTAAAGTTTGAAAATTTTGTTAATTACGTATCATTTTTAAAAATTATATGGATTTTTATTAAAAATTGCTAACATAGGATATAGTTATAGCAATATATATGTGTCTTCTATTATAATGTTGCAATTTTGTATGTGAAATGTTAACATACCCCATTATTTTACTAATATGCTGATATCTTCAGTCATAGTTCAGTGGCTTTTTTTTGTATTTTGTTTGATTTTTGTTGAAAAAATGATATAGCTCGTATATATTATTGTTAATCATGTAGTGCATCAACATTTATGATGAAAAATGTTCGAATTTTCACAAAAATTCACCAAATTTTTGCATATGGTACCTAAGTGATAAAATTTTGAAACCTCAGCATACCTCATTGTATATATTGAAATGTCAAGGTGCTTAGGTGATAAATGATCAAACCTTATAGTACATAAGTGATAATTTCCTAAAATTCTAGTTCTTTTTCTCCACCTTTCGGATTATACCTAAAAATGCATGTAGAATAAGCCATTCTTACGCAGCGTCCGCCAAAAAAAAAAAAAAAAACAAAACCCTCAGAAATGAAAATCAATAATTACCAAATCATTTTATCTTTTAAATCGAAATCACAATTAAATTCAAGAAAAGAAATTTGAGTTAATTGAATCAAAAATAGTACCACGAAGAATGAGAGAAAAAGGAGAATAAAGCGGGAGAGATAGGGGAAACATATTTTGACTAATTCAATATGTTTCTGTTAAATTCACCTTACCTTTAGACATGGCTCGTGGAGTTGGCATATATAAAGTCGACATCTAAGCATAAGTGAGGTTTCATCGTAATATTAATAGACATTACATGAAGAAGGTCACTAAACTTATATATATTGCTATTTTCTCTCTCACTACAAGTCCTATGTAGGATCCTTATTAGATTCACATGTAGAATTTTTTGAAAATTCAAAAGGCAATTTATAGTGGAGTTTACATGTTTGGTTTTCTCTTATTAGAAGTTTGTATATTTGAGAATTAATGTCTTTTTTTTTTTTTTTGGGTTAATTGATGAATGAACCCAAAAAACCACAAAAAAATATTAAAACAAGAACAATCTTGTTCGACTCTTTCCCATTTATCATTTGTAATTTCGGTGGTTTTTGAAAAATGTAAGTAGTCATCTTTTTTACAAATCGACTCCAATTTTTTACCCTAACCCCTCTCTTGTCGTTGGCTTTCTCTTTCGTTCTGTATCCTTCTGATACACCAATTTGAGGTGTATCTTGAGAATTAGGGGAAAATTAGGGTGTAGAGGTGAGAATTGGAGAGAGAGAGATAGAGTTAGGGTTAGGGATTGAACACAGAGAGAGAGAAACGAGAAAGAGAAGAGAAGAGGTAGAGAGAGAGGATGTTGATGTTTTGTTTCTTATTACTAAAATCAGCCCAAATAAGCCTTTATATAGGCCCAACAACAATACAATTAACAATATTATCTATATAATTGTTTATTATGTACTAATAATCACTAATCATCTTTATTACATGTACCCCCCCCCCCCCCCCCCCCCCCCCCCCCCCAATGAGAACTTCCTTGCCCACAAGGAAGAGAGTCTCTAAACAAAGAGCAACCTCGTAGAAGTCCGCCGATGGAGCGGCAATGAGAGCGGCATCAAGCGTTGCGCATTGCCCACGATACGGGAGAAGTGAGGACAAGCGGTCCAGCGCCAGGGTCTAAGAGCAAGTCACCCGGATCATCATCCCCGGGCCCATTGACAATGCTTGAAATCATCCGTAACTGTGGGTTCTTGACCTTACAAAACTTTATGTGACCTGGGATGAAAGCTTCATTACAGAAAAAACATAGACCCTTCTCCCGACGTTCCTCTATCTCAGCAGCCGAAATAGTGCGTTCCTCACGACGAAGAGACCCAGACTCGGTACTAGACTCCCCCACTGGATGCGACACCAACCCCGAAGAACTCAAGGTATTGCGTGTCGAAGCACGAAACGAGGATGAGCTAGTAGGCCCTGTGGAGTCCAAGTTTGAAGTAGAATGTAAATTGGCTTCTTGCAAACTAGATAACTGCATAGCTTATTGTAGATTTTGCGGTTGCAACATTAATACCGAGTAACGAATCGAGTCTTGAAGGCCGGTGATAAAGCATGAGACGAGGTAATCCTCCGACAAACTCAAGCGAGGAACAAGACGATCAAAACGTGATTGATACTCAAGAACACTCTCAGTTTGGCGTAAGGACATCAATTCAGACATAGGATTTTCATATACCGCACCGAATCGAGACGTCAATAAACGTGAATAAGTCGACCAAGACACTTCTTCAATCGGAACTATTAGGGTTTTAACAAAAGCCTATGCCACTCCAAGGCGTCATCCTCTAAGTGCATGGAGGCTAGTTTAACTTTGTAGGCATCCGGTTTATTATCAATTGTAAAAAATTGTTCCGATTTCCAAATCCAATTCTTAATGTCATCACCTCCCGAGAAACATGGAAAGTCTATCTTAGACAATCGAGTATTGAATCGATATGGAGAAGTAGCGGAGGAATCCATACCAGAGACCGGAATCGAGGCGGTTACCGGTATAATTGGAGGTGGTGCCGGAATCGAGGCGGTGACCGAAGCAACCAGAGGCTGTACCGGAGGATCAGCTGGATGAGGAAGGATACCGGACGACGCTCGAGTCTAATTTGCGCACATTTCATGTAAAAGTCCATCATTTTGGTC
Source organism: Simmondsia chinensis (assembly GCA_018398585.1). Taxonomy (NCBI): domain Eukaryota; kingdom Viridiplantae; phylum Streptophyta; class Magnoliopsida; order Caryophyllales; family Simmondsiaceae; genus Simmondsia; species Simmondsia chinensis. The sequence goes on from JAGTTD010000024.1 coordinate 12,354,004, forward strand.
TGAGCGATCTTGATGGACGCGACATCAGCCTGAACTCCGACAACAGTTTCGGACAACGATTGCTGGCGGTCGTCGTACAATGCGAACCGGTCGTCGAGCTGCTGCTTGATGCGTACCTCCAATTCTTCAAATCGAACCTCGAAGCGACGAAACTCCGACAAACTCCGAGTATTATCAGTCATAACCACCAAAACGCAGCACAAAACCTGAATCTGATACCAATTGATACACTAATTTGGGGTGTATCTTGAGAATTATGGGAAAATTAGGGCGTAGAGGTGAGAATTGGAGAGAGAGAGATAGAGTTAGGGTTAGGGATTGAACACAAAGAGAGAAACGAGAAAGAGAAGAGAAGAGGTAGAGAGAGAGGATGTTGGTGTTTTGTTTCTTATTACTAAAATTAGCCCAAACAAGCCTTTATATAGGCCTAACAACAATACAATCAACAATATTATCTATATAAGTGTTGATTATGTACTAATGATCACTAATCATCTTTATTAGATGTAACACCTCCCCCCTCTCTTTCTCGTGGTCTCTCTCTATCTCTCTTTTGTGTTGAAAAGTGGAAACTAAAAATTACTTGTTAAGTGAAATTTTTTTTTGGTTTTTCTTAAACCAAAAATAGATAATGGAAACACACCGACTTCAAGAATAACTAAGCCTTAACAACATTGTTAGAATTTGTTAGAGTATAAAACCAATCTTAGGCCTTCTGAAAGTTTAGGATTGGACACATCAAACGAGGTGGCCCCCTCTTGTATTTATAATGAACTCATAATTACAATATAAGGAAACATATACATATTAACCCTACATAAAATATTCTAGCCATAATTTAGGTTCTCTCTCTTTTTTTTTCTTGGAAAAAGAAAAAGAAAAGGGAGGCTAGAGTTTGCCTTGGAGAGAGAGAGAGAGCATTTTAAGCTTTTGATAGCTCTGATACCATGAAAGTTTAGGATTGGATACGCCAAATGAGGTGGCCCCCTCTTGTATTTATAATGAACTCATAATTACAATATATGACAATATATACATTTTAATCCTACACAATATATTCTAACATAATCCTATGCAATATATTCTAATATATTCAACACAATATATTCTAGCCATAATATATTCTCACATAATCCTATACAATATATTCTAACCATATGTTTAACTATTACCATATATTCTAACACCTTTACCTATCAGCTTAAGCATTTGGGACAGTTGGTTCCTTGACATAGTATCAGAATCTAATATTGCTCCCCCGTACATTGGCTAGCCTTAGCCGTGCCTCACCATTAAAACAAACCAACCCTAGCCGCAGCTCAAAGCCCTATCTACCGCGCTATGCCACCCATCACAAACCCTAGCCACCACGCCTCCAACCGCAACCCTACTGTGCCTTACCAATTAAAACAAACCACAAACAAAGCCCTAGCTGCCTACCTCTCACCGGTTTTCACTGTTGATTGTACTCGCTCCGATGATTGGTTTTGCTTCACAACCTGGGCTACCTTTCTTTGGTGCTCCTTTGTATGGTAAAAATATGTTATCCACTCCACATTTTCATCTTGCAAATAATACTTATGTTACTAGCTCTAATTTCTATTCAGGGTTTGTATCTCCTCAACACATTTTTCCATCTCTTGCTGCTTATTCTACTCCTATGATTGATTTTTCCTGAATAATGGATAGTGGTGCATCGTCTCATATGACTAATAACAATGTATCTTAGTCCTTATCATGGTTGTGATAAAATATTGGTTGACAATGGTGCCTCTTTATCAATTTCTGGGGTTGGATCTAGATTTCTTAGTATACCTGTTGGTCATTTTAATTTGCATTAATGTCCTTTATGTCTCAAAAGCTTGAGCTGATAGTTAAAGGTTCAAGATCGGTTTTATACTCAAACATTAAAAGAATAATGAGGAACCCACTGAATAATGGGAGCCCTCTCGTATATTTATAGGAGAGGAGTATAATAGAAGTTTATATAGACCCCAGGCCCTAGGCCCAGATGGCCTAATATACAAATATTAACAACCTATACATTATATTTTAACATCCCCCCTCAATCGAAACATGAGATAAACAAATACGAAGATTGTCTCTAAATAAAAGAAATAAGTGATGTTGAAGACTTTTTGTAAAAATGTCTGCAATCTGCTATGAAGAAGGAATGTGAAGAACTCGAACAAGGCCCATCTGAACATGCTCCAGAACAAAGTGAATGTCAATTTCAATATGCTTAGTATGAACATGCTGCATGGGTTTATTAGACCAGTATGTAGCGGAAAGATTATCACAGTAAAAACCAAGGCCCATCTGAAACAACATTGGCAACGGCGCACTATTCAACTTTTGCACCGGAGCGAGAGACAGTAGGCTGACGTTTAGAAGACCAGGAGATAATATTGCCACCTAGAAAAACACCAAAGCTAGATGTGGAATGGCGGGTATTGCCATAACTTGCCCAATCTGCATCAGAATAAGCCACAAGCTAATCTAAAGAGGTAGGAGATATTGCCAAGCCATGATCCAAGGTACCCTTGATATAGTGAAAAGTGCGTTTTGCAGCGACCCAATGTGGAAGGCGAGGAGCATGCATGAAAAGGCACACCTGTTGCACTACATATGAAATATCAGGACGTGTAAAGGTAAGATATTGCAAGGCACCAACAACAGACCGGTACATAGCAGGATCAGACATAAGATTGCCATCGATCAATGATAGTTTGGACTTAGAATCAGTAGGTGTGGCAACAGGTTTGCATGAGTGCATATCAGTCCTATCAAAAAGATCATGAGCATACTTTGACTGAGACAAAAATAGACCTGTAGAGAGATGAGATATTAAAATCCCGAGAAAATAATTGAGGCATCCCAAATATGTTATATCAAACTCACGGCGAAGAGAGTGAAGTGATGCATGATGTAATGAATCAGAAGAAGCAGTGATAACAATATCGTCCACATACACCAATAAGATGGCCATATTAGTCCCTCGATGTAAAACAAATAATGAAGAATCAAACTTATAGCTATGGAAGCCAAGACTATGGAGAAGCGAAGCAAAGCGAGTATACCATGCACGAGTTGCTTATTAAGACCATATAGAGACTTGTTCAACTTGCAAACAAAATCAGGAAACTGAGAATCCATAAAACTAGGCGGTTGCTTCATGTAAACTTCTTCATGCAAAGTGCCATGTAGAAAAGCATTTTTGACGTTAAGCTGATGAATGGGCCACTTATGAGGAGTGGCATAGTGAGAACAGTACGAATTGGAGCAGGCTTGACAACAGGACTGAAAGTTTCACCATAATCGATCCCATAATGTTGTGTGAAACTCTAAGCTACCAATCGAGCTTTGAAGTGTGCAACCTAACCTATTGGAGTTTGCTTAACTCGATAAACCCATTTTGACCCGACGGCATTAGCATGGTTAGGACAAGATACCAATGTCCAAGTATTGTCGTGTAAAAGAGCTTGATATTCATCAAGTATTGCAACTTTCCAATTTTCATCTTCAAGAGCTTGCTTATAAAAGCATGGAGTGTCAAGCAAAATAGCATGAGCAAGCATAGAGGGTTTAAAAAGGGGCTTCACTATATCGGATTTAGAACGAGTGATCATAGGATGAACTAAGGGAACCAGAGTAGGTGGAGGGCTCACGAGTAGGAACATCACTCATGGTGGCATCGGGTGTCGTCGATGGAGTGTGTGAAGGGGGGGCAACCGTGGCGGGAACACGGTTTGATAGCAGGAGCGGGGTCTGGTCGGACTGCAGGCGGTGACGTCCCAACAAACGGATACGAAGCGAGCGGTGATGAGAATACTTGTTGAAGATGATGCATTGAAACATGTGAAATAGCCCCCAACCGAGCAAACGAAAAATCTGTTTCTTCAAAGATGACATGTCTAGAAAGGAACATATCCAGTGCCTCAAGGGCTCCCGCCTACGTAGGGTATGGGGAGGGCGGATATACGTAGCCTTCCCCCTTCAGGGTGTTAACTTGAAAAGAGACTATTTCCCAGTGCCCCCAACCTGAGGGTGAGGACTTCTCAGGAGATCACCCATCCTGGTACTACTCTCGCCCAAGCACGCTTAATTTCGAAGTTCTAATGGGATCCGGTGGCGACGTGTTGGTGCCCTTTTTGGTTATGACATATCTAGAAATGATCACTTTATTTGTAGATATATCAAGACATTTATAGCCGTCATGATTAAGCAGATATCCCAAGAAAACACACAAGATGGATCAAGAAGCAAGTTTATGCGGTGCAGTGGCACTTAAATTTGGATAACAAGTACATCCAAAAATCCGAAAATGATCATATGTAACATTCTTTTTATAAAGGAGGCATTGAAACGGGGTCTTCTTCTTAATGGAAGTAGAGGGCAAGATATTAATAATGAGAGTAGCAACAAGCATAGCTTCAACCCAGTACTCTAGAGGCATACATGCCTGGAATGGAAGAGATCTCATCATATTTCCAATTGTTCTACGCATACGCTCTGCTTTACCATTCTGTTGTGAGGTGTGAGGACATGAAATTCGACTTAACCTTGTCGTGCAAAAAGGCCATTGAAATCGTAATCAATGTATTCGGTTCCATTATCATATTGAAAGTGCTTAATCTCAACACCAAGCTGATTTAAGATGAGATTACGAAACTGAACAAAGAAATCAAACACCTCATATGTATAGGGTAAATCCACACATAATAATAATAATTATCTAAAAGAAGCAAATAATACTTATAGCCACTGAAACTAGAAACAGGATGTCTATACATTCAAATGAACATTATCAAATGGCCAAGAAGTACTCGACACTGATTTTTGAAAGGATAATGGACTATGTTTGCCCAATTGACAAGCATTGCAAAGATTGGACTCTGAGGTAGAACCTGAACAGGAAATGAATTTGTGTTTGACTAACGACAATGCCAGAGAGACTGCGTAATTTTAGAAGCAACTAATAAAACACGTATAGAGGATGACTTAGGAATGGAGAAAAGAGGGCCCGAGGTAGCACAACGAATTATGAGGGACATTGTTTTAGCATTTTTAATGGAAAAACCACCCGCATCAAATTCTAAAAGGCAACAATTATCTTTACAGAATTAGCGAACAGATATTAAATTAGTAGAAAGGCCAAGGATATAAAGGATATTATGCAAGAAGGTTTTACATCAAAGAATGACCTACACTCAAAAGTTTGTCATATCATGCCTAAACACGTTCTTACGTGAACATCACACTGAAAACACCTTTGTTCGGAGTAGTTTTGAATATTCAAGAATTTTTTTTTCACTATTTAACATATTTTCTACTTTTTAATATTTTACAAATAATTAAAATATATATTTCAATTATTTATAATATTTTTGAAACTTATTAAATATTTTTCTAAACATTTAGAATATTTTTGAAAATATTACTAATTTTTTAGATGTCCGAAATCTCCTTTCAATATTCAAATTTATTTTAATTGTAAGTTTTAATTTTTTATTAATTTTTTAAAAAAATGTCACGTCAAAAAAATGTTAATAGCGTTACATTACATTAAGATGTGATATTGAAAAATTCTAAAAATTTTAGGTGTGATATTGAAAAAATAGAAAATTTAGGTGGTTTTTTGAAATAGCACATAAGGTTTATGTGATTTTCAGTTAAAACAAAAGTCATTTTTCTTACAAAGGTTGTTAAAAATGAACTAGAAAATAAACAAAGCAAGAACAATATAAGCTAGGAATACTGGAATGAAAATTGGATGCTTACATTACTTACAAAGTCACTATTTATAGTACAAGCAAGCAACATTCACAGTGCCCCAAGGGCTCCCGTTTAAGCAGGGTTTAGGGGGGTGGATGTACGCAGCCTTCCTTCTTTAGGATACTATCTTAAAGGGAGGCTATTTTCGAGAATCACCTAACCTGAGGGATGCAACACCAGAACTTCCCAGGAAGTCACTCATCTTGGTACTACTCTCGCCCAAGCACGCTTAACTTCAAAGTTCAAACGGGATTCCGTGCTTGCATGTTGGTACCCTTTATAGTACAAGCAAGAAAGTGAAAAATCTAACCATTCTTGCAAGGACGGGAGTTTAATTGATACAAACCAAAATATAGAGGATACATGAGGGGTAATTTATATATTAATAAATAAATTAAGCGCTTAATTCCATTTATATCCCTTCTTTAATCCTAAGTATACGAGCCTTAGTTGAAGAGGAGGGCATGGATGATAATTGATTCTCTCTCTCTCCCCTCTCTCTGAATCTCCCTCCCCCTCCTGTCTCTAGTCTCTGTCCCCTTTACCTTTCCTACACTATACCTATACTTGTAAATCCTATACTTTTATACGGATTTTACAAAGTTATTTACAATATACTACTACCTTTTAGAGTTGATTGATGGTATGATTGTGACTTTGTTGATAGTATTGATTGATTCATTTGGCAACTGATATGGATTGGAACACTAAGCAAAATAAAAGAGCTAATAAAAACACCACTGGGTGGTGTTAAGACCGTAGGGCCAGTTACACTAGGAGAAGGAAAAGGCTGCAATTACTCCCTTAAAAAACTATGTATAATACAAAGTATGTAAAACAAAATACTTATGTACAAGTGGAATACTAGTTTTCAATGGAGGTAAAGAAGAAAAAGTGCTGAACCCCTCCTTTTGAAAAAGGGAAACCATAAAGTGTTTACCCGAATAAGAATAAACAACAGATGATATGATTAACAAATCTAAGTCTTGGAAGAATTCTGATACGAACTTAGATGAAATCAAGTTCAACCAATGAAAATTACGAGCGAATATGGGGCTACGGGGTAGTAACGGCTGCCCCTTTGTATGTATTGGTATACATATATGTAAGATAAACTCCAACAATGGAGGTTTTTACAAGCAAGAAAGGAGATATTGATTAATGTTTTGGGGGAAAAAGAAGAAGGCACACGACATTCACATGCCTAACCCTAAATAACTTCGTACTATATACAGTGAAAATGTCTAAAATATCTAGCAAAATATCTAGCAAAAATATCTACTATTGATGTGGCATTAGTGGTGTGCTGGGAGTGTCATTTGTTGCTAGAAGAAGAGAGGCAAAGGTCTTGGCGATAAGCTTGGCGGCTGAGATCCGGGCGGAAGCAAGGAAAGCACCAAGGCATTGTTTGAAGGAGGAGGACTTGGTGGGTGTGGTAGTGCCAGGTTTGTGTCAATGCCACCCCCTTGAGTTGATCCTCGTCCTCGAGGATCGAAAGGTAAGGAAGCGGAGTTGGAAGTCATGGAGCTACTCCCAAGCAGCATCAGCAGTACTCTGGCCAACCCACTGAACTAAAACCTGAGTTGTAACAATTCGGTGGCATTTGACCATTTGGCGATCAATAATGGAAACACGTTGAGGAGGGGCCGCAGCAGGAGTCCATGTATCCGATAGCGAAGTACTGGTGGGGGAATTGAGAAACAATGCTTGAGTAGAGAGACGTGAACCGTGTGGTGCATGGCAGAGTGGGCAAGTAGATCAATCCGGTAAGTCACTGGGCCTACTCGGTCTAAAATGTGGCAAGGACCGTAATAGCATGGCGCCAACTTGTGGAAACGCTTGGTCTTGATGCCTTGTTGGCAATAGGCCTACAGCTTGAGCCATACATATTCACCTATCTGAAATTCTCTTTTACTGCAATGTCGATCAGCTAGCTGCTTCATTCGATTTTGATCATGAAAGAGATGATGGCACAGACGACTGATAGTCTCTTCACGAGCTATTAGACTTTGATCAACGGCATCTACGGGGGACTCTCCCAGTAAGTAAGGAAGATGAATCTAGGGGACTGACCATAGAGAAGTTCGAATGGTGAAGACTGAGCGGAAGATTGGAAAGTGGTGTTGTACCGCCATTCCGCCAGAGAAAGCCATCTAGTCCATAGTCTAGGTTGTTCATTGACCATGCACCCTAAGTAGGTCTCCAAACAGCAGTTGAGAACCTCTGTTTGCCCATCGGACTGCGGGTGATAAGACGATGAAAAGATTGAGGTGGGTACCAAGTGGGAGAAAAGTTCTCGCCAAAAGATGTTGGTGAATATCGGATCTTTGTCACTTATGATAGTTTCGGGTAGACCGGGAAGGCGGTTGATCTAATCCAAAAATATGTGCACAACGCTGACAGTCGTATACGGATGGGCAAGGGACATAAAGTGAGCGTATTTGGTGAGACGATCAACCACCAACATAATAACCGAGTGCCCATGTGAAGGTGATAGATCTTCGACGAAGTCACGTGACATACTGTCCCAACCAGAAGTGGAAACCGGAAGGGGTTGGAGGAGGCCATCTAGTGTCGTGGTTTCATACTTGTTCCGCTGACAAATGGTGCTCGGCGGATATAAGTCGTGATATCCCCCTTAAGCAGAATCATGGAGCCATAGAAGGATATCCCAGCTAAGGTTGGCATCATTGCCAACAACGAGTCTACCATTGTATAGCAGATGACCTTGCCACCATGAGTACTGGGGATGAGAAAGAGGTCCCACCGTCTTATTGGAGATGATACCAGACAGAACAGGATCCCGATTTTAAAAGTCGATCAGTCTTTGTAGAAAGTCGGAAGATATAGAAGATAACGCCATACATAAGACCTCCGTTCCCGAAAGGTGATAGAGAGCGTCAACTGCTTGGTTTTCAGTCCCCTTCTTTTAAACTATGTCATAATCAAGACCAATTAGGCAAGAGAGCCAAAAGTGTTGAAGAGTGGATGTCAAACACTGCTCAAGGAGAAATTTCAAACTCTGCTAGTCGATTCGAATGATGAAATGGCGACTCGTCACATACTGTTCCCATTTCTCCACGGCAAAGACCATTGCTAGTAATTCTCACTCGAAAATAGGCATACCCTGATGGCGGGGTGCAACAGTACGATTGATAAAGGCCAAAGGTCGATGTCTTGCATAAGGACGACATCAATTCCAGTATCGGAGGCATCCGTTTCGATAATGAAGGTTTCGGTAAAGTCGGGAAGTGCGAGTAGTGGTGCTGAAGTTAAGGCGTTCTTTAGAATATTGAATGCAAGCTTGGCATCAGACAGGCAACGGCGCCATACTGAGTGATAAACCGGATAGGCCCAAGAATCCATGAAGTTGCTTCAAGGTTTGGGGGCGTGGCCAGTTGGCAACAACATCATTTTTTGTGGATAAGTGGAAACTCCATCACTAGAGACGAAATGACCCAGATTTTCGATACGGTGAGTACCAAATGTACATTTGATCGATTTGTGGTTAGCCGATTGGCTCGGAGAACGTTCAGAACTACCTGAAGATGAAAGACATGAGCAGACTATGTTCGGCTGTATACGAGAATGTCATCAAAAAAAAAAAAATGAGGACGAAATATGGTTGGAAGATGTCGTTCATAAGACTCTAAAAAGTAGATGGAGCGTTTGACAATCCGAAAGGCATCATGGTGAATTCATAGTAACATTCCTCATCCGCCATTCGGATGTGCTAGTATCCAGATTTAAGGTCCAATTTTGAGAAGTAGGAGGTGCCACCGAATTCATCAAGCAGTACTTGACAATAGGTATAGGAAATTTATGCTTAACAATCATTTTGTTAAGGGCCCTATAGTCAACACATAGGCGCCAATAACCACCCTTCTTCTTAATTAGCACCATAGAGGAAGCGAAAGGTGAGGTGTTGTTCTATATGACGCCGACTTTTAGCATTTCTTTGATCAGAGAATCAGTGATGTTCTTTTGAAAAAGAGGACAGCCGTAAGGTCAGATGTTGACGGGTTTACTGCCATCTTTCAGTGGAATCAGGTGATCAAAGAATCGACAAGATGGTGGAAGGCATGTGGTGGCGATAAGAAAATCTTCATAGCTGCCAAGAAGGTTTTGTAAGGCGGGTGGTAAAGATTCATCAGGTGGATCCATTTATAGGGAGAAAAGAGAAGGCGAGTCGGTGGCAGTAGTGACTGATACAGCAAAGAAGGAAGTTGGCTTAGATAAGAGAAGATAAGCTATCGTGAAGCATATAACGACGTCCATGGAGTGTAAACTCCATCATCCACTTAGAGAAATCCCATGTAACCTTGCCAAGAGTGCGCAACCATTGTATTCCCAAAACCATGTCACAACCAAATAAGAGGATACACAGTATATCAGAAGTGCATGGCGCATCAAGTAGACGCTAAGAGAAGTTGCAACATATACAGGCACATAACACTTGCTTGTCGTCTGCTATAGTAATCATGCGCTGAATGGTAGAATCAATCAAATATCGCAGTAGTGGTGCAAGATTGTTGTCGAGAAAGTTGTGAGTGTTGCCACTATCGCTAAGGATAGTTAAAGAGCGCCTACGGCATCGTCCCATGACCCGCATTGTCTGGCATTGGGTGAGTCCTTCCAGTGCATTATAGAGATGTAAGGGTCTGAAACCGGATCTGGGTTAGGATTGATATCTGCCACCATCGAATCCCCCAAAGGTTCTTCCACGTCCACCTCTAGCCAGAACACCTTGGCGCGATTGCGCATGGAGCATTGATGTCCTTGCGTGAAACGTTCTTAGTAGTAGAAACAAAGATTCTAGGTGGGGAGATCATCGAGTTCAGCTGGCGCCAAACTCAATTGGCCTCAAGGTGGGGCCCAGTGTGTATTGCCAGTTGGTGGCAAAAGCCGCTGGGGAGGGCGAGGTGGGGGCTTGGCGGGATGGATCCTCAAAGGGCTTGGCGTGGGCAGCATCGGTGCTGATCTCATAGAGCTCTTGCTAGATATTCTCTCAAGGTGGGCGCAATTGCGCTCCTGCTGCCTAGCCAACACTACGGCGTCATGCATCGTTTTGGGCTTAAACATGAGAACACCTCCTAATATGTCTTCACACAAGCCGCCCAACAACACACTAACATTTTGTTCTTCCCTTAACCCACACTTATTCACTAACGACTCAAATTTGCTCAAGTACTCGCCAATGCTTCCCGTTTGGCTTAGCTTCATGAGCTCCATGAGTGAGTCATCAACTGATTCTGCAAACCTAGCTCAAATCCGTGGGGCATAGATGCCCAAGGGACTACCACATCCTATTCGTGGGCATGCCCTCCAACACTACACCTGCTAACATTACTTTCAAGTCATTCGGGGTTCTATTTGTGGAGAAGTACCTCTCAAAATGTTGCAACCAACCATCCACACCACAATCACTAAATCTAGGAAATTCAATCTTAGTGAATTGAGTAGGGGCTTGATAGTTACCTATCGCTTTAGCTAGGAATACCATTTTGGCATCACTAGCGTGAGGAGATGGCGGAGTTGTAGAGGCGGGAACTGGTGGTTGGACTCGATCGTTCACCATGTGAGCTAATCTCGCAACCTGCACTAAGATTCCATTGACGACATCTCGAAGCTCTTCCCAGAGATCATTGAACAACCTCTCTAGCGCGGTGCGGCACCGATCATTCAATTCTTTGATTTCCCTCAAGGTTACTTGCATTCCTTCTGCCATGTCTGTCACCTATTTGCATCAGAAATCCAAGCCGAGGAAGGACTGCTCTGATACCAATTGATATGAACTTAGATGGAATCAAGTTCAACCAATGGAAATCACAAGCGAACATGGGGCTACGGGGCAGTAACAGTTGCCCCATTGTATATATATATATATAATGGAGGTTTTTACAGGCAAGAAAGGGGAGAAGACATAGATTAGGGTTTTGGGGAAAAAGAAGAAGGCACACAACATTTACATGCATAATCCTAAACAACTTCTTACTATATATAGTGAAAATATATAAAATATTTAGCAAAATACCTAGCAAAAGTATCTACTATTGACGTGGCAGTAGTGGTGCGCTGGTAGTGTCGTTTGCTTCCGGAAGAAGAGAGGTGGAAGGTCTTGGCGGTAAGCTTGGTGGCTGAGATCCAGGCGGAAGCAAGGAAGGCACCAAAGTATTGTTTGAAGGAGGAGGACTTGGCGGGTGCGTAGCGCCAGGTTTGTATCAAATTTGAATGTCATACTCAGTAGAAAACGAATTCTCTTATGAACTATGTGATCATCAAGGAAAGAAAAATGTGATTTACATCAAAACAAATGTCAAATTGTATTATAAAAAAATATATAGCATAATATTACTAGAGTATACAAAATAATATTAAGGCTCTATTTTGCAAGAGAAAAAAAATTGATGGCAAGAATCGGTTTTTCTATTTTTTCTTGTTTGGCTTCCATTTTGTTACGGAAAAGACTTTCCTAAGGAAAAAAATTTTCCACTCCTTTGGTGGAAAATGTCTTCTAGAATTGGGGAAGTCACCATTCTGAATGGCCCAAGTTTTAGATCTAAATAAATCAGATGCGATCCATCTAACATAGGGTATATCCAAGTGATAAAATTTTTTATCTCAAGGTAGCTCATTATATATATTAAAATAACAATGTACCTAAATAATAAATGCTCAAATTTTAGGGTATCTAAGAGATAATTTTTCATATTTTATAGCTTTGTGAGTTAATTTTATTTTTCTATTTATTTCTCATAGATGCTGTATTGTTACTTATATTATCCTATAATGAAAGTAAAATAATTTGTAAAAAATATTTTTTTTAAACCATGCAAAAAAACACTACAATGCAGAAGCAAGATTTTCCTTGAAACAGGTGACGGAAACCTCAATCTGATTTGATCTTCCTTGGAAAATGATGCAAATAGGGATGAAAATAACCCGATCAAGACGAAAAGGAGAGAAAACAGATCCTAGGAATTGTAGAAATCGCATCTAAGCTGGAAAGTAGTGCGAGACACAATTTTGTTTTATTTTATGTTTTTAACAGAAGATGCAATTTTATTATAATTATGATTTTAGAGTTTTTTTTACTTAATCAGGTTTGGATCTTTTGTTTAAATAATATTTTTTTTTTGTGAGGATTTACTTTAACTAAATAATGTAATTAAATTTGATTTATTAGGTTTAGTTAGATTTAAAATATGATTGTTTTTCATAGTTCAATTTCAATTAAGATTAGGGTTAGAGAAATGCTTATAAATAGGCCATTAATTATTTGTTTTAGAAAGCTTTTGATTATTAAATTATTTTAATAAAATTTTATGTTTTGAGTTGATCTTTGTAATTTTATTTTATTTTGAAAGAATTCAATAACATTACATAGCTCATCTTTAGGTTATTGCTCGGGTATTTGTAAAATCAACGAGTTTTAGCAGTTCCTTTCATTTCAACATTGTTAGGCACGATCATTGGATTAGACACATACTATCCTTCCCACCACGCGTAAGGGATAGCAATGGGGCGGGGCGGGTAGGGGGAGTGCCTCCTCTATACCTATACCTGCCACCCAAATCCATACCCATACTCATATCGGCCCCATTACCCATCACAGTATGAAGTGGATACATGTACCCACCCTAGCGGGTGCAAACCTATACCCATACCTGTTATAAAAAATATTAATGGAACAGTTGACACACTCACGTAAAATTAGTATAAAAATAGGCAGCAAAATATCTAAAAACATTACTCAACATAATAACGAAACTGGGGGAAGAGGCTAGAATACCGATGAGCAATTAGAACACTCAACGAAAGAGAGAGTAATTGGAAAGATCTTACAAAAAACGATGATATCACGCCGTGGTAAAGGCCACTATCGTAAAAGACGATTTCGCCGCTGCTCCGGTACACACAGTATAACCGGCGGCCGTCCTCCAGGATTAACGCGATCCGACTCTAAACGTGCACTCGTTAATTGCCGAGTAGGAGTGCCTTGAACTTTGCCCAAATTTTAGGAGAGAAAAACCGAGAGAGAGAGAGAGAGACCGAGAGTGTATATGTTTGGTTGTTATAGCTAATAGCATATATATAGCGTAGACAACGATAACAAATATTAAACAAAAAACGGGTGCAATGAATTTCAACGGCTATAAACGGTAACAAGCATTAAGTCATCGACTGTAATGAATTCCAACGGCTATAAACGGACGTAATTATTTCAACGGCTATATTGTCATTTAATTCCCAACGGTCACAATTTTAATGGCCCTAAACGACTAATAATGGTAAACGGCCGGTAAATAGGCACAGTTAGAATATTTTTTCATAACACTTAAGTTTAGCTTGTATCAATTTTCCAACAAGCCCCCACAAAGGATACAAGTGGAAGAGAACAAACAAGAATAGATTGGGCAAAGGGAGTTCAATTTTTTAGTGCCGATATCTCACGACTTGAATCATCACCTAGTATAACCCAAGTTTAGGGCCAACATCTTGCAAGATGACTTTCGTTTTGAACCTCACAAGGGGTTGTATAGTCTTCCACTTGGACACATACCAAACTCCAGATCTTGGCAATTCCTGCGGTTTGGCGTGTTTTATCGGCCATGCGCTCGTCCTAGATATTCATAGGTGCTCTATAAGGCAAGTCTTAAGCCTTCATAGGGAGCGGCCAGACTCCCACACCTACATAGGTGGATCCCATCAAGTGTGTGTTACCGCACACCACCAAATATATGGATATGGGTCCATTAAGAGCTAAAGCTCAACCTCACCCCGGTAACATACAGACAGTGTCCATCAAGTGCAAGCCTCGCTTGCACCACCAAACATATGGTTATGGACCCGTCTTTGTACTGTCACATCATAGGGAGGGACAACATAAAATATAGTGCATTTCTTGAATAAAACTATGACTTTTCACATTGAACCTGTTAAAACCAGGTTTAGATACATCACAGTTTATTCGTGTATAAACTTTAGTCCCGTCCCCCTCGATGTTTTTTCAATCAATGGATCCACAAGGTTCTTTTCAGACCTTACATAATCTAGTGATATTACTTTCTTTCCAGTAAATCATTTAAGATCTTTTGTCTGAGACGAATAGGTCTCCTCTTGCCAAACCCATCAAGTGTGCAGTGTTCACACCACCCGTCATGGACTATAGGTTAGGTTAAAGCATCATGCTCAACCATTATACATGGCATTTCACACTGTATTGCAACAAAGCGGTACTTAAGAGTTGACCATTGCCAATGTCAATCACGAGTTGTTCTTACCTCCACATTGAAGTATCTGCAATGAGCTATTAAACAACTAGCTCCATCGCCTGCCAACTTCAACAAAAGTCAGTATAATACAATAGTGGAGCAAATATCATATCAATAAAATCATATCTCCACCCCAAGTACTCAAATAGTACACATTGTACGTATATTGTATACACAGTTGGCACGAAAAACATATACCGAAAACTTGTCAATCTACATATCATCACAATTATGAAACATTATCATCTCAAATCAATTGGATCACTACCAATTTAGGTCACAAAAGACCACATACCCATTTTTATCGTACTTAGAGTACATGCATTATTATCATTAAGGGTAGTCTATGTACTATCAATATTGTATCAAATATTTGGTGATCTCAAGAAAAAAAGGTACAAGAAACCATAATTCACAAGGTGTCTTTTACAATTCAACTTAAGGCAACCCAAGCCTTTGCAAGGCTCTCGAGCCCAAGTGCTAGCATTGTCAAGCTATTTGCACTGACTTTGGACAGTCACCAAAATAATATTTTCATCATAATCAATTTCTATGAGCTAGCTATAACTAGCAAACATTGGCAAAAACACAATAATAAAAAAGATTATGATCAAATAACATATCTCATAGGCTCTCAAGTGCTCTTCCAACCCCCACAATGGAATGTCTCACACTACATTCCTAAGCCGTTTAATTTTTCTGCCTGCTAACTCAATCTTTAAGGACAACTAAATAATGCAGGCTTCAGAGAGGTGTCACAACATATAGCTCACTAATGAGCCTAAATACATTGTCATTAGTAGAATATCTCTCATTGATATCAGACATCCAACGCAACAAGGAGTCTATTATAATGTAAACTCCATTCATAGTACTTCACTAGTACCTCAACAATTTAACTACAGCACTTCAATATTCATCATTTGGATCAATGTATGTAGGCTAGGTCTACCACTACCATATGAAATAATAGGATGAATGTTGTGTTTTTCATCAAACCATAATGCTATTATTCACTTTAGCATATTTAGCTTATGACGCGATGCCACATTTTTCTCTTCATCAAGTGAACATTAGGGTCATATAGTATGTCATCCAAATGACCAATATGAGCATACAATATATGACAATAACCCAAACAAGGTATCTAGACACGAGCTAAATACCAAGCCTATGATTTATCAGGGTTCTCATATGACCTGCACCTTACCCCTTTTGCAAAAACTAGAAAAGAAGACACGAAACGATGATCCTAAGGGCATAATAAGTCTCCAATGACAACACAAGTCCACATATGACTCATACATATCATTTTTTCCCAATCACAAGTTAAAATTTAGTAAAACAGTCCAAAAATCAATAAAATACCAGTATGGATAGCAACATTCAGAAACTAAATGTCATAATCTGTAGTATGTACAAAACACATAGTAGTTGCACATCATAAACAACAAGTATTACTCCAGTACTTACAAAATCCAGCATGTAAAAGTCCATAACAGCATGTACATAAGTATCTTATAGCCCACAATCTATGTATGACAATATGGACAGCAACATATAGCCAAAACAATATGTAGCAGCACATTCTGCTTGAAAAGGACATGTTTTAACACTTAAAACAACATGATTTTCATCATTTCAAGTAACATGTAGCAACATGTTCACAATACTTCAAACATAGCTATGGAAAATACACGAGACACATTAACATGGAGATTAATACACAAAATCACATATAGATCTCCAATAACTCACAAGTCCTATTAGCCCTTTACAATGATCAACTATTTCAATAGGTCACTCAAATATATGCAAGAAAATAACTCTCATATACAAGGTTAATATGATGGTTAAAACTCAAACATACCATGCTCTACCAACACAAGGGATTCAAGCTGTGTAGCTAGACATGCTTAACCTAAGAGTTGCCCATTCTAGGTTCAAGGCTCCATTCTTGAATTTAGCATCGATTTACGTTTTCCTTTCTCATTTTTATAGACAATATCCAAGTTCTCTTGACATCTTACTCCGGAGGGCTAGGATTCGAAATTGGTAGTTTACAAATTGCAAGGCTGCTTCATGCAGATTGAATTAATTTACAATTTCACTTAACACCCTTTCCCAATTGAAATCTCCTAAATCTCTTTTGGGAAAAACATTTCAACTTTTTTTTTCACGTGTAAAAAGTACATGTATGCACTTGATTCTGTAAGTTCTTTCAAATGCTTCTATATTTTCGGGGATGGCAAGAAGGCGTACCCTGCGGGTACCCACCACCGCCTCCTACCCATTATATCGGGCTCATATCCTTTTTCGGATCTAGTACTTAGTCATTCCAAAAATCAGTTTTATGTTTTTGGGCCTATCATTTGATTACTAGTTTTAACCTTAATTTAGCCGTTAACCTTCAATTTATTTTTGAATGTCCACTCTACTGCCAATTGGTTTTACACCCTTTCAGAATGTCTGCGGGTTTCCGTGAATGATTAGTATTCTCTCTAAGACCAAAATCAACATGCCTAATAATCTAACATATTGATAATCATGTTTAACCACAAAGAAACCTCCACCTCAAGCTCTCATGTCACTCTTCTATCTTACACTCAAGTTGGCAATTACTTAGAACACATGAGATTATTGTCTTTTATATATCTCTATCAGGGTGGAGTATCATTACGTCAACCTAACTAGATAAAATTAATATAATTTACATTGTTCTTTTAGAAGTCCAAACTAATGCAATCCACACAAGTTCTTGCAAAATTATTATTATTATCTTACTAGGCTATACTCCCCCACACTTCGCTAGCTTGAGGCATAGGGCATATGAATGTGAGTTTATCTAAACAACATATATAACTTAATATATGCACCACATGAGACAATGGAACTCAGTTAAGTATATCATTTTTCATGCTATATATGCAAGAATGAAACTACAAATCAGAGTGTAAATTTTCATTCGAGACAACATTGTCATAAATGTTAGCAAACATATCACAGGAATATAAATGATAGAATTTAGATTATTAAAAGGTATGTCTACTTAATTTAAACAATATTTCCATACTCAAACTTTAAAAACATGTGGCCAAGCCAATTTTAACATCAATTCAAAATTTTATTTATATTATTATCTTTTTTTTTCCAAGGAAAAAGCGACGCGCCGCCCCCCCCCCCCCCCCCCCCCCAAAAAAAAAATCAAACAACACTCTTCATCATTCATTTTATGCATCAGATTATTTAATCCATTGATCCAAACCATTAGACCCACTATTGACACAAGGTCCATAGATACTAGGATTCACCATAGCAACTACACTATTCAATTCAAATCGACAAATTGCGTTCATACTAATGAATGAAATCATAAGACAAATCCTAAAAGTACAATCAAAATTGAAAACAATTGCACCGGTATTACCCTAGTTCTTGGTATAGTACAACCATCTTCCAAGGGGATAATCATTGAGTATTTAAATTTAATATATTTTAATTTCTACGTCGTTCGATTTTGTTCCATTTATCAGTGTGATTCACATAGAACACCAAGAGGGCACAGAGAACAGGGAAGAATTTTATTTCCATCTCATTTTACGTGTTTGTTGGTATGTCTCTATGACCCATTTATTAATTTTTGATGTTAATTTTTTTTGTTCAATTCGTCTTTTAGATTGTTATAAAAAATATTAATGGAACAGTCGACACACTCATGTAAAATTACTATAAAAATAGGCAGCAAAATATCTAAAGACATTACTCAACATAATACCGAAACTGGGGGAAGAGGCTAGAATACCGAAGAGCAATTAGAACATTCAACGAAAGAGAGAGTAATTGGAAAGATCTTACAAAAAACGATGATATCGCCCCGTGGTAAAGGCCATTGTCCTAAAAGACGATTTCATCGCTGCTCCGGTGCACACAGTATAACCAGCGGCCGTCCTCCAGGATTAACGCGATCCGGCTCTTAACGTGTACTCGTTAATTGCCGGGTAGGAGTGTCTTGAACTTTGCTCAAATTTTTGGAGAGCAAAACCGAGAGAGAGAGAGAGAGAGAGAGAGAGAGAGAGAGAGAGAAACCGAGAGTGTATGTGTTTGGTTGTTATAGCTAATGGCATATATATAGCCAACCATAACAAATATTAAACAAAAAACGGGTGCAATGAATTCCAACGGCTATAAACGGTAACAAGCATTAAGTCATCGACTGTAATGAATTCCAACGGCTATATTGTCATTTAATTCCCAACGGTCACAATTTTAATGACCCTAAACGACTAATAATGGTAAACGACCGGTAAATAGGCACATTTAGAATATTTTTTTATAACACTTAAATTTAGCTTGTATCATTTTTTTAATAATACCTACCCCATTACCCTCGGGTATCCAACTGATATCCATTTCTCGCCCCCCTATCCACCATAATGTTGGTACAAAACGATTGTCTATACCCAACCATATTAATTATTAATACTATTTTTAAAAATTCATTTATATTTTTTATAACAATGATAAATAAATTAGGTAATTGAATTTAAGCATATATTTTTTAATTTAAAATTTTATTAGATACAAAATGAAGCGGGTATGATGGGTATAAAGTGGGACTGGGCGAGTATGAAGTGGGGCGGGGCAAGTTGGGTACTACATTATACCCGTACTGGCGGGTACATCCAACTCGTACGCTCTACTGGCCCCATCTAGGGGCGGGTACCCGCGGGTAATAGGTTTTGCCCACAACATTGCTATCCCTACACGAGTAGTCCAGATTTGAGGTTGCAGGACGATCTTTCAACCGATTTGCATCAGAGAATCTTTTGCATAAAAAAACCAATTTCAAGAGTCTATTTTTCCCATTAAACAATAGAGCAGCTAATAATTCTAGGTTCCATTTGAGTTGATGCCAAATGACTTTTTCTGCAATAGAATCTGTATAATTTTTAGGCTTTGTTGGTTTATGGGAAAAAGATGATTCTAAAAATTGTTTTTCCTTCGAAAAGATTTTCTGAGAAAAACTAAAATTTGATTGTGGTTTTTTGTTTGTTTCAAAGCAAACTCTTTTTTTGCATTATAATACTTTCTTGTACGAAAGAAGCATTTTTCACTAATAAATTTATATCTTATTATAGGATAATATAAGATCATTTACCAAGCACTAAGGCACCGGATCCTAATAAAACTCCGAAGTTAAGCGTGTTTGGATGAGAGTAGTACCAGGATGGGTGACCTCTTGGGAAGTCCTCGTGTTGCCAACCCTATAAGGTTGGGGGTTCTCGAAAACAGCCTTTCGGCAAGATTACACCCTGAAGGGGTAAAGCTATGTACATCTACCCCTCCTAGACCTCGTTCATGCAGGAGCCCTTGAGGCACTGAGTCTGTTGTTGTTGCTGTTGTGGACAATATAGGGATTAATATAACATATATAAGAAGTAATAGCAAAATAAAATTAAATATCAAAGTTGTATAAAATAGGAAAATTATCTCGTAGGTACTTTAAAGTTCGAGTATTTATTACCTAAATATCTTATCATTGTAATATACACAATAAGTTACTCCTAGATATAAAAATTTATCATCTAGATATACCTTATGTCACAATTTGGTAAATTATCGTCAAAATTCGACTAATTTCCACCAAAAAAATCTGATGTTATATATACTATGATATTAAAAAAAAAAATTCATTGAAAATCCTATCCATTACAAATAAGTTAGCTGTGTTGTGACAAAAATTACATATATATTACTAAAATAATATCATCATATTAGTATTTTCCAACAAAAGAAATCTTTGCATGTAATAGAGGCCACATATATTGTTGAGCCTATGTTCCATATCAACAATTTTCATTTAAAATTTATTACAATTTGACAAAAAGTATCTAATTCATACAATTCTTGAACTTTATGGTACTTATGTGATAAAACTTCTAAATTTTAGGATACACCATCACAAATTATTGAAAGCTTTAGGCCACCTTTGTAATAAATGATTAAATCCACGAGTACCTAATTGATAACTTTCCTCTATATCATATAGGGATTGAGAATAATGAAAATTGTTATGTTAAAACAATGACAATGTAACATTTGGGTTCCATTTGACTACTTAGTCTAATTTTTGTTTGACATCATATGGCGCTAAAGGCTTACGTTCCAATCCAGTTCATTTTAGTTCTGTCCAGATCCGCACAACAATGACCGCAAAGGTTTTTTTTTCACCATTTGGAATTATGACTTCCACGTTTTACAAGGGAGGTTATACCTAATGGGTGAACAACTTTCTTTGTTGGAAAGTATTCTCCATCGACGAAAGTGTGACAAAGAACAAAAAAGCAGAAAATCTATACCTAAAATCTAATTTTATGTCCCACGGAATGAAGCCGTATATAATATTTGTGCAAACTGCTAAACAATATATACATGCAGGTCGGTTTGTAACAGAGAACTGATATCAGACAGTGGGATTCACAGATTCAAACAATAGTCAGATGAATACCCATTTACGTTGGCTTCAAATGCCATCCATTGATTATTTTTAGACACTTTTAATAACGACACAAGGACACTGAGAGAACTCAAACACGACATGACGAGCATGACACGATTTCAACATTAACAACAATATTTAAATATACTAGAAATAGGTATCATGTACTTAAGAGAATACCAACACAGAAGCGTCGGATCCCGTTAGAATTCCAAGGTTAAGCGTGCTTAGACGAGAGTAGTACTAGGATAGATGACCTCCTGAAAAGTCCTCATGTTGCACCCCTCAGGTAGGAAGCTCTTGAAAACAGCCTCTTTTCTGGGTGCTACCCTGAAGGGAGAGGCTGCGTACATCATCCCCTCCCCTCCGGGGACCTTACTTAGGCAGGAGCTCTTGGGGTATTAGAAATATTTCTTTGTTTTTTTTTCTTTTTCTTTTTTTTTTTTTTTTTAATAAATAAGATATTCTAGAAAGTCCTCGTGTTGCATCCCTTAGGTAGCGGGTTCTTGAAAACAGCCTCTCTTCCGGGTGCTACCCTGAACGGATGAGGCTACGCCCCCCCGCGGGAACCTTGCTCAGATAGGAGCTCTTGAGGCATTGAGAATAATTTTTTTGCTTTTTTTTATAAATAGGTATCATGTGTAGTATGTTTTTCATACTTACCAAGACAAACACAAACTCAATACAATCAAAACTGTTACCACCATACAACACCAAAGTTACCAAGGGTGGCAAACGTGCGTATGTCATGTAAATAAATTAAGAGAGTTATTATTGTTAAGGCACAAATTATTGCAACAATGAGAGCACTCACAAAACAATGAGAGCTACATAGTTACCTTAAAACCTACGATCTTGCTAACAACATCATTTTGCCTGATAACATTACCCAATACGCCAAATTCTTGATTTAAGAAACATATACTAGTTAAAAAATAATAAATTGTATCGGGTTCAACAACATCGAGGAACACTAGAAGGAAATGAGATCGAAACACCAAAAAAATAGCACTAAATCTCCGAATAATCCACAAGAAAATCTCTCACAAATAAACAGAGAAAAGATGCTGTTTCTCAACCAAATAGAAACCTTCGAATTGCAAAACAAAGAAAATCCCTACATACTAAAGAGGGCAGTCTACTCTTCCTCGGCGCTGCCTTCATTGCTCTTCTTGTTGTGCTTCCTCGCGTACCTCTGGTTCCTCAGGAACTTGGGGTCCATCTAAACATTCTCAGATAAAAGTTGCATCAGCTAATCTAAAATAAATAAGCCTTATCGGTACCCATGCTAAGCATAAAAACTTTAATTAGTAACTTTTTAAGTTTTCCTAGTGCTTCTGAGATACTAATATGCCACATTTACCTCACCACCATCACACCATTTGCCAAGTCCATAAAAGATGTTAAACCACCCATAAAGACATCAATTTTACATGAAAAATGCCATGAACCAACTCAAAGCATTGTCACTCAAGCAGTTTTGTGGACAATGCCTAATTTCAGCGTCGTTGGGCAAAGATTCCCTTGCGGTTTACTTGGTTACATCGTTTCTAATCTGGTGCACTTTTTACTGTTAATTTTGATACCTAACTAACAATAGTATGTTGACAATATACCCCTTGTTCGGCAATTGGGTAATGAAAGGTTTCTCTGCCACTCAATTTGGGAGGTAAAGGCAAGGTAAAATTTTTAAAATTGTAGGACAATTTTGTCCTTATTTTAATTATAATTTCCTTACTTTTACCCCCTTATCCAATTGTCAAACAAGAGTAAACTAATTAATACCCCTCTTTTTTAAACATACCCAAATAAGGGTAAGATAACAACCCCTAACTCTCCCCACCTTAACCCTCTACACAATTGCCAAACAAAGTGTGCAGCAAGACAAAAAAAACATGTTAACAGAATAAATCATACCACAAAAACATCATAGAAACACAACTTATGGCTATTAATCATGATACTTGTACAAGATTTTTTGAAATGTAAACATAAATAGCTGAATAACACAATGAAGCGAGGAGATTACCCCCTTGGTAGACTGATGGCGGTGCTTGCGGGGCTTCTTGATCCCGTTTTTGTGAGCCTTGTATGACTGATTGTGTGCTGTGTGGTTCTTTGACTTTGCCATTTCTGCAAAGCTTCCGGTACAAAAATTCACCACAAAGACATGACAACTAAGAAGCAACAACTTGATTTCACGCAAATAGAGAGAGACACGAATATATCTAACAAGGGAGATCAAATGCAAGCAAATGCAATGAATCAAAATTCACTATAAAATGTGCGCATGATTGAAAAACGAAGCAACAAAGAAAATATCGAACTAACATAGAAATAGACTCATACGAAGATTAATTTGAAGAACCTATGAAGGACATCAAACATAAACATAAACATAAACATGCACCGAACCAATATTCACCACAAAGAGTGAAAAACGATTGCAAAATGAGGTAACTGGCAACCTATTAATTGATTTTAGACATATATACAGAGGAACACACACGAACTTGCAAAGGAGATCAAATCCAAGCCAACATATCGAATTAAAATTGACTAAACATCATGACAATAATCCAAATAGCAAAAAATCGATTTCACATTTAAAAAAAAAAGGAAAGGCGAATATGAAGACTAAGAACCGGCAAGGGAGATCAAGGCAGTCAAATGCGACAAATCAAAACTCACTAAAATCCTGTAAACGATACAAAAACAATGCAAGTAAAGAGTTAATTTACCTCATTCAATCCTGATGGTTTTACATTTGATCAAATTAGGCTCGCATCTTTTGTTTCGTTCAAAATAGTCCCTACGCTTATTCTAGGGCAAATTATTAACAGATCTCCTGAATTTTCTTACAAAACAGAAGTGATCCCCTGCAATTTTAATTGAATAGAACACAACCCTCAAACTTTACAATTAAACACAATAGAACCCTACACTTTCAATTTAACACAACATTCCTTGAACTTTGCAAAAACAACAATAAACCCAGTGCCATAAAGGCTCCCACGGGAGCAAGGTCTAAGGGGGGTGAGATGTACACAGCATTACGTTACCCTTCAGGGTGATACTTTAAAGGGAGGCTTTATACTAAATACAACTCACCTGCCGAATATTTAATTTAGTTTCCTAGATTATTATAATATGAAATACAACCCATTCCATGTACTTTTAATTTTAAAAATAGCCCCATGAACTATGTTATTAAACCCAAATGGCTCATACAGCTAAAATTTAATGCATAAATTAAATATAATTTTCTTTCATTTAATCTATTTTTTTTTTTTTTTTAAATAACTCCCTATACTAATCTTTTCTAAATCAAATAATGACGACTTAACATTCAAGTTAAGCATTAAATTTGATACGTAGCACAATTAGTGTTTCATGAAATTGTTTAACAGGTCATTTTGATTGAACGCATACAAGATGGATAATATTTAATATCATAATTTAGAAAGTAGTTAGTTTTTTCAGAAAATTAGATATAAGGAATAAATTGTGTTTTATTTCCGTGTTAAATTTGATATATCAAGATAATTTAGGTTAACAATGTATAGATTGTGCAGGGGGTGTGTTGTGCCTAATTGCCAAGTTCAAGGGGTTATTTGTAACATTTAGGAGGCTATTTGCAAAATTAAAGTGCAAGGGGTGAGTTGTATTTAATTATAAAGTTTAAGAGGTGTATCTATTAAATTAAAAGTTCCAAGGTCTCTTGCGTTTATTAACAAAATTAGAATGTCTCAGAATAATTTTCCCTTTATTTTATAACAAAATTAGTCTTTCACTTGGTAAACAAAAGTTGGGTAAAAATTAAAAGAATGATGAATCAATTTGAGATTTTAAGCAAACTTCAAAGTTACGAAGGAAACCAAACTCAAGCAAATGTGGCAGATCAAGTTCACTAGAAAAATCGTGACAAAGATTGAAAGACCAGGCCTTTACGAAACAATAAATCGATTTCGCAGAAATAAAGAGAGAGAGATAAAGACCAAGATAAAGATTGAATTATTTATATTGTTGATCCCTCATGTTTTTAAGTTTGTTAAAATTCGTCCTTCATCTTTTCTTTCGTTTGAATGAGTTCCTACGGAGGTCCCCAACGGGAGCCCCAATTTTTTTTTTTCCCCTCTGTTTTATGATGGCCAAAACACTGCATTTGTTCAAATTCCTTCTATCTAGTTACTCATACCTAGTTATTTCTCACAAAAATAAATCCCAATTTTCATAATTTTAATATTCTCGCAATATAGGGATGGCAATGGGCGGGTAAAACCCGTTACCTACGGGTACCAGCCCCATTTGGGTCAAGTATAGGTATAAATGAGGCGAGTAGCGGGTACGAGTCCGGTGTACCCGTCCCATGCCCACCATGGGTACAGGTATAGTGTTGGCCCTGTCCCACCCGCGTTATACCCACCATAGCTGCTACATTTTATATCTAATTAACTTTCATATTAAAATATATATGCATAAATTTAATTACCTAAATTATTTTATAACAAAATATAATGAAATTCTTACGAATAGTACTCAATAATTAATACGTGCGGGTAAGGATAACTGTGTGAGACCCATATTACGGAGGGTACGGGGCAGGTAAATAGATGCCCTTTGGATACCTGTGGGTAATGGGGCGGGTGTGGGTATAGATTTGGATGGCAGGTACGGGTATTGAGGCATCCCCCATACCCGCCCAGCCCAATTGCCATCCCTATCCCAATATTCTCCTTCCCAAAATTCAAGTAATTCTCTTAATACCCAAAATACTTCATCTGGATTTTATAATCCATTTTCCTAATATCCTCTTCGTAATATCCTCCTCCCACAAATAATCTTACACCATCATATCCAATACTTACCTAGTAATTTTAGTAAAAATTATAATTCAATATTTTATCCTTAGCAACAAAATGCTAGTCATTCATATCAATCTCAACCAAACCCTTCAACAAATGAGGAGCTTCTCAAAGAGAATTTTTTGAGTACTTGTCAGAAAATATGGAACACAATTTGTCCACTATAGACGAACAAGACGACGTGGCACCCGAGATTCCGCCTACATCTAAAAGTGATTCTAGAAGAAATATCCCCGAAGTTGACTTTTAATTAGCACGTGGTTGAATGTATATACCGATTTGATCATCGGCACTGACCAAACACATAAAGCGATATGTGAGAGGATTGTCAAATACTATAAACATCGGCAGAATTTGTCAGCACGAAATTCCAACATGCTTAGACGTTGGTGAGAAAAAATAGCTCCAACATGTATGAAAGTTTCTGCATGCCACGAAAGAATTTTTCCGACTTTAAAGAACCACAGACAAAAATAGAACTTTGATCACGCATGTTGATTTTCAAAGAACCAACCAAAGTGGAGGGCCCTAACTAAACCCGCATTCGACCGAAGCACCAAGCGAACAACAATTACTTTTTCTGAAGAATATACGTCATCCTCTAATTTTACCACTCCTGACAGCGAGGATGATTCTCCTATTGTCTGACACATTGGTAGAGAAGCCAGCAAAACAAATGGCTTCTGGAAGCAACAACAGTTCAAGTGGCCAACGGCACTTTATTTAACAACTTGCTAAATTGGATCGTCGGAAACAAGAAAAAATGGATCTGATGAAAAAAGCTCTGGACCTGAAGGAGGACATCCAAATGCAAGCCATGAAAACGGAGTTCAATATATATACTATGAATGTGTCCATTTTATCTGAGGACCAAAAATGATATATACTTGTGAAAAGTGCAAAGACATTTTGACCACTGTTATCAAATCGCGAGTCAGATCGTAAGATCGTACGATCCCACTATGCCCTACCAATCCGGATCGCATAAAAAAACGTAAGCAAGTAGAATTGCATCGAACTCG
Organism: Simmondsia chinensis; assembly: GCA_018398585.1. NCBI lineage: Eukaryota > Viridiplantae > Streptophyta > Magnoliopsida > Caryophyllales > Simmondsiaceae > Simmondsia > Simmondsia chinensis. Next base: position 12,381,440 of record JAGTTD010000024.1, read on the forward strand.
AGTACGATCGGTAGAACTGGGGTAGGATCGGTAGGATCGCCAATTCTACACCAATTCTACCGAGTCAATAACAAAAAATAACATATTTGAGGTCTGACACCAATTCTACGCCGATTCTACTCCAATTCTACCGATTCTATTCCGATTCTACGGATTCTATTCCGATTCTACAGGTTGTTTTTTAAATATATTTTTTCCAGTATTTTTTTTTAACTTTTCCCTTTCCCGCCTTCCCTTTTCTCATTTTTTTCCCCTCCCCTTCCCGTACCCCTTGCTCTTCCCCTAATCATCCTCTGGCACCACACTCTTCACTTATCTTCATCGACAGCCCTAGCCACCACTGATTACCGCCAACTGATGTCAACAGACTGCCCCAGCCACCCACCGAGGTTTGACACCGACCCATGGGCCACACACAGACATATCTCATTTTCTTTTTAGATAAATCACTAATTTTTGTGAAATTTCTTTTTCTTCTAGCATATTGAGTTACTTGGGTAACTGTTTTGAATTTTTATTTTGTTTATTTTCAGCTTGATTTTGTTTTTTGGTATTTTTTGATGTTCTTCATTATATATTTGAAGCTTGTAATGCGTTTTATTGGATACAAGTTATTGTTTTATGCATAAAGTAGAATCTCACGATTATCGATCCGATTCTACGATCCCGATCCTGAGGACCCCTCACCGATCCTACGTAGAATCCCGACTCTGACAACCTTGATTTGACAACAGAACGAGTGATACGATTGAAATAGTGATTACTATTTTTTTGCAAATCATCTTTTTTTTTTATGCTGTATTATTAATCTTGTACTTAGATTTACTATTTTATTTAAATTACCCTCTTTAGTAATTGTAATTTTTTAGATTTTAATAGATTCTTTTTTATATTTATCTTACAAAAAATCAATTTTTTATTAATTCAACAGTTGGAAAAGTAGTCGTCGGGAAAGTAGCCGTTAGAATCTTGTCTATAGATACCCACTCTTCCTACTCTAATTTCCCACTCCATTCTTCATATTCAACTTTCATACTCCAATGTCATACTCTAATAATTTCATCATCCAATTTTCAACTCCAATTTCATACTGCCACATCCCAACATGTCTCAAAGTCCCAATTCCGACCCTTTGAGCCTTCACAACATCATTAAGGAATTGATGAACCACGAAATTAGAGCATATCAGATGGAGTTACTCAACATATATGTTTCATGTATAAAACAAACTTTTAGAAGCTCATCATCAATTAGGAGGCTTTCGGGAAGGGCACACTTAGAAAGACCACGAGAAGAGGCCACATCGATCTTGACAATGACTGAAATCTTTTAGCCAATAACAAGGATGTTGAAGTATCACGTGATTTTTAGCCGAATACTAAACCTACCTACAAAATCATATGCGAGTTTGCTATAGGGCTAAACACGATCAATCACAAGCAGACTTGATTGGACATTTGTGGGCGAATCAAAAATCAGACAATGTAGATAATTATTTTTAAATCATGTTTGTTTTCAATGTATTTTCGTCTTTTATATTAAAATAATTCAATTAATATAAATAATATTAAGGGTGCGTTTGGTTCAGCTTATTTCAACTTATCTTTTCTTAGCTTATCTATTTCAATAAGATCTGTCCATTTAAGATCTGCATCTTTTTACAGTGAAGTGTTTGGTTGTGCAGTGCAAAAAAATCTTTTTTAAATAATAGTGTGTTTGAATGCAAGTTTAAAAAAAGAAATTTATTTATTATAATCATAAAAATGACTTAATAATATAAATCAATTAATAATAATAGGTAAGAGAAAATCATGATAATAGTTGGTCATGGTAGTGGAGGGTGGTAAGTACAACCACCCATGGGCATAAAAAGGGTGGTCGTGAGTGGCGTTGGTAATAACAAGTAAAACTAAATCATGGTGATAAAAATTTAATGTTAATATAGCCATTTTAAAACATATTTATGAAATAAGCTATGAAAAAGATTCAATTTTGCATTTTTTTCTGCCTAGTTATAAAATAGCTTTTTCAACTTTTTATTTAAGCGGTAAAAAAGATGTAAAAAGATATTTTCTATCAACCAAACACGAGCCTTACAGTTAACTAGATCTTTTTCACAGCTTTAAACTGTTAATAGTTGAACCAAATGCAGCCTAACTAGTAAAATAATTATAAAAATATAAAAATGGGACAAAAAAAAAAAAGGGCCTTGAGTTGGAGAGGAAAAGCCCTATTTTTTGGTGAAGCCCCATTTTCAATGATATAGCAAAAATGGGGCTTCAAAAATAGAATTTGGCTTGGGAGAAGCCAAATGTTTATAAGTTTGAAACCGACCTTTCTTCTTTTTTCTTGTCTAAATAACTCAATGAAGATTGAAAAACAACCAGCAAAGGAACATCAAATGCAAGAACAAACGGCGAATCAAAACTAACTACACAGCATGAAAACGATCGAGAAATCAAAAAATTAAGAAACAATAAATCGATTTTACACACAACAAGAGAAAAGATAGAGACGACAATAAAGATAGAAACCAGCAAAGAACATCAAGCGAGAACAAATGCGGCCGAATCAAAACTAACAACAAAGCATGAAAACGATCAAACAATGAAAAAACTAAGAAGCAGTAAATCAATTTCACACAACAGAAAGAGATAGAGACGAAGATGAAGATTGAACAACTAGCAAAGGACATCAAACGCAAGCAAATGCGGCGAATCAAAACTAACAACAAAGCATGAAAACAATCGAGAAATCAAAAAAGCTAAGAAGCAATACAACGATTTCATACAGATAAATCTCGAGAAGAAGATGAAGATTGAAGAACCTGCAAAGGAGATCGAGGGTTTCCACCGTGCGTGAATCGACTAGGGTTTTTTCGAACGTCGAGTCTGATTTTTAAGGGAAACCCTAATCTGAGGTTTCTGAACCGAAAGGACGTATTTGAGACTGGGCCGACTATTGGGCCTACTGAAATTATGGCCCAATTTCTTCTTGTTTCTGAATAAATTGGTAACTATACTCTAAAACTCTATTTGGCATATAGAATTAAAATTGAACTGTAGATTTATAATTTTAATTAAAATTATGATAAAATTAAAATTTTATTGTTTGATTCATCAAAGAAATTAAAGGTCGGAATTATAATTACATAATAATTCGAATCATCAAGGGTTTTTAGTCAATTGAGTTTGAGTATTTCGAGTTTTAAATCAACTACGATTTTGGTCAGAGCAGGTCACATTACATTTAAGTTATTATGGTTAGAGAGATTCAAATTGAGTTCAAGTTATTCGATATTCGGGTCAAATTAGGTCGAATATCACATCCGATCATTTGGTGTTCAAGTTACCTCTAATTTTCAGTTAATCGAGTTAGGTGTTTTGGGATTAGGTTAATTATGATCGGGTTTGAGTTCATTTAGTCGAGTCATCTTAGTTTTGGGACAAATGAGTTATATCATTTCAAATTTCGAGTCATCTAAGTATGGATCGTATTAAGTTTTGGGTTAATTTGGTCGGGTTGTTTCCACTTTGGTTCAACTTGTTTACATCACATTCGTATTCAAGAGGAGGTGTATGTTCTTGAGGTTAGTTGATTTGTCCGAATCATTCTCGAGCTAGGGTAAGGCAAGAGGGAGATGAGTTGCATTGGTTAGCAATCGGGGACTTGACTATGGAAGGAGAATGGAAGGGTTGGACGTGGATAATGGAAATACCAAGCCATCAGCCTTTAAACTGACCATTGATGTGAAGAGTAATCCGACATAGATCATGCTCGTCAGAATTTACATTATCAAAGACCAACTTTGTATGAGGCTCAAAGATTTCCCATAATTGCTCATAAAAACTCGATACATGATGGTCTAGACTACGAGCTCATGACAAAACGTGAATTAATTGGAAATCAAAAATAGCTACAAGCAAATTTTTTTTGTTTTTGGATAATTAGCGACACATACGTAATACAGAACATGCAACTCGAGCAAGCGAGGCCTGAGAGAACTCGAATAATTCGGGAGATAGAAACACGAAAACAGAAGATAACAGGAAAAAAAAAAGCACAAATAAATAAAAAATAGGCATTATAAGTCTAAATCAGCATTGGGAGAGACATGCTTGAAGTAGGGGAAGACGATGAACCAATAGAGCTAGAGAGAAATTAACAGGGAGACTTGCTAAATACAACTCTACTATATCTTTACAAAAATCTCAATCATATCCGATTCATTGCCATCATATGTTAAACCGAGCCTTTTTCCATACTCTCATTTACGCTTTGCAACAGAAAGCTTACCAACACCTTTGGCATTATCACCATTCCTTACGAACTTCTCCTTTTTTGATTGCCAGGGGGTTTGGTCATATATATATATGAAAATCCAATCATATAATGATGCCCTATAAGAGTGCTGGAGTCATGTAACCAGAGTCATTCACAAATATAATCATAAAACCTAAGATTTGGATGGCTAACCATCTAGACCCCTAAACTATGATTTTTTCTCATCCACGGAAGGTTCATAAACACAAAACAAACGAGAAAAAAAGGGAAAGAAAAACTCATGAAAATGTCAACTCCCTTACTTGATATTGCCACGATCTTCAATCTCCATTGTCTGTAGCATGCGCTTCGGCCATCTCAGTGATGCTTGATCCCAAACTCGAGAGAGGAAAATTTAGGCTGGGAAAAAAAGACCACGAATCCTCGGCAAGAGAGGTTTCTTATAGCCTTCAAGTCATTAAGAATATAATTGATCGAGATGCTGAGGTGATCAAAGGTCAATTTGTTCAGTTAAGCCAACATGGGGAACCATCAACCACACAACTGATCAATCAGCCCTTCCCAAATGGTCGTTTGATTAGCACACTGAAGACTTCATTTTGCTTGGCCTCTTAACCCGGCTAGTTCTTCTCGCACACATTGTTGGGTTTCCTATGTGAGATCTCCAAACTTGCTTACATTGTGCATTCTTCAATAGTTTTCTTCGGTCCCAATACGTATAGCCTGTTAACACAAAATTTACATCAAGATGTACATGAGATCTTTAAAAATAATATTGCGAGTTTGGGAATAAGACATAAAAATGAAACATATTAGAATAGAGAAAGAAGTGCGTAGAAGGACAACTGAGGATGGGACACACACACAGAGAACCCGGGGGGCGGGGGGGATAGGAAGAGGTACCCCTTTAAGGAGGCAAATGGTTGGGCGGCTGGCATCGTGATAGTAGCGACGGGGTAGGGAAGTAGGGTCTTAGTGTGGGGTACACATGGGGTGAAAGTGGATGAGGAGGTCGGTATTTCATATTAGAGCAATGTTTGAAGACACCTAAAAGAAGAGGAGTATATACCATATGCTTTGAGTATGGGTAGCCTCATATTTACCTATGTGCAAGACTATATATTGGTAAGCATTTGGAATGGTTAGCATGTATTAGTTAAACATAGGCCTTACTAGGTGGCGGTAAAAGCATATACTCAAGTACTTAAGAAAGAGTAAAGACTATATGTCGATCTTTCATAGTGAAAAGCTCACTCCGATAGGATACATTGGCTCGAATTTCTAATCATTTAAGGGCTGTTAGACTTTTGACTTGTATATATGTGTTTACCCTTTGTATAGGAGCCACTGACTCCACTAGGAAGACAACTACTGGGTAGTTTGACCAGTTGTAAAGGAGACTTGTTGGCTCAAAAAGTTTCTTGTGGATCTAAAGCTTGTGAGCGATAGGATGGCATGGTAACATAATAATATTGAAATTGTAACAACCAATGAGTTGACAGGTCCATAGGGAATGAATATGCAATGTATATTTTATTGGGTTTAGGACAAGTGGGACGTTGTTAAGAACAATATCCTAAAAATCCAGATATGTACTTTTTGATTCATTAATAGATTAAATTATTTTATTTCTCTTTTCCAGATTGAGTTTTATGAGTTATATTTATATGTGATTATTTTTTGAAACATGTCATCCATAATGACATACTAATATTTAATTTAAGTAGACAATGTGATTGAGCCGTAAATAGACTTAAATCAAATGGAGTGATGTGTCGTCAAAGTCCATATATTAAGTTTGGACTACTTATCCATTGAGGCAATAATATGATACAAGTAATGACTTATTTTGGTCATGGAAATATAGATCCAAAGAATACCACATTGGTGTTTGTCAATATAATTAGAATATTGACTGGACCATTTGACTTTACTTTTTAACTACCATAAGAGATACATAATTTATGGGAAAAATCACATATTAATACCTTGAGGTTTGAGGTATTAATTTTTAGTTCACAAACTTTGTAAATAATATTTTTGTTCAAAAGTTATATATATTTAATAAAATAATCTAAAAACCGGTGTGTAAGGATATAAAATAGGTCTTTCAGCCAATTCTTCTTCATTTGTAGTGTCATAACATTTGCGGTCACTACAAAAAAAGATGATTTGCTGGCGCTTTTAAGAGCGCCAAAAAAAATTCGCCTATTAAACATAGCCAGCGCTTTAAAGCACCGGTAACATTGACATGAAATAAAAAACAGAAAGCATTTAGAAAACCCAATTTTGGGCTCTCAAATTTAAATTCACGCCGTTTCCTGCTCTCCCTTTATTCTCTCGACCCCTACACCTTTGTCTCACTCTCACCTTTGTGCTTCTCTCTCAATCTCCCTCTTTCTCTCCCTCTCTCTATCCTTTCTTAACATTCGTGCTTTTCTTCTCTCGAATACCCTTCGATTTTATGGTTTTGGGCTCAATTGTGGGAAAGTTGCATTAGCCCCTCGATTGTAGGCTCTTGGATGCTTTCGCATTGATTATAGTGCCAAATGCTTGTCAACTAAGCTATAGTGAAATACTACACCAAATTGACCCTATACATGGTAATTTTTAAATTTCATTAACTTTATATGCACTCCCTATAAAAAGATTCATGTTTGCAATAGTTAAAATTTACTTTGGAGGTTGACATTATCCATGACTCGAATCTGAACTTGTTTAAGTTGTGTTTAAAATGGTAGTTTGTTTGTTGTATTTGTGTGATGAGGAAAGTGATTTGTGCTTGATTATGGTTAATTCTTTGATTTTCCTACTATTTTTAGTACCTTATGGGACATCCCAAGTCAAGAATTACCGTAAGTCAAGAAGAGGAATCAAGAACTAGAGCACTACATTTAGACAATTTCAAAGGGCTTTTCAAATCAAATGTCAGTATGTCTACTAATTTCTTAAATTCTTAAATTCTGTGTTTTATGTGATAAATTTTTTATGTGTTATGTTTGGATGTGAAGTAAGATTTACTTTGATCATTTACTTGTTTTTTCTTGGTTTTTTTCTTCAGCCATCCACTTTCTCGTCACATTTGATGGGCTTGTCTTTGCATGGGGAGAGATGAAGTTACAAAGATTATGAAGACAATGAAAATTGATTAGCTTTCTTTTGTGTTTAAAATTTTTGTAAATATTGTCAAAAATATATATATATATTTAATGATTGTGTTTGTTTTTTTATAGATCTTAAGAAAGGATGTAGTCTTGATAACACTGCACTATGAAACTATGATTTTGATTGCTTATATTCAAATTGTTTGGTCTGCGATGAGCTTGATGTTTAATTTATGATTGTGCAATGTAAATATGTTTTTTAACTTTGCTTAAAACGATTGTGATGTTGCAATTATCTTTAATATAAGCTATATGTAATTTGTACTTCCTTTTCAGATTTTTGGTGCTTCAACGTGTTAGAAATAAGGCGGGAAATTAACACAAAAATTTTACTTTTTTAAAAAATAATTTTTTTTAATTTATTGAAGCTTTAAAGCACTCATAAATTGGCGGGATAATTCTTGCACAAAAAATTTACTATATTTTAGTAATTTTTTAAAACTATACTGGCGCTTTGAAGTGCCGGTAAATGAGTGGGAAAATTCCCGCCAAACTACTTGCCATTCTTTTTGAATTGTTTATCAGTGCTTCAAAGCACTAGAAAAAGCGTCAGTGAAACGCCAGTAAAATGTACCAGCGCTTCGTCCCGACGCCCAAATTCTCGGTGCTTCGTGCGAGCGCCAATAGCATATTTGCTGGTGCTTTGAAGCGCCAGCAAATGTCTCAAAAAGCACCGGGAACTCTCCCTTTTCTATATGGCGAGAGGATGTTGGCTTTATGAATAACTGACAATAAGTTGTACCCTTTTACTTTATTATTTGGACTATTTATTAAATACATGAAACTTTTAGACATAAAAGTTATTTAACAAAGTTCTTGGACCAAAAAATTAATACACCAATCTTCAGGATAGTAATATGTAATTTATCCAAATTCATGTTATGCTACTAAGTAATGACTCTAAATCTTGAGAAAATTTTAGACTCGTGTATATAGTATATATCACTTTAATGTACTCGTGTATATCTTTTATACATTGAGTAATAGCATAAAGTGTGGCGAAACATTCATTTGAGAATCTCAATTTTTTTCTTGAGATATGGACATCTTTTGATTGGATTTGCAAGTGTTCAAAAATTGTTAATCTTTATCCAAAGTATTTCAAATGAATCTCATTAAATTTGGTGCATGAAACTTACTTTTCATATTGTAGAAGTATTGGCACCAACACGCCATCACCGGATCCAATTAGAACTCCGAAGTTAAGCGTGCTTGGGCGAGAGTAGTGCCAGGATGGGTGACCTCATGGGAAGTCCTCACCCTCAGGTTGGAGGCACTGGGAAACAGCCTCTCTTCAGGTTAACACCCTGAAGGGGGAAGGCTGCGTACATCCGCCCCCCCCCCCCCCCGACCCTGCGTAGGCGGGAGCCCTTGAGGCACTGAGTATGTTCCTTTTTCCTCTCCATTGTAGAAGTATTTTGAGAAATGGCAAATTGGGAGCATGAATAAAAACTATGAGAAATGTAATGGTAATAATTTTAGTTTTTCCATAAATATTTAACTGAAGGGTCTGTTGCTCAAGTAATGGTAATATGATATTCTTAAATAAAAATATTTAATTCTTGAATACAATAATATTTATTTAATGAAACTAAATATTGATAAATGGTGATTAGTGTTATCAGATTGATGATAACTAGATATGAAGTTCGAATTAAATTGTTCGTAAGATTCCTTTGCTAGCCTCAATGTCTACACCATTTGAAAATATCTAAATTGAATTCACAAGATGAATTTTTTATTAATTAGATGAATAAATTTAATGCTAAATAATATTATTGAGATGGGTAGTGTACACATGAAACAAATAATAAAAAATAAAATAATACAGAAAATGAGTGGGCCTTGTGTTTATGTGGCCCAGCTCCAGTCCTGACCTGCGCGTCTAAGCCGAGCAATGGCTGTGGCAATCTGTAGGCATGGTGTGGGTAATGAATGTTCTAGCGGAAGTGGTACCTCTATGAACTTGGCGCCATTTTGATGTTACCAAAAGCATCATCCTATTTTTTCGGGTTGGACATTGACCTTTTCGTTGTTTTTTCACCAAAAACTCTATCATAAACAGAGGTTTGGGGTATGGAGTTTAGTGTTCTATTAAATTAGAAAATTATATTTTTTGAATGGTTTCTTTAAAATAAAAAGAGAAGTGAAACTGACCCAAAAAAAAAATAAATAGAGAAGTGCAAGGCAAAATTTCTATACTTCAAAAAGGAAGAGTTTCTTATTGAAAATTCTCCTAGTCAAATATTTTTGGACACTGTATTTTAGGTATTTAGAGGAGGTTGCGAAAAAGTCTTTGCCGTCTCAAAAGATTTTGGCTAGCGATGTTTGTACTGCAGAAGGTCAATTCTTTGTTTTCGGTATAATTTCCATGTTTGTGGAGATTGTGCCCCATTATTTGCTTATGCTTTCCTTTATTTTTTGCTTTTATACATGTTATGTATATGTTTATTTTGTTATGTGTTCTTATTTCATGCATGAATATATTAAAGAGGAGGTTTTTAATTTCTTTTTGCTGCTTTTATTTACTAAATTCTATAATATTTTAAAAGTATTTTTTAATAGTTCAACACTATTAAAATCAAAAGCGAGAAATATGAGATGTTATATTCCTTTTGTAAACTCTCTTCTCCATTAAAAGAAAGGTGTTCTTATATTCAAGGTAATTTTTTCAGTATCAACACACTATAAGACCCATACTCTTTAAGTTTTTGAAAAAAATTAGCTCTTATAATAATAAAAAGTGAAAATCTCACTTAGGTGTCTCAATATTTGAGCATTTATCATCAAAGTACCCTAATATTTTAATATATATAATATGGTGCATGGAGATTTAAATATTGAATCACCAAGGTGCCTTATGGTTGAATTTTATGAAATTTTTGTATTGATCAATTTTATACAAAAAATACTGATGTAGATGTTATAGAAATGGCTAAAACATTCAAGCATAGCAACGAATGAGAGAGTAATTAGAAAGATCTTACAAAATAATGATAAAACAACAAATTTGAAACTAATAGCAGTAACAATCGCAACAAAAAATACAATGAAACTCATTACGAAAAATATAGTAAACATGCAGTAAAATTTTAGCAAAAATAATAATACTGAAAAGTGGAGAAATTGATTAGAATACTGAAGATACCATGCCGTGGTAAAAACCACTGTCCTAAAAGATTATTTTGCCGCTGCTCCGGTGCACATAGTATAACCAGTGGTGTCCTCTAGGATTAATGCAATCCGACTCTTAACATGCACTCGCTAATTACTGAGTAGGAGTACCTTGAACTTTGCCCAAAATTTGAGGGGAGAAAGAGACTTGAGGGAGCTCATATCATTAAAGGGAAGGTCGATTTTCTCCAAGTTCTGAACAAGAAGAGAGGGTGGCCAAGAGGATAACACACGCCCCTCTTCTGTCATCGAATAATTTGAGAGAGAAAGAGAGAGAGAGAGACCTAGAATTATATGAGAGAGAGAGAGAAAGAGGAGTTAAATAGAGAGGATTGTGATGGTGGTTACAAAATGCGAGTATTATGTATATTTAATCAACCATTAATCCCAACGGCCATAACGGACATAATGAATTGCAACGGTAAAATAACAGATGTAATAAATTGCAACAGCTATATTGTTTAATTACTTATGAATCTCCAACAGTCACAATTAATGACATTAAACAGCTAGTAACAGGTCTTGGAAATTATTCCCCGAAAATAAATATACCCATTAAGAAACGATTCACGCACACAATTTTCTAATGTGGGATACAACTCCCTCATAATACTAAAGGTTAGTCTGTATCATTTTTCTAACAATCCTTAGTTAGTCTGTATCATTTTTCTAACAATCCTCCATAAAAGATACAAGCGGAAGAGAACAAAGGAGAATAGATCGGGTAAAGGGAGTTCAGTTTTTCAGTGCTGATGTCTTGCGACTTGAATCATCACCTAGTGCAACCCAAGTTTAGGACCAACAGCTTGTAAGGTGCCTTTCGTTTTGAACCTCACAAGGGGTTGTATAGTCTGCCACTCGGACACATAATAAACTCCAAATATCGGCAACTCCAAATCGACCATATGCTCGTCTTGGATATTTATAGGCGCTCTATAAGGCAAGTCTTAAATCTGCATAGGGAGTGGCCACACTCCCACACTTACATAGGTGGATCCCATCAAGTGAGTGTTACCGCACACTACCAAACATATGGCTATGGGTCTATTAAGAGCTAAAGTTCAACCTCACCCCTTGGTAACAAAACAACAGTGTCCATCGAGTGCAAGCCTTGCTTACACCACCAAACATATGGCTATGAACCTGTCTCTCCACTGTCACACCATAGGGAGGGACAACATGCAATACAGTGCATTCCTTGAATAAAACTATGACTTTTCACATTAAACCTGTTAAAAACAGGCTGGATATATCACAGTTCATTCATACATAGACTTTAGTCCCATCCCCCTCGATGTTTCCACAGCCACTTTTTGACATAGTGTCTTTATCAATGGATCCACAAAGTTCTTTTCAGACCTTACTCAATTTAGTGATATCACTTTCTTTCGAGTAGATCGTTTATGATCTTAAGCCTGAGACGAATAGGTCTCCTCTTGCCAAACCTATCAAGTGTGCAGCGTCCATATCACCCGTAATGGACTATGGGTTAGGTTAAAGCATCAAGCTTAACCATCATAAATGGCATTTCAAGACTTTATTGGAATAAGGCGCTACTTGAGAGTTGACCACTACCAACATCAATCACGAGTTGCTCTTACCTCCACATTGAGTTATCTGCAACGAGCTATTAAAGAACTAGCTCCATCGCCTGCCAACTTCAACAAGAGTAAGTATAACACAATAGCAGAGCAAATATCATATCAATAAAAATCATATCTCCATCCCAAGTACTCAAATAGTAAACATATCGTATATACAGTTGGCATGAAAGACATGTACCACAAATTTATCAATTTCACATACCATCACAATTGTGAAATATTATCATCTCAGATCAATTAGATCACCACCAGTTGAGGTCACAATAGATATCCATTCTCATCATACTTAGAATACATACATTATTACTATTAAGGGTAGTCCATGTATTACCAATATTATATCAAATTTTGATGATATTAAGAGAAAAAGGTACAGAAAACCATAATTCTCAAGATCCCTTTTCCAATTTAACTTAAGGCAACCCAAGCCTCTGCAAGGCTCTTGAGCCCAAATGCTAGCATCGTCAAGCTATTCACAGTAACTTTAGATAGTTACCAAAATAATATTTCTGCCATAATCAACTTCCATAAGCCAGCTATAACTAGCAAATATCGATGGAACTACAATATTCATGAGAGATTCCGGTCAAACAACATTTATCATAGGCTCTCGGGTCTCACAAAACCACCACAATGGAACGTCTCACACTATCTTACTAAGCCATTCAAATTTTCTACCTTCCAACTCTAACCTTAAGGTCAATCAAGGTTCTTGTACGATCTAGACCTTACCATTTTCCCAAAAACTAGAAAAGCAGGCATGAAACAATGATCCTAAAGGCATAATAGTCTCCAAAGACAACACAAGTCCAAATATGACTCAAACATGTCATGCTTTCCCAACTACAAATTGAAAATTTAGCAAAACATACCAAAAACAGCATAATACCAGTATAGACAGCAACATTCAACAACTAAATGTCATAATCTACAGTTTATACACAACATACAGCGGTTGCACATCATAAACAACAAGTATTATTCTAGTACTGCAAAATCCAGCATGTAAAAGTCCATAACAACATGTTATATCAGCAACTTATAGTAGCAAACCAACATGTAGCAACATATTCAGCTTGAAAACAATCCATAAACAACATATTTATCGTTACTTCAAGCAACAAGTAACAACATACCAACTTGCTTCAAGCATAGCCATGGGAAACACATGAAACACATGAACATGGAGACTAATACAAAAAATCATAAATAAATTTTTCACAAGAACTCACAAGTCCTATTACCCCTTTAAAATGATCAACTATTTCAATAGGTCACTCAAAACAAGCAAGAAAATTCAATCCTCACATAAAAGATCTAAACTCATGGTTAAAACTCAAACATGCAATGCTCTACCAACACAAAGGATTCAAGATTGTATAGCTAGATATGCTTAACCTAAGAGTTGCCAATTCTAGGTTCAAGATTCCATTCTTACAAGTTTACAATCAAACTCAAGTATTAAGCACGTATTAACCTGAACAATCATAAAGAAAATTGAAAAGCACACAATTTAATTTCCATACAGCACAATCAGCCACACAACAGCAGTACTAGCGCCATGCACAAGTGTTCAGAACAACATCAACACAGAATCCAAACTAAGAACTCTCCTCCAACCACTAACAGGGTCAGGCTTGAGCAATTTAACTCAGAAATTGCTCTACCAAAATAAGAATCTACACCAGATTTTCAACTGACCATGCATGAAGCCAAACAAGCAATAATCACTGAACCGTTCCACCAATCAAATGTACCTAGAGCTTTCTCACTTCAAGACAAAATGTTAGTTTTAAGCATAAACATCTTTTTTACAACAAGGAAACCAAAGGATATTCAAAAAATAATGAGAAATCCATGCTACCTGGGCCACCAAATCAAGTGCCCAAAAAACCAGGACATTTAAACTCATCTCAACCACCACGTAGGAGACAAACCAGGGCTTTAGACATAGTTCGACGCTCAAACAGTAATGATCCATCTCCGAAACTAGTCCAACCCAACTAGTGACAACCAAGGACTTCAAGAAGGTCCTAACCAATTAGGCACTTTTAAGATTCCAAAAGAAAACGAAGTTTTCTCAACAATTTAGGAATATCCAATGTTCTAGAACCATAATAGTTATCCTTCAACCATCCTTCAAGAAAACATCTACCCCAAGCACCCCACCACCTATTGAAATCCAAAGTAGGCAGTAAAAGTCTTCAATATAGGTCAAAGCAAAGCATCCAACGTCTAAACCAGCCCCCAGATCTGATTGTAAGCCTAAATTTTTGATTTTTCATCTCAGTCGTGCCTCCTACTTCCGCATCTATTGATCTCACCATCTCTCCATAGGCCAATTATCTCCACATCCTACCCAGCAATTTTGGCACCATCAGATATATTAGATAAATAATCAAACCCAATTGCGTCAATTGGTTGGGTTTATATCTAGTTTTACTTCCAAAACAGGGGAAATTGGCCAACTACAGTTGATCAAATCCAAGAATTTTCACAATTAGGATGACTTGCTTACCTACCACAAAACTAACATGTAAAATTTCATTAGGACATACGACTAATACATTAGTTTTCACATACAAGGTCCACATATGCCCAAGTGAGGTTTCATCCTAAAACTAATTAGGTAGAGTAACTAGTCTTATCCATTAATCTCTTTTCTGTCACAACTCTAAGGCAAATTATACTCATGTATAACATTTTTAACAAATACCTATATTGCCAATCACTAGAAGGTGCCATGGGGTTTGGAAGCCCTAACCAAACAACGTTATTACATCAGAAAACCCAACAATCGAACATCAAAACCTTATAGCACATGATTATCAATTTTTGAACATGTTTTCCCTATGCTTTAACTTTGGTGAATCATGTCAGTCAATAATGTTTTTCGTACTTGCTCGGATAAATATAATGGCCATTTTTCCGAAAATCATCTATCACCATGTGCCAATAATTAGATGAAATTGTCAACAAAATCACCAAATGCCTTCCATGGAATAAAGGCCCTTGTCATTTTTATAAATTTTAAGCTAGACATTACATAATTAACTGGTAGGTAAGAGCATTGTCACATGATGAATATTCAATTATACATCCAGTGCATCAAAATCAATTTTACCTAAATCTACAAACAAGGAACTTTATATTCTTAGCATTAGTATTTTGATATTTACAATATACCAATAACTTTTCTCATTATTTGATTTTTCAATTTTCAAATTGAGCATTTTTTTGAATTTTTACAATGTATCATATAAGTTCAAGTTTAAATTTTAGCAAAAGTGTAATATATAAAAATTCAGCAATTGAACCCTTTTTTCTTTCCAGACCTGTTGATTATTCTTCCAAGTCTAAGCACATATTAAAATTCTAATTACTCATGATAAACAATGATGATTGATTAGTAAAATCGTCTTTTAGAATGTAAGAAAAATGGTTAAAACATTCAAGCATAACAATGAATGAGAGAATAATATAAAAAAATCTTACAAAATAATGATAAAACAGCGAATTTGAAACCAATAGCAGTAACAATCACAGCAAAAAATACAGTAAAATTCGTTACGAAAAATATAGTAAACATGCAGTAAAATTATAGTGAAATTACAGTAAAATTTCAGCAAAAATAATAATACTGAAAAGTGGAGAAATTGATTAGAATACCGAAAATACCCCACCGTGGTAAGAACCATTGTCCTAAAAGATGATTTCGCCCCTGCTCTAGTGCACCCAGTATAACCGGTGGCCGTCCTCCAGGATTAATGCGATCTGACTCTTAACGCGCACTCGTTAATTGCCAGGTAGGATTGCCTTGAACTTTGCCCAAAATTTGAGAACAAAGAGAGACCTGAGGGAGCTCATATTGTTGAAGGAGAGGTTGATTTTCTCCAAGTTTTGAACAAGAAGAGAGGGGCACCTAAGAGGAGAACACACGCCCCTCTTTTATTAGCAAATACTATGAGAGAGAGAGACCTAGAATTATATGAGAGAGAGAGAGAGAGGAGTTAAATAAAGATGATTGTGATGGTGGTTACAAAATGTGAGTATTATACATGTATGTTTAGCCATTAATCCCAGCGACCATAGTAGACGTAATGAATTGCAACAGTAAAATAACGGACGTATTGAATTGCAATGGCTATATTGTTTAATTACTTATGAATCTCCAACAGGCACAATTAATGACAATAACGGTGAGTAATGGGTTTTGGAAAATTATTCCCTGAAAAATAAATATACCCGTTAAAAAAAGGATCACCCACACAATTTTCTAATATGGGATACAACTCCCCCATAAAACTAAAGGTTAGCTTGTATCATTTTTCCAACAGTACATGATTAAAATAATAAATATAAACCATGTCAATATTTTTAACAAATATTCAGCGAATTACTATAGAAGTTCACTAAATTTTAATGTAAATTACCTAAATATATTATTGAAATGATGTGTTGTGCCAATATCATTTTGGCAAAAAATCATCAAAGTATAGTGAAGATATGTATATATTGTTCGAATCATAACAAAAATTTATCGAACTTTGGTAGAAGTAAATTTCAAAATTGGAACATGATTGGAAAATGAAATGGTACTTTACATCAATGATGTGGTAGGATGGTCACGTAAATGTGAAATGTACTTTACTTTGGCTAAAACCCCTGGTTCGGCCAAAATAATGTTGGCCAATCTAGTTTTAGATGGTGAGGCCCGTGCTTGGCATGACGCTTACAAGGAATCTTTGCTCGTGGGGTTTGTGATCCCTTGGGAAGTATATTCTACACATATTACAGCTCGTATTTTTAACAACAAAGATGATTTGTTAGCGGAGTCGACGAAATTGAGACAGATCGGTGCTTTGGCAACTCTCCTTGCACAATTAAATTGTTGATTAGTTGTTATGGATTAGCTAAGGATCAAAAAATTAGTGTATTTAGGGGCGATTGTGTGAGGAGTTACTAGGAAGGCTTACGCTATTCAAATCTAAAACACACTATAGTATGCCATTGTTTTGGCAAAGCTTCAACAGAAAAATCGCAGTTACATAGAACGTGTAATGGGACAAAATTCCTTAAAAACAACTCCCGTCCTCCCATTATCCTATCATGATAGTAAAGATGGCTCAAGTAGCACAACTAAAATCACCCCCAATCCACATAGCCTTATCAACTCCCCTTGACCCCAAAGCTCGAACATAAACCCAATTAGAGCCAACACGTCTTGATTCTCGAGGAGATAGAGGAACACCAAGCTAAAAACCTATGTTTGTACTGCAATGATAAGTTCACACCAGGACACAATTGCTCGATGAAGAAATGAGTTCAACATTTTGGGGTAGAAGTAGAACATGATGCAGATGATATAGAGGAGGGTGGTTTCATTATTGAACCGGTCCATCAAATTTTGATGTATGGTCTGGAGGGACTTAACTCTTGTCAGATGATGAGGGTTTAGGGTCATTGTGGAAAGCAAATTATCAGTAACTAATTGATAGCGGAAGCACGCATAATTTCATTGACTCTACCACAAAAACACAATTGAATTGTATGATTGATGCCATCATGAGACTACATTTACCATAGTCGAGGGAAAATTAAAATGTTTGGTTTTGTAAACTATTAAAATGCATATGATGCAGCAAATGCAGTTGAGGCACTCAATGGGAAGAAGTTTGATGAGAAAGGACGGTAAGTTAGGAAGACCCAGAAGAAATCTGAAAGAGAGCATAAGCTTCAAGGAAGTTCGAGCAAAAGCAGCTGACAAATATCAAGGGCCCAAGCTATACATCAAGAACTTGGATGACAACATTGACACTGAGAAGCTTAAGGAGCTATTTTTTGAGTTTGAAAAAATTACTTCCTAGAAGGTTATGCGTGATCCTAGTGGAACAAGCACGGTTGCAGGTTTTGTGGCATTTTCCAATTCCAACACTGAAGAGGACTCTCAAGCTCTTGCAAAGATGAACGGTTGTAATCCTAGGCATACAATGGTTAAGCACATTAGGGAAGGTAAAATGGGACTTGAAGGAAATGATTATGGAATTTTCATTACATGGAAATCACTAAGCGGTGTGGAATAAAGAATAAAGGGTCGAAGAAGGTTTTGGGTAGCACACTTACTCAAATTCTAGGCAAACCGGGTTCGGATTTTCCCCTACAGCGCATAGCCGAACCCCAAGCTTTGTTTTTCAGCATTACGACTGTGTCTGGGTCTGATTTGGGCGACGGACTAGATCTCACAAAAGTTTTAGACAAGTATGTTGATGTTTTCAAGGAGAATATTACATTTCCTCCTTGCCTAGGTGAATCAGTGAGTGGTTGATCGCAGCCTTCATGCGTGAGAGAACACAAGCAGCGCCATTTTCCTTACTTTGACCTTTGGAAAACAAGGATTGTTTCGCGAGGAGATATTCATACAAACACTATTAGAGATATGTCAGCTACTGACTTGGAAGATTGGGACACGTAGCAGATGACTTAGCACACAACTCAGCTCGTGACTCGACTCGTAACTCAACACGTGACTTGTCACATGAGGGAGGCAATCATTAAGTGGGATTAGGGATGTTTGATTGTTATTTGTAGACTACGGGAAGTAGATGAGGTAATTTTCAATTCATGAGAAGTGTGGTTTTTATGTCTTTTTTGGTACGCGGGAAGTAGGTACGACTTGGGAATTTGGAATTCCTAAGTAAGTTCCAATTGCTTCAAAATGGGGGAAATAACTTACGTAGGCCCCTAGGTAAGTTCTACTTCCTTCATTACTTTTAATCCATATGACAATTCTATTTCTTTTAATTTGTGATTATGATAAGTTTACCCATTACTCCCTCTATCAATGATGTTAGAAGATTGGACATAGGCATAATAATAATTTTAATTGTATTTTATGGGAAGTGTTTTGTTAACCAAACAAAACATAAGAATTGAATTCCCATGAAGTTGTATTTCCCATATGGGCAACCAAATACTTTTATACTACTTTCAGGAAAGTTGACAAGGGACTGGATTTCTGGAAAGTACGAATTCCTGTAGGAATTCAATTTCTTCGGTAACTAAACAAGGCCTAATAGTATAAATAAGGTCTTTTGATTAAGATTAAGGTTTATGTTGGTTGTGATATAACTCTACGTTCTTTCTCTTTAATCTCTTATACTCTCCAATCTTCTTCTTCTTTCCCTAAACTCTTACTCTATACTTATACCTATGTTTACTTGTAATTACTCAAAGGCATATATACTAATACAATTTTCCTTTAGTTTGAGAAATTATGCTTGTCTGATTTGATTGATTGTATTAATTGGAGCATTATGATTGTTGGATTATATCTTTTTTGATAATTGAGAATTTATTAATAGTAAATAATCTTAGTATATTATCATCCAAACAAACATAAGTTTCCAATCAAAACACACCACTCCACTATTACACCAAAAAAAAAAAAAAAAAAAAACACACCCATAGATGATTAATTAACACCAATCAAGCAATTTCACATAGCACAGAGCAACTTTGACCCAAGCCAATCTCAAAACACTATACAAGCCCACTTTGAGTCCATGACCACCGCACAAATTTCAAATCACAAAGAAGGAGCATCCAAGGATAGGAACAGCGATCACTACTCTCCACTTCATCAATAACATCCAAGTACTCCGAGCAAAATCACCCAGAGTCAACAAGTGGACCAAAGACTTACTAGACTTAAGGACACATTAAACAACGGCTTTGCTACACCTCCCAATTTACTCACGATATTCTTCTACACACACCTAGTACATCGTAAATGAATCACACTATAGACCCATGCTGCCACTGAACACTGTACACCTTACTCTTCCTTTTATCTTATAGCTTCTTGTTCCTCTTAACAGCCCTTTTGATTTCCTTAGTGCTTTTCAATAACTTTTCTACAATTGAGCTCTGCATGTCCTGCCACCCAATGCTTCGCCTCACCATTCTTGCAAATCTTCTCAGCCTCCTTATCGACCATCCTTGTGATTTCAGCATCTAATTCAGACTCAGTAAAGTCACTTACTTCATTCGAGATTATAGTTTTTTTCACACTTGTAGCTCCCTTCTTCTTCCGTTTCTTTTTTCCCCTAATGGCCAACTCAGCCTTCCTCAAAGCAGAGTCCTCACTGACTTTAATGTCATCGAGATTCATAAAGCCAGGTGGGAATTCCTCTTCTGAGAGCAAGGTATCTAGGACATCAACACTATCATCATCACTGTCACTCTAGTCTACCATGGAATCAGGCCAACCACCATCTCCTATCCAGTGCTTTTGCAGACCCATGGACTTGTTGCTCCATTAGCCAGTGCAATACTCAAGCCAACACCCTCTTCTAAGTTTATCTTTTTTGACTTCTCTTTGCCAAGGAAGGAGCACCCCATCATCACTTCTTTTTTCCTTTCAGGACTTGGACAGATATCCACCTACTCCCTTTCTAGTTTTTCACCTTCTCATTTACTAATTCAAGGAGGCGATTGAGTTCGGTCCTCCATTTCCAAAGAAACTTTGGGTATGCTATCATTAACGACACCATCCCTGTCAATCGAAGCCATAACCTGGTCGGACACCGCACCTCCACTATCACCACAGCCAGTGATGCTACCATTGTGCCCCACTTGAACCACGCCATCATTCTCATTGAATGCATTAACAGGGGCTTCCTTAGACTTTTGCAATCCTTATGCCGTAGCCTCAGCTTGGACATAGGCATTACAACTGATGAAATTTTCCATTAGAATCTGACCACGTTCCACAATGTGAAGTATGTGTCTTCCTTGGCCAACAATAAAGTAAGCCTTCTTATCAATACTATGAGGCATCATAGTCTCCACCAAGATCTACCCCACTCCCAATGAATCATACCCGTTACATCTGGTATCCATCGCAAGGACCCGACCCCAGTTCTTGCCAATTTCAATAAAGTTCTCAGAATTCCAAGCATGTAAGGACACTCCATAATATGGTAACCAAGCCTTTCTCTTAAGGCTTTGATCAAACTCTGACCACTTCCTCACTTTCATGGACCATCTATTAATCTATCCTTGGGTGTTCAACAAAATCCAGTCTCTAACCTCAATGGACTCAAATGAGATTAGGAATGCAGTCCCTCCCATATGTTGTACAACACACTCAAGGCCACCATCCTTCTCAATACTTCTCTTTAGCAGGCTCATATCAATGTCAATCTCAGCTACTATAACAATGCTCCTCAAACGTTTCTCCTTTTTCACACCATCAGCTCTTCTGGAGATGGTTTTCTGGTTGGGAAGTTGACGATTGCTATTTAGCATCTGGTATGATCTTCCATCTTCCAACCTCATACTACTCATTTGTATGCCCATCATACCCTTTTGCCTGGCCTATTGCTAGTTTCCCCTGCAATCACTTAAGCATATGATCATCCATTGGTCTTTTTCCCTAAGTCCACCAATATCTTCTCCCTCTCTAGGCCCGCATCATGCTTAACAAGTACAGTTGTAGTCATACCCGCACCAATATCTTCTTCCATATGTTGTACGACACACTATCCTCCTTAATACTTCTCTTTAGTAGGCTCAGATCAATGTCGATCTTGCCTACTCCAACATTGCTCCTTAAAAGTTTCTCCTTTTTCACACCATCAGCTCATCCGTAGATGGTTTTTTGGTCGGGAGGTTGACGATTGCTATTCAGGATCTAGTCCAGTCTTCCATCTTCCAATGTTATACTACTCATTTGTATGCCCATCGTCCCTTTTGCCCAGCCTATTGCTAGTTTCCCTTGCAATCACTTGAGCATATGATCTTCCGTCGGTCTTTGTCTTCCCTAAGCCCCGCACCAATGTCTTCTCCCTCTCTCGGCCAACATCATGCTTAACAGGTATGGTTGTAGTCATAGCAGCCTCCTTATTCATCCCAGCCCTTACCTCCCCAGCACTGCCCGACCCTGGTCTCTCAAATCTCGCCACTTGCACCAGAAGTCTAGCATCCCTCAATGAACATCCATTAGCCTCCACCAATGCTCGTTGGGCTTCCATCCACCTTCCAAACCTAACAAAACCATATCTAAAACTTCTCATTGCTCTCAATTTTGTAGGGATAAAAGTATCCACCACCTTCTCATAGTTGCTGAACTCCTTCCTTAGCCAAAGATTTGTGATATTTAGAGGAAGGTTATCAATAAAAAGGGTGAAGGATCAACCCTTCGACCTTTACCATGCTCGCCAATTCCTCTCCCTCTCTCCATTGAATGAAGAGAATTCAAGTTTGGGGGGTGGTGGGTGGTGGTTGGAGTGGCGGAGATGTGGTGGGGAATGGTGGCCAAATGAGAAGGGGCTGTAAGGTGCAGCGGCTCACACTTGGTAGTGGTGAGGAGGGTGGACGAAGCTTGGTGGCCGCGGAGTGGTTTACGGTGGTGGCAAAAATCGGGGAGGCGAAGGGGTTGGAGAGAGAGTCTAGAGAGAGAGTCTCGGGTGGTGGTGGCTGGATGGTTTGTGGTGGCAGTGGCAGTGGGCTGGTTGAACGGTTGGTGGTGCAAATGCGGAGGCAAGGGGGTTAGAGAGAGAGAGTCTCGAGTGGGGGTCGAACGGTTGGTGGTTGCGGGGTGGTGGCTGGGTGGTTT
The DNA here is from genome assembly GCA_018398585.1 of Simmondsia chinensis. Taxonomy (NCBI): domain Eukaryota; kingdom Viridiplantae; phylum Streptophyta; class Magnoliopsida; order Caryophyllales; family Simmondsiaceae; genus Simmondsia; species Simmondsia chinensis. The sequence goes on from JAGTTD010000024.1 coordinate 12,404,284, forward strand.
GTGATGGTTGTAGCAATGTGGGGGTCGAATGGGTGGTGGCGGGGTGGTTCGCAATGGTAGTGAAAATAGGGGAGGCGAACGGGTTAGACAAAGAGAGTCTCAGGACACTATGTCTCGGGTTAGAGAGAAAGTCTCAGGTGGGGGTCAAACAGTTGGTGGTAGTGGGGTGGTTGAATGGGTGGTGGCTGGATGGTTTGTAGTAGTGGCGAAAATGGGTAGGCCAAGGGGTTAGAGAGAGAGAGAAGCCTAGCATGTGATTTTTTTGTATGTTAATATTGATTATTCTCTTGACTACATGATTGTTGGATTATATCATTCAAACGAATATACTTTCATCTACTATTTTATCTAGGACTACTATACTTTTTTAGACTTATACTCGAATATTTTATCCCATGCTAAAATTGAGGCACATCCAATAGTTTTTGGTTGTTTTCCTTTTAGGCCTTTTTTTTTTTTGATAATTGTCAATTCATTAATCACAAAAAATTACATAAATACATCACCCAAAGGTTTAAAGGGTCCCAAAAATCCCACAAACTACAAAATGTGGAAGTATACAAAAAGCAATCACTTTCAATGTACATGAAGATCTTTATATTGACCATGCTATTAGTGGGGAAGTCCTTGAAACAACGTTTTTTGCCAGTGAGTCCGCAATCTGATTTACCTCCCTTTTTTGATGGATGATGGTGACCCATGAGAATTGTTTTCTCAGCATATGAATTCTGTTAATAGTGTTGGTTATCTTCCACGGTGAAGCATCAAGCTATTGGCCCATGTTACCGCGTTCTTCGAGTCTGATTCAATGATTATTCGTCCTTGCTTTAGTGTCTGGCTTTCAAGTGATGTCTCTAGTGCAGTTCTGATTGCTTCAATTTCGGCAAAATTTGAGTCATGTATGCCAATTGGGATGGAGAAGACACATATGATGTGGCCTTGATGGTTTCGGAGGACACCTCCAATCCTCGCTGGTCCCGGTTTACCGTTTGAAGTGCCATCAACATTCCACTTCATGCCACCTTGTTCTGGTGGAGACCATTCAATTAAAAGGTCTTATTTGTCTTTTCATTTTCCATGTTGATACCACCTGGATATCATATGTGATATGGTGCACCGTGTATGGAAGATCTTCGTGGGTTGCTTTTACCCACATTGCAGTTCGGAATTTGACAAGGTCAGACACCTCTTGCATTGTTGCATGTTTATCATTGAAAATTCTATCGTTCCTTGCTAACCATATTGACCGAATAACCGCAAAGAATGTTATATACCAACACTTTCCTTTGAAATTACCTGCATGAATGCCCTGCCATTGTTCAAACCAGTCTTTCGTGGATCGGGAACATACCATTTCTTGATTCCACCATCTTGATATGCAAGCCCAAACATTCCAAGCCATCTCACAGTGAATAAATAAATGCTCCACTATTTCTGCAGCGTGGTTGCACATGGGGCATATATCCATATCATCTTCAATGATTCTCAGCTTTGCAAGTCTTGTTCTTGTGTTTACTTTGTTGAGGAGGACAAACCACACAAACAGCTCTACTTTCGGTGGAACAACACCCTTCCAGAACCCCTTGATTATATGTGTTTGGCCTTTAGCTTTGCTCATCCATATTGCCTTGCAAAAAGACTTAACCGTGTAGCTTCCTTTGATGTCAAACCTCCAGCAGCAAGTATCAGATCTGTCCGGGCATAAAAACACCGGACCAAGGATGTTCTCTAGCTCTTCTCTTATAGCTATCTCATACAAAAATAATTGCCTTCTCCATATGAAGCTCCATCTCCATGAAAGACCATCCCAAAAGCCCATCTCAGCTATTGTCTTGCCTCTTTGTTCTGAAATTAAGTAAAGTCTATTGTACCTTTCTTTTAGAGGTTTGTCATCTAGCCTAACATCCTCCCAGAACAATGTCTTGAGTCCATTCCCAATGATGTATGACCAGCCCTGCTTGATACATTTTTCAATTTCAGTAGAGTTCCCATGGAGGTTCATTATATCATACCATGTAGATGGTGATGCAACTCTGCTGTGGCCAACCGCAAGTATGTGTTCAGGTGATCTATGTATGCTTAAGATGACTCGTTTCCAGAGATCTTGGCTATCATCAGAAAATCTCCACCACCACTTGAAGAGTAGACCAGCATTCTTGAGCATAACATCTCCCACACCAAGCCCTCCATATTCTTTTGGCCTTTGGATTACCTCCCATTTGATTAAAGGCATCGCTCTTTGCTCACTGGTTCCTCTCCAGAAAAAATCTCTCTGCATTTTGATGATCTTTTTAGCCACAGTTTTGGGAATTTTGAACAAGGATAGGTAGTATGTAGGGATATTCTGCAGGACTGCTTTGATTAGTCCCAATCTTCCAGCTCTTGAGAGCAGCTTTGCCTTCCAACCAGCCAATCTCTTCTGCACTTTTTTAGTTACTGGGTTCCATATGCTTATTGTCTTTGTATTTGCACCCAATGACAACCCCCGGTAGATGATGGGAAGCCTTCCTTTTGAACATCCAAACACCTGAGCAGCTCCAGATGCCCATCCTTCAGATTTATTTAGTGCAATGAGTGTTGATTTGTGGTAGTTAATAGCCAGACCTGATATCAGCTGGAAGCATGATAGTATCCATTTTATTCTTCTTATCTCCTTCTTTTGAGCAGCACCAAAGATGATTGTATCATCAGCAAACTGAAGGTGTGTGATTTGTTCATTGTTATGACCAATACACATGCCCCTAATGTATCCCTGCTGCATACATTTGTTCAACATCGAGTTCAGCCCTTCAGCACCCAGCACAAAGAGAAGAGGTGATAAGGGGTCACCTTGTCTTAGCCCTCTCTTCATAGGAAATGGAGGAGTAGGAGATCCATTGACAAGGATTGAAATGGAGTCAGTGGTCATGCATAAGTTGATCCATTTTATCCATTTCCACCCAAATCCCATTGCCATTAGGATATCATTGATGAAATCCCAACTCATGGTGTCATATGCTTTTTTGAAGTCCAACTTTAGGTTGATTCATTCTTCCTTTGATCTTTTTGCCCATTGAACAATCTCATTTGCTATCAATGCTCCATCAAGAATTTGTCTATTCTTGACAAAAGCTGTTTGTTGCTCTCCTATCAGCTTGGGAAGAACTGCAGTTAATCTTTTTGCTAATACCTTTGCTATAATCTTGTATAGGCATCCCACCATGCTTATGGGCCTGAATTCATCCAAGGAGGCAGCTCCATCTTTCTTTGGAATGAGGGTTACCCATGTGACATTTACCCTTTTTCGCAATTCATTTCGGTTAAAGAATCTCGTGACAAATGCTATGATATCTGGGCCTGTTATGTCCCAGCTTCTTCTAATGAATTTAAAGTTAAATCCATCATAACCTGGTGCTTTTGATGGATTGCATGCCCACACTGCTTGTCTGATTTCCTCTTCTGTGATCTGCTCTTCAAGCCATTCTGATTCCTGAGCAAAGAGCCTCGGTGTGCTGAAGTCATGAAGAGATGGCCTTATTGGCCCTTCTTCATCATTGTAGAGTTCTGTGAAGTGCTCCTTTATTGCATCTCTTATGTGTTGTGGCTGCTGTAATGTTTGATTTCTGATTTTCATTTGTCCTATGTGATTCTTCTTCATTCTTGCCTTAGCAAGTGTGAAGAAATACTTGGTATTCCTGTCACCCTCCTTAACGATTCTACATCTGGATTTTTGCATCCATAGCTGCTCTCTCTTTAGATACCACTTGTCTAGCAGCACCCATACAGCTTTCCTTCTAGCCACTAACTCAGCATCAATGTCTTCCTCTTCTAAATTCTTATCAATCTCATCCAAAGCTTCTTCCAGTTGTCTGATTCTACAGCTTATGTCACCAAAGCGCTCCTTGTTCCATTTTTGAATGGATTGCTTGATGAGTTTGAGCTTGTGGTCTGCATCATTGCCTTGATGCTTCATCCATTCTTCCTTGATGATATTCCAGAAGTCTTGTCTATTCAGCCAGCAGTCCAGACTTCTGAAAGGCACGGGCCCCCAATTTGTTCTACTTGATTCAATGAACAATGGTACATGATCTGAAAGTTTCTTTTGTAGTCCCCATTGTTTGATGTCAAGGAACTGTGCATGCCATTCAGGAGTGACCAATGCTCTATCAATTCTGCTAAGTTGTCCACCTCTGCCCCATGTGTATTTTCTTCCCATGAGTGGTAAGTCAATTAGGCCATTGTCTTGGAGAAACTTCCGGAATTCCTTCATGCCTCCAGTCACCCTGTTTGCTCCTTTTCTATCCTCAAGATCGAGGATTTCATTCATATCCCCAGTCACCATTATCGGGCAATTCAGTCTTTGAATGATGAGTGTAATGTCTTGCCAAAGAGTGGATCTTTCTGGTTTTGATGTTGGAGCATATATTAAGAAGATTGCGCATTCGAAATTTGTCTTAATTATGTTACCTTTGATGCATAGCCAGTTGCTACCTGATTTGATGATGTAAGATGCAATCCATCCATTGTCCCATATACCAATAATCCCTCCTGCTCCTGTGTCTGATGCAGCAATGAATTCTGAATTGAAATCTGAATGAGGCCAAATGGTTTTAGCTATGTTCCTTCTCTCATCCGATATCTTTGTCTCCAAAAAGCAAGCAATGTTTGGTTTTTTTTGCCTTATAACCTCCTTTACCATTGTTTTCTTCTGCTTTGAATTCAATCCATTCACATTCCACACTAGCACCTTCATTCTTCCCACAAGGTTAGCAGATCAGCAGATCCTCCCCTTTCCTTTAGTGGCCTTTTGTCTCTGTCTGAATTCTCCTCTCTTAAGACCCTTTGATTTTCTCAGTCTTGCTTCTATATCTTCCACATCTAGGCCATTCCACACAATCCCAATTTCGTTACCTGCTTTCCATACCTTTCTTGCCTCTTCTCTGCCTGAGCTTCTTGATTTGGACCCTCCTGATGTCCATATTTCACTTTCAGTGAAGTCCTCTTCACTTCCATCACTGTCCTCTTTGTGTTCAGAGTTTTGTGTCTCTTCCTGTTCTTCTACTTTCACATGGCCCTACTCTTCCTCCTGCAATGATGTTTCTTGTACAATGTCTACGTCATATAAGTTAACAAAACCCGGAGGGAAATCTTCATCCGATGTGTACTCTTGTTTGATGTTTTCTTCTTTCTTTGTTTGTGATTGTATTTGTTGTACAATGTCAGAGCATAGGCCACCACTTGCCGTTTTTCTTCTTCTACATAGCCACTGTTTTTGAGGTTCTTGAGCAAAAGCAACTGCAATGCCCGGTGAGCTCCACTTTTGTTCAGATCTTTCCACTGTTTCCTGGGTATTGTTCTTCCCAAAGTTTTCTATATTATTGTTTATTTGAATTTGAAGTTGTGTATCTGTGGCTGAGCTTTCTTTTTGGGGTGTGTGGAAGGTACTCTTTGGGTATGTACTTTGGGTCCAAACCTTGTTTGCTTTTTCCATGCTTTGACTTGTAGTAGGTGGTCTATTGTCCTTTCCAACCCCTTTTTCTTGTACTTTGCCTGCCGCATTAATTGCATTGTTCTCCACCTCATCATCTTCTTCATTTCTTTCATCCACCATTGTTATGTTCTTCCTGGTTGTTTCATCATTGAGATGCTTGTTGTAATGATTTTTCCATTCTTCTTCAGGTTTTTTCATGCCATCATCTATGCGCACATTTGATGCTCCTTTCTGTTTTTCATTTTGCCGGATCCAAGTAAGAACTTTTTCAGTTTGTAGGATACCTGCTTCCATGACATGAATGTAATGTCTACCCTGACCGACAATGTATTCAGCAGTCTCATCTATTTGGGCCTTATGTTCAGTTTCTACAAGTATTCTTCCCATTTCCAGTGACCCTTCAGCCTTGCATACACTGTCCACAACTAGGACTCTTCCCCAAAACAAACCTATTTCAGTTAAATTATGCACACTCCATGCGTGTAATGGGACACCATAACAGTAGAGCCATGTTTTTCTCTTGGTGCTTGTGTCAAGCTCATACCATTTCTTCACTCTGATAAAGGTATTCTTCATCCATTGGGGATTGTCTTGTATGAGCTGATTCCTTTCTTCTTCGCTGGCAAAGGCTATGACATATGTTGTGCCACCCATGTGTTGCACATGTACATTCTGCATACCATTCTCGTGAAGGCTGTTTTCCAATTTTTGGATCTCGATATCCTGCAATGTTTCAACTACTATGCTCCTTTGAAGTTTTTCTCTCCTAAAGTCATATGAGACTCCATGGATGATTTTTTGTGTCCCATCCTCATACTCAGAGCAATTCCTGCAACATTTGCTCTTGCTTGTGTCTCCTTCTTCCCATTGTCTTGTGCTTGATTCAGCCTTGTTCCTCCTATCTTGCTTTAACCCATTATTTGCCATTGCATCATTCTTGCTTTGCTTATTGCTTTCCTGGTGTATTTTATCTGATTTGCTAAATCTTGCCATTTGGACCCAGATTTTATTGTCCCTCAGCCAACATCCATGTGCTTCCTTTATGGCTCTTTTTGCCTCAAATAGGCTGTTGTACTTAACAAAACCATACTTTAATATGTTGTGCCACCCATTATGTTCTAAAGTAGTACTGTTCTTAATTAACTTGTCGGTGTGGTGCTTCCAACAGCGACTTTGCCAATTCGTCATTTAAAATGAAAAGTCTATGCCATTTTGGCTGTGTACTTTTCCTTTGGATATGTTTCATAAAATCTCGGCTAAAATTGATAAATTTTTACTTAATTACCCTAACTTTTAACATTTCTGACGAGTGAGATTTTGGTCCCTTTAAAAGGAACTCGTATATTTGAAAAGAAACTCAACATACTCTTAGGAATTGGGGCCTAGAATTTCAATCTGTTGTTTGGTTTACCTGCTGGAATTGGAATCACAATTCTACTGCCCAATTTCATGGAATTGGATTGAAATTGAAAATCAAACTTTCCTATTCCTTAGAGTGGGGGGGTAAGGAATTACAATTCTATATTAACTTCATTAACCTAAAACCCAAAATGACCTAACTTGATTAACACAATCCAAGATAACTCAAAATCTAAAAACTTAGACATAAACTAAAATTTATCCCAAACCTCGAAATCACCCGACTTGAATGACTTGAACTTAAAATAACCAAAATCACCTTAACTCAAATTCCGAAATGACCCAACTAATTAAAAACTCGAGATGACTCAAATCTAAAAAATGAAATTACTCGACTTGAATGTGATGTAAATAAGTTGAGCCAAAGTGAAAGTGACCCGAACAAATTAACCAAAAACTTAATATGATCCATACCCAAAATGACCCGATCTATCTCAAACTCGGCCTAAGATAACTCAAAATCTGAAATGATACAACTAATTTGTCACAAAACTAAGATGATTCGAGCTTGAAATGCACTAAATGAGCTTAAACTCGATCTTAACTATCCTGAATCCCGAAAAGACGTAACTCGATTAATTAAAAATCCAAGGTAATTTGAACACCAAATGATCCGACGTGATACTCGATCCGATTTGACTCGAATATCGAATAACGGGAACTCAAATTGAATTGCTTTGACCGTAATAACTTGAACGTAATGTGAACCGCTCCGACAGAAATTGAACCGTAGTTAATTCAAAATTCGAAATGCTCCAATTCAATTGACCGGAAACCTTCCGTGATTTGAATCATTACGTAATTATAACTCCAATCCCGAATTCCTTTAATAAACCAAACAATAAAATTTCAATTACATAAGAATTCTAATTCCTGGAATTGGAATTGCAATTTTATAGTTCAATTCTGATGGAATGAATTTTGATGGAATTGAAATTCCACTATTTGGTTCATAAAAGGAATTGGATGTCAGAATTATAATTACATAATGCTTCGAATCTTCAAGGGTATTCGGCCAATCGAATTGGAGTATTTAGTGTCTTAAATCAACTCAGGTTAGATTTTTGGTAGGAGCAATTCACATTGCATTTAAGTTATTATGGTTAGAATGATTCACTTTGAGTTCGAGTTATTCGGGTTTCAGGTCAAATCGGATCAAGTATTGTGTCAAATTCTTTGGTGTTCAAGTTATCTCGAATTTTCAATTAATCAGGTTAGATCTTTTCGAGATTCAGGCTACTTATGATCAGGTTTTGGTTCATTTAGGTCATTTCAAGCTTGAGTCATATTAGTTTTGGGACAAATTAGTTGTATCATTTCAAATTTCGAGTCATCTTATATTGAGTTTGAGATGTGTTGGGTCATTTCGGGTGCAGCTCGTATTAAGTTTTGAGTCAATTTGGTTTGGTCATTTTCATTTGAGCTTAGCTTTTGCATCACATTCAAGTCAAGTACTTTCATTGTCTGGATTTGAGTCATCCGAGTTTTAGATCAATCGGATTGAGTCACTTCAGACTTTAAGATAATTTCGGTCATTCAAGTTCAAGTCCTTTGAGTTAGGTGATTTTGAGGTTTGGGTCAAATTTTAGGTTGTGTCTAAGTCTTTAGATTTTTAGTCATCTTGAATTTGGGTTAATCAAGTGGAGCCATTTTGGGTTTTAGGTTAATGGAGTTAATATGGAATTGCAATTCATTACCCTTACCCCATGGAATTGAACAGTATGATTTTAAGCTAAAATCTAATTCTAAGAAATTGGGTAGTAAATAGTAATTCCAATTCCAGCAGATAAACCTTAGCCCCAATTCTAGGCTTCAATTCTGTGATCCAAACACAGCCTTAAGCCGATTTCATCTTTTAATTATAACCTCTTTTGGTCAAGCCTTAAGTGAGAAAATTCACTTGGGCCATGTTTGGAGCTTAAAGTTGGAGCCTGTAATTGGATTCCAGAATTTCAATTATGTTGTTTGGTTTACCTGCTGGAATTGGGATTTCCAAATTTCAAGGAATTATATTTTAACTGGAAATTATACTCTCCAATTCCCTGGAGTTGGGGGAGGGGAAGAGAGTAAGAAATTGCAAATCCATATTAACTTCATTTCATTTAGGTTGACCCCACAATCATGTATACACATAAATCCATTAGACCGCATAAATCTAAATCCTTCTCTTCTCTTTTTCTACTTCAAACCTTTTTCTTTTTTCTTTTTTGTAATATTTATATAAAAGATTTTCATTACCATACACGACCACAAGCACCATTTGGTGGGTTAAATATTAGATATTGTATTTATTGTATTGTTTTTTAGAGCACGTCATGCACATGAAAGTAGCCAAATTTTAGGGTCTAAATGGGTAAAACATATACTTGAATTTCTTTTTGAATACATGGTTAATCGATTTACCGAACCGAAATAACTGAAGCCAAAATTTTGGTTAACCGATTTTAAATGGGTGGTAACGGTTATTTGATTTTCATAAATTTCTTAAATGGTTACCGAACCGATAAGTTAATCGGTATGTTTAACTTTTAATGAACACCCCTATACCTATGAAAACAATTAAATGCGAATATAAAAGTATAAGTTGAGAAATCTCATACCTCGTTGTAGACCACAAGTGTAAAGATGCTCTAGACGATACCTCCGAGATCTTCTCTGCAAGTCCTCTATTAGTACCGAACGAGTAGTCATCGTGAAATTAAGTAATTCTTAAAACGATTTTAAAAATTAATTGGAAAGAGATTTTCTCCTTTTAATTCTCTAATTAATTGGGAGAAAACCGAGCAAATTGAATTGAATCTGAATGAGCCAGGCACCCCTGTTTATAGAAGTCTCAATTTATAGAAGTCTCAAAACCTGACTAATTCTATTTGAAAAATAAAATAAAAGGTAAAATTATTTTTTAGTTAGGATAAGTACCTAAATTAAAACCTAATCCGTATGTGTCCCATATCTGCCACCCGTTGGGTGCCACGTGCCACCTGCCAATCGCTGACCTAGGATGACCCAGCACGTGACACGTGTTGTGCATTGGTTGGCGAAGAGGAGGGAAGGCAAATTGTCTCCACCCCCAGGACCAATCAGCATGTGACACGTGTCGTTCAATGATTAGCTCGCGCATTTTTAATCTGTTTTACCTTTTTTATATAAATTTTGGGTTTGATAAAAAAAAAAAAAAATTATTCAACTTTTTGAATAAAATAATTCATCTAATGAATTTTCTTAATTTCTATAGCGCATAATTTAGAGGCTTGTGTAGAGATCTCAGAGATAATTTATTTCTAGCTCCAAATGGGTCAAATCTGATTACTATCTCATACAAATAATTAATTACTATTTAGTAAAACTTAATTCTACTAATTAAGTTTTACTACAATCAAGAAATAAATATATTTACTTGTTAAATTTTTTTGTAATAATTTACTTACAATTGACCCCTCGAATGAATGTCCATGAGAAAAATAACTTAAACTACTATTGTCATGCTTTCTCACTTTTCCTTCTTAGTTCTCAATTCGCCATTCTCAAATAATTCACTAATACAGAAAAATACTTCTATATTAATTCCAAATGTCCAACATAAGGAATGCTCTGGCCAAAGTCTCTGGATTCAATTCGAATACTTGCAAATCAACTAAGGGGACATTTCATATGGTAGATTCCTAGTAAAATATACGTTCCCGCCACACTTCATGCAACTACACAACGAAAGTAAGAGCCCAGTTAGACTTAATAATCTCATCCTTTTAGCGCATCAAAACAATTTGCATTCCACGCACAAGTTCAGACTATTTATTGGATTAAGTGTCATTGTATTAGCAAAATCTATGAGCTGCCCACTTCTGATATAAGTACAGAAACGAGCCAATCGCGTGGTCCTATTCAGTGTAATAATCTTATTGCAATACACCAACACAACACCCTGAATCACTATCCATATAACCAAGACAGTTATTCAAATGTCACGTTATAATCTTAGCAAATAAGTACCCCAACATTATTATTCGTTATTTAGTCCATCTGTGGAATAATCTCATTATCCACTGAAAACATATATCCCAAATATCATTTAAGGATTTCATCCATCTCATGGTACGTGCTTTGAAAGAGAACAAAATCACATGCATAAAAACTCGTAAATAAAATATACCATAATGATAAATAACTGTTATTTACTAATAAAAATGTTTACATAAATTGGATTCCTTAAGACATCAACTCTGACACAGAAGAAGCTACCTGGGAGTTCTTTCATGATTTTGGGAGAAATACCCCACTTTAAACCCTTGTGGACAAGGGTCTTCCGGGGAATGGAGTATTGTTGCATCCCCCATGAGGGCTGACATTATTGACACCCAGTTACCGGCTTTTTGTTATGATAGGTCAGCCTAGCTCCCAAGGACATTAGTAGGCCCGAGCCTTGGCCTTGAAGGAGAGGAGGACGGGTCCAATGAGGCCTAAGCGTCTTTTACTAGCCCGAGACAGAATATTATTTCTATAGGGGCTCGTATTTGAGTCACTCGTTGAGGAGTGGATGATTACTAGATATTTATAGCAACTTTGCCCTAAAATATCTATACTTGTCATTTCTCCTTTCTGGCCCTAGTATATAAATTCTTTCTAGCCCCAGTATATAAATAATTGTAATGTTGAGGTTGAGGCATCAATGAATGAAAGTGACTTTTCTTTTTTCCTTAGCTAGCCCTCCTTTCTGCAATTTTTCTCTTTGATTTGTTTATTAAACAAGTAATTAGTTTGGGTTTACTTTCCTTTTTGTCTTGTTTGGCAAATGGTTAAAGAGGTAAAGTGAAAGAGGGTAAGATATTACTTTGCTTTTCTTTGAATATGTCTAATAAAGAGGAGTAAATGAGTAATTCTTGCCTTCTTGGTCAATGATTGAGTAAAGGGGTGGATATTCTTTGAATATGTCTAATAAAGAGAGGTAAATGAATTATCCTATTTGACAATTGTGTAAACTGATAAATGTAAATAGAGCTATAGTTTAAACAATAGTAAAATTGTCCAATTTCTTTTTAAAATTTACCCACCCCTCTTTATATGTCAAATTGGGGATTAAAAAAAAAAGTTATCTACATTTTAGTAGCCGATATTTTTGTAAATAATAAAAAAGACCATGACCTTTTGATATTATTAAAAAGGCCCCTAAGTTTTTGTCGTATTAATAAAAAGACCCCTAAGCTTTTGTTGTATTAATAAAAAGACCCTTTTCCGACGTGATGATATCATTTTCCTTCAACACAGCTGATGTGACAATTGCATTTTTATTAATGCTATAATAAAATGATAAAAAATACTATTGAATAACCATATTTTTAAACAAATAAAGTGAAAATTGTCTACCATATTTTTAAACAAATTAAGCAAAAACAGATAGTTTTTTTCACAATACAACATCTGAGTTTCGTAATTATAAAGTAATATCAAGGGTTTGAAGGGTTCGTTTGTCATTTTACTGTAACGTTACTTAAAAAATATATGCCACATTAACTTTGTCGATGGAAAATAATATCATCAAGCTAGAAAGGGGCCTTTTATAAATAGACAAGAAGTTAGAGTTCTTTGTATTAATTCAAAAAGGTTGGGGACTTTTTTTATTAATTCCAAAAATACTAGGATATTGAAATATAAATAACACTAATGACAAGAAGGGTAAAGGGCGTAAATTTTACCTTCACTAACCCTTTACTCCTTTAAAATTTTACCAAACTGGGTTAAGACTTTACTCACTATTTCCCTTACACCTTTTATCTTATTGCCAAACAAGACGTTATGGAATTATTTGTGCTGTTGTCCCTTATGTTTTTAAATTTGTTCAAATAGGTCTCTCTCTTTTTATTTTATTCCTTTACAGGAAAAATAAATTAATGACATGTTAGGTATATGATTAAATAGTATTTTTGAAAGTGGATTTACTTTGGTGATAATTTAAGTTATTTTCCCTTTTATTATGCAATTAGGATTTTAGCTAGAGGTTTCTCTTACCAATTTCTACATAAACATCAACCAGTATTATTTGATAGTTATAAAAATGAATGTTGAAATGTGTTTCCTCTCTTCCTCTACTATTCTATTCTCTTCTCTTCCTCCCTCTAAATTCTACTATATCTCCCCTATGATTTGTACTTTCAATTTTGATTAAGCTTCAAAGAGGCAATTTAACCACTTTTCTTGGTTTTACACGTCATGTTCAAATTGTAAAAAACAATAGATAATTATTATGTTACATATATTCTGAGCCGTTGCCTGAAATGGCTTGAAAAAAAAAATATTGCTCAAAATAGCATATTCTAAAAAATATTGCCTGGGATAGCTCCCACGTCGCAATTTTCATATTTAAAATTTTTTCAATTTTTTTTAAAATTAAATACCTTCCCCTTTGGGGAGGTCTGACAAAGCCCTACAAATTGCAGGGCTTTTTACTTTTTTATTTTTTTTTTTGGTCCAAATTGCAGGGCTTTTTACGCTTTTATATATTTTTTTAAATAAAATTATTAAATAAATTAAATATATTTATTTTATTATAAATTATATACATAATTTAACTAAAAACGTATATTATAAAGCTAAAAATAATTTACTAATAAAATTATAATTAATATATTTAATTTTTTTTGGTCAAAATATATATATATATATATATATATATATATATATATATATTATTTTATTTAAAAAATATATAAAAGAGTAACAAGCCCTGCAATTTGTAAGGCTTTGTCAGACCTCCCCTCAAGGGGGAGGCATTTAATTTAAAAAAAAATAAAAAAATTTAAAATATGAAAAATGCCACGTGGGAACTATCCCAGGCAATATTTTTTAGAATATGCTATTTTGAGCAATATTTTTTTTTCCAAGCCATTTCAGGTAATGGCTCCATATATTATAGATATATTCTTGTTGTTATGTGTTTGTTAATATAAATTATGTTTGTTAGTATTTAATTAAGTTATTAGGTCCTAGATCATGCTATTTTTATATAAATAGGTGCTGATAAACTCCTCCCCTCCTCCCACCCCACCTCCCTACTCAATCGACGCTCCCTGCATCATCCTCCCCATCACAACCAATTACCCGTGGAAACCCCAACCCCTCTTACAGTATGACATTAGGGGTTAGTCGTCAATCAAACTATACCAATCTTGGCTTCCCTTCCTCTTCCATGTTTCCCTTCCATGACACCCAATGTTACATCCCGAGCTCCTCCTTACCATCGTTACCTTTGTCACTCTAGCCTTTTGGTCCATCATCGGGGCTCCCCTTTACCGCGTTCCCCAATTCTGGTCTGAATTCAACCATCACTAACTGAAGAGGAATTACTTGATGATCTTAATGAGTATCTAAGCGCAGTAGGGGCACTTAAGTATCTGACCATATGACCCGAGCTAATATTTGTTATGCTGTTAACCTCGTTTCTTAGTTTATGCATGCTCCCAGAACCTTTCATTGGGAGATGGTTAAGTGCAGATTACGGTATTTCAAGCTTACACCTTATCAAGGTCTCATCATTTAGCAGGTCTTATACTACCATTATCGCTTTTGCTAATGCGAATTGGGGTGGTTGTCTCGATACTCGACGCTCTACTAGTAGTTATGCTCTTTATCTTGGTCCAAACCTGCTTTCTTGGCATGCTCAAAAGCAACCAATGGTTGCAAAATATACTACTAAATCGGAGTGTCGTGTGGTAGCAAAAGTTGTAGCTAAGTGACTGGATATGATACCTCATGCATGATCTTGGCTTGAGCCACTCTAGTCTTATCACTGTTTAGTATGATAATACTTAAGCAACTTATCTTTCTCCTAGCCCTATTTTCAATAATCGCAGTAAGCATGTTGATGTTGATTTTAACTATGTTCACGAGAAGGTACTTAAGGGCAATCTCCAGGTTCGATATACTCTTACCCATATATATTAAACTCCCGAGCCAAATCTTAGAATCTTACAATTTTACTATTCCACAATCTTTGATCGATTTGGATTCTAAGGAAAATCTTAATTTTGAAGAATCTTATGATCCATTCATATTAAATGAAACTAATGAATAGGATCATAACACAATTTTACGATTCTACCGATCTTACTTCAATCCTACCAACGGATAAATAAAATGTCAAAAATGTAAAAAAAGAAAATTGAAACATATATTATAAACAAACATACTTTCTTATCCTAAATTAAAAGAAAGTTCAATCAAGTTTTTATATACTTTCACGAAACTTAAATTAAGCTTAGCTTTAAGTTGTAGCCTTAATATAAAATTTCATTAGCAGCATATATCTTGAAAACTATCACAATCATTTGAGCATATGATCACACATCTATATTATATGATGAAGTATATCATATTTGATTACATTTCTTATATATATCCTTGTAAATTGAGGTCTTATAGCAAATTTTCAAAACTTAAGTAAAAAATTTTAATTCCAAAAATCGTTACATCATACATGTAATTGAATCTTATGATTTTTCGATTCGATCCTACAATTTTGATTCTATAAGCCTTTTACGATCCTAAGTAGAATCTCGATTCTAACAATCTTTGTCCTACCACTGGACAAGTGGCTGGTATCTTCACCAAAGGCCTCCCCACTAATTGCTTTTGCACTCATAAGGCCAATCTGCTCGTTGGTGACATTCAGAATGAGGGGACGCATTAGGATAATAGTTTTAGATTTAGATCTAAATATATGTTGAGATCTAGAGATTAGATCTATCTCTATATTATTACAGTTAGCATACCTTATCTTGTGTATTTCTCCTCTCTATTAATATATGACACGATCATCCTCATTGTTGTGAAAACTCCATACAAGCAGGCACAATGGAAGCAAAAAAAAACATAAAAAAACCATCGAAACAAGGATACCAATATTTACGTGGAAACCCTCTCTCAACTAGAGGAAAAAATTACAAAACCCTACCTCAATCCACTATGAAATTTAGGAATATATAATTAACAACATTAAGGTGACTATTGCACGGTAAGTCACCAACCCACTCAAAGTGTAACTGCTGTACGGCGAGTCACCAACCTTCCTCAATGTAACTTCTACACGACAAGCCACCAACCCTTCCAAAATATAGATTTGGATAGAGGAAGGTACATACTCTCATCAACACCTCTCAATCAAGATATATCTCAACATCAATCTCTCTTTCCCTGCCCTGGGGCACCCCTTTCTTACCATGCTTTTTCTCTTATAAGCTCAAGAGTTTTTGTGAAATATTAGTATCACTTTATTACAAAATATGAGTATAAAATCATTTATGAGCATTCACTAAGCCGGTTAAACTTTTGGAATAGTTTCTCAATATAGTTATCACAGTCTAATTGACTAAGTGATCTCAAGTTCAATCCTCATAAGATCCTGATTTAATTACTAACATAATTTTGCACAAGGCATAAGAGGGGTTTGTGCATTGTCTATGCTTCAAGTCAAATGGACATTGTTGAAAGGGCCATACTGTATTGCAAGTATAAAGCTATTCCTACACCTTCTCCCAACTTTTTAACAAATCATATTTGGCTTTCTTAACAAATTTGACAATTCTTGCACTCCTTGCCCCTTTAAAGGAAATGTGAACTCCTTGTGCCAACAATTGCTTTATTAGTTTTTTTCAAATATGTCAGAGAATTGGGTTTGCTTTAGATACCATAATAAGATCTCAATCTAAAATGAGAAGAGTAGGGAGAAATAGAAACAAAGACAAAAAGATGCACCTAGCAAACCCTCAAAAGAAGGAAAAAGCTCGAGTGGAAGGATGATAGCTTCATTAGATCTAAAATGGAGGTTTTACAAGTAGCTCTCTCTCTCACTTTCTCTCTCTTCCACTTGCAAAAAGCCTATAAGAATATAAATATAGAAGAGAGAAATACATGGAAAGCCTAAAAATATTGGGTATTCTAACCTGACCCCATATATATTGACCCGAACTGATAAACAAGCTCCACACCACAAGGCTGAAGCCCCTGCACCCCCTTTGGAGGTCAGTGTTGGGCTACGGTCTCAAGCATGGTCCATCTGCTCCACCGCAAACCTTTGTTTCGAAATCAATGCGAAAAGTTCATGACACAATACAACAAGTTTCTTAATTAATGACCTTTTCTTCTAGGCGTATAGTCACTTTTGGGTTTATTCATAGAATCAAATCATGGTTGCGTAATGGTCACATTTATGGTTTTGCAAAACCTTGGTTTCATGAAGTTATATAATCGGTTGCATTGATCACACGAGTTTTTGTAGGGAACCCTGATGATTTTTCAAGTCTTATGTTTGCGAAACTTTGAAGGAATACCAATCATGACCTTCTAAAACCCTTTCATAGTTTTTACATAGAAATATATTTGTAAATATTTTTCATAAAATACATTATATATGTATCGTGAAGGCCATTAACAAAGTAGCAGTGTAGAGTACATAACAACCAAGCCCATCAGTGCTAGCGCAAAACTCATTACATCAACGTAATGCCTTCTATTTGATTCTCGCACAACTGGCATTGCTTTTGCTATTGACATTAGGAAACACGATTGATATCCAAGGAGAAGAGAGTGAAGAACAATGCAGAAACAAACCGAAACTGGACCCAAGACCACACAATGTGTCCATACTAGAGTTTGTTGTAGTTGTGGGTGGCAAGACACTGATTACTAGGGCATTCCAGAATTCCATTTTCCACCTTAACTTGTTTGCTGAAGGCGACCCTCAACTAAACGTGCCACTTGGGAGGTGGATAACCGGGAGTTTCAACCTTACTTGCAGCCTGACCCTCTTTCTCGAGAAGGATGCTATTATTCTTGGTTCCCAGTGTTGGAACAAATCTTCAAAATCTTGCAAAATCCTTGCAATCGAGTAACCAAAAGATCTCAAGTGTCGAGGCCGTGTAATCAACTTTCCTTGAGGTTTATTTCGGTATTTGAAATATCCCCGGGGATACAACAATAACCAAATATGAAGTGAGAGTGTGTAAAGAGAGAGATTGAGTGAGATGCAGAGAGATTGATGGTTAACAAACTCTCACTTGAACACAAGATCACAAGAACACTTGAACATTCAAAGTTCTCTTTTTGCAATCTCTTTTTCTCTCTTTCTTTTTTAATTCAATTCAAGTATGAAACCAGGGGAAATACTACTGCATATATATTGCAAAAGATGTCCCAAAACGTTGCCAAACAAGCAGCCAAAAAAGAGGAAAAACTGTGCAGAAAACTGTCAAAACCACCCTGTGTGTCGAAGCTGCTTGTCGACACACCCATCGACACACAGGTAACTGTAAACCTGTGTGTCGACACACAGACTTCTTCTGTGCATTTTTGTAAAGGCTATGTGTCAACACACGGGCCATGTGTGTCGACACACATTACTTTTCTTGCGGTTCTATTGATTTGTGTCTCGACACACATGGCTCATGTGTTGACACACATCCCTAACAAGCCTTAAACACTTAGAATTTGAAATGGGACAATCTTAAACACATTTATATACATATGCAACAAACATTCATTGCATATTTTGAAAATACATCAATATTCACTTACCATTTTTAAAATACTATCAATCTCAAATAGTAACATCTCAAATAAAGGACGCCTTATTGTGCATCACTGAGGGTGTCTCCCGATTGAACCCCAGCTAGTGAAGAGACCATACACCTAATCGGATCGAAAATGGTAGATTAAGCTTTGAACCATACAACTCATTTGATTAACTGACTATCCAATCACTCACAAGACGTACTCCCCGTACACACCTTACAACTCTCAAATCGACACATTTATGACCTTGTGTCCTATACCCTTCATGAGTGTTTCAAGGCCAAACCCTTAGTCAAAAATCACCCCTTTGAAGCATCCAAACTTCAACACATACCAAGGTGGACCTCATTGATCATGTCCCTGCACCACGACATTCAATAAGAATTTAAAGTCAGGTGCATTTAGAGCTTAGCCCATCCTCTCAGTATTTCTGACGCAGGTACCAAGCACTTCACCGTCAGGATGGAAAAATTCTTATTTAATGATTGCAGTCACACAGATGACAAGTCTCTCTCACTGAACCTGAGACCAAGCATCATACTAGGCGCCGAGTTGAGGGCCAATCGTGGGTGATTAATAATGATAGGTTTCAACCCCATCACTTCACTCGTTTTCAAAACCAAGTCTCTAGTTAGGCCTTTTATAAACGAACCTGTTAGATTCTGAATTGTTCTCATGAATTCCACAGTGAAAACACCTTCTCGAATAAGACGTCTCACTATACTATGCCTTACACCAATGTGTCTGGACTTCTTGTTATATACATCACTATACGCTCTAGAAAGCGTAGCTTGACTATCACAGTAGATAGATATCGGTAAGATCGGCTTCGGCCACAAAGGTATCTCATACAAGAGATCCTTTAACCATTAAGCCTCTTCATTCACAGACGCAAGAGTTATAAACTCCACCGCTATAGTAGAATCAGATATGCAAGTTTGTTTCTTGGAACCCCAAGAAACTGCAACCCTACCAAGCAGGAATACCCATCCACTTGTGGATGCATGATCCTTCACATTGAATATCCAAAGCGCATCAGAGCACCCCTCCAAAGTAGGAGGATACCCTACATAAGAAATACCATAATCCATGGTTTTCTTAAGGTACTTCAGGACCCGATTTATAGCATGCCAGTGTATCTTACTTGGATTGCTAGTATACCTATTTGGCTTTCCAATAGCAAATGCTATGTCAGGCCTTATGCTCGTCATGGCATACATAAGACAACCAATGATTTGGGCATATCCCAATTGGGACACTGGAGCTCCCTCATTCAGTACAAGTTTCACGCTATGATCCATTGGAATGGACACCGATGCACACTCATTAAAGTGGAATCTTTTCAATACTTTTTCAATGTAGTGAGACTGAGTCAAGGAAATGGTATCATCTTTCCTCAAAATTCTTATACCGAGGACAACCTCCGCCTCACCCATGTCCTTCATAGCAAAGTTTTCCGAGAGAAACTTTTTAGTTTTCTTTACTTGTTCCACATCTGTATCGAATATCAGTATGTCATCGACATACAAACATATAATCACCCCTTTGTCGTTATCAAACTTGCTATAGACACATTTATTTGATTCGTTTATAACGAATCCGTTGTTTAGAACAACTTGGTCAAATTTTTGGTTCCACTCCTTTGGGGCTTGCTTTACCTCATACAGAGAGCATATGAGTTTACATAATTTTCTCTTTTGACCCGAAAAAATAAAACCTTTCGGTTGTTCCATGTACACTTCCTCTTCTAACTTATCATTCAAGAATGTTGTTTTGACATCCATTTGGTGAATTGCTAGTGTATACATTAAGGCATGAGCTATCAAAACTCTTACCGTCTATGTTCTTGCCACGGGGGCGTACGTGTCAAAGTAGTCCAACCCATATTTTTGGGTGAACCCTTTAACCACCAATTGGGCCTTAAACTTGTCAATCAGTCCATCGACTTTCATCTTCTTTTTGAAGATCCGTTTACACCCGATGGGCTTACTACCTTGTGGAAGATCTACTAGGATCTAGGAATTATTACCCATAATAAAATCCATCTCATCATTCATCGACTCTCGCAAAAAGGAGGTGTCATGCGAATTCATCGCCTCATCAAACGTCATGGGATCAGCTTCCATGATACAACAATATGGAGCTACTTGGTCCATATTGTTCCTCGAACATTCTACCAAAAACGTGTAGAAGTACGAACTGAAAGATTTTTCTTTCCTCGCTCTCTTACTCCTTCGGAGTTCTAAAGCTTCTTCAAGGACATCTTCCCTCTCATGATGAACATCATCATACGACACTTGAGTGTCATTCTCAATCGGTACATAATCCCCTAGTCTGGGGATAGTGGTAAACCGATTCTCATCAAAGATGGCATCTCTCGATTCTATTATTGCATTTACATTGATATAATCATTAGATTCAATTATATCGAACCAATATGCCTTAGTATGAGGCGCATATCCAACAAAGATGCAATCAATGCCTCTTTCACCTAACTTCTTATGTTAGGCTTAGGGACTTTAACGACTGCCCTACATGCTCACACTTTTAGATAGTTCAAATTAGGGGCTCGTTTTTTCTATACTTCATATGGGGTTATTTTATTTCTTTTTTTTGGAACTTGATTTAATATATGAAAGGCCATTAATATTACCTCACCCCAAAATCCATCACTAAGACTGGAATAGGATAACATAGAATCAACCATTTCAGTTAGAGTCAGGTTTTTCCTCTCAGCTACGCCATTCTGTTGTGGTGTATAAGGCGCGATGACCTCATGTACAATTCCAATGGATTCGAAATACTTGGGATCATAATATTTCCCACCATGGTCCAACCTTAGGCGTTTGAGGAAGGTCTCACAGTGTAGTTCGGTTTCTGCTTTATGTGCTTTAAATCTATCTAGCGAGACATCTTTGTGATTTATGAGATATACATAATAAAATCTTGAAAAATCATTTATAAACGTTATAAAGTATCTCTTTCCACCTAAACTCGGCATGTTCTTGAAATCAAATAGATCGCTATGTACTAGATCAAGCAAATTAGTCTCTCTTTGAACCGAAGGAAATGGAAATCTCGTTATTTTTGTTAACGTGCACGTTTTGCCTTTATCATGAACCTTCTCTATGTGAGGTATCAATGATGAATTAACCATTTCATGCAATCTACAAAAATTCACATGACCTAATCTTTGATGCCACAAAAACGACGAGTCAAGCATATAAACAAAACTTTCAACTTTATTATCAACGTTCATCTTAAACATCCCATTACGTAAGTACCCTTTGCCAACAAAGACCCCCTTTTGACAGTACAAATTTTTCGGCCTTGAAGACCAACTTGAACCCAAACCAATTTAGTAGGCCACTGAACATGAGATTCTTCTTTATGTCCGGAGCATAACATACATTGGTTAAAGTAAGGATTTTTCCATAGGTAAAAAGCAAATCAACTTTTCCCTTCCCTCTAATCGGTATAGTCGCCCCATCGCCCATGAACAATACAGTTTTGTTGTCCATGGGTTCAAAAGTCGTGAAGAACCCCTTGTCCTTACACAGATTTCGTGGCCCCCGAGTCAACCCACCAAGAGTTATCACTCTCGACTAGGTTGATTTCCAATATCATCGCCACGAACTTATCGTTTGATTCTTTGCCACGATGATCATGGCCTTTGCTTTTGTTGTTTTTAAGGTGGTAACAGTCCCAACGTAAGTGACTGGGCTTTTAACACTCCTAACAAACCATTTTGGCCTCTTGTCATCTTTCTTCTTTTGGAAGTGTTTGGTTCTCTTAGGTCCCTTGCGTGACTGCCTTCTTCTGTGATGTTGATTTTCCCAACATCACCGAGGCGGTCCTTGTTGTCATCCTGTACCTTGTAGTCTTCCTCAATACGCAAATGGTTAGCTAATTCCTCCATTGATATATCTTCTTTCTTATGTTTGAGATTTTTTTTAACGTCTCTCCATGAAGGAGGAAGTTTTTCAGTCAAGGATGAAACAACTTTTGTATTGTCTATATTCATACTATGTTGTTTGAAATTATTCAAGATCCGTTCGATTTCATGGAATTGCTCCATTATAGGATGATTGTCTACCATTTTATAAATTTTAAATTGACTAATTTGGAACTTTTTGCTCGTTGCATCCTCGGCCATGTAGCGTGCCTCAGGTGCATCCCATAGGTCCTTTGCGGTCTGTACATTTGAGTAAATGTCAAACAGGGTGTTAGTTATACATTCAGGATGTGCCCTCTGCAGGTGTGGTCGTCATTCTCCCATTTCAATTTGGCCCTCTGCTCGGCCAAAGCCTCCTCCTCCTCAGAAGCGGGGGAAGGGAATGGTGTATTCAACATAGACACCACATTCGAAGTCGTAATGAGGAAGTGCATCTTCGTTTGCCATCGGCGCAAATTTCCGCCATCGAATCGATCCAACTTCATGAAATTAGCTGTCATTTCTCGAAGTGATGAAGCCATATCCCAAAACTAGAATCTAAACCTTAAGATTGTTAGAATAAATCTTCAAAATCTTGCAAAATCCTTGCAACCAGGTAACCAAAAGATCTCAGGTGTTGAGGCCGTGTAATCACTTTCCTTAAGGTTTATTTCGGCATATGAAATATCCTTGGGGATACAACAACAACCAAATATGAAGTGAGAGTGTGAAAAGGGAGAGATTGAGTAAGATGTAGAGAGATTGATGCTTAACAAATTCTTACTTGAACACAAGATCACAAGAGCACTTGAACATTCAAAGTTCTCTTTTTGCAGTCTCTTTTTCTCTCTTTCTTTTTAATTCAACTCAAGTATGAAACCAGAGGAAATACTACTTCATATATATTGCAAAAGATGTCCCAAAATATTGCCAAACAAACCGCCAAAAACTAGAAAAAACCGCGCAGAATACTATCAAAACAGCCTTATGTGCCGAAGCTGTGTGTCGTCACACACATCGACGCACAGGTTACTGTAAACCTGTGTGTCGCCACATAGACTTCTTCCTTGCATTTTTGTGAAAGCTGTGTGTCAAAACACGGGTCATGTGTGTCAACACACATCACTCTTCCTACGGTTTTGTTGGTTTGTATGTCGACACATATCCTTAACAAGCCTTAAACATTTAGAATTTTAAATGTGACAATCTTAAACACATTTATATACATATTCAACAAACATTCATTGCATATTTTGAAAATACATCAACATCCAGGTCTTTTGCACTTTGATCATCCTTTCCTATGTGGTAACAAGTAACTTATGAGTTGAGTTACAATGTCAAACACACAAGTCGATTGATTTCCCATCCTTTAGATACTCGGGTGTTTCAGATGTGGCTAAGTTTGAAAGCAAACTAACAACTTTAGTTGATACATAAGGGAAATGGGCAAGCCAAACCCGATAATAATAGGCGACCCCGTCTTACTGAATCATAAGAGCAAAAATGTATGGGTGATTGGTTGAAGTTCTTTCAGCATTCGAATTTAATTTTGATCCGTTTTGGTAAGTGGGGATGGAGAGATTCAAATTTTGATTCTAATGTCATTCATACACACATATTCTGCTTTTCCTAAGGGAGTTTGACGTGAGAACTTCCTTGGAGCCCATGCTAAAGAGTTACCCATATTAGAGTTAGCTCTAGTCCTAATGGTTAATCAAGCCTTCTTTAAAAGTACTACAAAAAAAGTGACCATTGCCAACAACAGGATTGTTGTTGGCAATAGCAATTTTTCTGTTGGTAAAAGCTTTACCAACAGAAATTGGTCTGTTGGTAGGCTGTTGGGATAGCCTCTGTTGGTAAAAGCTTTACCAACAGAAATTTTCGAAGTTGTTGGTAATAACTCCTTAATAGCCATAGTTGTTAATTGTTGGTAAAAGTTATGCCAATAAAATTTTTCTGTTGGTAAAAGATATTACCAACAACCAATCCTCTGTTGGTAACAAGTATACCAACAATAAATTCTGTATTGGTAAAAGTTATATCAACAAAAATTATCTGTTGGTAAAAGGTAGTACCAACAAAAGTTTTATGTTGGTAAATAGTTTACCAACAACAAGTTCTATATTGGCAAATGGTTTACTAATAAAAACTCCATTGGTAAAAGGTATTGCTAACAAAAAAAATTTTTCTATTGATAGAGATTATACCAACAAACACTATATGACGGTAAAAGATATACCAACAAAGACTCTAAATACCAACAACAAGTTTACATTGACAAGGGAGTTGCTAACAACATTTTCATATAGCTACTCTCTTGATTAATACAAAACAAAACAAATCCATCATAGCATCCAAAATACAACTTCAATATTCATGTCTATTTTAATCCTCAAGAAAAGAAAACCATCCAAAACAAATCCTAAAAGTTCAAATAGCTAAAAGGACAAATCAATCATCTACCCAAAAGTTCTTAAGTAATATGTCCACAACAAATTTAATCAACATCATACATCTTCCTACAAATCATCTCCATCTAAGAGTTCCTCGTCTTCATGTTCCTGATTAAACTCACCATCCAACGACACGCCATTTTCCTGTGACAATGAATAATAGAGACGTTAGATTTACAACTTAAGCTCAATCTCATTCTTTTAGCATATAGGTAAGTTATGCATAATTAAAATATTGCATAGAGTTCTAAAAAATGTAATAGTTATGAGCAATCAGATACTGGAATTATGTTGTTACATTTGCACTATTATCATTTGGAATAAGAACATTATTAAAAAGAACAAGAACATATGATATGATAAAAGACAGCAAGTAGGTGCAGCTAGTTTACTAGAGTTAACATTGTAAAAAATTACCTACCAGTATTGAACTACTGCTACATCATTAGAGAAACGACCATGCGCAAACAGAAAAGGTGCCCACATGGTCCACATAATTAAAGAAATAAAATGAAGATTCAAACTTGTGTCCCATAAATTAGTTAGTTTATCTTTACTATATCAATTAGCGCATAACTTACATAGATATGGTACCAACCTAATTTCACTAGAGCATATGAAACAAATGCTTGAATTCCATTGTCAAATTTGCTTGAATCTCTTGGGAACTTCACCCAATCCTTACTTTTAAATACATACATATTGTAAATCCTACACTCAGCAATATTCACAAAACTACAAAAGATACTAAAATATTGAAGGGTCTAATGTCCAAATCAACTCATACCGTATACCCGCAATTCCTAAGCTAGTTTGAGAACCAAGGACACATCCAATTACAAGGCCAATAGTGTAATAAGTATCCAAAATGATTGTTATTTTTCCTGATCCGGCTATATTAGACATAGGATGATTTAGTACTTTTGGTGTAATAGCTAGTATTGTCTTAGTATGTTGGTTAAGTAAGTCAAAGCAAGTCAAGTTGTTAGTTAGTAGTAGTCATTTGTGGCGGCTAGAGCATTAGTAAGTCGGTTGGCATATGTCTAGGTGCAATGTTCACCGCCATTAGCTCATAACTATATACAATGCATCTTAGCTAGTGTAAGTATTAGTTCATCTCTTGTCTTCTCATAAGGTGATGAATGATGAAGTGATCCTTCTCTCTCTTTGAGCTCAATGCTCTCTAATTCTTAACTCTCTCCCAATTCTCTTTGAATCTCTATCAATCTCATCTCAATTCTTCTTTATCTCATCTAATTCTAAGTTCTTTACCTAAATTCTCCTAGTTCTCGTCTTGATTTCACTTTCTAAGTGTAAATCCTTATCAAAACCCTAGGTTTAGCTTATGATTCATCCAAGAATCATAACATTATTCTAGATATGCTTAGGGTAGAACATATTGGTATACTTGTGTCTTAAACGCTTACAGTTTGGAAGAAGAAGCTTCAGTGAAGAAACCTTAGGTAAGCAGAGCAAAAACAATGACAGAACACATAGGCTCCATTTAAGTACATGTTAGAGCTCTAAATCATTTAAGGCCGTAATCCATAACCTAGGGCTCTAAATTTGAACTTGAATCAAACATTATCTAGAGCTCCAAATCACTAAAGAACACAAATTCCTATAAATCAAACAGTAAATTCAGCTCGAGATAACCTACTAACATCATCTTACACACATTTAAAAGAAAAACCAGTCAAGAGAAACAATATCAACAACCAATTTACCAACAATAACATCATTAACTCAACAAAAAAGAATAGAAAGGGCGAGTTTGAACTAATGAGGAGCGGAGCGAGCCAGAGTGAAGCGAAAGCAACTCAAACTGGAGTCGGAGAGGGGAAATGACAATGATGAAAGATCGAGTAGCAGAGTCAGAGTCGGAGTTGAAGTCGCAAAGGAACGAGCTTCGGGTACCGCGAGTGTCAATTGTTTGGGTTAGGGATGAAGAGTAGCTGATGGTGGGCGTCAATGAGACGGCGCAGCGATGGTGGGCGTCGCACCACGGTGGAGTAGCGGGGGGCTTCCCTTCGGTGTTTTTCGACCTCTGGAGTAGAATTTCGACCTATGGTGGATAGGGTCCGGCGATTAGATTTAATGCCCCAACAAATCATGCCCCTAGAACATTTATACCAATGATTGATATTTAAAATTTTGAGTCCAAGCAAGAAAGGTTCAACAAATTTTTCACTGACCAAATTTTTCATCCGAAAAAGGACACTGCAATGTTCATACAACCATAGAGCAATATGACAATCTCTGGAGATCTGACATGTGCAAATAGCATAAAATGCATTGATGTAACCAACTAATAGACATTGCACTTCCAAACAAATAAGGTTATAAAATCCTAGAAAAAGGCACATTTAGAAATAATGTTAGCTTGGATTTATTGACTACAATGAACACTATAATCTTTGTTGATAGAACAAAACAATATTTTTGACCTAGGTTCATATCCCAATATCCCAACTATATTTTAAAAAAAAAATTAAAAAAAAGCGATCAATTTAAAAGCATCAACCAAGTTCCTTGTAATTGACAAACTTTAGAGCGTACCTGCACAATTAAAAGATATCACAGCATCACTCATCTAAAAATGAGATCGAATTGACGTGTAAAGTCATCAAGCTTAACTGTAAAAAGCATATTTGAATTACAGCAAGAGGGGCTAGGGACGTACCTAGATGAACGAAACTCACCTAGCAATTGCAACAAATCTTGGCCTTCAAATTTTGCATGAGAATGCCTACATTTGTAAACCATATATGACAAATAATGAATTAATTACAAAGAACACTTTTTCAAGAAAATGAAACAACATATAACAATAATGCAATGAATCAAGGGAAAAAAGGAAAGATAATATGTGATTCGTAAGCCTATACATATGAACCATTGGTAAACTCACATGTCCCACTTCTTATCTCCATGGGGCTGTACAAAACAAAGCTTTTTCTAGGGCTATTCTCTTCCAATTGCTTCAAGACTTTGTTCATTCTCTACCAATTGCTTCAAGACTTTGTTCATTCTCTACCAATTGCTTCAAGACTTTGTTCATCATAGGTCAAGCTCATAGCTTCTTGAGCCAAGTAAAAGGCCCTAATAAGCCAAGCTCAAGCCCAAGTAACCCAAACATTAAGGCATGGATGTCTCAATGACCCAATCTAACCATGACACGAGGGGCGTCCTCTAGGCCTCCCACTAAGATGAACACAAATATCCATACTCGCCCCAAATTTCACATCACCATCCACGACAATCACCAATCTTGTTTCCTAGATTTTTCTCTCATTTGCCTCATCCATCCCAGTACAATAATCAATAGAATGGTTCCAGATATATCAACATGTATTCACACAGAAGGTCTGGGAGAAAAGATTGTCATGATTGGATAAGAAATGTTAAGTAGTAATATGTCCTAAATAACAATCTAGGAGTATAAGTCAAATAAAGTCAAGTATTAGCGCAGTAGTTGCTGTTTAGCTACTGTTTAGTTGCTATGTAGTTGCTGTTGGTCAAGCTAGCATTGTCGGTTGGTCTTGTTTGGCAACTGTGGATGAAAAGTTGGTTATGACTTGTGTCCAGATGCAATGTCTAAAGTATTTAACTGCCATTAGTAGTGTTAGGATGTATAAGATGAGTCTTTCATTGTAATGTAAGGGTGTTGAATGAATGAAATGATCTTTCTCTCTCTTTGAGCTTCAATGCTCTCTATCTCTTGATTCTTATCTCAATTCTTCTATTATCTCATCTAATTCTCATCTAAATCTATCTTATTCTCATCTAATTCTTGTGCTCTTCATCTCAATCTATCATTTTCTAGTGTAAATCTCTTGAAAACCTAGGTTATGATCCAAGTCTGAGCTTGAATCATAACAAAGACTAAGGGAGTTCCAAACCAACCACACATCACTTACAAGTGTTATAACATTCAACCCCACCGCATAACCAAACTTACAATCAAGAACATGTAAACTATACTTACTAAGTCCATCTACACTACAAATATGTAAACTAGGCTTAGTAAAAATAGTTGGATTCTCATGTAATTACATTCATGCAATGATAATGAAAATATCTTCTTCTTTCTACTCAAATTCTCTCAAATTCTCATCTTATTTTCTCTATTTTCTCATCTAATTCTCACTTCTTTCTCATCTCTTATTCTCTTTCCTATGTTGTGATCCAAGATTGATCTTGAATCATAACATATTCTTCAGTAACTCTATTTTGACAAAGGAAACCAGAAGCCAAACAAGACTCCTCCTTCCCCTTTCTCTATCAAGTGTATGAAACCTAGACTTCTCTAACCATAAATTCAATATAACACTTCAAAAGATATGTTGTGAAGCAAGAATCGCAAGTACAATGGATATTTGAAAGTTGATATACAGGCCAAACCATATTTAGAAGTTACTACGCACCTCTAGCCATTGATGCAATACAGCTGTCACTTTGCAAATAATTTGCTTATGTCATATTTGGGCCAACTATATTCAAATGTAATCTTCATTTTCATTGATTATTATTAATGGATTGTTAGAAGAGTGGAAAAGAATTAAATGAACAACAAAATATCTATTCACTAACAAAGGGGCAAAGTGATAGTAGTTTGTAAGATATCATGAACTTAACATGCTACTAAATAGGATTTGTATGTTGAACCAACTAAAATAACGAAATTAGTTAATTAGGGTTTATATTTACAAAATACAATTCAGTAATTTTGACAAAAAGAAGAAATCAGTTGATTATAGAAGCTCAAAATCATGTCTAGGGTTTAATTTTCAGACATAATTAGCACGGACATGCAAAATTAACAAAAATCAAAGAGAGAACTACCAAAGATGAAGGCAAGATATGAGCAAAAGAGGCACGAAACATAAACTAAAATACGGTTTAGGGTTCGGTTTTGACCTCAAAACAGTGTCTAGGGTTCAATTTTTAGAGATAACCAGCAAGAATATGAAAAATCAACAAAAATCAAAGAAAAAATGTACAGAAAATGAACGAAAAATGAAAGAGAGAGGTGCGAACAGAGAGAGGAGTTGTGAACCAGCAGTGACGAGCGGGAACCGGCGACTGGCAACGGTGGACGAGCGGCGACGGTGGACGAGCAGCGACCGGCGACGTTAGAGTCGGGGAGAGAGGGGGAGGCGCGAGGAGTCGGAGAGAGAGAGAGACAGAGAGCAGGGAGGAGCGAAGTCATGTGTTTGTGTGAACTTATTTTGGAACCCTAATGTTTAAAGCGGGAGTTAGTGAAAATTTTAGCGGGAAGTGATATTTTTTTTTTTTTTTTTAGCGGGAAGTGATCAATTTTTGGTAAACTACATTTTTTGATAAAAATTTGGTAACTTACATATTCATATTTTAAAATTTAGTGATTTGGTCTATAAATTTTGTTAAATATTATTTTAGTACAACAACAACAACAATAATCCCAGTGCCTCGCGGCTCCCGCGTTAAATATTATTTTAGTATAAAGTATAATATATTTAACAAAGTCATCTAAATAATGGTATATAAGAATGTAAAAAAAATTATTAATAGTGACACAATATTACAGTTCGTGTATGTGATGAGGGCAATAGCAAGAGGATTGTAAGTTTGCTAACGAATAGCAACTTTTGTACACTTAGACATCGTAATTTTGACTGTTTGATTAAAAAATTATTTCATAAACTCTAGGGACTATAAAATTAATATATCAAACTTCATGGTTTTAATATTTTAATTACTCTAACAAAAATATCTATAAGTATAAGTTTTAATTTCACCAACAAATTTGTCTATTGGCAAATACATATGTTGGTTTATTTCTGTTGGTATTGATCTAGTCGATACCAACATCATTTAGTTCTATTTGTATTGATCAGGTCGATACCAACAACATTTAGTTCTGTTGGTATTGATCTGGTCGATACCAACAAACTTTAGTTCTGTTGGTATTGATCTGGTCGATACCAACAATATTTATTTCTATTGGTATTGACTTCATCAATACCAACAGAAATTATTTTTTGTTGGGATTAGGTCATTTTTATTTCCACTTTTTATCCCTTTTGAGTCATTAGCAACAGTAAATGTTTGTTGTTGGTAATGTATAACCATTACCAACAGAACTTGAAATGCTACTGTCGGTAAAGTGCACTTTTTTTGTAGTGAACCAGACCAAGTAACAGAAAAACTTTTTCATAGGGTAATAGTTACCCTATTAACTATTGCACCATTAAAGATTTCCGCCTGGAACCTGCACCAAAGTAAAGATGCAGGATCTTATGTCCATAACTTGTGTTTGTAGGATCCGTCACACAGGGCAGTTCTTGAGCCATTGCCATCCCGTGGAAGAAGAATTGAGCTTCCAGGAAACAAATACCATAGTCTAATAAACGGATATAATTTGCATGATGTTGTTATAACGAGTAAGTTTCTGTTGATGCATTTTCAAAAAATAGTGTTTTGAATGTGTTTTGGCTTAGGCATAGTGTGAGTTGATACACATTCTAGTAAGGCTCACTCGATAGTGTGTGTAGACACAGTTCCTACACACTACTTATTGAAAACAACAATATCCAAAACAAGGGACTGTGTGTCAACATGTAGCAGTAGTGTGCGGAAATAAACAATACTCCTGGTATTCAATCGAATCAAATATCACGACAAATCGAGAAATAAATGGACTAAAAGAGAAACGAAACAATCGACACAATGATTTACGTGGAAACCCCTTTACAATCGAAAGAGGAGAAAACCACGGGCGAAGATTGGAGCTTTTATTATTGAATCAAAAGAAGAATTATAATATTTTCTCACACTCTCAATTTATTTGGTGGCGGTGCCGCTCAAGGGAAAACCTCACTTTGAATTGGATGTTTAATGACGTAACCCTACGTCCAAATTTATAGGCGTTCGGAAATCGCGCTTCCCAATCGATCGGTACTTCACCGATCGATCGGCTTTCTCTCTGAAGGCGTCCTTCTTTTACGTAACCACCTCGATCGATCGACCTTCTCACGGCCCTTCTCCTTAATATGCCAAGTAATTTTGAGACATTTTCCTAACAAATCTCCACCTTGGCTCAAAATTAACGTCAACAATAAAACAACTCCACCTTCTCCACAAACGCCCCCTCAACCGGGGCTAACATACATCAAACTGAAAGACCCACCAAATTCGAGCAATGCTCGAACTTGCTCCCTAGTAGAACCTTTGTAAACATGTCAGCTGGATTATCCTCAGTCCCAATCTTCCTCAACTCCACCTTCCGCTCGTCAATCAGATCTCTAATAAAGAGATGCTTCACATCTATATGCTTCGTTCGGTCATGGTGTGACATCTGATCTTTTACTGGGTGAATGGCGGACTGACTATCACAGTAGACTCTAACTGTACCCTGTTGAACATTGATTTCACTGATCAAACCTCTCAACCTGACGGCTTCTTTGAATGCTTCTGTAACTGCCATATACTCGGCCTTGGTAATAGACTGTGCTGTAACAGGCTGTAAACACGCTCTCCAACTGATAGCTGTGTCACCTAAAGGAAACACATACCCTGATGTGGACTTCCTCTTATCGAGGTCTCCACCATAATCAGAATCTACATACCTAACCAAACAGCACTTACTTTTCCCATATTCCAAACACAAATCAGAAGTTCCATGAAGATACCTGAGAATCCACTTCACTGCATGAAAATGCTCATGACCTGGATTCGCCATGTACCTACTAACTCTGCTCACTACAAAAGCAATATCTGGACGCGTACAAACCATCGCATACATAATACTGTCCACTGCACTACAATAGAGAATCTGAGACATGTACCTGACATCCTCCTCAGTCTGAGGCGAATCTAATGCTGAGAGTCTGAAGTGAGCTGCTAAGGGTGTGCTAACATGATTAGCATCCTTCATATGAAACCTGTCTAACACATTCTCAATATACTTCTCCTGAGATAAGTATAATTTTCAGCTTCTCGTTCTCTACGAATTTCCATGCCTAAGATCTTCTTAGCTGCTCCAAGATCTTTTATCTCAAACTCACTCTTCAACATAGATTTCAAATCATCAACATCTTTCATGTCTCGTGCTGCAATCAACATATCATCAACATACAAAAGCAAAAAAATGAAGCTTGAATCAGTCTTTCTGAAGTACACACAACTGTCGTACTTACTCCTGATGTACCCATGACTTGTCAAGAACTGATCAAATCTCCTATACCACTGCCTAGGAGATTGCTTCAAACCATATAAAGACTTTTTAAGCGAACACACACGATCTTCTTTTCCTTCTACAACAAAACCCTTGGGCTGATGCATAAAGATACTTTCTTCTAGTTCACCATGCAAAAATGCAGTCTTTACATCTAACTGCTCAAGTTCTAAGTCATGCATAGCAACCAATGACAACAGTGCACGATTCGAAGTATGTTTAACTACAGGTGAGAATATATCATGAAAATCAATACCTTGTACCTGACTGTAGCCCTTAGCTACCAAACGTGCTTTGTATCTTGCATCTTCAACTCCAGGAATGCCTTCTTTTCTTTTGAAGACCCATTTGCATCCAATCAGTCTTGTCCCTATTTGAGGCTTCACCAGTTCCCAAGTCTGATTCTTATGAAGAGACTGCATCTCTTCATTCATAGCAACGAGCCACTTCTCAGCATCTGATCTCGATACAGCCTCTGAATATGAAGTCGGCTCACTATCATCTCAAGACTCAGCTGTAGTAAGAGCATAAGCAATCATCTCCTCATACCCATATATCTTTGGAGGCCTGATCTGTCTCCTCGGTCTACCACCAGCAATAGTGTAATTCTCCACTTGTTGACCTGTTTCTGCATTATCAGTAACAACATCAGAAACCTGTACCTGAGGTGCTGGAATACTCTCCAGCTAAATAACCTGCTGATCTGACTATATCTTTGTAACATCAGGTGTCTCAACCTGAATAGTATCACTGTTAATGGAGGGTGTGTGTGGCGGATGTGGTAGAGCAGACTCATCAAAGGTAACATCTCTACTAGTCAGAAACTTCTGAGCACTGAGATCCCACAGTTTATATCCCTTCACACCTAACGAATAACCAAGAAAGATGCATTTCTTGGCCCTAGGCTCCAGCTTTCCATCATTAATATATGCATATGCAGGACAACCAAAAACTTTAATCTAAGAATAATCAGAAGTAGAACCAGACCATACCTCTTCAGGTGTCTTCATCTGCAATGAAGAATGAGGTGTCTTGTTCATAAGATAGCAAGTCATGCTAACTGCTTCTGCCCACATTTATCTTTTTAAGCCTGCATTTGAAAGCATACATCGAGCCTTCTCAAGTAACGTCCTGTTTAACCTTTTAGTCACTCCATTTTGTTGAGGTCGACCTGTACATGTCCTGTGTCTGACTATACCCTGACCTTCACAAAATCTAGTGAAGTCACCTTCAACGAACTCAAGACCATTATCAGTCCTCAACCTCTTGATCGGCTTTCCTGTCTGTTTTTCAAGCAGAATCTTCCATTTCTTGAAGATATCATACACTTCATTTTTCCGCTTCAGAAAATAGGCCCAAACTTTACGTGAGTAATCATCAGTAAACGTTAGAAGATACCTGGACCTCCCTTTAGAAGCCACTCTGAAAGGTCCCCACAAATCAGAATGTATGTAATCTAACGTTCCCTTTGTCTGATGCACTGCTGATTTGAAGCTGACTCTCTTCTGCTTCCCATAAATACAGTGCTCACAGAATTCTATCAGTCCTGTTGACTGACCACCAAGTAGACCCCTCTTACTCAGCTCAGACAATGCCTTATCACTAATGTGACCCATTCTTATGTGCCACAGTCTTGTGATCTTTGCATTTGTCATAGCAGATGTGAAAACAGCAACTGAACTTGTCATAGTAGTACCTGCAAGCTCATGCAAAGTACCAACCCTATTTCCTTTCATCACAATTAAAGCACCCTTAGTGACCCGCATGACTCCACCTTCAGCAGTGTACTTGCACCCACTAGACTCAAGGGTACCTAGAGAAATCAAGTTCTTCTTTAATTCCGAGACGTGACGTACATCACTCGAGGTTCTTATAGCCCCATCAAACATTCCCACACCGACTGTCCCAATCTCCACTACCTTACAAGCAGCATCATTACCCATTAAGACAACTCCACCCTGTATAGACTTATACGAGGAAAACCAGTCTCTATTTGGAGTAACATGATATGAACAACCCGAATCCATGACTCACTTATCCTTGGGTCTGGAATGAGAATCAACAACTAATAGAAACTCCCCTTCACTATCTTCCTTTACAACACTAGCCTTAGCAGACTTATCTTTGTCCTAGTCACCCCTATTACCCTCTTTCGGTTTATTTTTGTATTTGGAACAGTCTTTCTTTATATATCCTTTCTTGTAATAATAATGACACGACAGGTTCTTAAGTCTAGATTTAGACCTAGACTTTTTCCCACCATTGGATCCCCTATGTTCTGGTCTACGTCTCACACGCAAACAACTACTTGAGTCATTCACCGAGTCAGATAACTCCCTATCTACCCGTTCTTTACTCACAAGGTTTCTTTTCATCTCATCAACAGTAATGGTTGGCCTACTCCCGTATATCATGCTTTCTACGAAGCCCTTATACAAATTAGAGAGCAAACACAGTATTATCATAGCTTGATCCTTGTCCTTAGGGACATCATCGAATTCCTTTAATTCTTATATAATAGAGGTAAACTCGCTAAGATGGTTTTTAAGAGATGTACTTTCCGTCATATGGAAAGTGAACAACCGACACTTTACTGCAAGTTTGTTGGAGACTGACTTGTGGCAAAACATGTCTAACAATTTCTCCCATAACTCCTTTGCGGTTTCCATCTCCAAAACCTCTGACAGAACATCATCAGCCATACACATTTGAATTGCCGTGAGGGCCTTATCATCTATCTCTTCCCATTGTGCCTCGGTCATAGTCTCGGGTTTCTTCTCTTTCCCCTCCAGTGCTTTCTTCAAGCCATTCTGAGTCAGGAGTCCTTTCACATAGAGTTGCTATAAGCTGAAGCTTCCCTGACCATTGAACTTCTCTATCTCGGTTTTAATACCTGATGCCATTATATCAATTCGAAGAACTAGGCTCTGATACCAATTTGTGCGGAAATTTTTAATACTCTCGGTATTCAGTCGAATCAAATACCACGACAAATAGAGAAATAAATGGACTGAAAGAGAAACGAAACAATTGACACAATAATTTACGTGGAAACCCCTTTACAATCGAAAGGGGAGAAAACCACGGGCGAAGATTAGAGCTTTTATTATTGAATCAAAAGAAGAATTACAATATTTTCTCACACTCTCAATTTATTTGGTGGTGGTGCCGCTCAAGGGAAAACCTCACTTTGAATTGGATGTTTAATGATGTAACCCTACGTCCAAATTTATAGGCGTTGAAAAATCGCGCTTCCCGATCGATCGGGGTCCCGATCGATTGATACTTTACCAATCGATCGGTTTGCTCTCTGAAAGCATCCTTCTTTTAAGTAAATTTTCTGATCGATCGAGCTCCACGCGATCGATCGACCTTCTCACGGCCCTTCTCCTTAATATGCCAAGTAATTTTGAGACATTTTCCTAACAAGTAGTTTGCTTGTTACTTGGTGCGGTTTTTTGTATGGCTTGGAAGAACTTTATAGTGTCATTTAGGAAGAGATTCTCTTTCAAAGGACACTTGATTCGTTATATAAAGTTTTCCCATTTTCAAACTAACTTCAAAATCAAATCAATCTCTTGTCATTTGAATCATAGAAATCCGCCCTCTCTACATACATTTTCACTTTGTAATAAGGTTTCATAGTATTCTCAAGACTATTTAGTGAAATAAGTCTTAAAGAAATTGGTTTACTACACGCCTTGAAGCCAAATTTGTTATTTTTGTACCCAATTCAAATACTAATTCCCTAACAATTTCCTTGGCATATTATCCACATTTTATATGTTCGTCTTCCTTGGCATCCAAGTTCTATTTCTCTGACATGAAAACCTGCGTCTTTTTGAAATGCAATAGGTAATAATGTTACAATTGAGGGCCAAGGATCATTCTGGTGGGATGCATTCTCGCTCGTTACAATACAGCCGCCGCCATCATATTGAAATTATAGGATCCGTTGGTGTAGCCGTTTCAAATTTGACTTTTGTGAATGCTCCTGCTTATAACATCCATCCTATATATTGCAGGTGTTTTAGAATGATATTATTTATTCTTTAGTACTGCTAGATATTGCCTTGAGATGGCTGTTCTTATTGTGAAGAAATTCAATGTTCTAAAAGTTTAAGTTGCTAAATGAAGGCGGATATGTAGTATTATCCTCGAAGATGCCACTCATGCAAATGTCCAATGGGCTAAATATGTGGACAGTGCACATGGACCTCATATCTTAGGTTGAAATTACATTAGAAAAAGCGAGGGTTGTTGGGTTTTAAACTTGAGACTTTTCTATCAAAGAAGCTCTAATACTATGTCAAGAAACCATCTATTCAAAAGTTTAAGTTTTTAACTGAAGGCTCATACATAGTTAATGCTTGAATATTTCTCTCACGCAAATGTCCAATCGGCTAAAAGTGTAGGTAAGGCACATGGACCTTATACCGTATACTGAAATCACATCAATAGTAAAAGTAAGGGTTGCTGGGTTTTAATCTTGAGGCTTTTAAATCAAAGAAGTTATAATCCTATTTATCTAAAAGCTTAAACTACCAGGCAAAGGCCTATGAATAGTTTCATATGTTAACATTCCTCCTGTTGTAAATGCCCAATAGACTTGAACTATTAATAATGCAAATGCCATCTCAAGCCTTGTTTTGAAATTATATCACATCAAGAAAGGGTTTTGAGATTTGAACATGAGACATTTCAGTTAAAGAGGCATTAATTACATGTTAAGAAACCAGCTATTCTAAAAGCTGTAGTTATTAAGTGAAGACATATGAATAGTTCACCTTTTTAACAATAACATGTCCGATGCAGTTGTGCTTATTCAACATATTTCGGCTAGTGCTCCACCGCAGTCCCGCCCCCCCCCCCCCCAACACGGTTGGTATAGTCCCAGGTTTGTACTGTGTGCGGATAAATCTGGAACAAACTGATATACTCTGATATCAATTTGTTAGGGAAATCTTGATGCGGAAGCGTAAACCCTAATCACTTGATTCGATTCAAATAATATGACTCACACAAACGACAAGTAAACAAATATATGAGAAAGAAAGAACAAACACGAACACACAATATTTAGGTGAAAACTCCTCTACAATCGAGAGGGGAGAAAACTAAGGGCGGA
The DNA here is from genome assembly GCA_018398585.1 of Simmondsia chinensis. Classification (NCBI taxonomy): domain Eukaryota; kingdom Viridiplantae; phylum Streptophyta; class Magnoliopsida; order Caryophyllales; family Simmondsiaceae; genus Simmondsia; species Simmondsia chinensis. Next base: position 12,442,468 of record JAGTTD010000024.1, read on the forward strand.
GATGGAGAGTCTTTATTGATACTGATCGTAAGAATTACAATGACACTTCTTCTGAACAAGATCTATGAAAGAATTACAATCACTTTCTCTTAACTCTCGTAGCACTCGAAATCTGAATTGGAGAAATTACGAAATCACCTCTCTCTCTTAATGGCGGCGCCTCACACTTTAATTGGATCAATAATGACGTAAACCCTATGCCCCTATTTATAGACCCGTGTCTGGGAGGTCCCGATCGATCGGCCCTCTTACTACCCAAAATCCCGAAAATACACTTAAATCACCCGATCAATCGGGCTTCCCTCCCGATCGGTAAACTTAAAAAAAGTAATTTGAGACATAATCCTCACAAATCTCCACCTTGGCTCAAATTACATACATAAAAGAATTTCCTGTACCTTCTCCACTAAACACCCCACACACGGGGCTTAACTTGACAAAACACGAAACCTAACCGAGTCTGAGCAAAGCTTGAACTTCCTGCTAGGTAGCAACTGAGTGAACATATCTGAGAGGTTATCAGCAATGCCAATCTTCTTCTTCTTTGAATTGGCTCTTGACACACTATCTGAAACAGCCACGTGCTGCGGAACTGTGTTACTCAACTGAACTCCCTCTGGCTTACTCACCTGACCTGAATCACAAACAACTGATGACATCTTCTATGGAGATACCAACGAAGACTCATCAAACATGACACGCCTACTCGTCAGGAATTGTTTGGAGCGACAACCTTTCTGTTTCCCATAAAGCCCTTGTTCACTGACTATCAGTCCTGTAGACTGACCACATAAAGGGCCCCTCACACTGTGCTCAGACAGACCCCTATCACCTGAATGATCCAATCTCAAACGTCCTGAATTTATGATCTCTAGTTCTGTTGTAACTCCCCCAACTTTAATACCGAATAGGCGTAAGTAAAAAGGGCGCTACATGGCCGTACTATAATGAAATTCCTCATCATAGTACGAAGCCCAAATTCTTTCGATCAAAATTCCTCAAAATTCATATATCGTTCTTATACTATAAATATAACATAGTTCCCAGATATATCAAAACTAACAACTGAAAACTAGCCGTGTGGAAGCTTGAAATACAACATCTTTGACGGTCACTGGTATGCTACAACAAAATTCAGATATTATTCAACTATACGAAATAACTCTGGAGCAAGCTGTTCCATCTTTTCTTCCTTCAAGAACTTGCCATGGGTAACTAATCTGGGAAAAAGAGAAATAAACGAATTGGGTAAGCAAACAACGCGCTCAATAAGTATAGCACATTCCCTAACCGGATCGGGCATATTATTAAAAATGGATAAACGACCAATCAAAACCAATAAAGTCAATTATCTTCGAAAATCAATTTTTTTGTTTCATAACTCAGTTCATTTCATAAAAGCTTTTTGGTAAACTTACAGACGCATAGAAAACTACGGCCAGTATTATTCCCGTGACAGGGTCGTAATCGACGTTCGTATTTCGTATTCGAACCGGTTCCAAGTCGACAGATCTGCTAGGATCAAAACGTAGTATCTGTTAGTTCAAAAGAACTAACAGACAATCGGAGACTACGTGCCAGTATTATTCCCGCGACAGGGTCGTAATCGACGTTCGTATTTCGTATTCGAACCGGTTCCAAGTCAACAAATCCGCTAGGATCAAAACGTAGTATCTGTTAGTTCAAAAGAACTAACAGACAATCGGAGACTACGTGCCGGTATTACTCCCGTGACAGGGTCGTAATCGACTTTCGTATTTCGTAGTCGATAGACACTGGGGGGTCAACGTAATTATCTGTAAGCTCTATAAAACATTATCAAATTTAAATCACAAGTTCATAATAATTTCCTTCGAAATTCACATATTCGTACAAATTCCTTTGAAATTCACATATTCGTACAAATTCCTTCGAAATTCCCATGTTAAATCAACATATAGACCAATATAATTCAACTCATAAGAGTATAAATCACATAAACACATATGCCCAATCCTATTTTATCAAAATAATAAATCATTCAACATACAAATCTCACAAATCAAGTCATCTAAAGCAATTTTCATACTTTACAAACAAGTAGGGAAAGTGGTATACTTACCTTTACTAGATTTTAATCTAAAAACCCAGTTCCTATAGTTGATTAGCTTTGAAATTGAAGAGATGGTGTTACCGGCAAGGTGGCTGGAGCTGTTCCGGTGAGATGGAGGCAGCGGAGGGACGGCCGGAGTTGTGCCAGTGAGGTGGCGGCAGCGGAGGGACGGTCGGAGATGTGCCAGTGAGGTGGCGGCACCGAAGGGTCGACTGGAGCTATGCGGGCAAGGTGGCAGTGCCTAAAAGGCGACCGGAGCTGTGCCGGCGAGGTGCGGCACCGAAGGGAGAGGAGAGAGAAAATCGTGGATGAGAGAGAGAACCGAGAGGGGAGAGAGAGAGAGTTGGGTGGTGGTGTGAGGTTTGAGGGTTGAGGCCTAAGGGGTATTTATAGACCCCAGGAGGTCAGGCGGTACTGTAGGGAGGGAGGCGGTACCGTGGCGGTTAGAATTGTACTGTGTGGGTCAGGCGGTACCGTGGTGTTCGGGGTCATACCGCATGGGTCAGGCAGTACCGTGGTGGTCGCGGTCGTACCGCGTGGGTCAGGTGGTACTGAGGTGAGGGGAGCCGTGGGGTGAGAGGCGGCACCAAGGTCGTGCGCGGTACCATGGTAGGTTTGGCGGCACCGGCGTTAGTCGAGGCGGTACCCTGGTGGAAAGGCGGTACCGTGATATCGTGACGGTAGAGGAGAGAAGCGGTAGGGGCAGAGAGACGGTGGGGGGGGGGGGGGGGGTGGGGAGGAGGGGGGGCAGACGGTACTGGTGTTGGAGGAGGAAGAAGGCGCGGGGAAGGAGGAAAAGAGGAGAGAGAAAAGGAAAAGGATGGGGCAGGTGGGAGTTGTGTGGGAGAGAGATAAAGTGAAGCGAAAAAGTGGGGGAGGAGAAAATGCAGTATTTTTTTAATTTTTATTTTTCTTCTTTTTCTTTTCTTTTTCCTTTTCCTTTTCCTTTTCCTTTCCCTTTATTATTGTTTTCTTCTTCTTTTCCTTGTTATTTTATACATTTATTTGTTTATTTATTTTTATTTTGTAACGTAATCAAAATAATAGAGAGTTTTAACCTAATTTAAATACCCTAAATTTCACATATTGTACTACCGAGTCTAATTTAATTTACATACCCAGAGTTTCATAAATTGTAATACCGAATCTAATTTAATTAGGCTGGGTATTACATCTGTCAACAATAAGGATGATGAAGATACTGCAACAGATCTAATAACTGTGGAACCGATAAGCTCATACAGAGTACCTAACCCTCTGCCCTTCATATCTGTGAAAGCAACCTTAACGAACTTCAAAACTCCACCTTCAGCTTTGTACGTATATCCTTTAGACTCAAGAGTACCTAAGGAGATAAGATTTTTCTTCAAATCAAGAACATGGCGAACATCACTCAAAACCCTGATAGTGCCATCGAACATCCTAAAACGAATTGTTCCTATACCCAGAACTTTGCATGGAGTATCATTACCCATCAAAGCAACTCCACCTCGAACTGACTCGCACGTGGAAAACCAATCCCGATTGGGACAGATATGATAGGAGCAACCCGAATCCAAAATCCAACTATCTCTCAAACTGGACTGAGGTTCAGACATAGACAGTAGGAGATCGTCATTCTCACCATCCATAATACTAGCTATTATGGATCTCTGGTCAGACCTGTTATCTGCTTCAAGTTTTCTCATAAGCTTGTAACAGTCTTTCTTAATGTGCCCTTTCTTATGACAGTAGTTACAGGTTAGGTCTTGATGCCTAGACTTAGACTTGCTTCCACTATGATCATACTCAGTTCTCCCTCTCAAAAATAAACCACTACCTGAGTTATAAACAGAATTAGATAATTCTCTATTTACTCGTTCTTTACTCAGTAGGTTTCTCTTAACTTCATCAACAGATATGGTCTGTTTACCACCATAAATCATGCTTTCAACAAAACCCTTTTATGAAGCCGAGAGAGAACATAACAACAACATTGCCCGATCTTCATCCTTAGAAACATCATCCAATTCTTTCAAATCTTGAATAATTAAATTAAATTCATTAACGTGATTCTTAAGTGACGTACCTTCTGACCTACGAAACTTGAACAACCGATGCTTAACTGCGAGTTTGTTGGAGACATACTAGAACCAGAACATATCCTGCAATTTCTCCCACAACTCCTTAGCGGTCTTCACTTCCAGAACTTCTGTCAAAACGTCATCGGTAAGACACATCTGAATTTCTGTGAGTGCCTTGTCATCTAACTCCTCCCATTGTGCTTATGTCCTGGTTTCTTCTCTTTCCCATCTAAAGCTTTCTTCAAGCCATTTTGAGTAAAGAGGCCCTTAACGCGAACCTGCTATAAACTGAAGCTCCCTTGACCACCAAACTTCTCAACTTCGGATCTAATTGAGGCGTCATAGTATCAAATCGAAATAAACCTAGCTCTGATACCAATTTGTGCAGATAAATCTGGAACAAATTGATAGACTCTGATATCAATTTGTTAGGGAAATCTTGATGCAGAAGCGTAAACCCTAGTCACTTGATTCGATTCAAATAATATGACTCACACAAACAAAAAGTAAACAAATATATGAGAAAGAAAGAACAAACACGAACACACAATATTTACGTGGAAACCCCTCTACAATCGAGAGGGGAGAAAACTACGGGCGGAGATGGAGATTCTTTATTGATACTGAACGGAAGAAATACAACAACACTTCCTCTGAACGAGATCTATGAAAGAATTACAATCACTTTCTCTTAACTCTCGCTGCACTCGAAATCTGAATTGGAGGAATTACGAAATCACATCTCTCTCTCAATGGCGGCGCCTCACACTTTAATTGGATTAATAATGACGTAAACCCTATGCCCCTATTTATAGACCCGTGTCTGGGAGGTCCCGATCGATCGGCCCTTTTACGGCCCAAAATCCCGAAAATACACTTAAATCACCCGATCGATCGGGCTTCCCTCTCGATTGATCGATGACCCCAGGGCAACCCATAAACTTAAAAAAAGTAATTTGAGACATAATCCTAACAAATATGCACCTTGGCTCAAATTACATTCATAAAAGAATTTCCTCCACCTTCTCCACTAAACACCCCACACACAGGGCTTAACTTGACAAAACACGAAACCTAACCAAGTCCGAGCGACGCTTGAACTTCCTGCTAGGTAGCAACTGAGCGAACATACCTAAGAGGTTATCAGCAATGCCAATCTTCTTCTTCTCTGAATTGGCTCTTGACACACTATCTGAAACAGCCACCTACTGCTGAACTGCGTTACTCAACTGAACTCCCTCTGTCTTACTCACCTAACCTGAATCACAAACAACTGATGACATCTTCTGTGGAGATAGCAACGAAGACTCATCAAACGTGACACGTCTACTCATCAGGAATTGTTTGAAGCGAAAACCTTTCTGCTTCCCATAAAGCCCTTGTTCACTGACTATCAGTCCTGTAGACTGACCACATAAAGAGCCTCTCACACTGTGCTCAGATAGACCCCTATCACCTGAATGATCCAATCTCAAACGTCTTGAATTTGTGATCTCTGGTTCTGACAACAACAAGGATGATGAAGATACTGTAACAGATCTAACAACTGTGGAACCGACAAGCTCATCTAGAGTACCTAACCTTCTGTCCTTCATAATTGTCAAAGCACCCTTAAAGACCTTCAAAACTCCACCTTCAGCTATGTACCTATACCCTTTAGACTCAAGAGTACCTAAAGAGATGAGATTTTTCTTCAAATCAGGAACATGGCGAACATCGCTCAAAACCCTAATAGTGCCATCGAACATCCTAAAACGATTTTTGTTCCTATACCCAGAACTTTGCATGGAGTATCATTACCCATCAAAGCAACTCCACCTCGAACTGACTCGTACGTGGAAAACCAATCCTGATTGGGACAGACATGATAGGAGCAACCCGAATCCAAAATCCAACTATCTCTCAAACTGGACTGAGGTTCAGATACAGACAGTAGAAGATCATCATTCTCACCATCCATAATACTAGCTACTATGGATCTCTGGTCAGACTTGTTATGTGCTTCAAGTTTTCTCTTAAGCTTGTAACAGTCTTTGTTAATGTGTCCTTTCTTATGACAGTAGTTACAGGTTAGGTCTAATTGCCTAGACTTAGACTTGCTTCCACTATGATCATACTCAGCTCTCCCTCTCACAAATAAACCACTACCTAAGTTATAAACAGAATCAGATAATTCTCTATCTACTTGTTCTTTACTCTGTAGGTTTCTCTTAACTTCATCAATAGATATGGTTTGTCTATCACCATAAATCATGCTTTCAACAAAACCCTTTTATGAAGCCGAGAGAGAACATAACAACAACATTGCCTGATCTTGATGCTTAGGAACATCATCCAATTCTTTCAAATCTTGAATAATTAAATTAAATTCATTAACGTGATTTTTAAGTGACGTACCTTCTGACATACGAAACGTGAACAACCGACCTTTAACTGCGAGTTTGTTGGAGACATACTAGAAACAGAACATATCCTGCAATTTCTCCCACAACTCCTTAGCAGTCTTCACTTTCAGAACTTTTGTCAAAACGTCATTGGTAAGACACATCTGAATTTTTATGAGTGCCTTGTCATCTAACTCCTCCCATTGTGCTTATGTCCTGGTTTCTTCTCTTTCCCATCTAAATCTTTTTTCAAGCCACTTTGAGTAAATAGGCCCTCAAGGCGAACCTGCCATAAACTGAAGCTCCCTTAACCACCAAATTTCTCAACTTCGGATCTAACTGAGGACGTCATAGTATCAAATCGAAATAAACCTAGCTTTGATACCAATTGGTGCGGATAAATCTGGAACAAATTGATAGACTCTGATATCAATTTGTTAGGAAAATCTTGATGCGGAAGCGTAAACCCTAATCACTTGATTCGATTCAAATAATATGACTCACACAAATGAGAAGTAAACAAATATATGAGAAAGAAAGAACAAACACAAACACATAATATTTACATGGAAACCCCTCTACAATCGAGAGGGGAGAAAACCACGGGTGGAGATGGAGATTCTTTATTGATACTGAACGAAAGAATTACAACGACACTTCCTCTGAACGAGATCTATGAAAGAATTACAATCACTTTCTCTTAACTCTCGTAGTACTCGAAATTTGAATTGGAGGAATTACGAAATCGCCTCTTTCTCTTGGACCCATAATGACGTAAACTCTACGCCCCTATTTGTAAACCAGTGTCTGGGAGGTCCTGATCGATCAGAGCAGGGCTGATCGATCGGCCCTCTTACGACCCAAAATCCTGAAAATACACTTAAATCACCCGATCGATCGGGCTTCCCTCCCGATCGATCGGCGACCCCACGGCAACCCATAAGCTTAAAACAAGTAATTTGAGACATATTCCTAACATGCTGCTAGTTTAAGGATTTTTGTGTCAATAAGGCTTTAGTCTACTTGTTAAATCATTACCAAGGTTAAGGCCTTGGATCAAAAGATCATGCGTTAAATCCCCGCTCTGCTAACTCGCTTACTTATTGAAGAAAGAGACTTTTTGTCTATTTATAGAGGAAAAAAATTACGTTTTGTGTTTGTTGCCTCCTCTTCGGCTCATATTATATATATTGCTAATGATAATTCAAAAACTTAACAACTCTACTGATCTGTTAAAAATCTGCACGAATGAGCTTCTTCTTCACTCTTAATCTTTTGCACTGCTGGTTTATTGCCCCGACTCATTCCGTTCATTGTCGTATTTCCAGACTCTTCGGACCACGTGTGCATCGAGAACTGCACCATAAGCTTGGGACTCGATGCTATTGCGCTCAAGAGTGGCTGGGACGAGTATGGCATCACGTACCATAGGCCTGCTTCTCATGTACATATAAAAGGAGTACATCTTCGAGCTTTATCAGGTTCGGGCTTAGCTTTTGGGAGCGAGATGTCAAGTGGCATCTCCGATGTGCTTGTTGAGCACCTCCACATAGGCAACTCCTCCACTGGCATTGAACTTAGAACTGCTCGAGCCAGAGGCGGCTATATACATAACGTCACAATATCGAATGTTACACTTGAGAATGTTGGCACGGGATTCAGTGCCACGGGTCACTGGGATTCACACCCGGAAGACCAATATGACCCAGTTAAGGTCCCAGTTTTGGGCCAGGTCTCGATCAGGGACGTAACGGGTATACACGTGACACTTGCTGGTAAATTCACTGGCATTAAAGAGTGTCCTTTCAAGTTCTGCCTTTCTAATATCTCCTTGTTTATGTCTTCTACTTCATCCAACTATTGGCTGTGTTCTGATGTTTGTGGGTACTCTGAATCCGTGTTTCCCGAGCCATGTCCCGAGCTCAAGAGCTCGTTACTGAAACTGGGGTCCCATTTGACAAGAAACTCGATTCGGATCGTGGATTCCTGAGGCTACTTGCTACATTATTGGCAGTGATTCTGATTCGATTCATCTAGGTTGTAGTTGTATTCAATTGTTTCTTGGTCCTCTGCATCCGTCTTTCCCAACTCATGCCACAAGCTCAAGAGCTCGTCTTCGAAAAATGGGTCCAATGGAGTTCAAATTGGGGTCATAGATTTCACGAAGCTGATTGCTGCTTTCAGATAACAGGTTCGAAGTTCAAAGGGTCTCTCCCAATACGTTTAATTCTTGTTCTTGTTACTGGTTTATTACATTCTTGCATGTTAGATATCTGCATATCAGTGCATCGGTTCATTTCTTCATTCTTGTGTAAGCAAAATTTTTTTGTATAGATTTGTTAAGGAAATTTATATGGAAAATATGCTTTTATGAGGCCTAATATTTGGGTCAAGGACTAAGAAAGGTATACTGTTTATTATATTCAGAAGAATAATGCATATTTCAAAAATATATCCAAGAAGTGCAAGATTCTTTGTAAAAAGACCAAGAAAGATATTGCCTCAACCTATAATTGTTATATCATTTGCCACAACGTCTTTCCAGTTGTTGCATCATCATTCAAGTAACTGTGATGTTGTCAAGGCCTTGATCTTTTTCAAAGCAAATTATCCTTTATCTTCTATTTTCATAACATGTTGTCCTTATATAATAAACATGATACCCTTGGTCCGTTTTTCAAAGATTGTGTTCTTTGAAGTATTTTTGTCAATTTCTAGTGACTTCTCTACATAAATTGCATTTTTTGCCTTCTTTCTTGTGAATTCTACATTATAATTCTTCAAATGAAAAGGGCGGGTGTTTGTGATGTGAAGTATCTCTTTGTTGTTAAGAACTTTAGGCGTGAGTCAAATATGAATCCCATATAAGAGTTACTATACCTAATGCCAATAGTTTTTGGATGGAACCCCATTTGTATGTGGATTTCATATATTCCAATTCCGTAAGTCGGGCCTAAGATCCGGTGAAATTTAACAGTTGCATAAGTACAACAACAACAACAACAACAACAGTCTCAGTGCCACAAAGGCTCCTGCAAAAGTAGGGTCTGGGGGGTGAATTTACGCAGCCTTCTCCCTTTAGGGCGCTATCCTGCAGAGAAGCTGTTTCCAAGGACCCCCAACAGTTGCATAACTAGTTATGATAATTTTGTTCCTCCAATGCTATGGAAAGAAAACTTAGCTCACAGAACTTCCATTATTCTACTTTTGTACTGCAGTTATTCTCATAACTTAAATCCATAACGATCAAACCGTAGCCTTTTTGGTTAGAGTTAGTAATTGAAGATAATTTTCTGTATAAAGTGGGTTGGCATGATGGACAATGGCCGAAAAAGACAATGTGAAACAAGGAGATCTAAAAGTAAGGGGAAAGGATGAAGAACTCGTTTCTACACGACACAATTATGATGATAAATAGAATTTTGTTATTATAACTTCAATCAATAATAATCAAACCGTAGTTTGTTTTTTTTTTTTTCATAATTAGTAATCAGGGATCGTTACCGGTTTAAAGTTGGTTGGCATGATGGATAATGGCTGAACAAACCACTATATAATATTCAAAAAGAAGATGCAAAACAAGAAGATCTAGAAGCAGGGAAAAGGGATGAGAAACTTCTTCCTAAAAGGTGTAATTATTGTGATAAGGGTTCATTTACTAGGCACTAAGGCACCGGATCCCATTAGAACTTCGAAGTTAAGCGTGCTTGGGCAAGAGTAGCACCAGGATGGGTGACCTAGGAAGTCCTTGTGTTGCCAACCCTATAAGGTTGGGGGTCCTCGGAAATAGCCTCTCGGTAGGGTTACACCCTGAAGGGGTAAGGCTGCGTACATCCACCCCTCCCCGGGAGCCATTAAGGACTGGGTCTGTTGTTGTTGTGTAATTATTGTGATAGATAGAGTTATGTTGTGATTTTTCTTCTTTTTGAGTTTTGGCAATACGAAAATGCCAACTGTACTTAGTTCAGACATTTAATTTTCGCATTTGATAATGTGGTAGAAAATCGTTGAATCAGAAAAATAATATTAGATTTATACTGTTTATGAGTTAATTGTACCTTTTTGCTACACATGTTGGGCACACAATGAGGTATATTTTTTTTAGTATCTATGGCGTTTTTAATGGGAATTTTGATATATAATCTATATATACTTGCAGGGATTAAAATTTGGCTTGTTAAAATTTGCTTGGCTCAAAAATCCCTAAGCAAGAAGATCTTGCTTTGAGCTCGACTTGATTAAATTGAGCTTAAATTTAGATTGTTAACCTATGTGCTGAATATGCATCCTTAGGCCTATGTAAGGTCGATACGAGCTCATCTAGATGCGTTTAAGCACAAGATAATCATAATTAAACTCAGATTTTGTTGTCTCATACTTTTTTAGGTGTGTGATCATCTAAGAAAGTAGCAATTTAATTCAATTTTAAAATAAACAAAACCTTTGGAAGTAAAACAATGAACTAGCTTGAAAAGGCTACCAGTCTTTTTGTTGCCTCTTCCAAATAGGGAGTAGAAGAGGAAAATACCTATAATAGGGAATGTTAGTAGCCATGCTACACCAAGGACTGTATACAAACAAAGTGTTTGATAATCTGCTTGTCTTCGAGTTAGATAACAGCTTGTTTATAATTAGTTCGAAGACTCGACAGGCTTAACTAGTCAAGCATAGAAGGTATATGCTTGGATCGTTAAATTCCTTGATCAATTTGTTAATCATGGTGGCTCGATATTAGCTCAATACTAGATGAATGACAACTCATTAGACTGGTTTCATAGTGAGCTTGGCTTGATATTGAGTGACGTCGACTTGGCTCAATGATGAGCTCGACTTAGGTTGGTAATACAATCAACTCAACTTGATTAGACTAATGAGCCAAGTCATGTCAAGTATTGAGCATACTAGTAATTTTATACTCTTTTGGTCTAACAAAATCATATATATGCTGTGTTAGACAAGACGTAGGGAGCCTAATTGGTTAACAACAATTGCACATAGCTTTGTTCTCTATCATGTTTAGAACTTTTGAAAAGAATTCGAACGAGAGTCCAACTAAACAAATTGATATTTAGGAGCGTGATAAAACTAAAAGTTAGGAAAGTTGCTTTTTCAAACAATAATTGAGGGATGTTGAGGTATTTAGTGTAGTAAAACTAACACTAATAGTCCAATCAAATACTTCATGTGTACTTTAGAGAAATACTGTGCTGGGACAAAAAGAATAGTGTACTCTAAGAATTGATCCAAATTTGTCACATTTGACACGTCACTTAGAACCTGGTTGCGATGTCAGTTAATCGTGGTGGTCACCATCAATGAACAATTTCTAGATGCAGACTCAACTCCTATGTGGACCAATGGAGTGCAAACAATTGCTCACCGATGGAAACCATGGCGGTTAACTAGCATCACAATAAGGTTTCGGTCTCGATATGTCAAATTTGACGAATTTGGGTCGATTCTCCGAGTACACTATTCCTTTTGTCCCAACACAATATCTCTCTAAGATACTCATGAGGTGTCTGGATGGAATATTAGCGCATGCTAATTTTTCTAGATTAAATACCTCGCGACCCCTCAATTATTGTTTGAAAAAGCAACTTCGGTAACTTTTAACGTTATCACGCTCCAAAACTACCAATTGGTTAAACTAGACTCTTGTCGTAAATTTTTTTCAAAAGTTGTAAACATGACACTGAACAAAGCTATATGCAATAGCAAAGTTAGCCAATTAAAGTCTCTACATCATGTCAACACGACATATATATTATTTTGGTTGACCAACAGAGTATAAAATACAAGTATGCTCGATACTGAATACGACTTGACTCAGTAGTCTAATTAAGCCGAATTAAATTTGTTACCTATCTAAGTCGAGCTCATTATTGCACCAAGTCGAGATCACTCACTATCAAGTCAAGTTCACTACCATATCAATCTATTTAGGCTAGTAATGAGTTATAATTGATCTATTATTGAGCTAATATTGAGCCATCCAAAAGCTCTTAGTAATCCATTAACAAATTGATCAAGGACTTTGATGAGCCACGCACATACCTTTCCATAATTGGCTTGTTAAGCTTGTCGAGTCTCCACACTAAACATAAACAAGTTGTTATCGAACTAGAAGACAAGTAGATTATCAAGCACTGTATTTGCATACACTCCTTGGCTCAACATGGCTACTATGTTCCCTGTTGTAGGGATATTCCTCTTCTCTCCCTGTTTGGAAGTAGGGGGCAATAAACAGACTCGTAATCTTTTCAAGCTAGTTCATTATTTTGCTTCCATAGGTTTGGTTTATTTTAAAGTTGAATTAAATTGTTACCTTCTTATATCAAATAACAATAGTTAAAGCATCATAAAGCTCAAATTTAGATGGTCACAAACTAGAAAAAACCCTGAAGGATGAAGGTTACGTACATCCAATCCCCCCAGGCCCTGCAGGAGCCCTTGGGGTACTGGGGGGAATGTTGCTTATGCTTAAACGCACCTATATGATCTTGTATTGACCTTACTTGGGCTTAAGGATGCATAGTTTAGCTCATATGTCAACAATTTGAATTTAAGCTCAATTTAATCAAGTCAAGGCAAAATAAAGATCTTGGTGCTTATTTGGGATTTTTGAGCCAAGCATGTGTTAAGCAGGCAAATTTTAAGCCCAACAAGTATATATATATATAGATGATATAGAAATTCCTATGAGAAACGTTATAGATACTAAAAAAATACCTCATTGTGTGCCCATTATACATTGAAAAAAGTACAGTAACCCATAAGAAGTATGAACTTAATATTGCTTTTCCGATTCAATGATTTTCCACGACATAATTCGATAAAAATTAATTATATAAATTAAGTAAGCATTTTTGTATTGCAAATGCTTCGTTGCATCCGTTTTATGCCATCATTACTTCTTTTGCTTCTGCTTGCTTGCTTCATGCTTTGTCGTCTTTTATGGTAATAAAGTTGAATTTGTTGATCATGGAGTTGTTGGCGCACTCGTTAAACATTCCAGAACCCGTCCTCACTGCGGTTGCATTATAAGTTACTGTCATTGCAAAACATCCATAGTTTCTTAGAAAGTTAAACTACGATTTTGAGCTGAGACTCTAACCATTGGGATTCCCACGGTTTACTTCATTACTAGCAGGATCGGTCCTGATATTTCCGGGACCTCAATTGAAATTCTCAAACAGAATTGAGAGAGAAGAGACTGTGTGTGCCTGCGAAGTTAGTGGAGAAATGAGAGAGGGGAATGAAGGAAAAGTTGTTCAAACTCAACAAAAACTTGTTAATATTTTTGTTGCAAGGATTCATAAGTAAACATGCTAAAGGGGTATAAGGTCATTACAATTCGTGAACAGTTAGTTATTTGCTCAACAAAGTCTTGTTACTGGCTTGTTAAAGGTTAATATCTTATTAGAAGTTACAAGCGAGTTTTAGTGAGCCGAAACCTTGTTCAAAATCAGCTCATTTACTTATCGAGCCTTGGAAAAACGAACATTAGTGAGCTTTCATTGAGTTCAAATATGAATAGTTTATCAAAAGTTCAATCCGTTATTGTTCCTCTTTTCCCAATTAATTTACTCCCTTTTATTTCTCCACTGCTTTTGCTGAAACATGTTGTTAGAGTATAAAACTAATCCTGGGCATTTATCCATAAGCTTAAGTTGTTGGGTGAGTTGATTCCTTGACATGGTACCAGAGCCTTGATAATCAAGAGGTCACGAGTTCGAATTTCAAGAACCCCCACTTTCAATGTTAATATAATTTAAGCACAAGGTATGAAGTGAGTTTGTGTAATATCCACGCTTCAAGCCCAAATGGGCATTCGCGTTAGGAGGCATGTTGGAGTATAAAACCAATCTTGGACCTTCACTTATAAGCTTAAACTTTTGAGAGACACTCGCAGTCCTTCCTCTCTCAAATTCTCCTTCAATTGGAATCCTAGCAATGAATTAAAAGTGTTAGGAAAATGTCTCAAAATATACTTGGTATTTAAAGAAGAGAATCCGTGAGGAGGCCAATTGATCGGGGTGGAGCTCAATCGATCGGGAAAGTTACGTAAAAGTAGGACGCCTCTAGAGAGCAAGCCGATCGATCGGTGAAGTACCGATCGATCGGGAACTGCATTTTTCTAGCGCCTATAAATATGGACGTAGGGTTACGTCATTAGGTATCCAAATTCCAAAGTGAGGTATTTCCCTTGAGTGGCACCGTCAACAATAAAATTGAGTGTGAGAGAGTATATTATTATTCTTCTTTTGATTCAATAATAAAAGCTCTGATCTTCGCCTGTGGTTTTCTCCCCTTTCGATTGTAAAGGGGTTTCCACGTAAATCATTGTGTCATTGCTTCTTTTCTCTTTTAGTCCATATATTTCTCGTTATTGTCGTGGTATTTAATTCGGATTGCATACCGGGATATTGTTTATTTCCGCACAAATTGGTATCAGAGCCTGGTTATTCGAATTGGTACAATGGCATAAGGTATTAAGACCGAGGTAGAGAAGTTCAATGGCCAAGGAAGCTTCAGTTTAAGGCAAGTCCGTGTGAAAGGACTCCTGACTCAGAACAGCTTGAAGAAAACACTAGAGGGGAAAGAGAAGAAACCCTAGACTATGACCGAGGTGCAATGAGAAGAGATGGATGATAAGGCTCTCACGGCGATTCAGATGTGTTTGGCTAATGATGTTCTGTCAGAGGTTTTGGAGATGGAAACCGCAAAGGAGTTATGGGAGAAATTGTTAGACATGTTTTGCTATAAGTCAGTCTCTAACAAACTCGCAGTGAAGCGTCGGTTGTTCGCTTTCCGTATGACAGAAGGTACATCTCTTAAAAACCGTCGTAGCGAGTTTACCTCTATTATACAAGAATTAAAGGAATTGGATGATGTCCCTATGGATGAGGATCAAGCTATGATATTACTGTGTTCACTCTCTAATTCGTATAAGGGCTTCGTTGAAAGCATGATATACAGGGGTAGGTCGACCATTATTGTTGATGAGGTGAAAAGAAACCTTGTGAGTAAAGAATGGGTAGATAGGGAGTTATCTAACTCGGTGAATGACTCAGGTAGTGGTTTGCATGTGAGAGATAGACCAGAATATAAGGGATCCAATGGTGGGAAAAAGTCTAGATCTAAATCTAGACATAAGAACCTGTCGTGTCATTATTGTCACAAGAAAGGGCAAATAAAGTATGACTGTTACAAATACAAAAATAAATAGAAAGAGGGTAACAGGGGTGACCAGGGCAAGGACAAGTCCGCTGAGGCTAGTGTTGTAGAGGAGGATAGTGAAGGGAAGTTTCTATTAGTTGCTGATTCTCAATCCAAGCCCAAGGATAAGTGGGTTATGGATTCGGGTTGTTCATATCACGTTACCCCAAATAGAGACTAGTTTGTCACGTATAAGTCTATACAGGGTGGAGTTGTTTTGATGGGTAATGATGCTTCTTATAAGGTAGTGGGGATTGGGACAGTCCGTGTGAGAATGTTTGATGGGGCTATTGGAACTTTGAGTGATGTACGTCACGTCCTAGACTTAAAGAAGAACTTGATTTCTCTAGGTATCCTTGAGTCTAGTGGGTACAAGTACACTGTTGAACGTGGAGTCATGCGGGTCAATAAAGGTGCTTTAATTGTGATGAAAGAAAATATGGTTAGTACTTTGTATGTGCTTGCAGGTACAACCGTGACAGGTTCAGTTGCTGTTTCCACATCTGCTATGACAGATGCATACGTCACAAGACTGTGGCACATGAGAATGGGTCACATAAGTGATAAGGCATTGTCTGAGCTGAGTAAGAGGGGACTGCTTTCTGGTCAGTCAATAGGACTGATGGAATTCTGTGAGCACTGTATTTATGGGAAGCAGAAGAGAGTCAGCTTCAAGTCAGCAATGCATCAGACAAAGGGAACGTTAGATTACATATATTCTGATCTGTGGGGACCTTCTAGAGTGGCTTCTAAAGGTTGGTCCAGGTATCTTCTAACGTTTACTCATGATTACTCACGTAAAGTTTGGGTCTATTTTTTGAAACAGAAAAATGAAGTGTATGATATCTTCAAGAAATGGAAGATTTTGCTTGAAAAACAGACAAGGAATCCGATCAAGAGGTTGAGGACGGATAATTGTCTTGAGTTCGTTGAAGGTGACTTCACTAGATTTTGTGAAGATCAGAGTATAGTTAGACATAGGACATGTATAGGTCGACCTCAGCAAAATGGAGTGGCTGAAAGATTAAACAGGACGTTACTTGAGAAGGTTCAATGTATGCTTTCAAATGCAGGTTTAAAAAGAGAATGGTGGGTAGAAGTAGTTAGCATGGCTTGCTATCTTGTGAACAAGACACCGCATTCTTCATTGCAGATGAAGACACCAAAGGAGGTATGGTCTGGTTCTACTTCTGATTATTCTCAGATTAAAGTATTTGGTTGTCCTGCATATGCATATGTTAATGATGGAAAGCTGGAGCCTAGGGCCAAGAAATGCATCTTTCTTAGTTATTCGTCAGGTGTGAAGGGATATAGATTGTGGGATCCAAGTGCTCAGAAGTTTCTGACCAGTGGAGATATTACCTTTGATGAGTCTGCTCTACTTAATCTGCCACACACACCCTCCATTAACAGTGATTTAGTTCAGGTTGAGACACCTGATGTTACAGAGATACAGTCAGATCAGCAGGTTGTTCAGCTAGAGAGAATTCCAGCACCTCAGGTACGGGTTTCTGATGTTTTTACTGATAATACAGAAACAGATCAGCAGGTGGAGAATAGTACTATAGCTGGTGGTAGACCGAGGCGTCAGATCAGGCCTCCAGAGAGATCTGGGTATGAGGAGATGATTGCTTATGCCCTCACTACTGTTGAGCCGTTAGATGACAGTGAGCCGACTTCTTATTCAGAGGCTGTATCAAGATCAGATGCTGAGAAGTGGCTCGTTGCTATGAATGAAGAGATGTAGTCTCTTCATAAGAATCAGACTTAGGAACTAGTGAAGCCTCAAACAAGGAAAAGACTGATTGGTTGCAAATGGGTCTTCAAAAGAAAAGAGGGCATTCCTGGAGTTGAAGATGCAAGATACAAGGCACGTTTGGTAGCTAAAGGCTACAGTCAGGTACAGGGTATTGATTTTCATGACATATTCTCACCTGTAGTTAGACATACTTCGATTCGTGCACTTTTGTCTTTGGTTGCTATGCATGACTTTGAACTTGAGCAGTTAGATGTAAAGACTGCATGTTTGCATGGTGAACTAGAAGAGAGTACCTTTATGCATCAGCCAGAGGGTTTTGTTATAGAAGGAAAGGAAGATCATGTGTGTTTGCTTAGAAAGTTTTTATATGAAATGAAGCAATCTCCTAGGCAGTGGTATAGGAGATTTGATCAGTTTATGATATGTCACGGGTACATCAGAAGGAAGTACAACAGTAGTGTGTACTTCAGAAAGACTGATTCAGGCTTCGTTTATTTGCTTTTGTATGTTGATGGTATGTTGGTTGCAGCACGAGACATGAAAGATGTTGATGATGTAAAATCTATGTTGAAGAGTGAGTTTGAGATGAAAGATCTTGGAGTAGCTAAGAAGATCTTAGGCATGGAAATTCGTAGAGACCGAGAAGTCGGAAAATTATACTTGTCTCAGGAGAAGTATATTGAGAAGGTGTTAGACAGGTTTCATATGAAGGATGCTAATTCAGTTAGCACGCCCTTAGCAGCTCACTTTAGACTCTTAGCATTAGATTCGCCTCAGACCGAGGAGGATGTCAGGTATATGTCTTAGATTTCCTATTCTAGTGCAGTGGGCAGTATTATGTATGCAATGGTTTGCAGGCGTCCAGATATTGCTTTTGCAGTGAGCAGAGTTAGTAGGTACATGGCAAATCTGGGTACAGAGCATCGGCATGCTTTGAAGTGGATTCTCAGTTATCTTCGTGGAACTTCTGATTTGTATTTGGAATATGGGAAAAGTAAGTGTTGTTTGATTGGGTATGTAGATTTTGATTATGGTGGAGATCTCGATAAAGGAAGTCTACATCAGGGTATGTGTTTTGTTTAGTTGACACAGCTATCAGTTAGCGAGCATGTTTACAGCCTGTTACAGCACAGTCTACTACCGAGGCCGAGTATATGGTAGTCACAGAAGCATTCAAATGGTTGAGAGGTTTGATCAGTGAAATCAGTGTCGAGCAGGGCACAGTTAGAGTCTACTATGATAGTCAGTTCGCCATTCACCTAGCGAAAGATCATATGTCACATCATGACAGAACAAAGCATATATATGTGAAGCATCACTTTATTAGAGATCTGATTGACGAGTGGAAGGTGGAGTTGAAGAAGATTGGGATTGAAGACAATCTAGCTGACATGTTCACACAAGGGAGCAAATTCAAGCATTGCTCGAATTTGGTGGGTCTTTCAGTATGATGTGTGTTGACCCCGTTTGAGGGGGCGTTTGTGGAGAAGGTGGTGTTGTTTTATTATTGATGTTAATTTTGAGCCAAGGTGAAGATTTGTTAAGAAAATATCTCAAAATATATTTGGTATGTAAAGAAGAGAAGCCGTGAGTAGGCCGATAGATCGGGGTGGAGCTCGATCGATCGAAAAAGTTACGTAAAAGTAGGACGCCTCCAGAGAGCAAGCTGATCGATTGGTGAAGTACCGATCGATTGGGACCTCCCGATCGATCAGGAACCGCGTTTTCCCAGCGCCTATAAATATGGATTTAGGGTTACGTCATGAGGTATCCAAATTCCAAAGTGAGGTATTTCCCTTGAGCGGGCCACCACCAAAAAAATTGAGTGTGAGAGAGTATATTGTAATTCTTCTTTTGATTCAATAATAAAAGCTCCGATCTTCGCGCCGTGGTTTTCTCCCCTTTCGATTGTAAAGGGGTTTCCACGTAAATCGTTATGTCATTATTTCTTTCCTTTTTTAGTCCATATATTTCTTGTTATTGTCATGGTATTTGATTCGGATTGCATATTGAGATATTTTTTATTTCAACACAAAAGCCTAGAAGTTATAATGGTCATAATCTCAAATCGGAATTGTCATTCAATTTTTTGAAAAGCCATAGAATCTGTGTAGTATCAGTATCGTACGGTCACTGTCACAGTGAGGATCAGTTCTCTGATACATGGTGGTGCCATGACGACTCCAAGATCAACAACTTTACCGTCAACATAAAAGTAGCAACAATTGTAGTTCAAAAAGCAGAAGCAACAGTGGCGACACAAGAGGTATGTGGCAGAGGCAACTATTTATGAGGAGAGAAGCTCAGCGGCCATGGAGGAGTCGGTCAACACTGAAGCTTAATAAGGCGGTTGCTTGTCGATGGCGATAGCAAAGGTGAACCATTGTTGCAATTAGGTTCGAGTTGATGTGTCTGATTTGACAAATTTGGATCGCTTCATGGAGTATGCTATTCCTCTTTCCCAACATAGTATTTCTCTAAGGTGCCATGAGAAGTTTGGTTGGCCTATAAAGATTATTCTAATTCTTCTAGGTCAAATACCTCGACACCCTAGTTATTAAATTCCGATTCGAATCTTAGAATATTATGATTCTACGATTTCACAATTGTCGATCGATCTGAATCTTAAGTAGAATCTTAATTTTGTAAAAGCTTACAATTCATTGATATTACATAAAACTAACGGATAAAATTGTAATACGATTTTACCATTCTACCGATCCGACCTCAATTCTAACAGCGTAATAAAAAGTTAAAATATAAAAAAATTTGCATATATTACAAACGAAGATACTTTATTAGTTTGAAGTAAAAGAAAGTTAATTAAGTGTCATATATTTTCAAGAAACTTAAATTAAGTTTACTTTGATATTTTAACCTTAATATAAAATTCGTTTAGTAGCATTTATCTTAAAAGCTTTAATGATTATTTTAACGTAAAATGACACATATATGTTACATGATATATTTTTTTTTTTATCATATTGATTATATTCTTATATATAACCATGTAAGTAAAGGTCTTGTTATAATTTTTTGAATTATATAACTGATATTAATACAAAAAACAATTCTAGTATACATTTAGTAGAATCTTACAATTCTCGATTTGATTTACGATTTTGATTCTAAAAGCCTCTATCGATTCTAAGTAGAATCCCAATTTTAACAACTTTGCTCAAGGCTCGCTCGACTATTGTAGGATCAGAATGACTCCTTTATCTTTTAGTTTTATCACATTTCTAAACTACCAATTTGTTCAATTATACTTGGATTTGTAGTTTCTTACAAAATTTTAAACATGTCATCCTTAAGAATGTTGGCATGGGATTCAGTGCGATGGGTCGCCTTATTTAACACTTGGATGACTAGTACGTCCTAGTTTCGGTCCCATATTTGGATTGGATCTCGATGAAGGACGTACCGAGCACAGACCTAAAACTTGTGGGTAACTTCACTAGATATAGTGTTTGAGAAGGTAAACCTTTCTGCCATGGTCGTTGTCTTCATCCTGAGAAAATGTGAATATGGGAATAATTGGTACCCCTAGAATAGGAGCCGTCTCGTATATTTATAAGGTTTACATAGAGTATAGACTACATACATGATAAGCCCTATGGGCCTAAAATATACAATTATAACCCACTAGACATTATACTCTAACATCCCCTCTCAACCGAAGCAGGAGATAAACGAATGCAAAGGCTGTGTCTGAATAGAAGAAAGAGTTGCCGCGGTAGATTCTTGGTAAAGATATCAACTATCTGTTGTGATGAAGGAATGTGGAGAACCCGAACAAGACCCATGTGGACCCGCTCTCAAACGAAATGAATAGTGATCTCAATATGCTTGGTGCGAACATGCTGTACAGGATTAGTGGACAGGTATATAGCCCAGACATTATCACAATAAAGTAAGGTAGCGCGTGGAAGAAGAAGACCAAGCTCACCAAGAAGAGAGCGAAGGCAGCAACATTCAGAGACGACATTTGCAACCGCCCTATACTCGGCCTCGGTGCTGGAGCGGGAAAATGTAGGCTGGCATTTAGAAGACCAGGAAATAATATTACCTCCCAGAAAAACACAAAAACCAGATGTAGACCGGCGAGTATCAGGACATCCAGCCCAGTCTACATTAGAGTATGCCACAAGTTGATCCACACGAGAAGGGGAAAAGGTTAATCCATAGTCAATAGTGCCCTTGATGTACCTGAGAATGCATTTAACTGCCATTCAATGAGGTAAACGCGGAGCATGCATAGACAAGCATACGTGTTGCACATTATAAGAGATATCGAGGCGAGGGAAAGTAAGATACTGAAGAGCACCAACTGTAGATCTATATAAGGTAGGATCGGGCATGAGATTGCCATCATCTATTGAAAGTTTAGACTTGGAATCTGTAGGTGTAGCGGGCTTGCAGGATAGCATGTTGGTCTTATCAAGCAGATCGTGAGCATACTTGGACTGAGATAAGAAAAAACCATCTGAAGAGTGAGAAACCGAGATCCCAAGAAAATAATTAAGGCGACCCAAATCTGTCATGTCGAATTCAGAATGTAGAGAGCGATGTCTAGCTTGAAGAAGCATAGCAGAAGATGCAGTAAAAACTATATCATCCACATAAACCAGCAGTATAGCCATGTCACTGCCACGGCGTAAGACAAATAGTGATGAACTATATCGACTTACAGCCGGTGAAGCCAACCGTGTGGAGAAATGTAGCAAAGCGAGTGTACCAATCCCTGTGGAGCTGACATGGGCCGCGGTGCTGGAGTGCTACCGGCAAAGGAGAAGAACAAGAGATGATGCAAACTAGGGGTGTTCAAAAAAATCTTAACCGAAATACCGGACCGAAATCCCGAAATACCAACACGAAAATGCGGTTAACCATACCGAATTTCCTGTTCGGTTAACCGAATCGAAAAAAATTGAGGTATTTCGGGACGGTAACGGTTAATGATTTTGTCCATTTCGGTTAACCGATTTACCAAAATAATATATATCATGTATATATTTTCACATGTTCATAATATTATATTGTTTACTAAGTATATTTTTCTACCATATAAATGACTCTTGTATAAAGCATAATTAACTTTATCTTTTTTTTTCCAATTCATCTCCTATTATGGTGTATTTATACCTCATTGTTATATCCCAAATACTAATTAACCGTTATGTTGTCATAATTTAGTGCTACTCCCTTGCTCACATATTGGCTAAAATAAGATATTATACATTTAATTTTTTAGTATTGTATTATAAGCTCATAATTTGTTGAATATTCTCATGTTTAATTTATTTTTTGGACATTTACAAACCATTAAGAAGATAGATCGTATAACATAAAAGAGGTGTGGTATTACTTTTTCGGTTACTGGTCAACCAACATAACTGAACCAAATTACCGATTTACCGAAAGTTGGTTAACCGGTATTTTCGGTTGCGGTAATGGTTTGAGATTTTTGAGTATTTGGTTATGGTTAACCGGACCGAAATGCTTTTCGGTACGGTTAACCTAACCATGAACACTCCTAATGCAAACACTTGATGGAGACGAGTCATCGTAGCTTGAGAGAAGGTACCCAACAGAGCGAATGGAAAATTTGTTTCATCAAACACAACATGCCTTAAAATAATGACTTTGTTAGTGGAGAGATCTAAGCATCTGTATCCCTTATGATTCGATGGATATCCCAGGAAAACACATAAAGTAGAATGAAGAGCAAGTTTATGTGGAGCAGTAGCACTCAAATTAGGATAGCAGGCACTCCCGAAAACACGAAGGTGATCATAATTAACCTTTTGTTTATATAAGCGTTGATATGAGATCTTTTTTTTAATAGTAGTAGAGGGTAATAAATTTATGATATGAGTAGCAATAGAAACAGTTTCAACCCAATACTCCAAAGGCATACAAGCTTGAAAAAGAAGAGATCGCATCATATTACCAATAGCTCTGCGCATACGTTCAGCCTTCCCATTTTGTTGGGATGTATGAGGGCACGAGACCCGACTAAGAATACCTCATTGCATAAAAAGTCCATTAAAATCACGATTAATGTATTCATTTCCATTGTCGAATTGAAAGTGTTTGATTTCCGCATCAAACTAATTTAAGACAAGATTACGAAATTGAAGAAACAAATCGAACACCTCATATTTAGAGTGCATCTGGTAAATCCACACAAAATGAGAATAATCATCCATAAATAACAAATAATATTTATAACCACTGAAACTAAAAACAGGTGATGTCCATACATTGGAATGAATAATGTCAAAAGGTCGTGTAGTACTAGAAACAGATTTTTGAAAAGGTAAACGACTATGTTTACCTAGTTAGCAAGCATGACACAAACTAGACTCTAAATGACTATAACAAGAAATAAATTTTGCTTGACTAATGATGACAAAACGGGCTCTCCTAGATGGCTTAAGCGATGGTGCCAAAGCGAAGAGGAGACTCGTAAAGCAACAAATGATGTTGTGATGGTAGGTGATCCTGGTACATTAAAGAGAGGCTCGGGACTGACACAGCGGATGATAGTTGACTTCAATTTAGGATCCTTGACAGAAAAACCAAAATAGTCAAATTCAAGGAGACAATTATTATCTGAACAAAATTGGCAAACGAAAAGTAAATTTTTGGAAAGGCCAGGAACAAATAGAACTTTGTTTAAAACAAAGCGACCTGTAGGAGTAGATATGAAACAAGACCCAATACCAGCAATAGAGAGACAAGTACCATTACTGACTAGAATTTTATCAGACCCGGTATACGGAGACAAGGATGTTAAGATACCTGGATTATTTGTCATGCGGGAGGAGGCCCTGCTATCCACGATCCAAGAGGGTTCAAGAGTAGGGGCGGAATAATATTGTGGAGAGAACTGACTTGCATCAAAACCTGAGTAGAAACCATAGCCAGTGGTATAAACATTATTTGCATGATGAAATTATTGATTAGAAACGTTACCACCTGAAAGAGCAGAACCAAATGGAGGAGGCCGATATTGCGTATTAAACCGCGAGATAAACAGCATGTACATCACCCCCCTATAATTCTGACCCCACATATTCAGCATCCACTGATTTTCAAAACCATGACCGCTTCTACCACGACCACGACCATTACCTCGATCTCCATGACCTCGACCATTACCGCGGCCATTACCATATTGATATCCAAATAAGAATTGTTGTTATTAAGCGGGAAAGGCCGTCGGCTGCGGCAACCGGTTGCTGCGGTGCCGAGATGGCTGGCATAGGCGTGGGGCTAGGGTTCCGTGTGTGTATCCGGAGTACTGGCCTCTAAGAGAACGGTAGAAGTACTTACATTGGCATTCTTAGGGCGAGATTCTTCATTCATCAACATAGATCGGGCTCAATAAAGATGGAAAGAGAACACAAGATGTAATAGATGTACACACAGCACTAAAATCTTTTTCATCAGACAGACCATCCATAGGGGCTAGAACCATATCAACATCAGTAATAGAGGCATTGACAGACTTGAGATTATCAGCCAAAGATTTAATCTTTGTGAGTGGGCTAACATGGAGAGATTGCCTTTCTTAATATTTGTTAATTCATGTTTAAATTGCAACTGACGTGATTGTGCAAAATCAGTAAAAAGGCGGGTGATAGAACCCCAAAGCGATGCAGCAGTTACCTCATCTTTAGTACCATACAAAGCACAAGCAAGGTCGAGAGAGATAGTACCAAGCATTTAGGAGATGAGAAGATTATCAATCTGTCTCCAATAGTCATAGTGGGGATCTGATATAGCAGGTTGAGAGGAAGTGCCATCAAGGTGATCATCCACAGCATAACCTCTACATGTAGGGAGAAAAGATCGGTGCCATACAAGATATGTGGAGGGATCATTCAAATTGATTGTGGAAGAAATTTGGTGTCTAATATTTGAGACGCTAAATGGGGTGGGAAGCGATGGACCGTTGGCGGAAGGGGGCTGCATAGCATCATGGGGAGCAGTGGTGGAGGAAGTTGTGTCTGCCATGAGAGAGAGGGGCAGTGTCGTCCGCTAGGGTTGGGGTAGGGGCGGTGGTGGCGTCTGCCAGGGTTAGGGGAAAAAAAAAAAAGAAAAACGGCTAGGGTTTGCTTTATTTTTACAAGAGGGCTAGGGTTAGCTTTGATACCATGAGAAAATGTAAATGTGGGAACAATTGGTACCCCTAGAATAGGAGCCCTCTTGTATATTTATAATGTTTACAAAGAGTATAGACTACATACACTATAAGTTCAATAGGCCTAATATATACAATTATAATCCACTATACATTATACTCTAACACAACCCTTTTCAGTGCAGTAAGTTTGTACCATTGATCTAAGGCTTTCACAACCATGCAAGAAGCTAGAGAGCATTGGTTTTAATTTGGTGACTCTGTTTGGTAAACAAGGTGAATTTTTAAACTGAAGCCATTGGTCTAAGGATTAGAAGGCCAAGCCTTAAGCTTGACTGTGTTGGTCTTAGATTGGTGACCCAATTTTGGTTCACTCCACCTAAATCTTGTTCAGCCTGCGCTCAAATTAGTTATCTTGAGTCAGTAATGTCAAGCTTATACCTGATTAATTCAGGCTCAATATATGCAATCAAGCTCACAAGCTTATCTCCACCCTAGTTCTTAACTAGTAAGCATTCGAGGTAAGGTGTCTATATGCGTCTTTGCTGTAATCCCAACTATCGCTTGGGATGGGTCCATATTTAATTTTCTTGCAATTCATACATATAAAAAAAATCACAAACATATAGAGGTATCATTAAATAGAGCATGGATTGAATTAACGCAAAAATTAACAAACCGAGCAAAATTCACCAAAAGCATCAACACACGAAAGAGTTGATTGAGATCAATCACTTTCGGTTCGAACTTGACTAACCCTAAATTCGTGGTAGTACTATGTAGGGGTAAGATTACGTATATCTTACCCTTTATAGACCTTACCTTAGCAGGAGTCTTTTTGAGGCACTGGGTAGTTGTTGTTTTGGGAACTAATGTTGACCTTCTACTCTAGGCATAATCTACTGAATACCAATTGTTTACATCCATGGTAATTTATATAAGATTAATTTTTTGTCCTTTGATAGCGATTGTAACACCAAATTGAACAAAGTATAAGAAACCTGAACGTATCATTTGCATCCATAATAGTTCATCTATTAAGTATTATCAGCGGTTAAGCCTGAGACGCACTTCCTTTCACTCATAATGATGTCTACCAACCGGGAAAAGAGAAGCAGTGAGAGAGTTCTCTATTCATTTCACTTGGTTTATGATTAGGAAAAATTCATGACCATTGCACGGGGAGGGGGTGGCTTCTTATATAAGCAAATATTTGGGTCCACCCATCACGATCCGTATATTCTATTTAGGCCTTAACAATCACCCCAATCCCATATGTTATAATGGGCCCAACACAGTCAATTAGATTTAAGCCTATTTATATCGTAATGAACCGAATTTTTGTCATTATCTTTCCGGACTAACCCAATCAATTATGTTTGAAATTCTAACAATTTCAGCCCTTTATATTCTATATATGTAGTTATAACTCATAAAATTTAACCTCTATGACATGGACTAAGTTGGCACATATACTTAAGTTTTAGACTTTACAGTATTCTGTATTTCATTTGGTAAGTTGCAGAAGCCAAATGCCTTATGAAGCATGTGCGACTTTTACCTAGTTAATCTTTCATTGTTTGGATCCTAGGTTGTAACTACATGGTCGATACTCAGATTTTAGGTGCTCAAAATAAGTTTGATTGATAGTCTTAAATGAGGTGCCAAGTTAGCTTCATATCACGAGCCGGTGCAGATATTTTGTTTGGCACCCAACGGCTATGCTAGCCTACCATACATGGTCAACAAAAACAATAAACGCAAGAGAAATAAAGTACACCATGAACGAAAGAGTGTGTTTGCTCCAAAATATGCAAATTAATGATCAGACAGACAACAGACATAGCATAACTACAAAAAAAGTGACCATTACCAACAACATGATAGATGTTGGTAATGACGATTTTTCTGTTGGAAAAAGGCTTTACTAACATAAATTTGTCTGTTGCTAAGCTGCTGGCACAACCTCTGTTGGTAAATGCTTACCAATAGAAATTTAAAATTGTTGGTAATAACCCTCAATAGCCATGGTTGTTTATTTGTTGGTAAAAGTTATACCAACAAAAACTTTGTGTTGGCAAATGGTATTACCAACAAAAAAATTGTGTTGGTAAAGAGTATACCAACAAAAAAATTGTGTTGGTAAAGAGTATACCAACAAAAGCTTTCTATTGGTAAAGGGTATTACCAACAACAAATTCTCTATTAGTAAATGATATACCAAAAATTTTTGGTCAAGGTTTTACCAAAAAAATAGTGTCTATTGACAAAAGGTATACCACCAAAGACTTTTTGTGTATAACAACATATTTCATATTGCTACTCTTTTCATCAATACATAATTTGTTGGTGGCATTACCCTGTCGTAGCAATTTACCAAGTTATATATTACGACATACTAGACTTGGTAGAAAAAACAAATATTCAACAATAAAACAGATCTATTGTAGCATCCAAAATATGTACAACTTCATCCATGTCCTTTTTAATCCACCACAAAAGGAAAGTATCCAAAACAAATCTACAACTCCATCCAAAATCTAATCCAGCGAGTTCAAATAGCTAAAAAGATAAATCGTCTACCCAAGAGTTCTGTAATATGTCTACAACAAAAACAACCAAAATCATACATCTTCCCATACATCATCTTCAGCTGTAACATCTTCCTCTTCATGTTCTTGATTAAGCTCATTATCCAATGATTTTTCGCTTTCCTGTGACAATAAAACCAATAGAGACATTAGACTACAACTTAAGCTCAATCTCAATCTTTTAGCACCCTACACATCATCATTTAAACTATTTTATTAATTTCGTTTAACTTTTTTGACTAAAAAATTATTTCACAAAAAAGACTATACGACTTTGTTGTGTTCAAAAAAAAAAAAAAAAAAAAGAGACTATGAAACTAATATATGAAACTTCATGATATTAATATTTAAATTACTCTAATAAAAATAATCATAAGTTTTAATTTTAGTTTCACCAACAAAATTTGTATATTGATAAATACATCTTTTTGTATTGAATTTGTCGATATTAACAAAATTTATTTCTTTTGGTATTAATCTAATCGATACCAACAGAGTTTATTTCTGTTGGTATTGAGCTAGTCAATATCAACAGAATTCTATTCGAATTGAGCTAGTCAATACCAACAGAAATCTATTTTGTTGGGATTGAATACGTCAATACCAATAAAAATCTATTCTTGTTGGGATAAGGTCTTTGTTATTTTCACTTTTATTCTTTCTAAGTTATTACCAATAATAATATTTTATTGTTGGTAATGTACAATCATTACCAACAGAACTTGAAATGCTGCTGTTGGTAACGGTCACTTTTTTTGTAGTGAGGCTACCCATGAAGCACTAGGGAAAATGTCAGCCCGTGACACTAAGCCAATTATGAATGGTTTTATGCAGTGGATAAAAGTTTGATCAATGAGCTTCTTTCAAATAATTAAGGCCTCTAAGCAGTTGCTTAGGATCTTGACTGGTCCTGAGTAACTATTGAGGGGTTGTTTATTTACCAAGAAGTAATACAAATTTGGAATTCATGACAAATGCACATTTATTGTTGTTTGGTTACTAGGAAACTCAAATAACATAGGAAATGGAAATTCCTTAGCAATTCAAATTTTTTTTTTGTTACACGGGAATTAACTTACCTAGGGGGGCTAGGTAAGTTCTCACATCTAGTTCTTAATAAATTGAAATGGGTATTAAATTCCTATGAGTTTAATTCTCTTGTTAGCCAAACATGGGTTCAATTAGGTGTCTAATCCACAGTTGTATGACTATTCACTTCGACTCGCTATTGTGGCCTAAAGTATGTATGGTTAGAGTATAAACTTATTACTAGGCCTTCACCCACTATCTTAAGCTTTTGAGAAAGTTGGTTCCTTGACATAGTCTTAGAACTTTATTGACTAATAGGTCATGAGTTTGAATCTCAATAGCATAAGATATTAAAACAATTTAAGCATAAGATATGAGGTGGATATATGCACTATCCATCAGCTTAAACTTTTAGAAAAGACGATTCCTTGACACGTATTATGGATAAGGATAGTTGGTGGTTAGTAATGTCACATGGACACAAGGGAGGTTCACAACAGCTTCGACATGTCGGTAGAAGAATTAATGAAGCCTGCTTCCTTGTTCTGCGCGGATGATGACTTGCTTCATCCATTAAATTGTAAGATTAATTTTTGGTTCCCAACAGAGATCATAATATCAAATTAATTAAATTTTAAGAAATATGAACATACCATTTGCACTAATGATTACTGATCTATTAAGTATTATCGGGCGGTTAAACCTGATACACACTTCCTCTCACCCAAAAGGATATTCAACAATTAGGAAGAAGAAGAAGAAATTTCGTAAGAAGTCAGGTCGTGCTTCGTCCCCAATCAGGTCTTGAAGTCAGTGCTGCTATATGTGTGGATTACTTGGGGCGGGTGTGAACTAAGTATCGTCAGGAGTACTTGTGGCAAGTATGGAAAAGGTGTGGTCCTCTAAGTATCGATTGGAGTCTTGGACTGTCTGGCCTACTAGGTGTTTGATCATGTTAGGCATTCAGGAATGAGTTTGATGTGTTGTCATTTAGGAGTGTTAGGTTATATTTTGGTGTTTATTTCTAGGTGTCTTAGATCATAGTGCCTCAGGAGTTTTTGCAGGGTGTTTTGCATTTAGATCTCGATGATTTTCATAGTTTATTTTACTTTTTTTGTCCGCTCTTTTGGGCTTCCTCGGGCTTCACTTTCTTGGCTGCGCTGGTTTTGTATCCAGTTTTTTCTCCCTAATTATCGAAAAAAAAATTAGGAAAAGGAAAAAGATGGAAAACATTCTAACAAGTGTGATTAGGAGAAAATGAATTGAATTGATGCTGTGACAAAGGTGGCCCTATTGGGCCTACCATTGCAAGTCCATATATTCTAATTGAGCCTTCATAATCTACCCCAAACCCATATAATAAAATGGGCCCAACAAATAATTAGATATAGACCTATTTAATATCTTAATGAATCGGGCTTTCATCATTATGTTCTCAAGCTGATCCAATTGATGAAGTTCAAAATTCTAACTGAAATGTCAGCCATCCTAATTTCAGGGTTTTTTCACTCTTTTTTTTTTGGTAAGTCAGCGAAATATATAGATGAAAGAAAAGAAAACAATCTACAAGGGGCATACCCCAGGACACGGCCGAAGCCTACAAGTATGAGGCAACGTCAAAAAAACAGACAGAGTCCATACAATATACAACCAAAAGACAAACTAAGAGAACAAAAAGAAACTAAGTCTCAAAACCCCAGCGCCGGAGCAACGAGGCGTGACGGTGAGCTCCTCTGAACGAAGAAGCAGCAAGTAAGCGGCTCCTGATCAAATCGTAATCTCCTCTTGAACGGCCGCAACCGATCTGGACTGAGAACGTGGAAACCGAAGGTTGCGCTCATACCAGATAGTATACACAGTCGCAGAGAGGTAGAGTCGAGCTATGATACTGCCAATCTCCCACCCCCTGAGATGCTGAGCAACCCAAGCGACAAGAGCGTCCCAAGGAAGGGTAGGCCAAGCGATAGATGTACTCGCAGTGCCAGAGTTCCAGACAGAGGCAGAAAAGGAACAGGCGAAGAAGAGGTGCTCATGAGTCTCGTCAGCAGAACCACAGAGAACACAAGCACTCTGAACCTCTCGTGCTCCGAAATGCCGAAGTCGGTCCCGGATCCAAAGTCGCTGTCGAGAAGCGAGCCAGAGAATGAAGGAGTGTCGCGGTACATGCATCTGAAACCACAAAAGGTGATGCACAGTGTCCTCCATTCTCCTACTCCGCAGCATCTCCCAAGCGGACTTGGTGGTGAAGTTCCCCGAGGGGTCCCCTAACCACCGGATGGAGTCCGCTACACCAGCCTGAGGGCTAAAGTCAATCATGTCCCAGATGGGTCGGAGCTCCAGGCAACCCTGTGGAAATCTCCACTGACTACCCTCAATAATGGATGAGACTCGAGCATCCCAATGAAGTCCAGAAGAGGTGAGCAGTCGAGCAGGGAAGCGCTCCGAAAGACGACCACATGGCAGCTAGTAATCTGTCCAAAGAGCAGTGTCAAGGCCGTCACCTATGACATGATAAATCGCTCCAGAGCAAAGGCAGCAAACCGATAGAATCTGACTCCAGCACCAAGAAGCAGAGCTCGTTGCCTGGAAAGTCCAGAAGCTCCTCCCTCGAAGTCGGTTCAGATGAACCCAACGCGGGCAAATCGAAGAGGAGTCAGATAGAAGGAACCAGATATGCTTCATTATCGAAGCCTGATTCCATTTAGCAAGACGGTGAAGTCCAAGACCACCCTCCCGCCGAGGGTAGCACAAATGCCTCCAAGCGACCTTCACCCCTCCCGGGGCCAACGAAGATCCTCTCCAAAGGAATGCCGCAAGAGTCGACTCGATCTTCCTGATCATCATCTTCGGGAGCATGAAGATCGACGACTAGTAGACCTGAGTGGCAAAAATAACAGACGGAATAAGCTGCAGGCGACCAGCATATGAAAGTGAGCGGGAGGTCCAGAGCCGTATACGAGAGAGGGTGCGATCCAGCAGTGGCTTGGGTTTTTTCACTGTCCCAACTATTAATGAAAACTTAAAACAAAAGGTTTTTTTTTTAATTTTTTTTTATGTAATTAGTTCTTATATTTGGCATATGGTGTATTTAATCTCTAAATTTTTAATTCTCATAATCCAGTAACTATACAACTAAGATTGTTCTAATGAAATTCAATTCTAAAATTAAGTCGGTTTCTCACTAATTGATGTTATAAATTCCATTAGATTTTTAACTTTTTATAAGTTAAAAGCTACAAGTAGGAAATCAAACTAAAATGGTCCTGGAAAGAGATTTATAAGTAGTTTTACATCATTTCCTATAAATGCCTATTGGATATGAATCGTGAATATTTAGCGGATTGACTTCTACCTTGTGTGTTTTTGGGAATTAATGATTGGGCATCTGTATAGGTTTGAGCGTTTATCAATTATATTTTATGACATTTCAATATATAAAATACGTATCTTAACATTTGAAAATTTTATCACCTATTTACCTCATATCATAATTCAGTAAAATTTTTGTAAAATTTCAACAAAATTTCACCAAATTTACTAATATAATATGTAATTAAGATAATATATACTAGAGTGACCCTGTGTAATGTACAATTAATGTATCACTTTGTGTTTTCGATATTGTGTATTGCACTAATTACTAAAAAAAGACTATATGATATGTTTTTTATTTTCAAAATTTGTTTAATATTGTATATTCAGTTATTTATTGTCTTAGTTTTAATATTCTTAAAAAATAGATAACTCAAAAGTTATTTTCTAAAATTGCATAGATTGGAAAGAGAAATTTTAAAAGAAAGAAGAACATGATAATAATGTATTAGATAGAGGAGCTATTTCAATATTTCCTACCAACATTTGCACTGTTATGATAAACAGTTGGCTTGAGGTGGCACGTAAATCAAGGTTCGAGCGGGCAACAACACAATAACATAGCAACATGGCACTCCATGCCCCAATAAATAAGTGTCTTATAATAGACTTTAAATTTTTGTCTAATTTACAAAAGGAAAACTATTTTCCTTTTTTTCTTAATTAAAATAGTAGGAGGTTGATTATATGTAGAGGTTGATTGTCCCTTAGGGATATAACTGAGTCGTCGTGATTGCCGGGTGCCAACGTAGTGACCTGGGATCGAATCCCACGAAGCTCAAAAGTGGTGTCCTCTGAGAAATTTTAGAGGTTGATTGTATTGGACTTTATTTATAAGATATTGGATTGAGTAGATCCAAGACCAAATACATGAAGCTTAAGTTCGATCCCACCACCATGCCTAGTAGAGAAGACGTCAAGATTGGATTAAACACCATACCAAAAAAGGAGTGTTTCAGGTACTTGGGATCCATGATACAGTACAATGGTAAAGTTGACGAGGATGTCAACAACCGGATTAAGGTAGGATGGCATAAATGGAGAATGGTCTCAGCGGTACTTTGCGATAGAAAGTTTCCTTCAAAGCTAAAGGGAAGATACTATAAGACGATAGTGAGGCCGGCCATGTCCTATGGGGCAGAGTGTAGGGCGATGAAACAACGTCATACACAGAAGATGAAGGTGGCGGAGATGAGGATGCTGCAGTGGATGTGCGGACGCACAAGGAAGGATAGGATAAGGAATGACGTCATAAGAGGGGAAGTGGGCGTGGCATCCATTGAGGATAAATTAAGGGAGCAACGTTTGAGGTGGTTCGGACATGTTAGGAGGAGACCGAGCACCGCTTCAGTTAGGAGATGCGAGCAGATTTATACTACGCTAGGCAGGAGAGGGAGAGGCAGGCCAAAGAAGAGATGGTTGGAGATGATTAGACAAGACCTCACCCACCTAAACCTTCAGGAGGAGATTGCCTTAGATAGAGCCCAATGGAGGGCTTGCATAGGAGTTGCAGAGGTAGCGGAGTAGAGTAGG
Source organism: Simmondsia chinensis (assembly GCA_018398585.1). NCBI lineage: Eukaryota > Viridiplantae > Streptophyta > Magnoliopsida > Caryophyllales > Simmondsiaceae > Simmondsia > Simmondsia chinensis. Next base: position 12,476,665 of record JAGTTD010000024.1, read on the forward strand.
GTAGTCCAGTTTTTGGGCTATCTCTAGTGTTCTAGACCTTTAGGGTAGTCCAGAGCTAGCACGCTTATGTGCGATCCGAGCTCTTCATTGGCTAGTTGTTCATTGGCTTATTTGTGATTTGCTATGTCTTTGCCTTTAGTTGATTATCTTTGCCCTGCTTATATATGCTTATATGCTTTTTGGCCCTCGTGCTGCCAGGTCCCAGACTACATTACTACGGATGAGCGGATAAGCTTTTCAGGTTGGGGGTCATCGAAAACAGCCTCCCTCTTGGGCAACCCCAGAAGGGGGAAGGCTGCGTACATCTACCCCCCCAAACCCCGCTTTTGCGGGAGCCCTTGAGGCACTGGGTTATTGTTGTTGTTGGATTGAGTCAATCCTATTAAAGACTCATAACACATTAGGATTTTTAGTGTGGTGGCTCTATATGTACATATGACTTGTATATGTTACCATTAGGATTGATGAAATTTGAGAGTTGACATGTCATATATAAACTTTTAGTTATTAATAAAATTATTGTGCTCCCCTCCATGGATATAGGTTTCGGCTGAACCACGTAAATTTTAGTGTTCTCCTCAATCTCCTTTTACATGTGATTGTTATTTCAATTTGATGTTTGTGTATCTTATCGGTGGTTTTAGCCAATAGTATCAAGAGCTCAATAGTGGGTTAACAAGTGCCTGCTAAGGGAGATCAGCCTCTTACAAATATTAAGGAATCGACAACTAAGCACTCCTATTTTGAGTGATCTGACGTGTCAACCCGAATTTACTCTGAGCACATACGCTCCTATTTTGAGGTTTGAGGGCTTCGTTTTGTTGGTGTAGTTGGTTGTTTTTTTTAGCTTTTCTCTTTTGGATTTGGTTTTCGTTGTTTCAAGGAGTGATTGTTTCTGTTCACTGGTCTTGAGTTATTTAGGTTTTTGATTTAGCCTTTTGTAGGGTTTCGGGTGTTGGCTCAATTGTCTCGGTGTTACTTACCTTTGGATCCTGCTCTGCTAGTTTGTGCCTTTTTGGGCTTCTATTCTATTTATTGAAGGGGGAAAAAAAACTCCTATATTGTGGTTATGGGTATTCATGGGTTTGGTTTGGGTGGGTTGGGTCTAAAACCATTATGACCTATTAAATATTTGACCCAAACCCAACCGATACCCATAAAATAGTAGGATGGTGGTTTTGGGTTGGGTTGGGTCAGGTGGGTCATGTTAATTAATGCATATACAAACATGTTTCTAAATTTCGTTTTTCACCGATTGTAGTTTGAACTTAATGTATATAATTGGTTACAGAACCAAGAAGGAATTTAATTATAGTTCAATTATGATTTGAATGATAAACCATTATGATTGTTCTATTTTCGATCCATTTACACGTGCCTTGTATATATAAGAATTTATTATTTATATATTATGAGGTTTGTGCATTTATCACCGGGGTATCTTGACATTGTAACGTATAGAATGAGATGATCTCATGTTTGAATATGTTGTTACCCAGGTAACATATGCTGGAATTTGAGTAATATTTTTAAAATTTGATCAATGTTATATAGAAGAAGGTAATGTATTATATGACTATGATAATATAAAAGTCAAGTTAATGTTTTCAACAAAAGTTCAACGATTTATGATAAAATATCACTGAATTTCGATGGAAATACTTACTTATTGTTGAAATCATGTGTCATGTTAACATTTTTGGCAAAAAAATCAAAATTTGAGTATGCTTATATATTGTTGAAAGTACATTCCGCTTTACATTTTCCAACGAAAGTTATCGAATTTCGACAAAAACCGTACCTGATTAATGAAAATTTAAAACATGAGGTTACCTAGTTGATAAAATTTTTAAACCTCAAGGTATGATTGTATATATCAGAACATCAAGATGCCTAGGTGATAAATAGTCAAACATGATTTAGGCTTATTTAAGCTTGATTTAAGCTCAAACTTAGCTCAATTAGTCACATTTAGGTTTATAAATTGTATTGAGATTAAATTACTTAGGCTCGCGAACCTATGACTAAATCTTTACTAGGCAAATTAGTGTTTTGATAAAAAAGAGACTAGAAATATGAATTACATAACTTTTATTTTTAATTTTAGAAATTGTTAATAAAACATTGCATATTTTATTAAATAGTCAATGCCTACCTATACCCATGGTCTGACCCGACACTTTATATGGGTTAGGTGGGCATCGGGTATTACCCGACCCACGTGCACCCCCAATTGAGGTTGATCTGTATTTGATAGGACCAAAAATTAAAGCAACTCATACCTTGAAATACTTGAACTAGGCCTAACTTAATCTTAATTTAAAGCAAACAATAAAGTTATAATACAACCCATTTGGGTTAAGCCAAGTCCGATTTAACTCAGGTTTGTCAGAATTTGAGATGACTTAGATTTGAGTAAAGACACTTAAACATAACCTAATTGACACGATTATTGTTGGTATATTTTTAAAATAAAGTATTTTGCATGAGTTTTGGTTTGGGTTTGGTGTGTGTCGACATACATACATTATAGAAAAGTTCACTAGAGGATGTGTGTCCACACACAAAATTTGTGTGTAGACAAACAACTCCAGTGCCCAAAGTTTAAGGTTGCCTGTCGACACACATCTTCAACACACAGCTCTGTGTTAACACATAGCTTCAACACATGACCTTGTGTAAAAGATTGTTTGTTGACATACAAGGGTATGTTAACATACTGTTGTGTGTTGAAGCTGTGTATTCACACACTGGGGTTTATGTTTTGACACATAGCCTGAAACTCTAGGCATTGAAGTTTCTGTAAGATTGTGTGTCGATACACACCTTTCAATGAACATTTCTAGTGTATGTATGTTGACACACATCATTAATTTTGTCGACACACACCATACCTAAGCCAAAACTCATTCAAAATACTTTATTTTGAAAATACACCAAAAATTATTTCCTATAACTAAATTTGCTATTTGATTCCCTAGAGTTGAAGCCCTTAGAATGTGAGTAACAAAAATGATAACTTCAATGTCAAACACCCATATTTTATGTTTTTTCTTCTTTTTTCAATGTATCATTAGGTGCTATGATGTTTCAATATAACAAAGGTATACTGAGGTTTCAAAGTTTTATCATCTAGAAAATATTTGCTTCATTTGTTTATGTTTGAATGGTCACTGTGAGTTTAGGGAAACGAACCCGCTCAAAGACTTACTACGACTTGGAATGATATAAGCTAGTTCCATTGCCAGACCAATGTGCCTAAGGTTGTTCGGCTTAGGCATGAAATTTCTCAACTCGAACAGGGGCAAATGACTATTACTATCTTCTTCGCCAAAATAAAGAGCTTATGGGATGAATTATTAGGGTGTAAACCTCCCCCTTCCTATGATTGCGTCTAGTGCACTTGCAATGTTGGAAAGATTGTTCTTAATGAACAAGAAGAGAATCATATCATGACTTTTCTCTTAGGGCTTAATAAGTGTTATAGTGGTGTTCACGATCAAATACAATTAATAAAGCCTTTACCAAACATCAATGATGTTTTTGGTAAAATTATACAATAAGAGAAGCTGTTTGAAATTTTGAAGGGATCCGTAATGCATTCAGCTCATATGGTGGAATCAGCAGCAATGCTAGCCAAGAATAATGAGGGAAAGAACGCTAAGGGAGGCAAATGAGATTGTCCTTTATGCACGCACTGTGGAAATTTGGAAAACACAATCAATAAGCATTTCAAACTTCATGGCTTTCCACTTGGGTATAAAAACCATGGAAAAGGGCAGAATAATGATAGGAATGCGCTGTACCTGTCTGCAAATGATGCCAGTTTAAGTCAAACACCCAACTCTAAGGCTCATAATGGTTCGATTAGTCTTATTAATGCTGTTGGACAGTGTCAACAACTAGTAAGCTTACTCAATGCATAATTGGCTGGACAAAATGCCCAACCTATGGCAGTTGCAGCCAGTACGAGCTCCAATTCAGCTTCACCTGGTAATGCAGGCATTTCAGGTCATATTTCTCCCATTCCTTATCCCATTCGTATAGTTACGTCCATTGCTATTTCCTTACACTCATCCATTTTCGAATATTTTTCAAACAAATATTGGATAGTTGATTTGGTTGCCACAAGTCATATGAGTGGTACAGTGCTCTCTTTCAATCCCTAAAATCATGCTATAATACCTTTGCTTCTCTCCCAAATGAACAATGGGTTTCAGTTAATGCCATAGGGGTAATTCATTATGCCAAGTTTTTGTTTGAACTTGATTTTGGTTGGGCGCTTAATTTTTGATCAAAAACTGATTTGCATGTTCTTTGACACACATTGTTTTATCCAAGACCCTATTTGCTGGAACACGATTGGGAAGGGTCCCAGAGTAGTTTGGCTTTATGTCATCTATTGAAGCTCAAGTCATTTTCACCCCCTACTCAACAAGAGGATAGATCATCACTAATTAAAACTTCTCATGTTTCCCTTTCATATTGTTGCAATGTATCAAATTGCTTTAGTATTTATACCAATAAATTGTGGCATTGTCACTTAGGCCACACTTTTGATAGTGTTTTGAAAGCCTTGAGTAAAGACAATAATGAAATTCATTTTCATTCAAATCTTGTGCCGTGCAATGTGTGCCCACTTGCCAAGCAAAAACAACTTCCCTTTCCTTCGCCTATTCGTATTTCTCCAGGTATATTTGATCTCATTCATTGACATATGGGGCTCTTTCACATATCGACCTTACATAATGAGCGTAACTTCCTTACTATCATTGACAATCATTCTCATGTTACATGGATTTATCTTATGAGTCTAAGGGTGATGTTGAGTTTAGCATCCCTTGCTTAGTTCCCATACCCCGGTAAAGGCTTTCAACCGATTCTTTCCTCTTTCCTGCTCTTACCTTGTGAATCATACCTTGTTTCTATAACCTTGTAGTCACTCAATTTTGAAAATCCATGAAGATACTTCATAGTGACAATGAAAAAGAATTTGGAGTCACTGATTTTTATCTTTCCCATGGCATTATTCACCAAATGAGTTGTAATAGCACCCCACAACAAAATGTCGTTGTTGAAAGAAAACATCAACAATTACTTAGCATTGCTCGTACGTTACGATTTCAAGCCAATTTGCCTTTATTCCTTTGGGGTGAATGTGTCCTCACTGCAGCATACATCATTAAATGACTATATTGCGCACTTTTGAACTACAAAACGCCATATAAATGCCTTCTAAATAAGAAACCAACCTACCCCTATATGCATAATAAGAGTTTGTTTTTCATCCACATTACCCACACACCGGCACAAGTTCGCTCCTCGAGCAAGACCTGCCATTTTCCTAGGGTACCCCTTTGCCACTAAAGGATATAAGCTCTATGATTTGGAAAAACACACTGATTTTATATTTCAGGAAGCTGTTTTTCATGAGTCCATCTTCCCTTTTCCCGTCCTCCTTTTAATGCCGATCCATTTGCTTATATATCCCTTCCTTAACCCACCACCGAGCCATTCAACGCGCGACATCATTTCCAGTTATATCCTCAATGATACTCCCACATCCTAAACCGAAAAGCCAATTTCTTCAAATCCTACAAAATCATCGATTCCAACAAAAACTAAATATTCCCCAATAGATCAAACAGCTTCAACTCCGACCACCCCCTTTTTCTCACCACTGGAGCAAGCAAATTGAACCATTACCACTCATTTCTCACCTATAGAAATCACATATTCTTTAATAGATCCCACAACTCCACCTTTCAACACTCCAACAAAATCTCCTCCATCATCCCCATCTCCCCCCCCCCCCCCCCCCCCCCCCCCCCCACCATGCACATCTTGTGTTTGTCATTCATCGTCCTATCTCAAGGACTACCGTTGTCATCTCTCTAACTCTTCTTCCTTTGTTCCTTATGGTATATCCTATTTGTTATCCTATCACCGACTCACTCCTCGATACAAAGCCTTCGTCACTTATCTCTATTCTCATCCCGAGCTTGCTTAGTTTCATGAAGCTATTAAGGAACCGTGTTGGCAGTATGCCATGTGTTTTTTAAAAATTTGTAGATGTGTGGGGTAGGATAAGCCAAACTCAAGCCTTTGAAGAGAGACCACCAGGATCTCCTTCTCGTTTTCCGTCCTGGTCGTTTTTGGTTACCCAGGGTGTCCGTTGATGTGGGCGTGCCTAGAAGCTTTGGAGACTTGGGAAGATGTCTCCTTTTTCTTCTCTTCCTCTCCTTCCCATCTTTTGAGGACTTTAGCTTTATATATATATATGAAGAGTGTGTACGTTGCTCACCCATTTTGGGACTCCCGTGTTAGGGGCACTCATTCTGGGATGCTGGTGTTTGAGGCGCCCATTTTGGGATGCCCTTACTCAGCCATGGGTATTTGGCCTGCCATGTTTTGCTCACCTTGCTACTACACGAGCAGGTGTGGTCATAAACATAATAGCCTCCAACTTTTTAAGTAAATCCCATTTACTTAAAAAGTGTACTCTTATAGCTAGGCGTGTAGCATGCTTGTTTGTGTGTGTATATATCTATTTTTGGCCCTTCTCACACTCACACTGTCCCTTACGCTTGTTTTTTAATTTTCACTCGAGCTCACACCTTCATGGAGATTTTTCCAGAAGATCTCCTCTTGACCATATTCTCTTGGCTCTCTATCAAAATTTTGTGTTGATGTCACGTTATTTTCTAGTTCTTTCGGGGATTTTTCCTTCGAGAGGATTTTGTAAAAGAGCAAGCTTTGAATTTCTTCAAGCGGCCTGCTGATGTCATCTTGCTATAGAACTTATGGGAATTATGTGGAATCTTATGCCTCAGCTGGTCCTTACCCTTCTGCTTGTGTGCTTACGGAGCCTTTATGATTTTTGTCGGATGAATAGGAGATTATAGGTGCAAGTAATGGTTTGATTTTGTGCCAAGATACTCCATATTTTGAATCTTTAGGGTTCGAAAAATGTAACCCGGCTACCCAAACCTTTTTTCCTATCTTTCTTTTTGAAGAATTTCTGTATCTGGGCTCTTTCTTAAAAATAGTTTTTACCTGTATAGATGATGCTTTGCTGTATCTTTTCAACTACCACATATTCCGTTTTGTTTTTTACATGTTCGTCACTTTCAGGGAAGAATCCTGGCCCCAATTGGATTGGTGCTTTATGTACTGTTTTGATAGTGGAACCTGGAGGTATAAGACGCTCATATGTACGGGTGGAAGCTCCATAGATTTTTTGAAGTCAGTGTTTTGCGATAATGTTCTATACTTGCTATCAGAGTGTAGTGAATCATTACCTTTTGAATCTTCTTACTTTTATCCTTACCTAGTGGCCTGGGACGTTATAAAGGATTCGAACTACATGTTGTTCTTGCCTCCTCGCATTCGTGGCAAAGCTATTCATTGCCAGTTGTTGGGTATTTTTTGTCTTGAAGGTCACTTGTGTTTAGCTGCTCTTCATGGCCTTGCTCTTACCCTATGGGTATTAGGGAATAAGCGAGATTTTAATTCATGGGTCTTATTCTGAAGCATATTTTTCAACATATGACATCCTGATATGTGATGGAACATCGGAATTACAGGATATTTAATAATTGACCACCATTTAGTATTTTCTATTGAGTTTAAGGTTTGCTATTATCATTTCTCAGGTCCTAAACATCGAAAGCTTCAGGTGATATGCCCTCACGGTTATGGGGAATGAGCAAGATTTCAGGCTTATTAGGGTTCATTTCATCCTTGCAGTTCTCCCATAGTTTCTCAAGGGTTGTTTTATGACAATATGGCATGACGTATCCTAGATCCTATATCAATATGAGTGCTTTGTACCTTTTGGATATAAGATAGTGTTTTGGGTTAAATATGTTTTATACTTTCTGTTTCCCTTGCTTATTTCTTGATTTTGTAATTTTTGTTTTTATCGTTATGTATTGTAATAGTTTTATCTTTTATTGGATGTACTTCTATGCTTTTTGTATAGGGTGTATCCCAAAATTTCTACATTCTCATATTTCCGTGCTAATGTTTCAAATTTGTTTTTATGGTTCATGGGGCACATCAAGTAGTAAGGAGCACTATGTGGCCTCCCGGTTTTACACACTTGCTAGTTTGGGGTTGTGATTTTAAGAACATGTTGTGCAGCCTTTGGTTCTAACAGCACTCGTAATTTTTACTGTTGGACTTAGGAAGCTTGCCATGTAGCTCCCAATCCAAACATTGCTTATGTTGGGATGGATTTCAAAATTTATTCCTAATTTAATAAAATTAATGTAGCGGAAGGGGTTTAAATTCTTAATTTAAGACCTAATGTTGATTTAAAATTTTTAATTTTAAATCTACAGATTTAAATTCCTAATTTAAATCTATAGGCCTCTACTCTAATACATTCATAACAATAACATGAACTTAAAACATGCATAATAAGAAAAACTGTAAATAAATAGAAAAGCGAAACTTAAAACAGAAGAAAAGAAAAATACCCGAAATTGCTCCAAAATAAAGAATAGTAGAAGAATAATAATTATCTCCAAGAAAGCCAAGAAAACCAAGAGAACAGCGAGACTTAGCAACATTCAACGCCATGACCTCGAACTATCCAGAGAGTGAGCTCCGAAAAATATTAAACTGTGAAAAGAAAAATTTTAGCTGAAATTTTTTTCTCCAATTAGGTCCCCAATAGTCAATACTTTCTAAAACCCTTATTTTTAGAATTGGATTAATTGTCAAACCTTGAAATAGGTACTTATATTTATAGTAGTTTGCTGGAGCAAAAAAAAAAAATCTAATTATGTCAAAGTGGGACACGAAAATATAAATCAAAATGCATCGTTTTAATGCAAAGCACAAGTAAAATGGTCGTTTCACTCACAATTTAAACCGCGTATTTTAGCGCTCAAAATGCATGCCACGTGGCAGCATGCTATTGGCCGGCGCATGTAGACACGGATAGCCACAGGGGACTTCCCAGCGTGCAGCAACGATTCAAAACGCGTGGATTGCACTATGCAAACACGATTTTTCTTTTTGTTTTCTTTGTTCTACTTTGTTTTCCACATGTAAAAATTCATCTTATAAATTTTAATTTTAAAAAATTATTTTATTTTATAATTTTTAATTCTTATTCATCTCATGAATGATGTTTGACAAAATTAAATTTACTCTTCTCGTGAGTAAATAATTCATTTCATGAATTTTTTAATATTTTTCAATGGCAATAAAAACAGAGACTTACGCAGGGATCTCGGGTAGAATTTAAATCTAGCTTCAAATGGGTTAAATTAATTACCATCTCATGATAAAATTTAGTTACCATTTACTGGAACCTAATTTCACTAAATAAATTCCACTGCACTTTAGACTTAAACCATTTGTTCGATATCTCCCAAATGGACTGTATTGATGACAACAACCCCTCCAATAGATGTCCATAACAAAGAATAAATATAACTACTGCTATTATCCTTTTCACAGCTTCTTCATTAGTTATTGACTCGCCCTTCACTGACTAATTCATTTATACTTTAACATATTCATAGTACAAAATTTCAAATATTAAACACTTGGAACACTTTGGCCAAAGATTCTGAACTATTTAAATACTTGCGAATCAACTAAGGGGACATCTGTGTCTCATAAGAGATTGTAAATTCTGTATTGAATACCTGATCCTTGTCACACTTCACGCTGCTACCCAGTGTACGTGGGAATTAAGTCATTTTTTTAGACCTCACTTATAGTACACCAAAGTAACTAACATTTCATGCGCAAGTCCAGAATACTCACATGATTTAGATTCATCGTTCAAACAGTAAAACGTGAATCACTCATCTCGGATAGTAGTTCAGAAATGAGCAATCCACATGATCCAACTCAGTGTGTCAATCTTATTAAGCACACCAACCTAACACTTTTGGATCACCATCCACATGACCAAGACAAGTCATCTAAAGCGTTATGTCATGGTCATAAACGACAAGTAGCCCAAGCTCATCATCGACTATGAGTTATTCAAATAACATTCCATATCATTTGTTCCTAGTCTATCTATGGCTTAATCTCATTATCCACTTAGAATAAACATGTAAAATGTAATATGAGGACTCTGTCCATCTCATGGATTATGCTTAAAAAAAAATCACATTCAGTAGATATGCTCACTTACACAAACTAAATGAGAAAACGACTAGAACTTCAATTTTATTTATTAATAAAATAATATTTAGAGGGTAAAGTTGGATTTCCAGGATGCCATTCCCTACAATCTCCCACTTGTCTTAAATTCAAATGACTATACACCTTCTATATATGATCCAAAGGTCTACTAAGTCAATTATTCTATCTGAACCAACATGTCCTATTTATAGCTTTGAAGCTGTAACATACTTGGCCTCCATGATAGAGTCAACAATACAAGACTGCTTGGCACTCCTCCCACTAATGGCTTCTACTCCAAGGGGTAAAGACATGCCCAGACGTCTAATGTCCGGCATCTCTATCTGACTGGAATTCTGAATCAATATAGCCAACTGGAGCCAGCTTACCAAATCTTTACAGCTGATAATACTCCTACATCATTCCTAATGAGTAGTATATTGTCGACATATAATACTAAGAAAGTTACTACTTTCTCTTGATGTCGTTTGTGCACGCATGGTTCGTCAACCAAGTGCTGAAAACCATAAGACTTAATCGCTTAATTGAATCTAATATTCGATGAGCGTGATGCTTGCTTCAGTCCATATATGGACTTCTTTAGTTTGCATACCATATGCTCCCGATAGTCGCCAATGAAACTGTCTGGTTACACCATATAGATGTATTTTTCAAGACGACCATTCAAAAAGGCCGTTTTGATTTCCATTTGCCAATTCTCATACTGCAATGGATGGGAGTATCCTTATGGACATTAGCATGGCTATTGGTGAGAAGGTCTCATCATACATGATTCTTTCCTTTTGGGTAAAACTCTTAGCAACCAGACTTGCCTTGAAGGTCTTGACCTTCCCTTCCACTCCTCTTTTCTTGTTGTAGACCCATTTATAGCCAAAGGGCTTAATGCCAACAGACACCTCTATAAGGTTCCAGACTTGATTAAAATATATAAATCCTATCTCAGATTTCATTACTAAGACCCACTGGCCAGCATCCTTGTCTTTAATTGCCTCATTGTAGTTAAGAGTATCAGATTTAATGTCAAAGTTAACCATCAAGGCTCCCGCCATGAACTTGTCAGGTTCCCTGACAATCTTCCCATTACACCTAGGTTCTCATATAATCAGAACATTCTCAACCCTAAAATAGGTTCATCTAATGCATCCACTATATTCTAAGTTGTGTCTAATTCCTCAGAATTAACATCATTTTCTTTTAATTCCTCTAACACTACTTTGCTTTTAATTTTGTGGTCTACTACAAAAATCCTCCTTTAAACATTTCGTATTAACATTTACAAAAGCCTTTTTATCAGAAGGACTATAGAAAAGACCACCCTTGCTCATTTGGAATAACCCAAATAAGAGATTGGTTAAGTAGCATGACTCATCATGGACCTTACCATCTCTAACAATGTCCTATTCCTTCTTTCTGCAACACTATTCTACTGCGATGTACCCGGAGCAGAAAGCTGAGATCTTATCCTATTTGTAGTTAGGAAATCCAAAAACTCACCCAAAAGATTCACGACCTCAATCTGATCGAAGTGACTTAACTTGTTTTCCCAATTGCTTTTCAACTTTAGCTTTGTACTCTTTGAGCATTTCAAAAGAATCTGACTTATGTCTCATTAGGTAAACATGTGCATACCTTGAGTAATCGTCAATGAATGTGACGAAGTACTCATATCCTCCTCTTGCTTGATCGTTGATTGGTTCACAAACATATGTGTGAACCAGCTCAAGCAAGTCACCGACCCTGTTGCCTTTACTCTTAAAGACAGACTTGGCCTTCTTTCCATCTATGCAGGATAAGCAAACCAATAATGACTTCAAGTCCAAAGCCTCTATCAGTCCATCTTTCACCAATCTTTGGATCGTGCTCAAATTAACATGATCTAAATATTGGTGCCATGTGTAGGCATTATCCCTTTCAGGTTGTTTTCTTTCAGGAGATTAAAAAAGTGAGCTTGTGTTAGATTCATTTAGGCAAATACCAGAGTTTTGATCAGGAAATAATATGACTAAATCATTTATACGTGTAATTTTGCAAATAAACTATTTATTTCTTGTAATAAAAGGTTCACAACCAAGATCAATTGAATAACAATTATCCATTAAACAAAACACATAAATCAAATTCCTGCATAGTGCAGGTACAAATAAACAATCCTTTAAATCAAAACTCTAACACTAAAGTCCAAGCTAACATCTCCTACTCCTAAGATCGCTACTCTTATACCATCTCCAACCGTCAGGTACAGCTTCCCATCATGCAGGCTCCTGGCTAGCCTGAGTCCCTGTAACATATTACAGACATGGTCAGTTGAATTTGAGTCTACACACCAGGAACTTGGTGCACTCTCAACTGCGCATGACTCAACTAAGTGAGATATCAATATATATTTACCAGATAGCTTAGTAGTCTTGGTCGGAAGTGCGGCTAAGTCCTTAGTGCAGTCACCTTTCTAGTAGCCCACTTCTCTGCAAAGGAAATAGTTTCCTTTGATATGCTTACTGTTACTCATCCCAAATTCCTGGGCACTCCTGATGCCACACATCATGTCTTTTGTTGCTTGCAGCTCTTATTAATCAAGTAAAAATTTAGCCTGAACTTAAAAGAATGAGCTGGATAGAGAACTGAAGATGATATCCTGCTTAGTTTGACTATTAAATCTAGCTCCGAGGATTTCCAATTCAGAAAAACACGCCATCGAATTCATGATGTGTTCCTCAACTGGTATTCCTTTGAACATCCTCATGTTGAGCAACTTCTTTATGAGTTCTTGTCTAGCTGCTTTGTATTGCTCCTTGAACATTTCTCACAAATGTTCAATCATCTCACCTGTTGTTTGTTTCTTAGGCATTTAATTCCTGAGCACTTCTTACACTGAGATCAATATATATAGCACTTGGCTAACTCATTAGCCCCGTGCCAATGTCCGTAACACTCTTTTTTAGTAGCTGTGCAATTAGCAGTGGGCATTGGTGGACAAACTTTATTGAAAACAAACTCAAGTCCCTTGTGAGTAATAACTAAGTCCAACTTATTTTTCCAGGCAACGTAATTTGGTCCATTGAGTACATTATGCATTAGAATCGAGTGAAGTTCACCAGCCGTAACCATTTTAAAACACTGTAAATGCAAACATTTGTGTAACTGTCTAACAAGAGTCATGTATAATGCAGTGATATGTAATCTTTTATTTTAGTATAGACAATAAGTCAGGCATCCACTAAACTATACCATCACGCATGCAATGATGACCCAAATACACCGCTCCTTACTCCTCGACAGCGGGGTAGTACGAAATTAGTTTGGGTGAGAACTATTCTCAATTAACATGTTTTGTTTTTTTGTAACTCTTAAAAAATATGATTAACTCACCACTTTACCTTAGTCTCTAACATAATACAACAGAGCTCCTCGGGGATGCTAATGCATCATGCTAGTCCAGTGTAAACCATTACCTAAACCTCCATACAAATACACCTAATACTCTACGGCAACGTGGTCGCATTGCTTCTTTGCACTTCGATTTATCCTAATAGAAGTCTAACCCTACAATCTGCAAACTGAAGTCCCCTGCGGGGAGGTCTATCGATCTACTATACTGCTGGACTAGTAATAGGGACCGTGAGGTTTCAACAAATGAACTTCTCTCCCATTTGATTTTTACAAACTAGATGTTTTTAATTATTTTGCATTTACAACTTGGATTATTTCATAATCCCTTTTACAATCTCATTCTAAAATTTAAATTACCTATTAAAATTAATTAATTAAAATTTTTAATTTAAAACAGTACCAATTCACAAGATAGATTATCTCATAACTTACCTTAAAATCTCATTCTAAAAATTAACTACCTTAGAATCCCAATCTAAAATTAAATTAATTAATAAAAAATTAATTTTAATTATTATGTAATCTAGTACTAACATCTACATGTCTCTAAAAAAATATTTTTTTTAATAAATTTTTTTTTTAACCACTGATGTCAGCAATTTTTCCTTTTTTTAATTAAAAATAATTGAATCTAATTTCATTATATCAATTTGCCCAATTTCGTAAATCTTGATTAATAACGCACAATCTCATTATACAATCAACATAATTGCAAATTTTAATTTGATTAACCTGAATTAACTCAAAATTTATTATCGATTTAAACAATTTAAACCGGTAACTTAAACAATCTAATTAACTATTAATTCATTAACAATTTAAATAATTTAAATCGTTACGTTAAACAATCTTTCCTTCTTCATAAAATCTCTATTTTATTACATCACAAGTCTATTTATTTTGATCTTATTATACCTATTCATGTATATTATAAATGTAATCAGAGGTTGGCATTGATACCAATTGTTTGGACTGATTTCAAAAATTTTCCCTAATATAATAAAGTTAACACAGCGGAAGGGTTTTAAATTATTAGTTTTAAACCTAATGTTGATTTAAAATTCCTAATTTTAAATCTATAATTTAAATTTCTAATTTAAATCTACAGGCCTCTACTCTAATACATTCATAACAATGACATGAACTTAAAACATGTATAACAAGAAAAACTATAAATAAATAGAAAAGCGAAAACCTAAAAGAGAAGGAAAGAAGAATACCTGTAATTGCTCCAAAATAAAGAATATCGAAAGAATAATAATTATCTCCAAGAAAGCTGAGAAAATCTAGAGAACACCCAGACCCAGTGGCCTTCTACGCAGTGACCTCGAACTGCCCAGAAAGTGGGTCCGAAAAATATTAAACTGCGGAAAGAAAAATTTCAACATAAAATTTTCTCTCTAATTAGGTCTCTAAAAGTCAATACTTTCCAAAACCTTTATTTTTAGAATTGGATTAATTGCCAAACTTTGAAATAGGTACCTATATTTATAGAAGGCTACTGGAGCAAAAAAATCAAATTTTGTCGATGTTGGATGCAAAAATATATATCAAACGCATCGTTTTAATGCAAAACCCAGGTAAAACACGTTGTTTCACTCACAGTTCAAACCGTGTATTTTACCGCTTAAAATGCGTGTCACATGGCAGCGTGCTATTCGCCAGCGCATGTAGACAACGGATAGCCACTCGGGATTTCCCAGCGTGCAACGCATGGTTGGTCCAATTCAAAACGCGTGGATTGGACAAAACGAACGTGATTTTTCTTTTTCTTTTTGTTTTGCTTTGTTTCCCACATGTAAAAAATTATTTTATTTTATAATTTTTAATTCTTATTTATCTCATGAATAATGTTCGAAAAAATTAAATTTAATCATCTCATGAATTCTTTAATATTTTTCCAATGGCAGTAGAAACAGAGGCTTGCGCAGGGACCTCAGGGACAATTTAAATCTAGCTCCAATTGGGTTAAATTAATTACCATCTCATGATAAAATTTAATTACCAATTAATGGGACTTAATTCCTCTAAATAAATCCCACTGCACTCTAGACTTAAACCATTTATTCGACATCTCCCAAATAGACTGTTTTAATGACAACAAGCCCTCCACTAGATGTCCATGACAAAGAATAAATATAACTACCATTATCCTTCTCACAGCTTCTCTATTAGTTATCGATTCGCCCTTTACTGAATAATTTATTTATACTTGAATATATTCATAGTATAAATTCCAAATGTCAAATACCTGGAACGCTTTGGCCAAAGATTTTTAACTATTCAAATACTTGCGAATCAACTAAGAGGACATCTGTACTTCACAAGAGATTATAGATTTCGAATTGAATACGTGATCCTTGTTACACTTCACGCTGCTGCCCAGTGTAGGTGGGAATTCAGTCATTTGTTTAGACATCACTTATGGTTCACCAGACTAACTAACATTCCATACACAAGTCCAGAATACTCTCAGGATTTAGAGTCGTCGTTCAAACAATACAACATGAATCACTCATCTCCGATAGCAATTTAGAAACAAGCAATCCGCATGGTACAACTCAGTAAGTCAATCTTATTAAACACACCAACCTAACACTTTTGGATTTCTATCTGCATGATCAAGACAAGTCATCTAAAGCATGAAGTCATGGTCTTAACAGACAAGTAGTCCAAGTTCATCATCGACCATGAGTTATTCAAATAACATTCCATTCCATTTGTTCCAAGTCTATATGTGGCTTATTCTCATTATCCACTAAGAATAAATATGTAAAACGTAATCCGAGGACTCTGTCCATCTCATGGACGATGCTTAAAAGAAAATCACATCAGTATATATGCTAACTTACACAAACTAAACGAGGAAACGACTGAAATTTTAAGTTTATTTATTAATAAAATAATATTTGGAGGGTAAAGTTGGATTTCTAGGACACCATTCCTAACAACTTACAAAATTCCATTTCAAGTATGGACGCACGCCACGCAACCCCGGATCCAAATATTACTCATAACTTTCATTTCAGGCTTAGGAGCATGTCACGTAGCTCCCAATCGAAACGTTGCTTACAACTTCCACTTCAAGTATGGGGGCACGTCACATAGCCTCGGATCCAAATATTACCCATAACTTTCATTTCAGGCTTGGGGGCGTGTCACATAGTCTCCGGTCTAAAAGCTACTTATAACTTTCATTTCAAGCTTCGGGGCGTGTCGCACAGCCCCTAGTCTAAAGGCTACTTATAACTTTTGTGTCAATCTTAGGGGCATGTTGCTTAGCCCCCGGTCTAAAGGCTACTTATAACTTTCGTGTCAATCTTAGGGGCGCGTCACGTAGCCCTCTGTCTAAAGGCTACTTATAACTTTCGTGTCAAGCTTAGGGGCATGTCACGTAGCCCTAGGTCTAAAGGCTACTTATAACTTTCGTTTCAAGCTTAGGGGTGTGTCATGTAGCCCTCAGTCTAAAGGCTGCTTATAAGTTTCGTTTCAGGCTTAGGGGCGTGCTGCTTGGCTCATCTAATTTTGTATCCTCCTAAGTTTTATTGGGACCTTTTCAATAGGGGGGCTTTATCTAGCTCGCCCAATTTGGCTAACTTTCTAAATTCTACTGGAACCATCCTGCTACTTAGCTCACCAAGTCTATCTGTTTCTCCTTCTCTCTTTTTTTTTTTGGCTTTGTATATATTGTTCCATCCTTTAACCTTTGACCTTAATTTAAATTCAAGAGCTTGGAACCTCAGTTTCTTATTCCTTCCTTTGACTCATTTTTTTGTGCGTTTCCTCCCTTTTCGGTCTCTCTCGCACCATTATTTGTTTCTTCTTCAACCTTTTGACTCTTCTATGCATCATTTTCTCAAGATATTCCCTTATCTTTCTTTACTTTTTCTTCTTAATTTTCTAGGGTTTATGTTTTGGGATACATCAAATAATGAAGTTGGGGATGTAATTTGTGCCTAATGAGTTTGATTATTGGTTGCTTTAGTATGTTGTAAAATTATAAATAGAATATTACTATATTATTTATTAATTTATTATTTTTTATCTATTTTTTAATATTATTATTTTATTTGCCTTGTTATATATGTTAATGTTATTTCTATATAAAATGGATTATCAAAAGTCTTCAATTTATTAAAAAAAATAAAAATATTTTCAAAAGTAAAACCTATTCTGGTGTTTGGATTGTAAGAAAAATCGAGTGAAAGTGAAATAAGAAAAGAAAAAGATTCTAGAATCAATAATCAGATAATTCATAGTTCGAATTTTCAAATCTGAGGCCCCAACAATGAATTCATGGCTTTTGGGGTGTGTGATCTTGATGTGGTGCGGCGTTTGAATTTCACTCGAAAATATAAAATTTTGGTCTTGTTAAAACAAGGTTGTAGTGTAATTTCGTAAAGATTTTTTAAGGTTTTGGCTGGGGTATTTAGAGAAAGTTTTCGATTTCTCTTCACTTTTATAGTTTTAACCTATTTAGCTTGAGTTGCAAATTTGAGGGGAAAGTTGGATTTTACTATCTGTATTGGTTATTGTTCATTTCAGATATTGGCCTTGTCAAGTTCTTCCCTCTATTTGGTGATCCCCAGCAATTTTCTTCCGTTTTTGCATTCCCCGCCCTAGCTGTTTTCTGCTTTAAGACGTTCAAAAAGGGTCACGCAAGATGAATCCGGAAGCCTCGGGTCGTAGAAATAATTCTACTTGCCAGCATATTCTAGACAATACAATATTAACTGAAAAATAGGATGACTTTTTGTCACCCATTAACCAAAGTGCCCCTATTTTCTTAGCGCTACTTTCGTCCTTGCCGAGTTTACTCTTTTTTGTTCATAGCAATGTGCGACCTCATATACATATGTATTCTCTACTTTGTTTTTCTTTTGATATACTTATTAGGAAAATGGTGCGTGGTAGCAGTCGAACAAGAAGTTCGACGAGACGGGCTCGTAAGAAAAGTGGTTCTCTTTTGGACATCCCCCCAGTTTCGACCCGAGGTTGCTATTTTTAATGTTGATAATCTGCGGACTCGATTTTCCAATGTTGTGGATACTAGGCCCTCTAAGAGGCTTCTGTATAAGTATTGAGGGGAAGCGGGGATTTTTACTATTCGCAAAAAATACTACTTTTTACCTAACCACGAAATTTGGGTCCCAACCGAAGATGACTCTCTGCTATTTTCTCCCCATCACAATTGCTTCACAATTTCAATAGAGGCCCTTAACGCCGGCCTTCGGTTTCTCCTTCCCCCCTTTGTATCCCATATCATGTTGCGATATTCTCTATGCCCCTTCTGTATAACCCCGAGTAGCTTAGGGAATATTTATGGACTTGTTTTAGCTTGTTTAGAGAACGGTTTTGAATTGACTGATCCTATCTTCGACTACTTGTTTAAGCTTAAGCAAAATAAAAATAATGTTGTTTTTGAAAGCTGGAGTGGCTTGGTCTTTATGTGTGATAACTTGTAGAATGTTAAGGACTGGTTAAATAAATTCACATGGGTTCACCACCTACACTTCCAAACTACCCAATAGTTTGGCGTGACCTGGTTCGCCCTCGTATGCCACGCACCGAGAACTTTTCCGAGGAAGATTGGGCGATTATCCATTATTTTGATAGGGATACGAGTGAGGCTCGATTCTTGGCCACCAGAGCCCACCTTAGGTAGGAGGTTGTACTCATTAACGTGGCGCTTATTGCAAACTCTATTACAGGAACCTTTCTATTCTTGCTATGAAACCTATTTTGCATAGTATTATTTCTTGTTCTTTCTTTCTTTTCTCTTCGTTTTCCCCTTATTTTTTTCTTAGTATCTAGCTATCTCTTAACTTTCAGTTGAGGAACTAGCTAACACGGACATCGTCAACTTCTTTGTTTTCGATCCTGCTGTAAGTGGTTCTCCACCAAGGCAAGTTGAGGGTGGCTAGGTTTCTCCAATGGTGAGGCTTCTCCAATAGTGGCCAGTTAAGCTTCACCTGTTGGCTCTTCCTCACATTGGTCCTCGGAGAGTGGATGCCCCGGACTCCAACACTACCAGGCTAAGGGATGATCCCAGTCCTGTTTTAAGGCTCCTCCTTCTCATTGAGATGATTCCTCCTTTTGAGGAACTTGGAGGAAAGGTAGGGTCATAGCCATCCTAGTACACCTTCCGCTTCTTCTGCCCCGGTTACGATGACATAGGATCCTTATGCCCCCATTCTCTCCCTATCTATTCTAACTGCCCCTTCTAGGGAAGAACTAAGAGCTGGGACCACCTTTGCAGATGAGCATATGGATATTCCATGCGTAATTTTTACTCCATCGTCTGTTCCTAGTCTCAAGGCTTCGCATCGTATTTTTGAGGTAACTCTACCAGAGCTTCGGACTTTGTGCGATGGCTCTTTTTCTATGTTCAAGGTAATCTCTATCACTTATTTGATCCTTAGCATTTACACACTTTACTCCTTTCACATTCTATGTTTATGTTTTTATGTTTTTGCTGTAAGCTGCTACTTTTGCCTCCATATGTATTGCTGGAATGCGAGGTGAAAAGTTATCCACCGTCTTCACAGCCTGCAAAAGGATTTTCAATATTTTAGAGAATCAGCCCATCTTCAAGAGGAAAGCCTTTGTCAGGAGTTGGAGTAGTCCAAGGCTTAATGTGTCGGGTTACAGAGACAAATCGATGGGATGAAGGGTGCCTTGCAATACAGAGATGAGCATATTGATCGGCTAATTGGTAATTTGCCACGAGACCGCGAAGAAGCTGTGTCTGCTTTTAAATCCTACACTGAGTACCAGATGATGAAGAATGAAGATTGTTGGTCAGGACTTGAATGGGGTTTTGATCGTTTGTTGGGGAGGCTCAAGGAGGGTGGACCCTCTTACACATGGGAGGTCGTCAAAGATCTTATGGGCCATGTCACCGACGAAATTATGAATGAATTGAAGACCAAAGCAGGCCCCTCTATCAGTGGTGCGAACACTAGGTCTCAAGCGTGAGCGTTATCCGACTTTGCTTTGAGGTGGACTATCTTATGGCATCCTGGCTTTTAACCTTTTGCTTTTCTTGTATGTTATTTTTGTCTTGGTGTAGAAATACTCAGTATAAAGTGATGAGGTTTGTACTCCAACTTTTTTCTTTGTATGTATTGATTGTATTTACTTTTTTTGTTTTGCGATTTGTGTTGATGCGAAGTAAAAATTGCTGCGTGTAATGGTGTACGTTGTGCTAGTTTGGTGTATATATGCTTGGCATACTATGTCTTTTGCCAATTTAGGTGAACATACAGGTAACCTTTGTAATTTTTTGGATATCGCATCTTCTACCAAGTGACTTGTAATGTTATGCTTGCTAATAGGCGAACGTCGGTTTCAAATAGGTGAATGCTTACTGTTTCATCTCTAAACAAGTGAATCTTTATTGTTGCACCTCTGAACAGGTGAATGTTTATTATTGCACCCCTAAACTGGTGAATGTGTATTATTGCACCTCTGAACAGGTGATTGTTTATAGTTGCACCCCTTGAATAGGTGAATGTGTATTGTTGCACCTCTGAACAGGTGAATGTTTAGTGTTGCACCTCTGAATAGGTGAATGTGTATTGTTGCACGTCGGAATAGGTAAATGTTTATTGTTGCAAGTTGTGATGGTAGCGGAGGGACGTTGCTAGTGACTACGGCAGTCAACGTCGAAGGGTGGTTAAACCCATAGGCTGAGATGTATAAGATTTTGCCTAAGAGATGATAGTTAGAGTTTTCCAGCCGGTTGAACTCATAAGCTGAGATATATGAAATTTCACTAGAATCTTAAATGGACATTTACCTTGTATTCGTAAGGAGTTGCAAATTGAATCACCTATCAAAACTAAGCCTTTAAAGACTAGAGATTTCCAATATTTTCAAGAAAAGGTAACAAAGTTGCAGTATCAAAATGGTAGCGGTTGGTAACTTGCATAACTTGGCCTTGAGACTTCAAAATAAGCATGACTTTTAATCTTTAGATAGTTTACCCTGCGATCTAGGGTGGGTACAACTCTTAAATCCTTGAAGGATTAAGGGTCAGATTTTATATCCACTTGAAATTCGTGAAAAGTCTTAGGTGTTTATCACGGTCTTTCGAGTTTTTGGTTGAGGAGATCATATGAAGGGTAAAGTATGCAGGCATAGGTAAGGACCACTTGTACTGTTTGCCTTCGTTTTATTAGTGTTAAACCCCAAATTTATATTATTAAGGCACATCATTTCATAATTTTATACCTTACAAACCTAGAGATAGTACCTTCAAAGATTGCATGCATTCCAGTTGCGGGATAATTTTGCCCCATCCGTTCACTGGATTCCTTCTTTCAATACCTAGGTCACCCTAGAAGGACCTTCCCAATTTGGGGCATTCTTCCTCATACTGGGTCCCTTCCCACCGGACCCCACGCGCTGTAAGACCAAATCACCTTTTTGGAAACTTTGCAGTTTGACCCTTCAATTGAAGAAGGTGGACATCCTCTGTTTTTGCGCGGCTATCCTGACCAAGGCTGGTTCAAACTTCCTCAATTAGATCTAGGTATCCTCGTAGAACTTCTTCATTTGTCCCTGGTTGGAAATGTTTTATGCGAAAGGTGGGATTGTGTATATCAGCAGGTAAACTTGCCTCAGCCTCATATACTAGTATCAAGGGCATTTCGCTGTAGCTATCTTGGCCATTTCACCGTAGTTATCCTCTGTTTATTCCCTTCATCAAGTTGTTTTTTCATGCTTTTTAAATTTCTCTATTGGCCGCTTTAGTTTAGCCATTGCTTTGTGGGTGCGCTACGGCAGCAAAATGGAGGTTGATCTCTACTTCTTTATAGTAAGCCTAAAATCATAGCGAACTAGAATGCGATCCATTGTTAGCTACCAAGGCTCGAGGCAAACCAAAATGAGTGATAAATATTTTTCCGCAAGAATTTTTGTGTCACTTGATTCGTTATCCTGGCCACTAGTTCTGCCTCAACCCATTTGCTGAAATTAATTTGTGGCGGCTATCACAAATTTCCTTTGCCCAGTAGCTATGGGAAAAGCTCCCAGTATGTCCATCCCCCACTGCGCGAAAGGTATTGAACTGATTAAGGATTGTAGAGATGCAGGGGGAACATGATGTGTTGGGGCAAATCTTTGGCAAGCGCTGCACCGACGAACAAAATCATTAGCATGATTTTTCTGAGTGGGCCAAAAGTATCCCAGGAAAAGAACTTTTTTAGCTAAGGTGTGTTCCCTAATATGTCCTCCGCATTCCACGTCATGAATTTCCTTCAAGACGTCGGTCCTTTGTTCCTTTCTTGACATTCCAACAGCGGGTGTGAAAATGATCTTTTTTATATTTGATTCTCCAAAATTACAGATCAAGATGCTTGACACCTCATCATTTTGTCTTCGAGGGGATCTTTTTGTAGTATTCCCTGACAAATAATAATATTATATTCACTTAATCCAACTAAGTGCTTCAGCAATGTTACATACAATTGGAATAGCAGGTTCTTTGGAAATGCTTTGGTACTAAACTAGCTTTAGCACAATTTGCATTCCCTGATCAAGCATTTGGCATGAGCTAGCCAACTTGCTCAATTCGCTGGCTAAGGCATTCTCATCTCGCTCGATATATTACACCTTGACCCTTATTGGTTCTAGTGCAAGGCTTTGAAAGGCTTGTAGGTATCTTGCCACACTTGGGTCCCAGGCCTCATATTCCCCATTTATTTGGCTCACCACTATTTTTGAGTTGCTAAAGAATGTCGGCCCCAGCTGCACGTGCTAAACCAACCCCCTGAATTAAGGCTTCATACTCAGTCTCGTTATTGGTTAACCGGGACTGAAATCGTAAGGCATAGTGATGTGTGGCAGTCTCTCGGTCTTGAAGATAGACACCCGCTCCTGACGCCTTTGAAAACGAAGAACCATCTACGAATATTTTAACAAGCTCGGGCTGCCCCACTTGATGGGTTAGTCTCTGTAGGGTTCCCTTATTGCTTTCGAGTGTTCACATCTTGCCCTTCTATTTCAGTTCCAACTTTTTCATTGTTCTTTGCTTCAAAAGTGCATTCGACAATGAAATCAACCAATGCCTGAGCTTTGGTTGCAATTCTAGGAAGGTAATGGAGGTCATATTCCGACGCAAACACTCGCCCTGAACATTCTAGCCTAGACAGTAGCTTTTTCACTGGTTGGTCAGTTAATATGTTCAGAGTGTGTGCCTGGAATTATGGGTGAAGTTCTCTAGAGGCCATAACAATGGCAAATATTAGCTTTCCAATGGGTGGATATCTTACTTCCGCATCTTTCAACACCTAACTAACAAAGTATATTGGCACTTGTTCCTTAAAGTTATTTGCCACCAACATAGCACTAATAGTTTTGTCTGTTGCAGCTACATACAAGGCAAGTGTCTCCCTTGGAATGGGTTTTTCCATTGAGAGAAGTCTTGCTAAGTGGTTTTTCACATGCATGAATGTCTAGTCGTGCTCTTTGTCCAATACTTGATCCCTCTTTTTTGGTAGTGCTTGACAAAAGGGAACCGCTTTCTCTGCGACTTTATTGATGAATCTATTAACTGTAGCCAATCGCTTGGTACGGTGTTGCACATCGCTGACCATTTTGGCTTTCCCATTTCCAAAACAGCCCTTACCTTAGCCGGATTGTCTTCATTTCCCCGGGCACTAATAATAAATCCTAATAATTTGCCCTCCGGTAATCCCAAAGTACACTTATTGGGATTTAACTTCACTTGCTTTGAAAGGTCTCTTCCATATCTGAAACATGGTCCTTTCTGGCACGCAATTTCAGAATTACATCGTCAACATAAACTTCCATGTTCCGACTAATTTATTGAGCAAATGCTTTATTGACCAATCGCGGATATGGGGCCCTACATTCTATAAGCCAAATGACATCACCTTGTAGTAATATGTACCTTGGCTTATGGGGATGATGTATTTTCCTCATCACATGAGTCCATTTTGATTTGTTCATACCCATAGAAGGTATCCACGAAGCTACAACAGTTCATTTCTAGCCATTGAGTCCACCAACTCGTCAATCTTTTGAAGGGGGTACGGAATCTTTCGAACATTATTTGTTGAGATCCGTGAGGTCCACACACATCCTCTAGGTTCCATTTGGTTTTTTCACAAGAACCACATTAGACAACCATTATGGATATTTCACTTCTCGTACGAATCTAGCACTATGCAGTTTGAGAATTTTCATTTTGATTGCCCATTTCTTTTAGCACAAAAACTTCTTCTCTTTTTGCTTAATGGAAATAGGGCTTGGAAACATGTTTAATCAATGAATCATCACCTCTTGACTAATTCCCGGCATCTCCTCTGCATTGTATGTGAACACATCTCAGAATCACCTCAATAGGGATGTTAACTCATGCTTCAAGTCCTTAGGCAGCCAACATTCTGATTTGACCATCTTTCCTTCCTCAATTTCTACCTCCTCCAGGCTACTCAAATCCAAACTCGGTCCTTTCGATACATTTGCACATGATGGATTAAGCTTTTTCTTTTCAGTTTCGGACAAATTTTTGCAATCAGCATCACCTATGGATGTGTGATAGCATTCCTAGGCCACCTTTTGATTTCCCTGAAGGGCGATGACGTCCCCATTGTCAGCTTCGAACTTCATCAACTTGTGGTAGGTTGAAATTACTGCTCTTGTATGGTTCAAAACAGGTCGTCCGAGTATAATTTTGTATGGGGAGGGTGTATCCACAATCAAAAATCATATTCTAGCTTTTCTTGCAGCTTCCTTCCCCTTAAAGATAGTGTCCATGATGATTGCTCCCATACAACCTTGTGAAGCTAGCTATGGGATAACTCACTGGAAGAATCCGGTTTATGGGTACCTCCATCTACTCAAAGCATTAATCAAAGATGAAATTCACAGCACTCCCTTGATTGATTAAGACCCTATGGACCTGACATCGCTCCACATCAATAAAGATAACCATGGGATCTTCAGGAGGCACATGGATATCTCCCAATTCTTCATTGGTGAGGGTGATTCCTAATAGGGATCACCTCCTTTTGGCTTGTGCTCTCTATGCACAAAAACCCATGGGGTGAGACTTGAGCAATCATCGCAATCATCTTTTTTGGCGCCTCAATCATCTCTTTAGGAGGCACTGTCACCAAGGCCTTGCTATTCATTCCTTCTATTACTTCATTACTTGTCGATCCACCACGATGGTCTTGAACCTATTTTTGATGAGCTTTGCATTCTTCTATGGTGTGACCATAAAGCTGGTGAAACTTGCACCGTTTGGCCTTTGCTCGAGATTCAAATGGCGGCTTGGGTGGGTAGGATGCAATTTTGTAGGAGGGCGACCGATATGCCGGTTTCTTAGTAATCTCGTAGGCCATCCTCCTAGGAGATCTGCACACTTGAACTCAGGAGTTGGATGCGGACCTAGGAAATTTTTTCCTCTTTGGACTAGAGAACTCGTATTTTTCTTTTGACTTTCCTGTAACCCCTAATCGAAGTCTCCTTGCTGCATTCATCACGTCCTCAGCTGATATGTACTTATTGGCTTTTCCCCATAATTCGTTGATTGCTTCTTTATTGGCGGGAACTTAAAATCTGAATTCTTTAGCCCGTTAATAAAGGCACTTATCATTGTTTCGTCAGCCAAACCTGGTATATCTATCATTTCTCTGGTGAATCTTCTAACGAAATCTGTCAAAGACTTCGACTCCCTCTGTTGCAATTGTATCAACTGGGCTACTGTTTTCTTTCTTCTCTTGTTGCTTACGAAGTGGTGAGAAAACTTCTCTATTAATTGCGCAAAACTATCAATTGTCCCTGCTTGTAAGGATGCAAACCATGATTAAGCTACTCCTTTTAGAGTGGCTCAAAAACACTTGCACCATACCTTCTCTGAAGCATCCTATATATACATCCGGGACCTAAAACCTGACAAATGATCCTCTTGATCTTGGGTCCCATAAAAAAGATCTATATTTGGGATTTTAACCTTCTTTACCAGGAAAGACAAGATCCTTTAAGAAAAAGGAGAGTGGGTGCCTAGGGCTTTTTGTGTCTCATTAGACTTATCATCTCCCTACAGAGGGTTGGTTTCCCATTTCCTACTCCCTATATTACTAATGGATTCATCCTCCATTTGGTCCCATTCCGTTTGAAGAAGCTTGTCTGTTCTTTTCTTGCAGCATTCAACCCCTAAGCCCAACTCTCGTCCACGCCCCCCTTCTTCCTAGTTTTGCAAGTCTTCAAACCCACAACCAGTAATTTTGTGACTTTCGTCTCCAGGTGCGTGATGCGCTTGTGGTCGTTGCTCTACCAATTTTTGTAGTAGACAATCCAATTTTTCTTGTACATCCCGTAGTTGTTTTGACACTTGCTTTGGTTCCCCGTCAGGTTTGGAGAGATTAGGGGATCCTGGTGGCTTTGTCGTGATTTAGATCCTTCCCTTAGACGGCGCGAATTTTGTTTTTGGAAAATTTGCAAATGTTCGAGGTCGGATAAGTCAAACTCCAGCTTTTAAACAGAGGCCACTAGGATCAACTTCTCCCCTTCCATCCTAGTCTTTTTCGGTTACTGGGGGTGCCCCTTGATGTGAGGGTGCTTAGAAGTTTTGGAGACTTGGGAAGATGTCTCCTTTTTGTTCTCTCCCTCTCCTTCCCTTCTTTGGAGGACTTTAGTTGCATCCTAGTCTTTTCCGGTATCTCGCATTTCTGTGTGTCACTTGCACAAGAGCTTCTACAACTTGAAACAAGTTAGTTGCCAGTGATTTGAGAAATTTCTACCACTCTTTTAGATATGGTTTCTCTCAAGCTCAAAATGATTATAATTTTTTTTTTCATGCATAATGATTATTCTTTTACTACCTTATTGGGACATTCTTGTTGCAAATAATGATCCTCAGGGTCTTCTTTCTCTCAAGAACCAACTTCATCTTCAGCTTCACTTAAGGATCTTGGTTCTCCCAAGTATCATTACTTCCCTTGGCTCTGTTAAGAGTTGTATTGGGGAAGAGATAATGTGGAGTTCACTAAGGCGATTTCTATAAAGAAATTTAGAATTAAAGCATTCCATACAAACCTGCATAAGGCCCAGGAACTCGATGGTTGTGTTCTTTTTAAAAATTTTAAAATATCACTGGTGATGACGGTGTTGTGGAGGTCGTGAGATCTTGCCTTAGTGGTGGTGAATTACTTTGGGAGATCAACCACACATTTATGGCTCTTACGCTGAAGGTCGATAGGACTCAATGCACTAATCACTTTAGCCTGAAGTCTCTATAATGCGATCTACATTATCATTATAAGGTGCTAGTCGACAGGCTAAGGCCACTTCTTGCTAGGTTGATATCCCCTTTTTTGTGCACCTTTGCTTCAAATAGGGGATTCTTGACAATATCTTGATTGCACATAAAAATTTCAATGCTTTCAAACATAGGCAAGGAAAGTAGGTTGGGTGGCTATTAAACTAGATATGGAAGGCCTATGACAGAGTAGAATGGGATGTTTTGGGCATTGTCATGGTTAAGATGCACTTCCCTAGAACCTACGTAGGATGGATCATGCAATGAGTCACCTCAACTTCCTTCTAGGTCCTTATTAAGGTTGCTCCTTGTAGCTTTATTAAGCCCCTCAATTTTATCCAACCTTCTCCTAAGCAAAGGAATCAATGCAAGGGTATTGGGGTCAGCATAGCTAGGAGAGCTCCTAATATCTCATGCTTGCTCTTTATAGAACACATCCTTCTATTTTGTGAAGCTAAAGTGGAAAATTTTTCCAGGGTAAAGGCCATTCTAGATGGATATTGTACAAACTCGGACCAATGGGTAAATTTGAACAATTCCCTAGTTCTTTCTTTTTTTTTTTTTCCCCTAAGAATATTAGTATGGACTGCAGATAAAAGATTAGAAGTATGCTAGTGAAGGATTAGAAGAATTCTAGTGAAAAATCTGAAGCATCAGGTAAGTATATTAGATGCTATCTAGATAGTGGAGGAAAAATGGGAAACTCAAGCCAAAGCTCGCGAGGAGGGTGACTGCTAATCTTGCTAGCTGGAAAGAAGGATTTCTATCTAACATTGGTCGTGCTACCCTTATAAAATCAACACCAAAAACCTCCCGACCTATGTGATGCAGTGTTAGAAAAAATTATCGAAATACTTGTAAAATACTTGCAACCAGGTAACCCAGAGATCTCAGGTGTTGAGGCCGTGTAATCACTTTCCTTAAGGCTTATTTCACTATACGAAATATCCTCGGCGATACAACAACAACCAAAAATGAAGTGAAGATGTATATGGGAAGAAATTGACAGAGATGTATGAGATTGATCGAGTTTAAGACAACAAACACTTGTATACACCCAAAGAACTCAAGAACACATGAAGATGTTCTTCAATATCTTTTTCCTCTTGTGTTTCTCTAATTCAAATCATATAATTTTCAATGTACTCAACAAGTATCAGATGGGGACATATATATGTATGCAATGGAATAAGACATCCCAAACATAAACTCAAGAAAAGCCTCCAAAAACCGGGAATGGAGGCGCAGAATTAACTGCCAAAAAACTGGCATGTGTGTCGACACACACATCGACAGACAGGGTTACTGTAAGTCTGTGTGTCGACACACAGTGCGCTTCTGTAAGGCTGTGTGTCGACACACGGGTCATGTGTGTCGACACACATCTGATTCCCAATGGTACTGTAGGATTGTGTGTCGACACACATGGCCCATGTGTCGACACACACCCCTGACATGTTGTAAACACTTAAACACATACCGGGACTATCTCATACACATTTTATTCATACAAAAAATAATGTTTTACATATTTATCAACACATATTTTGAAAATACACTAACAATCCCCCACCATTTTCAAAATACAATCAATCTCACTATGACATCCCGAATAAAGGACGCCATGTCGTGCATCAACATGGGTGTCTTCCGATTGAGCCCCTGGATAGTGAAAGGATCATACAGCTAATCGGATCGAAAATGGTAGACCAAGCTTTGAACCATACAACCCATTTGACTAACCGACTATCCAATCACGCACCAGGCGTACTCCCCGTACACACCCTACACCTCCCAGATCGACACATTTATGGCCTTGTGTCCTGTACCCTTCGTGAGTGTTTCAGGGCCAAACCCTTAGTCAAAAATCACCCCTTTGAAGCGGCCAAACTTCAACACACTCTAAGGTGGACCTCATTGATCATGTCCCTACGACGCGACATTCAATAAGTTCTAGAACCAGGTCCATTAAGAACATTAGCTCATCCTCTTAGAATCTCTGACGCAGGTACCAAGCACTTCACCGTCGGGATGGAAAAGTCTCATTTAGTGCTTGCAGTCACACAGATGGCAAGTCTCTCTCATTGAACCCGAGACCTAGCATCATACGCCTATCATGGGTGACTAATAATGACAGGTTTCACACCATCCCTTTAATTATCAAGTCTCTAGCAATGTTCTCAAACAAGAGATCTACTAGTTTCAGACTTACATTTCAAAGTCCACAGTGATCACTCAATCTTTCATGAGTTATCTCACTTCAAAATATTTGACACTGTTGTGTCCTGACTTTTAGTGATACATCTCACTCTTTCACATTTAAAAAATATCTCACTATTACAACGGATAGAAATAGACAACATTGGCTTGCGCCACAAAGGAATCTTAAACACAAAATCCTTTAATCTCTATGCTTCTTTACAAGCAAAAACCAGAGCAATAAACTTTATTATCACAGTAGAATTTATAACACGTGTTAGTTTCTTGAAATTCAAGGAACAACACCCCCACCACTTTGGCATTTACTAGCTTTTAAAAGCATAATCATCCTTCTTGGATGTTCAACTGGCATTCAAGTATTCTTCTAAATAGAAGAGTATTCATTAAAAACACCATAATGCATGGTCATTCCAGTACCTTATGTACCACACTCCAGTTACCTTGACTTAAATAGCTAGTTATTCACACTCAGCTATCCAACAACAAAGGCTACATCTAACCTTTTCAATTTTCAATTATACCATTGGAATACTTTCATTTGGTTCCAAGTATTCATGCCAAATTTTAACATGTAATCAATGTACGTTCACACAATGAATCCACTGTCATTATCAGACTATTCATTTACACTTTTTGGATTCATTAACTACCTCTTTCAAGAGGCCACACCACAAGACTTCATAGATTCTTCATAGAATCACAATCTATGACACAACAACATTGAACTTTGATGTTCATATTATCTCTAGTTCATTCTTCTAGAAATGTACAAGTCCAATCGCTAGGACTTCTCTTTTCGCACTTTTATTCTTTCAAAGTTCTAGAGTCTTTCCAGAGATATACCCTCAAACATGATCTTCACCATCAATACTTTACTTTACATTATGACGATGTATAATTCAAGATCAACGGAAGACTCAATGTTACTTCGTATGCATTCATTAACATTTATATCTCAGGATGTTCAATTCACCCATAATTCCGCCACTTGAATACTCATGCCATTTATATGCATCAAACTTTATGGGTAACAAAGGAGTCATCATAACTCAGTGTTCATATACTTTTTAAATTTTTCACGTTGATGACTGACAATATCCTAATATGGGAACATATCATCACACAAAATCTTATTCACCATGCAACAATTGCATGAAACTTAGTTTCAACTTGACCTTCTTCACATTCATTGTATAAATGCACTTTATTTTAACCAACTACTCAATCATCATATACATATGCTTTTAATATGCAAGCTAGCTTTACTTCAACCGCATTTATCATGATGAGTGATAAAACGAATTTCTACACGCATGCCGGTTTTCATTGGAACACTACCTCTAATAACTTCGGAAAAACCCACCGAAGATACGTGGTTAGTTATGAATTTATTAACCATCCTTTCCAAGTGCTTTAATACAATTTCTTTCATCATTCCCAATCATGAACTTTAGCGTGAATTTCTTTATATCAGTCATACTAGGGATCAACATATGTAAAAACACCATATTTTCATGATCCACTAATTCCGTTCAAATTCACTCACTTTCATTTAGTAAAGTAGGCAGACGGCATCCATTTTCATAAATTATTGAACCGTAGAGTTCATCACCACATTATGGTTCATGGAAACATTGGTCTCATAGCCACATCAACATATATGGTTGCACAAGCATTTTATGAAGCATTTGCTTCAATTTAATGTAATCATACATCCATAATCGTATCAACATGCATATAAGCATTAATCGCATCACTGAACAAGCATCCATGCATAATATTGATTGAACATACATCAACCTTGTAACTCTATCAATATACGTATATGATCATACTCAAACTCATTTCATGATCATGACCATATAAACATTGCTTTTCATGATTTTTCAACTCCACTATTGTTCACTCCATTGTTTGTCAATGAATAATATGTACAGGAGACTAAATCAATAACAATTAAAGCAATAATGAATCAGCATACCCATATTTATTATGGGTTTATTTCCACACAATTGTTAACAAACGTGCATTAAACCACAATCTAATTATTGTTCAAATTTCTATTTCATACAACAATGAATTTACCATACATAATGCACAATTTATACTTTATCCCAATCATCAAATCTTTTTATGAACTATAATCATAGTTATACGAATTGCCTGGATCTTTATATCACCAATTTATAATAGAGCATTACCCAATTCTTATTATTATTAGTTTTGGCATCGTCTTGGTGTTTGGTTTCAACAACCATGCTAAAAGACTTCTCTTTTAGCATCACCTCGATGTCTGGTTTCAACAACCACCCAAAACATTCATTTACTTTTATTTTAATGCTCAAATCATACATACTAATTTATATGAAGTATGTCTTCATAATTTAATTTGTTATCCATTTAACTCCAGTGCACTTGTTCTTAAATCCAAAATACAAGCCACAACTTGACGGTGTCTGAATTGAATATTATCATGATTTCTCAATTTCACATGTATACTCGCCATGGATCAACATTCATGATATATAATTGTTGAGTTGTGTTTTAAATTTTCAGTTCTTATCTTTGGAATTTCAATCCCACAAGTAAAAATACACTTTCATGCATAAACAACAATGCATCAACCACTCCTTAGGCATTATAGAACTTCATGATTTTTTTCCGAATCAAATGTATAAGTTTCACACAACTTGATTCCATTAATTGGATGCAAATCAAAAGGCATAAAGGCATTTCACTATTATCCTTGTATATGCCCAAATTGATCATCATCATGAATTCTTGAAATATGTTATGAAACCATATGCAAAATAGTCAAGTGCATCATCAACAAAGGACAAACAAATTCCCATTCATCTTAGTGCATCATGGTTTCACAATTTACAAAATTAAAGACATACATTTGTCCATAGCAATTCATACAAGAGATGGTTCCAAGAAGATGTCCCAATTCTCTCCATTCATCTTTCTTCCAATCTCACGCAAACTTCGCCATCAAAACATAGAAAGTGAAGAAGCCATTCTCAATTAACGAATTTAAGCCTTAAGATTGTTAGAAAAAATTATCGAAATACTTGCAGAATACTTGCAACAGGGTAACCCAGAGATCTCAGGTGTTGAGCCCGTGTAATCACTTTCCTTAAGGCTTATTTCACTATGCGAAATATCCTCGGGGATATAACAACAACCAAAAATGGAGTGAATATGTGTATGGGAAGAAATTGATAGAGATGTATGAGATTGATCGAGTTTAAGACAACAAACACTTGTATACACCCAAAGAACTCAAGAACACATGAAGATGTTCTTCAATATCCTTTTCCTCTTGTGTCTCTCTAATTCAAATCATATATTTTTCAATGTATTCAACAAGTATCAGATGGGGAAATATATATATATATATATATATGTATGCAATGGAATAAGACGTCTCAAACATAAACCCAAGAAAAGCCACCAAAAACCGGGAATGGAGAACCGGAATTAACTGCCAAAAAACTGGCATGTGTGTCGACACACAGGTCTGTGTGGCTGTGTGTCGACACACACATCGACAGACAAGGTTACTGTAAGTCTGTGTGTTGACACACAACACCCTGCCGTGTGCTTCTGTAAGGCTGTGTGTCGACACACGGGCCATGTGTGTCGACACACACCTGATTCCCAATGGTACTGTAGGATTGTGTGTCGACACACACGACCCATGTGTCGACACACACACCTGACATGTTGTAAACACTTAAACACATACCGGGACTATCTCATACACATTTTATTCATACAAAAAACAATGTTTTTTTATATTTATCAACACATATTTTGAAAATACAGTAACATGCAGTGTTCCAAAATCCCAAGCAGTACCGAGTTGGGCAACATAAACAAAAAGTTATTATGAAAAAGAAGCGAGATCTTGGGCATGAATATGGTGACATGGGATAAGATTGTAGATCGATATGTGCATGCGACCTTGGTCTAATGAGAATGGAAGCTTTGATTCAAGCCTTCCTTAGCAAACTTGGGTGGAAGGATTTAAGCCAGTAGGATAATATCTAGGTCGAATTGGGCTCAACAAGGTATCTAAAAGATGTTAAT